>OZ038374.1:49204474-50559775 GCA_964036015.1 Leptarthrus brevirostris
TGTGTCAGGTAAGTTATTGGGAAAAGGTGGCACTCACTTTGCTGAGACAAGCGCAAAACACACTAACCGAAAATACTCCGTAAAACTGGGGCAAATTGTAGAGCGATCATGCAACGCGTCCGATCGATCAATGAGGATATGTACATTAGTCCAGTAGCCATAAGTCCAGCTGGTGTTTTCTCTAAGGCTTAATCGCTTGACAAACTGTACAGTTTTTCACATAAGACGCCATATCCGATTTCATTTTAGGCCAGCACTAATTGTTAGCCACCCGGTCATAAGTTTTCTGCACGCCGCAGTGACCAGAAGTCTGAATGTCATGTCCTTTGAAAATAAGCTCTTACCTTCGTTCTTTGGGTACTACCTTTTTCCAAAGTTCACTCTCGAGAGACAAGGCTTTGTACTTGGGCCGAGTATGTCGCCATAGAACTCCATTATCCACTTTTCAATCAGAGTACTTAGAGGGCATTTTCTTCACATTCCCCATCATCTTATTATATCATTTGTGTTACTTGGATGCATTCTAAAATGGGTATGGATCGTGACAACAGTAGTATAAATATGTATGTTCTGGCTCAAATGTGCAATGTGCAGGTCAAAGGTCAAGGTTGCTGATTAGGTTTTCGGTCTTGGAGGCTACAATTGAGAGATAAGGAAAAGAGATAAGGATTTTCGGTCTTATAGGCTACAATTGAGAGATAAGGAAGAGAGATAAGGATTGTCGGCCATCTTGGATTTTGGGTTTTCGGTCTTATTGGCTACAATTGAGAGATAAGGATTGTCGGCCATCTTGGATCTTGGGTTTTCGGTCTTATAGGCTACAATTGAGAGATAAGGAAGAGAGATAAGGATTGTCGGCCATCTTGGATTTTGGGTTTTCGGTCTTATTGGCTACAATTGAGAGATAAGGATTGTCGGCCATCTTGGATTTTGGGTTTTCGGTCTT
Source organism: Leptarthrus brevirostris (assembly GCA_964036015.1). Taxonomy (NCBI): domain Eukaryota; kingdom Metazoa; phylum Arthropoda; class Insecta; order Diptera; family Asilidae; genus Leptarthrus; species Leptarthrus brevirostris. Next base: position 49,205,421 of record OZ038374.1, read on the forward strand.
ATTGGCTACAATTGAGAGATAAGGATTGTCGGCCATCTTGGATCTTGGGTTTTCGGTCTTATAGGCTACAATTGAGAGATAAGGAAGAGAGATAAGGATTGTCGGCCATCTTGGATTTTGGGTTTTCGGTCTTATTGGCTACAATTGAGAGATAAGGATTGTCGGCCATCTTGGATTTTGGGTTTTCGGTCTTATTGGCTACAATTGAGAGATAAGGATTGTCGGCCATCTTGGATTTTCGGTTTTTGGTCTTGGAGGCTACAATTGAGAGATAAAGAAGAGAGATAAGGATGTCGGCCATCTTGGATTTTTGGTTTTCGGTCTTGTAGGCTACAATTGGTCTTCTTCTTCTTCTTTGGTTTGCATCTAGACTTAGATCTAAACCTTGGATCTGAACCTAGATTGTTTAGTAAGATAAGGCACCTGTCGCCCATCTTGGATTTTCGGTTTTTGGTCTTGGAGGCTACAATTGAGAGATAAGGAAGAGAGATAAGGATGTCGGCCATCTTGGATTTTTGGTTTTCGGTCTTGTAGGCTACAATTGGTCTTCTTCTTCTTCTTTGGTTTGCATCTAGACTTAGATCTAAACCTTGGATCTGAACCTAGATTGTTTAGTAAGATAAGGCACCTGTCGGCCATCTTGGATATTGGGTATTCAGTCTTGGAGGCTACAATTGATGTTGAAGATAAGAGTTTGTTGTTTTGAGTTTTTAATTACGAAGTACAGCTTTATCAGCTAAATGAAATAACATGAGGCGAATTTAATTGTGTTGAAGATAAGAGTTTGTTGTTTTGAGTCTTTAATTACGAAGTACAGCTTTATCAGCTAAATGAAATAACATGATGCGAATTTAGTTGGAAAAACAGAATATTGCGTAATAAAGATTTCACCACTTTGAGTAACTAGATGAAGATTATTTTTTAATTTCTTTTGCAAATTCTTATTTCTATGATATCATTTGCTTTCAAGCAAGTTTTAACATGTTTTTCTGGTCGAGCTGTGATTGATAAGCGAGCTGGTGACTGCGTAGAAATTAATAATTTGGCGGCAATGTTAAGGTCGTTGAGTGATAAGGTTTTGTAGATGAATCTGACCTCGTGCTGAAAATAAAAGTTTGTTGTCTTGAGTTTTTAATTACGAAGTACTCCTTTATCAGCTAAATGAAATAACATGATGCGACTTTAATTGGAAGCAGAATATTGTAACCTCGAACTTTAAAAGATTATCATGCAATTTCTTTTCCAGATCTAAATATAACCATTAATTCGAGGTTATATTATTAAATAATTTCGTGTTTTATGCAACTAGCAAGTAAGTCATTCCACCGATTACGTCATAACACCATTGAGGAATAGCCAAAGGAATTTCTGTAATTAAGGGAAAAAATCTGATGTTTAAAAATAACATGCATCGCTTTGCATAAATCCGTTAATAAGTAATAAACGTCTAGTCAAGATAGCTAGAATGGTTTCTTTCGATACTTTGGAGAGGTTTATCATGTGAAGAACTTGCAAAGAAAATAAATTTCTTTTCATAGCCTTAAACTTCGTTTCTTTATGATTCAGCCGTGATAATCTTAATAAGGGAAACCATTGATTCGTAATTATGCTTTAAATTTATATCAAACTAGCAGCTACCAAACCCATATAACAACCTTGAACTGCAGAAGAAATGAACAAGATCATTGCCGTTGTTGTAGCACTTTGTAAAAATTGCCTCAAAACTGTGAATTTAGACTAGAACAAACAAAATCGAAGTAGCTGAAATGTCCTCTTTCGATACTTTAAAGAGATTTATCATGTGAAGGACATAAGAAAATAAATTTCATATATGCTTCATGTAACAATAGACCCAAATTGTGATCTCACCGAGTTCAGTTTACTTTGAGTTTGTTATGTAATGTGGACAAATGTCAGCTTCCGGGTTTGTTGCGGTTGCAGCACTTTCTAAAAATAACCTCAAAAACTTTGAATTGAGCCGATAGAACAAACAAAATCGAGGTAGCTGGAATGGCTTCTTTTGGTAATTTAGAGAGATTTATCATGTCAAGAACTTAAGAAAATAAAAAAATCTTTTCATAACCATAAACTTCGTTTCTTCTTTTTTCAGCCGTAATAATCTTAATAAGGGAAACCATTTTTTCTTGAATCATAATTATGTTTTAAATTTATACCAAACTGACAGCTAACAAACCCATATGACATTTAAAATTAAATTTTTGTATACGTCATGTAACAATAGACCCAAATTGTGAGCTCACCGGGATAAACGAACGAAAAACTTCAAAATTTATAGAGAAATGCTTTATTATTCGTATTGAAAGCTTTCTATTGGAAAAGGATGATGAAGGAATTTTGGATCCAAAACAATTTTTCTACAAAATCAAACCTCAAGTTATAAATCTTCTTGAAGCAAGTTTACAGAAAATCCTCTGAATTAGGCTCTAGGAAATTGATATGTTACTTAGAAGATACATTTCATTATATAATCCATTATAGAAATCTTCAAAAAGTAGTTTAAAGTATGAATTGAAGTTTTCATACATTCATAGAGCTCTTTGATTCAGACAATGGAATTGATTAAAACAATATATTAGTCTTAGTACTTTGCATAGATCAAAAGCTGTTAACACTTTCCGATCTTAAGCTCTTATGATGGAATTTGTATTAATCACGAGGAATGACACTAATTTTGTGTTCTTAAGTATATTCAAATGTTCAACAGATGCTTACTATTGTCAAGACTTATTCTAATATCACCATTAAATCTTTTGGTTGAAGCACAGTTCGGTTTACTAAAATTATCACAGTTTAAAAAATTATTAACTTTATTTTCGGTTTGTCTTTTACTTTGTTTGCATTTTAGATTCATATGGATTAGATTTCTCGAGTATAGAAAAATTAGCGAATAATTCATCTGATGAAAACTTAATATTAAACAGATCCTTTTATAAAAATGACGATTTATTATATAGATTCAGGATAATTTTGGGGTGCTATGCTTAAGTATTGAAAGATTGAATTACAATAATTATTAACTAACGTTAATGTGTATAACTTTATATGTTCTCGCAGGCATTCTACTGCTAATAATAAGTGTATGGAAAATGTTATCCCATCACAAAGCTCAACATATTTAATTTACTTCGAATGCAATAATTTATATGGGTGAGACATGTTTGAATTCTTAGTATATGAGGAATTTCAATGGGATACAAAATACTCAAAGTTTAGAAATTGAATATATATATTTGAAGTAGATTTAACTTATCTAGAATCACTTCATGACTTACACAATGATATACCATTATGCGCAAATAATATAAATATCCTCTGAATTAGGCTCAAGGAAATTGATATATGACTTAGAAGATACATTTCATTACATAATCCATTCTAGAAATCTCCAAAAAGTAGTTTAAAGTATGAATTGAAGTTTTCATGTATTCATAGAGCTCTTTGATTCAGACAATGGAATTGATTAAAACAATATATTGATCTTAGTACTTTGCATAGATCAAAAGCTGTTAACACTTTCTGATCTTAAGCTCTTATGATGGAATTTGTATTTATCACGATGAATGACACTAATTTTGGGTTCTTAAGTATATTCAAATGTTCAACAGATGCTTACTATTGGCAAGACTTATTCTAATATCATCATTAAATCTTTCGGTTGGAGCAAAGTTCGGTTTACTAAAATTATCACAGTTTAAAAAATTATTAACTTTATTTTTGGTTTGTCTTTTACTTTGTTTGCATTAGCAAGTATAAACATGTATTTGAAAAAGGGTATACCCCAAACAAAATGTGATTACAAAATATCAAATTTCTTCGAAATAAAAACACTTGTAATTCACTTAATCAATTTTTATTTAAAATCGGTAGAGTTCTATTAAATCTTCCTGACATATCATTATTTTATATAATTAATTTACATATTTCTAAATCCTGGTATTTCGTCCATTTTGTTTTCGATAAATTTTAAATTGCAATCTTCATCCATCTCATACACAGTGTTGTTGATCTCCACTGTTTGAAACTCTGACTGCGGTTCCACTGATTGATGATTTTCGAAAATGAATTTTACAAAGCATATTGTCAATACAAGAACATCTTTTTGTCTCTGAAATTCCTCCATTTTCTGAATTATAGGCTGTGTTACTTTATTTAGATATTCCTGTTTAATATCACCATCCTTAAGATTTGTATTAAGTTCGATGTTTTCAAATTTGTATTCATTACATCGATTGATGTATTTGAATCGTGTTATAACCCGAACAGGTTCATATGCACCATTTTTTAGATATTTTTGAATGTGTTCTTGAAATTTGTTTAAGTAATGTTCTTCCAGTAAATACTTCAGCGCATTTATTCCGAAAGCCAGTTGATTATGCACCGCTAATATCATTTCATCCCATACTGGGGTGAATTGTATCTTAAAAGTATATTGTTCGCGAGGAGTCTTTACGATAGATTTTCCTTCCATTTTATTTCTGTAATAACATTTTTTTATTTACTACGCATATATTAATTACTCTGCAACATACCTGATCTTCCTTCCTTTCCTGAATCTGGTCTATCTAAATATTTGCCTCAGCTTTTATAGCAAGTATTTTACCCCCCACTAAATGTATTATATAATTTCATGAAAAGCGGTATTCGGGGAGGTTTAACACAATGTTCCTTACGATATTCTCTATCTAATGAAAGATTTTGATTTTTTTAAAAGGGTTAAAATATTTGGTTTAGATTGATGTTATTAATTTATATAGATGAGTTATTTCGGAGTCACTTCCATATGCAGATTTTGTTTGGATAGATAATTGTGATATTGAAGATTAGGATTGAGAAATTTTCCAAATATCTTTTAACGTGTTCTCAATAATATAAATTTAATATTTTTTTTATTTCCCCAGCATGTTTTAACCCCAGCTTACATTTAAACGGAAATTGCGGTTATAAGAATTTTGTTTGTTAGGGTCTTATCTTTGATTAAATATCAGTTCGAGTATAAAAGCCAAGTATTTTTAGTTAAATTTTTAGTTTTCAATGTAAAGTCAATCAGTGAAACTGAAAATACATGAAATTCGTGTTCCTAGTGAAATTAAAATAATCTAACATGCCTCAGCTACCAATAATCAATGAAGCAGTCATCGAAGACTTTGAAGTGCTCGAAGAACTGAACTCTGCAAATTTTAAACCTACGATTGCAGTTAAAGACATGGAAGAGTTGTTAGAGTATAAAATCATACGATGCAGCAATGTAACAACGAAGTATGGACCCAGGATCCTTTTAGAACTAGAGAATTACCAAGTTTTTCTGCCGCCGAGATACAGCGCTAAAATTACTCACCGCACAATCGAGAAACTTAACGATGGAGGCTTCTATGTTGTTAGGAAACTAGCAAATGGGAACTATTTTAATTTAATATTTACAAAAATAACATCTAGTAATGGATATTACTTAAATTTGTAAATAAATGGAAAAAAGTTCTATTAAATATATGTTTATTTTAACTTCACCTCTCCCAATTCTCTATATGGATCCAAATGATATTTTAGAGACATACATGACTCTAGTAGATGGCAACAGGAGTCTAATATTACATTTGATATCTGATGAGCCGATTTCTTCTACATTTCATTTTTTGATTTCAATTTTATACCCTGAATGTACTTGGTGTATGCAATTAGTGGATCCTAACTTCGCTAGAAGATAAAGTAATAGGTCGATTTCTGACAATAACAGATAGCATGTAAGAAAAACAAAATCGCGACTAATCATATTGTGATTCCCATGACTTTTAATTAAAACAATTTAATTAATTTTTATATCCCGTGTCTCCAGGGAGCCGGCTTTGTCTAACTGTTCTGATTTAGTTGATAAGCAACATAATTTGCAGTGTTTGCTGGAAAGACAATTATGGCTTTTTAGTAATCGATAAAGATAGTTTGTTGAAGAAAGAACGTTATCGAAAAGGAATCGATACATACATTTCGCTATAAATTTAGAAGATCTAGTAAAACAAATCAGTTAAAGCTGTTCATGACCTGCTAAAGCTAATAGTAGACCTGATATAGCTGTTCATAGACCTGCTAAAGCTGGTAATAGACCTGTTAAAGCTGGTAGTAGACCTGATATAGCTGTTCATAGACCTGCTAAAGCTGGTAATAAACCTGTTAAAGCTGATAGTAGACCTGATATAACTGTTCATAGACCTGATATAGTTGTTCATAGACCTGCTAAAGCTGATAGTAGACCTGATATAGCTGTTTATAGACCTGATATAGCTATTCATAGAGCTGATAAAAGTTGTTCTTCGACCTAATAAATGAGAATCAGGTATTTGACCATCCGCTCTTGCCGTCATGATAAATCAGTTAACTTATAATTTATGCATACTTTGAAGCTCTAGTACCTTTTATTTAACCATCAGTTCTGTATTATCTTTTAAGTCATATTTGCTGTACAAAGATTTACAGGTTGTTTCATAAAAAGCAATTAACATAGACCTATCATTATATTATAAAATTTTTCGTTAATAAGGAAATAATCTTTCTCAAAGATTTACAGGTTGTTTCATAAAAAACAATTAACATAGACCTATCGTTATATTATAAAATTTTTCGTTAATAAGGAAATAATCTTTCTCAATTTCAATCTTTGAATTTTGCTGTCAATTGTCGGGTTTTTTAGGCGTTGAAAAGTGAATTATATTCGACTATTCTGAGATATAAGAAGCAAACAAAAATGATGTAGCGATAGCGCAATGTGTAAGGGGTGCTACGGAAAGGGACTTGATGTCTTCATAATACTATAAAAGAAAAGGGATGAACAATGATTTAATAGCTAATACCAACACTTTGGTGGAACCGCTTATCTCTATTCATTTTTCACTTTTTTTTCTCATCTATAAAACTTATTTGTTGATTACCCATGAACCTCTCATAAAACTTATTTTTTGATCATTCCATAAAACTTCCTTCAAATTTAATTAAACGATCCCCCGCTTATCTCTATATAGTTTCGGTAGCAGCTAACTATCGATAAGCATGGGATGAATAATGATTTAATAGCTAATACCAACACTTTGGTGGAAACGCTTATCTCTATTCATTTTTCACATTTTTTTTCTCATCTATAAAACTTATTTGTTGATTACCCATGAAACTCTCATAAAACTTATTTTTTAATCATTCCATAAAACTTCCTTCAAATTTAATTAAACGATCCCCGCTTATCTCTATATAATTTCAGTAGCAGCTAACTATCGATAAGCATTTATCATATTTTTTGGTCACCACAATTCCTTTCAAATCATATGTAAAGAATTTAAATTTAAATTTAGAATTCTATAAAGATAAGCGGAGGTCATTTAATTAAATTTGAAGGAAGTTTTATGGAATGATTAAAAAATAAGTCTAATGAGAGTTTCATGGTTAATCAACAAATAAGTTTTATAAACGAGCAAAAAAATGTGAAAAATGAATAGAGATAAGCGGATACTATTTAAGCAATGAATCACTTATGAGTTTTAACATTCACCAAAATGGAGAGAATTATAGAAGAAGTTCTTAAGGTGTTGAATATCCCAGAGGATTACGAGGATCCTCATGAGCGGCTGCAGGAGCTGGTAAATTCTCCGCTAACCCCGATAAACCTGGTTTATAGGTTAGGATGGGAGTCTGAGTGGTGCGAAGTGGCCACTCCATATTCGGAGAATTTGACGGGGTTGCGAACGGTTAGTTTTTAAAATTATTTTACATGTTATTTTTATTATTTTCTTCTTTATAGATTAATCACTCAGTTAGCGGAAGGAGGTGTGTTATATCAGTTTTCAGCGTCGAAGCGCTGGCCCTCGAGATGAGGACCCGGCTTGATGCTGCTAATCATTTAGAGGAGGATTGGGATAGCCCGGACGATGTTAGACTTTAAACCTATAAATTCTAATTTAATTTTGATATTTCAAAAAACTATAAACCCTAAATAAACTGGTTTGTTATACGTCACTTTTATTTTGTTTAATTCTACTGCAGCCATATTTATTGTAAATTGCGCAGTACTATGAAAATTGGGTTTTGCAATTAAAACACGAAAACCTAAATGGTTACCTCAACTTTCCCATTCTGTAGCTATCTTAATATCCCTTCTCCATGTTAAAACATGCTGGGGAAATAAAAAAAATATTGAATTTATATTATTGAGAACACGTTAAAAGATATTTGGAAAATTTCTCAATCCTAATCTTCAATATCACAATTATCTATCATAACAAAATCTGCATATGGAAGTGACTCCGAAATAACTCATCTATATAAATTAATAACATCAATCTAAACCAAATATTTTAACCCTTTTAAAAAAATCAAAATCTTTCATTAGTTAGAGAATATCGTAAGGAACATTGTGTTAAACCTCCCCGAATACCGCTTTTCATGAAATTATATAATACATTTCTATAATTCTAATTTAATTTGGATGTGTTTTATCATAGCATCCCATGACAATCCTGGTGTTGTGTAATAATGATTCGGGTTAAACTCATAGATATTTATGTAGAATTAAATTTGTTCCATACATTAACGACATGCTGATATTCTTCTTCTTATTGCTAAGTTTATTAAAAAATCCTGAGGGGCACACATGCTTCATTTTAAATTTATCAAAAGAATTTAAGTAATCATATGAAAACCCCCCTTTCTCCTTATTAAATTCATTATGGATTATTCTAAAGTCTTCATCATTCAGATTTTTGTTTTGTTTTTTAGAGTATCTAAACTCGCAGCGAATGGAATCTAAACATTGTAATTCAATCGTTTTATTCTCAGATGAAAAAATTGCCTTTGACATCGATATATAACACTTTATTTAAGGGAATAACGTTAATGAAATCTTCAATTTAATTTAATTTTAAGCAGTTCAAGTTTTAAAAATTTCCAGTGGGGGGTAAAATACTTGCTATAAAAGCTGAGGCAAATATTTAGATAGACCAGATTCAGGAAAGGAAGGAAGATCAGGTATGTTGCAGAAGTAGTATAAATATGCGGGTTCTGCCTCAAATGTGCAGGTGCAGGTCAAAGGTCAAGGTTGCTGATTAGGTTTTCGGTCTTGGAGGCTACAATTGAGAGATAAGGAAAAGAGATAAGGATTTTCGGTCTTATAGGCTACAATTGAGAGATAAGGAAGAGAGATAAGGATTGTCGGCCATCTTGGATTTTGGGTTTTCGGTCTTATTGGCTACAATTGAGAGATAAGGATTGTTGGCCATCTTGGATCTTGGGTTTTCGGTCTTATAGGCTACAATTGAGAGATAAGGAAGAGAGATAAGGATTGTCGGCCATCTTGGATCTTGGGTTTTCGGTCTTATAGGCTACAATTGAGAGATAAGGAAGAGAGATAAGGATTGTCGGCCATCTTGGATTTTGGGTTTTCGGTCTTATTGGCTACAATTGAGAGATAAGGAAGAGAGATAAGGATTGTCGGCCATCTTGGATTTTGGACTTTTCGGTGTTATAGGCTACAATTGAGAGATAAGGATGTCGGCCATCTTGGATTTTGGGGTTTTCGGTGTTATAGGCTACAATTGAGAGATAAGGATGTCGGCCATCTTGGATTTTGGGGTTTTCGGTGTTATAGGCTACAATTGAGAGATAAGGGTGTCGGCCATCTTGGATTTTGGGTTTTCGGTGTTATAGGCTACAATTGAGAGATAAGGAAAAGAGATAAGGATTGTCGGCCATCTTGGATTTTTGGTTTTTGGTCTTGGAGGCTACAATTGGCCTTCTTCTTCTTTGGTTTGCATCTGGACTTAGATCTAAACCTTGGATCTGAACCTAGATTGTTTAGTAAGATAAGGCACCTGTCGGCCATCTTGGATATTGGGTATTCAGTCTTGGAGGCTACAATTGATGTTGAAGATAAGAGTTTGTTGTTTTGAGTCTTTAATTACGAAGCACAGCTTTATCAGCTAAATGAAATAACATGAGGCGAATTTAATTGGATTGAAGATAAGAGTTTGTTGTTTTGAGTCTTTAATTACGAAGTACAGCTTTATCAGCTAAATGAAATAACATGATGCGAATTTAGTTGGAAAAACAGAATATTGCGTAATAAAAGATTTCACCACTTTGAGTAAACAGATGAAGATTTTTTTTTAATTTCTTTTGCAAATTCTTATTTCTATGATATCATTTGTTTTCAAGCAAGTTTTAACATGTTTTTCTGGTCGAGCTGTGATTGATAAGCGAGCTGGTGACTGCATAGAAATTAATAATTTGGCGACAATGTTAAGGTCGTTGGGTGATAAGGTTTTGTAGATGAATCTGACCTCGTGCTGAAAATAAGAGTTTGTTGTCTTGAGTTTTTAATTACGAAGTACCCCTTTATCAGCTATGATGCGACTTTAATTGGAAGCAGAATATTGTAACCTCAAACTTTAAAAGATTATCATGCAATTTCTTTTCCAGATCTAAATATAACCATTAATTCGAGGTTATATTATTAAATAATTTCGTGTTTTATGCAACTAGCAAGTAAGTCATTCCACCGATTACGTCATCTGGACCTTGACTACTAGTTAATATAACACCATTGACGAATAGTTAAAGGAATTTCTGTAATTAGGGAAAAAAATCTGATGTTTAAAAATAACATGCATCGCTTTGCATAAATCCGTTAATAAGTAATAAACGTCTAGTCAAGATAGCTAGAATGGTTTCTTTCGGTACTTTGGAGAGGTTTATCATGTGAAGAACTTGCAAAGAAAATAAATATCTTTCCATAGCCTTAAACTTCGTTTCTTTATGATTCAGCCGTGATAATCTTAATAAGGGAAACCATTGATTCGTAACTATGCTTTAAATTTATATCAAACTAGCAGCTACCAAACCCATATAACAACCCTGAACTGCAGAAGAAATGAACAAGATCATTGGCGTTGTTGTAACACTTTCTAAAAATTGCCTCAAAACTGTGAATTTAGACTAGAACAAACAAAATCGAAGTAGCTGAAATGTCTTCTTTCAATACTTTAACGAGATTTATCATGTGAAGAACATAAGAAAATAAATTTTTTATATGCTTCATGTAACAATAGACTCAAATTGTGATTTCACAGAGTTCAGTTTACTTTGAGTTTGTCATCTAATTTTGGCAAATGTCAGCTTCCGGGTTTGTTGCCGTTGCAGCACTTTATAAAAATAGACTCAAAAACTTTGAATTGGGCCGATAGAACAAACAAAATCGAGGTAGCTGGAATGGCTTTCTTTTGGTAATTTAGAGAGATTTATCATGTCAAGACCTTAAGAAAATAAAACTCTTTTCATAGCTTTAAACTTGGTTTCTTCTTTTTTCAGTCGTAATAATCTTAATAAGGAAACCATATTTTTCCTGAATCGTAATTATGGTTTAAATTTGTACCAAACGGACAGCTAACAACCCTATATGACATTTAAAATTTAATTTTTGTATGCGTCATGCAACAATAGAGCCAAATTGTGATCTCACCAAGTCAAACAAACGAAAAACTACTATCCCAATGATCTTTCAAAATTTATAGAGAAATACAGCTGAACCAATGAAAGAAATTTAAAGCACATTAAACAGGGCTTTAATAATCGTATTGAAAGCTTTCTATTGAAAAATGATGATGAAGGAATATTGGATCCAAAACAATTTTTCTACAAAATAAAACCTCGAGTTATAAATCTTCTTGAAGCAAGTTTACAGAAAATCCTCTGAATTAGGCTCAAGGAAATTGATATGTTACTTAGAAGATACATTACATTATATAATCCATTATAGAAATCTCCAAAAAGTAGTTTAAAGTATGAATTGAAGTTTTCATACATTCATAGAGCTCTTTGATTCAGACAATGGAATTGATTAAAACTCATACATTCATAGAGCTCTTTGATTCAGACAATGGAATTGATTAAAACAATATATTGATCTTAGTACTTTGCATAGATCAAAAGCTGTTAACACTTTCTGATCTTAACCTCTTAGATGGAATTTGTATTTATCACGAGGAATGACACTAATTTTGTGATCTTAAGTATATTCAAATGTTCAACAGATGCTTACTATTGTCAAGACTTATTCTAATATCACCATTAAATCTTTTGGTTGAAGCACAGTTCGGTTTACTAAAATTATCACAGTTTAAAAAATTATTAAATTTATTTTTGGTTTGTCTTTTACTTTGTTTGCATTTTAGATTCATATAGATTAGATTTCTCAAGTATAGAAAAATTAGCGAATAATTCATCTGATGAAAACTTAATATTAAACAGATCCTTTTATAAAAATGACGATTTATTATATAGATTCAGGATAATTTTGGGGTGCTATGCTTAAGTATTGAAAGATTGAATTACAATAATTATTAACTGACGTTAATGTGTATAACTTTATATGTTCTCGCAGGCATTCTACTGCTAATAATAAGTGTTTGGAAAATGTTATCCCATCACAAAGCTCAACATATTTAATTTACTTCGACTGCAATAATTTATATGGGTGAGACATGTCTGAATTCTTATCATATGAGGAATTTCAATGGGATAGAAAATACGGATATCAATATAATGATCATTCTTCAAAGTTCAGAAATTGAAGATATATATTTGAAGTAGATTTAACTTATCTAGAAGCACTTCATGACTTACACAATGATCTACCATTTTGCGCAAATAATATAAAAATCCTCTGAATTAGGCTCAAGAAAATTGATATGTGACTTAGAAGATACATTTCATTACATAATCCATTATAGAAATCTCCAAAAAGTAGTTTAAAGTATGAATTGAAGTTTTCATGTATTCGTAGAGCTCTTTGATTCAGACAATGGAATTGATTAAAACAATATATTGATCTTAGTACTTTGCATAGATCAAAAGCTGTTAACACTTTCTGATCTTAAGCTCTTATGATGGAATTTGTATTTATCACGATGAATGACACTAATTTTGGGTTCTTAAGTATATTCAAATGTTCAACAGATGCTTACTATTGGCAAGACTTATTCTAATATCATCATTAAATCTTTCGGTTGGAGCAAAGTTCGGTTTACTAAAATTATCACAGTTTAAAAAATTATTAACTTTATTTTTGGTTTGTCTTTTACTTTGTTTGCATTAGCAAGTATAAACATGTATTTGAAAAAGGGTATACCCCAAACAAAATGTGATTACAAAATATCAAATTTCTTCGAAATAAAAACACTCGTAATTCACTTAATCAATTTTTATTTAAAATCGGTAGAGTTCTATTAAATCTTCCTGACATATCATTATTTTATATAATTAATTTACATATTTCTAAATCCTGGTATTTCGTCCATTTTGTTTTCGATAAATTTTAAATTGCAATCTTCATCCATCTCATACACAGTGTTGTTGATCTCCACTGTTTGAAACTCTGACTGCGGTTCCACTGATTGATGATTTTCGAAAATGAATTTTACAAAGCATATTGTCAATACAAGAACATCTTTTTGTCTCTGAAATTCCTCCATTTTCTGAATTATAGGCTGTGTTACTTTATTTAGATATTCCTGTTTAATATCACCATCCTTAAGATTTGTATTAAGTTCGATGTTTTCAAATTTGTATTCATTACATCGATTGATGTATTTGAATCGTGTTATAACCCGAACAGGTTCATATGCACCATTTTTTAGATATTTTTGAATGTGTTCTTGAAATTTGTTTAAGTAATGTTCTTCCAGTAAATACTTCAGCGCATTTATTCCGAAAGCCAGTTGATTATGCACCGCTAATATCATTTCATCCCATACTGGGGTGAATTGTATCTTAAAAGTATATTGTTCGCGAGGAGTCTTTACGATAGATTTTCCTTCCATTTTATTTCTGTAATAACATTTTTTTATTTACTACGCATATATTAATTACTCTGCAACATACCTGATCTTCCTTCCTTTCCTGAATCTGGTCTATCTAAATATTTGCCTCAGCTTTTATAGCAAGTATTTTACCCCCCACAGGAAATTTTTAAAACTTGAACTGCTTAAAATTAAATTAAATTGAAGATTTCATTAACGTTATTCCCTTAAATAAAGTGTTATATATCAATGTCAAAGGCAATTTTTTCATCTGAGAATAAAACGATTGAATTACAATGTTTAGATTTCATTCGCTGCGAGTTTAGATACTCTAAAAAACAAAACAAAAATCTGAATGATGAAGACTTTAGAATAATCCATAATGAATTTAATAAGGAGAAAGGGGGGTTTTCATATGATTACTTAAATTCTTTTGATAAATTTAAAATGAAGCATGTGTGCCCCTCAGGATTTTTTAATAAACTTAGCAATAAGAAGAAGAATATCAGCATGTCGTTAATGTATGGAACAAATTTAATTCTACATAAATATCTATGAGTTTAACCCGAATCATTATTACACAACACCAGGATTGTCATGGGATGCTATGTTAAAACACATCCAAATTAAATTAGAATTATAGAAATGTATTATATAATTTCATGAAAAGCGGTATTCGGGGAGGTTTAACACAATGTTCCTTACGATATTCTCTATCTAATGCCGGATCGGTGTGGGATCTTGCCTCACACTCCTCTGTACACTCACCCGAACAATAATGCGGGCACTCTAAGTCCTTGCGACCAAAGCACGAAGGCATGAACAAAATGGAAGCAGAATTACTAAAGGATTATGAAAAAAGGATGAAAGAAATCGACAAAATCATGCCAATGACGAAAAAGCAACCTCAGCCTCAAGATGGTTCGAGGCTTGTAAGGCTATCCCACACCATTCTGCGACTATTCCGAGCCTATCATATATGGCATAGTCCCTTTTAACTCGGACAGTTTTCCGGAACTAGTGGTTATAGAGAGAGAGGGTCGGAAGGAATCAGGCTACTTTCTATCACTCCATTATTTACTGCTAGTGATAGTCAATTTCATGTTAAACAAAAAAAAGGACGTTTATTTATTTATTTATATACAATGTTGCATCAAAATGCTGATTACTACAAGAGAAAAAAAAGAAAAAAAAATAAGAACAATACATTAAAAAACTAAATAAGAACAATATAATAAACTATATAAAATTAAGGATAACGAGAGAATATATGAATAGAATATGAAAATACTAAAGTGTATAAAAGATATATAAAAAGCATGAAGTAGATAAATTGAAAAGCAAAAAGTGAAAAGCAAAAAGTAACCTCAACAAAGCTGACTCCTCACTTGATTACGCGAAGAATTAAAAAATCGCGACATCGACGTGATAGCCTCATTTAATCCATAATTCGTGCGATTAAAAGGTAATTGAAGAAAGTCGTGATTCCTCAAGGAGCGAGTCGGAACCGACAAGCCAAAACAAGCCAAGAGAACAGAAGAGTCTATAGACCCCCGAATGCAGTCGAAAGCAAAAAGAATCCTTGCGTTACGTCGTCTCTTTTTAAGTGTATCCAAGTGCAGGAGTTCAAGTCTATCAACATAAGGAGGCAATATACGGGAGTTATTCCAAGGAAGGCCACGAAGAGTGAACCTAACAAACCTCCGTTGAACAGCTTCAATGCGATTGATATGTGTCTCATATAACGGCGACCAGACTGGAGAGGCATATTCCAGGATAGGCCTGACAAAAGTGCAATATAAGAGCTTTGTAATGTAAAGGTCATCAAATTCCTTTGACCACCTCTTCACGAAACCAAGAGTCATATTAGCCTTGTTGACTATGGCATCAAAATGATCCTCGAAAGAGAAATGGGAATTGAGCCAGACACCTAGGTCCTTAGTCTTAGTAACTCTTGTTAAAGGACAGCCCTCTATGGAAAAGTTAAATTGAAAGGGAGAAAGACATAGATGTACACTTTCCGATGTTTAGGGGAAGGTCATTAATGGAACACCAATTCTGAAAGGCATCCAAGTCAGAATTTAAAAGAAGGCAATCAGCATTGCCAGACACAATGCGAAATAACTTAGCGTCGTCGGCAAAACAAAGAATATTTGAGTGAGACAGAATCGTAGATACGTCATTGATATAAATTATAAATAACAATGGCCCGAGGTGGGAGCCCTGCGGTACACCGGAAGTGTTGAAAATAATATCAGACAGAGCTCCACGAAAAGAAACCCGCTGAGTGCGTTCAGATAAGTACGAGTGAATCCAATTTACAAAAACTTGTGGAAACCCGAGAAGGGAGAGTTTGAGAATTAGGATTCTGTGATTAATTCTATCGAAAGCCTTGCTGAAGTCAGTAAAAATACAGTCAACTTGCTTACCATCTTAAATTGCAGAAATACAAAAGTTTGAAAATTCCAATTAATTGGTGGTAGTTGATTTACCTCTAATGAAGCCATGTTGAAACGGTTGCAAAAAAGGCTTGCAGTGGAAGTACAGAACATCGCAGATAAGTGCCTGAAAAATCTTTGACATACAACTGAGATTAGCAATTGGTCTATAGTTCGAGATTTCACATTTATCACCTTTTTTGTGAAGGGGAATAATTAATGAGGTTTTCCAGGCTTTCAGAAAAATACCGCAGCGAGTTGAGAGATTAAATAAGTAACACAGAATAGGAGCAAGAACTGAACAACATCTTTTCACGAGTGCGGCGGGGATACCGTCAGGACCAATTGAAAAACTATCAGTCAAGGTAGAGATTTTCTTCAAAATCGTAACTTCGTCAAGTAAAAGGTCTTTGGATTCGAGAGAATTTGGTGGAAACCTCAAATGGGTAAAATCCTGAAAGCTAATATCACAGGTATCGTCCAAAAACGCAGTTTTAAAAAAGTCAGCAAAAAGGTTTGCTATCGTCAGGGGCTCATTGCTTTTACTGTCTCCGAAAGACAAAGAAGATGGATAGCCATCAGAATTTCGCTTTAAGTTCACGAACTTCCAAAATCGCTTAGGATCGACTCGTAGGGATGCTTTCATTCTGTTAGTATAATTATTGTAAGAAGACACTAAGTCAGATGAAAATTGACTGCGTAAATTAGAATAAGCTACATAGTCAGCGTCGCTCCTAGAGGAACAAAACCTCTTCCAGGCTTTACATTTGACATTTCTTAAATGTTTTAAGGAACTATCGAACCAAGGCTGGTTAGATCGTAAGTTGTTCGATTTAGAAATAGGGACACAGTAAGTAAAACAGATAGACAATAAATTATAAAAAGAACTTACAGCCACATTAATATCTCGTTCATTGAGGACGCTACTCCACTCACAAGCTGAGAGCCAGTTGTTGATTACGGAGAAGTCAGCTTTGCTGAAGTTATAACAAACGTCATCTGGCACACAAGAAGCTATCACAACTGGATCAGTGAAAAAAGTAATATGAAGCGCAGGGTGATGATTGGATTCTGCAAGTCTGCGATAAACCAGTAGAAGCAAGGCCATCTACAAAAGAAAGAGCAAACTGATTGGCAGACCGAAAAAAAGGAACTAAGTCATCACTCGAATGAGAGAGCTTACAGCCAACGTCAGGCAGGTTAAAGTCACCCAAAAGCAACAATTCGTCGGAAGGTATCAAGGCGTGTGAGAGGTCATCCCCGCAGGAGGCCAATCTTTCATAAACATTAGATGGAGAACCTGGAGGAATTTAGGCGGTCGAAACGAAAAAAGTTTTACCAGGCAGTCCAACAGCGTCACATAAAACCTCCAATTCTTCGGAGTTCGGGATGTCAACCAGTCTGCATGGAACATCACGACGCGCAGCGCAGAAAACACCGCCTCCAACGGGCGCATTAGCCAAATCAGTAAAACGATCACGGCGAAAAACAATGTACTCAGAGCTGAACAGCTCCGCATCCAAAATTCCCTGACACAGCCACGTTTCCGTCAAACAAATTACATTGAAGCAGGGATCGCAGGAGCCATTAAAGGGCCTAGCCGTTTTGGAACGAAGACCAGTTACGTTTGCGTAGTAAATCGAGATTTCTGAAATCCGTTTTTTGAGGACGCATCATCTAAGCCGAATCGAGTTTTTGGGATGAATTCACGTACAATGGAATTTCGGGGCCATATCTCAGGAGAAAGAACTTCATTAAATAAATCCTCCGGAACCAGCACTTTGAACGATGAAGTAAAAGAACAGCCAGAACGATTGCGTGAGGAGCCAATCCGTCTACAGGCAACAGTGCCCGGGGCAGCGCCAGTACGAGAAAGAAGATGGGCGATGACCGATCGTCCTCAGTAGTATCGGGATGAATTCTAGATAAGAAGACACATTTCGGGATCTTGGCTGGCCGTAGAGTGCTGATGTTGTTGTCCATAATCGTATCCGGATCATCCATATTAGAGGCAGGAGTGCTCCGCGCAGGACCCAGTCTAGAAGAAGGGGAGCCATCGGCCGGCGCTGAGATACGACGAAATGCAACCGACCAGCTGAGGAGTCACAGAAATGCGGGATTCGTTCACCTCGTCAACAGTCCCCAAACATGAACCGCTCTCACCCACAGCAGCAGACGCAGCAGCATTAGTCAGAAGAGCCCTCACTTCCGATGAAAAAGAGCGAATAAGATCCGTATTACCACTAACGGCCGATGACCATGAGTCCATGTCAATTTTAAAATTTCTAACACTACGGTGTATATCTTCGCAGATTGGCAGAACCGGGCTGGAACTGGAAATGGACGAATGTTTGGAGTTGGCAATAATCCCATATATGTCATCTATTGAGCTGGACATAGCCGAAAATCTCTGCGAGAACTCGTGATACCTGCTAAGCAACATATCATAATTATCATTGGCCTTGTCCAGAGCCTTAATGATGTCGTCAGTTTTTTGATTTAAAACGCCAATATCCTCAAATAAATTCTGAAAACCAGATAGGCTCGAGTTAATGGCAGCCATTCCATTGGCAATGCAACCTTGCTCAGCAAAAATATTCTCAGAGATACTTTTCATCAATCTCAGCACATCACACGGCTTAATATTGATGCACTCCTTGCATGTCGTGTTAGAAGACGAGGCTGATTTGATGCTCTGCTTTAGGCAAGTGGGGTGAAACGAATTGCCACAAACACCAGCGCAAATAATAGCGTTGTCCAAAATTTCCTTCGAACAAGTTTTGCAAGAGCTCATAATTAATGTGAAAAATAAGCAAAATATTGTTAATAAATAAAAACAATCAACAGATTGGGAAGCCGTGGAATTAGCGAAGACAACAAGTAGAATAAACAAATACCAAAACGTAAGCGGCGAAAAACATGGCGAAAAAGGTTGATGTCCAAACTAGTGGTTGATCAGTCCACTGAGGGAGAGATGGCGCTCGCAGCAGCAGAACAAAAAACAATGCAGGAACTATCCCATCATCTCCAGAAAAAGCCGTCGAAACACAACAGGAGCACAGGCAAACGCAAAGCGGAGAGTCCTGACAGCAATGCAGAGCCAGCAGGAGAACAACAGCCAATGACAGCGCCAATCCAGTAGGCGCCGACTCAACAGGCACACTACGGAGCAGTCCCACATGAGTCCGAGAAGGAGAAACAAAAAACAAACAGTGCAGATGTAAGGGCCTCGGCAGAGGCATATACCAAAAAGTGTACCTCCGAGACAGAAGTATTTCGCAGGAAAAACAATCCAACGGCAGAGAGCCAATCCAAAATGCAAAAGGCTGCGAGGGTCGCTGGAACCAATATTAAATGAAACCACTTCAGCAACAAATACGCACCGCAAACGAAAAACACCAGCGCAATTAAAAAAAAAAACAAATAAAAGCAGTTGAAAAA
Source organism: Leptarthrus brevirostris (assembly GCA_964036015.1). Classification (NCBI taxonomy): domain Eukaryota; kingdom Metazoa; phylum Arthropoda; class Insecta; order Diptera; family Asilidae; genus Leptarthrus; species Leptarthrus brevirostris. The sequence continues at coordinate 49,225,147 of OZ038374.1, forward strand.
ACTCAAAAATCACCAAAACTCAGAATAAACTCAAGAAGAACATCTGACAGCTGCAACTCATGAGTACATGAGAATATGGGTAATCCGTGAACTTCAAATAGAATTACGCATATCTTATATATGATTAAAAGGAAATCGAACGTGGTAGACCTTAATTACGTGAAGGCGGGTATATTATGCTCCCGATTATAATATACAGTGAAATCAAGCAGAACGAATTCACCCGAGATCTACTATTGAATATTACTTAGCGCTTGATGAATTGAATATTGATTAACTGTCCTCAACGTCTCGGATTTCCGATTGGTTGAAAATTAGACTGATCAAAGTCGTTAGACGAATAACTTAAATTTTAAAACAAAATTTGCCCATCTAAATCATCTCATGTTATGTACAATGTAGCTGAAGTGAAATTCATACTTTCCAAGTAGCTAATTGTGGATACATTTATAGTAATTAATTCGTAACTTTTAGAAATCCGAAAGCTATCAGCACGACATACGAAATGTTCCCTTATTACCAAAACTTACGTCTGTACTCCATAGCAAATGCTTAAATTTACATTGGTGTTTGTAGACGCTTATCAAATACGGAATTTTATATTTGATAATTCATTATAGAAGTTATTTCACTCTTTTTTTATACAGTTTTCAGGCTGTGGAAACCGTGTGGAACCGAAAATGTATGCCCCTTTTAATTGGTTTGCCTCTAGATTATATATATATATATATATATATATATATATATATATATATATATATGCATATATGTATATATATATATATGGCGTGGGTGGCTGCCATATTGGGGGGAACCTGCCATATTACGGAGTTAATCTGAAACATGGGCGCTAAAATTGTAAATTTTTTTTAAATTTAATAAAAAAATTTGTACGCAGCTTATGCGAAATTACCTCACCAATTGTAACATGCATATTTCGTGAGCATCAAAAGGGTTCCAGGGGGAACGTTTTCTGAATAGTGAGCTAATGGTTTACTTTTGTATGCTCTATCTAAAGGAGAGCAATGAAGACTGTCACCAGCAAAACGATCAGGCTCAAGCCCAGTATCAAGATCTAGTCCACGAATAACAATATAATCAGCAAATCTTGTTATGTCACTCTTCGTACTGGAACCATCACTTACGGCCATTTCAGTCATTTCGCATAGAAATTAATTCTATTTCGAATAGAACAGGAAATCGAAAGTTTATTATTAAATTACGTGTGATGTCTTCACATATTCCATTAAAATGGCACATTGAATTGATTTTCTCCATCCGTCTCATCGCCCTCAGCGGAATATTATATTAAAGTTTTGGCTTTGTTTTCACTTGAATTTCATTGGCACGCAGTTTTACAGAGATGCATTGTACCTTATTTATTGCAAATAACTTTGTTGATTCACTATTGTGGCTTTTAATTTAATAAAAAAATTCAGGCGAATTTCGTCATATTTGACGACTTCTTCTTGGGCAACAAAACTGGCTGTCAAAGGGAAAGTCAGCGAATTAGATATTGACATTTACCGGCCTGCCAGACTTACGTTTGGTTTTGCTTAAACAGCATGTGCCCTCTATCGGTCGACACTGTCAACCAGTACTTAAGCCATAATTTTTAGGTAGATGCTCTGGCTAAAACGAGGAGTTCGCCTCGGGAATATCACGTTCCCAATCCAATAATGACAATTGCGGGTGTGATATCTCCGACACAACCCCCGTTCTTGCTTTCTCACATAACAAATTTCCCTTTGTGGTGAACCCAAACCGAAGAACGAAATGTGAAGAAATGAAGACATTTTTGTAATTTATGACAATCGCGTTTTCTTGTGCATATGGAAGAGGAACTGACTCTTGTCCGGTCCTCAGACCTTGTTGAAATAAATCTATAACTAGTGGGGTGGGTCCAGATTCTGGGTATCGCATCATTGGTGCGACCCTTGAGGTCCACACGAACAACTTCCCAGTTAATAACAATTTTTAATTGTTATTAACAATATTCAATTATTATTAACAATATTTAATTGTTAATGGCGATAAATTTCATGATCATGGTACAAACGAGTAAGTGAAAACTCAATAAAATTCATACTATACATTAATATCAACTATTTATGGTTTTTTTAATGTTACAAAAAACTATAAAAGTTCTGGATTTTTTAAAGTATCGAGTTGTATCAGAACCAATTAGATCAGTTGAATCTTTTTCAAAAAAAAAACTTTCGCCTACTCTCATTTAAAAATAGTTAAAAAATTGATATTTTAAATTTATAAATCAATAAACTAATGAATTTAATTTATCATGATAATTTCGTTTAATTAGATGCAAACATTTTTTAAAAAATTATTCCGTTATAGCACTATTTTTTACTTAAAACCAAATAGATGCACTCTGTTTGGAATTCATTTGTTATTAGTAATTTTGAATGGTTATAAACAATTTATAATTGATATAAACAATTCTTAATTGTTATAGACCATTTTTAATTGATATAAACAAAGTTTATTCATAAAAGAAATTTTTTGTGGTAACAAAACTTTTAATTGTTTATACGAATTTTCAATTGCTATGAACAATCTTCAATTTTGTATTCAATTTCCAATTTTCATAATCAATTTTCAACTAAGTTAAACCATTTTTTATCATTATAAATTTATTATTGTTATAAACAATTATTTATTGTTATAAAATTTTTTTTATCATTATAAACAATTTCTGTTCATAATAAATTGTTATTATCCGACTTTTTGATGTGCCGATCGTCATCAGAACAAATTATATCGAAAAAATCCTTTTCAAGAAAGTCTAAAATCAACTTTTTGTTCAGTTTTTTTGTTTAAACAAAAAAACGGCTGAACCGAAATTGATTAAATTTCTTTCAGCTCTTATTGACAATAATACGCTTCGAATGGCACTATAGCGAAGCCGTTATCATTTTTCGTTCGCGAGGTTTCGTTGTCGAAAAAAGTGGGTCCGAACGTACGTACGTACGTACGTACGCACACACACACACACACACACACACATACATGTGTTCAAAAACATGCGTAAAACACTATGGTGACTTTTTTTTTTTTTTTGTTGAACCGACTTCACAAAAAGCGCTAAAAAGCATAAAATAATTTTTAATTTTATATCTATTACGACATTTTGAAGTCGGTGCAAATCAAACAAACCAAACAACTACAACAAAAGTATTTAATCGTCATTTCTTATGATCCCGTAAACTGAAACGCTCAGGTAGTATTAGGTATTATTTTCAATTGTGGTACTGTAGTTGTTTTATTTGTTTTATTTGCACCGACTTCAAAATGTCGTAATAGATATAAAATTAAAAATTATTTTATGCTTTTTAGCGCTTTTTGTGAAGTCGGTTCAACTTTTTTTTTAAAAACTATTTTATTTTTCACTTTTTAGTGTCTTATTCTCTATACAACGAAGAAAGCACCATCCAAATCGGTCACCGCGTTGAAAGTTAGTTTTAACCCCCTACCTCACCCCCATTCCACTAAACTTTTTTTCTCATGGTATCAATCAAGGAACATACTCTACCGAACATAAAACGAATCATCGAAATCGGTCCACGCGTTACGAAGTTACTACCCCTCCCCCTCCCCTACCACCACCCTACGACCAAATTATTCTCCTATTAGCAATGGGGGATCACACTCTATACAACAGCAAAAGAACCGTACAAATCAATCCTCGCGTTACAAAGTAAGGTTCCACTCCCCTTCTCCCACCCCCACCCCAGCAGCATTTGTTTTCTCGTAGTATCAACCAAGGATCATATTCCATCTAATAGAAGAAGAATTATCCAAATCGGTCCACGCGTTACGAAGTTAGACTACCCCTACCCCCCACCCACACCTTTCACCATAGGACCAAATTATTCTCCTATTAGCAATGGGGGATCATACTCTATACAACAGAAAAAGAACCATCCAAATCGGACCACGCGTTACAAAGTTAGGTTTGACCCCCACCCCCCACCCCCACCCTACCAAAAATTTTTTTGACATGGTACCAATCGGTGAACATACTCTACCCAACAAAAAAAGAATCATCAAAACCGGTCAGACATAAAAAAAAAAATAAATAAAAAAAAAAAAATACGCGTCGAACTTAGAACCTCTTTGTTTTTGGTAAGTCGGTTAAAAATACCTTTGAACGTACAAATTTTGAGATAATACTTTGTTGACTATTTCGTATTCATATTTTCATATATGGAATTTTCTTTTTTTTTTTAAGTGATAAATCTGATTTTTAAGTGATCCTTAAATTAATTTAAGACTGGTTTTGAATAAATTTTAAATTAATTTAATTTAAATTAATAGTATATAAGATTGCTTTATAATGAATTTAACCACAAAAGTTTAATGGGATTTTATTATAGAGAATTATTTTAGATGAAATACCAATAAACTGGACCATTAATTAAAATATGTTGGGAAAAGGATATAACTTTACACAGGTTCTAGAAAAATCACTTTGCATATAATATTTGGTTAAGTATTGACGTATTTTGTATGTTAATTACCCTGGAAGATGATCCGTATTGTTGCTATATCATAAGACGGGGAATTGAGGGATGCGCATCGCTTTCTTCGTCGTTGGTCCATGGTTATCAATCCTGTTTTGCTCCATTATCCTTGCTCAGATGTTCGATGGACTTAATTACGACTAACTTAGATCCCACTCCGCTTGAATGAGATTTTTTTTCTGAGCCTGAGATAATTAATTAATAGTCAAAAAAATTTTTTGTTCTCATGAATTTCAGTAGCAAATTTAAAAACGCAATGAATGACTACAGTATAAATCAAATTCCCACTCTCCGCTCTTCTGGCTGACATTTATATGACCAAGATTGAAAAATTAATATTTAAAGACAAGGAAAAACGTCTAACATTCTATACTGGAATAGGTATGTCGATGATATATTATGCATTTGGACAGGGAGTAATCGACAACCAGACAAATTCTTGACCTATTTGAACTCTATTTGCGATTCAATACAATTCACAATGGAAATAGGACACAACAACTCTTTAAACTTTCTTGAAATAGTGGAAGGAAAGAATAAATTTGGCATTTAAAAGAAGGAAACCTATAGCGATAATGTCATCCCAATTACCTCAAGACATCCATGGAACCAAAAACTAGCTGCCTTTCATTCCATGCTACACCGCCTTATACGGATCCCAATGGATGAATCTAAGTACCAGAAAGAGCTAAGAACAATTAAACATATACATAGCTACTAATAACGGTCGTGGGTAAATAATATGCTAAAAAAGAAAGAAAGGATACAGGTTATAAATAGTTTGCACCCAAACCTAACAAAGGAAATGAAAAAACATAATTGGTGCAAAATTCCTTACATAGGCCGTATTTCAGATCGAGTTGGAAAATAATTAAGGAAATTAAGCATCAGTCCAGCGCGCTGTTGTCATCAAAATCTCGGCAAGATTTTAAAACCAACCAACAGGATAAAAGCAAATTAAATGGTATTTACAAAATAACATGTAAAAAATGCCCAGCCGCCTCTGTACGGCAAACAGGAAGATCCTTTACCACCCGTATAAAAGAACACCACACCAGACCCACATCAAGCTTCTTAAAGCATATTATTGAAACAAATCACAGTCAAAATAAAGTAAACTGGGAAGTCTTACACGTAATCAATAAGGCGTACAAAATGGACGCATTAGAGACCCTGGAAATTAAGAGGCTATTCAGGGACCATAGTTTGGAGACATTGTATGACATTGAATTTTCGGTTTTGTGTTAATATTAGAATATAGTATTTGTAGCCGTTGAATTAACACTGTTACTCATTAAGTAAGTAAGATCGACGTGTTAGTATCTGGTTTGGTTAAATTTAGGTCTATTGTTATTGACGAAATATTATTGTCACTCACTAAGTTAGCTAAGAGTAACCGTAGCAGTATTTGGATTCTGTTAAATTGAAAAACATCTTTCATTACGTAACCCGAAATTGTGAGTTTAGATTACGATACATAGCGTTTCTACGATTCAAAGTTGGATGTAGAAAAACTTGTTGACTCCATGAGATGAATTTAATTACTTGATAGTCAATCAAACAGTATCACATTTTTTCTTTCACATTAGAAACTAGGGCTTTTTTTATAGTCTATAACTTTTTTGGAACTTAAATTGAATTATTGTTCTGCTATATGCTAATATATAGGATAAATTTAAAAGTTAGTTTAGTTTTAGTTCTTTTTTGTAACAAATAAGTCATCAGAGCCTCGTTACCGTGAGGTAAACTTTCCGTAGCCCTCAGCTAGTTGAAAGTGCGCTCTACCTAGTATAGCAAACTCTTGAATTTTTTCAATAAATTTTTCTAATGGTCCTTTACAAGGCTGTTTATATTCTCTTCCCTCTCTCTCCTCGTCGTCCTTTCCTAGGGCGGCCTCGGAGTCTATGTGCTCGGCCCCCACAATGAGGTGAGCGGACCTCTTCTCTTTTACAGGTTTCTAGGGCATCCAGAGTGAGATCGACCCCTGGGTGCATAGGATGGTTGGGACATGGGTCAAGCAAGGGGAGTCACACCACCCGGCTCCCCCAATGATTCTCCAATGAGTCGCGGCAACGTCTGCCGTCTTCCTTCCTCCTGTTCCTTTTTTTTTAGTTTTTTTCTCTTCGATTTAGTTTCTTTTTTTAGTTGTGTTTTTTTTCCCCATTTTTGCGGTTTCTTCGTCAAAGAAGACAGAGTTAGTCCAACACCTGATAGACGTAGGAGACGCTCCACCCATCAAGCAGCGCTTTTATCCTGTTTCACCAGCCGTGCAACAGCTGATGGATGCCGAACTTCATCGTATGAAGACACTACGCGTGATACAGGAAAACCAGTGCCCGTGGTCCTAGTACGGAAGCCAGGCAAGGTCAAGGTGTGCTTTGATGCAAGGAAGGTCAGTGCGGTGACCAAAAAGGATGCCTATCCACTACCGCATATAGATGGCATCCTTAGTAGACTTCCTCCATAAAGGTACATTACCAGCCTTGACCTTAAAGAAGCTTTCTGGCAGATCCCGCTGGACCAACAATCGCGGGAAAATACAGCTTTTACAGTCCCAGGCCACCCTCTCTACCAATGCACGGTGATGCCATTTGGACTGTGCAATGCGCCACAGACTATGTGCAGGCTGATGGATAAAGTCAATCCCTACGATCTTCGAGACCAGTTGTTGGTGTATCTCGATGACCTGTTAATATCAACGGAAGATTTCGACTCCTTGCTAGGGTGTCGGAATGTTTGAGGAAGGCTGGACTGACGATAAACGTGGAGAAGAGTAAGGTCTGCTTTAAGAAAGCGCGGTACTTGGGGTACATAATCGGTAATGGAGGGATGAAAAAGGACCCTGAAAAGGTCGCAGCCATCGTCGACTACCCTCCCCCTAAGTCCGTTTGTCAAGTGCGCCGATTTTTGGGCATGGCAGGTTGGTACAGGAAATTCATTCCGAACTATGCCAACCTGTCAGCATCCATCATGGATACGCTGAAAAAATCAAGCAAATTTGTATGGATCAGCGAAGCCCAGTCCGCATTTGAACAGCTTAAGAAGCAGCTAACTTCTTCTCCAGTGTTAGTGAGTCCTCACTTCACCAAGCCCTTCGTCATTCAGTGCGAGTAAGCAGGGTGTGGGCGCAGTCTTGATTCAGCTGGACCACGAGAGAAACAAACAACCACTTGCATACGTATCCAAGAAATTATATACAGCCCAACTCAACTATACAATTACGGAATTAGAATGTTTGGCAACGATAGTCAGCATAGAAAAATTCAGAGTATACGTCGAAATCATGCCATTTAAGGTAGTGACGGATGATGCGAGCCTACAATGGTTGATGTTCCAAAAGGTCCTCAATGGACGCCTGGCCCGGTGGACTCTGAAACCTCAGGGTTTCGACTTCAACATTGAACACCGTAAGGGCAGCCTGAACGTAGTACCCGATGCGCTATCTCGTGTACACTGCGACGAAATATCCACACTAGACCACCTAACTATCCAGGAACCGGGCCCGCAAGTTGACTTGGATGCACCAGACTTCGACTCATAAGAATATCAGTACCTTCGAGACCGAGTCGATAAACACATCAGTCATCTTTGCCAGACTTAACTTTGTGCGACGGTTATGTGTATATTCGGACGCAGCCCAGAACTGGTGATCCAGTTCAGGAAGAAGAAGCCTGGAAGCTTTGGATTCCACGGGGCTTAGTGCCAGATGTCATTGCGAGAGCACATGACTTGCCACAATCTTCACATGGAGGCATTGGGAAAACCCTAGAACGAATATGACGACACCTGTATTGGCCCAAGATGACTGCTGTTGTACGAGCGTATGTATTAGCCTGTGGCACCTGCAAGGAGACGAAAGCCCCAAATTCCATTCTACGACCTCCTATGGGAGCTCAAGCAACGAAGGAAAGACCATGGAAGCGAATATGTACGGACCTATTTTGACCATATTCTCGCAAGAAACGAGGCCATGTGTGTATCTTGATTGCGCTGGACCATTCCTCCAAGTATAACCTGCTACGCCCATTGCGGAAAGCGACCATTTCACTAATTTCCAGCTTTTTTGCCTATGAAGAAATCTTCCACAAATTTGGTGTTCTGAAGAATATGGGAACAGACAACGGTCCGCAATTTAGGGCGGCACAATTCGGTAATTTTTTGGAGAGATACGGCATCCAACACATTCGCACAGCAGTGCACTCGTCGCAAGCAAGTGCGAAAGGGTAAAGGCAAGCAAGTCCGAAAGGGTAAATAGATCCGTCCTAGCTGCGATCAAGGCTTATATGAAGGACGAGCATGACATATGGGACGAGAAGCTGAGTTATATAGCGAGTTCACTTCGGAGTTCAGTCCACCAGGCTATTAGCTTCCCGCCTTACAAGGTTTTGTTTGTCCAGCAAATGGGTGAGCATGGTTCTGCATACGCGCTTCTTAGACGGCTACAGGCTGTGAATGAACCAATCGACGTATACACTTCCGACAAACTCAATTTGATTCGCGAACAGGCCCGGAAAAATTTAGACAGAGCTTTTGAGGAAGGTGAGCTGACCTGCAATGTACGTTCTAAGCCTGTAAGCTTCAAAGTCGGACAGGAAGTCTATCACAGAAACTTCGGTTAAATCAGCTTCACAAAACAGACTAGTGCCAAGCTAAACAGGAAATTCGCCTTGAAGATTTGAAAGGAAATTTGTTTAGGATATACCACGGAAAAGTTGTACGGCCCTGAAGCGCGGCAAAATTACTTGGGAGAGTTTCGCGAGGATAGCCTTACTGGAGTGTGTGTTCTCATCTGTGGATAATGAATGTCCACTTAGTTGAGTCTCCTTAGAGACGATGACGATGTGTTGACATAGACTGATGCAGGAGGGCAATCACACACATCAAGGTCCAGTACTGCACGGCAGGAATCGCAATCCTCAATCTAGTCGTGGGGGAAGTATCCGGCTGCTCGAGGAGGTATCATTGGGACTCACACGTCTCGCATTAGGACGACGTGCTTATCTCGGTAATACCATCGCTGAGGTTAGGCGCAGATTTCAACAACTACTCCCTCATTAGGAGTATGCCTGAGGGAATCTGAGACCTGGCGAGCCGTGATGACAGACCAGCCGCGCTGTCAGAAAAGCTGTTATCTGTGACTGGGTTGTATAACATTGACCCTTCTCATATCTCCTATATTGTATGATTTGCTCCGAGCCTTCAGCATTCTTACCGGCGTAAAGCTTGGTTTTACGCCTAGTAATACCGCCTATATTAGGCTTCAGCGTGCATCACACCTGCTTCTCGCACAGTTCAACCAGTGTTGTCTGTGACCAAAACCCTATCTCGTATGATAAGCTCCGTGCCGTCAGCACCTCTACTGGCGTAAAATTTGTGTTTACGTCTCATTCTATCGCCTGGCTCAGGTTTCAAATTGTACCACCAACAGTTTTTTTTTCGCCCAGTCAAGCCAGCCTCTGTCGGTGATTCCATTGCCCAATGTGCAGATCCTTGAACAACTTCAGCCCTCAGCATTTCTACCGGCGTGAAGTTTATGTTCACGCCTTACATTACACCCGACAACGGCTTCAATTGCATCGTCCATCAACATTTTTTGCGTTGTCGCATTTGTCAGACCAGTCTTTGATCTCAAAGACCTTCCAGGGAATTTGATGGGAACCGATCCCGCCAAGGATATTCGGCCCGAAAAGCGTGGCCACACGGCCTGGGATATTATCGTGAGGATACCATATGCCATATTGGAGTGTGTGTCTTCCTCTGATGATGACCAATGTTCACTTATCCGAATTTCCCCAAAGACGATGACGTTGTGAAGACATACACTGATGGAGGAGGGTAAACGCATACACCAAGGTCCAGTATTGCGCGGCAGGAATCACGATCCTTGTCCTGGTCGTGGGGGAGCGTCCGGCAACTCGTGGAGGCATCATCGGGGCTCGCGAGTTACGTATACAGATACGCAACGTGACTTGAGGCAAGATGAAATTCCAAAATCATCAAATTCCTATAAAATAAAAACCAAGCCGAAACCTATGGCATGGTAATAAAAGACCTTCAATTAACTTTCCCACATTACAAAACACATATTCAGCAAGTTGCATTAAAAAGCTCTCAAGTAACGATCCCACAGTCTAACAGATAAAGCAGTAACTTTCAGTAAAAGTTCATCTTACTGAATATGCAAAGAAATATGAGTTTCCGTCTAACCATAGAATGCTTACCTTGCAAAGTACAAAACGAAATCAAGGTTCAAGAATATAGAATGAAAAACAGTTAGTTATCGTCGAGATTTACAACTGAAGAGATCGGGAAAGTAAAACGTTATAAGAATATTAAATAAGCTAAAAGTGTTATAACAAATTATATTCAATTAAACAAAAGTTTTGTAATCAATTATATGTATACCGATAACTCAATTAAATAAAGTGAATATTTCTATGTGAAAGAAACGGTTGTGTTTTAATTAAGACATTCTGATTGAGGTGAATACGAATTGTGGTTATCTTTGAGTAAATATATTTATGAAATAATTAACTGGCGCAGTCGGTAGGATTCCTCTCTGTAGAGTTGGAATCCAGTGAAAGTGAAAATAAAGTGTTTATACAAGAAAGTGTGATACGAAGTAATCTAAAGTAACATTTAGTAGATTACGAAGAAACGACCACAAGGATAAACACTGGAAAACCTACAAAGAAGACATCAAAGAAACCAAATATTAGACCAACAGAGAAGAATGGCACAACCAGGACCAGGAAATAATGATTTGGTGGGACAATGTTAAGCTGTTTTAACGGACATATTAAGCGGACAGAACCAACAACCATCATTACGAAGAAGGATAGAAGAAGACCTCAGGTACCTACCTAGTTTTGAAGGAAAACCAGGAACACTACCAGCATTCCTGACAGCAGTAGACCGAGCATTAGCAGATTACGGAGAACAGGCACCTCAAGCATATACAATAGTTTACAACGAAAAGATCTTAGGAGCTGCAAAAATGTATTTAGATGCTTCACCTCCAACAACATGGCAGGAATGTAAAACTAAATTAAAACTACAATTCAAACCATCTAAGGATCAGGGCAGAATTATGCAGGAAATTAGTATGTTAAAAGTAAGTACGATTGAAGAATTAGTAGATAAAATAACAATATTTGTTTCTGATATCTCAGAGTGTGCAATATTTAGTGAGTTTCAAACAGAAATTTTAAATCATCTTAGTAGTGTGTTAGTCTTAAAAATCAAAGAAATTACTGCTGGTTACATTAGCATCAGAATTGTATAATAAGTTCAGTTTGGAAGAAATGAGACAAGTTATCAATAAATATATTGGACAAGATCAGTATAATCTGAAATGGCATAAAATCAACCAAGTGATTAAAGATAAACATATTCAAAGACCAAATTTTCCTCAAACAAATTATAACAATTTGCGACATCCTTTCAATCATAATAACTTTAGACCAGAGAGAAATAATCAGGGTAACAATAATGTGAATAGTTATTCCGGACAAGTACGAAATTATAATAACAATTCAGGACAAACACGACATAATTACAGTAACAGTTATAGACAGCAAAACGTACATAATTACAGACAACAGAATAGCAATTATAGACAAACACGACCAAATTTTTACAGTAACCTAAATAACATAAATATAAATCAAACAAATTATCAAAATAACAGTACCAATAATCAAGTCCAACCAATGGATGTAGATGATCTAAGCACCAGAAATGGAAATGAAGTTAATCAAATAGGGAATAACGAGTTTTTTTATAAATTAGCCTCGGAAAATAAAAAAATATATATCATTTTAACTATACATAACAAAAAGTACGTTGCTTTAGTGGATACTGGGTTCACAGTTAGTTTATTAAATTCAAAAAACGTGGTAGATAAAATTTATGAAGGTTTAGGGGAAAGAAATATACAAATTAATACTATTGAGGGGGAAGTCCGAAAAGATACGGAATTGGTCAAAACCAGATGCCCAGAAGAGTTTCAACAACCGGAAAATGCAAGAATGAAATGGGTAAAAATAAATTTAAATAAAACATATGACTTCTTAATTGGAATAGATTGGATAGAAAAGAATGTAAAAACAATCGATATAGCGAATCAAGAGATTATGTTAACTAATCACGCAAAAATACTATTTCTTAACAAAATAATCCAAGAAGAAGTCAATACGTTAGAAGAAGGGGATCTAGGGAATATAAATTTAGATCAACTAAATACGGAAGAAAAAACAGGAGTCTTAAAACTCCTAGGAAAATATAAAATGTTAATGTTTAAAGAAGGGGATCAGTTAACAAATACCAAAAGCATAGTCCATGAAATTAGGACCACAACCACGGAACAAGTAAACTCAAAACTTTTCCGCTATCCACCCCAACACGAAAAAGAATTAAAAAAGCAATTAGAAGAAATGGAGAAACAGGGAATCATAAGAAAAAGTAATAGTAAATATTCTTCGCCAATATTTGTAGTTCCAAAAAAGAAGGATAATTCGGGAATCCCAAAATATCGACTAGTGGTAGATTATCGAAAATTAAATCAAATTACCATAGACGATAAGTATCCATTGCCAAATATCGAAAGTATTTTGGATAAATTGGGTAAGGCCCAATACTTTAGCTCATTGGACCTAGCAAAAGGGTACCATCAAAATTTAGTGGCTGATAAAGATATACATAAAACAGCATTTGTATCGCCCTTAGGTCTCTATGAATTTGTTAGGATGCCGTTCGGACTTAAAAATGCCCCGGCAACCTTTCAAAGATTAATAAATGAAATATTAAGGGAGCATATTAATAAAATATGCGTCGTTTACTTAGACGACATACTTATATTTTCAACTACCTTAGAGGAACATCTTTATTCAATAGAAAAGATATTCAAACGATTAGCGGAACATAATTTAAAAATTCAAGCTGACAAGTGCAGCTTCATGAATAAAGAAACAGATTTCCTAGGGCATGTATTGACAAAGCAGGGTATCAAACCGAATCCAAATAAAGTACAAGATATCATGAAAATTGAGTTACCTAAAACAGAGAAACAATTGAAAAGATTTCTTGGCATGACAGGATTTTATCGTAAATTCATCAAAGATTATGCTAAAGTAGCATATCCCCTAATCAAATATTTAAAGAAAAATGCGAGGATAAACACTAAAGATCCACAGTATATTCAAGCGTTTGAAGACCTAAAATTATTATTAATATCTCATCCTATATTAAAATTTCCCGACTACGAAAAGTTATTTGTCGTTACAACGGATGCTAGTGATTACGCAATTGGAGCAGTTCTTTCGCAAGACGGTCACCCAATCTGTTATGTATCACGAACATTAAATAATCATGAAAGGAATTATAGTGTAACGGACAAAGAATTCTTAGCGATCGTGTATTCTGTAACTTATTTTAGACCCTATTTATATGGTCGAAAATTTAAAATTGTTACAGATCATGCCCCGATTAAATATCTAAATTCAAAATATAAAGGTAAAGAGTTCTCTCAGCGTAATCAACGGTGGATTTTAAAATTACAAGAGTATAACTTCGAAATTGAGTACCTTCATGGGAAAGAAAACAGAGTTGCGGATTTTCTCAGCAGACTTGAAGAAAGCCCAAAAATTAATGATAGAAATAGCAGTGAATCCAATATGGACCTGTCAGATACTATACATTCGGTAAGCGAACAACTCTTGGACCACATTGGTATTAGGGAAGAAATCGTGAATAAATATAAAACACAGATTATTTTAACATATAATCCAGTTAATGAGTTAGAAACAATACATGGAAGAAGAATTATAGAAATCAATCCTCAAGACGAAGAAGCAGTAATCACTGAGATACTAAGAAAGCACATAAAATCAGGACGTATCGGAATCTATTCTGAAGTTGAAGACACCGATTACAACAAAGTTCAACAGTGTATTCTTAAGTTATTTTCAGGGGATCAACGAATAAAATTTATGAAAGCCACGAAAAGAGCTAGAGAAATAGAGAGTGAAGAACAATGTCACAAACAAATCTCGTTATACCATACCAAAGAATCTCTTCATAGCGGAATCAATGAAACATATAATACTCTGAAAGATAAAATATATTATCCAAAATTACAAGAACAAATACAAATGGTTATTAATAATTGCGAAAAATGTCAGGCAATTAAATATGATCGGAATCCAGTAAAACCAAAATTACAAATAACTGAAACACCAAGGAATAAAAATGAAATTATTCATTTGGATACCTTCCATTATAAAAAGCAAACCTTTATTACGATTATAGATAAATTAACTAAGTTCGCAGTAGCTTATTTAATAAATGACCGAAATTGGGTAAAGAAGATCGCCATATTAGAGGGATATCTAGCGACATTCGACAAGCCAAAAAAGATTATTATGGATAATGAATTTAAGTCAGAACAAGTAAAAAGATATTTGCAAGAAAAAGGAATAGAAGTCCATTGGACAAAACCCAACAGCCACACCGGAAATGCAGAAATTGAAAGATTGCACTCCACTTTAATAGAGAAAATACAAGCGATAGAAGATGATATTTCACTCGAGCAAAAAATGCAAAAAGCCATAGGGATTTATTAAAAATTATAAAAGAGTTAGGCATAAAGATGAACCTTACTTCAGAAAATATCCTTTACAGAATGTACACTTATGTAACAATAAAAAAGCAACTAAATTTTCAGGTAACCATAATTCTAATGATGATGATAACGGTAGTACAAGGGGGACTGCAGGTACATCCCATTACGGAAGAAAACGGGTATGTTAAAATAAGAATCAAGGAAGTAGAAATAGCGAACGAAATTCTGCACATAATAGATCCAACAGAAATGACAAAAATTTTAAATAATTTAGAAAGTAACATTGAACACTTAAAATTTGAAGATAGAAAAGCATTGTATACAGAGATAAAAATAATTAAAAGTAAACTTAGGACAATTCAGAATCCGATTAGGCAAAAACGAGGATTAATAAATGTCGTCGGTGCAGCTAGCAAATGGTTATTCGGAACCATGGACGACACGGACCGACAAGAAATTACAGAACACTTAGAGATTATAGAAAAAAATAATCATAGAGCTATTAAAAATTTAAATAAACAAATTAAAATAAATGAGCATTATAATAGGACATTAACTGAACTAAAATTAATAATCGAAGATGACAGACGCAAAATAACGGCATCCATCAATACGACTAATCAAAATTTACAAGAGTTAAATGACAAGATTTTATTCTTAGACCAAGAAACTAAACTTAGATATTTGGAAAATAAAATCAATCAAATTTTAGATAATATAATGGCAACAAAAAATAATATTATACATCCGAGCATGTTGACCTTAGAAGAACTTGACACTTACAATATAGACTTCCATAAAATAAAACTATTAAAGGCAGGTCTCATGAGATATAGAAATAATCTTTTGATTTTCGCAATAAAAATTCCAAAAAATTATATCCAAAAAGATATACAACTAATTAGCCCATTACCAAATTCAGAAAAATTAGAAATAGAAGAATCGGAAGAACTCATAGTAGAAATAAACAATAAAATATATAATTATGAAGAAGGAATGCTTTTAAGAAAACTGAAACTAAGCAAGAATTGTGTTGTTCAAAATAATTGTAAATTAGTATACAATAATGTTACAAGTGTAGAAGAAATAGACGATGAAACCATTTTAGTAAAAAATACCTATAACGATAGTCTCTTACAAACTTGTGATAGGAGACAGTTTATATTAACTGGTAATTATATAATTAACTTCAGCAATTGTACTTAAGGCATTAGGGATAACAAGTTTTATAATAAAAAAATTTCGTTTTTTGATAAATACTACTATCCTTCAAAAGAAATCAATAAAAACTTTGTAAAACCAATAAATTTTGATCAACTTGTTCTAAACAATATAGAGAATATAAAAGAAATTGAAGAACTCAAATACCATAAGAAAGTGATGTATGGAACAAGTGTAAGCATAACTATGATAATGACTTTAATTATATTGATTATAATCGGATACATATCTTGGAGAAATAAAAAAGATAAAATTAATATAATAAATATAGAGGCACAGCCTTCTGAGTCAAAGCGGGGAGGAGTTACGTATACAGATACGCAACGTGACTTGAGGCAAGATGAAATTCCAAAATCATCATGTTCAATGATCCCTAAAAAATAAAAACAAATTAAAATTTATTCACAAAATGTTGTCAATCATACTCACCTGATATGCCTGGGAAGTCTACAGGCCATCCTTTTCCTCGTCCTCCTGTCCCGCACATCCTGAAAAAAGAAAGAAGAAATAATTTAATATATTTTACACGACAAAACAAGAAAAGTTCCAAGAAATTTGCAACTTACAAAATGTAAACAAATTTCTTGGAACATTAACAACAACAACAACAACAACACACATTTCATGGCATGCATAAAACATGAAATATGTTGCATATTGCTGACACCTGACCACATAAAATCGTAAAGGAGGTGTCAGCAATACGATTAATATGTGTTGGGAAGTCAGGTGCATCAGTTACAGGTAATAATTTTGCATCTTTTGTACCTGTGACAGCTGATGCACCTGACTCAAAATACATAAAAATCGGCAGTTTTTGCCCACTTTTTTTAACAAATCACGCACAACACATCACATACAACGAATATAACACGTACTTACCTAGTTTTTATACGTAATTCACTAGTAATTAACAAAAAAAAATCGCGACCACGGCACAACTTGAAAACCGCGAACTGACAGCTACTTCAATTTCTGACAACGAACGTCATATGAAATTGAGGTAGCTTTTCGCGGGGAACATTTTAGTAATGCCCGAATCGCGGTGAACTACGTGAAATTCGAATAATTCGCGATTTTATTAAATTATATTTACTTAATGAGTGCGAAAGAGATGCACAAGGTAGAAATGAGAAGGAAAAAGGCGCAAGGATTTGGGGTTAGTTCGTTGTAATTATGAGCTTTTCTGCTGTCGCCATTTTATAGGATGTTTTTAATTTAATTAAATTTCTGCGTAAATCCTATTTTTTATTTAATAACGCTAGATTAATAAATTCACAAAAATGATAAGGAATTTAACAAAATCAGTTTGCAAGGGGGTTTTAGTTAAAAATACGCAAAATAAGAGTAATATGTAATTTTTGGAGGGGAAATGGCGACAGCAGAAAGCATAAAAGGGCATTGTAAATGTCAACTCGATCTCATTTTCTAGTAGTGAATTTACCAGTGCAAGTGCGAGTTTTATTTAAAGTCTATTTTTTTGGAAATTGAGTTGGCAGCCATTTTGAGATTTAGCAAAAAGGTTTTTATCTTTTCTAATTTTGTTAAAATTGAATTTTCGTGAAGATCATTTTGAATAATACAGGAGTTTCGGTTTTTTTTTTTAGTTTTTAGTGGCGTTTTTGTACCAGAACATTAATTTAATTTGTTCAAGCGATATTTTTTTTATTGCGCGAATGATTCTTCAGTATAAATTTCAAATTTTTAAGTAAAGTATTCGAAAAGTGAATTTAAAGTAAATAGTCAAAATATGCTTAAATTAGCATTTGACTATAAACATTTTTGGTGACGGTATAATTTTTTATGAATTTGTTCAATTTCTCCTTTTTTTGAATTTTATATATTTTAATTAACAGTTTCTTTCAGCAGTGTGATTAAGAATTTTTTTTAGTGAATTTGAATTTAAGTGAATTGTATGTATAAAGAATAAAGAGTTCCAATCAGTTAGGCCCAATTTTTGTGCAAATAATCAATATAATGAAATTTTCATCTGAATAATTTATGCCTTTATGGTAATGCTATTCATGCATGAAATTCGTTAACTGTTGATTATTTTCTGATCCATATTAGAACTGAACATTTTTATTTTTCGACAGTTAGTTTTAACAGTGAATTTAATTTACCGAATTGCATAAACTTGTATGAGTGTAGATTAAAGTGAAAATTGACTAAATTTGTATGCGAGTTATAATTTCCTGAATTTAATTTCGTTCAATTTTTGATTTTCAGAGTTGAGTAATTCTTTGAGGTTCTTAAATTATTTCAAGTTGATCTAGTTTTTCTGAAAGCAGTGTCAAGGATTAAGATTTTATCTTCGCATAACTTTCTCTATTGTCAAGTAGAGTTATTTCATTCGACACTGTTGCTAGTTTGAATACCTTATTTGAATTTTCATCTTCTTAAGCAATATTAATATTGCTTTCTTGAACATTTTGTTTGGTGGTTCCATCCAGGAACAGTATACAAATCGTGTTTTTCACTTTAATTTTTGAGTTTTTAAATACAAGTTCGGTTTACGTAAATACCAAGTCAATCTACGTATACAATCAAATTGTGATACAAAGTCAATACCAACGCAATATAAACCAATTTCAAAATGGCGGAGTTGACAAATTTAATAGCTCAAGAGCAAATAATGCGATCACGGATCGAAAGGTTAATTGAAAATGGACGCAAGACAGCCTTAGTGAAAAGGACTCAAGGATTTTATTAGGTCAAAAGTTCAGATCTAAGGAAACTGTGGAATGAATACAACACAGTAGACATGACAATTAAAATAACTTTGTCAAAATTAAACACCGAAAAACCACATAGGTATATAGAAGAAGACAATTTCAGCATTTTAGAAACAAAATACACGGATTATCTCAGCGAATTAGTTGAAGGCCTTCGCAAAATTTCAAGTCCGTCGGAGGCAAACAGCACTATTGTTACACCAACAAATAATTCAACGCCACAACAGGAAGCAATGTTGCCTAGAATCTCGTTACCGACTTTTAATGGTGAATACGACATGTGGAGATCATTTCATGACATGTTCGTATCATTGGTGCACAACAACATGAGAATCACACCAGTACAAAAGCTGCATCATCTGAAATCGTGTCTAGTGGGTGATGCAGAAAGATTCTTAAGGCATACACCAATAACAGATCAGGATTACGAGCCAGCATGGAATAAATTAAAGGAGCGATACGAGAACAAACGTATTCTAGTCAACCATCAGCTGAAAACACTTGTGAATCAACCCAAGCTGAACTTGGAAACCAGCAAAGGGTTGAAATCATTAATAGATGTCACCGAAGAAGTGCTACAACAATTGAAATGTTTGGAAGTTAATACAAGTTCTTGGGATGTATTATTAGTATTTTTGCTAGTACAAAAGCTTCCATTTACCACATTGAAACTATGGGAAGAAGAACAAGGCTCCAATCAAAATTTAGCAGAGTTTCAACAATTTAGATCCTTTTTAAATACTCGTTTGAAAATTTTAGAGTCAATATCAGACACTATTGCATCCAAACCCAAGCAAGCAACACACTTCACGAAGGAGAAAACTTTATCATACCACACTGCTAACAACAACAAATGTCCAGCATGTCAAGGCAAACACTTTGTTGCAAAATGTCCGACATACCAGAAGATGAATACAGCTAGCAAGCGCAAGACAATTACTTCTTCTGGAAGATGTCTAAACTGTTTCTCCAGCAATCACGCAGTCACCAAATGTACGAGCAAATATAGATGCTTTAAATGTCAACAGAAACACCACACGTCACTACACGAAGAAAATTCACTACAACAAGCTTCAAGGAACAATCCACACCAAGCCAAGGTACAAGCGAATTATGCTAACAACCAAACAAGGCATGATTCCAACGTTCATCCAGAAGCATCAACTATTAATGAGAAACACTACAAACTTTTGTCACAAGACAAAATCAACATGCATTACTATCAACGGCGTTAGTAATGGCACAACACAAGCAAGGTAAACCAAGTTTACTTCGTTGCCTCATAGATCCAGGATCACAGTCATCATTCATAACTGAGGCAGCTTGTCAAAAATTAGGTGCAACATGCACATCAACTTCTGTAACGATTACAGGATTGAGCACGAGCTCTACATCGAGAGCACGTAAGCAAACATTGCTAAAACTAAAGGCGTGTCAAACGAACACAGTCCTATTGGAAGAATACTTCCTAGTCCTGAAGAAAATCACGGATTTATTGCCACAACGGGTGGTGGCAGCAGAGCAGCTTCAACACATTTCAGGACTTCAGTTAGCTGATTCAACTTTTTGGAAGCCTGGTAAAATTGACGCATTACTAGGTGCTTCGGTCTACGCACAGATAATACGAGAAGGTATTTGTAGAGGAGCAACAACAGATCCAGTAGCAATCAACACAAGCCTAGGTTGGATCTTACTAGGATCAGCTACACAAGTAGAAAAAGGGAATACCGCTTCCTTTTCAGTCACAACGGTTGACTGCAACCTAAATGAACAAGTCAAGCGATTTTGGGAGACAGAAGAAATCCTCTCAGAGCCAAGGCTCACTAAGGAAGAAGAAGACTGTCAACTATATTACAAACAAACCTACAAACGATTGGAAAATGGACAATACCAAGTCAAGCCATTTTCAAGCAACAAGGCTCCCTTGTTAGGACAATCAAGACAGCAAGCAATGTCTAGGTTTCTAACACTTCAAAGGCAATTTTCTAGAAGGCCAGAACTAGAAAGGGAGTAACCAAGTGTCTAGACGAATACCTAGAACTTGGACACATGGAAGAAACGAGTCTTATAACAGCAAACGAGCCACACTATTACATTCCTCATCATGCTGTCTTCAAGGAGAGTAGCACCACGAAGCTTCGCGTCGTCTTTGATGCTTCTTGTAAGACGAGCAATGGAAAATCCCTTAACGAACATATGTTAACAGGACCAACTTTACAACCCAAACTATTTGCTACATTGTTAAATTGGAGAAAATACAAGGTAGCTATGACCGCTGATATTGAGAAAATGTATAGGATGATTAGGATACATCCAGAACATCAAACCTATCAGCGAATAGTGTGGACTCATCCTATAACCAAAGAAACTAAGGATTACAAACTGAATACAGTTACATTTGGAACTTCTTCTGCACCGTATCTGGCTATACGAACGTTGTTACAGTTAGCAGAAGATGAAAAGGATAAATGGCCTTTAGCATCGAAGGCAACGATGAACAATTTTTATGTCAACGATCTTTTAACAGGAGCAGACAACGTTTCAGATGCCAAAAGGTTACAAGCAGAACTCATTTCTAGTAGTGAATTTACCAGTGCAAGTGCGAGTTTTATTTAAAGTCTATTTTTTTGGAAATTGAGTTGGCAGCCATTTTGAGATTTAGCAAAAAGGTTTTTATCTTTTCTAATTTTGTTAAAATTGAATTTTCGTGAAGATCATTTTGAATAATACAAGGGTTTCGGTTTTTTTTTTTAAGTTTTTTTTGGCGTTTTTGTACCAGAACATTAATTTAATTTGTTCAAGCGATATTTTTTTTATTGCGCGAATGATTCTTCAGTATAAATTTCAAATTTTTAAGTAAAGTATTCGAAAAGTGAATTTAAAGTAAATAGTCAAAATATGCTTAAATTAGCATTTGACTATAAACATTTTTGGTGACGGTATAATTTTTATGAATTTGTTCAATTTCTCCTTTTTTTGAATTTAATATATTTTAATTAACAGTTTCTTTCAGCAGTGTGATTAAGAATTTTTTTTGAGTGAATTTGAATTTAAGTGAATTGTATGTATAAAGAATAAAGATTTCCAATCAGTTAGGCCCAATTTTTGTGCAAATAATCAATATAATGAAATTTTCATCTGAATAATTTATGCCTTTATGGTAATGCTATTCATGCATGAAATTCGTTAACTGTTGATTATTTTCTGATCCATATTAGAACTGAACATTTTTATTTTTCGACAGTTAGTTTTAACAGTGAATTTAATTTACCGAATTGCATAAACTTGTATGAGTGTAGATTAAAGTGAAAATTTACTAAATTTGTATGCGAGTTTCCTTTTATATTTTCCTGAATTTAATTTCGTTCAATTTTTGATTTTCAGAGTTGAGTAATTCTTTGAGGTTCTTAAATTATTTCAAGTTGATCTAGTTTTTCTGAAAGCAGTGTCAAGGATTAAGATTTTATCTTCGCATAACTTTCTCTATTGTCAAGTAGAGTTATTTCATTCGACACTGTTGCTAGTTTGAATACCTTATTTGAATTTTCATCTTCTTAAGCAATATTAATATTGCTTTCTTGAACATTTTGTATATAAATAAAATATAAAATAAAAACCAAGCCGAAACCTATGGCATGGTAATAAAAGACCTTCAATTAACTTTCCCACATTACAAAACACATATTCAGCAAGTTGCATTAAAAAGCTCTCAAGTAACGATCCCACAGTCTAACAGATAAAGCAGTAACTTTCAGTAAAAGTTCATCTTACTGAATATGCAAAGAAATATGAGTTTCCGTCTAACCATAGAATGCTTACCTTGCAAAGTACAAAACGAAATCAAGGTTCAAGAATATAGAATGAAAAACAGTTAGTTATCGTCGAGATTTACAACTGAAGAGATCGGGAAAGTAAAACGTTATAAGAATATTAAATAAGCTAAAAGTGTTATAACAAATTATATTCAATTAAACAAAAGTTTTGTAATCAATTATATGTATACCGATAACTCAATTAAATAAAGTGAATACTTCTATGTGAAAGAAACGGTTGTGTTTTAATTAAGACATTCTGATTGAGGTGAATACGAATTGTGGTTATCTTTGAGTAAATATATTTATGAAATAATTAACTCGCGCGTCTCTCATTAAGACGACGTGCTTGCATCGGTGAGACCACTACTGAGGCCAGGCTCTAATGTCCCGGGCTGCTCTCTAACAAGGATGCCGGGGGATCTTAGTCCTGACAAGCCGAGAAGTCGTGTAAGCCGAACCAGATCTAGGGGTGGTTAGGCTTGCACAGAATGGTTTAACTATATTATTTATAATAATTAATTAGCCAAATGGAAGAGTAAATTTAAATGAATTTCATATATATTTTCAAAGATCAAGTTCGCATTACTCAAAATGTTTCCCTAACAATTCTAATGCGGCCGCCCTGCTACCAATATATTCTAACTAGGGGTTAGTTGATTAGGATTATGTAATTTTTATATTAGATGCATATATTAATTAAGTTTTTATTAAAATGTTTACTTATTATATTAGTTACTTGATTTCCTTGGTACTTTCCTGTTTACGTGACCACGTGAGAAGTCGCTGCTGGTGGAAATTCTTTGTCCCTTGAATTAAATGGGTTTAATTCCAAGATGCTGTGTATTTTGGTGTATCCGATGTATGTAAAGTTGTAGTTTCGTTTGAAAAATATAAATGCTCTTTTAAATACGCAGTATAATTCAAAAATATAATTACGGTTCGAACTGTTAATTTAAAAACTTGTTTTTGGGAATTTTCTTCTCCGTTCAACTCTGATTCGGCCGACCACTCGAAATAGAGAGACTCCATCCGTTCATCCGGTTGAAAAACCCTTCGTCACACCGAGTCTCGAAAGCATATTTTCAATCTGCTTAAGGCTGAGGTTTCGTTTGCGTTTGGGTTCACATGAGGTTGTTGGAAAGTATAAATTTCAGTTAGTAATCGTTTCGATTACTTTGATTACTTTTGTATTAAAACATTAATTTAATTTATTCTCTTATGCTTTTCCAGACACCTGTATTTTAAAGATCCTTGATCTCTTTTCGTTTTTTGTTATTCGTATATTAATTAAATGACATAAATGTGATTAATTATTTAAAAGAATTTTATTATTAACTATTTTATTCATGTATTAATTAAATGAAATATTTGTTATTAATTATAACCTTTTTATTACCCACATGAACTCTTTCGTTTACTAGTTTGTTTATTTAAATGATATGTGGATTTTTGCCCTCATTTATTAAACTTCTTAAACTCCCTTAATTGGTTATTTTCAGACTAAACCAAATATATACATTTATTTTAAATTAAAGCCCAGAAGCTGCTTAATGGTAGGACACCTTACATTCTCCCCCTTCTTCTTCAGAGTAGTGTAGAAAATAACACGCCGTTTAGTTCCATAAAATATCTTACTATTTGAAATTATAATATAGAAAATTAAGTTTTATCTTCAATGATAATCCACAAATTTACTTAAATGAATATTTTGCACCTTAATAATATAGTTAAAACTGAAATTAATATAAGAGTAGGAAATAACAAAAGTACACTATCTGTAACTTACTAAATGTTTTTATATCCTTAACGTACCACCAACCTATATCTAGACCATTTTCGTCAGCCAATCTATAAACTAAGTCGGACCTCTTATCTAACACAGTGCATTTGAGGAAATTAGGCGCTAGTTTAGCAGAAAATCTCTGTGCCGCGTCTGATAAGACATAGTTCCGTTTGTAGACTACCCTTTTTCGAATTTAATGTTAACTTTGTCTTTATCGAAAATTTTTTATTTATTTCATAAACCTTTAAAATTCTTTTGGAGACGTCGTTGTAAATGTTTTCTAGGTTGTTTAGTTATTTAACTCTGTGTTCTATCGCAGGTGTCTCGATTGAATCGAATAAGGAGTAATCTGAGGCTGCGAACATATTGTTACGCAACGCCAATAACGTCAACGCCAATAACGTCAACGCCAATAACATCAACGCCAATAAAGTCAACGCCAACGTCAACAAAGCGGATCGCCCACCTGTAATTTTAACTACAAAAAGTAATGTCAAATAAATTTTAAGCAAACCCATCGCAGTCGGCACATTGTCCCAGCCGTTTCGTAACCAATAGATGTTATTTTCATTGACATAAATGCAATTTAGTAATAATTAAAAAAAAAACTCTTGAAAAGTTCTAAAAAAAGAACGCGCCCTAAACATCCGAAACGGTGGGGAACCGAGGCTGATTCCGGTCGGGTTCTCGCTGCATTCCTTCATTAAGATACACCATTTGTTGTAAGCCAGACGTGTTTTGTGCGCTAAGAACCAGTTCAGTTAAATCTTTGTTAAGTTATCAGTTTTCTTTTGTTTGTAAACCTAACCACCGAGGAGGCAATAAAAATTGATTGAAGTCGACGTTTTTATTTTGATTTCCCTCCAGACAAGCAGGAGAAGTCGAATTTAGGCCGTCCACCAGAACCCAGCCGTCCGCACGTGGGCGTGGAATTTTCCGTAAAAATTTGCCGAGCTGGTCCGTCTTGTGGAGCCAAGCGGCTGCGGCAACTCATTACTCTTCCACCGGGCGTCCAAGCAAGAAAAAAAAAGGTAGCCGAAATACACCTCGCCACGAGGTCCAACGGAACGAAAATTTTTCCGGCCGCACATAGGGTAGGTGCTGACGTAAGATCCTGCAGAATTGGAGCTGGACACAGGTAATTTCTCTGACTTAGTTCTCCCAAAGAAAAATTTGTGTATCCAATATCGCGGGTTGCGAGATCGGCAGGGGCTAAGCCCCACATTTCGTCCCGGTTTTCCCCAGAGCGTACCCGGGATTTAAAGGTAATTTTTTTTTGCATACAATCGAACCTACCTTATCGGTGATAAGTGGCACTGAAATGCCCTAAAATTACATTCAGTGCAATGGAGATTATTGGATATTTCTTTTACTTAACGAAACTTACCTGATTTTTAAGAAGTGGCACTGAAATTTCATAGGGTCACATTTAGTGTCAGTTTAACTTATCGACATTTTATCTTTGCGTACATAAATGCAACTAAATTGAACCAAATAAGAAATGCAGTTATTATTTCCGCCTAAAATTATTAAAAGTTGCTTTCTGCTCACATAAACTCAATTGAATTAAAAAAACATTAGGTAAAGAATTTTTTTTACAGCCCGAAATTAAAAGGATATCGTTTCGCGAAGTAAACCTACCTATATTGGTAAGATCAGAGGCAAAATTTATCTATTCAAAATCGACTGAGGAAAGCTTCGATTTGCAGGAAGTGCTTCTTTTACATAACGAAACGTACCTGACATTACATGCGGTGCCAGTGGAGTTTATTGGATATTTCTTTTTACCTAATAAAACTTACCTGATTTTTAAGAAGTGGCACTGAAATTTTATAGGGTCACGTTTAGTGTCAGTTTAACTTATCGTCATTTTATTTTTGCGTACATAAACGCAATTAAATTGAAACAAATTAGAAATGCAGTTATTATTACCGCCTGAAATTATTGAAAGTTGCTTCTTGCTTACATAATTAGAAAAAGAAATTCTTTTACGACCCGAAATTAACCGGATTTCATTTTCTGCGAAACGAACCTAACTATATTGGTAAGATCAGAGGCAACATTTATTTAAAGCACCTATTTAGAACCGACTGAGGAAAGCTTACCGGGCCTTGATTTGCGGGAAGGATCTAAAGTTTGTTTAAAGAATTTGGTCCCAGAACTTATCCAAAGCAGTTGAAATAATTCCTCGCTTTTATACTAAAGAACTCATCTGTCGTTTTCTTTTTGAGGAAATTATCAAGGATCAGTTGGAGTCAGTTCCGAGCAGGTCTGTGAAGGATCCATGAAGAATTTACCTTAGGAACTTATTCCAATTGGCTGAGATAAGTACCTGGCCTCGATTTATAGGAGGTTGCTTACGTTTTGGGAGAGTTACCTATAGCTTAGGAGAGAGTTTAGTGGAAACCTACCTCAGGGAGTTATTAAATTTACTTCGTTTAAATTTACGTAGTCTCGACTGGGGGGGAACCCCTAAATTTCTGGGAAGAAGCCTGTAGGAATCCGCATAACTTATCCACCACTTCCCACTTCGCTTTATTACGTTTTCTCCTAAACCGTAACATTGGTGCCAGGTGTGGGGTCTTTTATACGTCATAAAACTCTGAATAGTTTTTTTAGCTTTGACAAGGGTTTTACCATTACGTAAGGAACTCTGAGAAGAGTTCCCCACATCTTTTAAGGTTCGCTCGGCAACATCAAATACCTCAGATTTGTGAAGTGGGAACCAGGACAATGACCAGTCATCCGGATTTAAGGGATTTGCTGGCCACAAACTCACTACGTCCCGGGAATATTATGTTCGTGCTCAACCAGATGGGCGAGCAACTCAAAGTTATGTCGACCGAGATCAAGGGGCTATCCAAGCGGTTAGACCTTGTGGAACTCGGCCATAAAGAAACGGGAATACAAACATTTTCGAGATTGCCACGTTTAAACTCGACAAAGCTGCCGACGTCTAATGCGGCTAAAGCTAGGGATAGCCAGCCCGAATTCGATATCTCTGCCGTATCGTTGATGGACTTCGAGGAACCTATAACCATGTACCAGCCTAACGCCAGCGGTCGAAGGCACCCTACAGGTGCACGTGCCCCCGAAGCCTTGTCGAACGTAGCCCCAGATAATATGGGGACATCAGAGCCCGCGGAGATTATTATCAACCCTACTTCATTGACGCGTTCCGGGGTTAGTCAACCTAGTGAGGCCTCATGTAGCGCCCCTTGTATAATAGAAGCAGTAGAACGGGCCCGAAACGACGTAAGTAAAGCTGGCACGCTACAAAGGCCAAAGGTCACGATCGATTATCACGATTCCGGTGTTCCCTGCGCTTTAGAGGGCGGCTGTCAACATCACGACGTACAAGATTTGAGGGCACCCTTGCTCGTGCAGCCGACGACGTCAACTCTGGCAGCGACAGGAGTGCAATGCTCTGCGTCTCTCCCAATGGACCATTTCAGCCATCAACCACTTAATGTTGGAGCCTCCGTTTTCACCCCGCCTACCAAGATTAGGCTCTTTCCGCGTGAATATGACGGTAAGGAGCCCTGGGTGTCCTACAAGCGACACTTTGAAGCTGTTGCGAGAGCCAATGCTTGGTCATCGGAACTAAAAACGCTGTATTTGGCTCCTTACCTTCGAGGGACCGCACTGAACTTTTTCGACACTTTGGAAGGAAGAGTACAGAATGACTATGAATTATTAAGTCAAGCATTAGCAGAAAGATTCAGCGATGAGTACAGACAACTGACAGCCCACAGCCAGCTGAGAGGGCGCATGCAGACCAGCCAAGAAAGCCTCACAGAATTCGCAACTGACCTACAAGGATTGGTGTACCTAGCCTTCAGAGACTGCCCCGAGACTGCCCGAAACCGTATATCTTTATCCCAGTTCCTGGATGGAATAGCCGATACCGAGATACAACAGCGCGTACGAGATTTGGAGCCGACCACCTTGGAAAGTGCACTTGCTCATGCGAGCCGGATGGAGGCAAGCAGGAGAGCTGCACGTGTCAGCCGGAGGAACATTCGGATTGCGGAAATTTCTACCACACCACCTGCCCCGGTTCTACCTATACCGATACAGCCTAAGAAAGTTGGTAAGCCGTCGGGAAAAGGCCGACGTCTGATTTAGGGGAGCGCAAATCAGACGTCGAACCAAGCTCCGCTATCAACCGACAACAAGGGACTGTCCTTCCTAGTTATCCGATAACACCGAAACCTGCGCCGACTGCAAACCGGTCGAACTCATCTGAAGACGTGGAAAATGAAGTTATGGGATACCTGAAATGGTACAACGAACGGAAAAAATACGGCTTTATTTGCCGAAGCGACGACGAAACAGCAATCTTCGTACACTGCAGCGAGTTGAAAAGGATTAGGCCATTCCCGAAACCGGGGGAAAAAGTCGTCCTCGACGTTATTAAAACAGATAGATCACCTAGAGCTGTAAACGTACGCCGCCTACCTACAGAACCAGCCGAAAGGAGCCTAGTAGACGCCGAAGGAGAACCGACTAAAAAGCAGTCGGACTGTTGCCAACGCTCGGAAAGCCATACCTGCCAATCAAGCCCACCTAACGAGGATGCGTTAAACTAGTAACTGCTGATTCGTCGGGGCAAGATTCAGCAGAAAGCCTAGCCCTACAAAGCCAAAATATTGTTATAAGTCTTACTAGTGGTACTAACCATCTCTGGGTGCATGGTAGAATTGCAGGGACGCCTTGTAACTTGCTCATCGATACTGGAGCCAGTCAAACTGTTATACACCCCCGAATCTTGTCCCAGAGCCTACACGATATCGAGATGGCGCCTACCACCGCAGTTATTAGAGCAGTCAGCGGCGACATCACACCTGTGAAAGGGATAGCCTACATAAATATCGAGATCTCAGACTTTTCCACTACTCACCCCGCCTATATTGCTGAAATCTTCGAGGATTGTATTGTCGGTATGGATTTCCTCACAAAATATGCCTGCTGCCTGAACTTATCTTCGGGAGAGATCATGTTATCGGGTAAGGCCTTTAAGCTCAACCAAGCCTATACACCTCCGGTTGTGACGAGAACTACTAACGAGTTCTGTTTACCCGTCGGCCGCGCTTCTCTACTCGAGTTATCGATTGCGTTTACCGGAGATTCACCGATTTTACTATCTCCGCTTCCTAACCTTTTGACTGGCCTTCAAGTCTTCAATACCCTAAATCACTGCAAGAGTGGAAAAGCCTGGGTGCGAGTCGCGAATCTCAGCGAAGAACCTATTCACCTTCCTCCGTCCACTCCACTATGCCAAGTTGAGGTAAAACCAGAAGTACTAAATTGTCGAAGCCTACATTTGGAAGATGCGACCTTTGATGTAGCCAGTTTAGTAGAAAAAGCCGCCGCAGAACTCCAACCAAGTGAAACGGAAATGTTGTCGGAATTAGTGAAGAAATACGCCGAAGTGTTCTCCAAACATAAGGATGACCTGGGTCAAACAGAACTTCTAGAACACCAAATCGATACGCAGGGAGCTGCACCGATAAAACAGCCGCCGCGGAAAGTACCTTTTGCAAAGAGGGCCGAAGCAGAGCAAATTCTTCAAGAAATGGTCGCTAACGGGGTCGTACTACCATCTAAAAGCCCTTGGAGCTCCCCCGTAGTGTTGGTAAGGAAGAAGGATGGGTCGCTGAGGTTCTGCGTGGACTACAGAAGGCTTAATGACGTTACAAAAAAGGATTCGTACCCCCTACCTCGGATAGATCTTACATTGGACGCCTTGGGGGAATCTTCGTGGTTTGCTACTCTCGATCTCCAGTCCGGGTACTGGCAGGTTCGCATGTCTGTCAAGGACAGAGAAAAAACCGCCTTCTCCATCGGCTACGGACTTTGGGAGTTTGCTGTCATGCCATTTGGGTTGACCAACGCGCCGGCAACTTTCCAGCGTTTAATGGAACTTGTTTTAGAGGGCATCCCTTACGATGTCACTTTGGTCTACCTAGACGATGTTATCGTGCACGGGAAAAGTTTTGAACAACTACTGCAACATCTGGACCTGGTCTTCAGCCGTCTTTCGTCCGCAGGACTAAAAGTGTCGCCATCCAAATGCCAGTTATGCAAACGGCGGGTAAAGTTCCTGGGGCATATCATCTCACCGGAGGGCATATCCCCAGACTCCGATAAAATAAAGGCCGTCCAAGATTGGCCCACGCCTGGAAGCAAGAGAGACGTTCAATCATTCCTCGGACTCTGCGCTTACTACCGGCGTTTCATACAAAATTTCTCGGAAACAGCAAAGCCTATGACCAAACTTACAGAGAAAGCAGTCACCTTTCAATGGACTCCAGAATGTGCGGACGCCTTCACTAGCCTTAAAACCAAATTAGTCAACTACCCGATCCCAGCCCAGCCTAATGAGCAAGACCTCTTCCTCGTTGACACCGACGCGAGCCATTACGCTTGGGGTGCAGTCCTATCACAGGTGCAGGACGGAGTCGAGCGTGTGATAGAGTATCATAGTAAAACCATGAGTAGGCCGGAACAAAACTATTGCGTAACTAGGAAAGAACTTCTCGCGGTTGTGAAAGGCATCAAACGTTTCCAGCCTTATCTATTTGGCCGACACTTCATCTTACGGACAGACCATGCCTCACTTCGCTGGCTGACCAACTTTAAGGAACCCGAGGGCCAGATAGCGCGTTGGCTCGAGCAACTACAGGAATACGATTTTGAAATTCAGCATAGACCCGGGAACAAACACGGAAACGCGGACGCTATGTCTCGTCGCCCTTGCCTAACAAAGGATTGCCGATACTGTCAACGGTTGGAAGAAAAGGAAACAGTTCATTTAAGGCTAATTACAGTCCTACAAGGTTTGCGAACCCTCCAAGAAAAAGACCAGAACCTGTGTATAGTTTGAGATTGGTTACGAGCGGGGAAAGCCCCAGAACATGCAGAGATCGCTTCTCTTAACCCCACGTTGAAGGCCTACAAAGCCATGTTTCCACTTTTAAAACTACACAACGATACAGCTTGCCGAATCCATGCGACATCATCGGGGATCATCTATCAAACCTTATTGCCGGCATCGATGAGGGAAGAAGTTTTTAAACAGGCGCACGATAGCTCAGTGGGAGGCCATTTCGGCGTAAAGCGTACCACGGATAAAATTAAAAGCCGGTACTATTGGATTGGATGCAGCAGCGACGTGGAAAGATGGTGCAAAAGGTGTCAGCTATGCAACCAGAGGAAAGGACCTACTCGAAAACAAAAAGCCCCTCTCCAGTTATATGCAGTCGGCGCCCCGTTCGAGAGAATAGCAGTGGACATCCTGGGACCACTACCAGCTACATCTCGGAACAACAAATACATCATAGTTGTAATGGATTACTTCACGAAGTGGCCTGAAGCGCTTCCCACCGCTGACCAAACGGCCGAGACAGTCGCTGAAGCCCTAGTGCAACAAGTATTTTCGCGGTTTGGCGTCCCTCTACAGCTTCATTCAGATCAGGGACGCAACTTCGAGTCCGCTTTATTCCAGGAAGTCATGAAGAGGCTTGGGATCGAGAAAACGAGGACATCGCCGCTCCACCCTCAGTCAGACGGGATGGTGGAAAGGTTTAACAGGACCCTACTGAACTACTTGTCAAAATACACGAGCGACCATCAACGAGATTGGGATGAGAGTCTGCAGCTATGCCTGCTCGCCTATCGTAGTACTACACACGAGAGCACCAAAGAAACGCCAGCCATACTAACCCTGGGAAGAGAATTACGATTGCCAATGGACTTGTACTTTGGAGAACTACCAAAAACCGCAATGCCCAGCGATAAGTATGTGGAGAGTTTGATCGAACGCCTCCAAAGAGTTCACGAACAAACGCGCGACAACCTAAAGACGAATAGCCGAACGATGAAACAGAGGTATGACTTATCGGCTCGAGCTAACCCGTTCCGAGAGGGTGATAAAGTCTGGGTTTACTATCCGAGAAGGCGTAAAGGAAAATGCCCCAAGCTACAACGAGATTGGGAAGGACCGTATACGATTTTACAGACAGTAGGCGACGTGAACTACAAAATAAAAAAAGACCACGGGAAGAAAGTCTTAAATCTGCATAGGAACCGTCTGGCACCTTACCTACCGCCAGTTCACGACTAGGAGACCAGGCCTTTAAAGGAAAGAAATAGTAACGTCAACTATCAGCCTAATAACGCCATCACAAGAGTCTACAGATAAAAAAAAAAAAAAATCTGAAGTACCTACCCTCCGGAGGAGAAAAGTGTAATTTTGGACTTTCAGAGTGAGTCTCTGTTCTGCTTGCACAGTTGTATTCCTACCGTCTGCAAGAGGAGCGCAATATTTCATAATGAAGCGAGTGTAACCCCTGGCTTTAAGATCCAACTAGCTACGAAGATGTGTCTAGCTAGTGCCCCCGAAATAATCATCGAGAACAACAAGAATGTCGACACATCCCCCTAAACTACTTTCTCTATAGTCGTAGCATAATCGAACAAATATAGATGCTATATTCCCAAGTAACACTCTGTTCTCTGTTCGGAAATTAAGCCACTACAACCCCATCGAGGCCCAAATAAAAAGCAACAAGCAGCAAGATAAAAATTTACAGCAACTGACAGTCGAGGGTCCGAAGCTCATCTATCAACACTGACAAGAACATTCGCTTAGAACCAAGTTACGCGCTTAGACCCACATATTGGGTGGAACACCAAGGGTCGGGGAATCCGCACGCGAATTTAGGAGCATCAATCGAGAACCAGAGATGACTTGGCCAGAACGGGGATGTTTTTTTTAATACCTCATAGGACAAACCGACCAGTTATGGACGCATCGATAGGCTCCTACAATAGGCCCATCATCCACCATTATGATAGTAGGTCATCGACTTCCCACCAAGAATATCGCCGTCCCCTCGAAACTAAGACGGAGCAAAAACGGATTATAGAGAACAGTGATTCTTCAAACAAACAAAATTAAGGACGAAATCTTGGATTGTACCCCGAGCAATCCGGCTGACTCTCACTTTTTGATTTGCTTAACGGTGGAGACGTAACGTCGATCGGCAGTCTAGTAAAACCTGGTCAAGCCTAGCTATTCATCTGCTTAACTTAAGCTGCCTATCGTAAGGCCATCGATGTCTGCTGCTTATTACCTATGCCTACCCCGAGCCTAGCAAGGCCTATTGATAACCTAACACTTCCTGCATTAAGCCGACCAGGCATATGTCACCGTGGCCTAACTGACCCGAAAAGAAATTTTTTTTACCATGCAAAAGCATTAAAGGGCGAGTGAGAGGCGCCCTCCACCTAACCTCTCCCCACAGCCGAATATTCTTTGTCAGTAATGGCGAGGAGGAAATGCTTTTTGGAATGCCGGCTATAAATTGTGTGTGTTGTGTACATGTATTTTATTCTCTGTATGCCTGATAACGCCTATCGCAGCCTACCTATGCAGACAATTTAGCGATAGTCGAACGCAGCCTACACAAACCAAAGCCTACAGCCGTGGGAATTATTCCATAACGGTTCTGTAAGCCTATCAACGGTATAGCGAGCCTACCCAAAGCAAGCCTACTACTATGGAAATAGTCCCATAACATCCCCTTGCTTCTTGTGAGCCTATCTATACAGAAACCTAGTGCCTACCACTCCAATACTAATCCCACGCCCACCTAACCTACCAACCCAGCTTAAACAAAAAACTGTCGTTACGATAGTTCTCCTACAATGCAGAAGCATTAAAGGGCGAGTGAGAGGCGCCCTCCATCTAACCTCTCCCCCGGCCGAGTAGTCTTTGCCAGTAATGGCGAGGAGGAAATGCCTCTTGGACTGCCGACTAAACAGTGGTAATGTTGTTGTTGTGTTCGTACTATACCAACACCTATCAAATCCCTACAAATTTAACAGAAAGCCTACCCAAAGCCTGCCCGAAAGCCTTTCAAGCTATAAAAGCCTACCAAATCTAACCATGTCTGTCCAAACTAACCAGAGTCCGAACACTCCCCGTTCCGCTTGTCCTTAAGAACCTTAAACAAAACACCAAAAGGGCGAGTCAGAGGCGCCCTATATCAAGCCTCTCAGCCGTGTCACCTAACGTCTTGGAGGAAATACCTCACGGACTCACCGACTTTTGTAAAGACGAACCTCCGACAAGTCTGCGTGATCGTCTAACCTTGCGGGATGCTACCTAATGATGGAGTACGTTTCCCCCAGTTACTGCCGCCTAATGACCGAAGGACTTGCGGCCCGGGCGGGAGCGGAGTCGTTTAACAGCGCCAATAGCGTAAGGTATCTGCCTTCTTTTGCTTAATTCATTTAACTCTTACAGATAGATAGCGCCGACCACTTAGACACCAATCAACATCTCGTCCTAGCCAGAGTGTGTCAACCGATTTTTTTTTTTGGAGTCGTACAAGTACGCTGAGGACAGCTTTTCCGCGAAGACGGAGGTGATGTTACGCAACGCCAATAACGTCAACGCCAATAACGTCAACGCCAATAACGTCAACGCCAATAACATCAACGCCAATAAAGTCAACGCCAACGTCAACAAAGCGGATCGCCCACCTGTAATTTTAACTACAAAAAGTAATGTCAAATAAATTTTAAGCAAACCCATCGCAGTCGGCACATTGTCCCCGCCGTTTCGTAACCAATAGATGTTATTTTCATTGACATAAATGCAATTTAGTAATAATTAAAAAAAAAAACTCTTGAAAAGTTCTAAAAAACGAACGCGCCCTAAACATCCGAAACGAACATGTTCCGAAACGGTGGGGAACCGAGGCTGATTCCGGTCGGGTTCTCGCTGCATTCCTTCATTAAGATCCACCATTTGTTGTAAGCCAGACGTGTTTTGTGCGCTAAGAACCAGTTCAGTTAAATCTTTGTTAAGTTATCAGTTTTCTTTTGTTTGTAAACCTAACCACCGAGGAGGCAATAAAAATTGATTGAAGTCGACGTTTTTATTTTGATTTCCCTCCAGACAAGCAGGAGAAGTCGAATTTAGGCCGTCCACCAGAACCCAGCCGTCCGCACGTGGGCGTGGAATTTTCCGTAAAAATTTGCCGAGCTGGTCCGTCTTGTGGAGCCAAGCGGCTGCGGCAACTCATTACTCTTCCACCGGGCGTCCAAGCAAGAAAAAAAAAAGGTAGCCGAAATACACCTCGCCACGAGGTCCAACGGAACGAAAATTTTTCCGGCCGCACATAGGGTAGGTGCTGACGTAAGATCCTGCAGAATTGGAGCTGGACACAGGTAATTTCTCTGACTTAGTTCTCCCAAAGAAAAATTTGTGTATCCAATATCGCGGGTTGCGAGATCGGCAGGGGCTAAGCCCCACATTTCGTCCCGGTTTTCCCCAGAGCGTACCCGGGAAAGTCGCTCGAGTAAGGTTACTCAGGTAATTTTTTTTTGCATACAATCGAACTTACCTTATCGGTGATAAGTGGCACTGAAATGCCCTAAAATTACATTCAGTGCAGTGGAGATTATTGGATATTTCTTTTACTTAACGAAACTTACCTGATTTTTAAGAAGTGGCACTGAAATTTTATAGGGTCACATTTAGTGTCAGTTTAACTTATCGACATTTTATCTTTGCGTACATAAATGCAACTAAATTGAACCAAATAAGAAATGCAGTTATTATTTCCGCCTAAAATTATTAAAAGTTGCTTTCTGCTCACATAAACTCAATTGAATTAAAAAAACATTAGGTAAAGAATTTTTTTTACAGCCCGAAATTAAAAGGATATCGTTTCGCGAAGTAAACCTACCTATATTGGTAAGATCAGAGGCAAAATTTATTTAAAGAATCTATTCAAAATCGACTGAGGAAAGCTTCGATTTGCAGGAAGTGCTTCTTTTACATAACGAAACGTACCTGAAATTACATGCAGTGCCAGTGGAGTTTATTGGATATTTCTTTTTGTCTAATAAAACTTACCTGATTTTTAAGAAGTGGCACTGAAATTTTATAGGGTGACGTTTAGTGTCAGTTTAACTTATCGTCATTTTATTTTTGCGTACATAAACGCAATTAAATTGAAACAAATTAGAAATGCAGTTATTA
The DNA here is from genome assembly GCA_964036015.1 of Leptarthrus brevirostris. Lineage (NCBI taxonomy): Eukaryota > Metazoa > Arthropoda > Insecta > Diptera > Asilidae > Leptarthrus > Leptarthrus brevirostris. The sequence goes on from OZ038374.1 coordinate 49,261,924, forward strand.
TTACCGCCTGAAATTATTGAAAGTTGCTTCTTGCTTACATAATTAGAAAAAGAAATTCTTTTACGACCCGAAATTAACCGGATTTCATTTTCTGCGAAACGAACCTAACTATATTGGTAAGATCAGAGGCAACATTTATTTAAAGCACCTATTTAGAACCGACTCAGGAAAGCTTACCGGGCCTTGATTTGCGGGAAGGATCTAAAGTTTGTTTAAAGAATTTGGTCCCAGAACTTATCCAAAGCAGTTGAAATAATTCCTCGCTTTTATACTAAAGAACTCATCTGTCGTTTTCTTTTTGAGGAAATTATCAAGGATCAGTTGGAGTCAGTTCCGAGCAGGTCTGTGAAAGATCCATGAAGAATTTACCTTAGGAACTTATTCCAATTGGCTGAGATAAGTACCTGGCCTCGATTTATAGGAGGTTGCTTACATTTTGGGAGAGTTACCTATAGCTTAGGAGAGAGTTTAGTGGAAACCTACCTCAGGGAGTTATTAAATTTACTTCGTTTAAATTTACGTAGTCTCGACTGGGGGGAACCCCTAAATTTCTGGGAAGAAGCCTGTAGGAATCCGCATAACTTATCCACCACTTCCCACTTCGCTTTATTACGTTTTCTCGTAAACCGTAACAATATATTCGCGACCGAAGTTCAAATAAAAGGAGGAATATCCAGTGACCGCGTTAACTGCTGTGCGTAATGCCACTTGAATACGTCCAATTTCATGGTCCCATAATCTATGGTTGTTGGTTATATAAGATCTTAGGGCACTTTCGATTATCTTGTTCCATCTCTCGGTAAAATTATTACGCGGATGGTAATGACAATTTAACCAAAATTTACGAATACCATAGCATGAGAGGAGCTTTCTGAATTCCTCGGAGTCAAATTGTCGCCCATTATTAGTAATAACGATTTCTGGAACCCCATACTCAAGAAAAATTGGGTTCTCAAATATTTCAGTTACTTTTTTTGAAGTTGCCGTACAAATTGGAAACAAACAAGGCATTTTCGTAAACCAGTCACATATTACTAAGAGTCAGCAATTTCCCTTCGTTGACAGACGAAGTGGACCAGTTAAATCTAAAGCAATCACTTGCCAGGGGAAATTTGCTAAACTGAAATTACCTTGCGGACCAAATGAGAGTTTTGTGGTAGGTTTTTATTTCAAACATATTTCGCAAGTTTTTACATAGTTTTTGATATGTTTATTCATTCCAGGCCAATAATGCCTTTACATAACGCGTTTTTAGGTCTTAAAGCTTCCTATGTGAGCTGATGACGGGGAGTCGTTGCATTCTCTTAGGACTTCTGCACGCTTACTGATTGGCGCTACTAATTTCCACTTATTCTCTTGGGATCTAGTTGAATCGCGCACAGGCTTAATATATTAAAGATCTTCTTCTAGCTTCCAATTTTTAATGCGGGATGTGTATTCCTTTACCTTTTGGATCATAGATAAGTACCAGTCTTCTTTCTCTGCACAATGGCAATCAATTAAATTTACTTCCGGTGTTCTAGAAAGGGCATCGGGGACGACATTATTCTTACCTTTTACGTAGTTTATTTCAAAGTCGAACTGTTGAAGTCTCAATATCCACCGAGCAAGGCGACCAGTAACGTTTTGCTGGCGAAGGAGCCATGTCAATGGCGAATGGTCTGTAGGGATAAAAAATTCTTGACCCTCTCGGTATCCACGAAGCTTTTCCATAGAAAATATGATACTGAGACATTCTTTCTCTGTGACAGTGTAGTTAATCTCCGCTAGTATCAGTTTACGACTGACATAAGCTATAGGATGTTCCGCCTCGTTATCATCCCTTTGAAAAATATGCCTGTTATTGCGTGGTTAAAAGCGTCACATTGTATAAAAAAAGGTTTCTTTAAATCAGGTGAAGCGAGAACAGGGGATTTAACTAAAGCACTCTTGAGTTCTAAAAACGCTTTATCTGCTTCCGGAGTCCACTTTAATGGTTGTCGCTTCTTACCGCCTTTAGTAAGCTCATGGAAGGGTGCAGCGATTTGCGCGAAATTTGGTACGAAGATTGGTATATTTTAGACTTGATCGAAAAAATTTAGATATTTCCCTATTTATCGTAAGGTTTGCCTCATACAGACGATTTACCACCCTATACCAGTGTCTTTTGATTGATTGATTGATTAGATTTGGAGGTGTGAGGTTCTCATGCGCCGCGGCCAGTGGGGCCTATTGTGCGTATTGTGCTCTCAACTCCTTATAGTAAGCCGGTCCCTCCGAAGAAGTTCAACAGCTCCCGCAGTTGGCAGTCATTCAGCCCGCTCGGTACCAGGGTTGGTTTCCCGAATAGCCTAAATCTGCTCCTGGCTACTGCAGGGCATTCACATAGCACATGTAATGGGGTCTCATCCTCCTCCGGACATAGTCTGCAGGTGGGGTCGATGGCTCTGCCTATCCTCTTGCTTCCTTAGCTGACAGTGGCCGGTAAGTAGGCCTGCCAGAGTTCTAACAGCCGACCTGCTCAGCTTGAGGAGCTCCCTGGATCTACCCGGCGACGGTGAGGGCATAAGGCTTCTTGAGTGAGCGTGCCCCTCAGTACTGTTCCAATACCGACTATGTCCCTCATTTGCGCGGTTTGCTATTAGCCTTTTAGCCGTGCAGAGAGGTATTCCACAGACCGGCTCCGGCCCTATAAAAGGGGTGTTAGACCCCTTCCTAGCAAGTTCGTCTGCTTTTTCATTTCCCGTGTAGCCCTGATGTCCCGGTATCCAGATCAAGCTTACTTGATTAGTTCTACACAGTGCGTCTAAGCTCCTTTGGCATTCCCACACCAGATTTTATCTGGTGGTAGATGAAGCAATTGCTTTGATTGCAGCTTGACTATCCGAGAAGATTGAGATCCTTTTGTTTTTATAGGCTCTTCTTAGGTTCTCGTAGGTGCATGTCAGTATGGCGAAGATCTCAACTTGGAATACCGTGGTATATATTCCCAGGGCCAGTGATAAACTGAATCGAGGAGAGTCGCTCCAGACCCCTGCCCCAACACCTGCTCTATTGAGTTACTTACCAATGGTGTGGCCTGTGATGGCATTTGTGGTGATACTTTCCACGGTACATGTCTGGAGGCCTCTACTGGTGGTCTTGCTACATGCAAGGATTGCTCCAATATAAAGCCCTGCCATGTTTTACGTCTTGTGAAAGGAGTCGTTGCTACGCTTTCCACCGACCAAACATTTATAGGAGATAAGGTCAATGAGATATCCTCTAACTTGGCCGGTTTGCCAATTCTATCCGATGACTGCGCCAGTTTAAATTCAGAACTGGACAAGGTGATTCAAATCGCAGACATGCCACTCATAGACGACATTCGGCGCCGTGTTCGGCACGTCAAGCAGGATCTAGATTCGTGCTCTACAGCCATTGAAAGAAACTTTAAACTCATTGGCTCAGTTTCCTCTGATCTTAGGTGTTTAACTTCAAAAGGCTCTCTCGGCTCTTCTTTTCCTCCGTCCGACGCCATTGCTGCATCTGGTACGGATTCTGCTTCTTCAGGAACTACATCACCGAATAGGAACTGCCACACTCGCCGGGATTCAACATCTGCAGCTCCACCTCAATCAACCGAGAAAGTGGTTCCTGCAGCTCCACCTCAATCAACCGAGAAAGTGGTTCCCAGAAACTCGCTTTCCTATTAACATTTTTCATTGATTTGCCGTAGAGAGCATTATTATCTAATTTGAAAAAATATTTTTGGAAAGTGTTAACAGCTTTTGATCTATGCAAAGTATTAAGATCAAAGTATTATAAGGTGGCGTCTTACCACCACCCCGAGAGTTTACATGCTAACCGATGTACCGGTCCCTATTGTTACCTCTTTGTGTGACCTTGGAATAATCTGTGATAGGGAACTCAACTTCCGTTCTCATATTGACAGCATAATTAACAGAGTTAACTCCGCGCTAGGGTTTGTGATGCGCTGGTCTAGAGAGTTCTCCAATCCATATGTTTCCAAATCTCTCTATATCTCCTTCGTTAGACCTCTCCTTGAATATGCCAGCCAGGTATGGTCACCTACACAAACAACCCATATCAATAGGATTGAATCCGTCCAGCGTAGGTTCGTTCGCTTCGCTCTACGTGATCTCCCGTGGGCAGACAGATTCAACCTTCCACCCTATGAAAACCGTCTGAAACTGATTGACTTACAACCCTTAAGTAAACGTCGTGATGTTTCTGACATTCTCTTCATTCATCAGCTATTAAGTGGAGCCATAGACTGCCCTTCAATCCTGCAATCTTTACCCATCTATACTAATCCCCGCAACCTTAGGTCCACTCCCCTTTTCCGACTCGACCGCCATCGCACAAACTACGGTCAAAGCGAGCCAATTCCCAGGATGCTTCGAAAAGTCAACGACCTTTCCTCCTTTGACTTCCATCTGAGTAAATCATCCCTTCACAAATCCTTATATCTCGACCCCGTCCATCCTGATCGCATTTCTTAATTCATTTTCCTTCCAGCCAATTTGTTCCTTAATGAGAGCTCATATTGTAGCTTTTTCAATTTATTTATAATTCCATCATTTATCATCTAGTATAGCTTGTAGTATTAGTATTATTATTATGTTATAGCTTGTATTAAGCTTAGTTAAATAAATAAACATATTGTTTTAACCAATTCGATTGTCTAAATCAAAGAGCAATTTTTCTACGCTAGAGGACATAAATCTATATGAATCTAAAAATCGTATTTCTATACTTTGATATCTTGCAACATAAATTCTTTTCGAGATTGACACATAGCGCTCCTTATTTAAAGTTATAATATTTATTACACCTTTAATTACATCAAAGGCTTTAATAAATAAACGACAATCATACTTCCACTTCAATGTGGATGACTCTTAGAAGAGCCCAGCCGCTATCAATTTCTTGAAATTCTTCAGATTTTGCAATAATTTGTTTCATCATTCTATCGAGTATGTCTGGAAATTGAAAATTATCGGATGCTATGTTCATCTTCGCCTGAGAAGATTTTATATCTAAAGATACTTTGTTTTCATTTACATCATCAGTTTTATCATATTTCATAAATTCACAAAATAATTCAATATTGAAATTGCTTTAAGAAGATTTATAACTTGTGGTTTGATTTTGTAGAAAAATTGTTTAGGGTTAAAAATTCCATCATCATCATTTTCCAATAGAATGCTTTCAATATGATTATAAAAGCCCTGTTTAATGCGGCGAGCTCACAATTTGGGTCTATTGTTACATGACGCATACAAAAATTAAATTTTTAATGTCATATGGGTTTGTTAGCTGTCAGTTTGGTATAAATTTAAAACATAATTACGAATAAATAAAAAAATAAGGTTTCTCTTATTAAGATTATTACGATTGAAAAAAGAAGAAACGAAGTTTAAGGCTATGAAAAGATTTTTATTTTCTTAAGTTCTTGACATGATAAATCTCTCTAAATTACCGAAGGAAGCCATTCCAGCTACCTCGATTTTGTTTGTTCTATCGTCCCAATTAAAAGTTTTTGAGGCTATATTTATTAACGGCAACAAACCCGGAAGCTGAAATTTGCCAAAATTACATGACAGATGTTAATTTCTTCTTCCTATCTGAAGTTCAAGGTTGTTATATGGGTTTGTTAGCTGCTAGTTTGGTATAAATTTAAAGCATAATTATTAATCAATGGTTTCCCTTATTAAGATTATTACGGCTGAACCATAAAGAAACGAAGTTTAAGGCTATGAAAAGATATTTATTTTCTTTGTAAGTTCTTCACATGATAAACCTCTCCAAAGTACCGAAAAAAGCCATTCCAGCTACCTTGACTAGACGTTTATTACTCATCAACGGATTTATGCAAAGCTATGCATGTTATTTTTAAACATCAGATTTTTTCCATTAATTACGGAAATTCTTTTGGCTATTCCTCAATGGTGTTATTTTAAGTAGTAATCACGGTCCAGGTGACGTAATCGGCGGAATGACTTACTTGCTATTTTCATAAACACGAAATTATTTAATAATATGACCTCGAATTAATGTCTATATTTAGATCTGGAAAAGAAATTGCATGACAATCTTTTAAAGTTCGAGGTTACTAAAGCGAATCGTTTTTTCTGATCACCCTAAAATATTCTGGGCCATTCAACTTTTATCGGCAAATTTTTTACGCTGACGAATCGAATCCAAACGTTTACTACTACTTATCATCGGATTTTTTATGTTTAAAGAAATTGAGCCAGATATTTATTAATTATTTATCAATGAATTTAGACAAAATTGTTGATGCTATTTTTAAATCGCTTTTTCCACTTATTACAGGAAAAATCCAATTTTCTATTTTTAGCTCCAACATTCGTTTATATACCGAACTTAGAAGTACAATTGCCAATTAGCTTGATAGCTCCATGGGTAGAGCACTTTTCTGTGAAACTCGGTGTCCGCTGTTCAAATCCAGAACCTCTGCTTTTTTAATTAAATTTCACTAATTTAGCCAACATATGACGTCGGGAATCCCCTCCTATGACGTCATGCAACCGGATTTTATCTAGTCAACAGGGAATCCCCCTTGAGAATTCCCAGTCAGGTCCAGGTCCAGATCCAAGTCCAGGTGCAAACCCAAGAAGAAGAAGATCAATTGTAGCCTGCAAACCGAATACCCAAAATCCAAGATGGCCGACAGGTGCAACTCATCCTTATCTTACTAAACAATCACCAACCTTGACCTTGACCTTCGGAATCCCTTTCCCTTATCTCCAGCCATTTCCTTATCAGTCTTCTCCTCCAAAAATTGTTATGCGGGTTCTGGAGCATGAAAAATGTGCAAAAATTTGACGTCAGACCTCGATTTCCCTCACAATTTGACCATTTTAATGTTCACATTTCACATTTGCTCCAGAACCCGCATATCCCTACTACTTGAGTTGAGGCTCGTTGTTGGCATTTGAACTCCTTCCAAAAGATTTAGAGAGCTTAAGTGGTGGGCTCGTCCTTTTATACTCTTTTGACCGCAATGTCTTACATGATGCGCAATGAATTTAATTTAGTTATGAAAAATGTGCGTTTGAATTATTCCGATTGCTTAATATGCACAACTTGGTCAAAAAGAATGGCTTTACCATGACCATACTTTTTGACCAAGACGTAGGGTTTCCAGAGTTAGGGGTTGTAGAGTTAAGCCTTGTAGAGTTAGGGGCTTGGCTCCACATGAGACTGATAACTTTTTAACAGTGAAAGCGGTATGAGCTTATGAGTCTTGGCAACCTTCTTTACATGAAATGTTTTTGGTGCGATTTTACTTTCTCGTAGTATTTCTCGCAATATATTTAAAGTCTTAAATTTGATTTTACTTGAGGTTAACCTACAAATGCTCTGAATATGTGAACACGATAAAAATTTTCTCTCTTATACAATTTTCATTTGATTTAAAGGTAAAACTCTCTTGTGCTTGTTTTGTTGAAGTATTGAGCATAAAATTCGTTAATGACATCAGCGTTTCTCTTTGGTTTTGTTTTCGAGAGTGTGCAGTTTTATTTGTGTGTGCAAGGATTGGTTAATTTGTGGTACAACAAAAATGAAATAATGCCGAAACGCTTCGTAGTGAAATGGCCGAACTGTCATGTTTTCCGGGCTTGTATCTGTGGAATTATTTAAATTGACGTCTCGCCGTGTCAATTTGACAGTCGCGAATCCCGATATACTTTGATGTAAGTGCCGCGGTTTGTAGTGATTTTTCGCGTTATTACGCAAGTTTTACCAGGTAGGTGACGTTTTTTAATATGTTCAGTGATTTGTGATAAGTGTTATGTATGTGAAAAAGGTGAAAAAGTGGTAAATTACGTGAAATTTACGTGTAGCAAAAATTGTGCATATAATTTTTGCTAAAATATATGTTAAAATTGTCAAGTTGCGTGTTACTTGCATAGAATGAACCTGGTTTTAATATTTACAAGAGTTCGTTTGCAAATTTTATGAAATTTGAAAAGATTATGCTTATGCGTTGCTTGTCGTTGCTGTAGCGCCAAGATATTTGTTTCTTGGCGAATTTCGAAGTAAAATTATGTAACTAGTAGAGTTTTATGTGATTAATGTTTTATTTAATACTTCAAATACTTTAAACCAACTACTTTTTTCATTTTGGTTGAGAATTAAGACAATAAAAATTTTTTTTTGAACTAAACAAGTGTTTTCTTGATTTAATTCTTAAGTGAAATTATTAGAAATACGTTACAATTTTAGTACAAGGCGAGGCTTGTACTTAAATTGTAACGTATTTCTAATAATTTCACTTAAGAAATAAATCAAGAAAACACTTGTTAGTTCAAAAAAAATTTTTTTATACAATTTATATAAACGATTTTTAGCAATTTCGACGCGTTTCAACCTATTGAGGCAGGTCAGTGACTGACTTTCAAAGTTACGTTACGTTACATTTAAAATAAGTGTGCGGATCTAATAACGGACTTAAATTGGTACAGTCTAGTTGATCGTTCAAGATATTTTTCTTTAATTTTAGAGCTTTTTGAATTTGAAAAACTTCCAATCTATCTATAACAATCCCTTCATCGCAATTAATTAAAAGTTTTGCATTTTTTAAACTTGTACTGTGCCCTGTATTTATCAAATGTTTAGCCAAAGCTGATGTGGGTTATTATTTTTAGCTCCAGCTATGTGCTCAGAAAACCTAGTTTTTAATTTTCCTTTTGTTTTCCAATATATATATATATATATATATATATATATATATATATATATATATATATATATATAATATAAATATAATAAATTCCACTTTTTTCCAATTCATCCTTTATTGGTTTAATTTTACTATTGGATAATAATGCCCTTAAATTTTTAATATTAAAGAAGGCTGGTTCTACGTTATGTCCTTTTAGGATATGTTTGAGATTTTCTGATACCTCGTTGATGTAAGGTATCTTACGCTAATTTTTTGGTTCTTTATTAGACAATTTTTTTGGGAATATAGAAAGGATAGTCCTTTTCTTTGATTTTGCTTTTAACAAATTATATATCAATCGTTTTTTGTAACCGTTATTAACAGCAATATTAATGATTGTTCTGAGTTCCATTTTATAGTTTTTTTGACTTATATTAATATCTATTAACCGGTTTAGCATTGAATAAAATGCAGCTAATTTCATGTTCCACGGATGATCTGAATTCGCCGGAATTATTGCATCTGAGAACGTCTCTTATTACCAATTTTAATAATCAAATCCAGAAATAAAAACAAAACGTTCTCGACAACCACGTACTTTTATTTCACAATATTTACTAAAATCAAATCCGACACGTGCTTCGATCTTGCGATCATTATCAAGGAGTGCTGTCTTGCTGCTGATCAGAAAGTATGTCAAATGCATAGACACAGTGGACTAACGGGTTGAATTATTATTACTAATCCTAGAAGATAGTAACAATCCATTCAGGAATAACATAATATTTTGGTTTAGATATGTAGATGACATACTTGTATTGTGGAATGGAGACGTGCAAGAATTACATAATCTTCTAAGTTGGCTGAATAATTTGGATAAAAATATGAATTTCACATTAGAAATCGAAGAAAATAATATGATAAATTTTCTAGATATTAGCATTCAACGTGTAAACAATATATTTAACTTTGACATATATAGAAAGTCATCATTTACAGATATAGTCATTCCAGCCAATTCAAAACATCCCTATAATATTAAGCTTTCTGCTTTCCACTCTATGGTACATAGATTGTTGTCAGTACCTTTATCTCCAATAGCATTTATGAAAGAAGTAAATTGTAAAAAATCTATAGGTATTAATAATGGATATAATTCTAAAATTATTGATGATCTTATAAAGAAAAAACAGAAATATATGTTGTGAAATAGTATTGTTCCTATATCTAAAGAGGTTAATGATAAAAAATGGACTAAAATAGCATTTATAGGTAATGTCAGTTACAAAATTGCAAAAATGTTAAGAAGGGACTTAAACATTAATGTGGCTTTTTATAATAGAAAAACTATTAGAAATTTATTATTCAATGTTGTAGATAAGAAGGATATCTTAAGTAAATCTGGAGTATACGAGATTTTATGTGATAATTGTGAGTGTAGTTACATTGGTCAGACGGGGAGAAATTTTAAAACAAGATTTAATGAACATATGCGCTCATACAAGTATAAAAGAAATGACTCTATGATAGCTAAACATTTAAATGACAATAATCACTCTTGTGATATTAACAATTTAAAAATTTTACACATTGACAATAAAGGTTTTAAAATGGATCTTTTAGAATCCTTTGAAATTAAAAAAGCTATTTATAATAATAAACATTTGTTAAATGAGCAACTACTTGATAATGATCGCAAGATCGAAACACGTGTCGGATTTGATTTTAGTAAATATTGTGAAATAAAAGTACGTGGTTGTCGAGAACGTTTTGTTTTTATTTATCAACATGTTTCACAATTTTCAGTAGATTCTATTAAAGTTATAAAATCGAGAAAATTAATATTTTCATTACCTTCTTCTACAGTAAATTGTAAGGAACCTTCCAATTTATTTAAAATCTCATTAATAAATTTATTTAACTGTCTCAAAGTGCCCGTCCATATTCAAAATATGTAATCGACGAACCTATACCAAACAAGTATATCTTTAATATGTTCGCCGTTTAAACTAAACAAAAATTGTTTGAATTTGCACATAAAATATTCTGCCAAAAACGGAGAAAGAGCACTGCCCATAGCTAGTCCATCCTTTTACGTATATATTTTCCCATCAAAATAAAAATTGTTATGAGCCATACATAAATCAATAAGATTTATTAGCTGCGATGACTTTTCAGAATTTTGTAAAGTGTCTTCTATATCTTTGTATAAACATCTTTAAGTTTGGCTAAAAGAATTGACGGAAAAAGATTGACAACGCCAAAAGACACTAATTTTGCATTACTTGGTAGCCGTCTATTTCTTACTTTGTCAATTAGGTCAACAGAATTTTTAACAGGACGAACAGATTTAAAATTTAATAAGTTAGGGACAATTTTTTTTTCAAAATTCTTGCACACTCAACTTTACCCGTTACATTTTTCTCCTCCAAAGCAGCGTCGATGTGTACGCCTAGGTCGACGAACTTTTTCATTGTCTCTCTTAACCTTGGTGCACGAAACTACTTAGCAAAGGTTAAAACAATGCACCAAGGTCAAGAGAAATTGTTAAAAATCGTTTATATCAACTCTTAATGTAACGTGTTCCTAGAATGTACATTTGGCGTTTCCTAACGTTCTACGAAGGTGATACTTAATTGATTTCACGCCAGCCTCCCATAAACCTCCAAAATGGCTGGCGCATTGAAGTGCTGCTTAATTGATTTTGCTGACAAATACTGCTCTGCTTCTGGAGTTTCTTCTCGAATGGCTTGGCGCAGATCTTGCTCAAAAATCGTATTTCCACCAATGAAATTTGTACCGCAGTCTGAGTGTTTGTCAGTATATAAGTGTCTTGTTTCTTCAAATCTTTTTATTGCTGCTAGAAATGCTTCAGTTGTTAAACTTTGATAATAATTTTATATTCACCGCTTTTGTAGCCATACAAACAAAAATGCAGAAATATGCCTTTTGGAGTTTGGCATTTTTTAGAGTCGATGTTTTAATCATACCCTAGTGAATGGCTTTGTTATGTTTACTCGAGCCGCTGGAAGACTTCCCATCAGTTGCATTTTATAAGTAGTGCGACGTTTGAAACACATGACACATCTATGCGGTCGGCTGGTAACACAGCGTCGCCCATCCAAATAAACCATTGAGATATATAATACTGGAGTGATTGGTGCTCTGAAATTTCTTTAAAAAAATGGTATCACTTTTCGCTAGTTGTCCCTTTCCGGGTAAGCATCTTTTTTTTCAACATGGATTTTTTAATTGCCAATGTCATGTCGCCTCTTAAATGCTGGCGATAGAAATAGATGATAACATTCACAATCATTTTATATCTCTTTCTGGGTAAGCATTTTGCAGATTAGAACAACCTTTTTTTGCAATTTTTATATCAGTAATTAAAATGATTTTTACATTTTCCTTACAACAATATAAAAGATTAAAATTAAGTATGCCATTTCGTATATATATGGTTATTTTATTCTGCTCGCAACAGCTGCAAATTCACAGTAAACATTGGAAATTAAAAATGGTTTTCCTCCACTGAACGTAAAATTGTACCCATATTATAAGTCACTCCATTTTAATACATCTCAATGGCCTAAACATAGTAAAGTAACGTGATGATCCTTTGGTAGAATTATTGGTTGCTTCCTACTACGTGGAATTGAGGCATTATCGAATCTCCCACCCAGTCGTATATGTCCGCTGACGTCCATGAATGGGTTAAGTTTATGTAATTTATTTACACGAGACAGTGGTATGTTGTTCAACATGTTATTACAGTCTATATCTATCTAAGAACTGGAAACGTTTACTTTGAAGTTTTCTACAATTATATACGAAACGCTGTATTATTGCTACTATGCGAACTAAACGCGTAAATGAAAAATATCGTAAAAAATACTATTTTTAAACTTATTGAAAAAACTCTTCACCTCTGGTTTTTTAGCTTCTAAAATGGTTTGTTCTTGTGGGTCCTTGCATTGTGGCCAATTTACTTGGTTCATTTGGTAGCCATAATGAACAATGCCACCAAAGGTTGCTGCTTATTAAATCTTTAGTGGGTATACCTCTGGATACCAGCAGGATTATTCTTTTTGGGAATGTGCTGCCACTGCTCATATGTGCTACATACGTTTTCCAGGGTACTGGGTTTTCCCTTATCTATTGCAACACAATTGTGGAGGCTGTCCATTCTGTTATAGGGACATTCTGTAAACGCGTATCCTTAGCTACAGTTTTAATAAGTCGGGCAAGGAGTACAGCACCATTAAGCTCTAGTCGCGGTATTGTAGTTGGTTTGGTGGGAGCTGCTCTGGTTTTTGCTGTAAGTAGATTGATATTAATGGTGCCATTCTCGCCAAGCTGTACGACTGGCTGGAAAGAGCATCAACGCTGAGGTTTTGGCTTATGCTCTGGCATATGAGGCAGCAAGAAAAGCCTCAAAGAGTAATAACCGCCTCAGAGAAATAACCGAAATAGAAGATACCTGCTGTCGGGTCAATACATCTTAAAGACGGAGTCGATTTAAATGCTGGAACTGCAACAAAGAAGGCCACCTCCAAAGAGATTGCAGAAAGATACGAAGATCAAACTCCCCACAAGATAACAAGAGGAACTCCCGCTCTCGCTGTGAAAAATGTAGAGAAAGAGAATGAACGGACCAAAGAAGCAATGGAGCTGTAAGCCCCATACCAACTCGACACTCGCAACAGGGAAACGAGTAAAGACCAACTCTGCGGGGCAGGAGTTGGCCGGTAGAATCGACGGCCCTGGAATCATCATCAACATTAAGAAATTGCAGCGAAATGATAGCAGCTTAGTAATCAACGGGAGAGTTCAAGAACAAAAATGTACGATTACAGTAGGCACAGGTGCTTCCAGGTCTATGCTTCGGTGCGATTATGCTAAAGACCACTGGCTTAGCAACAAAAATCGACACATTTTGATGACAGCTCCAGGAGAATCCGTTGAAGTATATTTGGAAATTTTAATGACAATATCCCTCGGCGACAACCAATTCTCACACAGACTTCTTGTCTTAGATATAACGGATGAGTGCATACTTGGCCTCGATTTCATGAGAGCACACAACATTCAACTGGATATTGGAAGAGCAATGAATATATGACAAGAGAGAGATTCCAATGGCTCTGGGATCCAATTATTATTCAAAGCTGAACATCGTGGCATATGAAGACGTTGAGCTCCCTCCTTGTGCAGAAACCTTAGTACGAGCAAAAGTTCTTGGTGATCCCGGGAGCTATCGATTTTATCTAGTAGAACCAGATCGAACAGAACCAATAAGAAATGTCGCCATTGGAAAATGCTTAGTAACTATCGATGAAAAGAAAGAAGTTTTGGTACGAGTCCTAAATTCCCGTGAAAAGGCATCAAATTAAAGAAAGGTAAAGTCTTGGGTCATGGTGAACCAGCCGAAGAGATTGTGTTAGCAGAGTATTCAGACTTAGATGAAATCAAGCAGCCAAAGAAAGATGTCACAAAGCTAACCAAAATGATACTTCCGTCTAATAAACTGAGCCAAGGGGAATATCGTAAAGCAAAGAAGTTCCTTGAATAATTTGCCGATATTTTTGTACTACGGGACGAAGACTATGGAAAAACTGATGTAGTGCAACATAAAATTGACACCGGAGATGCCCGCCCTATCAAGCAACCACTCAGAAGATTACCACTTGCAAAGCGAGAAGAAGCAGACGAAATGGTTGAAACAATGCGTAAGCAAGGTCTAATAGAAGAGTCCAAAGGTCCATGGATGTCACCAGTGGTGCTAGTGAAGAAGAAGATGTACAAGATTCTGTGTCGACTACCGTCGTCTAAATGATGTCACGAAGAAAGATAGTTATCTACTACCCCGCATAGACGACACTCTAGATACCTTATCAGGATCCAAGTGGTTTTTAAGGTTGGACTTAAAAAGCGGCTACTGGCAAGTCGAGATCGCTCCAAATGATAGGGAAGAGACAGCATTCTCGGTGGGAAGCGGGTTGTGGCAATTTAAGGTTATACCCTTTGGACTTTGCAATGCTCCAGCAACATTCGAGCGTTTAATGGTAATGTGTGTTGCGAGGTTTAACTTGGAAAACCTGCCTGGTATATTTGGATGACATCATTGTAATTGGACGAAGTTTTGAAGAACATCAAGGAAATTTACGGGAAGTGTTCGAGAAACTGAAGTCAGCCAAACTTAAACTAAGCCTCAAAAAGTGTACGCTCTTTGCAGACCAGGTAAAATACCTTGGGCATGTGGTATCAACCGAAGGAGTTAGCACCGACCCTGAGATAACTTAAGTGGAGAACTGGCCCACTCCGAAAGATAAACACGAGCTACGAAGCTTTCTTGAACTAGCCACTTGTTACAGACGCTTTGTGAAGAATTTTGCTGACATAGCAAGGGAGTTGCATTAGCTAACGGAGAAGGATAAGGATTCGTTTGGACAGAAAAAGCAGAAAACAGCTTTCAAGCACTGAAGTGGGCGCTTTGCAATGCACCTGTACTTACTTATCCAAAGGCGGGTGAGACATTTATATTAGATACCGATGCAAGTGATGTTGGGATGGGCGCTGTGCTGTCACAAGAAGTAAACAGGCACGAAAAGGTGGTAGCATACTATAGCAGAGCTCTATCAAAACAAGAAAGAAATTACTGCGTTACGAGGAAAGAACTGCTGGCTATTGTTGATCCGACGAAGCATTTCCAAAGATAGTGGTAAAGGAGTTAGTAACAAATTGGATATTCAGATTTGTCGTCCCCAATGAGCTTCATTCCGACCAAGGACGAAACTTTGAATCTCAAGTATTCCAACAGGTATGTGAGATTCTTGCAATAAGAAAGACGCGGACAACACCACTTCATCCACAATCTGACGGGATGGTTGAGCGATTTAATAGAACAGTGGTCGAACATCTCAGAAAAGTAGTAGATGAGCATCAACGGGATTGGGATAGCTACATTCCAATATTTCTACTAGCTTATCGGACAGCCGTCCATAACTCAACAGGACAGACACCTTCTGAAATTGTGTTTGGAAGACAGATTCGACTGCCTAGTGATTTGAAGTCCGGAAACCTTGAGAAAAATACTGAAAACAGTGAAGAGTACATAACCATACTTCGGCAGCGTCTCGCAGAAATCCATCAACTGGCAAGAAAGAACCTCAAGACATCCAGCGTTAAAATGAAAACACGATACGACATCAGAGCTAATTCCAGCGGATTTAGGGAAAGAGATCTCGTCTGGCTATTCAACCCATGGCGACAAAAAGGAAAGTCACCGAAGCTTCAACAGCAGTGGGAAGGACCCTACAAGATCCTAACGCGCATCAACGATGTGGTCTACAGGATACAGCGAGGACCAAAAGACAAAAAAAAGATCGTGCACATTGACCGATTAAAGCCATACCAAGGAGATACAACTGTTCGGGACGAACAGTTCTAAGAGGGGGGCAGTGTAACATGCACTGTAGTCTGGCATAGGTTACGTGATGAAAACGAAATCAAGCTGTGCGATGCGCATGTCCCGAATTCCGCAAACTAGAAAAAGGTCAGATGCAGTATGAAGTCAAGGCCGACTCGAGCCTGTGGTGACTTGGTGTGGTGGAAATGAATAACGGAAATTTCTAGAACTAAGTTGCTGCACTTTCTAGAATTAAGCTAAGCAGTATAAATAGGGCTGAGTAGCAGCCTAGTTAGTCAGTTGTATTTTAACCAGTGATGTGATAAGATTTAATTGTTAAAGTGAAACGTAATATTGTGAAGAAATATGGTCAAGGAAATTGTTAAACGAACTAATTAATCGAAGTGAATAAACTTGTGAACATTTGTGATTAGTAATAACTGTCTTAATTAATCCGTCGAGCCAGAAGAGCCCCATGTACGTTACAATATATCGTATCTAATATTTACTACTCAAAACTTTAAACGCGTTTTTCTCGAAACCATGTTTTCGAAGTCGATGATCACTGTAACTTGCGAACGACTTTGCCGATCTTTTTGAAATTTTTCTCACTTATTCTATACATAATTGTCCTCTGGATGGACAAAGGATTTTTTTTGGACAATAATTGTTTTTTATAGCCGAAAATGAGAGTGAAATTTTAGTCGAATAAAGAATTTTGAAACATCCGCCATTTTGTGAAAATTCAAAATTTTTCAAATCCCTTCGTCCATCCGGAGCATTATGTCATTAACTAATGATCCCTTTTGTTTTTGATCACGGCAAAATACTTTTTTTTGGACGATAATTACAAAACAGCAACAATTGAATAATAATTAGAAAATTCCTGAGTTCTAACATGAATAGCGTATGTTATGCAGTAGCAATAAAGTGTGGAATATGTGAATTACCACCTTGTGTTTATGCATGTACCAAGGCTGTAGCTACTAATGCATTGTGATTCTCCCTAGTTACAAAGGTTTGGCTTATGTTCAATTCCTCAGTGCTGTGGGCTGATTTTGACATGGGAGAGAACTCCCATCGAAGTGCTAGCTCTAGACTGATTGATTTGATTTCAACTCGGTCTAGCATTACGTTGGAAGGTTGTCTTGTCATTCTCAACTTGTAATGGGTTGGGTTGTTCTCGATTATTACCTCCGTGTAGAGTTTTGCGATGTCTTTTGTTGTATCTAAGAAATGGATATTTGCTTGTGCAAAAATTTGTAGTGTGAGTACCTAAGTAATTTAGACAACGACCAGCTGCTTTCAACGTCTTGTACTTGATTTGTGTGTCGATCTGACGATAACGTCAACATCCCTGTATGAAGTGACTAGTATTACATATGACATGAAATTTGTTTTGTGGTGTGAAAGGATTTCGTTGTTTCTTTGCTAATCATATTTTATTTTGTGTAGATTTTACTAAACAATCTGCTATAGATTCTCAGACTCGTAAACGTGTGTTCAGAGATTTTTCAAATTCAGCAGAGGTTGGTAGCTTTTTTGCACCTTGCTCTTCTTCCCACAGTTTTGCGTTCTGATGGCTAGAGTGTAGTCGCATTTATGTCGTGCTCCGCAATTTCCGCTTCAGTACCAAGTATCGCGCAAAGTTTTACTTAGCTGTTTGACAAATTAACAATTTTGTGTTGTGATTTCGGAGGTATTTTTGAATCTACTTCTAAGGGGTCCATATTCATCTTTTATTTTGTGGTGGTAAGGCAAATGCTTGCTCTAATAAAAAACCCACATCGAAGGGAACGCGAAACACAACACCTATATTGACAAGAAACCATGTTGCTGGAGTCCCTGGTGGTGTGGATAATCAAGCACGTAGTGGCATCGCATCTGCCTCATCCTTTTGTGTGAAAGTAAATTTATTAATACAAAAGATTTCGTAAGTGGTAAAAATACCAGATTTTCACAATTATTTCCTTGACAAAGACAATATGTGCCATTTAAGAAAACAATGTGTCATTGTGCCAAATTTAAAGAAAAAAATAAAAATGTGTCATAAATGGCACATTTGTGGCATAGTGGTAACGCTGGTAGTGGCGACAGTTTTGAATTGTTGGAGAGGAAGCTGGGAGTATCAGGGCGGTAATAAACGAAAGGTTTACTGAAGTGCGTGAATATTTTGATGCCAAATTCGAAAAGTTTGACAAAATTGCACACAATTTAAACGGAAGTATTGGTTCGCTGAGAGTACTTGTGACGAGTTGCAACATGAGTTAAACAACCTTAAAAATTCCCTCGAACAAGACCAACGACAGTTTCGTTCAACTGCTGCTGTCATCAATGGTTTTCCCGTAACACATAAGGAGCAGCCGCTTCAAGTGGCGAGTGTCATCGCAAAAGCAATCGGAGTTTACCTGAACAGACAGTTGCATTTCGTGCGGAGGTCTCATAATTTTAAAGTTCCCATATGCTAATGACTAAAACTATTTTCTTCAGAAATATCACCTTTCTGGGTCAATAAAATTAAATCAGATTTCTCTTAACTCCTCTTAAAACATCAAATTTTGAAATATTGCGCAAAGCTCTCTGTATGAGGAGGAACAAGCTGCTACACTCTGCTGTTACGCGCAATGGTATTGTTCATGTTCGCACTGGAAGTGATGGCAGTTAGATAAGAATTAATGAAGTCGATATGTTGTCTCGATTTCGCAATATTGATTTTATTTCCAGTGAAGTCATCAAAGGTATTAACGTTGAAGCTGAAGCCATAGTACCTTCCACTGGCCCTCCCTTGGCAGGGGGGCTTAAGTTGCAATACTCAATTGGGCTATGCTGACGGGATAGGTTTCGATTAACTGGACCTGTCCTGGTAGGGTCTCCAATGTCAGTAAGACTTTTGATGAGCAGTGCACCAAGAGCTGCCGCCCCACAGCTTCAGTCCTATCCCTCTCGATCCCGTGTACCCCATCCCTTTCCCCCCTGGGCTTGATTAAGATGTCATACGTACCGTGCCGAGAATCAGCTTGGCTGAGGGCAAAGGGAAAACAAAAATAGCTCAGTCGTGATCGGAGTATCCGGATACCTGGCGACCTCCAGATTAGCCAGCCTCACCTGCGTATAGCGGATCTCTGCGCAGGTGGACCACCCCTTCTCCGCAACTCGTGGGATCAAATATGAGTTCAATTTCTACAAATATAAAAAAAGAGTCCGGATCTCTCAAAAAACCGGTTGGATAGTTCCTGGGGAGTCATCCGCGAAGACTCTGGACACGGAGCCTGGTCCGAGCGGTGATTGTGGCAGTTTAATACTCGGCCGTCTCCCTGGAAGCTTAGCAGGAACTAAGGGAAAGGACAGTCGTTTTGCCTCGAGCAAGCGGCAGGCCTTGCCCTCCAAGGCTTCTGGGTTGGCGTCCACAAAGACTTTGGACTCTGAGCCTGGTCCGAGTGGCGCTGGGGGTGGCCGGATGAGTAGCTGTCTCCCCAGTAGCAATTCTGCTACTAAGGGGCAGGGTGTTGACCATGTTGCCTCGAGCAAGCAACAGGTGGCGCCCTCCAAAGCAAATTATAAAGCCAGGTGCTATGCACATAGGCTCCTTGACAGGCTCCGAGCAATTCCGGCATCGGACCTCACCAGTAAGGATAAGGTCTCCCTGGAGTGGGCTCAAAGAGTCACCCTGAATGCCGGTTGAGCTGGGAATTCATCCCTTGTATCAAAGAGACAAAGATCTATGGAGGAAGAGCCCCAACCAGAGGCTAAGAAAGTCAAGGGCTCTTCTGGGAGGCCGATCCCCTACAGCGAAGTCCTCAAGGGACAACTCGTTGTTGACAGAAGCCATGAATACGGCTCCATCACTTCCGACAAGTGGAGGAAAGTAGAGGTTAAATTGGCACTCAGTTTCCTCCCTCTTATGAAGGAGTATCCGGGTCTATGTCGAGATGGGGGTTGGCATCAGGGCCACGTTAAACTTATCGCTTGTACGAACTAGAGATCCCGGGATCTCTACAAGCTGGCGATATCCAGAATAGGGGAGGTCTGGCCAGGCGCCAAGCTCGAAACTATACCACGGGACGAGATCCCAAGTAGGCCGAGAGCCCGGGCTTGGATCCCGGCTGAACCCTCCGATCCTGCCACTATTTTGGATATAATCAGGTGCAGCAACCCTGAGCTTCCAACCTTTATCTGGAAGATTGGTAAGCTGGAGGAACCTAAAGGGGACTCAAGGTCAGTGATCCTTGTGATCAATAAAGAGTCCCTGGAATCTTTCGCCAAGGTAAACGGGGTAGTGGATTATGGCTCGTCCATTACCCTTAAGGTATATAAAAAGGATGAGGAGGAAGCCAAGAAGGAATCTTCGGATACCGTCACTACTTCGACAGGGGCGGTAACTAAGGAAATTCCTCCCAGCTACAAAAACCTGCCTGTACGAGCTCTAGAGCTCTCTGCTAAGGGCCCTTCTGGATGAGGAACAGCTTCTAGCTTCTGAACCAGAGGAGCTAGATAACAAAGCGGTGAAAGTTAGGAGTGACTGCGCTTCTGATGCTGCGGCTGCTACAAATTAAGTCCACCACTCTAAAGCAGCATCTGTTGCCCTTCTGCTTCGTCTGACAAAGGACGAAGAAGATATTGTTTTAGTCCAATAGCCGTGGTTCGCGGGAGGACTGGTTCGCGGACTATCCACACCGGGTTATACGACCCTCTACAAGAGGAACGCGGGTAAGCCTAGATCTTGTATAATTGCGAAGAAGACGCTAAATGTTTTTCTTCTCCCCAAATACAGCGATGAGGATACGGTGGCCGTCAACCTGGAAATCGGATCGAGGTGCTAGTGGCTGACGTCCTCTTATTTGGCAACCGATTTCGTGGGGCCTCCACCGTCCGATTCTGTGAAGAACCTTGTTGCTGAGGCTGAATGACGCAGGGCTGGGCTTATACTAGGATGCGACGCCAATGCACATCATACGGTGTGGAGCAGCTCCGATATCAACGAGCGAGGTGAGTCTCTTTATGATTACTTTTTAAATACTAACTTGCTCTTATGTAATGTGGGGACAGAACCCACCTTTATCACAAGGAATAGGCAAGAGGTTCTAGACCTGATTCTGGCCTCGGATAATGTCAGATCTCTCATTAAGAATTGGAGGGTCTCCAATGAACATTCATTCTCTGACCATAGGTACATCAAGTTCGATCTGGAAGACCGGCCTTCGAAACCACCAGTCTTTAGAAATTACAGAAAGACCGATTGAAACTTATACAGGGACATTGTAGAGGCGTCACTGCCTTCTGACCCGCCTATCCCTCCAAATAAAAAAGAGGAATTGGACGGACTAGTTGATAAGCTCACCAAAGTTCTAAATGGAGCTATGGCTCAATCCTGTCCCCTTTGGATACCTTTTACACACTTTTACCTGCGCGTAAGTGTACCCCGACTAGCGTTGGAGAAGGGTTAGGGTAAACGCCGGACCTTCACACCTGTTGGGCGCCACGTGATTTTCGAGTCCACGAACTCACGAAATAAAAGAAAATTGTCACTCAAAAAAAAACTATTCTATTTATAAATTTAATCCAACATAATTTGTCATTAAAGCAAGAAAGCAAAACAAGATGAACCAAAGAAAATTAAGTGACTCTTTCAAAATGGCAAGGCAAAGCAGCGCGAAGAATTGTAAAATACGAAATTAAAAATGAAAATTAATTAAAATCCGCAATGGTACTTATCTTTTTCTTTTCCTTTTTTTTTAAAGATGGTTTCAATTTATTTGGTTCCTCCTCGCCGATTCAGTTCCCTTTCTTTCTAGACTTCCTTTCTAAACTTCCTTCCCTTGCAAAATCGTATTTCTCCTTCCTTTCTAAATTCCTTTTCCTTTCGTACCAAAACTATTGCTTTCACCAAAAACAAGAAAAATACTCCTTCTCCACTGCACAAATTTCCACTTTCATTTTATAACTATTTTAATTTTTGCTCCTCTGACGTGACGTGACGTGTGACGTAAAGAGTTTGAATAAAAACTGAGCTACCCGCTTCACATACCAAAGCCTTTTATTGAAAAAGCGCCACTATCTGCACTTCCGCCCAGTATTTTGGCAGATTTTTTGAATCGGTTCATATTCAATTAAATTATTTTTCCAATTTTGTTTCTAAAATCTTCTTTGGAATTCGTAGATCATTTTTCCGTTGTCGGAAAAATTATTAAAATTCGCTTTTCGTTTAAATTTTCAAATAATGTTTTTTATGACAGCTCGGTTCACGTGTTTACAAAATTTTATCCTGTGGGATATCTCATCCGGGATTTCTTTTCAATATTTGCTTTGGGTTACGAATAGCTCATAGCAATATATGTCGTTTTCGGGTACTTGAAGTTATCCGCAAAAATCGGTCGGGAAAGTGTTTATGTTTCAGGTTATGTTTTGGTTTTATTGTGACTGTCTGGAGGCGTAGAAAAGGGAAGAAACTGGACAGGTGAGTATTAAATTAGTTTTTCTTTGTCTATTAGTTTGGATTATTGAAGATAAATACCATTTTCTATCTTCCCCTTTTAGGATGTTGAATCGACTGCTCGGGCTACCTTGCTTGCCTTACATCATCTTTACAGCTTCAGTAAGTATTTTATTTGAATTTTTACGTATTTCAGAGTAAACCTAAAGCAAAACTTAATAAAAATTTATCTTACTAACTAACTTAACTCTAGTTCCAGGCCGATGACGAGTCCAGGTAGTTCGTTTAATGTGGAGATTATCAACGATTATTTAAGATGCGTTTGTTTTTATGCTTCGCGCCAAATCATCGAGTTCCAAGTAAGTATGCTTAAATCCAGTTCTTTTATATATTTGACTAATAGTCCTTTTCTTTTAGGAATCCTTGGGTGATCATATCGTAAGAATAATTTGAGTGGTAGTCATAGAGAGAGATGGTGCACAGGCCCAAACATGAAAATGTGATCGATACCCAAGGCACGGGCTTCGAAAAAGTAAGTAGTAGCTTCGGAAAAGGTAAATAGTAGTTCTTGCCCATTGTCTGAAATAAAGATAAAACCTTTGCAGAATTATTCTCATCGAGAGTTTACGGGGAACATGAAAAGGAGGACGTTCACTGAGGTAATTTTTCAAATATCTTATGGTACATATATCATACAATCTCTTATTTTCAGGCCACCACATCAACAACTATATAGATTCACGCCGTAACATACCTAGAGGCAAACAGAAGCCTCCGTGGTGGAATGCACACCTATTGTCTCTTAGGAAGGAATGCAGAAAGACCTTTAATCTGGCGAAAGCCAATAGGGACACGCACTCGTGGGACTGCTATAAAGACAAACTGAAAATTTATGAAAAGGAACTCAGGAAGGCTCAGAGGAAATCGTGGAGAATCTACTGCGATAAAATAACGAAAACCTCTGACGCCTCCACACTGAGAAAAATCCTAGCTACCAATCCAAGTATTCCTAGCTATCTACTTAAGGCGGATGGTACTTGGACCTCATCAAGCGTAGAGTCTCTAGAGATTCTCTTTGAAACCCATTTTCCTGGAAGCACCAGGGGGTTGAGATACCTCCCTTAAGTAACCTTCCTCGCTCTCTGGAGCTGGCGGATGTGATTACGGAATCCAAACTCTGGTGGGCTATAAACAGCTTCATGTCTTTCAAATCTCTGGGTCTGATGGCATTGTTCCTGCCGAGCTCCAGTGCAGCTCCGATCTCATACTGAATTGGCTGATGGCATCATATAAGGGTTGCCTCGACTTGACCTACATCCCGGCATTGTGGAAACGAGTCAAGGTTGTGTTTATTCCCAAAGCAGGCAAAAGCACGCATGCCACTCCAAAGGACTTTAGACCTATAAGTCTATCATCTTTTCTTCTCAAAACCTTTGAGAGATTAGTCGATATTCATCTACGCGGTAGTATCCCTCAGTATCTTTTATCGGCGTCCCAGCATGCGTACTGTAAAGGGAAGTCTGCGGAGTCTGCTCTGCATTCTCTCGTGCGCACTATAGAAAAATCCCTTGATTGCAAGGAGTTCACTCTAGTGGCCTTTATTGACATTGAGGGAGCTTTTAACAACGTCAGTCCGGGGGCAATAATGAATTCACTCGCTTCTTTGGGTGTGAATGCCAATCTTATGTTGCTGATCGGTCAGATGCTTCATGGTAGGACCATCAGCTCAAAGCTGGGAGAGGCTCATGCTACCAGAACTGTGAGCACGGACACACCGCAAGGTGGGGTCCTTCTCCTCTACTTTGGAATCTGGTGGTGAACAAACTGCTTCTAATCCTGGAAGAGCAGGGCTATGAAGTGGTTGCCTATGCGGACGACATCGCTATAGCTATCTCGGGCAAATCCCTGATTGTCATAAGGGATCTTATGCAGAATACCCTCACCAAGCTTACCAGGTGGGCGGCGGGGCGTGGGCATTAACCCTAACAAAACTGTGGTGGTAATCTTTATTAGGAAATATAAAATTCTTCCCGTATCTGAATGGCACCCGCCTAGACTTTGCCGAGGAAGCTAAATATGTAGGTATCATAGGATAGGAAGCTCAGCTGGAAGCCTACTATTCAGGAGAGGGCAACTATAGCTCTATACTCCTGTAAGAGGGCCATCGGTGGGAAATAGGGGTTTAAACCCAAGCTGACTCACTGGCTCTATGTTGCAATCATTTGGCCAATCTTGTTGTATGGCGAGGTTGTCTGGTGGCCAGCACTGGACAAGGCCACTTACCTCAACGCTTTGAGGAAGGTGCAGAGATCGGCCTGCATCTGTATCACCGGAGCGCTACGGACCACTCTTACTGATGCTTTGAATTGGTTGAGGGAGAACGAAGCTCCAAAGGACATCTGTATCCTTACAGATAGTCAGAAAGCTGCTTTGCTATCCCTTGATTCTGTCCTATCGACATCTAGGGCTATTAATAGCTGTCGCTCACATTTAAATGAGCTGGCTGAATGGTATCAAATTCACCTGTGCTAGGTCTCGGGGCACAGGGATATTCCGGGAAACTGCATGGCGGACGCGCTTGCTAGACGTGGTGCCACCCTGGAGATTCAATCGGAAAGGACTACTACCCTGGCAACCTGTGAGATGTTGCTTAGCAATAGAGCAATCAACTTAGCGAACCTCAGATGGTCAAACGGCACTACGTGCCATACGTCCAAACAGATCTGGCCTAAACTGGATCTTAAGCGTTCCAATTTTCTGCTTTCGAGGAGCAGATCTGACCTTAGAATAGCTACTGCGGTAATCACAGGCCATTGCCCTATTGGCTTACACGCGAAGAGACTGGGTATCCCCTCAAACGACTTCTGCAGAAGCTGCATGGACGAGGAAGAGGCGGAAACCATTTTACACTACCTCTGCCAGTGCCCTGCAGTGGCATGCAGGCGAAAGTCCTTCTTGAGAAACTATTTCTTTGATAGTCTCTGCGATCTGGCGGCGATTGACGTTGCAGATCTTTGGCGCTTCATCGGCAGCTCTGGATGGTTCCAATAAGGAGGTGGAGGGAATTCTTGGATTCCCGTGGTATTACAATGGGCCTTTTGAGGTGTAAGTGCGTCCTTTAAGGCAGCCACACGAACTTAACCTAACCTAACCTACCGTCCACTGATACTGGAGTTTGAACTTCGTGAAGAGTTTGCTCCTTTACGGACGATAATAGAGAGACATGAATCTACACCTTGGTTCTCCTCGGACATTCAAAATCTCATTAATGAGCGCGAACTATTGTATCGCCGTTATAGGGCGTTGAGGTCCGAAGATTTGCGGTCTGCGTATAAGCGGGTTCGTAACTTAGTGACAGCTAAAATTGCTGTTGCAAAACGTAACTATTTTCATCACATATTTGACCATAGAATTCCAACAGAGGAGTTGTGGAATAATCTACGGAAATATGGCGTTCACCAAAAGATTGAACCTCCACTTAATATTGAACCTGATGTCCTAAATCACCACTTCTGCTCTATTCAAGATATATGTAAATATGCACAACAGTCATTCTAATACCGCTATGGTTTTTGCATTCCGCTGTGTTGAATATGATGATGTTGTGATTGCTGTGAGTGACACACGTTCGTAGGCGGTCGGTTCTGATGGGATTTCGCCCAAATTTTTAAAGTTATTGTAGAAGTCTGGTTCATGGTACTTCCTTCGCCAATGTCCAAGAATTGGCTTAACCGCTTCATTACTCTCTAGGTCTGCTTATAGCCTCCGGTCCTACAGGATCTGTAATCACCTCAAAAGGACTTTAAAATGTTGCCTTTTTTCAAAGGACTTAATTATTTTTGATAATATCCATGGCTATCGGAAAAGAAATGTTTATTTTATTTTGATATTTGTCATTGTTCATATTTCCATTTTATTTTTTAAATTGTATTTACTCGCTTTAAGGTCTGAACTCAACTGAACTCGTTTTACAAACCAATACAACAACTGAATCATGGACGTAAATTATCAAACGCAACCTAATTTAAAAAACGTTATAAATGTTTTTTTTAGAAAATCTTAGAACCGAAATATGAAGTATGATGTGTCCCCACGATACTCCCCCACTAACGTATCCTTAGGATTAAGCGAAACGTTTTGGAGGGTTAATGCTTCCCAGCTCTTGTTTTTCTGTAAGGGAATAATGTGTTTCCGTCTTCTGTAAATGATATTTTTTTTATTTTATTTCTTTTTCTATCTGCTTAATTTTTGTTTGAGTTTGCCGAAGTTGTTGGGTTCTTCAGCACTGGATGGACTATCGATTCGGATGTGTTGTGTCTGAACGCCTTGCACTGGCTCTAACGACCTTAAAGTTTGATGTATATATTGTGTTAAAATGGGATTCTACCAATGATTGTGTGTCGAAAGTGGGTAGCTTCCTGCACTGGCTTCGGACAAATACTCACTCGATTGTCTGATAAATGATTATTTGGCGGTGGCAAACTTGACCTTTGTGTCATGATAGGAGAATGTTCGCTTGAGTTGGTTGTAGTGCTTTGAGATTTATTGAGATATGAGCTAAGAAATGCAGGTTTAAATCTGTTTATGAAAGCGTTAATCTTTTTATCTTTTACGAGGATTTTGAAAAATTTGCCGATTCGTTCTAACACTTGGTACGGTCCCTCGTATGGAGGTTGTAAGCATGGTCGAGTACTGTCTACTCGGATAAAAACAGAAGTACAATTTTTTAAATCATGGAAGGTGAAAATTTTTTGTGAATTATGCCGTGATGCTGGTGACGGTTGAATGTTTTCGAATTGTTGTTCCAGATTTTTTATGAATTCCGATTGATTATTTAAACAATTTGATTTGTTAAAGAAATCTCCTGGTAAACGCAAATTTTTTCCATAGACCAGTTTTGCGGGAGAAAATTGGAACTCGTCACTACTGATTCCTCTGAAACCTAGGAGGAGAAGTGGTAAGTATTTTGTCCACTGAGAATTTTCATAGCACATTAGGGATTCTTTGAGCGACCTTTGCCAACGTCCAATAAAACCATTTGTCTGCGGGTGGTACGCCGTTGTACGACAACGTTTAATACCTAATTATTTTGAAATTTCTTTGAACAAGAACGATTTGAATAGTGTGCCTTGGTCTGTGGCACGCCGAATCAGGCAATCCAATTTTTCAGTAATGCGGATGCTACTGTTTCCGCGCTGATATTTTCGATGGAAATTATGGTGAGACAATATTTAAAACCTTCAGAGCTTGGTAAAGAGCCGATTAAATCGATGTGGATTGTATTAAAACGTTCTGTTTCATGTTGAAAGTCGGACAATGGAGCATTTACATGCCTTGAGATTTTGGCTCTTTGGCAAGCTATACAGTTTTTGCTCCATTACAGGGTTTTGGTTAAAAGCAAATACTAACGGTGTATGATCGGTAAATATTCTGAAAGTTCTTCCTTCTAATAGGAATCTAAAATGTTTAACGCTATAATACATTGCCAGAAGTTCGCGGTCATACGTACTGTATTTTGATTGTGCAGTAGATAATTTTGAGAAGAAACCTAATGGTTGCCAAATGTCATTACATTTTTGTTGTACGACCACAACAATACATATATCTGAAGCATCAACAACTAAAGCCAATGGGGCGCTACCAGATTGGAAAGCTAGTAAAGTAGACTGACATAATTGTTTCTTAGTTGCTTTAAAAGCCCTGACTACTTCTTCTGTCCAATTCATCTTTTTCTTGCCGTATTTTTTTGTTGCCTGTTAAAAATTTGTTTAATGGGATTTGGATGGATGCGGCGTTCTTTAAGAATTTCCGGTAAAAATTTAAAATTCCAAGGAAACATCTTAACTTGTTTCAGTTTCAGTTTCATTGAATTAATGGCTTCAACACGTTCTGGCAGTGGTTTAATTCCATTAATTGAAACAGAGTGTCCTAAAAATTTTACTTCCTCTTCCATGAAATTACATTTCTCGAAGTTGCTGAATAAGCCTTAAACATCGAATTTTGAAAAGATTTGTTTAAGGTGGTCTAAATGATCTACTTCATGTTAAGACGCTACCAGAACATCATCCAGATACACAAAGCAAAAATTGCTGTTTTGGGTATGTCGGAAGTTTGCTGCCAAAAGTCTCATACTATCAGGGTCAACGAATTGTGTTTTGAATTTTCGGATAACGGAAACATCTGAACCAGAAAGTGTTTGTTGGTGGATTTATCAAAAATGTGTAAGCGACTTTTGAATATGTCAAGTTTCCCCTTCGTTAATGGGGACTGACCAATTAGTTTGTGGAATGTTTGATTATGAATTTGCACGGTTGGGTGCATTTGTTGGCTTTTGTGCCAAATTTATAATGGCACCTTTAGAACGGCTACGATTACGAGATTGTGTTCGAGACTTTTGACCTTCCCGAATTGTTATTATAAGGTCGAAATGATGGACGAGAATTCTTTTGACTTGTTCTGCTAGTTCGCTGACCTGGTTTTGTAGTGACGTTATAGCTGAAAACTCTGGCTTTGATTCTGTTGAAACCAAATACACCTCAGATCGACTAGTGACTTCAAAAATCTTATCGGCCATAATGGACAGCTCGTCTGAGGTAATTGAACTGCAAGCTAGGATGGCTTGGATGTCTCCTGGTAACCTTTGCAGCCATAAACATTTTAATATTTCTTCCGAGATTTCGCCGGTCTTCATTTTACGTAATAAACATGAAGGACGACAATCTCCTAAGCCGGGCAATTAACCTTTCCTTAAAACTTGTGTATTTATTACTTGTTGGAGGATTTGAAATGATATCGCTGATTTCTTTAAAAATGCTCTCTTCTAACGCACTTAATAGGTGGTGAAATTTTGTTTGCTCTGATGTAATATTTGCTAGATCGATCTGTGATTCCAGCTTGAGGAACCATGCTTGCGGATTTGACCGCCAAAATGGTATGGTTTCCACAGACACCGCATTTACTGACAAAGAAGCAGGAGACACCCAATTGACCCGGGTCAGAAACTGATGGCTTATTGGTTGTTTCGCCCAATAAATCGCTAAGCTCATTCATTGCGATTTAATTGTTGTATTGGTTGTACAGAAGGAGATAAATGTAACACCAAAAAAAATAATTTAAGTTAATATATATATATATATATATATATATATATATATATATATATATATATATATATATATATATATATATATATATATATATATATATATATATATATATATATATATATATATATATATATATATATATATATATATATATATATACATATATATATATATATATATATATATATATATATATATATACAGTATCGCTCAAAACTAAAGCAACACCAGGAGAGCTGCACGATACAAGTTCATAACTTATAAAATATATTCTCCGCAGCTATAAGTTTTTTTTGTCAGATGTTCTTAAGCAACCTCTTATCAAAAAATAATTTCGTTTCCCAATTGCTTTTATTAACAGAAGTACAAAAAAGTTTTAACAAAAAAACTTCTAAAATTCAAAGGTCAAAACTAAAGCAACGTATTACAATAATATTAATAAGAAAAGTACCGTTGCATATAACCATTGCAGTTTTGATAAAATATGAGGTATCTGGCTTTTGTGCTATTGAAACATGATTTCCAGCAGTATTTCATTAGTCGGTGGACTGTACACAGTGTTTTATTTTGTATTGTTTACTAATAGTAGAAATTCCCTTTAGATTATATTAATTATGGCGCGAAATAAGTATTGTGTTGAGTTTAGAAAGCGAATAATTAATGATTTTCTAAAAGCAGGACTATCTATAAGTGAGTTAGGCAGAAAATATACCATTAATAAGTCCAAAGTGTCGAGACTGATTAAAAAGTATAAACGTGAAAAATCAGTTCAAACAGTACATGTTGGAGGAAGACCAGGAAAAACCAACAAAAAAGACGATAATTTAATCAAACGGTGTATTCAGAAGGACCCTACTATTTCTGCTAACCGAATTTTAAGTGAATTAAAATTGCCTGTTAGTGAAAGAACAATCAAAAGACGAGCTGTGGAATTTGAACTGTTTCTTTCCATTCATATCAGAAAAAAATCGGAAGGCCAGATTACAATTTGCCAAATCCCATCTTGACTGGACGATTCAAAAGTGGAAAACTGTGCTATTCTCTGATGAAAGTAAGTCTAATTTAAAGAATTCTGATGGAATATTGTTCGTTAGGCGTCGAAAAGGAGAGCGGCTGAACCCAAAGATTTGTATACATACTACTAAGTATGGTGGCGGTAACGTCATGGTCTGGGGATGCTTTTCAGGTCAACATATGAAATCATACAAAATATTATATTTATAAAAGTTATTAACTTTAAATACGTTCAGTTAACTTTTATTAATATTTTTGTAATACGTTGCTTTAGTTTTGGCCTTTGAATTTTAGAAGTTTTTTTGTTAAAACTTTTTTGTACTTTTGTTAATAAAAGCAATTGGGAAACGAAATTATTTTTTGATAAGAGGTTGGTTAAGAACATCCGACAAAAAAAAACTTATAGCTGTGGAGAATATATTTTATAAGTTATGAGCTTGTATCGTACAGCTCTCCTAGTGTTGCTTTAGTTTTGAGCGATACTGTATATATATATATATATATATATATATATATATATATATATATATATATATATATATATATTGTTACGTCCTCGAAAGTATGTGGTGTTGGTTCTTGTAAATGTCGTGTGTTCTTGGGCTAGAACTAGTGATCCTGCAGATGGTCTTTGTCTAATTTCAGGATGATGAGCGAATTTTGGAATTTTCGGGATCGAAAATTATAATTAGATGACTACTTTGGGGAACTACAAAACCTACTTTGATGCATTAATTTGAATATGCTGTACTGTACGGTCCCTTGGGCGTTATATACCCTGATCAAACAACATATGTGAGGTTTAAGTCACATCGCACACTTTTAAAAGAGCTGCTAGCAAATATGTAAATATCACGATCAAGATCACGAGAAGTCAAGTATCTTACAAACCTACCAATTCCTTACATCACATCAAAACCCACGGGTTTGTCAAGAGAACGAATACACATTTACATCATGACAAACCATAAACCCACAAGTATGATACACTTACGCATATGTTGTTTAAAAGAAGGCGAAGTCGGAGTACTGCTATTAGTTAAGTTATATAAGAAACAATTGTAATGTAGATTAAGAACATACACTAAGTAATGTAGAGTTAATTCTCTTGAATTTTTGAATTCCATACCTTACTTTATAGTACACAGATAATATTTTGTTATTTGAATTTCATACCTTACTTTATAGTACACAGATAATATTTTGTTATTTGAATTTCATACCTAACTTTATAGTACACAGATAATATTTTGTTATTTGAATTTCATACCTAACTTTATAGTATACAGATAATATCTTGTTATCTGAATTTCATACCTTACTTTATAGTACACAGATAAAATTTTGCTATTCATAGTAAGAAAATGAGTAAGAGTATTGCCAAGGATACATACACATGTTAATTCATTTCATTTTGAAAAGAAGTCATCTAGTCATGATTGATGATAATTTTATTTAAGAAAAGAAATCGTCTATTCAATTATCGAAACGGAAAAAAAGGATTAATCAAAACTAGCTCTGCATATTTAATATTAACTATCCTTAAAAGATTCTTTCCACGTTTCATTAACTATTCATAAAAGATATCGAAATATCTACAATTGAAGCTCCATGTCTACTCAATAACAAACAAAATACAATAAACCAAACCAAACACGTACAATAATACAATAATAAATAAGAATAATACGATAAGAGATACATGAAGTGAAATGAATTATTTATAAACGTTAACATTTGAGGTGTTTAACAAGTGAACCAAGTCGCAAACGCTGAACTGACCCGGATATACCGGATATAATACCGGATATAAGATGGACAGTATTGGATCCATTTTGCTTTTGGCTGGGATCACCAAAAACCTGAAAGTTTAATTGTGTTTAAGTCAATAATAAAAGAAAGAAAAGATAAAACAAAGTAAATAAAAGACGTACAGTGAAAAAAACTCAAAACGACAAAGGAGGGCCATGGACTTCACCGGGAGTTACTTCTTATAAGCAACGCGGCAGGAAGACTTTGGGAAGAAAAACCAGATAAGTAAATTTTGTAATTTTCATTTTTCGTGGTACGTTTAGTTCGGGAAAATTTCGCGACTGGATGGTGAATTAGGGTTACATCTTTTGGTCAAGTATACCTTTTCTTTCTTTTCCTAAATTTATATAGTACTTATCTTTTTTGAATTTAAATAAATAAGTGAATTTTATATGGGTAAAGCATATGTTTTTCATTT
The DNA here is from genome assembly GCA_964036015.1 of Leptarthrus brevirostris. Taxonomy (NCBI): domain Eukaryota; kingdom Metazoa; phylum Arthropoda; class Insecta; order Diptera; family Asilidae; genus Leptarthrus; species Leptarthrus brevirostris. The sequence continues at coordinate 49,294,789 of OZ038374.1, forward strand.
CGAGATAGGTTTCGTGGTCTATCCAGCAATTAGCAAAAGACCACGTGGCGCCCAATATCTTTTATAACATAACCCATCCCCATCTCTTGAGCTAGAAGATACGTATCTTGGGAGGACGTATCATAAATTTGGCGCCCAAAACGTGGGGCCCAACAAGTCAAAAACAGGTGAATACAAGGTGTTAAAATTGGCTAGAAAGCATTCACGTAATCTCCAAGAAATGTTGGTTTAAAAGTCTTAAAGTCGTATGTTAATATTGAGTATTGGGGCTAAAATTTTGGTGACCTTTTAAACAAATCTATAAATTGAAATGTAGTGTGCATAATCATTAACATAATTCATAATAACACATAGTTCTGCATTTTATTCGAATCGTATAAAAAAATTGTTAACGCAGGTGCAAGATTGTGTCGAATTGTCAGTATTTGCCGCTATTCAAATTTTCTAGCTCAATTTTCGCCTGTAAACAATCGCCACAGTGCAAAACAAATCATCCAGAAATTTATTACTGTAGTGTGACTGCAAGATCAGAAATTGTAACCTAGTGACCAAGTGGCCTAGTTTGTGCAATGTACTATGGAGATAACATCAGTATTGTGATCAATATCGACTACGTTAAAAATCATCATTCGCCATCCAGTCATCAACAGTATTGTTCAAACCTCCTTCCTCTGCTGAATAAGTAAGAATTAATCGCGACGGTACGGAAATTAAGAATTCGTGTATTTAGGTATTAAATGTGTCATAGAGTGAAAAAGTTTTAGAAGTTTTCAAAAAAGGGTGTATCTTAATTCAAAAGTTTATTTTCTTAGAGCATTCTGCATCCGATGATGAAATATAGTGTCAAGGTCTCCGAATATTTCAGTGTGGTCCTACTTGATTTAGAGTTTAAAAGTCATGGTGATGTTATTTTCATTATGAGTGATCTACTTTGAATTGATATATTTAATTTATTGAGATTAAATTAAATTACTATCTAGCATCTCGAAAATCTTGTTTGATTATGCGGAAGTGGAACTTAAGTACGAAGAAAGTACTATTGCTTCTTAGCTTTGTGCCATAAAAGAAACAAAACCTTATGTTATACAGGTTGTCACATGCCAGCAATGTTAATTGGATTACTTCGCTTTAACAAAAATATATTATGGAAGTTAATGAGTTATTATTACAGTCGAATTTAGTAAATGCAATATAGGTCAAATTCCCTATATATAATTTTTTCTAAGCGTGGTGATTTGGAAATTACGGGTAGAATTAATGAACAGCACTCGTTAACATATATTACCACGATATGTTCAGCCTGAAGTGAATAATAACCCTCTTAAATATGTTAAGAACTAGTAGTTTTATACATAGAATTTAAGGCTATCCTATGCTCAATGCGTCAGGTACAATCGGTATCATTTTGGATTCCCTGAAATTATTTATCACATTTTTGTGCACAGCACTTGGAACTTAAAAGTCAAAGTCCAAGTAGATAATCCAAACAATTTCTCAATTGAAATGTTGATATGTTTTGAACAAAGTAAAGCAGTTTCTACAGACTCCATCTATAAGCGAGGTAATATAAATATTCATCATACATAAGTATTTGAAGAAATCATTCTAAAATCAAATCGTGTTCATATAGTACTAGCCGACTACATATATGCATTTATTACCCTATTCCAAAAACTAGATAATTCGCTAAATTTGTGTACTTTACAATATATGGCTCGGTACGACATATACTATAGTAACGTTTATATAGCATTCCCTATCGGTATGCAGAAGTGACAACTATATTTGAATTGAATTTAAACCCTGTATTGTCCTGTTTTATATTCATTTGAAAAGTTATCCGCAGGACAATTATTAAGCTCATATTGTATATTTTGAAGTAAATAAGGAGTGTGAAGCTGAAATATCATTGTAAACTATTCCGACAACCAAGTCTAAACTGAGATTTTAAACTTGATTTGGTCAAATGTCTTTGAGTGTGGCCTAACAAGAAATATTAGCCGATATATTACTTAATATTCGAACCCAATTGCGTTGTATGTATGCTAGTCTTCTCTCTCTCTTTATTTTTGAATACGCCGAATCTTTTCTGCGATTAAAATCCTTTCTGCGCATTTTCTGTAAATATATATATATATATATATATATATATATATATATATATATATATATATATATATATATATATATATATATATATATATATATATATATATATATATATATAAAAGACTTCAAGAATGGAAGTGAATAGGCTTAATCAAGAGGAACTTACATATGAGTTAGTTATCCGTGGTCTACCTACCGGAAAGGTAGACGATATGAGAGCGAGCCTACGCGCAGCTCTTAAAACTGAAAAATGAGGGCAGTCCATACTAATTGATCCTTATCCCTTCAAATTCGAAGAAGATGTAGAAACCCTGGTGGATGAAATTACAGCCATTATTGAAGATTTCAGTGGTGATACTTCTTCGCCGGAATACAAGAAAGTTATGACAAAATTGCAGTGGTCATTTTCTCGGTTAGATAGATGTTAAGCTACTAGTGAAACGCAAGTAAAAGAAAAGAGCTTACTTAAAGGAAAGTTAGTTTTAGCATTGGCTTCCTTGCAAGAAAAGGCAGAGGAAGATGAATCAGAAAGCGAAGACGAAGGAGAAATTTTTAACGATGCTACAGCATCAGGAAAGGTTTTATCGGTTGCTCGTACTAGAGTCCCCGTGTATAAATGGGGGGTTCAGTTTTCGGGTGAACGGGATCAGTCACTAAACTCATTTCTTGAACGAGTTATAGAGTTGAGTGAAGCCAGAGGTGTTAGTAAACTTCAACTGTTTCGTTCGGCCTTGGATTTGTTTACCGGCAAATCGTTAATTTGGTTTAGGGCCAATAAGTGCAAATTATCAACGTGGTCAGACCTGGAGCGTGAGCTAAAGAAAGAATATTTACCGGCAGACTACGACGATAGATTAATAGAGGAAATAAAGCGAAGGACGCAGGGTAAAGACGAAAGTATTGGTACGTATGTAGCCGCAATAAGTAACCTATTCGCAAGACTTAGTACACCCTTGTCCGAAGTACAACAGCTGAAGATCCTGCAAAGAAATGTAAGCCCCTTCTATCAGTCGCAGTTGGGTTTAAATGATATAAAGACTACTCAAGATTTGGTTGATCTTGGCAGAAAGCTTGAATCGATCCGAATTTCCGTAGAAACCTTCTTACCACCACCCAATGGGCGTAATACTCGTTTGCTAGAACCAGATCTCGCTTATGCCTACACTAGTACAGCAACAATAGCTACTATAGGATCTAATAGACTCAATACACAATCTCCTAATAGACGCCCCAGATGTTTCAGATGTGGTCGCGATGGCCATATAGCTAGATTTTGTAGAGTTTCAGGACATTACCATGGTTCTGATACTTCCATTCCTCCTAATTGCAACAGAACGTATCCAAGTGCACCAGTTAATCATAGTAGCAACGTAAATACTAGAGTTAAACCTAATCAAGCACACTCGACTACGGGAAACGAAGACGGGTTTCGACGTTGAGCGGCAAGTCGAACTCCAGTCAGTCCCATGAAGCCGCAGTAGAAAAGTACTCGAGGAGTAGCGAAGAACCACTTGAAGAGGCGTTAGACGACGCACTGACAAGCTTGTTGGATTATGTCTTTGCAGATGCAAGGAACGATGTGCGCCCGTTCTTAAAAATATCGGTATTTGGGGTAGAACTTATTGGTCTCTTAGATTCGGGCGCTTCTCGCATCATTTTAGGTGGACCAGGATGGGGTTTGCTTCAGAATTTGGGACTTTATATCAGGAAAGCGAAGCTTAAAAACGTAACTTTAGCAAATGGTAATAGTGTGGAAATTGCAGGTGAGATAGATATCCCAATCAATTTAGAGGGTCGCTTCAAAACGTTCTTAGTATCAGTAGTAAGCAATATTCCACATCAGATTATTTTAGGTGCTGATTTTTGGCACATTATGCGAATATCCGCCAATTTATCTAATAATTCATAGACTTTTTCCGAGAAGGTTGCTGTTAATGAAATCGCGTCTTTGGAAGGTAAATCAAAGCTGCTTCCAAAACAACAGGAAGAACTGGAGCAGTTAATTTAAGAAGCTAAACAGAAAATGGGAGAGGGACTTGGCTGTACTACTGAAGTTGAACACGTCATTTTAACCGACTCAACCCCTATAAAACAAAGATACTATCCTGTATCGTCAGTTATGCAGAAAATAATAAATGAAGAATTGGACAAAATGTTAAAAGAAGGGATGGTAGAACCATCCAATAGTGCCTGGTCTTCTCCAATCGTAATGGTACGAAAAAAAGATGGAACATATCGCTTCTGTGTGGACTTCCGGAAACTGAATAAGGTAACAAAAAAGGATGCGTACCCTCTTCCGTACGTATCGTCTACCTTAGATAAGCTGCGGGACGCAAGATACATGTCCTCACTTGATATTAAATCAGCATTCTGGTAAGTTTCCATGGCGAGTAAATCGAAGCAGTATACAGCCTTCACCGTTCCAGGCAGAGGCTTATTTCAGTTCCGCAGAATGCCTTTCGGGTTGACAAATTCGCCAGCTACATGGCAGAGGCTCATCGATAAAGTCTTATCGGGAACACTTGTAAATAATGTCTTTGTTTACCTTGGCGACGTTATAATAGTCACACAAACATTCGAAGAGCACAAGAGAGTATTAAAGGAAGTATTAGACAAACTCCGTCAGGCCGGTCTAATTATAAACTACGATAAGTGTGAATTTTGTAGGAATAAATTGCGTTACCTAGGGTACCTAATCGGAGAAAATGGCTTGCAAGTAGACCCGGAAAAAGTGAAATGCATCTTCGATATCCCTCACCCGAAAACAGTCTCTGAAGTTCGAAGATTTGTAGGAACGGTTGCGTGGTACCGACGTTTTGTTCCAAATTTCTCTTCCCTTATTGCACCCATTACTAGTCTTCTTAAGAAAAATCGGAGGTTTAATTGGACGGATGATTGTGAAAAAGCATTCCGAGCTATAAAGGATCAGCTAGTGAGCGCGCCGATATTAACATGTCCCAACTTCGAATAACCATTTATAGTCCATACCGATGCATCTGGTTTCGGTATTGGTGTTGTTTTGACGCAAGAAATAGAGGGGGCTGAAAAAGTTGTGGCATACTTAAGTAGATCATTGAACAAATGCGAAAGGAACTATTCCACAACTGAGCGCGAGTGTTTAGCGGTTCTCTGGGCGGTCGAAAAACTTCGTCCCTACCTTGAAGGTACAAAATTTAGAGTAGTGACGGACCATGCATCTCTTGTCTGGCTACACAATTTAAAAGATCCTACTGGAAGGCTTGCAAGGTGGGCGCTGCGTATGCAGCAGCATGACTTTGATATCGTGCATAGAAAAGGAAAGGATCATCTGCTGCCGGATATGCTATCCCGATCTGTACCCATAAACGATTGTGTAAACGAAGAACGAATCGTTAGGATAATTGCTACGATGAAATGAAATCAAGAGTAGAACGAGATCCCGCGAAGTACCCGGACTGGAAAGTCATTAATCACTCATTGTATAAACACTGTCGACCAAGATACCCTGCATTAGCATTCGACTCTGAGAACTGGAAAAAGGTAGTACCCAAGACTGAAAGGAAAAGAATTATTTTTAAGGCACATGACGTTTCGATTTCTGGATATTGTGGAACTCAAAAAACCTATGTGCGCCTTTGTCAGGAATATTACTGGCCCAAAATGAAGGCCGATGTAGCATCTTACGTCAGAAAATGTCACGTTTGTCAAACAAATAAACCCATTCTCCGGAAACCAGCCGGATTAATGGCACCTCGTAGAATCTCGAATAAACCATGGGAGATAATAAGCATAGACCTCATCGGCCCTCTTCCCCGTTCACTTCGTGGCTATCACTACATCTTAACTATCGTTGATCAATTCAGCAAATTTCCGCTACTGTTTCCGCAAATTCTATATCTCTTATATTAGAGAATTCTGTTTTTCTCCTATTTGGTGTACCCATCTCAGTTATTTGTGACAACGGTCCGCAATTCAAAAGCCGCGAATTTCGCAAAGTTTGTGATAAATACGGAGTCGAAGTAAGGTTTACGGCATTTTAGCACCCACAAGCGAACCCGGCTGAAAGAACTAATCAGGTGATAAAGTCAATGCTTCGAGCATATGTAGCGGACAACCACCGTATGTGTGATTCGCATTTGGCAAAAGTAGCTTGTGCTATCCGAACCTCCGCTCAGGAGTCCACGAAACTCACTCCATTCTTTTTAAATGTTGGTCGCGAAATGATTGTCAATGGGAAAGGTCATAAGCAATTAGATACTTAAGAATCGTATGATGCGGAAGAACGGTCGAAAGCGCTCGCAGATGTTAGGAAAGAAGTTAAGAAAAGATTGTCTAAAGTCTTAGAAAACAGTAGAAATACGTACAACCTTCGCAGAAGGGATTCGAAGTATTTTCTACATGACAGGTTTTTACAGAAAAATTATGTCCTCTCTGATGCTTCCAAGTATTACACAGCTAAGCTTGCTCCAAAATATGTAGGTCTCTTCAAAGTTAGCAAAATAGTATCACCATGGACTTACGAACTTAGCGATCTAACTGGTAAAAGCCTAGGAATTTGGTATTCTAAAGATTTAAAACCGTATTACCCAGGAAATCGAAACAATGGAAATGACTCATAATTTTTTATATAATACATATATTAAATCTAGCAACAACACTTTTAATATACTATCAGATACAATACCCAACTCAATTTAAAACGAAGCCTAAATTTAAATAATATTTTTTTATTTATACAAATTTTATTAAAAAAGCTTTTGATAATTTGTAATGTACCACGGTTTCCTTGTTACCATTAGATGACGACTTTGGGGAACTACAAAACCTACTTTGATGCATTAATTTGAATATGCTGTACTGTACGGTCCCTTGGGCGTTATAAACCCTGATCAAACATAATCATATATGAGGTTTGAGTCACATCGCACACTTTTAAAAGAGCTGCTAGCAAATATGTAAATATCACGATCAAGATCACGAGAAGTCAAGTATCTTACAAACCTACCAATTCCTTACATCACATCAAAACCCACGGGTTTGTCAAGAGAACGAATACACATTTACATCATGACAAACCATAAACCCACAAGTATGATACACTTACGCATATGTTGTTTAAAAGAAGGCGAAGTCGGAGTACTGCCATTAGTTAAGTTATATAAGAAACAATTGTAATGAAGATTAAGAACATACACTAAGTAATGTAGAGTTAATTCTCTTGAATTTTTGAATTCCATACCTTACTTTATAGTACACAGATAATATTTTGTTATTTGAATTTCATACCTTACTTTATAGTACACAGATAATATTTTGTTATTTGAATTTCATACCTTACTTTATAGTACACAGATAATATTTTGTTATTTGAATTTCATACCTAACTTTTTAGTACACAGATAATATCTTGTTATCTGAATTTCATACCTTACTTTATAGTACACAGATAAAATTTTGCTATTCATAGTAAGAAAATGAGTAAGAGTATTGCCAAGGATACATACACATGTTAATTCATTTCATTTTGAAAAGAAGTCATCTAGTCATGATTGATGATAATTTTATTTAAGAAAAGAAATCGTCTATTCAATTATCGAAACGGAAAAAAAGGATTAATCAAAACTAGCTCTGCATATTTAATATTAACTATCCTTAAAAGATTCTTTCCACGTTTCATTAACTAATCGTAAAAGATATCGAAATATCTACAATTGAAGCTCCATGTAAACTCAATAACAAACAAAATACAATAAACCAAACCAAACACGTACAATAATACAATAATAAATAAGAATAATACGATAAGAGATACATGAAGTGAAATGAATTATTTATAAACGTTAACATTTGAGGTGTTTAGCAAGTGTACCAAGTCGCAAACGCTGAACTGATCCGGATATACCGGATATAAGATGGACAGTATTGGATCCATTTTGCTTTTGGCTGGGATCACCAAAAACCTGAAAGTTTAATTGTGTTTAAGTCAATAATAAAAGAAAGAAAAGATAAAACAAAGTAAATAAAAGACGTACAGTGAAAAAAACTCAAAACGACAAAGGAGGGCCATGGACTTCACCGGGAGTTACTTCTTATAAGCAACGCGGCAGGAAGACTTTGGGAAGAAAAACCAGATAAGTAAATTTTGTAATTTTCATTTTTCGTGGTACGTTTAGTTCGGGAAAATTTCGCGACTGGATGGTGAATTAGGGTTACATCTTTTGGTCAAGTATACCTTTTCTTTCTTTTCCTAAATTTATATAGTACTTATCTTTTTTGAATTTAAATAAATAAGTGAATTTTATATGGGTAAAGCATATGTTTTTCATTTCGAGATAGGTTTCGTGGTCTATCCAGCAATTAGCAAAAGACCACGTGGCGCCCAATATCTTTTATAACATAACCCATCCCCATCTCTTGAGCTAGAAGATACGTATCTTGGGAGGACGTATCATAAATTTGGCGCCCAAAACGTGGGGCCCAACAAGTCAAAAACAGGTGAATACAAGGTGTTAAAATTGGCTAGAAAGCATTCACGTAATCTCCAAGAAATGTTGGTTTAAAAGTCTTAAAGTCGTATGTTAATATTGAGTATTGGGGCTAAAATTTTGGTGACCTTTTAAACAAATCTATAAATTGAAATGTAGTGTGCATAATCATTAACATAATTCATAATAACACATAGTTCTGCATTTTATTCGAATCGTATAAAAAAATTGTTAACGCAGGTGCAAGATTGTGTCGAATTGTCAGTATTTGCCGCTATTCAAATTTTCTAGCTCAATTTTCGCCTGTAAACAATCGCCACAGTGCAAAACAAATCATCCAGAAATTTATTACTGTAGTGTGACTGCAAGATCAGAAATTGTAACCTAGTGACCAAGTGGCCTAGTTTGTGCAATGTACTATGGAGATAACATCAGTATTGTGATCAATATCGACTACGTTAAAAATCATCATTCGCCATCCAGTCATCAACAGTATTGTTCAAACCTCCTTCCTCTGCTGAATAAGTAAGAATTAATCGCGACGGTACGGAAATTAAGAATTCGTGTATTTAGGTATTAAATGTGTCATAGAGTGAAAAAGTTTTAGAAGTTTTCAAAAAAGGGTGTATCTTAATTCAAAAGTTTATTTTCTTAGAGCATTCTGCATCGGATGATGAAATATAGTGTCAAGGTCTCCGAATATTTCAGTGTGGTCCTACTTGAGTTAGAGTTTAAAAGTCATGGTGATGTTATTTTCATTATGAGTGATCTACTTTGAATTGATATATTTAATTTATTGAGATTAAATTAAATTACTATCTAGCATCTCGAATCTATAATTATATATATATATATATATATATATATATATATATATATATATATATATATATATATATATATATATATATATATATATATATATTGTTACGGATATAGCGGTCTGGCCGAGCGGTAGCCTATCGTGTTCAGCTGTTTGGTACTACAAATTAGTATCCGTATTGTGAAAAAGTTAGTATATTGAACAATTTCAATTGTGTTTTCAATTCATTATTCACTAATTAAGTTCTCAAATTAGATAGCACAACTTAGTCGTATTAAAAGTGTCCGTGTCGCGTAAGGTAATAGTGTCTAGTTCACCGTGTTTTGCAGATTTCACTGATTAAGCGCGCGGTTTGCAAATATTATTAAATTGTTTTTTCTCTTCAGATACCCGACAATTAAAAGAAAATCACTATTCTTTTCGAAGTGTCACTCGTTTTTAAGTAAAAGTGAAGTATGTGTTACCTGAGTGTAGTTTATGCTCCGTGAGTGAGATCTGAAATACCTGGTGATCGTAATTAGGTGATCCGTGTGCTAGTGCAGGTGCTACTTGGTGTTTTGCTTAGAGCTGGTGTGATCTATGTTTCCGTGCGGTTGTTTTGATGGTGAGCTCTCCTGACTGGGGATTCCGTTTGAGGCCTGCGAAAATTAAGCCGGGTCGCTTCGAAATCCCTGTTGAGTGGAGCCGTGACTTCAATGACAGTTTGGCGGGTTTGAAAAATAAACAAAGTTATTGATTTTGCGTAAAGTGCGTGTATTAAGTTACCGTGACAATTTCTGATTTACAAAAAAGAGTTTCAAGATGGCGGTGAGCCTTTTTATAGTTTTCGTTAATTTCGAAATTCGAAAGTGACCTAATTTGTGCTAAAAAAAGGACTAACAACAGGTAAGATCAATTTTTAATTAATTTTCGTTAAATTCTTATTTAAATACAAAGATTTTCAATAATCACAAAGGTAAAAATTACTCCTAATCTACTGCAAAGTGTACTTTTGTGGTAATTCGTGTTTTTTAAATTTGTGAGGTTAGGCCTAGGATTTTGTGATAAGATTTTTAATTTCTGTTGTTTTAATCGGATATTTTCCTCCTTCTAGGTCCTCGAGGTGCTGGTTATCAATTTTCAGCTTGCAGATCTTCATGGAACATGGAGTACATCAAGAAATCTCTGAACGATATTTGCAGGATTTGACAGCTACATCGACTAGGGAAGTACCTCGGTTCACAGGTAAGTATTACTTCTCAAAGTAATTTTTCCAGATATTTGGTAGATTTTGGAGTATTTTGGCATATGTAGCTACTCCACATAACTTCCTTCAGGTAGATTGATTGAAACGGCAGGTGAGTCCGATGATTGTTATTTTTTTGTACTCTTCTTAGATGGTGCTGTAAAGAGGCATTATTGACTCATAATTTTATTTTATTTCAGGTTAAGGCCAGTGCGAGGGCTTTATTGGATGCCCTATCGGAAAGGATGTGGAGGGAAAAATATCGGAAGGGAGTTGGAATTTGTGGCGGACACGGGTAAGTAGGAAATTGGTTGAGGGTTTTGTCTTTCATGTTTTGTGTTGTGTGTGATTGTTGTCTTGTAGGTTGTGTCTTGTGTGTTGTTTTTTCCTTACTCTGTTCTAATATTTCTTCTTGATTTTAGCGGGGAAAAGGTAAAAGCTCCATGTATTTTACCCGGCTTGACCTGAAAATGGTCTCAATTTAGTGCTGCCGGCGCCGTGGGATGATCCAGCAACGTTGTGTGGTTTACCTGTCGTCGTGGGACCTCTCTAGTGCACTCAAAGGAATCGCGGATATATGGTAGGTAAGTACTTTTGTAACAATACCCTCTCCTTCGGAAGCTTGTAGCTCCGTCCAAGCTATCAGATGTTATCGGAAAGGAATGTAGATGCAGCCCTACTAGAATATACACGTTCAATTGTAGCGTATCGTAGAACTTGCTGGCGTAGCTGGGACTTGGTTATTAGTTCTGTTCACTTCGCGATATAGCACTACTTTACATTTAAGAGTTTAGATTCACCACTGTGCATTAAAAATTTTGATCAAATAAAGTCGTTGTAAACAGTACAGGTATCAAGGTGTTTTAAGTTTAACGGTTTATATTCTGGTCGTTTACAGTTTACTACACAATGTATAAACAGAAATTTTTTAACAACACGACCAAAGAAACTGTAGAAACAAACATAAAGAGATACCTTAAAACAAAAACATATACTTCTCCTTTGAAAAAAGTACCAAGATTGGATCTTACACTATCTACAAGTAAAGCAATATCAAAAACAGCTCCAGCGATGAAGAGTCAAATTGTTGTTCTAGTGCACAACAAAACCTGATCCACAGCTAATAGATTATTATAATGCTGAGAAAATACTATCCTCTGACAGTGACCCTTTGGTCTGGTGGAAAATGCACACGAATTATGAATGTTTTTACGATATAGTCAGGCAATATTTATCAACGACCAGCGTTCCAAGCGAACAGTTTTTTAGTGGAGTGGGATTTATTTACGAGCCCCAGAGGAGCAGGCTACTGGGAGAAAAAGCTGCTAAACTTCTTTTTATAAAGTATAATTTGCCATTGATAAAATTTGAAATAATTAAATTTTAATGACTGGCCATTACTGATTGCTGATTTAATTATTTTCAAAGTCTACCTCTAAAATGTCTTAAGTTTGAATATTTTTAATTTTTATTAAGCCATTATTACTAAACACATTGTTGTTAGAAGCTTGTTTTTTTTATTGTTTCTTTTCTTTCAGAATAACTTCAGACTTGTACACGCCATTACACGTTTTAAATAAATGATAATTTACTGGTTTTCAAAATTATAAACTCATGTATAGGATTTGATCACTCTTAAAAGTGAAAAATATCCATAAATTTGTAATATTACATTAATAATTGAAGCCATTGTCTGTTTTAAGCACAGTATAGTACAGCGCGGTTTATGAAACAAAAGTATCCGCCTAAAAATCCGCACGAATAGAGGCGGATGCGGACACGGATGCGAATTTTTAAAATATGCTGATTGTCCGCGGATGCGAATATCCGCGGCATCCCTAGTCTGAATTACTCTGGCCAGTATCCACTTTGACGGAGGAATGTTGTCTTCGCTTATAATTACCAGATCGTTAACCTTAAGGTTTGGTGACTCATTTCTCCATTTAGACCGTAGTTGTAAGGACATTAAATATTCATAGCGCCAGCCTAGCATCAGATGTTGCCATCGACCCAATCTTGATATCTTGATGTCTCTCAGGTCCGGTTCAGGAAGTGTTGTAAGGGGCTCTCCTACGAGAAAATGGGCCGGAGTCAATGCGTCCAAAGATTCGGGATCTAGTGAAAGAGCAGCATACGGTCGGGAGTTCAACAGTGCTTCCACCTGCGTTAAAAGTGTTGCCATTTCTTGAAAACTAAGCTTGCTTTCTCCAATAACGCGTCTTAGGTGCCACTTACTTGACTTAACTCCTGCCTCCCACAATCCCCCGAAATGAAGAGCACTCGGTGGGTTGAAGTGAAATACTATATTATTCTGTGATTGAAACTGTGATATTACAGGATCTTTATTACTATGAAAAGTTAACTTACGCATTTCAGTGATTTGATTTCGATGCCGTTATCACAATAGATATTTGATGGAAAGCCACGTCGTGATGTGAATCTTCGGAGAGTAACTACAAATGCGTCTGCACTAAGACTACTTACTACCTAGCTCTAAGTGAAATGCCTTGGTACACATACATACAAATAGTGCTATGTATCCTTTAGTGACTTTAGCACCTCGACCTGCTCTTGATAGTAATGACACAGGGCCTGCGTAGTCTACTCCAACGTGGGAAAACGGACGAGAAGGTTTAACTCGCGCTTCCGGCAAGTTGCTCATTAACTGTGCTGTCTTAGGAGCCCTTTGCCTAAAACATGTAACGCATTTTCGATAAATATTCTTTACTAGATGTTTGATGCCGAGTATCCAATATTTCTGTTTGATTATTGCAATAAGCAAAGATGTTCCTGGATGGAGATGAAGTCGATGTAATTCAGTCACGAGATTGCTGGTAAGTGGATGCGACTAAGGGAGAATAATCGGATGCTTGGCGTTGAAGTTGCATGAAGAATTTTCAAGTCGACCTCCAAGACGTAGAATTTGGTTTTTGTCTAGGAAGGCATTGAGATTGTATATACTACTACTTGATGAGACTGATCCTTTTGATTTTAAGTCCCTTATTTCGTTTTCAAATTCGGTTTTCTGTACATATTTTATGCAAAGGGTAAGAGCTCTATTCATCTCCTGCGCGGAGAGATAGTCTACCTGTTTTTCACTCTGTTTCGCCCTGGAATTCGATATGAATCTCAAGCAATACGCTACGATTCGAATGAGCTTAGTGAATGACGATATCTTCAAAGCTAATTCATTATAATGTTAACATTGGCTTCATAGAAGTGTGAAAATAATTGTGATTTTCTTTCTTCCTCAAAGACGGCCTTTGGTTTTTGTATTGGTACTGATTTAGGCCATTCGCTTTTACCTTTACTTAGCCATTTTGGACCTTTACACCAGATGTCAGCTTCAAGTAGTTTTGTAGGTGATACTCCCCTAGATCCTATGTCAGCTGGGTTCTCGTTGCTGGTTACATGACTCCATTCAGCTTGGGGTAAATTTTCCATTATTTCTGCTGTCCTGTTTGCAATATAAGTTTTCCATCGTCGAGGTATATCTGACAGCTAAGACAAGGTCACCATAGAATCCGACCAGGCATAAATTTCTATGTCCAGAAGAAAGAGATTCATTTCCAGGGCTGTAGCTGCGACAGTAGACAACTGCAGCATATGCCAATTCCGTAGCGTCTGCGAAGCAATGTAATTCAAGTTTAGTTTTATTGCCATATATACGCCTTGGAATCTGTAACTTTGATATTGCTGATAGTTTAAACTTGATACTCTCCCATTTGACTACTATTTCCGCTGGCAGTTTGTCATCCCACGTACATTTTAGTACCCATAACCGCTGAAGTAAGATTTTTATTCCTATCACAACCGGAGCTAACCAGCCTAATGGGTCGAAGATTCGGAAAGCATCTAATAGAATCATGCTTTTTGTTACAGCTTTGGATTTAATCTCAGCAATTCTAAAACAAAACACATCCTTTAGTGGATCCCAGTAAATTCCCAAGACCTTCAGTACATCCTGAGTATCGTCAATTGCAATTGGGTTGTTAAGGCTACCTCCTATGCATTGAGAAATTAAATCTCTTGAATTTGAACGCCATTCGGTAAGATTAAATCCACTTGAAGCCAGCGCACTTGCCAGATTTTGTTGTATTGTCATAGCCATTAAAAGAGCATCGGAACCGCTTAAAAGGTCGTCCACGTAGAAATCATTTTGAATTATCTCAGAAATCCGTGGGGATATCTTCTTTAGAGTTTCGCTAATTTCATGCACTTTGATTTGATTTGATTAGATTTGGAGGTGTGAGGTTCTCAAGCGCCGCGGCCACTGGGGCCTATTGTGCTAACCCTCTCAACTCCTTATAGTAAGCCGGCCCCTCCGAAGAAGTTCAACAGCTCCCGCAGTTGGCAGTCATTCAGCCCGTTCGGTACCAGGGTTGGTTTCCCGAATAGGCTAAATCTGCTCCTGGCTACTGCAGGGCATTCACATAGCACATGTAATGGGGTCTCATCCTCCTCCAGATAGAGTCTGCAGGTGGGGTCGATGGCTCTGCCTATCCTCACCAGGTGCTTCCTTAGCTGACAGTGGCCGGTAAGTAGACCTGCAAGAGTTCTAACAGCCGACCTGCTCAGCTTGAGGAGCTCCCTGGATCTACCCGGCGACGGTGAGGGCATAAGGCTTCTTGAGTGAGCGTGCCCCTCAATATTGTTCCAATACAGCCTATGCCCCTCATTTGCGCGGTTTGCTATTAGTCTTTTAGCCGTGCAGAGAGGTATTCCACAGACCGGCTCCGGCCCTATAAAAGGGGTGTTAGACCCCTTCCTAGTAAGTTCGTCTGCTTTTTCATTTCCCGTGTAGCCCTGATGTCCCGGTATCCAGATAAAGCTTACTTGATTAGTTCTACACAGTGCGTCTAGGCTCCTTTGGCATTCCCACACCAGATTTGATCTGGTGGTAGATGAAGCATTTGCTTTGATTGCAGCTTGACTATCCGAGAAGATTGAGATCCTTTTGTTTTTATAGGCTCTTCTTAGGTTCTCGTAGGTGAATGTCAGTATGGCGAAGATCTCAGCCTGGAATACCGTGGTATATATTCCCAGGGCCAGTGATAAACTGAATCGAGGAGAGTCGCTCCAGACCCCTGCCCCAACACCTGATTCAGTCTTGGATCCATCCGTATACCATACTAGCTTCCCTGGACGGACAGCTGGAAGCGTCCAGGTCTCACGCTTTTCCACCCGTATTAAGGGTGGTTGAAATGGTGAGAGTCTTGCCGGCATCTGATCAGTTAGCATGGCCAACTCAGGTGTGGCTTCAAGAATCTCCCTTATTGCCGTGTGGCCCTTACCTATGTTTTCCCCGAGGATACCGGCTCCCTCTAATTTGTAGGCCGCACACAGAGCCAGGCTTTAACCTCTATATGAAGAGGTTTAATATTTAGCATGGTCTCGAGTGCAGCCGTCGGCGAGGTGCGCATGGCTCCAGTGATGCATAGGCAGGCCATACGTTGCAGTCTGCTAAGCTTAGATCCAGAGCATTGTTCTGGGTTAAAGTCCCCAGGTGGTCCCGCAGGCTCTACGGCATGCCCAGAAGGACTTTCGAGCTTTTTCCACAGTTATATCAAGGTGCAGGTTGCAATATAGCTTGAAATCCAGGATCACCCCCAAGTACTTCATCTGATCCTTGAAGGGTAACGCAGTGCCCAAGAAGGTCGGTTCAGGAAAGCCCGTCGTGTTCCTCTTCCTGGTGAACGGAACTACGACTTTTGGTCAACCTCATTGCACCAGGTTGCAACTACGTCTAGAGCCCCCTGTAGTTGTATCGTAATGTTATTCCCCATATCGCTGGATGCCACAACTACAATGTCATCTGCATAGCCCTGCGCGAAGAAGCCTCGCTCATCAAGGCGTACAAGTAGCTCATCGATCACAAGACACCATAGGAGGGGTGACAGCACCCCACCCTGCGGACACCCTCTTGTGACGCAGCCCCTTATCGTCCTATCGAGGAGACTCAAGGTAAGATCTCGAGACCTGAGCAGCACATCTATCCATCGACAGAAGATCGTCCCAAGGCCTCTCCTTCTTAGGGCTCGAGTGATCACATCAAATGATGTGTTATCAAAAGCGCCTTCTATATCCAAGAAGGCTGCAATTGCAGTTCCCTTGCTATAAACCGCTCCCTCCAGTTTGAGTATTAAGTCATGGAGTGCCGTTGTAGTGGATTTTCCGGTTTGGTAGGCGTGCTGCCGGGCATGAAGTGGTGAGTGTAGAAGATACCTCTCCCTGATCGCCCGATCAGCAACTTTTCCATCGTCTTTAACATGAACGATGTTAGACTAATAGGCCTGTATGCTTTAGCGAGTGTGTAATCTACACGGCCTTGCTTTGGAATAAAGGCTATTTTCACAGTCCTCCAGATATATGGTACGTATCCTAGTGCAAAGGACGCCCTGTATATTCTGCACAACACCGGTGCGAGAACATCACAGCCCTCCTGTAGGAGCACCGGGTACACCCCATCCGTGCCAGTGGACTTGAATGTTTCGAAGGTTGAAATAGCATCCTTGATGGCTTTACATGTAAAGACCGAGCTGGCAACCCTCCAGTCCGCCTTGGTTGCCCTCCTTGCTGGGTGGTCAGTTAGGCTGGGCCTGTCTCACTCGTTCGGTTCTACCACCTTTGAACCAGGAAAGCGGGACTGCAGTAGAATCTCTAGCGTTTCTTCCCTGGTCTGGGTGTATGTCCCGTCCGGTTTCTGGAGTGTGCCCAGGTCGCCCGACGTAATTTTCAAAAGGGCTTTATGCAGTCTCGCAGACTCGCGAGCGCCCTCCACGTTTTGGCAAAACTTTTGCCAGCTGGATCTTTTAGACCGGCGCAGTTCTCGGTTGTAGGCAGTTAGGGTTTGTCTATATTCTTCCCAGCACCCGCCTCTTTTCGCCCTGTTGAACAGTCTCCTGGTAGTAGACGTCCACCGAGGGACGTTCCTGTTCTGGGACCTTACTGACTTCCCCGTTTACGAGGTCTGCCGCAATTTCGACGTCTTGCGTAGACTTGATCGAGCCCATGAACCCATAGAGTCTACCACCCAGTTCCTCTTTATAGGTGTAGAAAATTGCATTATAAGTAAATTTATATGTATTGAACTAAAACACTTGGAAAGCAATCTTTGTTATATCACTCCATGTATTTGTTTAAAATTGTCACATATATATTTGTACTCTATATATTTTTGGCATTTTTCACCAGAGTAAGTTAGTTCTTCGCTGTTCATTGGATGAATTAGTTTATACCCAATCGTTTATTTCACAATAAAGAAATTTGTAGAATTTAAAGCCGGTGTTTCAGGATTATTTTTGAATTATATTTTTCATGGTGCCGAAACCCGGGAATTATCGCGGATCGGAACGAAATATTTAACAAACGTGAACGGAGAACGATTGGGTTACTAACGTTTTTTCATAGTCGTGAACTTATAAAGTCATGGAACTAGCGAGTCGCACAACTTACCGCGGACAAGTAACAAAACTCGTCAAAAGCGCGAATGAATTCTTGCAGTCGGATAACGCGAAGATTAGTGAACCTCTAGCTAACCTGGATAGCATAGAAGAGGATTTAACTGTTCTGCTGGACCGACTAACGGTCGCATATGAAAGCTTGCAAAAGGCAAACAACGAGGTTCATTCCTTAATTAAGCCTGAGGATTTCGAAAGGGAAGCAGAGAGCATAGCCGATTATAACGACAAGGCCATTGGAACCATCACGCGTATCAAGCAGCGATTGAAGAAAGTGCGTCACTCCCAAGAACAGTTATTCAACGCTAGTGTACGAGCTGCTCCAATCACTGAGATACCATCGCCTAAAGAAAACTCAGGGATAGTTAGACTGCAAAAATTAAATCTGAAGACTTTCTCAGGAGACTTCAAGGAATGGGTCCCATTCTGGGAGCAATACAGGACGTTAGTTCACGAAAACGCTTCTCTCAATACAATCGACAAGTTCAATTATTTAGAGACAGTGTTAAAAGGAAAAGCAGCTAATACAATAGCTGGTCTCACGCCTACAGCGGCATGCTATGACGTAGCAATCGCCTTGCTCAAAGAGGAATATGGCAATACAGAAAAAATTGTCGACCACACTATGCAGAATCTGCTGTCAACTCAGCCAGTGACACTAATATCCGATGCTTCAGGTCTCAGAAGGCTATACAACTCAGTTCTAGTTTCTACACGCTCGTTATCTAGCCTAGGAATTCCCTCGTCGAATTATTTCGTTATGCTAAAGGGAGTTTTATTATGCTGTTTGCCCAATGATTTGCGGGTCGATTTTCATCGATTTTACGATGACTTATGTGAATCCCAAAAGAGTGAAATATTGAATGGAGAAGATGATAACAAAATTGAAGGAGAAGCTAGTACATCATCTGCCACTGAGCATTCATCGTTAAAATCGATCGGTGACAAACAAGTCAAGTGTCTGCTAAAATTTTTAAAAAGGGAGGTAGAATCGTTAGAGAAAGCCAGTGAAGCAAAGTCACATAAGTATCGTCATCCAAGTCTCAGTTCAAAACCCATTGCAACAGCTTTGGGATTATTCACATCGGGTACAAACGAAAATAGCTGTTTTTTCTGCAAAAAATCTGATCACGGAACAAAAGAGTGCAATAGTTTAAAATCATTATCGGAATGGAAACAGATGTTGAAGAGTGACGGAAGATGTTACCGCTGCTGCAAACGTGGACACAACTCCAAATATTGCCGAAATAGAAATATTGTCTGTAAAAAATGCAAGGGCAGGCATTTAACTTGTATGTGTGATACACAGTATACTAAAATCAAAACTGGATCAAATTCCGTAGGTGAAGAGAAAAACTGTGTAGCAAAGATGACAACTACACCGTCCTCGACTGTGCATCACTCTTTAAATCTATATACGACTCATACTGCTCAAGAGAATTTCGATGTGTATTTGCAGACCGCTTGTGCATTTGCATCCAGTGATCTTTCAATTAATGCATTGTATGTACGTGTAGTTATGGACGGAGGAATTCAGATGTCATTTGTAAAATCGAGCATCGCGCGTCGACTGAATTTGCCTATTGTCAGCACACATAATCTCAGCGTGATACCATTCGGTAGGGACGAGAAAACACCAAGTAAACTTTGTAATAAGGTGAGGTTTGTGCTTCGCAGTCAATATAGTGATGAAGCAGTAATTTTGGATGCACTGGAAGTACCTGAGATCTGTATTGATGTTCTTTCCATGCCTAATACTAATGAAACTTGTTTTAGCGAATTAACACTAGTAGATGTTCGTGTATTTGGAGAGCGACTCGAGGAGGGCATTAGTGTGCTTATTGGTGCGGATATGTATTGGCAGTTTGCAACAGGGGAACACAAGGGTCTTACGGAAAAATTGACAGCGGTAAACACTGTTCTTGGATGGACACTGCAAGGTCCTTCACCTACCTGTCGGGTAAATGTAAATCTCAGCTGTGTCACATCTCTTAATGTTTGCGCCTGTAAAGAAATTGAGAATTTTTGGCAACTTGAAGCTTTAGGAATCAGCAGTGAATCTGATAATCGAGACACTACAGATTTTAGTTCGCATATCATCAAAAAGGGTAGCCGCTACGAGGCATCTCTCCTTTGGAAAGACGTAAAAAGTGCTTTGCTTAATAATCGAGGTGGTGCTTTGGTTCGATTGAAATCATTGGTTAGAAAGTTGTGCGCTACAAATAAAATTATTGAATACGATGAGGCTATAAACGATTTAATATTGAAAGGTATTGCCGAGAGGGCACCGGAAGTAGCAGATGGTGATAATGTTTATTACCTACCCCATAGGGCAGTTTATCGTGACGATAAAGAGACGTCAAAACTACGCATCGTTTTTGATGCATCAGCACATGAACAAAATCACAAATCTCTGAACGAACATCTGAAAACTGGTACAAACTTATTGCCAGATATTTTTGCAATTCTTCTAAATTTTCGCTGTGGCAGGATCGGAATAGTAGCGGACATCGAGAAGGCCTTTCTACAGGTTTGTCTTCACCCAAAGGATCGCGATAGCCACAGATTTTTCTGGTTTGCGGAAAAAATAACTGAAACAAACAATTTTCCTCCCGTCCAAACATATCGTATGGCACGTGTGACATTTGGCGTCACTAGTAGCCCGTATTTGTTGGGTGCTACTCTGTTGAAAGTTTTAGATGAGGCTGTCGACCGATATTCTGAAACAGTTGCCGCTCTTAAATCCAGCTTCTATATGGATGATTTAATTATCAGCACTGATAGTGATATATTGGCGTCAAAAATATACGAGGAAGCAATTATTATACTCAAGGGTGCATCAATGAACCTACATAAATGGAATTCGAATAGTTGCAACTTACGAAAACGGTTCGCAGAAGAGGAGAAGCCTTCCCAGATTCAGAAGGTGCTAGGCTTAATCTGGTATATACCTACCGACGAATTAACTGTCAATTTGGAAGTTGCGGAGAATCTGCTGTCATCTGAAAGGTTGCAAGGCACAAAGCGGAACGTCTTGAAGGTAATGGCGAAAATTTTTTATCCGTTCGGAGTTTTAGGTCCTTGGATCGTTCGCATGAAAATTCAAACGATTTGGCGGAAGAAATTGAATTGGGATGAGTTACTACCCAAAGAACTTTTGGCAGAATGGACAGTATGTTACTCAGATGAATTAAGAGAAATAGCTATACCACGATCTATCTCGTCGAAGTGGAATATTTCTCAATCGCAGCTTCATATCTTCGCTGATGCCAGTTTATATGCCTATGGGGCTGTTGCATATCTAAGAATGGTTCAAAATAATAACGTCTCAACTTGTTTTCTCTGCGCTAAACATAGGGTGGCTCCCATCAAAGAATGTGACCTTCCAGACCTTACACTTCCAAAATTGGAGCTTACGGCGGCGTTAATTGCTGCTCGGTTGCTGAATTACCTCCGGCAGAATCTTAAGACGATGCCTAATACAGTATGGCTTTGGACTGATTCTAAGATCACATTGCATTGGATTCGCGGCAGCTAGAAGAAATGGAAACCCTATGTTACAAACAGGATCAACGAAATACATGTGCATTCCGAAAAATCGAGCTGGAGACATTGCCCGGGATCAGATAACCCCGCGGATTTATTGACCAGAGGCATAAGCGCGAAATCTTTGGCAAAGTCTTCCGTATGGTATTCTGGACCAAATTGGTTGTTGAAGTGGTTAGGCGAATAGAGCTTTTTAATATAGGGCGTAGTACCAGAGCCCTAAACCCTAAAACTTACTTTTGTATCTGAAATCTGTTAGATACATTATATTTCAAATTAAAAAAAAAATGTTTTTTAATTTTATTTTATTTAAACTTTTATTTTAATTTTAAGTTGTTTTTAGATCGGCAGATCTGGTTATACTAAAAATCTATTTACAATTTTTTGTATCCTACTTTACAATTAATACATAGATAGTTTGTTAAATATTTTCTCTGTATTGAGTACAGTATTTTATTGTCAATGAATAAATGATTATGATATTTTTCAAAGTGTTTGTGTTTCACACTATTCAAAATTTATCGAAGTGTACAGGTTGACTTAAATATATTTGATAGTACAGTCTGATTGGATATTATTAAAGTGGATTTGAATAAAAATATTTTATTAATAATATAATCAAACTTAAGAAATTTTAATAAAAATTAAAAATTAAATTTGTAGCTACTGCTACAGTTGTTAAGAACTGAAGCCAACTGGCCGTTAATGGATATTCACGATACAGAGAACCTGAACATAACTGCACTCTTAGCTTTACCAAGTGGCTTGGCATCGGAAGAAGGGAATAAAAACCCAGCGTCAGATAATATGCAGCCTATTATGCAGGTTGAAAGTTTCAGCAGTTGGGTCCGGCTATTAAGGGTTACCGCATACGTCATGCGTTTCATTAATAAACTGAAAGGTGTAGCTTAAGGTAGAATGCAGTTCCTGTCGGCTGTTGAATTGAGGCTGGCGGAATCGTACTGGATTTTATTAACACAACAAGCTTACTATCAGGTCGAAATGGAAGAGGTATTCCCACAAATTCAAAGTTAATTATGCTGTGTCCTATTTTAGATAATGAATGTATACGGGTTGGTGGTCGGCTACAATGTGCAACCAGTGAAGTTGGTGAGCCTCATCCCATTATCCTACCAAAATCATCGTATATTACTAGGCTCATTGTACAGGACATGCATGAGCGTACCCTGCATGGTGGTGTTTCTCTTGTTCTTACACGACTAAGGGAAAAGTACTGGATAACGCAGGGCCGCCAGCTAGTGCGTCAAATATGCAATTCTTGTGTGGTATGCAAAATACTCAGAAGCAAACCAGCATCGCAGCCCTTTGCGCCCCTTTCCTCGAGATATGATTTCACTTTCACGGCCCTTTGACGTTACTGGATTAGACTTCGCAAGTCCTCTCTATACAAAAAAAAAAACAACAGAGGGGGCACGAAAATGCTACATTTTACTTTTCACTTGCGCCGCAGTTAGAGCAGTACACTTGGAGTTGACCCCAGATTTATCCACCGAAAGTTGTCTTCTTGGACTTCGTCGCTTCATTGCAAGAAGGGGTGTGCCGTCCGTGATATACTCGGACAATGCTAAATTCTTTAAAAGGGCATCTTTAGAACTTCAAAAGCTGGAAAAATTTGTCAACGCTGAAGAATTACATGGCTTCCTCTGTAAGCATGGTATTTCATGAAAGTTTATCGTCGAACGTGCATGATGGTTGGGCGGATTTTGGGAGCGTCTAGTAAGGACCATAAAAGACCCTCTAAAGGCAGTAGTTAGACGAGCGAATCTCGGGAATGATCAGCTTTACACTCTATTGACAGAAATAGAAAATATCGTAAATAATCGGCCTTTGACGTACGTCGGTGAGGACCCCTTAGATTTAACGCCGCTTACTCCAGCGCATTTCCTATTGGGATGTGCTGCTACGACACTATCGCTTTCCGAAGCAGAAAAGGAGGAACTCAATGCAAAAAAGCTTCGTCAGGTTTGGAAGGAACGTTTACGAACGCTTAGCACATTTCGAAGACGTTGGTATCACGAGTATCTTCAGCAACTGAGGTCACTTCATCACTGTAAACGAAGTAACTCTTCTGATGTATGTCGTGGAGACGTAGTTCTTCTACATGACACTTCATTACCTCGTTTGTTTTGGAAATTAGCTGTTATAGAAGAAACATATGCCGGACGAGATGGAAAGGTACGTTCTTGTAAGATACGTCTGCATAACGGCGTCCAATTGAAACGGTCCGTTCAATTATTATATCCTCTGGAAATAAATTGAAGTTTGATGCCCGCCGGGAGGATGTAGAAAATTGCATTATAAGTAAATTTATATGAATTGAACTAAAACACTTGGAAAGCAATCTTTGTTATATCACTCCAAGTATTTGTTTAAAATTGTCACACATATATTTGTACTCTTTATATTTTTGGCATTTTTCACCAGAGTAAGTTAGTTCTTCGCTGTTCATTGGATGAATTAGTTTATACCCAATCGTTTATTTCATAATAAAGAAATTTGTAGTATTTAAAGCCGGTGTTTCAGGATTATTTTTGAATTATATTTTTCAATAGGTAACCCAGTTGGTGTTCCTGGGGTTCAGGTATTCCTTTATTTCATTGACACATTCTCCAATGCTGAAGAGAATGTGTTTGTGGTCGGAGCATGATGGCTCGTCAGACACTCTCCAGTCACTTACCATTTCTGATATGTAGCTACTGGAGAGAGTGATGTCAATTACCTCCCTCCGACGGCCATTGTCGAAGGTAGGGTCAGATCCAAGGTTAAGTATAACTAGGTTAGTAGTTAGCAAATAATCAATTAGGTACTCACCTCTTCTGTTACTGCCGCTGCTCCCCCCGTTAATGTGGTGTGAGTTCGAGTCGCATCCGATTAGCATGTGCGCCGCGTTTGTCGACCCGATGAGTTCCCTTAGTTCTCTCGTCGGTGGTGGTTCAGTGGAGTCGTATGGGAAGTACGCAGAGCAGATTAACACCCAGCATCTTCGTCCCCCCGCACATACCTGGAGCAACAGTGTCCTCCTCTTTCGCTCCCCCACCGGCAGCTTTAAACAACACAGAGGTGATGCTAAAGAAGAGTCGCATCTGCCGCTCTTTCAATAACTGCATGGACTCTTCGTCAATGGAGAGTGCCAGCGTCTGTCCGCCTTGTTCCGCTTTATGGCCCAATACTCTCCAAGAGGTTGCTGGAATCGGCTGGTTCTGCTTCTCGAGCTTTCCCAGGACCGCTGCCGGATCCCTGTTGTTTTTGGGAATCCACACTACTACCCTGTACAGCTTGAGTAGGTCCTTCTCCTCAATAGCTTTAAGGGAGGCCCCTTCCCAAGGTGTAAGTTTGGGTATCGCCCGCATCAACCAGCCTCTGGTGTCCGCCGTAGCACAGGTTAGCCTCAATGTGCCCCCTGTTACTCGGGATCCCCAGAATTGTGGGACCATCTCCTCGGCCGTAGTGTCATCTATGGCCTGGTCGAGTGCTTTCCTCAGAGCCTCGATCTGCTCATCCGTCAGCCTGTTCTTTGGATACTCAGCAGGTATTACAACCATAGGTATCCCAGCAAGCAGGTCCCTGTAAAGTGGCTGTGTCCCTGCTCTACCCACCTTCTTTTTCTTTGTGGCCTGTCCCCCCGGAGAGTCCCCATCAGAACGGTTGCGTTTTACCACCGCCGTCCTTGATGGTCCAGCTCCAGCATCGTTGGTCCCACGTACCTTGCCAGGAAGTCCAGTGCCCAAGAGAGGACCGAATGGTTTCGCCAGATTAGGGCGGAAGCGTGTATTGTTGCCACTCTCACCGGCCACTGGTTTCTTCTCCGCCTGCCCACCGGCGGATTTAGGCTGCTGAGGAGGGACAGGTGTACCGCCTGCGCATTGCACCTGAAGGTCGTACGCGTCTGACGTTGAGTTTTGCAACGCCCTCCGCGACAGCCATCATCGCTTCTTCTTCGCCAGACTTGACTGGCTTCTGTATCTGATGTGCAGCGTCAGAGTGGGTGTCACTTGCGCGTCTCCCCTCCTCTGCTGCCTCGTTACTTGTTTTGTTTTTGTTTTTGTTATTTTGTGTATCCATATGTTGGTCCCACGAGTATGGCGGGAAGGGGTGATCGACCTCTGACAGAGCCCCCATGTCAGAGGCAAGGCTAAATACAATGGGTGCTCCTGGTGCCCCAAGGAGATCGTTTGAGACAGCGCTTTTTACTACCCGCTGCCATGCAGCCCTCGGCACGATGACATTTCCACCTTATAAATGTGAAGTTATGTCATTTTCTAGGAACATCAATCAGCTCGTCTTTGATTATACCTTTGCGGAAACTAATATCCGTCGTGTGGAGTCCGTTACTGACCTCGGTGTAAAGCTAGACAAGAAACTCGATTTCACTCTGCACATAAACCATATAGTATCTCGAAGTAATTCAGTCCTTGGCTTTGTTAAGCGGTGGTCAAGGGAGTTTTGTGATCGACAGACCCTTATTCACTTATTTTTTTCTTTAGTTAGACAAATTCTTAAGTACGCATCTCAGGTTTGGTCTCCTTGCTATGCTGTTCATTCTAGACCCATTGAATCGGTGCAGCGAAACTTTGTTAGGTTCGCTCTAAGGGACCTCCCGTGGAATGACCCATTAAGGCTTCCTCCTTATGAGGATCGCCTCCGATTGTTTAATATGCACTCGTTAGAGGAACGTCGTAGAATTGCTGACCTAGTATTTATTCATCAGCTTTTGAACTTGAATATAGATTCTCTTACTCTTGCAAGTTTGGTTACTTTTAGGCAAACCCCGTATAGCTTAAGGAGATTGCCTTTACTACATGTTATCCATTCTCGCTCTAACTATGATATGAATGAGCCTATTAACCGCATGTGTAGAGCCGTGAATTTGTGTCCTATTTTGACCTGGCTCTTACTAAAGATATGCTTAAACGATCTCTGTTGTCTTTGTACCCCTGATTGTAGTGTCTGGGATTGTTCTAGATTTTGTTTTTTGTTTTTTTGTTTTTTGTTTTTTTTTTGTTTACTAATATTTTATTGCATGGGTTGTGGGAGCCTCATTCATCTCAATACTTGTTATATTCTGGTGAATAGGTCAATTGATTCCAGGCCTCTGCCTGTGAAGTGCGCCTTCTGAGTTAGAAGGGTTAATTCTATATATAAAATTAGCTTGGTAGGTTTGAGGGGTTTTCTCCCCGGATCAATGATGGGATAGATGGGAACAGGGAACAGGACGGCGACTGTCTGCTATGCAAAGCACATTGCCCGGATGAGCCGGCATGATGGGAGCGTCATGCACGCTTGGAGGCCGTCGCCCATCATCCAATTTCATTCAATACTCGAGTAGCTAAAAATGGAGCTGAGGCTGTACCGTACGTAACTGTGTTCAATTTATATGTCTCAACCGGCTCGTTTGATTCCTTGCGCCATAGGATTCTTTGGAAATTGCGATCAGCAGGAACTATTAGTATCTGCCGAAACATTTTTTCGACATCAGCGGTAAACGAAATTTCATGTTTTCTAAAATTCAAAAGAATTGTTATCAGGTCTCTTTGGATTGTCGGTCCAACCATTAAATTTTGATTTAGGGATACCCCGGTGGAAGATTCGCAAGACCCGTTGATTTTGGCCTGCGGTGAGTTTTTGTATACCGCATGATGTGGGACATAATAAACCATATCATCATTGACTGACTCTTCATCCTTTGAAACAGTAGCCATATGTCCAAGGCGTTAATATTCTGACATAAATTTAACGTATTCATTTTTAAATTGAGGATTCTTTGAAAACCTTTCTTCCATTGCATACAGCCTTTTTAATGCATTTTCTCTGGACTCTCCGAGCTTATTAGACTTGTCTTTAAATGGTAGTGCAATAATATAACGACCAGTTTCGTCTCGGCGTAGGTTTGTCTTGAAATGAGCTTCGCATTCCGTTTCTTTTTTCGTTAACGATAGCTTGCTACAATTACATTCTGCAATTTTCCAAAAACTAATAATATCATCCAAATTTTCAGCACATGTATGGAAGTTGGAAGTCGTTGTACTATTGAACGGAGAGTTACTGAGAGAAATAAACCCAAACAATGTTTCAGGAGCAATCAGGTTTCCTGAATTATTATAAATTTTTCCTTCACAAAGTAGCTCAAAGAAGACGTCTGCGCCAAGGATAATATCTACTGAGGCTGACTTATTGAAATACGGATTCGCTTAAAGGGATTCCAATCCTTGACTGTAAATGAATCGACTGGGATGAAAGACGTTAACTTATTCATTATGAAGGCGGTTGTTTGTACTTTTGCAGCATCATGCCAGCAAGAAGATAACTTCAGTAAAACCTTTCCCCTTGTCGTCCCTACACCTGATGAAGACAGACCTGTCACTGAAAAATAAGCGTGTTCCCTTTTTAACTGAAGTCGCTGAGAATAGGCCTCCGTGATAAATGAAATTTGGAAACCTGAGTCCAGAAGAGCCCTTTAACTCCAGATGGGTTCCCTTTTATGTTGATTGCATAAGGCTGAGGTTTAGCATTGGTAGGATATTCTACACCGGTTGAAAGCTGCGTAGTAGAGGAAGTAGTTGCAATAACAGGATGTAACAAGGGATGATGATTTTTCTTACAAATATTGCAGCGCATACTAGATTTGCAGATTTTGATAGAATGGTTTGCTCCAAGACATTTTAATCATATGATTTTGGTTACTACTAAGGCCAGGGCCGCCGACAGGGGGGGGGGGGGGGGGGCGAAGGGGGTAAACCCCCCGGGCCCGGGCTTTCAAAAGGGGCCCCGTCTTGAACAGAAAATTTTTTCCATTTTAATTATTTATATAAAAAAATGTTTCACGATCGAAAAAGTGTAATATACTAGATAGATTTTAAATTGAAAGTCAATCATTCGATTGTATATGGGCCCGTAAACGTTTAGTGCCGGGCCAGAAATTCCTTTCGCGGGGGCCCGTATGTGGTACCCCCCGGGCCCGAATTTTGTCTCTACGGGCCTGACTAAGGCTTTGCGATCTTGTGGAGTATCCATTTTAAATCTTGAACATTGGTACAGGGGATGATTTGAACTGCATTTGGGGCATATTATTTGTTTATTAGCTGGTGTAGCATGCATGGATTTGACAGACTGAAGTAGGCGTGAACTTGAAGCCACTGTTTTCATTGCATCACAACGTTTGTTTAAAAAATCAATAAAATCTTCAAAGGTAGGGAAATCTTTCTTTACCATCTCCTGGGCCCACAAATTGCGCGATTCAACATCCAGTGTCGTTGACCCAAGGTAAATGATCAAAACCAATTTGTAAAAGTAAACAAAACAAAAAGCGAAAGGGAAAAGAAATCCATGAAATGAGGAACACTGAATTTATATAAAATTTATGAAATAATAGGTATAAGAATTCAAAAATTACAAACAGAAAACATGAATTTTGCAAAATAATTGTTATACACTGTCCACTTTATCAAATCAAAACATAAACACAATACAAATACAAAAGGACAGAATTAAACTGCACTCCGCTAACTGGACCCAAGTAAAACCACAAATCAAAACACCAAAAGAAATTCCAACCAAAACAATACGTGAACGGTTACACATTTTGATGCGCACAACAAATTCGATGGCAGTTACTAGTCAGTCTCTCTTCAGGTTGGTTTCTGGTCGGACGCGCTTCGTCAATTTTCATACAACAACGTATGAAGACTTAGTAATGCTCGCAAGAGACATTAAGTCGTGAAATACCTGTTGTCCGCCATTTTTTCTTTATTGCGTTTTAAAATTCTTTTTTTTTCTTTGCTATTAGTTATTAGTTAAACAAAAACTAAATTATAGTGTGATAAGTTTTGAATTTATTGAGTTTTATTTGCACTTTGTATTTCTTCTATACCGTTACAATAAAGGAGATAAAAACCAAAGCTGCTTGCGTTTGTATTTTGAATTCCCGCTACACAGTTACTTAAACCATTAACGTTGCATACGCTACAGTAAATAAGCCAAGGATCCCTGCCTTCTGCCTCCTTTACTAAGGCCTCCAAAACAAGAATCACTTCATCAAATCAGAGGTATCAGATAAATTGCGCAAGCGTTTAACACACGGCTGGTTCATAGCAGGTGTATCTAAAAATGTTTTTACAAAGGAGGTTGTGATTTGAAACTTCTTATCAAAGCGCTTTTGATGCGTCACGAGCAGTAAGATGACTGATGATTGAAGCAGCATCACCCTTTAAATATTGAAACTTTTGGGATCCTTATAGTGTTTCATTCTGATCAATGGAAGCTTGGAAAAGATCTTTAAAGGCAGGCCATTTATTATATTCACCGGAAAAGTTAGGTATGTTCAAATAAGGTAGTCGCACATGACTTGGTTGAATGAGGTTATTACGATCGAACGATTGAAAGAAAGACTGCTGCTGAGATAAATTTGATTTAACGTAGAATTCAATTAATCAGAGGGTGCGAATTCTCTTGATTGTGAGCGTGTCCGTGAATTAAGGGCTCGTTGTATAGTGATTTTGTATCAAAGAATTTTCTTTCAAATTCTTCTAACTCAGAAACCTCTCCAGCAATTAGTAAGAGTTCATCTTCAATTTCTAAAAACTCTTTTAAAATTTCATAAATTTTTTCTAAGCGATTTAAGATATTGTCGTTAAACGTCGTGTCTGAAATGCTTTCAGCGAATGTCTTTAAACGCGTTAATGTTCCTATAACTCTTCCACGTTTTTGTACTAAAACTGCTTTATCAGACATCGTTATTTAGTTATTTAAATAATTTATTAATAAAATTAGAAACTTGTTTAAATGTTAGTTTGTATAAGAACAAAATATATTCAAACAACTGTAATTCAAGTAACTGCATTTAATGCGTTATGTTTTATTTTACCGATAAGTTACGGTTTGTAAATTCACTGTATGTATATCTGTATATGCAAAATTTTCTTTCTATTTGAAAAAATTTATTTTATTTTCTGCAAATTTTCACTAACTCTGTACACTGCTGTTCTTCTTTGAAAGTTCTATCACGAGATTTATTTAATGTTTTTCAAGGTTCAATCACAAAATTTATTTTAAGATATTTGCAATTCAATAATCAAAATTGTACAAACAGGTACTTATCTTTATATAATTAAATCCAAGATCCGGCTTCGTAGGACCATGTTCGAGTTTCTGTGGACTGTAGTTTGAATACCTTTACCTCTGCTTTGCTTCGGTTCCTTGAAGTGAAGTGAGATCTAAGATTCCTCTGGTCTTCTCTCTACCTGGTTTCCTGTCCAGAATTAGGTGAGCTCATGATTTGTGAAAACCCATTGTGTTTACTTTTTGTTTTCTAATTAATTCTGGTCGTTGATCTTCTGTGTGTGGTTACAATTTATTTATTTGTTTTATCTTCTGATCTCTGCGTATGTGATCGATTTTTAGAATAATTTTTGTTGTTCCTATTGTTGATCGTTTACTATTTTATTTTATTTTTAGTTCCCACTGTTTGTTTACTTGTTGATTTTTGTGCTACATCCTTGGTTGTTGGCTCTACCTTGGCTAAGGTTTGGTCATTCATCATATCGTTCCTTTGCTTCATGTTCTCTTAGTCTCATCTGTCTGTCTCCTTTTTTGCTCATTGTCCTCTATTGCTTCGGCGGCGTGTTCCCTATTACATTCTATATCGACGCGCAGTGTTTTCCTTCATTAGTTTCCGCTTGTTTTTCAGATCCTGTCTCTTTACGTTCGGTTTTGTATCGCACTCTGCTGATGTCATTCCTGGCTGTTTTATTTCATCCTTCATCTGTGCTCTTTTGTTTTCTCTCGTCTATATCTATTTTTTTAATTAATTTATTTATTGATTTTGATCTGTTTCTAGTTTCATGTCTTTTTGCTTATTTATTTATTTTATTCGTCTTGCGTCCTGTTTTCTCTCGTCTCAATCTATTTCATTAATTTATTTATTCAATGACTTCGATCTGTTTCTAGTTTCATGTCTTTTTATCTATTGCTCAGATATCAAACAGTGCCATGTATTGAGACTTGTAAGGAGCATGATGAAGACGCTTTCTGGCGACTTGTCGCTCGTCGGCGACAAGGTGAGTGTGATCTCGGTGCTTGGTCCTCAGTCGTTTCTGTCAACTCCGAGCTGCTGGATTCCATTGCTTCCGATCTTAAACTTTATCCACGCGGTTCCTAACCCCTCCTATTCCCTCACCCTCTAACGCGTCATGTATTAGTTATCCGCATACGCCTCCGTTGACCGTTTCCTATTTTTGCCCTCCCCTCGCAGCCGTGGGGCCTCTTCTCTACCTGCTGTCTCTGAGCTCCACGAAGCTGTTTCCAATGACCAGATGCCCGACCCTGCTCTCTCTGTCGACTGCACCTCACCCGTTCAAAGGCGTGGCGGACGCCAGCCTGCTTATATTTCTCGGGCATCCCGCAAGCGGAAGCGTCGGGGCGATATCGCCGCTTTTCCGCTTGCTGGCGATGTACCTCAGGATTTAGTTCCTTCCCATCCCCACGTGGATTTTTCCGCTGATGCTGTGTCGGGCGGATCGATTGCCCCATTAATTCCAACTGCCCTGGGACCCCGTATAAGCGACCAAGACCAACACTGGACTGGGGGGGTTGTGAACGTTGCCTTTGGTGCTGCCCCAGACATTGCCTCTCACCCTGTTGCTGTTCCCCAGAGGCCTGCCAGACGTCCGAAATGCCTGTTCGTTTTTTGAGTTCACCCTGACATCTCTGAACATGACATCGCTTTTAATATTGCAACTCTCGCTTCCATCCTCATCGGCATTAGTTCTTGTGCTAACCGTACAGCAGAACGTGGCTTCACGGCCTCCTTTAAAGTCTTCATTCCCGAGGGGTTTTCTTGGCAGCCATCTGTCCAAACTTGTGGCCTCCCGGTGCGATCGTTCGTGAGTTTGTCCCAAGAGCACGCCTAGGCTGGGTCCAGTACATAAAAAAACTTGTCGGTCAGGTTTCCCCCTTCTACGCCAACGTAACCGGTCTTCGCTCCAAAACTTCGCATCTACTAGCGCCTCCAATTTTGACATCATCTGTCTCTCTGAAACCTGGCTTCGTGCCGGTATTTCCAATGCCGAGATTTTCAGGCCTGAGTTTCAGGTCTTTAGGCAGGATCGCCACGCGGATGTGTGCGCACCCATTGGCGGCGGGGTGCTGTGCGCCGTCAGAACCGGCATGCCTTTTTACACCGTACAGGTTGCTCATTCTGACACTTTGGAGCCCATTTGAGTAGCCGTGAAATTCCATCACAGAACTCTTTACGTTTTCACCTCCTACATTCCCCCTGCTACGCCCTCCGCAGTATATGACCGGCTGTCCTTTTCCATCGACGGCTTAAGCAGCGTCCTCTCACCCTCTGACGAGGTAGTCGTTCTTGGTGATTTCAACATTCCAGAGGTCGCTTGGATCCAGTCTCCCGAGACTGAATGGTTATTGTCCTTCTATCCTGTTGCTCCTCAGTTAGTGCTGTCTTTCCTAGACACCTGTGCTTCCGCTGGCCTCTCCCTGTGCAATACCGTCGCAAACGATTCAGACAGGCTGCTCGACCTAGTTTTCCCCACCGACCCGGATGGCTCATTGGTGCACCGGTGCCGAACCCTTCTGCTCCCAGAGTCCTGTCACCATCCTGCTCTTCAGGTCCTTTTCTGTTTCGAAGCTGTCGAGAACTTCTCCTCCACTTTGCACGGCTACTCCTCCAACTTCAGATCTGCCGATTTCTCCATTATCAATGTGTTTACTTTTTGTTTTCTAATTAATTCTGGTCGTTGATCTTCTGGGTGTGGTTACAATTTGTTTATTTGTTTTATCTTTTGATCTCTGCGTATGTGATCGATTTTTAGAATAATTTTTGTTGTGCCTATTAGCTTTCGGACTACGACTGGGCTGCTGTCCTAACTGAAACGGATATTGACCAGGCTGTCCATTCTTTTTACAACGCTGTTTATACTTGCTTCACGCAGTGTGTTCCGATCTCTTTTTGCTCTTCTTCCTCCTACAGTTCAGTTTTGGAAATTCATCAATTCTAAGCGACGCAGCTATGGATACCCTTTCTCCCTGAGGCTGGGTGACCGCGAGAGTCATGACCCTCTTGTGGTGGCAAACGCGTTCGCTGACTTCTTTAGTGCCGCTTTCTGTGGTCCTTACTGAGGTCACTTCCAGTGACTTCTCACACTTGACAATTCTCCTGCTAACATCGCTTGAATCCAAGGACTTTGTTCTCAACGACTTGGCTGTCTCCGATTATCTGTCGAATCTGCCCGACATGTTTTTCTGCGGTCCTGTGTGGTATTCGAATTATTTATTTTTCGCGGTCTTTACCTTAAAGTTTAAGTTTCCTGGAGCAGCCGAAAGGCATTAACTCCTATGGAGCAGCTAGATTAGCGTTAACTCCGAGCTAAATTGAGGAGCAGCTTAATTAAGCATTAACTCCTGTATTAAAAGACGCTTTTTCGACTAATCTGATTTATTCAATTAACATACTATATTTATACAGAATTTTTCCCTACTACCTAAGTTCAAAAGTACTTATTTGCTAACATAACTTAATAGGTTATCATTATTACTAAATATTCAAATTATTGCAAAGTACGCAAATTATTGCTAAATACTCACATTATTGGTAATTACTCTAAATACACTTAATACGCTAAATACTCATATCCAATGCATTCACCTGTAAATATGAGGTGACATACTTTCTTTAATTGCTCGCGTGCTTCTTTTTGCTGCGCGATGCACTTTCACGTCAGTCAGAGCTTTGGTTCATTGTTTGTTTACGTTGTTCTGACATGAAACTTGAGTGCCGTAATTTGGCTCTACTGCATGGCTTTGTTTACGTTTACCGCAAATTCCAAAGTGCAATTTGTGGTAGGTCACGACTGATATTTATGTGCGTTATGGATTTGAGTATTTAGCTTACTACACATACCCCCTTTGGGAAAACAAATTAAACGAATATTTGAATTTAATGTTCTTAAATTTTTTTTTTGATGCTATTACTATACTAGTCAATAGTTTGCCTATATCTATTGTTATGGATTATTTACATTTTTATGTACATATTTTACTTATTCTGCTTAGTCTCTAATTTCATATTTTTCTTAGCATATCAGATGGTTACGATTACGTTATGTAAAAGGATTTCATTTTTTTTTGTTTTGTTTTTGTTTTTTTTATTCATGCATTTTTCTTAATCTATTTTAGTGTATGTTAAGGCGTTAATCACTTTTCTCAAATTTTAATCAATTATTCAGCTTCCTTCTAGTTCATTTGTTGCTTTAAATCAGTAGTATAAATATGTATGTTCTGGACCAAAGGAGCAGGAGCAGTTTCGGTCTTGTAGGCTACAATTGAGAGATAAGGAAAAGAGATAAGGATTTTCGGTCTTATAGGCTACAATTGAGAGATAAGGATGTCGGCCATCTTGGATCTTGGGTTTTCGGTCTTATAGGCTACAATTGAGAGATAAGGAAGAGAGATAAGGATGTCGGCCATCTTGGATCTTGGGTTTTCGGTCTTATAGGCTACAATTGAGAGATAAGGAAGAGAGATAAGGAAGAGAGATAAGGATTGTCGGCCATCTTGGATTTTGGGCTTTTCGGTGTTATAGGCTACAATTGAGAGATAAGGATGTCGGCCATCTTGGATTTTGGGTTTTCGGTGTTATAGGCTACAATTGAGAGATAAGGATGTCGGCCATCTTGGATCTTGGGTTTTCGGTCTTATAGGCTACAATTGAGAGATAAGGAAGAGAGATAAGGAAGAGAGATAAGGATTGTCGGCCATCTTGGATTTTGGGTTTTCGGTGTTATAGGCTACAATTGAGAGATAAGGATGTCGGCCATCTTAGATCTTGGGTTTTCGGTCTTATAGGCTACAATTGAGAGATAAGGAAGAGAGATAAGGATTGTCGGCCATCTTGGATTTTGGGTTTTCGGTGTTATAGGCTACAATTGATAGATAAGGATGTCGGCCATCTTGGATTTTGGGTTTTCGGTCTTGTAGGCTACAATTGAGAGATAAGGAAAAGAGATAAGGATTGTCGGCCATCTTGGATTTTCGGTTTTCGGTCTGGGAGGCTACAATGGGTCTTCTTCTTCTTCTTTGGTTTGCATCTAGACTTAGATCTAAACCTAGGATCTGAACCTAGATTGTTTTGTAAGATAAGGCACCTGTCGGCCATCTTGGATATTGGGTATTCAGTCTTGGAGGCTACAATTGATGTTGAAGATAAGAGTTTGTTGTTTTGAGTTTTTAATTACGAAGTACAGCTTTATCAGCTAAATGAAATAACATGAGGCGAATTTAATTGTGTTGAAGATAAGAGTTTGTTGTTTTGAGTCTTTAATTACGAAGTACCCCTTTATCAGCTAAATGAAATAACATGATGCGACTTTAATTGGAAGCAGAATATTGTAACCTCGAACTTTAAAAGATTATCATGCAATTTCTTTTCCAGATCTAAATATAGCCATTAATTCGAGGTTATATTATTAAATAATTTCGTGTTTTATGCAACTAGCAAGTAAGTCATTCCACCGATTACGTCATAACACCATTGAGGAATAGCCAAAGGAATTTCTGTAATTAAGGGAAAAAATCTGATGTTTAAAAATAACATGCATCGCTTTGCATAAATCCGTGAATAAGTAATAAACGTCTAGTCAAGATAGCTAGAATGGTTTCTTTCGATACTTTGGAGAGGTTTATCATGTGAAGAACTTGCAAAGAAAATAAATATCTTTTCATAGCCTTAAACTTCGTTTCTTTATGATTCAGCCGTGATAATCTTAATAAGGGAAACCATTGATTCGTAATTATGCTTTAAATTTATATCAAACTAGCAGCTACCAAACCCATATAACAACCTTGAACTGCAGAAGAAATGAACAAGATCATTGCCGTTGTTGTAGCACTTTGTAAAAATTGCCTCAAAACTGTGAATTTAGACTAGAACAAACAAAATCGAAGTAGCTGAAATGTCCTCTTTCGATACTTTAAAGAGATTTATCGTGTGAAGAACATAAGAAAATAAATTTCATATATGCTTCATGTAACAATAGACCCAAATTGTGATCTCACCGAGTTCAGTTTACTTTGAGTTTGTTATGTAATGTGGACAAATGTCAGCTTCCGGGTTTGTTGCCGTTGCAGCACTTTCTAAAAATAACCTCAAAAACTTTGAATTGAGCCGATAGAACAAACAAAATCGAGGTAGCTGGAATGGCTTCTTTTGGTAATTTAGAGAGATTTATCATGTCAAGAACTTAAGAAAATAAAAAAATCTTTTCATAACCATAAACTTCGTTTCTTCTTTTTTCAGCCGTAATAATCTTAATAAGGGAAACCATTTTTTTCTTGAATCATAATTATGTTTTAAATTTATACCAAACTGACAGCTAACAAACCCATATGACATTTAAAATTAAATTTTTGTATACGTCATGTAACAATAGACCCAAATTGTGAGCTCACCGGGATAAACGAACGAAAAACTTCAAAATTTATAGAGAAATGCTTTATTATTCGTATTGAAAGCTTTCTATTGGAAAAGGATGATGAAGGAATTTTGGATCCAAAACAATTTTTCTACAA
Organism: Leptarthrus brevirostris; assembly: GCA_964036015.1. Lineage (NCBI taxonomy): Eukaryota > Metazoa > Arthropoda > Insecta > Diptera > Asilidae > Leptarthrus > Leptarthrus brevirostris. The sequence continues at coordinate 49,332,016 of OZ038374.1, forward strand.
AATCAAACCTCAAGTTATAAATCTTCTTGAAGCAAGTTTACAGAAAATCCTCTGAATTAGGCTCTAGGAAATTGATATGTTACTTAGAAGATACATTTCATTATATAATCCATTATAGAAATCTTCAAAAAGTAGTTTAAAGTATGAATTGAAGTTTTCATACATTCATAGAGCTCTTTGATTCAGACAATGGAATTGATTAAAACTCATACATTCATAGAGCTCTTTGATTCAGACAATGGAATTGATTAAAACAATATATTAATCTTAGTACTTTGCATAGATCAAAAGCTGTTAACACTTTCCGATCTTAAGCTCTTATGATGGAATTTGTATTAATCACGAGGAATGACACTAATTTTGTGTTCTTAAGTATATTCAAATGTTCAACAGATGCTTACTGTTGTCAAGACTTATTCTAATATCACCATTAAATCTTTTGGTTGAAGCACAGTTCGGTTTACTAAAATTATCACAGTTTAAAAAATTATTAACTTTATTTTTGGTTTGTCTTTTACTTTGTTTGCATTTTAGATTCATATAGATTAGATTTCTCGAGTATAGAAAAATTAGCGAATAATTCATCTGATGAAAACTTAATATTAAACAGATCCTTTTATAAAAATGACGATTTATTATATAGATTCAGGATAATTTTGGGGTGCTATGCTTAAGTATTGAAAGATTGAATTACAATAATTATTAACTAACGTTAATGTGTATAACTTTATATGTTCTCGCAGGCATTCTACTGCTAATAATAAGTGTATGGAAAATGTTATCCCATCACAAAGCTCAACATATTTAATTTACTTCGAATGCAATAATTTATATGGGTGAGACATGTCTGAATTCTTAGTATATGAGGAATTTCAATGGGATAGAAAATACTCAAAGTTTAGAAATTGAATATATATATTTGAAGTAGACTTAACTTATCTAGAATCACTTCATGACTTACACAATGATATACCATTATGCGCAAATAATATAAATATCCTCTGAATTAGGCTCAAGGAAATTGATATATGACTTAGAAGATACATTTCATTACATAATCCATTCTAGAAATCTTCAAAAAGTAGTTTAAAGTATGAATTGATTAAAACAATATATTGATCTTAGTACTTTGCATAGATCAAAAGCTGTTAACACTTTCCGATCTTAAGCTCTTATGATGGAATTTGTATTTATCACGAGGAATGACACTACTTTTGGGTTCTTAAGTATATTCAAATGTTCAACAGATGCTTACTATTGTCAAGACTTATTCTAATATCATCGTTAAATCTTTTGGTTGGAGCAAAGTTCGGTTTACTAAAATTATCACAGTTTAAAAAATTATTAACTTTATTTTTGGTTTGTCTTTTACTTTGTTTGCATTAGCAAGTATAAACATGTATTTGAAAAAGGGTATACCCCAAACAAAATGTGATTACAAAATACTAAATTTCTTCTAAATAAAAACACTCGTAATTCGCTTAATCAATTTTTATTTAAAATCGGTAGAGTTCTATTAACTCTTCCTGACATATCATTATTTTATATAATTAATTTACATATTTCTAAATCCTGGTATTTCGTCCATTTTGTTTTCGATAAATTTTAAATTGCAATCTTCATCCATCTCATACACAGTGTTGTTGATCTCCACTGTTTGAATCTCTGACTGCGGTTCCACTGATTGATGATTTTCGAAAATGAATTTTACAAAGCATATTGTCAATACAAGAACATCTTTTTGTCTCTGAAATTCCTCCATTTTCTGAATTATAGGCTGTGTTACTTTATTATGATATTCCTGTTTAATTTCACCATCCTTAAGATTTGTATTAAGTTCGATGATTTGGGTGGGACATGTCTGAATTCTTATCATAGGGGGGGAATTTCAATGGTTAGAAAATACGGATATTGGTATAATGAGCATTCCTCAAAATTCATATATATTTGAAGTAGATTTAGCTTATCCAGAATCACTTCATGACTTACACAATGACTTACCATTTTACGCAAATAACATAAAAAGCCCTGAATTAGGCTCAAGGAAATTGATAGCTGACTTAGAAGATAAGTTTCATTACATAATTCATTATAGAAATCTCCAACAATGTTTAAAGCATGGATTGAAGTTTTCATGCATTCATAGAGTTAGGTAATAATGCTGTCTACGGCAAAACAAGGGAAAATGTTGATAAGAGTAGCGATATTAAGATAGCTACGGAATGGGCAAGTCGAGGTAAACATTAGGTCTTATGCTTTAATTGTAAACCCAATTTTCATAGTATTGTACAATTTACAATAAATATGGCAGCAGTAGAATTAAGCAAAGTAAAAGTGACTTATAACAAACCAGTTTATTTAGGTTTTATACTTCTTGAAATATTGAAATTAAAAATGTATAAATTCCATTACAAATTCAGTATGTGGATAGAGTTATGTTAAATTATACGGATACAGATTCCTTTATTTATACAATTAAAACTATTGATTATTATAGTGATATTTCAGATGAGAGAAATGAAAGATTTGATACTTTAGAATACAGTCCAAACAATCCTTTTAGTCATCCACTAAAAAATAAAAATAAATTAGGTTACATGAAAGATGAGCTTAATGATAACATAATGGTAGAATTTATAGGTTTAAAGTCTAACATGTATTCTTTATCTATACGAAATGTTGAATCTATAAAAAAGCGAAGGGTGTTAAAAACAGTTCTGTTAACAAGTTCACTATAGGTAATAATAGAGATTGCTTGTAAAAGAAGAATAATTTTAACGGTGATATGCTTATATTTAGATCTAAGTTGCAGCAGCTTTATACACAATATATTAATAACGTAATTTTGAGGTCATCAGCTGACAAAAGATATTTAAGAGAGGATAGAATTGAAACGTATGCTTGGGGGCATTATATAAAAGTATAACATAATGTTCTCGCAATGTTCTTAAAATTAACATCCCATTTATCTTCTTACGAGTAGACAACAGGAAAGAAAGAAAGATATTAAGAAAGCTACATTGTAAACTGCTTGCTCCATTCAATTATTAGTAAAATTTGATTTTGTAAAATATTAATCCTTGAGTGTTAATTACACTGAATATTCAGAAGATGGAATAAATGATTAATTTTTAAATTGTAATTAGTTTTATTTTCAAACATTTTTATACAATGACATTGAGCATTCTTAACTGTTTTAGAATTTCTAAAGCTCTTCCTCCTGACCTCCTGCTTGATGTTAATTTTAATTCATCCACCAGTATATTGGGGTCTGTAATATCTTGAATTTCATCATCGCCATTGGAGTCTTCATCACAACTTCGGTCATCATCCTCAACCGCGGAATCACAAATTCGGTTATTATCTTCAAACGCGGCGTTGTCATCTTTAACTGAATTTGGGTTCACATCTTCATTAACTCTTCTATTAGCGATGCTAAAATATCCATTATTCTCACCCTTTAAAGATTCTTGAGAATGCCCCCGATTTTTTCTAAGGGATATAATTTTATTTCTAATAGTATTCCTAACAGGATCAAAACCGGCTTCATTTATGGGTGTTAATAAATGGGTATTTTCATCTGATAAAATCTCTTCTTCACGATTGTTATCTTTCAATAAATGTGTTGACCGTCTCTTATGTCTTAGAAGACTATCTTTCCGACTAAAGAATTTGTTGCATTCTATGCATTTAAACATATTGGTGGTTATCTAAACACTAAAAATGACCTGTTGAAATCGATATTTATAACTTATTACTCCCGCCAACGCCAACAACAACACCAACACCAACGCCAACATCAACACCAACGCTAACACCAACATCAACATCAACACCAACACCATGATAAAGCTGTTCATAGACATGGTAAGAGCTGTTTGTAAACCTGGTAAAGGATAGAATTGAAACGTATGCATTCCGCACTAAAATCGTCACTGCTTATTCCTTATGTTGTCTAATGTAATAAAATATACACTAAGACCTATGATTTATTAGCTAATACCAACACTTTGGTGGAACCGCTTATCTCTATTCATTTTTCACATTTTTTTCTCATCTATAAAACTTATTTGTTGATTACCCATGAAACTCTCATAAAACTTATTTTTTGATCATTCCATAAAACTTTCTTCAAATTTAATTAAATGATCCCCGGTTATCTCTATATAATTTCGGTAGCAGCTAACTGTCGATAAGCATTTTTCATATTTTTTGGTTACCACAATTCCTTTCAAATCATATGTAAAGAATTTAAATTTAAATTTAGAATTCTATAAAGATAAGCAGGGGTCATTTAATTAAATTTGAAGGAAGCTTTGCGGTAATAAAAATAAGTTTAATGAGAGTTTCATTTTTAATCAACAAATAAGTTTTATAGGCGAGCAACAAATTGTGAAAAATGAATAGAGATAAGCGGATACTATTTAAGCAATGAATCACTTAAGAGTTTTAACATTCACCAAAATGGAGAGTATTATAACAGAAGTTCTTAAGGTGTTGGATACCCCAGAGGATTACGAGGATCCTCATGAGCGGCTGCAGGAGCTGGTAAATTCTCCGCTTACCCCGATAAACCTGGTCTATAGGTTAGGATGGGAGTCCGAGTGGTGCGAGGTGGCAACTCCATATTCGGAGAATTTAACGGGGTTGCGGACGGTTAGTTTTTAAAATTATCTTACATGTTATTTTTATTATCTTCTTCTTTATAGATTAACCACTTAGTTAGCGGAAGGAGGTGTATTGTAACTGTTTTCAGCGTCGAAGCGATGGCCCTCGAGATGAGGGATCGGCTCGGTGCTACCTGTCATATAGAGGACTGGGATAGCCCGGATGAAGAAACATATGTGTGATTAAAGTTAAATTCTAAAACATCCCCCTACATGAAGACTTTGATCGGTGAGAGATATTATGCCTTGTTAATTTGTAAGAACATTGTAATAGAATAAAATTTTTAAATAAAACAATAATACATTATTTTTAGTCATTTATTTCAATTATCCTAAAATAACCCCAAGTGTTAAACCTCCCCGAATACCGCTTTTCATGAAATTATATAATACATTTCTATAATTCTAATTTAATTTGGATGTGTTTTAACATAGCATTCCCATGATAATCCTGGTGTTTTGTAATAATGATTCGGGTAAAACTCATAGATATTTATGTATACTATTCTAAAATTCTCAAAAATGTCTGTTAGCAATAAAGCATCACACTTTAAATATAATTGCAAATTTTCTCAGATATTTCTAGAATTAAATTTGTTCCATACATTAACGACATGCTGATATTCTTCTTCTTATTGCTAAGTTTATTAAAAAATCCTGAGGGGCACACATGCTTCATTTTAAATTTATCAAAAGAATTTAAGTAATCATATGAAAACCCCCTTTATCCTTATTAATTTAAAATATTCATCATCCATCTCGAAAATCACTGATCCGATTTACATGTTCTTTTTTCTTTAGATTATTGATATGTTCTCTGGCTAGGTCTTAGTGTATATTTTATTACATTAGACAACATAAGGAATAAGCAGTGACGATTTTAGTGCGGAATGCATACGTTTCAATTCTATCCTTTACCAGGTTTACAAACAGCTCTTACCATGTCTATGAACAGCTTTATCATGGTGTTGGTGTTGATGTTGATGTTGGTGTTAGCGTTGGTGTTGATGTTGGCGTTGGTGTTGGTGTTGTTGTTGGCGTTGGCGGGAGTAATAAGTAATAAATATCGATTTCAACAGGTCATTTTTAGTGTTTAGATAACCACCAATATGTTTAAATGCATAGAATGCAACAAATTCTTTAGTCGGAAAGATAGTCTTCTAAGACATAAGAGACGGTCAACACATTTATTGAAAGATAACAATCGTGAAGAAGAGATTTTATCAGATGAAAATACCCATTTATTAACACCCATCAATGAAGCCGGTTTTGATCCTGTTAGGAATACTATTAGAAATAAAATTATATCCCTTAGAAAAAATCGGGGGCATTCTCAAGAATCTTTAAAGGGTGAGAATAATGGATATTTTAGCATCGCTAATAGAAGAGTTAATGAAGATGTGAACCCAAATTCAGTTAAAGATGACAACGCCACGTTTGAAGATAATAACCGAATTTGTGATTCCGCGGTTGAGGATGATGACCGAAGTTGTGATGAAGACTCCAATGGCGATGATGAAATTCAAGATATTACAGACCCCAATATACTGGTGGATGAATTAAAATTAACATCAAGCAGGAGGTCAGGAGGAAGAGCTTTAGAAATTCTAAAACAGTTAAGAATGCTCAATGTCATTGTATAAAAATGTTTGAAAATAAAACTAATTACAATTTAAAAATTAATCATTTATTCCATCTTCTGAATATTCAGTGTAATTAACACTCAAGGATTAATATTTTACAAAATCAAATTTTACTAATAATTGAATGGAGCAAGCAGTTTACAATGTAGCTTTCTTAATATCTTTCTTTCTTTCCTGTTGTCTACTCGTAAGAAGATAAATGGGATGTTAATTTTAAGAACATTGCGAGAACATTATGTTAGCCCCCCCTCTGATTCCTTTATTTATAAAGTTATACTTTTATATAATGCCCCCAAGCATACGTTTCAATTCTATCCTCTCTTAAATATCTTTTGTCATCTGATGACCTCAAAATTACGTTATTAATATATTGTGTATAAAGCTGCTGCAACTTAGATCTAAATATAAGCATATCACCGTTAAAATTATTCTTCTTTTACAAGCAATCTCTATTATTACCTATAGTGAACTTGTTAACAGAACTGTTTTTAACACCCTTCGCTTTTTTATAGATTCAACATTTCGTATAGATAAAGAATACATGTTAGACTTTAAACCTATAAATTCTACCATTATGTTATCATTAAGCTCATCTTTCATGTAACCTAATTTATTTTTATTTTTTAGTGGATGACTAAAAGGATTGTTTGGACTGTATTCTAAAGTATCAAATCTTTCATTTCTCTCATCTGAAATATCACTATAATAATCAATAGTTTTAATTGTATAAATAAAGGAATCTGTATCCGTATAATTTAACATAACTCTATCCACATACTGAATTTGTAATGGAATTTATACATTTTTAATTTCAATATTTCAAGAAGTATAAAACCTAAATAAACTGGTTTGTTATAAGTCACTTTTACTTTGCTTAATTCTACTGCTGCCATATTTATTGTAAATTGTACAATACTATGAAAATTGGGTTTACAATTAAAGCATAAGACCTAATGTTTACCTCGACTTGCCCATTCCGTAGCTATCTTAATATCGCTACTCTTATCAACATTTTCCCTTGTTTTGCCGTAGACAGCATTATTACCTAACTCTATGAATGCATGAAAACTTCAATCCATGCTTTAAACATTGTTGGAGATTTCTATAATGAATTATGTAATGAAACTTATCTTCTAAGTCAGCTATCAATTTCCTTGAGCCTAATTCAGGGCTTTTTATGTTATTTGCGTAAAATGGTAAGTCATTGTGTAAGTCATGAAGTGATTCTGGATAAGCTAAATCTACTTCAAATATATATGAATTTTGAGGAATGCTCATTATACCAATATCCGTATTTTCTAACCATTGAAATTCCCCCCCTATGATAAGAATTCAGACATGTCCCACCCAAATCATCGAACTTAATACAAATCTTAAGGATGGTGAAATTAAACAGGAATATCTAAATAAAGTAACACAGCCTATAATTCAGAAAATGGAGGAATTTCAGAGACAAAAAGATGTTCTTGTATTGACAATATGCTTTGTAAAATTCATTTTCGAAAATCATCAATCAGTGGAACCGCAGTCAGAGATTCAAACAGTGGAGATCAACAACACTGTGTATGAGATGGATGAAGATTGCAATTTAAAATTTATCGAAAACAAAATGGACGAAATACCAGGATTTAGAAATATGTAAATTAATTATATAAAATAATGATATGTCAGGAAGAGTTAATAGAACTCTACCGATTTTAAATAAAAATTGATTAAGCGAATTACGAGTGTTTTTATTTCGAAGAAATTTAGTATTTTGTAATCACATTTTGTTTGGGGTATACCCTTTTTCAAATACATGTTTATACTTGCTAATGCAAACAAAGTAAAAAACAAACCAAAAATAAAGTTAATAATTTTTTACACTGTGATAATTTTAGTAAACCGAACTGTGCTTCAACCAAAAGATTTAATGGTGATATTAGAATAAGTCTTGACAATAGTAAGCATCTGTTGAACATTTGAATATACTTAAGAACACAAAATTAGTGTCATTCCTCGTGATTAATACAAATTCCATCATAAGAGCTTAAGATCGGAAAGTGTTAACAGCTTTTGATCTATGCAAAGTACTAAGATTAATATATTGTTTTAATCAATTCCATTTTCTGAATCAAAGAGCTCTATGAATGTATGAGTTTTAATCAATTCCATTGTCTGAATCAAAGAGCTCTATGAATGTATGAAAACTTCAATTCATACTTTAAACTACTTTTTGAAGATTTCTATAATGGATTATATAATGAAATGTATCTTCTAAGTAACATATCAATTTCCTAGAGCCTAATTCAGAGGATTTTCTGTAAACTTGCTTCAAGAAGATTTATAACTTGAGGTTTGATTTTGTAGAAAAATTGTTTTGGATCCAAAATTCCTTCATCATCCTTTTCCAATAGAAAGCTTTCAATACGAATAATAAAGCATTTCTCTATAAATTTTGAAGTTTTTCGTTCGTTTATCCCGGTGAGCTCACAATTTGGGTCTATTGTTACATGACGTATACAAAAATTTAATTTTAAATGTCATATGGGTTTGTTAGCTGTCAGTTTGGTATAAATTTAAAACATAATTATGATTCAAGAAAAAAATGGTTTCCCTTATTAAGATTATTACGGCTGAAAAAAGAAGAAACGAAGTTTATGGTTATGAAAAGATTTTTTTATTTTCTTAAGTTCTTGACATGATAAATCTCTCTAAATTACCAAAAGAAGCCATTCCAGCTACCTCGATTTTGTTTGTTCTATCGGCTCAATTCAAAGTTTTTGAGGTTATTTTTAGAAAGTGCTGCAACGGCAACAAACCCGGAAGCTGACATTTGTCCACATTACATAACAAACTCAAAGTAAACTGAACTCGGTGAGATCACAATTTGGGTCTATTGTTACATGAAGCATATATGAAATTTATTTTCTTATGTTCTTCACACGATAAATCTCTTTAAAGTATCGAAAGAGGACATTTCAGCTACTTCGATTTTGTTTGTTCTAGTCTAAATTCACAGTTTTGAGGCAATTTTTACAAAGTGCTACAACAACGGCAATGATCTTGTTCATTTCTTCTGCAGTTCAAGGTTGTTATATGGGTTTGGTAGCTGCTAGTTTGATATAAATTTAAAGCATAATTACGAATCAATGGTTTCCCTTATTAAGATTATCACGGCTGAATCATAAAGAAACGAAGTTTAAGGCTATGAAAAGATATTTATTTTCTTTGCAAGTTCTTCACATGATAAACCTCTCCAAAGTATCGAAAGAAACCATTCTAGCTATCTTGACTAGACGTTTATTACTTATTAACGGATTTATGCAAAGCGATGCATGTTATTTTTAAACATCAGATTTTTTCCCTTAATTACAGAAATTCCTTTGGCTATTCCTCAATGGTGTTATGACGTAATCGGTGGAATGACTTACTTGCTAGTTGCATAAAACACGAAATTATTTAATAATATAACCTCGAATTAATGGCTATATTTAGATCTGGAAAAGAAATTGCATGATAATCTTTTAAAGTTCGAGGTTACAATATTCTGCTTCCAATTAAAGTCGCATCATGTTATTTCATTTAGCTGATAAAGGGGTACTTCGTAATTAAAAACTCAAGACAACAAACTCTTATTTTCAGCACGAGGTCAGATTCATCTACAAAACCTTATCACTCAACGACCTTAACATTGCCGCCAAATTATTAATTTCTACGCAGTCACCAGCTCGCTTATCAATCGCAGCTCGACCAGAAAAACATGTTAAAACTTGCTTGAAAACAAATGATATCATAGAAATAAGAATTTGCAAAAGAAATAAAAAATAATCTTCATCTATTTACTCAAAGTGGTGAAATCTTTTATTACGCAATATTCTGTTTTCCAATTAAATTCGCATCATGTTATTTCATTTAGCTGATAAAGCTGTACTTCGTAATTAAAGACTCAAAACAACAAACTCTTATCTTCAACACAATTAAATTCGCCTCATGTTATTTCATTTAGCTGATAAAGCTGTACTTCGTAATTAAAAACTCAAAACAACAAACTCTTATCTTCAACATCAATTGTAGCCTCCAAGACTGAATACCCAATATCCAAGATGGCCGACAGGTGCCTTATCTTACTAAACAATCTAGGTTCAGATCCTAGGTTTAGATCTAAATCTAGATGCAAACCAAAGAAGAAGAAGAAGACCCATTGTAGCCTCCAAGACCGAAAACCGAAAATCCAAGATGGCCGACAATCCTTATCTCTTTTCCTTATCTCTCAATTGTAGCCTACAAGACCGAAAATCCAAGATCCAAGATGGCCGATATCCTTATCTCTCACTTGTAGCCTATAACACCGAAAACCCAAAATCCAAGATGGCCGACATCCTTATCTCTCAATTGTAGCCTATAACACCGAAAACCCAAAATCCAAGATGGCCGACATCCTTATCTCTCAATTGTAGCCTATAACACCGAAAAGCCCAAAATCCAAGATGGCCGACAATCCTCATCTCTCTTCCTTATCTCTCAATTGTAGCCTATAAGACCGAAAACCCAAGATCTAAGATGGCCGACATCCTTATCTCTCAATTGTAGCCTATAACACCGAAAACCCAAAATCCAAGATGGCCGACAATCCTTATCTCTCTTCCTTATCTCTCAATTGTAGCCTATAAGACCGAAAACCCAAGATCCAAGATGGCCGACATCCTTATCTCTCAATTGTAGCCTATAACACCGAAAACCCAAAATCCAAGATGGCCGACATCCTTATCTCTCAATTGTAGCCTATAACACCGAAAACCCAAAATCCAAGATGGCCGACATCCTTATCTCTCAATTGTAGCCTATAACACCGAAAAGCCCAAAATCCAAGATGGCCGACAATCCTTATCTCTCTTCCTTATCTCTCAATTGTAGCCTATAAGACCGAAAACCCAAGATCCAAGATGGCCGACATCCTTATCTCTCAATTGTAGCCTATAACACCGAAAACCCAAAATCCAAGATGGCCGACAATCCTTATCTCTCAATTGTAGCCTATAACACCGAAAAGCCCAAAATCCAAGATGGCCGACAATCCTTATCTCTCTTCCTTATGTCTCAATTGTAGCCTATAAGACCGAAAACCCAAGATCCAAGATGGCCGACATCCTTATCAATCAATTGTAGCCAATAACACCGAAAACCCAAAATCCAAGATGGCCGACAATCCTTATCTCTCTTCCTTATCTTTCAATTGTAGCCTATAAAACCGAAAACCCAAGATCTAAGATGGTCGACATCCTTATCTCTCAATTGTAGCCTATAACACCGAAAACCCAAAATCCAAGATGGCCGACAATCCTTATCTCTCTTCCTTATCTCTCAATTGTAGCCTATAAGACCGAAAACCCAAGATCCAAGATGGCCGACATCCTTATCTCTCAATTGTAGCCTATAACACCGAAAAGCCCAAAACCCAAGATGGCCGACAATCCTTATCTCTCTTCCTTATCTCTCAATTGTAGCCTATAAGACCGAAAACCCAAGATCCAAGATGGCCGACATCCTTATCTCTCAATTGTAGCCAATAACACCGAAAACCCAAAATCCAAGATGGCTGACAATCCTTATCTCTCTTCCTTATCTCTCAATTGTAGCCTATAAGACCGAAAACCCAAGATCCAAGATGGCCGACATCCTTATCTCTCAATTGTAGCCTATAAGACCGAAAATCCTTATCTCTTTTCCTTATCTCTCAATTGTAGCCTACAAGACCGAAACTGCTCCTGCTCCTTTGGTCCAGAACATACATATTTATACTACTTAAATCACATATCTATAAATGCAATGTAATTGTTTATATTATGAATATATAGTTTTAGCTTTAGTAGATTATGACATACAATGTTCCGTTATCTTTCTATTTGGATTGAAAGTTGTACATAGAAATCAGTCGAGTCACTTGCAGTTGTGAATTCAGACAGGGCAGTCACTGGCATATTGAGTTAAATTAAAGTATTGAAAAACTACAACTTGTTTTCAATTGATTCCTCTGTGACAACATTTATTTCTCAACGTTGAAAACCGTTTATCTCACTTAATTTCGTGGAGCAGAAATTAAGGGGGGAAGTACATGAAGAGGTCGAAAAAAAAGGACTTTTTTGGGATTTATTTTTGGGAAAATGAAAAAGGTCCACATGAAATCGATATTATATGTATTTAGGGCAATGTTTTAAAACATTTTTTACATTTTGAAAAATAAAAAATTAATCAACTTTTGGTGGGTTTCGTAACTCGTGTCGCGGCTGACATCGAAATCGGCGTAAATTCTCCTGGCCGCAATTTTCATCTGAAATCAGAAAACCAAATATTTTTATACTCGAGGGGGTTGTTTATTCTAGATAGACTACGATCTCTTCGAAATTCGAACATTAACTATAAAAATCGGGCATGAAAAAAACAAGTTGGCTTTTTTTGCAAAAATTTTAATTATTTTCGCGTCAAAAATGGTCTTAAAATGATTTTTTTGCTATGTCCGTAGTCTATCTAGAGTAGTTTTTTATGCCCTTTAAAATGAGTGCTGGATGAAGAAAATCGGTTCACTAGTTTTTTTGTAATCTTTTACGCCAATTTGAAAAACATGGTTTTGAGAAAACGCCGTTTAAAGTTTGTCCCGAAAAACTGACGAAAAAGATGCAGATAAGGAGAAGGTAAGAGGGGAGGGATATTCTCAGAAAAATCGGTATTTGGACTGAAAACGTCGAGAACGCTCTTTAACAAAGTCGCATTCATCACTCTAAATTCCAGAGCAGAAAAAAAATCCGGTAAGCGGAATCACGCGCGCAGCAGAGATCCTGGATCCCAGGCGCGCTGGGCCGGATCGGCGCCGACCACTTTCAAGTGGCATATCTTTCACAATTTTCGAAATAGGCTTTTGGAATTTTGGAATTATATTCTTAGAGCATATACTTATCAATTAAGACAATAAAAAAAAATCGATTTTTGAAAACGTCTTCATGTACTTCCCCCCTTAATCAGAGATAAGTCAACTGCAATACCTTGGTGCTGGACAAATTTTCATCACACTTAATCCCGTGGTGCAGAGATTAAGTAGTCGAGTCTGACAAATTAATCCAGATATTGCTACACTACAAAACAGTGTACCTTAGATCTATTCTTATTTTCATGTTCTATAATATAATTTACAGTGTCCAATTCAATTACTTTATATGGTCCTTTGAATAAAGGATCTAATTTCTTTCTATTTTGGACTGTTAATAATACTTGGTCGCCTATTTTTAATATTAGCGGGTTACATTCAGTTTTGCTTGTCTCGTTTCGTGATTGTTTTGAAGCTTCTAAGTATTGTTTTGCTTTATTTAGTGCATTCTGTAGTCTGAATTTTACTTCCTTACTAGACCGAAAACCCAAGATCCAAGATGGCCGACATCCTTATCTCTCAATTGTAGCCTATAACACCGAAAACCCAAAATCCAAGATGGCCGACAATCCTTATCTCTCAATTGTAGCCTATAACACCGAAAAGCCCAAAATCCAAGATGGCCGACAATCCTTATCTCTCTTCCTTATGTCTCAATTGTAGCCTATAAGACCGAAAACCCAAGATCCAAGATGGCCGACATCCTTATCAATCAATTGTAGCCAATAACACCGAAAACCCAAAATCCAAGATGGCCGACAATCCTTATCTCTCTTCCTTATCTCTCAATTGTAGCCTATAAGACCGAAAACCCAAGATCTAAGATGGTCGACATCCTTATCTCTCAATTGTAGCCTATAACACCGAAAACCCAAAATCCAAGATGGCCGACAATCCTTATCTCTCTTCCTTATCTCTCAATTGTAGCCTATAAGACCGAAAACCCAAGATCCAAGATGGCCGACATCCTTATCTCTCAATTGTAGCCTATAACACCGAAAAGCCCAAAATCCAAGATGGCCGACAATCCTTATCTCTCTTCCTTATCTCTCAATTGTAGCCTATAAGACCGAAAACCCAAGATCCAAGATGGCCGACATCCTTATCTCTCAATTGTAGCCAATAACACCGAAAACCCAAAATCCAAGATGGCTGACAATCCTTATCTCTCTTCCTTATCTCTCAATTGTAGCCTATAAGCAAAACCCAAGATCCAAGATGGCCGACATCCTTATCTCTCAATTGTAGCCTATAAGACCGAAAATCCTTATCTCTTTTCCTTATCTCTCAATTGTAGCCTACAAGACCGAAACTGCTCCTGCTCCTTTGGTCCAGAACATACATATTTATACTACTTAAATCACATATCTATAAATGCAATGTAATTGTTTATATTATGAATATATAGTTTTAGCTTTAGTAGATTATGACATACAATGTTCCGTTATCTTTCTATTTGGATTGAAAGTTGTACATAGAAATAAGTCGAGTCACTTGCAGTTGTGAATTCAGACAGGGCAGTCACTGGCATATTGAGTTAAATTAAAGTATTGAAAAACTACAACTTGTTTTCAATTGATTCCTCTGTGACAACATTTATTTCTCAACGTTGAAAACCGTTTATCTCACTTAATTTCGTGGAGCAGAAATTAAGGGGGGAAGTACATGAAGAGGTCGAAAAAAAAGGACTTTTTTGGGATTTATTTTTGGGAAAATGAAAAAGGTCCACATGAAATCGATATTATATGTATTTAGGGCAATGTTTTAAAACATTTTTTACATTTTGAAAAATAAAAAATTAATCAACTTTTGGTGGGTTTCGTAACTCGTGTCGCGGCTGACATCGAAATCGGCGTAAATTCTCCTGGCCGCAATTTTCATCTGAAATCAGAAAACCAAATATTTTTATACTCGAGGGGGTTGTTTATTCTAGATAGACTACGATCTCTTCGAAATTCGAACATTAACTATAAAAATCGGGCATGAAAAAAACAAGTTGGCTTTTTTTGCAAAAATTTTAATTATTTTCGCGTCAAAAATGGTCTTAAAATGATTTTTTGCTATGTCCGTAGTCTATCTAGAGTAGTTTTTTATGCCCTTTAAAATGAGTGCTGGATGAAGAAAATCGGTTCACTAGTTTTTTTGTAATCTTTTACGCCAATTTGAAAAACATGGTTTTGAGAAAACGCCGTTTAAAGTTTGTCCCGAAAAACTGACGAAAAAGATGCAGATAAGGAGAAGGTAAGAGGGGAGGGATATTCTCAGAAAAATCGGTATTTGGACTGAAAACGTCGAGAACGCTCTTTAACAAAGTCGCATTCATCACTCTAAATTCCAGAGCAGAAAAAAAATCCGGTAAGCGGAATCACGCGCGCAGCAGAGATCCTGGATCCCAGGCGCGCTGGACCGGATCGGCGCCGACCACTTTCAAGTGGCATATCTTTCACAATTTTCGAGATAGGCTTTTGGAATTTTGGAATTATATTCTTAGAGCATATACTTATCAATTAAGACAATAAAAAAAAATCGATTTTTGAAAACGTCTTCATGTACTTCCCCCCTTAATCAGAGATAAGTCAACTGCAATACCTTGGTGCTGGACAAATTTTCATCACACTTAATCCCGTGGTGCAGAGATTAAGTAGTCGAGTCTGACAAATTAATCCAGATATTGCTACACTACAAAACAGTGTACCTTAGATCTATTCTTATTTTCATGTTCTATAATATAATTTACAGTGTCCAATTCAATTACTTTATATGGTCCTTTGAATAAAGGATCTAATTTCTTTCTATTTTGGACTGTTAATAATACTTGGTCGCCTATTTTTAATATCAGCGGGTTACATTCAGTTTTGCTTGTCTCGTTTCGTGATTGTTTTGAAGCTTCTAAGTATTGTTTTGCTTTATTTAGTGCATTCTGTAGTCTGAATTTTACTTCCTTACTGTACAAGTCATAATTATATACCGGGTCTGGTTGACTAGTAAAGAGTTCTGATCGAATGCTGACATTTTTAGCGAAAATTAGCTCGAATGGCGTGTATCCATGCACGGTGCTTGGTGTGGTATTGTAGCAGAATGCTTAGTGAGATGTCCATGTATCCCAATCATCTCTGTTATCGTTTACGAAACATCTTAAGTATTCATTCAGCCATTTATGATTTCTTTCTAACGCTCCTATAGTTTCTGGGTTTGCTGCCGTTGCAAACAGTTGTTTGATTTTCAAAATTTTACATATTTCCGTGAAAATCTGATTTTTATATTCTGTTCCCAAATCCGATTTGATTTTGCTCATCGGCCCGTATGTTAATATGAATCCATTGACTATTGCGTGAGCGATAGTGTTTGCTTCCTTGTCTTTTGTTGGGATTATCACGATGTACTTACTTATATATTATTTTATTTTTGCGCATAACATTTAATTCAATTTAAGATTTGTAGCTACAGTTTTTTAATATTAGGTCCGGTAAGTGTGACTTTAATTTACCCCATGTTCTATGGGTACCTAACTTTGATGACGATGACTTCCTTCCCTCATGTTATCCCACATCTGTGGTCTCTAAATTTCTTGACACCATCGCTTCCTCTGGTTTGCATCATATGAGTGATGTAAAGAACTCTATGGGAAGGCAGTTGGACCTTGTGTTTTCTTCTGATTCGACTAACAGTATAGTTGAGTTAGCTTCTGATCAGTTATCTGCTATTGATAGTTTTCATCCGCCCATCTTTGTCTCCTTCTGTTACGATGGTACTAGTATTGCGGATCCCAATCTCGAACACCATGCTTATGACTTTATGAGATCGAACTTCTCTGAGATAACGTCTAAAATCCTTTCAGTCGATTTTTCGGCATTACTGAATAATAACGAAATTGACGTCTGCGCCTTATTATTTTATAACAAGATATATGATTTGCTGGACTCCCTTGTTCCATTAAAACGGATTAAGTCTACATGCTCCTCTCCCCCATGGTATAATGCCGAACTCCGTAGTCTTAGGAACAGGAAGAACAAACTCTGGAAAAATTACTTGCGTTGTAATAGCGCAGTAGCGTGTTCTGACTTTGTGACCTGTTATGAAAGATTTAAGGCACTATCCTCTTCGCTCTATAATGAATACCTTCTTAGTGTTCGCGATAATATGCACAATAACCCTCGCAATTTCTTTAAATTCGTTAATATGAAAAAGAAATCGAACAACTATCCATCTACGATGTGGTATGAGGGGTCTTCCAGTAATAACGTGTCCGACATATCAAACAATTTTGCTTCATACTTTGAGAGTGCCTTTTCTTCGGATAACTTTGAGCCATGTGCGAATAATTTTGATCATATTTTGGATCGTCCCGCGTCACCCGATTTTTTGCCGTTTATATCACGGGATCATATTTCGGAAAAAATCAATGAACTTAAATCGGACTTTTCCTCTGGTCCTGACGGCAAACCTCCAGCCTTCGTGAGGTCCTGTTCCGATGCCCTTCTTACTCCATTGGCGATTCTCTTCAATAGGTCCCTTCAAGTTGGTAAATTTCCTACATTGTGGAAGTGCTCTTTTATAGTCCCTGTTCATAAAAAAGGCCATAAGAATATTATAACCAATTATAAACCTATCGCAAAGTTATCTTGCATACCTAAATTGTTTGAACCAGTAGTGTATTTGCAGCTTATGGAGCGGTTGTATTGGCTTGATCTCTCCCAATCAGCACGGGTTTTTGCCCGGTAGATCAACGACTACTAACTTACTTGAATCTACCTCCCACATTATTTCTGGCTTCCAGAGAGGTTTGCAAACTGACTGCATATACACGGATTTCAGTAAAGCCTTTGATAAACTCCCTCACTCCCTAATTATATTTAAACTCGGGAGGCTGGGTTTCCCCCCTGTTCTTCTCGACTGGGTTTCATCCTATCTAAGAGACAGGTCTTACCGTGTGTCACTCCGCGGCTCTGCCTCTAGAATTTTCAAGGCTTCGTCTGGTGTACCACAAGGCAGTCATCTCGGTACTCTACTATTCGTTCTTGCCATTGACGACATTGTCCGTCTGATCTCGTACTCTAATGTTCTAATCTACGCAGATGACATGAAGATCTTCTCTTATATTAAGGATGGTGGTGACGCCGCCCTTATTCAAAAGGACTTAGATACGTTTCTGGCGTGGTACGAGCATAACGGCTTACACCTCAATTTTGAGAAATGTGAAGCTATGTCTTTCTCCAGGAGTCCCAATCCTCAAGTTTATGATTACAACTTTGCACGGAATGGTCTCCGTCGCGTGCTGTCCGTAACTGACCTTGGTGTAAAACTTGATAGGAAACTTGATTTTACCCTGCATATTAACTATATCGTGTCTAGAGGCAGTTTAATCTTGGGCTTTGTTAAGTGATGGTCTTGAGAGTTCTTGGATATTCCAACATTGATGCATTTGTACTGCTCCTTAGTTAGACCTATTCTTGAGTATGCATCTCAGGTCTGGTCGCCTTACTACGCTGTTCATTCCAAGCGTATCGAATCGGTGCAACGTAATTTTCTTAGATTTGCGCTTAGAGGGCTCCCATGGGACGATCCATTTAGACTCCGACCTACACCGAGCGCCTACAGTTGCTGGGTTTGCCCTCGCTTGAGAAAAGGCGCAAGGTCGCTGACTTGGTGTTTATTCATCAGCTATTGAACTCTAATATAGACTCAGGTTCGCATGTTAGCAGGGTTTCCTTCAGACAGTCCCAACATAACCTTCGAAGACCGCCTTTGTCGCATGTTGAACCATCCAGATCAAATTATGGCATGCATGAACCAATTAATCGTATGTGTAGGGCTGTTAATTCTTGTCCTGATTTTGATTTAACTCTTGGTAAGGTGATGTTTAAGAGCTATCTATTTTCTGTGCTCCCGTGACTCTCTGTTTGTATGGTGTGTTGCTGAGTTTCCTTCCTTGTTTTATTTCTGTTTCTTTGTTTTATTTTGTTGTTGTTTGTTTGTTTGTTTTTGTTTTCCTCTGCATGCTGGTGTGGGAGCCTCATTTCATCTTTTTGATGGAATAGGTGAAGTATTTCTTGGCTCCTTGCCGAAGAAGTGCGCCTTCTGCGTTAGAAGGGTTAATTCTATGTGTTCTACTTTTGTTGGAGATGTCGCTTCCATGACGCGCAGTTGATCAGGCTGCGGTGCTATGGTTCGTATCTCTTTATCTTCAGCGCTTTTTGTTTCTTTATGAATTTGATTTGTCATTGCGCGGGTTTGCATTCGCATTATATTAATTTCCTTCAATTCATTTATGTCAACTTTTATTCTTGACAAAGCATCTGGTCCCACGTTTTCTTTTCCTTTCACATATTCAATTTCGAAGTCGAATTCTTCCAGGTCTAACCTTATCCGTGTAAGTTTTGATGAGGGATTTTTCATTCCAAACAGGTACACTAGTGGCCGGTGGTCCGTTTTTACTCGAAATCTTCTGCCGTAAACGTACGGTTTGAAGTACGTTATCGCCCAGTGAATCGCTGCAAGTTCTTTTTCTATAGTAGATTTATTTTTTTCTCCGGGGGAAAAAGTTTTGCTTGCGTATGCGATTGGCAGTTCCTTTCCATCGGTATTTTGCGACAATATTGCTCCGCATTGCTCTTTTAATGCATCGGTTGAAATTATGAAGGGTTTCCCAAAGTCAGGGTGTTGTAGTATCGTTGGTGACACTAGGATATTTCTTAGGGTGTTGAATGCTTGCTGATGTGCGTTGGTCCACTCGAATTTTATATTTTTACGGAGTAACTTATTCAAGGGTAATGCAGTATTTGCGAAATTTGGAACGAAACGTCTGTAATAGTTACAGAATGCAACGAAGCGTCTTACTTCGTCTGCATTTTTCGGTACAGGGTAGTTTTTTATAGCTTCATATTTTGAGCTATCCGGTTTGATGCCTTGAGCCGATATTTGATGTCCTAAATATGTGACTTCTGTCTGGAAGAACTTACATTTTTCAGGGTTTAATTTGAGATTGCGTTCGCGTAGTCTTTTAAATACTGTTATTAAATTTTTAAGGTGATGCGACTTGGAGCATCCTATAACGATTATATCGTCAATATATAGGAATGCTATTTCTGGGGTTAAACCCGTCATTCGTTGAAAACTATTTGGGCTTATATTGAGTCGGAAAGGAAGTCGCGTATATTGGTAATGCCCTCGGTTTGTGGAGAAAACGGTGAACTTTCTCGAGTGTTCTTCTAGCGAAATTTGGTGAAAGCCTGACATGAGATCTAAAGTGGAGAAGTATTTGACTCGACCCATCTGATCGAGAATATCTTCTAGCCGTGGGAGTGGGAATTTATCGGCTAGGACTTTTTTGTTTAGGTTGCAGAAATCGACTACGAGTCGCCATTTCTTTTGTTGGCCAGTGGACTTCTTCGGTACCATAAGTATTGGGGAGTTAAATTGTGAGACTGAGTCCTCTATGATGCCATCTGCCAGCATTTGCTCTACTTGTCGATAAATTTCGTGTTTATGAACCGCCGGGATCCGGTAGTTTTTTGTGTATACCGGTGTATTATCGGAAAGGTCTATATTTTGCTGATAGAAATAATTTGTCGACAGTGGTTCGTCTTCAAGAGCAAATACATCATGGTATTGGCGGCATGCATCTTCAAGCTGTACTTTAGCATAGTCTGGTATGTTATTGAAATTTAGCTTGGATATTACCTTATGCGCTCTGTTTGAGTTGTTTGGTTTGGTTTTCATGATGTGAAAATGTTCTAAGGGTTCAGTTTTTATTTCTAATTCCTTTATTATTATTATTTTGTTTGAAGTATTCAAAATTCTTACTAGTGGGTTATTTTTTGAAATTATGGTACCTGATATGAAAACGCCTGGTTGAATTTTTGTGTTTAGGATGACTAAATCATCAGAGTTGTTGATATTGAAAATTTTTACTTTTCTAAAGGTTTCACATCGAGGCAGTATGGCTATTGAATTTGATTTTGGCCCACTTGAAATGGGCAATACTACTACTTTATTATTTATGGTGATTGAGAGTGTCCACGTATCGTAATCGATGTTGGCCTTAAACTTTGTAAGAATATCTAATCCTAATATAGCATCGGCTTCAATAGCAAAATCTTCATCCACAATTTGTAACGAGTACTCTACTGAGGCTTCTTTGTTTAGTTGTTGTTGTCCCGATAGATTGTTTTTTCGCGTTAGTTACTCCTTGCATTATGCAGTAATTCTTTTTATTGTATAACTGGTCGTCGCTGATTTTTCTTTGTTTAAATATCGAAATGTCCGCGCCAGTGTCTATGATAAATGTACAGGTTGAGTCGCACATTTCCACATACGCTTGTATAAAATTTGTTAGTGAAAGGTTTAATTGGTAAATTCGGGGTTTGATTGTGTTATGCCCCCCAACCGGGCCATTTCTGTGTCGGGTTGGGGGTCCTGGTATTCCCCCGACCCATTCTTCTGTTTTGCAAGTTTGCCCGATTGCTAATATTTTGAGTCCGGTTTGTCTGCTGTACTTGAATGGGCCGGTAATTCCTATTATAGCTATTGTTATTATTATAATTGGACCTGTTTTAATTGTTGTAGACCGGCCTATTGGAATTATAATTTTGTCTGTTGTTATATTTATTATATCTGCCGTTATTGTTATTGTAGTTGTACCAATTATTTCTACCCTTGTTTGGGTTGTTCCCTGATCTTTCGGAATGGTTGCCCCTGTAGTGTAAGATGTTACTTGGTTGTTCTTTGTCTACTGATGTTGCCTTTGCCGTTATCTCCGGTAGTGTTGTGAGATTACTATCTTTTAATATGAGTATTGTTTCTCGGTTGTACACATTATTGATAAATTCTTGGACCGAAAATTTTTCACCTAGTTTTTCAACAGTCTCTCCTGTTGCCGCCTTTTCGGCTTTCAGTGCTCTAGTGAGCTTACTAGAGAGGTCTTCAATTTGATTGGCAAAGTCTGCCAATTTTTTATTTCCTTGTCGTGATACTCTTAGTTGTGCTAGAACTGCGTCCGACGAAAGCTTAGATGACAATTTTTGCCGTATTTTATTTTTAATTTCTTCGATCGAGTTAGTATCGGCTGTAATTACAAGCTTTGCTTTGCCTGTTATTCTTGTCTTGATAGATTTTAATATTATTGTTTTATGCTCTGCTGGTGTTAAATCATCAAGCAGTTCGATCGATTCTATGAATGCTTCCGTTGCCTCATGTTTCACATCATATGTCTGGATCAAAGAGGTAGCCGTTTTTATATCGAAGGCCATAGTTTGTTCCTTTCGAATGATTATTAGTTGCGAAATATCTCCTGCTAGCTCTTTAATTTGTTTGTAAACTGGTGCGAATTTAAATGTCGATTCTGCGTCTCTTGGTACGCTTACGAAGCTTTCTGCTTCTTCAATTAGTTTGTTCACTGATTCTTCTTTTGTTTTCAATATTTTTCCGGTGTATGGCCGGTTTTTACTTTTATTGAAATTTGTTAGTATTTTTTGAAGTTCATCCCTGATTTCAGTTAATACGTCCATTCGTGGATGTTCATGTGTTAGCCGAGCATTTTTTACAAATATTTCTTTCTCAGCCCTCTATAATATTGTTTGTACAGCGTGAAAATAAATTCAGCTACTTTAATTATTACAATGTCATCAATAAGATGCTTTAAGGGTAGGTAACATTTATAAAATATTTATTTATTTATTTTTTCTTTTTTTTCTTTATTTGATCATTATAATAAATCTTATTTTAATTTTCATAAATAACTATACAAAAATTTTTTTTCTTTATTATTATTATAATTACTTAGAATTTTTTTTTTATGTTGTTTATTTCTTTCTTGGCTTTCCTGATGAGCTCCGTGTATTTTATAATTTCTGCTTCTGTGGTGACGATCTTGAGAAGTTCCTTATACTTCGCAATGTCTTGATTAATGCGGTTTCGCCTTCCCCCTCGAGTTGATTTATTTTTATTTATTGGTGTCTCTTCCTTATGTTTTTGTGTTCTTCTTCTGTATTTCTCGATGGTAATCTTCCTTGGTCCAGGTTTGTATTCGGGGACCTCGAGCGTTGTTCCTTTTATTGCCCTTGGTATATATGGCTGAATGGTTTTGCCGGCCGGATATAGAGTGAGCTCCTCGATGTTCTTCTTCGGTTGCTTCAGTTTTTCTATTTTCTTGAATATCCTCTCGAATGCTCTATCAATCTCGCTGTCCATTACTTCCTGCGCTTTATTCGAATTATTAAATGCGATTTATTTAACTACAAAAACTGCAGGATAAATTGTCACTGTCTTCTTGAAAATTGCAGGCTAAAATATCGCGAACTTCGAAACTGCAGGTTGAAATATCACGGTCGCCATGTGGTATTAGAATTATTTATTCTTCGCGGTCTTTACCTTAAAGTTTAAGTTCCCTGGAGTAGCCGAAAGGCATTAACTCCTATGGAGCAGCTAGATGAGCGTTAACTTCGAGCTTAATTGAGGAGAATCTTAATTAAGCATTAACTCCTGTATTAAAAGACGCTTTTTCGACTAATCTAATTTATTCAATTAACAAACTATATTTATACAGAATTTTTGCTTACTACCTAAGTTCAAAAGTACTTATTTGCTAACATAACTTAATAGGTTATCATTAAAACTAAACATTCAAATTATTGCAAAGTACGCAAATCATTGCTAAATACTCACATTATTGGTAATTACTCTAAATACACTTAATAAGCTAAATACTCATATCCAATGCATTCACCTGTAGATATCAGGTGACATACTTTCGTTAATTGCTCGCGTGCTTCTTTTTGCTGCGCGATGCACTTCACGTCAGTCAGAGCTTTGGTAAATTGTTTGTTTACGTTGTTCTGACATGAAACTTGTGTGCCGTAATTTGGCTCTACTGCCTGGCTTTGGTTAGGTTACTACACCTGCGCTGTGGTAGTTTTCCGAAGCTCTGGAAAGATTCTGTGTTAATCCCTCTTCACAAGAAGGGAGACATGGCAAACATATCCAACTACAGACCCATCACCAACTTGTCAGACATTGCAAAGCATCCTTGGCCCGCTCCTCTTCATAATTTATATCAATGACGTCTCGTTACTTCTGCCCAGGTCCAGAATCCTGTGATATGCTGATGATGCTAAAATCTTCAGCGCGGTCTCCTGCGACGATGACTGTGCTCTGCTGGGCTTGTCTTCCACTGAATGCCAGCAAATGCACCATTATTTCTTTTTCACGTAAGTTTCGCTCTATTTCCTTCAACTACTCCATAGCTAGTTGCACCTTGAGCAGGGTTGACTTGATCAATAACCTGGGGGTGTTTCTTAACTCTCGTCTCTCGTAAGAGGCCCACGTAGATTTCTTGGTTGCCAGAGCCAATTCCACGCTTGGCTTTGTAAAAAGATGTTCTAGGGAATTTGACGATCCGCATTTGACGAGGCTTCTGTACTACACTTTCGTCACACTTATCCTGGAGTACGAAAGTCTGGTCTTGGATCATTACTTCAAAGAGAACATTAACCGATTCGAGTCAGTCCCGTATTTATGTATAAAAGAAGTGTGCAAAATTTGAGAAGGATCGGATGAGTAGTTTTTGAGTTACAGTGATCACGGATTTTGAAAAACTAAATCTGAGAAAAACTATCTTGTATATGAGATGTATCGAATGGAGAGAGACCCGAGGCACTGTATCTCCGGCAGTTTTGCTCCAATCGACCTGAAATTTTAGCTAGATACTCTTAAAGAGTTGTACTATCAAATAAACAAAATGCAAAAAAAAATTTTTAAGTTTGTATGCATTCGCATGTTTATAATGGCTACCGTTGCCTAAGGGTTGAAACTAAATGCGCATTTGGCTGACTTCTTGAAAGTATATATATGTATATTAAACAAAATCTATTTATTATCATCGATGCCGATCAATGTGAGTGAATTTTTTTTTTAGAATCTATATCGTCAGAAAATATGCTTCCCAAAAGTTCGTCACTTAGTAGATCTACTAGCGCAGAACGTAGATATAAGCGAATTCCACCTTCTCAAACACACGAGGAACGACAAGCGAGCAATGAACCAGATCGTTTACGAATTGCTTAAGCGGGAAGTACAATGGATGCTTCGCTTGCTCTGCTTACTTAAAACTTTATGTGCTTTGGATGCTTCAGATGACTACGTGACCGAATGCTCGCTTGCTTTGACATTTGCGTTCCGTCATCTTCCATCTCGTTTTTGTGCGGGAAGCGTGAATATTTTATTGAAATTTAAAAATAAATAAAATTTCATATTATAATGAATTTAAAAAATAAATTTATTTATTTACTGTATGAGCTAGCAGCTAGCATCTAATTTTAGAGGTTATGTTTATATGTCAAAGCGTCCAAAGCTTTCAAAAGTAGAAAGTTGGTTAACTTTCGCTTCAGATGCTTTACTTGCTTCGTTCGTTTGGTTCGCACTCATACAAAGTCTTTATTTCAATCTTCTGTTAAAGGAAGCGAAGCAAATCAAGCGCGCATTGTACTTCCACCTTTATTCACGTGCATCAGAATCAGAAAATCGACATGCCGCAAGAATCGAAAGAGAACGTTCACGAGCTACCCGATCACGCGCATCAGAATCAGATGACCAAATTGCAGCGAGAATTTAAAGAGAACGTTCACGAGATGTTCCATCTCGACAAACAGTACATGCTGGTTTGAATCTTGCTGCATTTCAATATGATGTTAACTACGACTAAACTTTGCATCACAGTGTGAATATCTGCAAAATGGATAAGGTGTGTGGGCATTGCGGTTCACTTAAGTTCAACAATGAAACACCAGGAATGTGCGGCGCGAATGGCAAAGTCAAATTGCCGATATTGCATCCACCAACTGTTGTAGACATTGCTTTCGGGCGACTCAACTGATTCCAAATAATTTTCGCAGAACAGTCGCAAATATAATTCAACGCTTCAAATGGCATCTTTTGGAGCTGACAACGTTTTCCAAGATCAGTACATGCCTACTTTCAATAGCAGCAACGCGCCGGGTACCAGCTAAAATACAGATTTACACAGTACAGATACAGTATATACAGTAGAATTTTAGAAATTTGTATTTGTAAAATCGCAGAATAAAGACCACAGCAAGCAGACGTGGCGCGTTCAATTTCAGTTTCTGATAACCGGCTAACGGACATAACACTATACTTCCAGACTTTTGAACATTTCTTTCATTCAATATGCGAACGTAAAACGTCTTATCTGTTCTATATATCCGGAATGTTTAGGATTTTTCATCACATCAAACATAAATAGTTGCACTAAACGTCATTTAATATGCAAAATATGCACAAAATTTACACTTGACCCGAGTGAATTTGCGAAATATCCAAAATAAACTTTTTATAAACTCGAGCGACGGGAGAAATATAACAAAATTTCGCTGATCGTGTTGAGAAATTTTGTTATTATTATATTTTGTGCGTATTTTGCAAATATTTGACCGCAAAAGTGGTGTGACAGTTAAGTGATCAGAATATGATACAGCTGTCCAGATCGGTGTTTAAATTAGCTGGTTTAAGATTTAGTTTTCGGTTTCGTGTGAAAGTGTCCAGTAAAAAGAAGAAAAACTAACCCTTTGGTGCTGCTGTTGAGGAAGAGGCAAAGGAGTTTACTTTTTCTTTATCAGATACACTGATCGTGTTGAATAATATTGTTATATTTCTCACGTCGCTCGAGTTTACAAAAAGTTTATTTTGGATTTTTTTTAAATTTAATTAAAATTTATATTATATATTGATCAATTAATTTAATTAAAATTTATATTATATCTTGATCAATTATTTAAGTCACTGTAACAATATATTTGTTTTAACCTTGTTGAGCACATCTTGTTTAGTTCATATTCATATTGGTTTGTTACTACAAATGCAATTTAATGAGTAACTGTACACATCTAATATGAGTGACTCCTTATCAGCTTTATACCTCTATTCGTTTTTAGCTAGATCTATTTGTTTTATTTCATTTCGGATTTATTTACGTATCTCTATTAGCACCTGTGTGCAATCTTTAAGCTCTTCTTGACACTGCTACAATTTTTCTTATGGTCCGCCATAAATAAAAATTAAGTGGGGTTAGGTCGGGAGAACGAGCCGGCCAGCTAAAATTTTCCCGCCACCGTATCAACTAACCCCCATAATTTCCATTCAACCACTGGATTATGTTTCTTCCGCAATGTCCTGGCGCTCCGTCATGTTGATGAGGCCTGTTCCTGTACGTGTGCCACATGTAAAGAATAATGTTTCGTAATACTCTTTATACTGTCGATGAACTCACCCCTGCACCACACGCTATGCACCTTGTACTTGTAGTACAAGGTGCATAGCTTGAGTTTTGCTTACCTCAAGTATTCTCTCCTCTATTTCCTCTGAAATGGGCCGTTGGAGTTGAAAGTGTATGAACGCTTCCAGTTTCTCAAAACTTTGAAAGGCACTTTGAAAGACACTTTTAGATGGTTACCTTCTATCTGGGAATCGCATGTGATATTCGTGTTCTGCTTTTTTAACCAACTTCCCAAAAACAAAGAGGTTCTAAGATCTACGCGTATATTTTTTTTTAAATTTTTTTTTTATGTCTGACCGGCCATAACTTCGTAACGCGTCGACCGATTTTGATGATTCTTTTTTTGTTGGGTAGAGTATGTTCACCGATTGGTACCATGTCAAAAAAATTTTTGGTAGGGTGGGGGTGGGGCGTGGGGGTGAAACCTAACTTTGTAACGCGTGCTCCGATTTGGATGGTTCTTTTTTGTTGTACAGAGTATGATCCGCCATTACTAATAGGAGAAAAAAAATTTGGCCTAGGGTAGGGGGAGGGGGAAGGGGGAGGGGGGAAGGGGGAGGGGGGAAGGGGGAGTCTAACTTTGTAACGCGTGGACCGATTTGGATAATTCTTTTTCTGTTGGGTAGAGTATATTCCGTGGTTGATACCAGGTGAAAATGTTTTTGGGGGGATGGGGATGGAACCTAACTTTCTAACGCGTGATCCGATTGCGATGGTTCTTTTTCTGTTGTATAGAGTATGACCCCATATTGCTAATAGGGGAATAATTTGGTCCTAGGGTGAAAGGTGTGGGTGGGGGGAGGGTTAGTCTAACTTCGTAACGCGTGGACCGCTTTGGATAATTCTTTTTCTATTGGGTAGAATATGATCCTTGGTTGATACTACGAGAAAACAAATGTTGCTGTGGTGGGGGTGGGAGAAGGGGGTGGAACCTAACTTTGTAACGCGTGGATCGATTTGGATGCTTCTTTTGCTGTTGTATAGAGTGTGATCCCCCATCGCTAATAGGAGAATAATTTGGTCCTTTGGTGGTGGTGGGGGAGGGGGAGGGGTAGTAACTTCGTAACGCGTGAACCGATTTCGATGATTCCTTTTATGTTCGGTAGAGTATGTTCCTTGATTGATACCATTAGAAAAAAAGTTTAGTGGAATGGGGGTGAGGTATGGGGTTAAAACTAAGTTTTAACGCGTGGACCGATTTGGATGGTTCTTTCTTCGTTGTATAGAGTAGAAGACACTAAAAAGTGAAAAATAAAATAGTTTTTAAAAAAAAAGTTGAACCGACTTCACAAAAAGCGCTAAAAAACATAAAATAATTTTTAATTTTATATCTATTACGACATTTTGAAGTCGGTGCAAATTAAACAAATAAAACAACTACATAACCACAATTGAAATTAATACATAATACTACCTGAACGTTTTAGCTCACGGGATCATAAGAAAGGACAATTAAATATTGTTGTTGTAGTTGTTTGGTTTGTTTGGTTTGCATCGACTTCAAAATGTCGTAATAGATACAAAATTAAAAATTATTTTATGCTTTTTAGCGCTTTTTGTGAAGTCGGTTCAACTTTTTTTTTTAAAAACTATTTTATTATATCTGAAGATCATGTGATTCTCGACCTTACTGTGTATCCAAAGCCAAGGTTCTTATACCATCAATTTGTGCTGGGTGCAAGTAGTACATAAACCACTAAACCGGATTGAGATGATAAAACTGTAAGAGAAAGGGTTAAACGAAATAAAACACCTGTTTACCTTAGCGCTAACAAACTTCCAAAGAGAAAGAGTTCTTTATTGAGATATCCTCAGCGCAAGTCAATGTGGGTCAGACAAGTTCACTACACTTCATGTAAACGTTATTAATGCTGACGCTGAGGAAATCCAGTCATGACAATTTTGAAACATTAAACTTTACCTACTTAATTGAGCAATTATTTTGATTTAAAGAAAGTGAAATTAGAGCTAGGTAATTGTTATGTTTTGCAATTTACATTTATGTTAGCACAATAAAAAAAAGGAACTGATAGGTTTAATGACTTTAAATTGAAATGAAAAACAATTAGATATTTTATGGTACCTTAATCTATCTTAACTACATTATGATGGTGATCTTGTTCATTCTCCCCGCGTTGAACGGATGTTCAATTTGATCAGAGATGAATGACATAGTTGGGACATCGCTGTTGTGGTGGAGAGGCAGAAATATTCCCTTTACTTGACCTAATTCTGATGTTAAATCCGAGGTACAGGGTGATGATAATGACACGATCCAATGCCATGTAGCTTATGGTGAATTGATGAACTGAGTTAGTGTTGATCCGATGCGGTAAGTTGGAGACGTCTAAAGAGTTTAGTTGATTTTGAATTTCTTGCAATGCAGCAACTTGACCTTGGTATTTGGAACTTTCTTTGAATTTTATTGGCAACTGCTCAGCGGTTATTGTGTCATACGATAATCCCAATTTTGTGTACGATGTTCTAGATTCACTTGTGTAGATCTGATGTACATGAATGGTTACATTATACTCTTTGATTATGCAATTTGGTTGAATCCTTAGAATGCCAGAGCCATTTAACATTATCGGAAAAGTTTCACTGTCGTAAACCACGTTGATGGGAATTTTGGACTTCAGAGCAAAATCCATTGATTAGTTTGAAATAATTTTATCCAAAGAGGTTGCTGTCTTATTTCATTCAGCTTGCATTGGGGTAGGTTCGGATTGTTATTAAGAAGTTCTATTTCGCAAGAACTGAGTGCGGCTCCTCTGTGATAAATAGGGTGTAATTGTTTGCAGAGATATCGGTCTCCCTTGAATACTGTGCACGAAGATAGTTCTGCCTCTTTAAGGGGGTCATATTGATCTCGAAGCGGAATAACATCCAGAAAAGGAGAGTGTGATTCCATTGCTATGAAAGTGTTGTTGATAAAGTTGGGTATCGGTCTCACTGTGAATAGATCGAAACTCTTTCTATTTACTAGTGGCAACTTGATTTCAAATAGGACATGATTGTTAGCGAGTCCGACTTCCGCCCTCATTGATTTGTATAGCTCTAGTATGTCGCCTTGATTTACTGGAAGTTGGAAATGTCTAGGTATGTATTATCGTGATTTCTTGTTTTAATTGCTTGGGCGATAATAATAAAAGATTGATTTTTCCATGATGACTGTCTGTCAAAACTTCAATAATTGCAGTCTGAATACGTTGAAGATTATATTGGTGATGATAAGATCGTTAAATATCTCGAGATGAACCGCCTTCGTCGCGAAGCAGCAAAATACTGCAATGTAGGCCTTCTGTGGTCGTTTTTTTCTTATTTTGTAGTGGATCCAGATAGGTCGACAGAAATCGACACCTGAATTAACAAATGGTCGTGCTGGTTGCACTTGCAGAGGCGACAAGTTGCCCATTATCTGTGTTAGCAGTTTAGGCTTTTAGCGCACGGAACACAAAGCTGCACAATTGAGCGAACGATAGTTTTCCCTTTGATGGGCCAAAAACGTTGTCTTGTAATGGATAGAAGTCCTTGTGGACCTACATGATGATTCTGTCGGTGTATGTCGGCTATTAACAGTTTGGTGAATTCATGTGTATATGGCAGCAAAATGGGATGTTTGGCGTCATATGAGAGTGTAGCAGCTTCTAATCGACCTCCAACGCGGAGAATATTTCTTTCATCTAGAAATGGTGAAAGGCTTGCTAATGAGCTTGTCTTATTAATTTCCCTTTGTTGTCTCATGTATTGGATGTCTTCTTTGAATTCATTTTCTTGCATTTTGCTGACATTCGTGAACAGTGCCTCATCTAACTCTTGTACAGTGAGAGCGGGTCCTGTTCTGGAGTTACTGGTTGAACCTTTCAACCTCTTAATGAAACGTAAGACAATACGTCATGCTTTCGGAAGGAGTTTCCATGGTTTATGTTACATATAAAATGAGTTGGGTAATCTTTTGTTTCTGTATGTGTAGTTGTCGACAGTGCGGACGCTTTTTTCTCCAGGTCACATTGCGCACCCTTGGTATAAGGTGCTGGCCATATACATTTTTTGCCATGTAAGAATGGCGGACCATAGAACCAAAGATTGCGATGTGTTAATTTTTCTGGATTTGTCCCCCTGGAAAGTATATCGGCCGGATTTTCCTTTGAATTAACGGGTCTCCATTGTTGCGGAATCGAGATCTCTTGTATATCAGCGATTTTGTTTGCTACAAAGGTCTGGAATGATAAAGATGTAGCATTTATCCAGGCGAGAACGATTTCTGAATCCGTCCAAAAATAGGTAAGCGTATCGTTTAATTTTAAGCCCCTTTTAACTCTTTGAATCAATTCTTCTGCTAATTTGGCTGCACTTAATTCCAGCCGTGGAAGAGTTAGTTTTTTCGTTGGCACTACTCTAGATTTGGCACATAAAAGACGAACAATGACTGCTCCTTCTATGTTGATTGAACGTATGTATATGGCGGTACCGTAGGCCTTTTCTGACGCATCGGCAAAACCATGCAGTTGTACAGACATGGGTGTGTCGTTTGAAAACACATGTCTTGGAAATTGAATGCTGTTCAATGTTCGTAGCCCATTGCGAAACGTTTTCCACGTCATGTGCAGTTCCACCGGTAGCGCAGTATCCCAATCAAGCTTAAGTTTCCGTAACTTTTGCAGAAACATTTTACCAGTGACTACAACGGGAGCCATAATACCGAGCGGATGAAATAATCGGGAAATGTCAGACTGCTCTTTTTGTTATTTTGTGGGTGGGATCCCAAGTGCTTCTAATTCAGAATTGATCTGTTCTTGGCATCCACGTTAGTCGCAGGGATTCGATAGAAAAGTCCTTTTCATCCGTAAAGTTTAATTGAACTTCCTTCTTCTGTATGTCTGCGGTGAAAACGAAACGGGGTAATCGAAACCATAAGATAATAGTGAAAAGATCATCTTGAATTGTTGGTCCTGTATACAATATATCATTAAGCGATGTATTTGTTGAATTCTTCGCTGAGGCATCGAAGACTACTCTTAATTTTGTAGTACTGCTGTCTGGTTTTAATACGCAGTGATGAGGAAGGAAGTAGTGCGAGGATGGAATATTCCTTGGGTTGATTTCTTCCATGTGACCTAGTTGTATGTATTCATTCATTAAATCCATATATTGTTGCCGTAATTCTGAACTTCTCGCGAGCTTTTTCTCTAATGTATGAAATCTTCTTAGAGCTATATCTCTTGATTGCCCTAGAATGCTGGGCTCTTTTGCAAATGGTAAACGTACTATAAGTCGTCCAGTGCTATCTCTCTGGCTCGATTGAATATAGTGCGTCTCGCACTGTTTTTCGGACGCGGTAAAGTTGTTCCCTCGGCTTACTTCAGCTTCTTCGATTTTCCAGAATTTCTCAATGGCATTTCCAATATCTGATTCAGTGCAGATTCCGCAAATAGTTGAGGATTGTGTTGTCTGATTACTTTTGCCTGCTATTAACCATCCAAACACTGTATTTTGTAAGGTTGGCAGGTTCTCTCCTAATTGTATTTGCCCATTGCACAGAAAATGGTAATAAAATTCTGCACCTAGAAGAAGATCTATGTGATCCGAATGTGGGGTCATCCAGCTAAATATTCTGTGGTAGATTCCAAGTTGTGGTGTCTACTGGTTGACTTGGTTGATTAGAAATTATTTGCGTGAGGACAAAAGCTTCTAATCTGGTTGAAAATCCATTTATTCTGGATTTCAGTGTTGCGCTTATTCTTCGTTGTGAATGTTGTTTTCCACTTCCAATACCTGGATGTACATTGATTCATGAGCAAGTGTCACACCAAGTTTCGAGAATGGCGCGACATTCAATTTCCTTTCCATTGTCACTCACTATTTTCAACCGACTTCCCAAAAACACAGAGATTCTAAGTTCGACGCGTATTTTTTTTTATTTATTTTTTATGTCTGATCGGGCATAACTTCGTAACGCGTCGACCGATTTTGATGATTCTTTTTTTGTTGGGTAGAGTACGTTCACCGATTGGAACCATGTCCAAAAAATTTTTGGTAGGGTGCGGTTGGGGGTTAAACCTAACTTTGTAACGTGTGGACCGATTTGGATGGTTCTTTTTTTGTTGTACAGAGTATTATCCCCCATTGCTAATAGGAGAAAAAAAAGTTGGTCTATGGTGAGGGAAAGGGGTGGGGCTTAGTCTAAATTCGTAACGCATGGACCGATTTGGATAATTCTTTTTTTGTCAGGTAGAGTATGTTCCGTGGCTGATACCACGTAAAAAAAATTTTGGTGGTGGTGGGGGTGGAACCTTACTTTGTAACGCGTTATCCGATTTCGATGGTTCTTTTTCTGTTGTATAGAGTGTGATCCCCCATTGCTAATAGGGGAATAATTTGGTAATATGGGGGTGGTGGGGGAGGGGGAGGAGTAGTAACTTCGTAACGCGTGGACCGATTTCGATGATTCCTTTTCTGTTCGGTAGAGTATGTTCCTTTTGCTACCATGAGAAAAAAAGTTTAGTGAAATAGAGGTGGGGTAGGAGGTTAAACCTAACTTTTTAACGCGTGGACCGATTTGGATGGTTCTGTCTTCGTTGTATAGAGTAGAAGACACTAAAAAGTGAAAAATTAAATAGTTTTAAAAAAAAAAGTTGAACCGACTTCACAAAAAGCGCTAAAAAGCATACAATAATTTTTAATTTTATATCTATTACGACATTTTGAAGTCGGTTAAAATTAAACAAATAAAACAACTACAGTACCACAATTGAAAATAATTCATAACACTACCTGAACGTTTCAGCTTACGGGATCATAAGAGATGACGATTAAATATTTTTGTAGTTGTTTGGTTTGTTTGTTTGCACCGACTTCAAAATGTCGCAATAGATATAAAATTAAAAATTATTTTATGCTTTTTAGCGCTTTTTGTGAAGTCAGTTCAACTTTTTTTTTTAAATTATTTTATAACTCGTACGGTGCTCAATAGAACTTGACTTACTTGACTTTTGTTAGTTAAAGCCGTTAATGTCAGTGGCTTATCACTCATTGCTGTATGGATTACGGGAGTACGATGTAGGTCTTCGTTGTTGAAATTCGGTTTCTGGACACCGGGAATTGGTTTTTTCTCTGCAGATTTATTGAAGAAATTGGACGTTGTACCTTCAGAAACCTTGGTGGGTTCCATATGTACCAGTGTGTTGTGTTTTCGAGAACATTTTGTGCATCCCCTGAGAGTACATTTTGAAGCCATGTGCCCAGGTGTTAGACAATTAATACATATATCATGTTTGCGCAGTAAGTTTAGTCTATGTATAGGTGACAAGTTTAAGAAGCTTCGGCAACGGAAAAGTGGATGATTATCATTGCAAGCTATGCATTTTGAGCTTGATGATATAATTGACGTCAGTGATTTAGTTGCACTTGGCTTTTTGTGGTTCTCTTCCAAGCTTCTTCCTTTATGACCCAACGCCTCGAGAGATTGAAATCGTGATTCAAGAAATGAGAGAAAGTCCTTTAAAGATTGAAATTCATTTGGGTTTGTCAGAGACTGCTCATAGTGATAATGCGTTGTCTTATCAACTTTCTTGAGCATTATATGCAGTAGTAGAGTATCCTAGGTTGATGTGGAAACTCCAAGATTTTCCAAGCTCAACAAGCATTATTGTGTGGTGTTGTGCAAAGTCTTAATAGCGTTAGCAGAGGACATTTCACCTGCATGAGACGGCTGATTCAGTAATTTTTTAACCATCGCTTGACTAATAATCTCGGATTTTGATATCTTTCTTGTAGGGCTTCACGATACTCGAGATAATTCTCGCTGCCGGTATCGGTCTCGACACGATACCGAGACTGGCAGCGAGAACAATATCATTGGTAACAGTGCGATACCGAGAGCGAGATTGAGGTGACGAGAGTGGACGAGATATTAGTTTTTATCATTTTATTGTGGAAATTTTTTTTTAGTTGTTTCAGCTTTTATGTCGCTCCGAAAAATTTGAATTGTGTGATACACTGCTGTGTGAGGTATACACTGCTCTCCTCAATCGCTTCTTTCTACATTATTTCCTTCTTCAGATATTTGCGCTTTATCAAAAATAGCAGACAATAGCCTTTGCTACCTTATTTTCGCGATGGGAATATGAAGAAAATGCATATATACATAGATATATCACTTGTCCTCGCTCCCCGTTATCCCACCGAAATACCTTTTTTTTATCTTTCCGAGAGCGAGATCGTACCGAGACTCGCCTATATCTCGCCGAGATTGCGACGAGAGCGAGATCGTCTTCACCTTGACGAGACCTGCCAAAGTCTCGGTTTTGTCTCGGTGCCGTGAAGCCCTACTTTCTTGTAACATTTTCCTAGCAGCATTGTAATTTTTTTCGGTTAGCGTAAAGTGCCGCAGTAATTTTTCGGCTTCTCCAACAAAATTTGTTTTCAGGTACCACATTTTCTGGCAGTTGCTCATTGCTTGGTTGTGGACCATTTGAGAAAACAAATCATAAAATTGTCGCCATTTGGAGTAATCACCGTCAAACCTTGGCAGCGTAATTTTTAGCATCTTCAGCATAGTAGCTGCTGTCGATACTGATGCATGTGGTGGCAATTGTGAATTCGAGGCTTGGTCAAGCTTGTTAGTCAGCATTATGAGACACTTATGAACTCTCTCTTCTAGATTAAAATATCCATCGAAATCATGCCCATAGGTAGCCGGATCTTCAGTTAATTCAAAGATGCTATGATGTTGCTCTTCTACTTGAGTCCAATAGTAATTGATTGCATTTAATTTTAATTCAAAAAATGCTCTTGATTCTTAATTATCTTCTAACCTTTCAGTGGTCGTTAGAAGACGGCAGAGTGAATCAATTGTTGCTCTTTGTCTTCGAATGAGCTTAATGAGCAATTTGTCGAAACTGATACATTATCAATCTGCTATTTGTCTGCAGATAGTTTATTCTTGTGTGATTCAATTGGTATTATCGTAAGACCCTTTAAAGTTGCCAATTTTCCTGCGAAGTGTCCCTTATACTGATTATAATGATTCTTTAAGTCAGTATAATAGGTTGTTGTGAAGTAGGAATGATCCTTCGGTGCATTTGGATATCTTCGTATTTCCTTGTCCGTTGTGTCAAACTAGGTCCACGCTGCATCCAGCCTTCGGAGCCTTTCCACGTAGTAATCTGCTGTAGTCTTTCTTTCGGGCGAAATTAAATTGAAATCACTCTTTCAAATTCTAAGCCATAATTTCGTTGTTCGGCGAACATCTGCTCAATTTTCGTTGGACTGTTGTCTATTGCCATTCTAAATACACTGATAATGAAGTACTACAAGATTTAAAAGTTTGATAATTGATGACTGGCTGCTCTGAATGAAAGTTGCGAGTCGTACACCGGATTGAGATGATAAAACTGTAAGTGAAAGGGTTAGACGAAATAAATCACCTGTTACCTTGGCGCTAACAAACTTCCAAAGAGAAAGAGTTCCTTATTGAACGTAAATTTTTATAAAAATATTTGCTTACGCTACTGTAATTCATTATTGGGATTTCCTCAGCGCAAGTCAATATGCGTCAGACAAGTTCATTACACTTCATGTAAACGGTATTAATGCTGACGCTGAGGAAATCCAGTCATGACAATTTTGAAACATTAAACTTTACCTACTTAATTGAGCAATTATTTTGATTTAAAGAAAGTGAAATTAGAGCTAGATAATTGTTATGTTTTGCAATTTACATTTATGTTTAGCACAATAAAAAAAAGAAATGATAGGTTTAATGACTTTAAATTGAAATGAAAAACAATTAGATTTTTTATGTTACTTTAATCTATCTTAACTACATTATGATGGTGATCTTGTTCACCATGTGCAATAAATGGTAATAATCTTTGTGTAGGAATGCTTACAACACAATTATTTTATGACCTAGAGTAAACGTTTTACTACCACACATCGACTACTTCACTTAAGTTAGTGTTATTACCAAAAACCAATTTGGAGGCAAGTAGAAATTGGTCTTGAAGGGCAGGTGTGAGTTGTACGTTTCCTCATGTAAGTTCAGAATAGTAAAAGATTTTTGTGTTTTAAATTTCTGTTCAAAGAAAACAGATTGGAAACTGTTCAAACACGAAAGTAAAAAAAATACAGGAAAAATTCTTAAAGGGATATACTAAATCCCGGAATACAATACCCGAGAGTCGGGGGTAAGTAAAGTTTTCGGAAAAGAAGGGTGCAAGGAAAAAACCACACTGACTTTCACGCATTCATTTACTTCTACTTTGCCTTAAGGTTCAATCTGTCTATTTGGTACTTTGCTGCTTGGTCGACTGAGCTGAACTGGCTGATAAGCCGGACTTCAAAACTCTCAATTACCTTCGATGGATGTGTGGGCGCTGAATGAAATTCAAAACTTCTGGTCATCTTTTGTAGCTACGATCATGTGATGCCAAAATGTACTTATCGATGAAAAAGAGCGAATTTCCAACATTCTCTCCGCCTTGAAATAACAAGCCTCCTGGAGTAGGTATGGGATGACTTAAAGAGGTCCTCTACTCTCGCGGTTTCAAAAAATTGATTTTTTTTTTAATTTCAATCTATATGTATCTGAGAATACGTCATAGAAAGGATTTCATGAAAATCACATTTTTTGCATGTTTCTGGGAACAGAAAGGTACCCGTCTCCGGCCATTTCCGAGAAACTAAGCGCGGCGCGCCAAGACGGCGCTTGTCCAGTTAAAAATCATTGTCTAAAGAATTTACCGGTCTGTTCTTGAGAAGAATGTGGACAACCAAAAGCATCAACGTGATGAGGAAGGAGAACTCTACGGCCCCGGTATAGCAGACTAACTCGTAAGTTACTACAATCAAGTTATACACCGTAATTTATGATTCAACGCGTTTTCCCGAAAGTAGTGTTTTTTTAGCTGCCGAGTAAGACTTCTCATAAAAGTATTGGTCCGATTTCAATAATTTTTTTTTCAATTGTTCAGAAAACATACTGCTATGTTTTCCCGAGTACGATTTGCAAAATTTTATTTTGTTCCATTTTTATAGCCTCTAATAGGTCAAAAAATGACATAAAAATTGGAAATTTTTACAAATTATTGCATAACTTTTACAAATTGCAAAAAAAAAAATCTGTCTCGGGAAAACATAGCCAACGTAACTATGATTATAAAAAATATAAATTTTTAGATTACAGATTACCCAATTAACCACAACTTTGCTTAAGCGGGACCCATGCAGTTTCAACATCAATGTCATCAATGACGTTTCA
This sequence comes from Leptarthrus brevirostris, assembly GCA_964036015.1. NCBI lineage: Eukaryota > Metazoa > Arthropoda > Insecta > Diptera > Asilidae > Leptarthrus > Leptarthrus brevirostris. Next base: position 49,370,777 of record OZ038374.1, read on the forward strand.
AGGTCGTGAGAGTTATTTTTTTTCATCTTCAAAAGTAAAATTGAAAAGTCAAAACATGTCTCTTCGAAATAAAAAAAATTTTAAAATGTATTCAGAAGATCCCTCGCAATTTATTCCCAAAAAAACCGCTCAATTTCAGTCCTCGAGAGTAGGGGACCCCCTTAAGTCGCATAAACTGGTCTTGAGCAAGCTATGGTCAGTATTTGTAGTCTCTTATTTGCAGTGTATGTTGAAGGAAAGAGATAAAAGGGATAGGAAGGAATAAGAACTAAAAGTTTGCACATGTTAAGGACACACATATTGCATTGTTTATAATAATCGCGGTAACAATTCAGAAGCGTTTATTAATTCAGTATAATTTATCTTTTTTTGTTTTTTCTGCCTTCTTATTGATCTTTATATGTTGAATTTGACGGTAGCAAACATAGTTCTGTAATAGCACGCTTGTAATCACCGTTTTGAGGCTTTTACATTCATTACCCGAACAAGATTGTCATTTCCAGGGAATATTTGCGTTATTCTAACTAAAGCCCATTTACCACAGTGAAGTTTTTCATCTGTTATCAGGACGAGACCGTAAAGCTTTAAATTTTCAGACACTGTTAACAAATTTTCTCGACTCCAGGCCTTCCAGAAAACTTGTATCATGTGTTGAATGAATTTTCATCGATTAAGCGAACTTATCTTGAGAAATCCTCTTCCGGAGGTGAAAAAAGGGCGTCACCAATGAGGAAATGACCCGGCGTGGTTAAGGTATACAACTGGCTTTACCCCAGCCTTCCACAAACCCCCAAAGTGAGGGTACGCTGGGGGAATAAAATGCCACTGAATTCCCTGAACGCTGACTTGAAGAGAGTATGTCCTCTTTAAATCACGATTCAATTTATTTCGTGCTCCTACAAAATTGCTTCCGCAGTCTGAATAGACGTTACGACATAAACCACGCCGGGAAATAAAGCGTTTAAAAACGCAGCTAAAAATGCCTCGATAGTAAGGTCAGTAACAACCTGAAGTTGTAGAATTTATAGGACCGATAACCTCTTGACCGCGAAATGGTCAAGTTAAAAGGGCCAGCGTAGTCTATGCCCACATTAGTGAAAGGACGAGAAATAGTTACTCTAGGAGATGGCAGAGACCCCATTAATTGGGTTTGAACAGATTGTCTGAAGCAAGTGACACATTTCTTGATAAATTTCTTAACTACGTTGCGCCCGTTCATAATCCATAGCGTTTTTCTCAAAACTGAAAGGGTCAGTTTTGGACCCCCAGGTAAGCAATAAGTGTATTCGTTATTTATGAGAAGCAGAGCTAGGTGTCCCTTTGAACTTAATATAAGATAATGTTTCTCGTTGTAATGTTTTGTTCGATGTTCTATTCGATAATCTGATCTCATCTGCAAAATATTTTAATTGCTCTTGTCTTATCCAAAACGTTTGTGCTTCTTCTAATTCTGATGATGTGATCCAGGAGGGGATTTCGAAGTTTTAGCCTCAAATTTTTTTGTAAATATTTCACACAGTACTGTTACGAGAAAAAGTCTATTGAGGCAGGTAAATTTCAATAATATTTCGTCAGCACATTGATGTTCCATAAGAGTAAGAAATATCCTAAATGGTTTTAATTCTGGGGATCGTGTTCAGGAATTTCAAATCGAGTGGGCCAAAAGTTTTGAGGTTTTGAAAGCCAACTGGGTCCATGCCATAGGTTATTTTGAATAAAGTTAAATGCTGAACTGCCGCGACTCGCGACTTCCGCGGGATTCGACGATGAAGGCATATGTCGCCAATATTTTGGATCTAAATTAGTAATAATCTCAGAAATTCTGGTTTAAAATTGTTCGGGTGTCGATTTATCCATGAAAGAACCATTGCACGCATGAATACTAATGCTTGTTACTTTAACCTTTTGTTATCAATCTACTTTTGATCTAATCGTCACGGAGACCAGACGTGTTTTTACTTGTGTCCGCTTAATTATTTTCTGTCCTTAGTTTTTGTTTTGTTCCTACTGCTTGACAAATCATAACCAGATTTGTTTTCGTTTGGACTTGTGTACTTTTGTGCGATGTGCATTTGTGGTTTTATTGATTCTTTCCTGTGTTACGCCCGGTCCATGTGATTTTTGGCGATCCGCTGTAGCTGGCTTGACTTTTACCGGTAGTGTTGTGCATCAGCTTTGCCCGTTCATTTTGATGCCATTGTTTTGCTGGGAAGCTGAGTGATTAGTTGGTTGTTTAGTTTGTCTCCTACTGTGCTTGTTGCGGTTTGCTTCCGATGCCGTGGTGACCTTGCGGTTTTTGGCAGCATTTTTATTTCGTGTTTCTCCGCTTTGGTGTTCGTTTGTACTTGGCTTTGCTCTGTTGCTGCTGCTCGCTTCGCTGTTCGCATTCCTTCTCTGGCTGATATTTGTTTTACTTAATGAATACTTGTCCCGTGGAGTGCAATTTGTTTGATCTGGTTGGCTTTGTTATTTGACTCTGTGTTTGTTTGTTTATCGCTGGCCTGGTTGCCATTATTTTGTTTCGTTTTGTTTATATTTTTGTTTTTTCTTATTTTTTGTTAATATTATTATTTTTTCTGCACTGTTCGTCGCGTTTTGCTTCCGCTGTCGCAGTACGTGCAGTGGATTTTTGCTGTCGACTGGTTCCTCAGTATTTTTTGTCTTGTTTTGTTGATTGCCCGTAAGATTGCTGCTTTTTTGCCGTCGCATTGTTGCTGATTCTCGTTTAGATATTATCTTGACTTTTCCCATTTAGATTTTTCTTGTTTGGTATCTGTTTTCTTTGTCTTTGTTCTGTTTCCCGATTTTTGTTTCTTTACCGTTTTCCCATGCTTCCGCTGGACTGCGCTGTTGTCTCTGTTCGTGGGCGCCGTTGACGTGTTCGCTTGCTTGTTTCTTTCTCTTTTATCTTTTCTTGTTCGTTTCCTATTGCTGTTTGCTGGTGTCGCCTCCATATTTTGCCATATCTTATCGCTCTGCTAACTATCGGTTGTTCATTCGTCGTGACACTTTCTTTTTATTGTTGATCTCGTTGATATTCTATATTCTATTTTTTGTTTCATTATCCTGTTTCTTTGTTTTTCTCGTTGCTTTCTCCTGGTTTTCTTTGGTCTCGTCCCCTAACTTATTTTAACCCCATTTCATACTTTTTTCTTTCTACTTATTTATTTGCTTCGCTGTTTTATATTATTTCTTTTCCGCTTTGTTACTTGTTGGTTTATCTTATTATCCTATTTTGCTGTTTGCTGCTTGCTCTGTACTTCGTCGTTAATTCCCTCAACGTGCTTTGATCCTTATTTTTTGTTCTTGTTTCTGTTTATTCGGTCTTGTCTTGTTTTATGCTTTTATCTTGTCTCTCACATCTCGTCGGTTCATTGTCCTATCTCTCTTTTACTTTTTTGATCTAGGTTTAAGTTATTCTGTTTTTGCTTGTGTTTTATTTCTTTCTATTTTTTATTTTATTCATTTTTCTCTGTTTTATTTTTACTTCTATTTTTTCGGCCTCGTTTATTCTTTTATCTTGTTGTATACATTTCGTCAGTTCACTGTCCTATCTGATATTTATTTATTTATTTTTTTATTTATTTTTTGCTTTTATCTTGTCTCTCACATCTCGTCGGTCCATTGTCCTATCTCTCTTTTACTTTTTTGATCTTAATTTAAGTTATTCTGTTTTTGCCTGTGTGTTATTTCTTTTTATTTTTTATTTTTTTATTTATTTTTCTCTGTTTTATTTTTACTTCTATTTTTCGGCCTCGTTTATTCTTTTATCTTGTTGTACACATTTCGTCAGTTCACTGTCCTACCCGATATTTATTTATTTATTTTTATTTTTTAATTTTATTTATTTATCTTGATTTATTTTATCTTATTTTTACCTGTGTGTTATTTTACCGGCTATTTATTTTTCTTTCTATTAATTTTTTCTTCCATCTTGACTTATTTTATTTCATTTTTAGCTGTGCGCTATTTATCGGCTATTTATTTGTCTATCTATTTATTTTTCTCTGTTTCGGTGTTTAATCATGGTTGTCTGCGGTTCCTGCTCGGGCGAGATAGTCCTTGACGCTGTTACTTGTGATGGCGTCTGCGGCCTGTCTTTTCATCCAGATTGCTTGAGGCGCGGAACCCGATCCTCGCGTCCTACGACTTGCAGCGAATGCTGTGATATCAAACCGTGCCATGTATTGAGGCTTGTCAGGAGCATGATGGAGACCGTATCTGGTGACTTGTCTCTCGTCGCTGACAGGGTTGGCTCCCTCGCGAATCGTTGGGGAGGTCTAGAGCTTTTGTCTGATGACGCTACCTCTCTGACGGCTAAGGCGATAAATTGATGGGATCTGTTGACTCTATCGTATCCAATTCGAGTGTTCTTTTAGATAAGTCGCATGCGATTTCTTCCCGCATCTCGTTATTGTCGGGATCTCTAGACGACATGCACGCGGCGATCGCGAGCCTCAGCCCCTGCCCGGTTCCTCTTGCGGGTCCCTCTTCCATCACCCCGATATTTGACGATATTCGTCGCGGGGTCAAACAGGTGAAGTGTGATCTCGGTGCTTGGTCCTCGGTCGTCTCTGCCAACTCCGAGTTGTTGGGTTCCATTGCCTGTGATTTGAAGTCGTTATCTTCGCGGTTTTCGACCCCTCCTATTCCCTCTCCCCCTGACGCGTCTGGTCCACAGTACTCCTTAACTCTCCCCCCCCTCTGGTTGCTCCCCCCCTGTAGCCGTGTGTGCCACTGCTACTCCTGAGCTCCACAGAGTTATTTCCGATGGTCGGATGCCCGACCCTGCTCACTCTGATGACCGCACCGCACCCATATTAAGCCGTGCCGGACGCCTGCCTGCTCATGGTTCTCAGGCATCCCGCAGGCGTAAACGTCGCAATGGTGCTGCCACTGTTCCGCCAGCTGTTGCTGTTGTCATTGAGTCTCAAGACTTAGTCCCCTCTCATCACTCGGGGGTGAGTGGCCTCCCACCTTCGCAATCTGAGGTTCTTGCTGACCCCGCCTTACTGTCTGAGCCTCTTAACCATCCTGCCTCCATGGATCATCCTGCGCTGGCTGTTACGGGCGACTGTCCACCTTCTCGTCCTGTCGTCACCGCGGTTAGACCGGCACAGCGGCCTAAATGTATTTTTGTATCCAGGGACCACCGGGATACTCTTGAGGGCGATATTGTAAACAATATCTCTCTTCAGGCAGGCATTCCCTGTGATATGATAGCTTGTAGACGAATCAGCCCTGCCCTCGGCCGTTCATATTCGGCTTCCTTTAAGGTGTTTGTCCCCGAGAGCACCTTTCTGGCGGTCGTCTCTCCTGACATTTGGCCCTCTGGTGCTATAGTTCGTGAGTTTATCCCTAAGACCCGTGCGGTTCCTGCTTCACAGTCAAAAAACTTGCCAGCCGGGTCTCCGTATATTATGCTAACGTGACCGGGTTGCGCTCTAAAACCGCGCAGCTTTTCTCCTCCTCCTTTGTGTCCAGTGCCGACATTATCTGTCTGACTGAGACCTGGCTGTGCGCCGGAATTTCTGACTCTGAACTGTTCGGCCCTGAGTTCCAGGTCTTCCGTCGGGATCGCCACTTATCTGACCCGTGTTCACCCGTTGGTGGTGGGGTTCTGTGTGCGGTTAGGGGGGGTTTTCCGTGCTCGGTGGTTGACATTTCAGACTCCCGCGATCTCGAGCTCCTATGTGTGGTACTGAGATTTCCCACCAGAAGATTATTTGTTATTACTGTTTATGTTCCCCCTTCTTCACCCTCCACTTTGTACGAGCTGCTTGCGGCGGCTGTTGACAGTTTGTCCAACTCCTTGCTTCCCTCGGATGACCTTGTACTCGTTGGTGACTTTAACTTGTCCTGCATTAGCTGGGTACATTCTCCCGACTCTGATGGTCTTTCACCCTCGTTCACGTCTGCTCCCCAATTTGTTTTATCCTTTTTAGACTCTTTGGCCGCTTCTAACTTGGTTCAATGCTGCGACACTACTAACGATTCAGGTAGATTTCTGGACTTAGTGTTCTCGTCTGACCCTGACTGTACGTCTGTTATGAGATGCCTTACTCCCTTGGTTCCTGAATCAAGTCACCACCCCGCACTTCTGATTTTCATGTGTTTCGGCACCGCTAACACGTCTGCCTCCATATCTGGTGACTGCTACTTTAACTTTAAACGGGCTGATTTCACCTCTATGAATAACTCGCTTCTTTCTTGTGATTGGTCGAGCGTACTGGCGAAATGCGACGTTGACCTGGCTGTGAGCGCTTTTTATGATGTCCTTTATGCCTGTTTCACACTATTTGTTCCCATCGGCACTTCTCGTTCGGGTTCACCGCATTTGTTTCGGCCCTGGCTTGACGGCACCTCACGACATCTGAGGAACTTAAAAAGCAAAGCTTGGAGGAGATTTTGTACGTCTGGATGCCATGATGACTACTTGGTTTATTCTGAACTCTGCCAGCGTTTCTCCGCTCGGATGCAGAGCTCTTACGCCGAATACTTGTCTAACATGAGAGCCACGCTGCGAAATGATCCTAAACAGTTCTGGAGGTTCATCAACTCGAAGCGTAATTGTGACGCTTATCCCTCTTCCTTGAGGTATCATGACTGTGAGAGTGATGACTCGTTTACTATTGCTAATTTCCTCGCGGAATTTTTCCGAACTTCTTTCTGTGATTCCACCTGTGATATTTCCACCCCTGACTTTGCCCACTTGACGCGGCTCCCGCCTACTTCCCTCGAGTCTAAGGATTTGGTATTTGACGACGCATGTGTTGCTGATTATCTATCTAATCTGGCAGACGGCTTCTCGAGTGGTCCCGATGGTATTCCCGCGTGCTTCTTGAAGAGATGCCAACTGTCTCTTGCGGGTGCTCTCTGTTATCTGTTCAATCTATCCTTACGATCTGGCCGCTTCCCCGAACTCTGGAAGACTTCTGTTTTGATCCCGCTCCATAAGAAGAGTAGTAAGTCGGACGTTTCCAACTATCGTCCGATTGCCAGCCTGTGTCATGCTGCGAAGGTTTTTGAATCCCTCGTCAGTGACGTACTTCGTTTTCGCTGTAGTCCTTTTTTGCGGCCTTTCCAGCACGGCTTTCTTAAGGGAAAATCGACGACTACAAATCTCCTTGAATTCGTTAATTATTCTCTGCCGACCATCGAAGCCGGTAAGCAGGTGGACTGTGTATTTACAGATTTTAGTAAGGCCTTCGATAGGATTGACCATGGAATCCTAATCTATAAACTCTCTATTCTTGGGTTTCCTCAGTGCTTCGTCGACTGGCTGTCTTCTTACCTGTCTGCTCGTACACAGCGAGTCCTATTTCGAGGTGCTCTTTCCAACCAAATCCTTGCCACCTCGGGGGTGCCTCAGGGTAGTATCCTGGGCCCGCTCCTGTTTATCATATACATTAATGATGTTTCGCTTCTGCTTTCAAATAGTAAAATTCTGTGTTATGCAGACGATGCTAAGATTTTTCGTGCTGTTACCTGTGAATCAGACTGCGCTCAGCTGAACTCAGACTTGGCTTCGTTCTGTGAGTGGTGTTCACGCAACCGCCTTCCGTTAAACACCGGAAAGTGCACCGTTATGACCTTTTCCCGTAAAAGATCTCCTTTCCTCTTCGACTATACTGTCGATGGTGTTGTCCTGGGTAGAGTTGATAGGATCAAGGACTTGGGTGTGGTCCTTAACTCTCGTCTTGCTTTTGACGACCATGTGGACTCGATCGTTGCTAGGGCTAGTTCGATGTTGGGTTTTGTTAAAAGATGGTCTAAGGAGCTTGATGATCCCTACTTAACCAAACTTCTCTACTGTACTTTTGTCAGGCCATTTCTGGAATACGCCAGCCCTGTGTGGTCCCCCTACTTTGCCGTTCACGTCAACCGCGTCGAGGCAGTGCGGCGAAGATTCCTTAGGTTTGCTCTCCGCGGACTTCCCTGGATAAATCCTTTGCTTCTTCCCTCTTACCCCGATCGTCTGTGTCTGATTTCTCTCGACTCCCTCGAAAAGAGGCGCAATATTGCCAAAATTGTATTCTTGTTCGATTTATTGCAGGGAACGATAAACTCGCCCGAACTGTTGGAGGCCGTCAACGTTGCGATCCCGCAGCGCTCCTTAAGAAATCGAGATTTCCTGTACGTCCCTGGTCATCGTACTCTATATGGGATGCACGAGCCCATTACGTCGATGTCTCGCCTCTTCAATCAACACTTCGCCGACTTCGATATGGACTTCTCCAGGCTGCGGCTGAAGGGCTTACTCAGGCAGCGCCTAGGTTGATGCGGGCGATATAAATTGGCTGCTGTTTTGTTTTATAATTTGATTAGTTTAGTTTAATATGTTATATACTTCTGTATTAGTCCTTTGTGACGAACCTGTTTTAACAAAATACAAAATACATAATAATACGGCTCAACAAAACTCTAGCCTCGGAAGTGTTATTGACTTCAGGGGTGTAACCTTGGTTTTAGCACTAACTAAATTAACATAAGTTCTTTCTTGAAATTCTGGTCGGATATATAGCACAACTCCATAAGCACGTTCGGAAGCGTCACAAAACCAGCCATTTATTAGCTATAGGTCGGGGAACAAGCTCATCCCAGCTTAAATCTTGTTGCCATAAAACCTGGAGAAGAATTCTTGAGGTTACTCTGATTGGAGCTATCCATCCTAGTGGATCATAGATCTGAACGATTCGGGGTAATATATATTACTTTTTGTGTAAGGTGGATCAATACCCTTTCGTTGAATGTTGTAGGAGAAAGAATCTTCAATCGGCTTCCAAATAAATTGTTGCAATGTACGCATTGCTAGAAAGGGCGCACTCCTAACAGCGAAAGTGACGGTTAAGAGCCGAAAATGTTCAATTGGATCAGATGATTGTCGGCGCCAAATCATTTGCTGATCAGCTGAATGAATGAGTATCTGGCGGTACATCCTAGCTATGTCGGCTATAAACACGTACCGATGTTGTTGCCACTCAAATAAGAGCAAGATTATATCCGTTGGAGAGCAGGCTTAGACTGTAAGCAGTCGTTAAGAGAATAACTATTTGACGCCTTGCAACTGAAGTCGAATACAACACGCGTTTTTTTTGTAGAACTGTCAGGCTTAAGGACAGCATGGTGAGGCAGGCAATAATTGTTACCCTTAAGGCCTTTTTCTGGATTAGCTACCCTTTCAATATGTTCAAACTGTAAATATTCTTCGAGACATACGAAAATGAGTCTCACGAAAATGCTTCTCACAAAAATCATCTTCCTCTTAGGATTTGACTGCAATAATTTGCTGCCTGAGCAGAGGTTTTGGGAGTTAAATGCTTAGCGGAAACTTCGCCACGGGGATGTAAGAGCGGGTTGTGCCTTTTTTGACAAAACCGGCAAACTTATGGGCTTCTGCAGTTGTTTACCTTATAGTTTTGTCCCAAACAATTATTTCAAAGAGAGTTTGCGACAACTACAGATCTTTCTTAAGGACTCATCTTCTCAAATTTATAGCATATTTTTGTAGCATACTACACATTTGAATTTATTAATGTGGTAGGCACGAGTTTTGTTCCCGGCTGGCTTAGAGGATAATTTAAGCAATTAAGTATGACTTAGAACTTCTACAGTCGTAAACCGTGTTTCTATAAATTCCTTTAAATCCCCGAGGAGAAGAAGATTAGTCGATGAGTCAAGTCGTTCCTCCCACAACTGCCTTGTCTCATAAGCTAATCTTCATTCGTAGCGGTCAGCAATTTGCGAATCATAAAATTATTTTCACTATGAATGAAGGGTTCGGAAAGCAATATCTTTAAAGTACTATTAACTACCGCTCGCGAATTTTGATACCTTTTGCATAAGAGGTCCCAAGTAATTTTATAACTGTTATTTGTCATATTTAAATGACAGATAATTTGTTCTGCTTCCCCGGAGAGGGAAGACTTGAGATATTGCATATTTTGGACATTTGGTAACTGTTCGTTGGTGTGAACAATAGACTTAAATAAGTCATAAAATGAAAGCCATGTTTGTTATGTGAGCCACATGCTACAACCTGGTCTGTTCAACAGATGGCTATGCATATTTTCAATTTTGATGGCTCTGCATATTCTTCATCTTTTGGATACAGTGAAACCAATGAGCACATGACGATTGCCGATTTATCTAAACTGCGTTTTTGAACATCTCTTATACCTTCTTTAAGATTATTAGCCATTTGACGACGTTTTTCATTGGTCCTGAGGGCATCATCTCTTCATTTGTTAAAAACGTCATTCTTTCCTTCGTCATGCTCTGTGTTATTTATTTAATCTATCAACGAGACGGAGTTGGATCAATTCGTTGAGCCGCATGACCACCATGCTAGGGGTCCCGGGTTTGAGACCAGGTCTCCCAATGAGCTTTTATTAGGAACTTAAAATAATCCACTCCACATCTGGGCTGTTGTCTAGCTCGCAGCAATGAAAAAAACAAGACATTCAAGTTTCCTCACTTTCCTTACCCTAATTCCATGCCAAAATCATGCTAGCGCATCAAAGGGTTGTCCCCTAGGATTTGGCCACATCGTATAAAAAAAAAACTCATGGTGTCTTTCCTGCGAAAATTCGAACTTCACGCCTATTGTTAATATTTGCTGCATTTCCGAAATTTCCCACATTGGGTTCCCAGCGGTTTCGTATTCATTCTATTGAATCTGCTGTGATTTTGTCGTGTTTTGATATATCAGTTCCATGAGGAATCATGGCTTCTATCACGTGCCTTTTCATAATTATGCCATAGAATTAACCGATCACATCGATGCCTCTACTCTTTAATTTCTTATATATATATATACTTATATATATATATATGGACATATATGTATTGCATATATAGAAGTGTATTCTGCCAAGTACCCACTAATAAATCTATTAAAATAATCAAGCAAATATATTACTATCACCATTTTGTATAAAAATAGCGTTTATTTCTGATATAACTTATACATTGTTTTAAAATATTCAATAGATATATAAAATTGCCTATATATTTAACATAATATGAACATATAATGAAAACTGCCTTTTTTAATGGTCCAACATTTCCAGTCTTGATAACAAAATTTTGAGTGTTACTTAATATTTGCGTTAAATCTTAGAACATGAGAATTTGAGGTAGTTTCAAAGCTTCCTCGTGCATGTATTTTTTTGGTAATAATTTTCTCAATCAAATGATTTACATATGTTTTATTGCAAAAGTAAGACTAATAGTTATACGGCCCATACTGCGATCCATGATAATAAGGACCAGAATATATTTGAGGTTGAGGGTATCCAGCATATTGTGGATAGGGCGGCTGTTTTTGCGAATATACTAAAAATATTTATTATTAGTACTTTATTTATAAATATATAATTTATATGTTACCTGGCATTAGATACTGCAAGTTTAGTTGCTCTTCCTTTTCTCTTTCACTTTTCAAGCAAACAGCAGCGCCAGACAAAAGAATGGCCGCTAACAAGCTTGCTACAACCCCAGCCCAGGCAATCATATAAGACCAGTCATAAGCAACTTTCGTATTATTTTGTAGAACCTATTTAAACATTCAGTGAATTGTAAAATTAACATAAATCAAATACAAAATACTAACATTATTCCATTGTCGGTAAAATTCTTCCCCAATAACCTTTTCTTTTTCAAAAAATTCAACTGTATGCCATAGTCCCATGGCTCCTGCTGCAAGCAAACAAGAAGCTAAAATAAGAATAGCAGTTGCTGTTATTGCGCCTGCTGAACGCTTCCAGCATCCTGATAAGCCGGTCCAAAATGCACAAAAAATTGAAATGAAACTTAAAATAATAATGATTAAATTCCCAAAATTTACCAATAAAAATGTATACCTAAATATGAACAAGGCTATACAAGATCTTGCGAGATGTAGGCGGGAATAAGTGTCATCACTCACAACTGTGCCTTTGTCATCGTAGTTCGGAAAGTAATCAATATTTGAACAGTGAGTTTCAACAGGTGAAAGATAAACGTCAACTGAAAATTAAATGATAATATAATTTTAAAAAACACACCTGCAAAGTTTGTCTATAGTTTAATAATACGATATAATAATTCCAAGAAACTACTAATTACATTAATATTGCTTCATAATATAACATAATGTTACAATTTGCTGACAAAAAAAACTAAAAACTAATTAACTAAAAAATTAAAAAATACCGCTGATGTTTTTTATTATGTTTTCGAAGTACAGGGGAAATCCTATGACGCTTTAACACAGCCTTGACAGAAAAAGAACAAAGTTCAAAAGTAATTGAAGATTTTTTTGGCACATGACTCGATTTAATAAAAATTTTTTTTATATATTTAAAACACGTGCTTATTTGTCCACTATTTATTTACTGCAATATTTAAATGCGACGTGTTTCGCCTGCTGAGGGCATTCTCAAGCAGAAGTAGTTAGCTTGAGAATGCCCTCAGAAGGCGAAACGCGTCGCATTTAAATACTGTAATAAATAAATAGTGAAACAATAAGCAAGTGTTTCAAATATATAAAAAGATGTTTATTAAATTAAAGTTTAAAAGGATTATGTAGTTAATTCTAGGAGGTGACCATGCACGTTTCACCTGAATATTTTGTTTCTTTTTTTTCGTTGATGTTCCAGGGAAAATCGTTAGCTCAGGTAGTCTGAGCAGTTTCCCTCCCAGAAAGAAAAAGGAGTGTAATTCCAATACACAATTTGGAAATTAATTGTTTTCTTATGTTCTTTAGAACCGTAAAAATTAAGAATATTTATTTATCATCATTTAAAAATTATCGCCAATAAGGAAATACGTATCCAGTAAGAAACTTTAATATTTTATCTTCTTTTATGCGATGAATAGAAAATTTATGATCTGTCACCTAAACGTGTTGAATATCTTAATAACTAAGATGTTTAAGGAACTACCTATAATGACACCATTGATAGCAATAGACAGAATAACGAGCCCATCCCTTATTTTCAAATAAAGGAAACTACATTGAGTCTTGGAAGCATTAGACAATATACAATTCGTCTGTTCAAGAGAGTATCTGTTATATGCCATGCTTTAATGAATTAAAGATACGGTCTTATTTGACACCACGGGATACCTTTACAAATTCAAAACAGAAAATCAATGGCAAGAGAAAAAATAGATGAATGGATAGAACCTGCAGTACGCCGATTTTTTTTAATAGGAATCTGGTACAGAAGCACGCATGGGAGCAATTTTGGCAATCAGCAATAACATTATTGGTATCAAGATATATTATTAACTTACTGTTCGTGAATAGTTGCGATAGAATCAACGTAAGGGATATTGACCTTTAATTCAAAGCCCTGCTGACCTCTCCTTTTTTAGGTATTGGCTGAATATGAGAAAGTTTTTCCATTGTTGTAAAACCTCCTGTTAATAAAACAGGTAAAAAGTTTGCTCATAGGGTTGAAAGAGGCTGACATCTTTGCAATAGAGTGAGCAGGTCAGAGTCTAAGGAATCAAACATGTCTGCTGAAAGAATGAGAAAGTTACGAGTACAGTGCAAAGCGGAGATCAGGCGCGGCAGGCAAATGCATCATATCAAACGAAACTAAGGACAATGTGTCACATAGGGTATATCATAGTGACACAAGTTAACTTGCCCGGTGAATCAAAATTCATTCAGGCTGCGATCTGCGTTTTTAACAAAATTTAATAAAATGTGCTAAGGTGACAAAAAAAATTAGCAATAGCATTTATCTCGGGTCATTTAAAGAATTTATAAATGAAAATGCACCAGATTCCAAAGAAATATAAGAAAATATTTACATTTGTCATTATGAATATTATATAATTATCATTAAGGTACAACCCGCAAGCATCAGTACTTTTAGATAATTAAAACATACATTGGCGGCCAACTAATTAGAGACGGTGAGTTGTGGCAGACGAATGTAAAATATTCCGCACATATTTAACAAATATTCCACTCAATGTATTTAAATTTAAAAATATTGAAATGTTCCCCAGTGTATGGTGATATTTTCCATAGAAAACTCCCTTTGTGTTCTCGTACAGAAAAACAAATACCGTTAGGGTAGCAAAGTAACGCGGACAACTAATTAGAAACATTCCCAAAATTTTACTGGTATTCACAAGTGTTCGTGTAAAATCACCAGATTATTGTCCTTGGTGGGCACAGTTTCGAAGTGAAATAGTTTTGTGAAACGTGAATATTATAAACGCTGTTTTATAAGTATCGGAGAAATTGAAGTTGTTAACTATGGGTAAGGCGAAAAGTTGCATCTTAGAAGAGAGAGCAATTATCTTAAATTTAAGAAAAGAGAACTTTTCCTATGCAGAGATAGCCAGAAAATTAAAGAGATCAATAAAATTGGTCTTTGATGCTTGGGATTTTAATAAAACAATGAATAATGACCCCGAAGGAAAAGGTCACGAAGGACGTCAGCAGCAACAGACAGGAAAATTATCAGTTTATCTAAGCAAGACCCCTTGAAATCGGCTGTAGACATTAGGAAAGAAGTATTCTCCGAAGAAGTAACCACAGTATCTGTACGCTGCTTTGTTGAACGTAATCTACATGACCGAGTTGTTGGCGAGAAGCCACTGTTATCCAAAAGAAACTGATTGGCTTGGTTAAAATTTGCACATAAATTGGACTTCCAAAGACTGGAAACGGATTTTGTGGTTGGATGAAACGAAAATTAACCGAATCGGATCAGATGGGAGGAAATATTGTCGCCGTCCTCCCGGAAAAGAGTTCGATCACAAATACACAAAGCCTGTAGTAAAATTTGGAGGTGGCTCTATAATGCTTAGGGGGTGTTTTTGATGTAGCGGTGTTGGTCCAATTTATCGTGTGGAAGGTAAAATGGATCAGAATTAGAACCATTATATTCTTGAGAATGTAATGGAACCGTATGCGGAGGAAAACTTGCCTGTCACTTGGAAATACCAGCAGGATAACGACCCGAAGTACACAGCTAAGAGGGTTAAAGAGTGGTTCAAGTCAAAAAGTGTGGAAGTATTGGAATGGCCAACATGAAGTCCAGACTTAAACCCTATCGAACACCTTTGGAGGACTCTTAAACACAAAGTTTCGGAAAAAATATGGTAATATGGAAGAATTGTTTACCGCCGTTAAAGCGGCTTAGACCGAAATACCCTACATGTCAGACACTGATTGACTCGATGCCAAGGCGATATGCAGCTGTTTTGAAAAATAATGGATGGCCAACAAAATATTAGGTAAAAGATGTAAAAAATTTATTATAACTTTACTATAAAGCTTTCTATTTTACATATTATAAAAACGATAACAAACCGTTTCTAATTAGATGCCCGCATTGAATTTAATTTTTTCTATTGTTTCTCTCAACATTTTATTAACATATCAAGATTATGAAAAAACTTATAGAAGGTGTATGGAATATACCTTAAAAGCAACTTTTTGCCAATGGTGAAGTAAAATCCATTTAATTAAAAACTGTTTTTTGAAATTTGGAATAAAGGATAGCTTGGTTTTTTAGAAACGTGTTATTATATGTATGAATCATGTAGCATATGTATAACTGGCAATGCTTTTTATAAAAAGTTTGTGACTAGATGTAACTCAGGCCCGTAGAGACAAAATACGGGCCCGGGGGGTACCACATACTGGCCCCCTCGAAAGGAATTTCTGGCCCGGCACTAAGCGTTTACGGGACTGTATACAATCGAATGATTGACTTTCAATTTAAAATCTGTCTAGTATATTACACTTTTTCGATCGTGAAACATTTTTTTATATAAATAATTAAAATAGAAAAAAATTTCTGTTGATGACTTGGATGACGGGGCCCCTTTTGAAAGCCCGGGCCCGGGGGTTTACCCCCTTCGCCCCCCCCTGTCGGCGGCCCTGATGTAACTAATAGGGTGGGAGGATTATTCAATAGATTTTTCTTACAATTCATGTACTTTATAGCTTCACAAACACATTTTGGAAGTGGTTACACTTTTTCATAATTTCGTGCATTTTTGTTACAATTTTAAGAAGATCTAATTACAGAATTTATTTTGCAAGTGGCATCACTGGTTGGAAGGCGAGAAAAACGTGCAGATGGTGCTAGTCGGTGACTTCAATATCTCTGAAGGGGAAAAAACTAAATTCAAAGAATACATGTAAACACATTTATACCGAGAACTCAGGAACGAAGGACTGGACAGACTACGATCAGTGGCAGTACTATCGATTTGACATTCCCTATGTATATGCACCTAATTTGTAAACCGCATGTTTCATAGTTCATATTCATATGTGTAATTCAACTTTTGATTTCATTCAGTTATCTACATGGTGTTTAAGATCTGATATGCGGAAGTGAGTAGGGTGATAGGTCTCGCTTATGCAAACAAAAAATTTTATGGCAGGAGGGGGCAGCAATAACAACTGTTTGGGAGTTACATGATGATTCATATATTTCAGCTTTTCAGAGTATGGACATCCCTCCTATATTTCTATCTTCTGATCTGCCTAACGCAGCGACATTAAACAAACGCTAAAAAATTACTTACCCAATTCCTTTTTCAAAATTGTTAATAATGCTAGGAGTTAGCATTTCAGGTGCACTCACTTCCGAAATTGAAAAAATGTTTTACGATTGCCTAAAATTCAGCATTTTACCAAATTTTCTCCGAAATTCATATAATTAGTATACCTTTTTTTTATATATTTTTTTAGATTGCCCATTCAAAAAGGTACAACATATCTAGGTAGAGAGAGTATAAGAAAAACCACATCCTTAGAAATCCCTGACTGCCTAATTATTCTATTGCACTTTATGTCGGAAATTATTCAAATAAACAAAAGTTTTAAGACAAAAGGTCGAAAATGTTTCTTTAGGGTACACAGGTAATTAGTTTTAATTATAACTGCAAAAAAGTTATAAAAATGTTAGTGTGGTTTGGTTTATTGCCGATGTTAGCTTGTGTTTGCCAGAGTTCACACTAGAGCAGTGTTTCCCAACGTGGGGCCCACGCCCCACAGGGGGGCAATTTGATTGATAAGGGGGGCGGTTCTTGAAAAAGATGACAAAGATGTAAAAGCTATGCCACTCAGTAACAATACTGTTAGCAGAAGAATAGAGGAAATGAGTGAAGATATTGAAAAACAACTTGTTGAAAAGCTGAAAACAAGAAATTTCTCAGTGCAAATGGATGAATCAACTTTGAGAGACAGTGAGGCAGTATTAACAAACAACAAACAAGAACAAAATGAAGACTATGTGAGACTTTTACTTCATACTGAAGTAAGATGGCTATCTAAAGGGAACTGCTTGAAAAGATTTATGGAACTGTTTGATACTCTTAGTGATTTTTTAAGCGACAAACCTGAAATGAAGTATCTGTTAACAATCGATGGTAAAGCATTTGTGAGTTATTTAGCCGATAACTTTGAAAAGCTAAATATATTAAATAAGCAACTTCAAGGAACAAATAAAACTCTTGTCGATGCAAAAGCGAAGATATTTGGTTTCATTACCCATACTGAGTTATGTCAGAAACATATTAACAACAAAAACTTTGAACAGTTTCATTGGCTCCAAAAATGTGAAGTAACTGATACCGCTTTACTTGTTATTGTCAATCATCTGAATATTCTATCGGCTGATTTAAAAGAAAGATTTTCTGATTTAAAACAAATTGATTTTCCAACATGGATGATGCAGCCAATGTTAGTGGATTTGTCTGATATATCAAATATGCAGTATCAAGAAGAACTCGCAGAATTGCAAAATGATGAGTCAGTTAAAACTTTATTTAATATAAAAGGAGCGATGGCATGGCTTTGTGAGGAAACAGAAATCAAATAAACAAATTCAACCAAATGTGCAAGAAAACTATTGCTACCGTTTCCATCTTCATTTTTAGCTGAATGTGGATTTACTGGTAAAAAAAAGAAAAAACGTGGAGACTTGAGAGTGAAGCTAACCAAATTGGAACCTAATATAAAATCTCTGTGCAGCAAGCATCAAGCGCAAGGATCTCACTAAATTAAAATAATAACTTAATATAGAAAAATCTTTATTTTTATTTGGAATTTGAATTTCAGTTTTTCATTATATGTTTCGAAAATATACTTACTGTGTTTCGTTAACAATTTCCTAGTGATTTCTTCCTAAAACCTATTATTTAAGTTTCTTAAGTGAACAATTAAATTTTTTAATATTAAAAATTATGTATCTTACATGGGGGGGGGGGCATAAGAATTTTAGAAAGGCTAAGGTGGGGCATGGCACAAAAAAGGTTGGGAAACACTGCACTAGAGCATCCTGACCTTCTGTTACTAATACCTGATGGAAATTTTGGCCTATTTAAGGTCAGTCAGCAAGAATATTGATCATAGTTGGAAAACAAATCAATAAGTATGGGTATTTTTAAGCGAAAATTATTAAAAATGGTAGAATTTACTCTTGGGTACTACGCAGTTGTTACTTATATTTATTGTGTAAACATGCCATGGGTCCCGGGTTCGAGACCAGATGACTCCGTGAGCTTTTATTAAGAAATTAACATAATCCACTCCGTCTCTGGGCTGTTGTCTAGCTCGCAGCAATGCAAAAACAAGACTCAAATTTCCTCACTTCCCTTACCCTAATTCCCTTCCGGCCAAGACCATGGTAACGCATCAAAAGGTTGTCCCCTAGGATTTGGCCACATCGTATAAAAAAAAAATCCAAGCACTACTGGAAGATTCCGTGACAAATTTTCACAAATTTTCATTTGGGTTCTGGAATGTGACATTGAGTACAGGGTGTTTCTGAGTCGAATTCTGTGGACGGATGAATCGCAGTTCACAGGGGATGGTATCACAAACTTCCACAACCTCCATACCTGGTCAAATACTAACCAACATAGGATAAGTGGAGCTCCTTCCAGATCAAATTCTGAGCCAATATTTGGGATGGTATCATCGAGCTTCAAGTGCTTAAAAGTCAAATTTAATACATATAAATATATTATTATATATACATTATGAAATATATTAGAGGAGATCCATCTGGATAATCTTATGGCAATGTTTTACCAAAACGATAGTGCAAACTGCCAACTTTGCGAGGCAATATTAAATAAAAAAATTCCTGACTGGTGGATTGATCTGCTAGAGCTCCAGATCTTACTCCATTGCACTGTTTTTTATGGAAAACAATGAGGGTTGAAGTTTATTCAAGGTCTGGTAACAACACAGACAAATTAGTTAGCAAAATTGGGAATGTAGCGACGAAAATACAGGAGAGGCTGACTTCAATAGGCCTTAAGCACCGAATTAAATTGCAGATTTTTTCAATATTTGCCAAAAGGTTTTCTACTTATAAATATCTACATCCTTTCTCTACCTGGGCATGTTGTACCTTTTTGGAAAGGTAATAATTTAATAAAAATAAAAACCGATGTAAGAATATTTGGGAAAATGCTGAATGTTTGGTAATTTGAAAACATTTTTTTTTTCAATTTTGGAAGTGACTGTATCTGTATCTAGGAGAAGTTTTGTTTTTATGCAATGTTGCCAAAGCTTAGGGGACAACCCTTTGTTGCGTTAGCATGGATTTGGCCGGAAGGGAATCAGGATAAGGGAAGTGGAAAACTTGAATGTCTTGTTTTTACATTGCTGCGAACTAGACAACAGCCGAGAGACGGAGAAGATTATTTTAATTTCTTAAGAAGAGCTAACAGGGAGACCTGGTCTCGAACCTGCGACCCATGGTGGTTATGCCGCTCAACGAATTGATTCAACACCATCTACAACATTGTTGACAATTTTGAAAAGCTCATTGGGGTATAATTTTTTTTTGGGAATTGTTCGATGTCACTGAGTTGAGTAGATCCAAAGATAAAAATAAAAGAGTGATGTGCATACCATGAAAAACTGGAATTTATGAATCACCCTGTAACTCCCAAACGCCCCCCCCCCCCTGCCGTACAATTATTTGTTTGGCTAGTTGAGATCTATCACATCCGCACGTCAGATCTGAAACACACTGTACAATAAATCAGGCGCTGGCAAACAAAACAGTCTTTTTACACAAAAATAAGTTTTACAGCAGGAACAAAAAACTAAATGACATACTTTCATTTTACATAAGTTTTCATCGAAATAACTAATTCCGGACTCGATTTTCGCCGACTTTTAGAGCGATTTGATTGAAAACGAAAAGGAATTGGAAAAATATTAGGTGAACAGCCGTATTAAGGAAAAAATTAAAAATTGTACAGAAGTGTAATTAGATCGTTTTGTTCGCCAGCTTCTCAAATGTATTCTGACAAATAATATTTACATTAATAAAATAATACTTATTTTCACTCTTCCACAGGCATATTGACGTTTTCACGCAAAAAACTTCGGTAGTCTCTTCGTAGTGCTATACAGGGTGTTTCAGATCTGACGTGCCACCATACTCATTTGAGTGGGGTGATAGATCTCAACTAGATAAACAAAAATTGCATGGCAGGGGGGGGGGGCAATCTCAACCGTTTGGGAGTTACAGGGTGATTCATAAATGTCAGTTTTTCATGGTATGCACATTACTCTTTTATTTTTATCTTTTGATCTACCCAACATAGCGACATTAAACAATCGCTAAAAAACAACTATCCTAATGACCTTTATAAAAATGTCAACACTACTAATCTTTCTCCTACCATTGCACGTACAGTCACTTCCAAACGTGAAAAAAATTGTTTGCGATTACCTGAAATTCAGCATATTTCCAAATTTTCTCCGAAATTAATGTAATTAGTATACCTCTCTTTTATTTTTATTGGACTGCCCATCTTATAACCTTTCCAGAAAGGTGCATTATGTCCACGTAGAGAAAATATGTAGAAATTTATATGTAGAATTCCTATCGGAAAATATTATAAAAAACAACAATTATAAAAAACAATATTATAAAAAACAAATTAAAGAAATTAAACTCAAATTAATTATAAAATGCTTTTTATTGAATTTAAAAATTATTACAATTCATCTTTATAAGTAACAAAAGCTGTTCAAAATGTCCACCGACACTTTGGATGCATTTCAACAATCTCCAATCTGCATTCCAAACTCGGCTAACTAAATCCGCCTTATTGTTAACTGGGCTTGAATAAACTTCATCCAGCATTGTTCCCCATAAGAAAAGTCCATTTGGAGACGGAGTTGGATCAATGCGTTGAGCCGCACGACCACCATGCCATGGGCCCCGGGTTCGAGAACAGATCTCCCCGTGAGCTTTTATTAAGAAATTAAAATAATCCACTCTGTCTCTGGGCTGTTGTCTAGTTCGCAGCAATGCAAAAACAAAACTTATGCTTCCTCACTCCCCTTACCCTAATTCCCTTCCGGACAAAACCTTACTAACGCATCAAAGGGTTGTCCCGTAGGATTTGGCAACATCGTATAATAAAAAATAAAAATGGGGTAAGTTCTGGAGGTTTAGCAGGCCTAGGAATCGGTGTACTTCGGACAATCCAGCGACTAGGAAAATTTTCACTTAGTATTGCCTTAACAATGTTAGTAGTATGCCCTGCCCTGGTACTCCATCGTGCTGGTGAAACATTCCTAGTAGAGTTCTTTTCTATTAGATCTGGCAGCGTGTTGTCCAAAAAGTCCGCATAAATTTCACTATTAAGCACTTGCGGCAAAATGAATGGTTCTACCAAATGGTAGCCGATGATACCAGCCCACACATTGACCAGAAAGTTACCTTTCAGCAGCACTTGGTGGAAGTCATTTGTTCAAAAAATGAAAAGGAAAAACACTTGTTTTTCTTCCACAATTAGGAGTGAGATGGATGTTGTGGAAGAAAAACAAGTGTTTTTCCTTTTCATTTTTTGAACAAATGACTTCCACCAAGTGCTGCTGAAAGGTAACTTTCTGATCACACAATTTTTAACCATTTTTGGTTTTATATGAAATTGATGGATTAAAAATCCTCTTCATATAATTCGTACTCAGATTTAAAACTGAGTATTTATAGGAGTTGAGTTTTTGACTTTTTCGTCATGGATGTCCATGGTAAGGAGTGCAAGCACCATGCTGATGATGACCACTTGCACTCCGGTCGAAACATCCATCTCACTCCTAATTGTGGAAGAAAAACAAGTGTTTTTCCTTTTCATTTTTTGACCAAACATTGACACTGAATCTCTGCTGGAATGAGGTCACCTTTGCCCTGTGTGGGTTAGTGTTCGGTATGGTCGTTCGTGATATCATTCCTAGTGAATTGACATTCATCTATCCACAGAATGTTGTCCAGAAGCGACCTGTCGTCAAAGTCGCGTTCCAGAAGCCAAGTGCTAAATTTCAGTTTTCTATCCGCATCTCCTTCCAGTAGTCCTTGGACTGGGTGATGATGATATGGAAGTAATCTTCTTCGATGAATAACCCTCCAAACCTTAGATGACGACACTCCTAGTCCATCCATTGCGACTGGTTTCGTGCTCGTCTCAGTGTCCTGCCTCACGATGGTGGTTTTGTTTGTCGTTTCTCCATGTCGTGTGAAGTTACACTTCCAGTTTTTTAACCTTTGGAAAGTCCGTGTAAATACCCCGTGGGGTGCTCGCCGGGTAGGGAATTTCCTTTGATATTCCAGTACAGCCGCTCTCTCTTTTCCTTCTACTACACCATAAATGTAAATAATATCCTCGTATTCCTCAAATGTAAATTTTACAATTTTTTAATAATTTTTCTTAAACACACCCGCACGTATTGATTTGTTTTTCAACTATGATAGGTATTTTCGCTGACTGACCCTTTTTTATAGCAAACTTTTCATCAGGTACGAGTAACAGGACGCCAGGATACAAGGGTGTGAAAAACAAAATTACACTAACATTTTTATAACTTTTTTGCAGCAATAATTATATTAAAATTTTTTGTTTATTTAAAGAATTTCCTACCTAAAGTGCAGTAAAATAATTAGGTAGTCAGGGATTTCTAAGGATGCGGTTTTTCTAATCCTTCGTCTTCCTTGCCAAGTGGCATCTTTTTGGAAAGGCAATAAAATGTGTAATCTGATAAAAATAAAAAAGAGGTACACTAATTACACGAATTTCGGAGAAAATTTGGGAAAATTCTGAATTTTAGGTAATCGGAAACCATTTTTTTTACTTTTGGAAGTGACTGTACGTGCAATGGTAGGAGAAAGATCAGTAGTGTTGACATTTTTGAAGAGGTCATTAGAAGAGTTTGTTTGATGTCACTATGTTGTGTAGATCAAAAGATAAAAATAAAAGAGTAATGTGCATACCATGCAAAACTGAAATTTATGAATCACCCTGTAACTCCCAAACTCCCCCCCCCATGCAATTTTTA
Source organism: Leptarthrus brevirostris (assembly GCA_964036015.1). Lineage (NCBI taxonomy): Eukaryota > Metazoa > Arthropoda > Insecta > Diptera > Asilidae > Leptarthrus > Leptarthrus brevirostris. Next base: position 49,394,112 of record OZ038374.1, read on the forward strand.
TTTATCTAGTTGAGATCTATCACCCCGCTCATTTTGGCACGTCAGATCTGAAACACCCTGTATAAACACCCCAATTTTTTTCAATCTAATCTTTCAGGACTGCACCATTTCTTTAAACCCTCCAAAAATAATTTATCAAACTGTTCAACTTTAGTCCCGATGATGATCTTTTCTTTTTAGCAAATTTTTTTTATCGCCAGTTATGTCTTCATGCTACCGCTTGTCATCGAAATTCATACCAGAGCATGTTATTAAATTCGTTACACGTAACGTGATAAATAAAATCCGAAATATTAAGTAAAAATGAAATAAATTTATTTTCACAAAAAATAAGAAAACAATTCATTAAGATTGATTGATGATTAAAATCAAAACAAAACTATACTAACATCTGTGTCACTGAAGTTCGTACCCCCAACGTAACAACAGCTTTAATTTTTCTTTACATTAGAAAATAGAATTGTTGACATTGTTGTGATGTTGTATTTACACAAATTTCCCCAATTTTATCGTTTAGAGCCTGGATATTTTATGAACAAAGATCCTGGAGTGCTTTTTTAGTAGTATCCCAAGTGTTTTCGATTATGTTCAAGTCTGAGCTTGATGGTGGCCAATCGATAACTTTAATATAATTATCGTAAAGCCAATATTTATAATATTTAACTATGTAACAGTTAGCCCCGTCATGCTGGAATATCACTTCTCGCGATGGAAATAATTTTAGCTTAGATGAAAACATGCATTCTTTCAATATTTTTTGATACTTTAAGGTATTTACAGTACCTTCAAAAAGTACAATTCACCTGGCCATGGACTTGATGTACAACCCGAAAGCAAAAGACTGCGTGGGAATTTTACCGTCCGTTTCCGTCAGACTGGTTGTATTGCTTCGGTGGACGTCCTGTCCTTATCACGTTCATTGCGCAATGATACTTCGAACTTAGATTCATCACCCAATATAACTGAGCATCATTTTTCTCACGTCCTGTTTCCGTGAGATTTTGCCCAAGCTAATCTTTTTCGTTTCGGCGCATCGGTAAGGAAAGACTTTTCTTTGCCTAACGGATGCAGACATACATATCGAAATAATTAACATAAGAAAGTTAATAAAAATGTAATAATACCTTATAAAATCCATAGCCAAAAGATTTTATCCTTCGATTAACTGTGGATAAGGATACTTGTTTGTGGATTTTATCTTCGCACTGTTTACTGGCTTTTATAATTATTTTTAGTATTTTTAGCATACGTAAATTTAATATTATTATCTAAGTTATTTAAAAACTTAACAATAACACTCAATTGTCGCGGTGTGCCTGTCCATATACAATAAATATCGTCTGCATAATAGTACCAACATAGAACATTATTCACTATATCACAGTTTGAATGAAAAATATATTGTTCTAAACTATTCACGTAGAAGTCCGCCAGAAATGGTGATAAAGGGGACCCCATAGCTAAACCTTCTACTTTTACGGTAGAGCGTGGGGGCGATACTTTAAATTTCTTAGACATTACAATAAGTAAACAAAATGACGCTTTAGATTTTAGCATACACAGAAAACCTACATATGCTGATATTGTGATTCCTAATTCCTGACCCCATTCAAACAATATTAAAAAATCGGCCTTTCATTCTTTATTAAACAGACTAATTAATATACTCATGAGTAAAATAAAATTCAAAAAAGAATTAAATATAATATAACATTGCAATGAATAATGGATACATGAAAAACTTTGTATATAAACTGCTAAAACAAAAATAGAAAGTTGGCGCGAGAACTAATATTTCCAACCAAATGATAAAAATTGGAAAAAAGTACCATATATATATTAAACACTTCCGAAAAGGTAAGAAATATACTAAAAACAAATAAAATAGAGCCAGCATTTTTTACAACTAAAACAATAGGCCGATTATTAATAAACAATAAAATAAAACCGACAATACCAGACATTGAGAAGTCAAGTGTGTACAATATAAATTGCGCAGATTGCGGTTCTTCTTATATTGGGAAAACAACAAGGTCGTTAAAAACTAGGTTTAAAGAGCATGTGGCAGCAGCAAAGAGCAATAAAGGTACCTCAGGATTAAGTAAACACCTGGCACACAACGTCAGTTGATAAATTAAAACTTATCCACAATATAAAAAAGAAAAATATTTTAAATCGATACGAAATTTACGAAACTTTAAAAGAAAAAAATAAAGGTTCATCTTTGCTAAACGATCAAATAGATTTTAATTCAAATAGCCCTCTGTTAAAAATTAAACTGTAAAGTTACCGTTCCTAAAAACAAAATCTGAGTGCAGCTTTGCAGAATAGAAGTTAGATGTTTTAGTTGCTTGATAATGCCCTAGAAAGGCGAAACATATGTCGCAGCTCATATTAAAAAATAAAAGTTTTCTGTAGAACATAAAAACAAGTGCGGTTTAATTTCAAACCTACCATTTAATGTGGATTCCGAACCATTGGCATTTTCTCTGCAACGCCCATGGCCTTTTTATCGTAATCTGTTGTCTGCAGAAAACAACCATGGGTCGCCGTCGGCGTCGGTGGGATGTGAACCTAGGACCTCCGGTTTAGTAGTCTTACCAGATCTGAATTCTGTAGAAGTACTTAAGTCCGTCTACAGTATAAGCTACTCTTATATCTCTAGTCCAGAAATGTATGTGATTTTAAATAAGTGTCTTTGATAATCCGTCGAGCTCTAAAGAGCCCCAACTAGAGTACAATAAGTTAGTTTAGCCTTTCTCGGAATCCTAATTGCAAATACAAGAAAGAAATCACCGCCCAGGATTCCATCCGTCAAAACTCGAAAATCATTACCGAAAATATTAAATGTGTGAGTAACTGTAAGTTCGTTTACCTTCAGCTTAACGTAAATAAGTAATACCGCACATCGTACTTCCTTTCAATTTGGCTTTATAATCATTTACCTATATACTTTGATTACAATGAATAGCAATTTTCTTCATAATGCGGATATCACTTCCACTATCAACAACAAGACAAGAAACACAATTTATGTATAGGGCAAGAAAGTAGCGCACTTACAGTATCATATTTAGATCGATTTTCGAACCATATATTAAACACACTATTTTCTTCTCAACCGTTTGGGAGTTACAGGGTGATTCATAAATTTCAAATTTTCATGGTATGCACATTGCTCTTTCATTTTTATCTCTTGAACTACTAAACACAGCGACATCAAACAAACGCCTAAAACCAACTATCCTAATGACCTTTCAATATAATTCAATTCAATATAATTATATATATATATATATATATATATATATATATATATATATATATATATATATATATATATATATCTAAAAAAAGAAAAATAGAAGTAATGGTAATGAATTAATGAAATATATTGACTCACCTTAGATTATTAGTAATGTAATCTACTGTAGTAAACTGTCACAACAAGTCACACGCAAGTAAGCTTTTGTGAAATGTTGACTTGATATAGTGGTTAAGTCAATTAGTTTTGCAAGTAAATAAAATGTTAAAATAAGTCAATATATATATACAATACATATATATATATATATATACATATATATATATAAATATATGAACTACAAACGTCACTAGCCAGTAGTCTCGGGCCAGAGGCCTTCTCTCTAACAGATGACTTATAAGCTGTAATCAGCTGGTCTCGTGCAGTTTTCCTAGTAAAATAGTAAAAGTGGCAATGATTGTTTTGCTGATTTTGTCCTCGTTTAGGCAAGCGATATACTTCGCTTTGATCTTTATCATTTAGCTCGAGGTCAACGGCCTTTGCAACTGATTTAATAACTGACGTAATGTTTTCATTTTTCGTTTCTTGTACACCATCAATAATTATTTTGTTTTTCTGTATTTCTTTTATTAAATAGTTATTTTGCTGCTTTAGATTTACAACTTCCACTTTTAGTAGTTGATTTTCCTTTCTTAGTTCCTTAATTTCAATAATCATTTCATTCGTTTTTACATAACACTGATCAAATTTATCAAACATGAATTCCACTAAAGCTTTAAGCTCATTTAGATCTGTGGCGACTATACAATTTCATGGCTTAATTTTATGTAGTAATGTACTTTTCTTCAGTTCCAGAATATTCTCAACACTAACGTGTCTATACACCGGTACAGCTGCGCTTGTATGTATTATGCCATGACAAGAGGCACACAGTCAGTCAGTCTTCAGAGATATTCCGTCGTCGTCACATTTCTCTTCGCCGCTCGCTCACCGAATTAAATTTAAGTAACTATATTTATAGATTACATGAAGTAGTTTAGAGAGTACGCGATTTTTATTCTACGACCTCATCCAATTACCCCACATATTGGTGACCCCGAGGTTTTCCGTAGTAAACGCGCATTAACGGTACGCAGAACCTGCAAAAAACTCAAATCGCGCATATGGAATATTGGGTGAAATCAGTGCGATATGGGAAACGAAGAACCAAAGATAGATAATAATGCAACTGCAAGCAGTAGCACGGATATTAGAAATGAAAATAGCTTCTTAACCCGCGTTTTGGTGAAAATTCCGCATTTTGGCACGAAAAGTTAGAAATACATACATTCTGACTCTTCGAAGTTTAACACGGTCGTAAGCGCGATACAATCAAAGGTACTCGCACAGATTTCTGACGCAGTTCTAAATCCACCACAAGTGGATAAATACAAAAACCTTAAAAAGGTCATCATAGATCGCTTCAGTGACAGCGAGCAACGCAAAATAAAGAAACTTCTTTCCGAAGTGGACCTCGGCGATAAGCGGCCAACCCAACTCTTAAACGAACTTCGAGACCTTGGAGGAGCAAATATTAATGATGACTTTCTCAAGTCACTATGGATGCAGCGCCTCCCGACACAAGTCTGCGCTATCTTGCAAGCATCAAATGAGAATCTCACGGCATTATCGACTCTCGCTGATAAAATCATGGAAGTAGGAGATTTTCGCCCCACGGCCATGTCAACAAACGCACACCAAGTACCGACTTCATCGACCATTAATCTTCAGCAGCAAGTTGCATATATGTCACATCAGTTGAACCAGCTGCTGAGTGAAGGGCAAAACACAAGACGCCGATCGCATCGTAGCAATAGTAGCCATTCACATAGGCAAAAAAGCAAGAACAGAAGACATGATGATAAGTCAACCATGTGTTGGTACCAGAAACGCTGGGGAGACAAAGCTCGTAAATGCACTCATCCATGCACATTCAGACAAGCCGATATATATCCAAAAAACTAGCGGACTATCCGTTGGCCGGCGCACACACTAACACAGGTCAACGGATAAATAAGTTCGTATTGAAAGACAGCCTAACCTTTCTTGTTGACACGGGAGCTGACGTTTCCGTGATTCCTCCGCGTTACAATGACAGATGTAACCCTCAGGCCCTAAAACTATTTGCTGCAAACGGGTCGGAAATTTCAACTTTTGGCGAAAAGCAGCTAACACTTAACCTGGGATTAAGAAGATCTTTTACCTGGACATTTATAATAGCTGACGTCACCAGCCCAATTATTGGAGCGGATTTCATCAAAAACTTTGGATTACTGATCGACATCAAGAAAGGGAAATTAATTGATGAGCTCACCAAGCTAGAGTCGAAGGCGCAAGCGATTCAAAAAGGTTTTACAAATATAAGCACTTTCAATGTAACTGAACCATTTTCTGATATTTTAGCTGAGTTCAAGGACCTGACAACATTAAACACAAAAAAGCCACATTCCAAAACAACAGTTACACATCACATTTGTACAAAAGGTCCCGCAATTTTTTCACGTCCACGCAGACTTTCACCAGAGAAGTTAAAAGCAGCGCAATCTGAGTTTAAATTTTTATTAGAAAGTGGAATCTGTCAGCCATCACAGAGCAATTGGGCAAGCCCTCTCCACTTGATACGGAAGGTAAACGGAGAATGGCGACCCTGTGGGGATTATCGTGCCCTAAATGAAAGAACGGTACCTGACAGGTACCCCATACCATTTGTGCAGGATTTCACGCATTCACTTCACGGAAAATGCATTTTTTCCAAAGTCGATCTGCAAAGAGCTTACCACCAGATCCCGATAGAGCCGAAAGATATCCCGAAAACGGCGATTATAACGCCTTTCAGACTCTTTGAGTTTCGCTATATGACGTTTGGTCTGCGAAATGCGGCGCAGACATTTCAAAGGCACATGCACGAGGTCTTGCGTGGCTTGGAAGATTTCGCCTTTTCGTATTTGGACGACATCTGCATTTCATCACGGAACAATAAAGAGCACGAGTACCATTTACGATAGTACTTCGCCGACTGAGAGATTATGGGATGACTCTTAACACCTCAAAGTGTGAGTTCGGTAAAACAGAAATTCAGTTTCTCGGTGACAAAGTGAACGCTAACGGAATTAAACCACTCGATGAACGGGTCAAGGTTATTAAAGCGTACAAATTACCGCAAACTGCACAAGAGCTGAAACGTTTTTTGGCGAAAATAAACTTTTACCGACGCTGCATCCCTCAAGCAATCAGAAATCAGATGCTGTTGCAAAAGCTTATCAAAGGTAACAAAAAAAACGACAACACGCGGATTATCTGGACGAAGGAAACAAAACAAGCCTTTGACAACTGCAAGGCAGACCTTGCCAACGCAGCATTGTTAGCTCATCCAGCACCTGACGCAACACTTTCATTATCAGTGGACGCGTCCAACACCGCGGTGGGAGCAGTGTTACATCAAGTAGTAAACAACGAAATCCAGCCACTCGGATTTTATTCAAAGAAGCTTACAGACACACAGCAACGTTACAGCGCGTATGACAGGGAGTTACTCGCAATATATCAGGGCGTAAAGTACTTCAGGCATCTCGTCGAGGGAAGACCCTTCCACATATACACCGATCATAAGCCACTCGTGTACGCCTTCCAACAGAGTTTAGAAAAGGCATCACCACGTCAAGCGAGACAACTCGATTTCATCGCGCAATTTACTACCGTCATCAAACACGTACCTGGTCTACAAAACAGTGTAGCCGATGCCTTATCGCGGATAAATGCGGTCAAGTTAATCGATGTTTCCTCTGAGGCCATAGCCAGCGAACAATCGAATGACGAAGAAATCAAATCTTTTCTGCAATCTGGTAACAATTCTAATTCGCTTAACATTAAATTACTTACCATTCCAGAGAGCAAGAAACCTATCTCCTGTGACATCTCGCAAAGTCGCATTCGACCGGTAATTCCCAAAAATTTCCGGGAAAGCATCGTAAACAAACTACACAGCCTTTCGCACCCAGGTATAAAGGCAAAGATCAGACTCGTCAGTGAACGCTACGTTTGGCCAAATATGCGAAAGGAAATTCCACAGTTCGTGCAACAATGCATTCCTTGCCAGCGAGCGAAAGTAATAAAGCACAACAGGACACCGTTAGCATCATATCCAATCACAGAGGGGCGCTTCGATCACGTAAATATCGACCTCGTTGGACCACTTACGACGTCCATAGGCAATCGTTACTTGTTGACTTGTGTGGATCGCTTCACCAGATGGCCAAAGGCCATCCCATTGACAGACATAACAGCAGAAACCGTCGCACGAGCCTTCATTTCGCAATGGATCTCTAGATATGAAATTCCGTTACGCATCTCCTCTGACTTAGGTCGTCAATTCGAGAGTTCACTATTTCGAGAATTCAGGAGATTGTTGGGCATAAAGCATCTGAAGACAACACCATACCACCCTCAGGCAAATGGGTTGGTAGAGAGATGGCACCGCACGTTAAAATCTGCAATTCGTTGTCACGATACGGAAAATTGGTGCGACGTTCTTCCTACAATTATGCTAGGACTTCGAGCGACGTATAAGGATGATATCAAGGCGACAACTTCGGAGCTGGTTTTTGGCACAACACTTAGACTTCCGGGTGAATTCCTCGCTCCTAGACAAGACAACAGAAGCGAAGTGGAGTTCGTAAAAGATCTGAGGCGCACGATGTCCAAGCTAACCCCCACAACTGCAGCAAGGCACAACAGCGAAAGTATTTTCATCCAACCGAGTTTAAAAGATTGCACACATGTCTTCATCCGAAACGATGCAACAAGAACGCCACTCCAGTTCATTTATAACGGCCCGTATGAAGTGATAAACAAAAAAGAAAAATATTTCACAGTAAAGATCAACGGAAGGACAGCAAAAATCTCCATCGATAGGCTCAAGTCGTCATTCCTAGCCAAGCCAACAAACGAACAGCTAACAGCATTTGATAGAGAGACAAAATCAGCGACAGACAGTAAACTCGCGCAAGCACAACCTCTTCAGTACACAACGCGTTTTGGTAGGCGCGTAAAAATACCAAACAAATACAGATAGATGTCTATCTAAGGGGGAAGTACTGTGGCGACTATACAATTTCATGGCTTAATTTTATGTAGTAATGTACTTTTCTTCAGTTCCAGAATATTCTCAACACTAACGTTTCTATACACCGGTACAGCTGCGCTTGTATGTATTATGCCATGACAAGAGGCACAGAGTCAGTCAGTCTTCAGAGATATTCCGTCATCGTCACATTTCTCTTCGCCGCTCGCTCATCGAATTAAATTTAAGTAACTATTGTTATAGATTAAATAAAGTAGTTTAGAGAGTACGCGATTTTTATTCTACGGCCTCATCCAATTACCCCACAGTTCTTTTGACAAATCACTTCTTGTTTTTTCAGATTCAGTTTTAAACTTAATAAACAAATTATTCATTAGGTCTTCATAGCTTTTTGACTTATTTTGAACTTTACAAACATCACAATTCTAACTGATCTCGTCTTTGACCCAACTTTCTTAAGTGTTACCCATGAGCTTCCCTCCCCCCAGCTCATGGGTAACAAAATCATAAATTTTTTTTCATAAATAGATTTCATAAAGTATACAATGACACATCTGCTTCGAATTGCTTCCTTAAACGACCAAGGCGTCAACCAACAGTTTTATCTCTTATTTTGTGATTGACGTTCGCGTACTGTTAGTCATTTGAATTATGAGTGTAATTCCAAATACTTTTTTGGTAAAAACCTGTTGAAAATATGGCTGAATATGGATGTCTATTAAAGTATGACGCGGCCTCCCTACGATCTTACTATATGTATAAATAAGGAAAAACAGTGAAATAAGTCGGAATTTCCTCGTCCCTGTTTAGAAAAATTAAATCCTACCACCTCAGAAAACTTCGGCATAATATCCAAATAATCGGGAAAAATATCCAAATACCCTCAATTAACTATTTAATAATTCACTCAGTTGCTTGCTTTATAAAAGGAGCAGAAAATTATTATCTATCTTTTCAAAACATTACCAAGAATTGCCTTTGAACGCTTAAAACTGAAAATATTTCCGGTATAAAGAAACTGGAAATTGTAATAAAAAATTTTATTTCGTATCACTTATTTTCCAGAATATACTTTTATCAGTATATTAAGAAAATAAACAGGCATAAGAAGTTAGATGTAATCTAAAACGTTTCTACAAAGTGATATTTTTGGCGAATTCCAGCGATTATTAAGCACAAAACAGAGCAATTTATTGTGAAATTTACTTATTAACAACACTTTAAGTTCCTAATGAGTATTTTAAAACACTTTTTATTATGTTCTTTGTCTATTTAGTCAAACAAATCTAATAATTCTCTTCTAATTTGTATATAAACTCATCTATCGCGAAATCGTGTGAGGAATGAGCTTTGTTGAAGTTACTTTATACTTTTTATGTACTTTTTATGCATATTTGTATTTTTATATTTCGTGAATTCTCTCCTAATTCTTTGATTTTTGAGTATTATACCGTTTTTTAGCATTTGTAGTAGTCAGCACTTTGATGAAATATTGTTAATAAATAAATAAAAAATCTTTTCTCACAAGCGCTTTAGACAGAAATCACCGAAAGCAAAAGTTGTCAGCTCAACTTAGTGAACTCACCTCGTTCCCTGTCTTCGCCTTTCTCACGAGCAAAATGGCTGGTCTCACGTGCAAGATTCATACAGGTAATGGGCTATCCTCTTTATTCTATAATCTAAGAGATGGCGTGTCTGTGTTGTTGAGTAGTTAAGCATTCCCACTGAGTATTAAAATATACTTATACTCCTTTGCTTTTCTATTTGCAGACTACATCTCGGAATTCGGGAGGAGTCCACCGGCTGGCCTCAATAGTGTTATTATAATTATTAAAACCATAGTGATTCGAACAATAAATAACTTTTCAAAAATTCGTGTGTGTCTTTGCTTATTTGTTTTATCGTAAAAATTTTAGCAGTGGTATAAAGAACATTCGAGATTCGTATTGCAAATAGGAAGTGAAAGAGGTAGTGAATTTCTCTTCAGTAGATTTAGTTTCTGGGCTGCTGCGGTTTCTGCAGATTCTGCACTTATCAGCGCTATCGCCTCTGACGTTAAAACTCTTTCACGGCCTAATGCATCTCATAAGCCTTCTGCCTCTGTTTAAATCGCCCCTGGTTTGAATCCTACATTTGTCTCCGAGGCCACTTCTCCAACCTCCTCTTCTGTAGCGACGGAGGTCAGGAGTTTGGTCTCGAAAGTTTCTGCCCATCTGGTTGGGGTACCTTCCGATTCGTCTGTGATCCCTCCAGTCCCCTCTGCATCGCGCCATCGTCGCAAGTGCAATACCAGATGCCGGAAGGGAGTTATTGCTTGTTCTTCCTTGATGACTGAGGACCTTGTAGACGTTCCTGTTGGTGTGACCTAATCCCTAAGTTTTTTTTTCTTTCTCCCATATTTGTCTCCTTCTGTTACGATGGTACTAGTATTGCGGATCCCAATTTCGAACACAATGCTTATGACTTTAGAAGATCGAACTTCTCTGAGATAACGTCTAATCTCCTTTCAGTAGATTTTTCGGCATTGATGAACACTAATGATAGTTATATCTGCGCCTCCCTATTTTATAAGAAGACATATGATTTGTTTAACTCCTTTGTTCCATTAAAACAGATTAGGTCTACATGCTCCTCTCCCCAGCAGTATAATGCCGAACTCTGCAGTCTTAGGAACAGGAAGAACAACCTCTGGAAAAATTACTTGCGTTGTAATAGCGCAATAGCGTATCCTGACTTTGTGACCTATTATGAGTTTTAAGGCACTTTCCTCTTCGCTCTATAAGGAATACCTTGTAAGTGTTTGCGATAATATGCATAATAATCCTCGAAATTTTTTTAAATTCGTCAATATGAAAAAGATTTCGAGCAACTATCCATCTACGATGTGGTATGAGGGGTGTTCTAGTAAAAACGTGTCCGACGTAGCAAACAATTTTAGTTCATATTTTGAGAGTGACTTTTCTTCGGATAACTTTGAGCCATGTGCGAATAATTTTGATCATATTCTGAATCGTCCCGCTTCATCTGATTTTCTGCCGTTTACATCACGAGATCTTATTTTGGAAAAAAATCAAGGAACTTAAATCAGACTTTTCCTCTAGTCCTGACGACATCCCTCCAGCCTTCGTCAAGTCCTGTTCCGATGTCCTTCTTACTCCATTGGCGATTCTCTTCAATAGTTCCCTTCAAGCTGGCAAATTTTCTGCATTGTGGAAGTGTTTTTTTATAGTCCCTGTTCATAAAAACTACTTGACTTACTTGAATTTATCTCGCACGTTATTTCTGGCTTTCAGCGAGGCATGCAAACTGACTACATATACACGGATTTCAGTAAAACCTTTGATAAACTCCCTCACTCAATAATTAACTTTAAACTCGGGAGGCTGGATTTCCCCCCTGTTCTTTTCGACTGGATTTCTTCCTATCTAAGAGACAGGTCTTATCGTGTGTCGCTCCGTGGCACTACCTCTACCTTTAAGGCTTCATCTGGTGTTACACAAGGCAGTTATCTCGGCCCTCTACTATCCGTTTTTGCTATTGACGACATTATCCGTCTAATCTCGTACTCTAATATTCTAATCTGGTACGTAGGTACGTTTCTGGCGTGGTGCGAGCATAATGGCTTACACCTCAATTTTGAGAAATGTGAAGCTATGACTTTCTCCAGGAGTCCTAATCCACAAGTTTCTGATTACAACTTTGCGAGGAATGGTCTCCGTCGCGTGCGGTCTGTAACTGACCTTGAGGTAAAGCTTGATAGGAAACTTGACTTGACTCTGCAGATTAACTATATCGTGTCTATAGGCAGTTTAATCTTGGGTTTTGATAAGCGTTGGTCTAGAGAGTTCTCGGATATACCAACATTGATGCATTTGTACTGCTTCTTAGTTAGACCTATTCTAGAGTATGCATCTCAGGTCTGATCGCCCTACGTATCGAATCGGTGCGACGTAATTTTCTTAGATTTGCGCTTAGAGGGCCCCCATGGGACGATCCACTTAGTCTCCCGCCCTACACCGACCGCCTCCGGTTACTCGGTTTGCCCTCGCTTGAGAAAAAGCGCAAAGTCGCTGACTTGGTCTTTATTCACCAGCTCTTGAACTCTAATATAGAGTTCGCTTGTTAGCAAGGTTTCCTTCAGACAGTCCCAACGTATCCTTCAAAGACTGCCTTTTTTGCATGTTGAACCATTCAGATCAAATTATGGCATGCATGAACCAATTAATCACTTATGTAGGGCTGTTAATGCATGTCCTAATTTTGATTTAACTCTTAGTAAGGTGTTATTTAAGAACTATCTATTTTCTGTGCTCCCGCGACTCTCTGTTTGCATGGTGTGTGTCTGGGTTTTCTTACTTTTTTTCTTCCTGTTACTTTTTAACTTCCCACATATAGGAAGTTATTGTAATGGGCCCGATTTTCAAAATTTTTAGTTTTAATATTTTTTTACATTTCAAAGTTACCATAGTGTTTTCGCATGTTTTTGAACACATGTATGTGTGTGTGTGTATGTGTGTGTGTGTGTGTGTATGTGTGTGTGTGTGTGTGTGTGTGTGTGTGTGTGTGTGTGTGTGTGTGTGTGTGTGTGTGTGTGTGTGTGTGTGTGTGTGTGTGTGCGTACGTACGTACGTTCGGACCCACTTTTTTCGACAACGAAATCTCGCGAACAAAAAGTGATAACCACTTCGCTATGGTGCCATTCGAAGCGTATTATTGTCAATAAGCGCTGAAAGAAATATAATCAATTTCGGTTCAGCCGTTTTTTTGTTTAAACAAACGGACGCCAGTAAAGTCGGGCTAGCAGGAATTTTACTGCAAAAAGGAACAGATGGCAAACAACACGTGGTATTTTACTTTAGCAGAAAACAACATATCAAAAGAAATATACCATTCGTACGAGCTAGAAATATTAGAAGCCGTTTAATCGCTTAAGAATTTTCATGTATATTTACTAGATATTAAGTTCAAAGTAGTGTCAGCCTGCAGTGCCATACGAACAGCAGCGAAGAAGAGGAACCTCAATCTCAATTGCCAGGCGGTGGTTAATCCTCCAAGAGTTTACGTTTAATGTAGAACATCACCTAGGCAACGAAATGGTACATATCGACGTCTTAAGCAGAAATTCTATAAATTGCATTACTTCAGCTTTAGAAGAACTGCACGTATTTAGAATTGAAGTAGCTGACGGGATCTTAGCCAATAAAAAAATAAATCTTATAAAGCAAATATTAGAAAATAAACCAACTACAGAAGAATTATTAGCAGTGTATGAGCAGTCTTCAAGATTTACAACATTGGACACTACAATAACTTTGAATGCTAATTCACCTCTTCCCTACACTTTTCAGATAATGCAAATTAATCTGCAAGAATACTACTTCCAAATAAATTATGAAATATTAAATTTCGGTCGCGGTGGAACGACTTCCCATAATTGAACAATCCCGGATATGTCAAAACTAAATAAACTTTAACGCTTTTCAGAATGGCGAACATTTTTGCAAAATTATTTCTAAAATTGAAAGAAAGAAATTAATAGTGCTGCCATCTCCTAGCCTGCTCGAATACTGCTCTTCTAAATTTCAGAAAATTGACATCACGAGTCGAACACGTGATCTTAACATGCATAGAATATTGTCATCACCTCACGATTGTGTTAAAGCACATTTAGTCAAGACCCTAACCTCAACCCCAAACCGACCTAATTAAACATTTCGCTGTTAAAATTTTAAAAAATTAGTAAAAGATCGGTAACTGGAAAAGAAAACCTATATAGTTAAATTGTATTTTATTCCTGAGGTGAGGGAAACTACAATAAAGATTATTAATTTCTTAATTCCCACTTTATTACGGACCTCTAGCGGAGAAGGGCACAGTGATATTGTTACGATAATCAAAATTAGTAGTTCCCGATCGACTAAAAATTTACCTTGCTAACTAACCTAGCCGTCGATAGGAAGGGGAGCATCATTCTGGCAGTGAGCGCGTAAATTAGAAGTGGGACTCTCAAGTGTGGTCCAAATTATACAAAAATTAAAACGTGGAGTGGTGATACAGTGCGCAAAACAAAACCAAAAAAAAAAAAACGGAAAATTGTTTAAACGTTACCAGTGCATAAATCTCAACGAATTCTGGGAGATTTATAGTGAAATTGCAAGGTTAAAACTTTTGTGTTGAGGGAAAATTGTCGATGGGTGAAATAACGAGGGATTAAAATTCCGCACCTCGTGTCCCCATCTAAGGATATAGATAGACTAGGTAAGATTTTCCTAATAATATCTTATTATTCGACAAAGTGTAAAGCCAAAATAGAATTTCAGCGCTGCCAGCAGGTTAAAGGCTGATTGCAATATTAAATATTGCCATTGAAAACCAGATTTCAATTTGAGACGCCACCTGTGAGTCCCCAATTACGCCTATGCAGAGTTGTTTGCATAAAGGGCATTAAGCACGGATTAGGTATAATAGTATTCTTTTATAACAGTGCGGTGTAACCAATAACAATTTATTTTAGCTTGTTTTTGAAAAAAAATCATTATTCGTAAATTTACATAATTAACTAAGAAGGCCTTGAAACTTTAAAGTGAGCCTCGTCTGGGGAGGGCAGCAAATGTAGGAAGAGCCCCCCCCCCCCACAAACAAAAACAAAATTTAAGGCAAACCAAAAGGAAAAAAACAGGGAATCATCAAAAATTCTTCTCCGTAAAAATATTTGAGGAGAAGTCTAACGTTTGAATAATGAGGAAAGGAAGCCCCGGAACATGCTGCAACGAGACCTAATTTAAGCCTAAAATTATATTATAAAATTTTTAGTTTTCAGCCACCGTCTACCCACCGGAAAGCCAATTGCAATTGGGATCCCGGTGAGTACTTAAAATTTCCTTAATTAAATTTAAATTTATTATTGAGACATATATTTTGATATATATAGTATATATACGTAACACACGGGACAAAAGTAATTAAATATTTTTTTAGCATTTGTATCCTAATTTATAGGCCTCTTTTTGTTTTAATAATATAGTGAGTGCTAGTACTTAAAATTCTCTACGAATATCTCTAAGGTAAAATTAAATTTTTTCCACTAGTGAATTTATAAATTAGAATTCCTTATTGCATTATAATTATGTTGAATTTTGGCACATGAATTTGGAATACTTAAGAATTGATAAGTAAAGTATCGGAATCATACATCACATGAATTTTTACATTGCTTTGAGTTTTTTTTTTGGTTTGATTTGAGGAAGTTATCGAACTCGATAGTCGAAATAAATTCGGTGTTATGCCATAGAAAATCAATTTATCTTGAGTAGCATTAAATTTGTTGATACCTAGTAGTGAAGTTAATAGGATAGAAAAGGTGGTTTGCGTTTCTTTGAATGGTTATTTTGTGAAATCATGATTCAATAAAATTGTCTCAATTACTTGCCGAAGTTTTCTCCAGTGTGCCGTGATAGTGGATGTTAGTATGGAGCGAGAATGTTGTTGTTTTTATTCTTTCCCGTATTATAGCTCGGTTTCATCGAACCATTGTTTGCGCTAGGGACTGGAATTGTTATTATAGTCCAGCTGAGCATGTGCTGAAGTCACAATAACTTGGTGTCGCTATGCGTAAACCGTTTAAGTTGCTCGCAGAGTAAACTTGCGGTAAGATGGGTATAGTCGAATGGGAAAACTCCAGAAGCAGATGTGTTGATTTCAGCGAGCTTGGGTTCGAGACTGGGTCAGGGCCAGTAAATATTATTATTTGTGTTTTTATTTGAGGTTGGCGGCCGTAGGAAAATATTATTTGAATTTTGATATGCACTCATAAAATCAGCTGGTCAGTCGGACTTGCGTATTCGTAAACATGATTGCTGGTAACGTGTTTATACATTTAAGGCAGAGCGATGGTTCTGGTCTTATGTGAGCTAATGGATGGCAAGGTTGATTGAATGTCATCATCCGATGCATAATTATTAAAGGGATTTTCTTCTTCATTCGTTTTTTTTGTTGTTGTTGGTTTGCTACTTCAAGAAATTCTCACCTTCCACACCGGCGAGCTTAGCCGCACCTTTTAAGGAGGTATATGGGAGGGTGAGAAAGAGGGCTGCTGCGCATAATCTCCCTTTGGTTCTAAGCGGATGTACCGGACTCTGGCTGAAGAGGATTTCACGAACTCCATTTCAGCAATTCTCGCGGGAGTCTTGTGTGGCCCGGTACAGCCGCCGTAATTACTGTGAAGAATTTATCCTTTCTTCCAAGAAACCTGGCGCCCAGTGCGCTGTTGCTCTCATCGTAGAAATACCTCCGAACATGTACGGAGTGGACAAATCTGGGCAGTGAAATGGGTGCCTCAACCTCAGGGGCATGCGACTTGCTGTCCAAGACCATCTCGTTACAAATATGGCGCCCAAGCTTTTGGCTTTCGGATATAGGGTCTATGAACTTAGGTTGACAAGCCCTATATTCAAGTTATGAAAAAGTTTTTTTTTGATTCGACAAAATTAGTCGCTGTGGCTGAGTCGTAGCGTCAATTATCAATTACTTGAACATTGGTATCTTCCCCCAATAATATGAAGAAGGTAAATCACGATGAATGTAAATTAGTGAATTATTCTGTAGAATGTTGAGAAGTTAATCTTAAACAGCGAAGGCTAGTATTTATTATAAAACCTTGTTGTGAGATAAGAGTGGGGCAAGTCTGCTAAGCGGGAATAATCCCTACAAAAGTAAGTGGGATAGCGCGAATTGAGTGATCTGCAGTCAAAGTTTAATTCAATTTTTGTTGGCAAGTTAAGTAATTTGGTACGGTTCCATGAATCGATAATCCCGTCGTCGATTGCAGTATTTATTGTTTGGATTAGAGCGGCATATTAAGTATGCTATGTCTCCAAGCTTATAACTATGTCAGAATTGCTCTTATGTGGTCATATGAGAATTCCATAGTATCATATTATGGGAATTAGAATCGATTCTTTAGGTAGTCCTAGAAATGCTGTCTTCCCGGAGACCGTAAATGTAAGATGTAAGCTTGAGTGGTCTCAGGTTACAACCGTTTACGAGGTACTGTTTATCGACAGGAGAATCGATAGTGGTTCCGTGTCTTGCAATGTCAAAGCAACCGAAAAGGTCCATCGAAAATAATATTGATATACATATCGCGGCGCATCTGGGGAAACTGAGGCAAGTATAATTTTGGAACGAATATAAATAGTTGACTCTGTCAATTGAAGAAGATTATTGTTTACATCGCACTGTTTGAATGAGGTTGGTATAGTTAATTGCAATTTAATGGAATTTAAACCAAACACGTGTAATATTATTACGAAATTTACCTAGTTTTGATTGTACAATTTGAATTGTTTTTTTTTTAGTTTGCTACGAGTGGGAAAGTCTAGAGTATTGGAATTACTTTATATACATAGTACAGTTACCTATCTTCACAAAATTTTCTTCCTAATTTGAATATTTTATTAGTACCTAGTTATTATTAAATATAGCACGACTATATCGTTTCTAATATTATTAAGTAATTTGAAATTCTGAACATGGAAGCTTCGCACTTAGAAGCCGACGAATTGGACTACGAGCTGAAGCTAAGGAAATTAAGATCCACCTCGAAATCTCGACCGGTTAACTTCTTACTAAGGCGAGAAGAGAGTGGTGAATTAATTTGTCCTAACAATGTCCCTCCTATAAACGACTTAGGCGCTGAAATGCTGCAGTGCCAGAACAAAGCCTCAAATTTGCTGGAAATCGTGAAAGCGAGTCTGGTTTCGAGTAACGTACAGGATTTTCAATACGCCAGGTCCCGGTTGCTGCACTTAATCAGACGATTGAAATTGTTGAGACTTGCTGAGCCAATCGTGGCGGAAGCTGTTCTACAATTAGAGGAAATAGTTCTACGAGATTTAGAACAGGTAGTAAATGTACTAGCTTTCCCTTCTAACACTGTTAACTCCCTAGTGCTATCAAGTGTACCTAATGATCCTAATAATTCCAGACAGAACTTGAGCCTAGATAATTCCGCTTCTGGTTACGACAAAAGCCAAATTTTCGAACCAATGACCAGTATATCTGTCCCCTTGGAGCAGACACTTTCTCTAGCAACCTTAAATCACCCTTCAGTATATACAACGGCTCCTAGCTCTATATTAAATAGCTCACCAAATCGTCCTGAATGGCGTTCACCTAGTCGACTATCACCCTTTCCTAATACAACAAGCGGTGCGATTCTTTGGAAACCTAGCTACGTGTCCGTGGCTAAGAGACCACAAAAATTAACGTCGGCTGAAATTGGGCAAAGCACAAATAAAAACTCGGCGCAAGCACTGAAAACGTCGTCTGATCCTTCTGCGAACTTAATTCATCACCACCCAGATCCAGTACTTAAGGATTCGGTAATTCTTACAGCTACGATGGAGCCGGAACTATATGCTCCAACTACCATGAATAGCCCGGCGAGACAAATCAGGAATGCGTTGCAGGCAGTGATGGGTTCTTCGGTTCAAAGTAGAACTCGAGAAAGTAGTTTACATCCGTCACCTAAAGGCTTTCACCTAGGAACTTCGGTAAGCGACGTTTCTAATCGGGCAATCGCTTTGATCTCACAACCTACTAGAGTATCCTTACCAGCTGTTTCAGTCCCAGGAATGTGTAACCATTCACTTCCAGATCAGTATCATGGAAATAGTAACACCCCAGCTCAGAGTCGTCAGGATCACCGAGAAAGACAACGAGATGATTGGTATGCACAACCCCGTGACAGTACCCGAGGAAACTCGGACTATGCAGCACTCAGGGGAGATCCTCGCGAACTAGGTCGGCATACCACTCCTGAAAATGTTCCTCGGGGGTATTACCAATTCGGGAGAGGACCTGATGAACCTTTAAGGAATTACGACGCCGAAGCAATGGGAGCATTTGAGGAACGAGGTTCGTTTCGCCCACTGCAATATCCTACGACAAACCCGGTAGCAAGACGTGGAGGCAGTAATGTTGCAAACTGGCAAATAAAATTTGACGGGTCGCTCAAAGGACTGAACATAGATGATTTCTTGTTCAGAGTGGAGACGCTCGCCCGAGCTGATGGTGTTCCACGAAACTGCCTGGTGTACGCTATACATCAGCTCCTTATGGGAAGAGCCGCGACTTGGTATTGGTAATTTTGCCGAAAATTCCCACGAGCTACTTGGAATCAGCTGTGATATTCGTTACGACGAGAATTTGAAGATCCGGCTAGTGACGCGGACATAAGGAAGTTAATGGAGTCCAGAAAGCAGAAACCCCGAGAAAGCTTTGGCGATTTCAGGCTAGAAATTGAAGGCTTAGCGCTGCGATTGCGTCAGAGCATGAGTCAGACTGAGCTCCTTACCATTTTAAGGCAGAATATGCATCCTGCGTTGAGAAAAACCCTTATTTTGCGCGAGTTTGATAATATCGATGAAATGGACCGCATGTGTAGGCAAATGGAAAGGCTATGGTGAGATATCGGAGAAACTGCTGAGGATCAAATTCGTTATAGACGGCACAATATTCATAAACTCGATTATGCAGAAGAACAAACCTTCAAACCGTTCCAAGGCACATTCAACTCGGAGGAAATTATGGCAGTTCATCAGGGACAAGACTCCTCGCAGAGTAACCGGCACACTTACCTAATCTGCTGGAATTGTGACGACATTGGTCATTCATACGTGGACTGTCCGCGGGACCGGCAGCGCACGTTTTGCTACTCCTGTGGGGCCAAAAATGTGGTCAAATGGAACTGCATCACTTGAATGAAGGGAAACCGACGAGCGGGTTTAATTACGAGGGGAATAATGAACCCGCGGTCGACAAATCTACCCCCTCACCAACCCAGGATAAGTTGCCTCGGTGCAGATGCAGCCACACAGACCCACCCTCAAAATTAAGAAAGCCCTTAACACCAGAAATGACACCTTACAAGAAGCGACTTTTCAGGACTCGAAAATATATTACCCAGCGTAAAATGATGAGGCAGCAGTTGTCAACGACCCTGATTACACCCCAAGAGGACGGTAGACCAGTAGTACAAGTAAAACTTCACGGAAAGGAACTTTGTGGACTTCTCGACAGTGGAGCAAGTATTAGCTGCCTTGGCGGGAATGCTCTCTCACTGCTAAGTGAATTAGGAGTTGATTGGTCAAGTCTCTCGGCTGAAGTTAGAACGGCGGATGGCAAGGGTCATGAGGTCTTAGGTTTTGTATACCTTAATGTAGAATTTAGCAACCAAACTAAACCAGTTAATTTTTTTATTATACCGAGTATTGTCCGTAGACTCATCCTAGGAATAGATTTCTGGTCGGCTTTTAACATCTTCCCAGCGATCGTTTCAGAAATTGTTATGCTTAAGGAAGACGAAGGAGAATACGCTTTTCTAACCATGGAGGAAAAATTTATGCTTCTGGACTGGGACTGGGCAGGACTGGGATGGACGACCGTCGTAAAGCACTCAATCGATGTTGGGAATAGTAAACCAGTGCGACAACGACACTACCCCTTGTCACCGCCTATGAAAAAATTGCTAGATACAGAGATCGACAGAATGTTGGAACTTGGCGTTATCGAAGAGAGCTCCAGTGAGTGGTCATCGCCATTAGTAATGGTAAAGAAACCGAATGGCAAAATTAGAGTGTGTCTGGATTCTCGAAAGGTGAATGAAGCAACCAAAAAGGATGCGTATCCGCTTCCACAAATTAATGGAATACTTGGTAGAGTGAGAGGTACGAAATATATAACTAGCTTAGATTTGAAAGACGCCTTCTGGCAAATTGAGTTAGAACAATCATCCCGGGATAAAACCGCCTTCGTAGTTCCAGGGAGGGGACTCTTCCAATTTGTTGTCATGCCTTTTGGTCTGACAAACGCCCCCAAGACGATGTGCAAACTAATGGACAAAATAATTCCATACGAATTACACGAGGACGTGTTCATTTATCTGGATGACCTGCTTGTAATATCGGAAGACTTCGAGACCCATTTAAAGGTCTTGGCAAGGGTGGCGCAGTGTCTTCGGGAAGCCAACTTAACGATAAATGTAGAGAAAAGTCGCTTTTGTCAAAAGGACATTAAATATCTGGGACACATAATTAGAGAAAACGGAATATAGACTGACCCGGACAAGATAACTGCGGTTCAAAACTTTCCGCGTCCAAGGACCGTCCGACAGATACGACGTTTCCTGGGCCTAACAGGTTGGTACCGTCCTTTCATAGCCAATTATGCGAGCTTGGTAGCACCGATCACAGATTTGTTGAGGAAAGGCTCGCAGAATACTTGGACGGACGAAGCTGAGGAAGCGTTTACTAAAATCAAAACTTGCCTAACAGAAGCTCCTCTTCTGGCGAACCCTGACTTCAGTAAGCCCTTTATAATTCAGTGTGATGCTTCTTCTACCGGAATTGGCAGCGTTTTATGTCAAAAGGATCATGAGGGTAACGAGCATCCAATTGCTTATATGTCACAGAAACTAAACCATTGCGAAAAAAAACTATAGTGTTACGAAGTTGGAGTGTTTAGCGGCAGTGACAAGCATAAAAAAATTCAGGCCGTACATTGAAGGATTCCATTTTACCGTTATTACCGATCACGCGAGTCTAAAGTGGTTGATGGATCAAAGGGATTTAACTGGCAGACTAGCAAGATGGAGTCTAAAACTGCAGGGTTTTGACTTCGATATTGTCCACCGCAAAGGCGTGGAGAATAAGGTAGCCGATGCGTTATCGCGAGCGACCATCGAAGAAATTATTCAAGCCGAAACAGCGATACCGATAGATTTCAATCATCCATCATTCAAGAGCGAAGAGTATCTAGAGAGAATAAAATTGTTAGAGCTCAATCAACCCAGATTCCCGGACATACGAGTATCGGAAGGAATAATATTGAAGCGCAGTAAAACAGAGACTACTGAAGACCTACCCACTTGGAAGGTTTGGCTACCGGATGCCTTAATGGTTGAGGCCATCAAAAAGGCACACGACCCTCCATTATCATCTAATCCAGGGATAGCAAAAACGACCGAAAAGCTACAGCGATATTTTTATTGGCCCCGTATGGCTGTTCAAATCAGGGAATACGTAAACAACTGTCAGACTTGTAAAGAATGTAAAGCTCCCAATGAGTGTTTACGTCCTCGCATGGGAGAAATTAGGATTCCCAGTCGCGCGTGGCAGTTTATAAACATAGATCTACTTGGACCATACCCCAGTTCTCGGTCAGGAAATACTATAATGATCATCGTCTTAGACCAGTATAGCAAATTCGTCATGCTCAAGCCCATAAGGAAAGCAAATTCCAAGACGATTATATCCTTCCTTGAGAAGGATATCTTTCATTTATTTGGTGTACCAGAAACCTTGACCTCGGACAATGGTTCCCAATTTACTTCCGGAGAATTCAAGTCCTTCTTGGAAACATACGGGGTGAAACATATCAAAACTGCGTTGTATACTCCACAGGCCAATGCATCCGAGAGAGCTAACCGAAGTATAATAGCTGCCGTTCGAGCTTACATAGGCACCGATCATCGTTCCTGGGATGAGAACATTTCGGCAATAAGTAGCGCCCTCAGAAACGTAGTTCACGAATCCACGGGTTATTCCCCCTATTACCTTACCTTCGGTCATCATATGATATCCCATGGAACATCGTATGAACTGCTTCGAAAATTAAAGGCTATCGAGACTGACGATATTGTAGTTGCAGACCCTAGGATTGAACACGAAGAAATAAAAAAGAAGGTATTAGACAATTTATCAAAGGCACGCCAAAGGCATGCAAAGCAATATAATTTGAGATGCAAGGATAGGACTTATCGAGCTGGTCAAGAAGTATTTAGGCGATCATTTGCCCAGAGTAACCTTGCTAAACATTTCAATGCTAAATTAGACAAAATATTTATCAAGTGTCGGATAACGAAACCAGTCGGTTCCTCTTGTTATGAAGTGGAAGAACTGCAAGGTAAACGAATTGGTGTGTATCATGCCAAAGATCTTAGGCCCGGCTAGTATGATCTCAGGGTGTGGGGCAGCCCCGCGTTGGTTTTCCTCTTTCCGTTTCACTCCAGTAGCCCTAATAAGGCATCCAACCAGCTGAACTGGTAACAATAGGCTACCAACACGTCGCTTAGACTTATCCCCGTCTAGCGACTGATACGCCTCAGTAACATAGTATACACAATTTTATCTCCTATTCAAGTCCCTTACCTACCCCAACAATTTTTTTTTTCTCCTACATGGTGATTCCGTTTAGGTAAACCCAATATAGAAATAAAATTCCCATTTTTTTCCGATCAGACCTAGAGGTCCTGCACTCTAGATATTATATAAACGCATGGAGACTACACGACAGGAAGTTCGCAGGAGGCTTATCTGTAAT
The DNA here is from genome assembly GCA_964036015.1 of Leptarthrus brevirostris. Lineage (NCBI taxonomy): Eukaryota > Metazoa > Arthropoda > Insecta > Diptera > Asilidae > Leptarthrus > Leptarthrus brevirostris. The sequence continues at coordinate 49,417,877 of OZ038374.1, forward strand.
TGAGGTGATAAATCTAAGTAGATATAAATTGAGTAATTTAAATTATACTATTAGCAACCCTTTGCCACACTCCCTGCTTTAGAGGAGTGCATAGGCATACAAGCAGGGGGAGTGAGGTCAACTTACTCTTAGGTAGGTCTGACGTTGGACACTAATCGCTAGGCGGCTAGAACTCAAGAATTGGATACTTCTAGACTTGACACAATAGTCAGGCCGCAGTAAGTTATAAATAGAAATTAATTCTGTGCAGGTAGCAGGGTGACCAGTAGCGTGATTTAAGTTGGTTGCGTGGTGTTGGGATCATGATACTATTGCTTCATGAAGTCCAGCGCAAACCTACACATGGATTTCCTTTTCTGCTCATACAGGGTTGACTACTAGGTCAGGTCGATTCAAGGCCGATTGTTGTCGTTGATACCTCAGACTCGGAGTTTAACACCAGTGTCGTGAAACCCGAGCCTGTCCTGTAACAATACATATTATTAGATATATAGAAGAGATTTTGAAAAAATTTTAAACTGCCTTGAACTGCTTCTGCAGTGTATGTTGAAGAATTATTAGCAGTGTATGAGCAGTCTTCAAGATTTACAACATTGGACACTGAAATACTTAAAACTAAAGCACACTACAATAACTTTGAATGCTAATTCACCTCTTCACACTTTTACACTTTTCAGATAATGCAAATTAATCTGCAAGAATACTACTTCCAAATAAATTATGAAATATAAAATTGTGGTCGCGGTGGAACGACTTCCCATAATTGAACAATCCCGAATATGTCAAAACTAAATAAACTTTAACGCTTTTCAGAATGGCGAACATTTTTGCAAAATTATTTCTAAAATTGAAAGAAAGAAATTAATAGTGCTGCCATCTCCTAGCCTGCTCGAATACTGCTCTTCTAAATTTCAGAAAATTGACATCACGAGTCGAACACGTGATCTTAACATGCATAGAATATTGTCATCACCTCACGATTGTGTTAAAGCACATTTAGTCAAGACCCTAACCTCAACCCCAAACCGACCTAATTAAACATTTCGCTGTTAAAATTTTAAAAAATTAGTAAAAGATCGGTAACTGGAAAAGAAAACCTATATAGTTAAATTGTATTTTATTCCTGAGGTGAGGGAAACTACAATAAAGATTATTAATTTCTTAATTCCCGCTTTATTACGGACCTCTAGCGGAGAAGGGCACAGTGATATTGTTACGATAATCAAAATTAGTAGTTCCCGATCGACTAAAAATTTACCTTGCTAACTAACCTAGCCGTCGATAGGAAGGGGAGCATCATTCTGGCAGTGAGCGCGTAAATTAGAAGTGGGACTCTCAAGTGTGGTCCAAATTATACAAAAATTAAAACGTGGAGTGGTGATACAGTGCGCAAAACAAAACCAAAAAAAAAAACGGAAAATTGTTTAAACGTTACCAGTGCATAAATCTCAACGAATTCTGGGAGATTTATAGTGAAATTGCAAGGTTAAAACTTTTGTGTTGAGGGAAAATTGTCGATGGGTGAAATAACGAGGGATTAAAATTCCGCACCTCGTGTCCCCATCTAAGGATATAGATAGACTAGGTAAGATTTTCCTAATAATATCTTATTATTCGACATAGTGTAAAGCCAAAATAGAATTTCAGCGCTGCCAGCAGGTTAAAGGCTGATTGCAATATTAAATATTGCCATTGAAAACCAGATTTCAATTTGAGACGCCACCTGTGAGTCCCCAATTACGCCTATGCAGAGTTGTTTGCATAAAGGGCATTAAGCACGGATTAGGTATAATAGTATTCTTTTATAACAGTGCGGTGTAACCAATAACAATTTATTTTAGCTTGTTTTTGAAAAAAAATCATTATTCGTAAATTTACATAATTAACTAAGAAGGCCTTGAAACTTTAAAGTGAGCCTCGTCTGGGGAGGGCAGCAAATGTAGGAAGAGCCCCCCCCCCCCCCCCCCACAAACAAAAACAAAATTTAAGGCAAACCAAAAGGAAAAAAACAGGGAATCATCAAAAATTCTTCTCCGTAAAAATATTTGAGGAGAAGTCTAACGTTTGAATAATGAGGAAAGGAAGCCCCGGAACATGCTGCAACGAGACCTAATTTAAGCCTAAAATTATATTATAAAATTTTTAGTTTTCAGCCACCGTCTACCCACCGGAAAGCCAATTGCAATTGGGATCCCGGTGAGTACTTAAAATTTCCTTAATTAAATTTAAATTTATTATTGAGACATATATTTTGATATATATAATATATATACGTAACACACGGGACAAAAGTAATTAAATATTTTTTTAGCATTTGTATCCTAATTTATAGGCCTCTTTTTGTTTTAATAATATAGTGAGTGCTAGTACTTAAAATTCTCTACGAATATCTCTAAGGTAAAATTAAATTTTTTCCACTAGTGAATTTATAAATTAGAATTCCTTATTGCATTATAATTATGTTGAATTTTGGCACATGAATTTGGAATACTTAAGAATTGATAAGTAAAGTATCGGAATCATACATCACATGAATTTTTACATTGCTTTGAGTTTTTTTTTGGTTCGATTTGAGGAAGTTATCGAACTCGATAGTCGAAATAAATTCGGTGTTATGCCATAGAAAATCAATTTATCTTGAGTAGCATTAAATTTGTTGATACCTAGTAGTGAAGTTAATAGGATAGAAAAGGTGGTTTGCGTTTCTTTGAATGGTTATTTTGTGAAATCATGATTCAATAAAATTGTCTCAATTACTTGCCGAAGTTTTCTCCAGTGTGCCGTGATAGTGGATGTTAGTATGGAGCGAGAATGTTGTTGTTTTTATTCTTTCCCGTATTAAAGCTCGGTTTCATCGAACCATTGTTTGCGCTAGGGACTGGAATTGTTATTATAGTCCAGCTGAGCATGTGCTGAAGTCACAATAACTTGGTGTCGCTATGCGTAAACCGTTTAAGTTGCTCGCAGAGTGAACTTGCGGTAAGATGGGTATAGTCGAATGGGAAAACTCCAGAAGCAGATGTGTTGATTTCAGCGAGCTTGGGTTCGAGACTGGGTCAGGGCCAGTAAATATTATTATTTGTGTTTTTATTTGAGGTTGGCGGCCGTAGGAAAATATTATTTGAATTTTGATATGCACTCATAAAATCAGCTGGTCAGTCGGACTTGCGTATTCGTAAACATGATTGCTGGTAACGTGTTTATACATTTAAGGCAGAGCGATGGTTCTGGTCTTATGTGAGCTAATGGATGGCAAGGTTGATTGAATGTCATCATCCGATGCATAATTATTAAAGGGATTTTCTTCTTCATTCGTTTTTTTTGTTGTTGTTGGTTTGCTACTTCAAGAAATTCTCACCTTCCACCCACGCCCACACCGGCGAGCTTAGCCGCACCTTTTAAGGAGGTATATGGGAGGGTGAGAAAGAGGGCTGCTGCGCATAATCTCCCTTTGGTTCTAAGCGGATGTACCGGACTCTGGCTGAAGAGGATTTCACGAACTCCATTTCAGCAATTCTCGCCGTAATTACTGTGAAGAATTTATCCTTTCTTCCAAGGAACCTGACGCCCAGTGCGCTGTTGCTCTCATCGTAGAAATACCTCCGAACATGTACGGAGTGGACAAATCTGGGCAGTGAAATGGGTGCCTCAACCTCAGGGGCATGCGACTTGCTGTCCAAGACCATCTCGTTACAATTATAAGAAGGCAATTCACAACGAATATAAAAAAGAAAAGAACGAATATACCGTGTAACAGAAAAAGGACTCCGCTGGCTAGTACCTAAAGAAATGAGAGGCGAGATCGAGAAGGCATTACAAAAGAATTTTGGTCATTTCGCATTAGAGAAAACGTTACGGAAATATGTGAAAATTATTGGTTTCCAAACATGCGTAAATTCGTGCATCATTCGGGCTCCTTCATCCAATTGAGAAAGTTGCTATTCCCTTTGATATGATACATATGGATCACCTGGGACCATTTGTGAAAAGTACAAGTGCTGGTATGTGTCGAAGTTTTCACCAAATATACAATGCTGTACACTACAAAAGCTACCGCGAAACGCCCGTTTTACGATTCCTAGAACAAATAATAAAAACCAATTAGGAGTTCCGAGGCAAATCATAACGAACAAGGGGTATGTTATTCGTCTCGAGCATTAAGAAATTATTGCCAGGAGAAGGGAATAATTCATATTCAAAATGCAGTTCCAACTCCAAGGACTAACGGTCAGGTGAAAAGATTTAAATTAACAATATTATCACCAGCAGCAGAAGATGTTAAATGGGTTCGTGATGTTAACGCAATCCAATTTGCATTACACAACAGTCAGCATAACATTACAAAAAACGGCACCAAGTGAATTATTGTGTTTCTAACGACCAAGGACTCCAGCTGATGCTTAACTTACCAATTTATTGGAACCACCGGAATTTTCACGAGAGGATCTCCAAGAAGAAAGGCTAAAAGTTTCCCAACGAATAAAGGGAATTGAAGTAAAGCAAAAGAACCGAGTTAATAAGAGGAGGACAGCTCCAAAACTGTATCAAGAAGGAGAATAAGCGAATTCCCGTTGAAGGACAGAGTAAAAAGCTTTTACCTAAATATAAAGGAGCATTTCAAGTAATTAAAAGATTGCCAAATGATCGTTATGTATTGAACATGCCTGGATGTATACGAAGCGCGCGAGTTTCAGTTTCACCTTAACATTTCAAGTACATTGTAAATTTGCTGACCATTATTAAAATTTCTCATAAATGTTATTCACCTGTCTGATTAGTTTAATTTCCAAATAAATGTTTTTCGTTTTAATTGCTTATCATAAATAATTTTATAGAACTTGTAATTCAATAGTCTACATGTGTCAAGTAATTTCTGATTGTTAAGCGAAACGTAAAAATTTCGTTGTTACAATTAATTAGCTAAAAGTCAGTTCGATCGTAGAAGTTAAAGAAACGATGTAAATTCGTGAAATAAAAGTTAATTTAAATTCTGTCTTTTATTTTTTTTTCTATTTGGCTTACTAAACTGGCGCAGTCGGTAGAATCCAAAAGCGATCCTTTTTTCGATTCTTAAAAAGTGTATTTTCTGGTAGATCGGAATTAAACGAGACGGATTGTCGCTAAAGTAATTCTCGATTACATCAACGGTTAATTGATGCAAAGTCCGGTTACACAATAGTGCAACGAAATTTTGCGAAAGATTATCGAGGAACGCAGGATTTCTACCTCAATTCAGGATCGTTGAGTTTTTACTTTTTATATTGGAAGAACCTTGGAGACGATGGTAACACCGTTCCTCATAATAGTGTGCATGTAAGTCAAATATTGGTATTTCCCTCAATTCAGTTCCTATTTATTTCCCTATGTTTAAGAAAACCCAACAAAAGGGCAGCAAACTTAAAATTTCACCTTATAATTTAAGAAGTAGTATTTTAAATGTGTTTAATCGTGCAAGTAACGAATCTTTAAATATAGATACATAGTTCAGTGGTGAAAATAGCACTTTAAGCAATGAAAATATTAGTTCTCCATTTAATGCTTCCGATAATAATTTAAATAAATTTAGCAGAGAAGAAAATATTGATTACTCATACCATATTCAAGTTAACAGTTTAGCAAGTGAAGAAAATATAATTCAATTAAATAGTGAAAATATAATTGTAAGTGAATACCTACTTTCAAATAGTTCTATTGATTTAATTGTTCTAGAAAATAGAAATGGTTGACTCGAATCTTGACCAAATAGCACAAGATGCAGCTGCACAAATCGCAGCAGCACAAGCTGCAGCTGCAACAGCTCGTGAAAATTTAGCCAATCAAACTGCTCAAACAACTTCTCAAGTTTTTGATTGTCTTAAAATTCCAGACGCGGTTAAAGATTTGCCAAAATTTGACCGCAACCCCAGACTCTTACACGACTTTATAAACAATGTGGAAGAAATTTTGTGTTTAGTTAATGTTGTCGACGGTACACTGTACAGTAAAATTCTGTTAAGGGCTATTAGGAACAAAATCGACGACCCAGTAAACGAAGTATTGAACATGTATGGTACTCCCTTAGACTGGGACCATATAAAGAGAAATCTCATACTGCACTATTCCGATAAGAGGAATGAAACTTCTCTTATTCGAGAAATAATAGAAATACAAGCCACTATGTTTAACCACATGCAAATACATGAAAATGACAGTAATGTTATCAAAGCAAAAAGAGACCAGATTCCTTACCCACGGCTTTCTCATACTGTATAAAGGAACAAAATATTTTCTACGCAAGAAGTGAAATAGAATAGACCGAAACCAAAATTTTCAAGACCATTTAATCAACAGCAACCACAAATTTTTCTTATTTACAAAGAGTGCCCTTCCAAACTCCGCAATTTCGCAACATGACCAACCAACAGCCTCAACAAACGAATAATCAGATTAGACCATCCTTCAGTACACAACAAAGACAATTTTCACCTTTTAATCAACAACCTAGGCCATTCGCCCCCAATCATTTTTACAGACCAAATCTGCCAATGGACACCAGTTCAGGCCATACGAATTTTAGACAGCAAACCCGCTACCTACCTCCTAAATTTAATAACAACTTTGGGCAATAGAATCAGCAACCAAGATTCACGAGTAAAGAACTATTTAACATAGACAAAAGGAATGTCCATCAGACTATTTATGACAATTATAATTATCCTAATGAAAGCTATCGCACTAACCTAGATAGTTATTGCAATAATTATACTGATGGTAATAACTATGACCGAGAATCAATTCCGCGAAAGAATGAAGATAAAAATAACCAAAACTTTGAAATTGATGATACAAATTTTCATTTAGCTGGCCTAACGAACCCATTGGTTACCTAGACATAAATAAGCACGGTAATATTCTCCTCTATATTCACATATCTTCCCCTTTTGGCCACCCTTTAAAATCCTAATAGATACAGGAGCGTCATCATCCTTTATTAACCCCGAATTTGTACACCCTCAAAATCTAACACAAATAAAACCAACTGTAATCTCAACCATACTTAACAAACACACTTTGGACAAAGAAGTCATTCTCCCAAATTTCTTAGAATTTAAACAACCAGGCAAATCAAGATTCTTAGTATTCAAATTCCACGGCTATTTCGATGGCTTATTGGGATTAGACACACTCATAGCACTTGGCGCTAAAGTCGATTTAGTTAATAAACAACTAATCACTAAAAATGCAGTAATTCCCCTCTTTTCAAAGCCCAATTTTATGTCAGAAAAGTATTTAATCCCCGGAAAAACTTGATTTGTAGCTATACTTCCCGTAGATGTAGCAAACGGTGATATATATACCAAAACCTTAGAAATTTCACCCCATCTTTATATATCAGAAGGAGTTCACAGATCGAATAATTGGTATAGCCTCATGGAGGTTGTCGACGAATCCGATCATGATCAAATAGTTTTCCTAGAGCAAACCTTAAAAGTAAATACATACCAATTAAGTGAATATTCAGAAATCAATACTCTAAGCATAGAATGTGCAGCCAATTCTAATGTCTCTTCTAAGGAAATTACTGATTTGATTAGAACATCTCACCTAAATAATGAAGAGAATAATTCACTCTTGAAAGTATGTAAAGATCATGAAGAAGTGTTCTTCAAAGAAGGGACCTTACATTTACTTATCAGATAAAACATCGTATAAGCACAACCGACGATGTACCAATCTATGTAAAGTCTTATAGATACCCATATATACACAAAGAAGAAGTCCAACGACAAGTTAGTGATATGCTAAAGCAAGTTATCATTCGTCACACTTACTCACCATGGAGTTCACCAGTCTGGATTGTCCCAAAAAAACTGGACGCCAGTGGCAAACAGAAATGGTGGTTAGTTATAGACTACCGTAAACTAAATGAGAAAACTATCAATGACAAATATCCTTTACCTCATATAACTGAAATTTTGGACAAATTAGGTAAATCTATGTATTTATCTACTTTGGATCTTGTAAGTGGATTTCATCAGATCGAGATAAATCCAAAGGACGTTCAAAAAACAGCCTTCTCAGTAGAAGGAGGACATTACGAATACGTCAGAATGCCCTTCGGGCTGAAAAACCCTCCATCAACTTTCCAACGCGTGATGGACAATGTCTTAAAAGATCTTGTAGGAAAGATATATCTCGTTTATCTTCACGACATAATTATTGTCTCTACATCGTTACAAGAGCACTGTGAAAATCTACGAAAAGTATTCGACAGACTTCAGCAAGCAAACCTAAAGGTATAATTAGATAAATCCGAATTTTTACGTAAATAAATTGAATTCATAGGGCACATCGTGACTACAGATGGAGTGAGACCAAACCCTGATAAAATCCGAGCACTTTCCCATTCCCCGTACGACTAAAGAAATAAAGTCATTTCCGGGTCTCTTAGGATATTATCGTAAATTCATTAAAGATTTCGCACAGCTCACAAAACTCCTTACAGAATGCCTAAAGAAAGGAAGGAAAATTGAACTCAACGTGAGATACGTGAAAACCTTTGAAATGTGTAAGGACATACTCACAAACGACCCTGTACTTCAGTACCCTGACTTTTCGAAAGAATTTATATTAACAACAGATGCCAGTAATTATACTATTGGCGCTGTTTTATCCCAAGGCAACATTGGCAGCGTCAAGCCAACTTGCTACGCAAGTAGAACCTTAACTACGTCTGAAATAAACTATTCAACCGTCGAGAAAGAGCTACTCGCGATACTATGGGCTACTAAGTATTTTCGCCCCTATCTGTTTGGTCGTCCATTTACAATAGTAACAGATCATAAACCACTCACATGGTTAATAGGCAAATCTCAATAAATAACCGAATGCTAGAACGATTTGAGAATATTACAAATCATATTAATAACTAGCAAAATTCAATAACAAATTATTTAAAATATTATCAGGGCCAAATGGAGAATAAAATAAATTTCAATAAAGATCTAACAATACATGCTTAATATTTATATCAAATTAATTATAATATCGATCTCCTAACAAACCACCTAACAAATTTAGCAGAAGCCGTAATACTCGCTCGATTGAATATTATTTCCAAACAAATATTAAATCCAGAAGAAATTACAGAAATTTATAATAATTTAAAAAACCAATCAGTCGATATAACTTCTGATGAACAAATTTATGAATTATTAGGTTTGCAGGCCTATTATAGTAATTCAGACATAATTTTTAATGTCAGAGTACCCGTACTATCCGTAGAAAAATATTCCATGGTACACCTAATTCCCTTACCCATAAATATAACCAAATTGATATCCACAAAACCCTATATAATCCATAACCCCAAAAATATCCAATATTTTGACGAAGTGTGTCCAAAAATTGAGGAAATATACCACTGCAAAGAATCACCATATCGAGAGATCATCAACAACTCTAGATGCATTGGGTACCTTATGCAGAACCAGCCAGCAGAATGTAAACTTATAGAACAACTCTACATTTTGGAAATCATACAACCAGAACCAAATTACATTTTACTAATTGACGCTCCAGAAACCGAAATAAACTCTTCCTGCGAATTCAACAAACTCAAAATTAAGGGAACGAAACTGATACACTTCGAAAATTGTTCAATAGAGATAAATAATCTATCTGGATCACATCAGCAGTCATTGGGACGATATCCACATATATCCTTCGATGCCCATCAACGTTAACTACTCATCAACAATAGAAAATCTAAAACTTCAAAAATGAAAATCCTACCACATCGATATCAGGAAAGCAATCGAACTACTCCAGATTGAGCAGAAACAAAAGGAATATCCCATATATGCGATCATCCTAACGAACGGAGTCATTAGTTTAGCAATAATAACATAATTATTTCATCTACAAGAAATCTTCAGAACGTCACATTAGCCCTCCATTGTTCTTTAGGGAAAAAACTTCGGAAAACCTACACAGCATCCACACAGGAGAGATTCCCAAATCACAATTTTTATGGCCGTCGCTTCATACTAAGGGGGGAGGAGTTACGGTTTCACCTTAACATTTCAAGTACATTGTAAATTTGCTGACCATTATTAAAATTTCTCATAAATGTTATTCACCTGTCTGATTAGTTTAATTTCCAAATAAATGTTTTTCACTTTAATTGCTTATCATACATAATTTTATAGAACTTGTAATTCAATAGTCTACATTTCAATTACAATTCAATAGTTCTACATTTTGAGTTTGAGCTGAACTACTGACGGGGACGGACGTGCCGCCGTGTCTTGCTCCCCAATAAATTTTTAAAGCGGTTGCGAAAGCGAATCGAATTTTAAAAAATCAAAGTGCTAGTGCCATCTTGCCGGAGTGAAGGGCTTTTATGCTCTATTTGTAAGCACAGTCTGGTGAGTCCGTTCCTATCTATTTTTTATTTTCTTCCATCCAACATTCAATGTAGTACAATCGTGCTGCATTGAATGCGTTTAACGGGTGTCCACTGCTGAGCATTTAGCTGCCTTCGTCGAGATCAAAGTTCAGCACAGCAGGCATAACACTGCTGCTGGCTTTGTTTTCACAGAGGCGGCTTTGCTTTGCATCTGTGGATCCCGTTCGTCAGTCCTTGTGTTTGTGTACGTTTTCGTTTGTTTTGTTTTGGGCAAATTAAGACCGGGACTATGCAAAAATTTTTATTTAATTTTTGCAACATTCGTGGCTTAAAAAGTAACCATTTTTCGGTTTACTGCCACTTGATCGCGGAAAATCCGGCAGTTTTTGCACTAAGCGAAAGCAAGGTTGTTTCCGATTCTGATATTAATCAGTATCACATCCCTGGTTATCACTTAGTGCCGCTCTTCTCTCCTCAGAGGGGAATCGCGGTTTATATTAGAAATGATGTGCCATTCTCCTATCTCCCTCAATTCTCTTCTACTAATCCAGAATTTAATTATGTCTGGATTAGATTTAAACTCTATCGGCACATTATTCACTTCTGCTTTTTATACCGCAGCCCGAATATGTCTGACACTGACACTGTGTGCTCCTTCGATAAACTGTCTTCCGATATCGATAAGATTTTGGAATTATCCCCCTCTTCTGAAATCGTTCTTGCTGGAGATTTCAACGTCCACAACACACAGTGGCTCAGGCATTCTTCTACTACAAGCCCGTCTGGAAGACACGTCGAGTTATTTAGTGAGTCTTTTAATTTACAGCAACTGGTTGAGTGTCCGACTCGTGTTCCTGATACTTCGGGGCACAACGCGCACCTTTTAGATCTATTTCTAACATCGCATCCAGAAAAATACTCGGTTTCGGTGACGTCTCCCTTGGGTAATTCGGACCATTGTCTAATCTCCGCCCAATTCTCCATCTCCTCTCTGACAACCACTAATCTAAACTCCACCAAAAGATTAGTGTGGCATTATAAAAATGCTGATTGGGCGGGACTTAATAAATATCTCAGAGAGCTGGACTGGTCTGATTGCTTTTCTATGAAGGACGTTAACAGAAGCACCGATTATATCTTGAACATCCTATGGTTTGGAATGCATCGCTTTATTCCTCATAGCTTCAAGAACATCAAACCAACTAACACCAATTGGTTCAATAATGACTGTTTTGCAGCCATTAAAAAGAAGGAAGCAGCCTTCCAGGCATATAAATTGTGCCCTTCAGAGGAATTGAGACGTATCTATAGAGATGCGCGGAATATTTGCAATTCAGCAATTAGCCGGGCTAAGTTCAATTTCGACCGGAGCATCAGACGGAAGGTATTTTCTACTCAAAAGGGTAGTAAGGGCTTCTGGTCTCTAGTAAAAACCGTAAAGAACAATTTCACCTGTTCGTCAACACCACCACTCATTTATAATGGGAATGTTTTTACTGACTCATTGGACAAGGCCAACCTGTTTGCTGCTAATTTTGCTGCTAACTCGTACTTGCCACCATCATCGCAGCCACTTCCATCTCTATCACAGTGCATTAGTAGGCAAAAGCCGCTACACTTTCGCACTCGGGAAGTTTTTAGAGTACTTTCGAAACTCGACGTGTCCAAAGCTACTGGGCCTGATGGTTTCTCGCCCCTTGTTTTAAAATGCTGCGCCTCTGCTTTGGCTAAACCTCTGCGCAAACTTTTTCACCTGTCATATTCAACAGGAATATTTCCAAGTGTATGGAAACTTGCTCATGTCCAGCCGATACTTAAAAAAGGAGAGGCATGCGACCCCTCTAACTACAGACCAATTGCACTAACCTCGATCATATCCAAAGTTTTTGAATCACTCATCAACTCTCAGTTGTTGACATATCTAGAAAATAACCATCTTATCAACGATTGCCAGTACGGTTTCCGCGCTGGCCGCTCAACCGGAGACTTACTAACGACTCTAACGGAGCGTTGGAATCATTGTCTCCATAATTTCGGTGAGTCCGAAATCGTCGCTCTTGATATTTCAAAGGCTTTTGATAGAGTCTGGCATGCTGCCCTTTTAGCCAAACTTCAAACATTTGGTCTGCATCCTACCCTCGTTAAATGGATAGAGAGCTTTTTGTCAGGCCGTTCAATCCGTGTAGTTATTGACGGCGTTACATCTGCATCCCACGAAATAAATGCCGGTGTACCTCAGGGTTCAGTTCTTTCACCAACTTTATTTCTTCTTTTCATCAATGATCTCTTATCCCTTACTCTCAATCCTATTCATAGTTTTGCCGACGACAGCACCCTTGATTTCGCGTACTCATTTGATTCTGTAATGAATTCACGTGGAAATGCTACAGAAGTCAATCGGGAACGCATGTTTAGATCATTAAACAACGACATTTCTAAGGTCCTCGCTTGGGGCAGAGCAAATCGTGTTACGTTTAATGCATCCAAAACTCAATGCTGTTTAATGTCCCTTAAAAAACGCCCAGTCCACCCCCAACCCATTTCAGTCGACGGAGTGAATATACCCAATTCACCCTCCCTAAAGATCTTGGGTATTGAGATATCCAGCAATCTTAGCTGGACTGATCATATATTTGCAATCGCTAAGAGTGCGATGAAATGTTTGGGTTTTCTACAGAGATGTAAGAAATATTTCACCCCACCCGACTTAGCGTTGATCTACAAGTCCCACATTAGGCCTAGACTTGAATATAATTCCCATATTTGGGCAGGGGCAGGACACACCGCATTGTCCGCGTTAGACAAAGTTCAGCGTAAGGCTGTTAAACTTATTGGCGATTCCTCAATCTCTGAGGGCCTTGACTCTCTTGAGCATCGACGGAATGTCGGCTGTCTCTCACTCTTTTATCGCTATTTCCATGGCCATTGTTCTAACGAAATCGCTAGCCTGATTCCTTGTAGACTCATTACAACGCGCGATACAAGATCTACAAGTCGCTCCCACCCCTTTACTCTCCGGGTCAAATTTGGACGTACCGTCAAATTTCGGGAATCTTTTCTTAGCAGAACAACACGAATGTGGAACAGTTTACCATCTTCTGTTTTTCCCTCGTCTTATGAGCCTGAAACTTTCAAACGGGGCGTACATCGACACCTACTTCACTCAACCTCCTAACCCATTTCCCTCATCCTTAATTCCTTTCCTGCCAAGGCTGTGCTTTAGCATCATAGGGCATCCCCTGAGCTTTGGCAACATCATATATAAAAAAAAAAAAAAAAAAAAATTTCAAGTAATTTCTGATTGTTAAGCGAAAAGTAAAAATTTCGTTGTTGTAAATTCGTGAAACAAAAGTTAATTTAAACTCTGTCTTTTATTTATTTTTTTCTATTTGGCTTACCAGCAAACTTTACTCGCGCACCATATGAAAATGTGGAGTCAGTAGAATATCTGAAGAAGTATGTTCCTCCAGAGGGAAAGTCAGACTTTGATGATGTGGACGTTGATGATAGCCCAATAGAAAACGTTCGCTAAGTCAGGATTGCCGAGCTGTTAAATCTGAGGTAAAAAAACCGAAAAATAGTTTATCCCTTTTACAGCCCTCGAATATTTAGCCGTAAAAAGTAGACCGCAATAAATGACGAGTTCCGTAATAACGAAGCATTTAGTAACTTTACCTCTTCTAGGAAAACTATATTGGGAAGGACGCCATCAGCGCCTGTGTAAATAAATTGCATATTTTATTTTAAATTATATAAGTTTATGACTCTTAGTGCAAAATTACTCGAGAGGGTTTTTGCCCCATGACTCACGGAGTGTTCCTACGAGAGGGGCTTTGATTGACGTTAAAAACCGGTTTGTTAAGTGTTTTGCAGGGTGTGAGAAAATTAAGAAAATGAACAAAAGCAAATCAAGGAAAACCCAAGAAAAAATCCTACGATTCCTAATTGACACTCAGAGATGACCCCCTTCCTCACTTATCTCACCAAGAAAAAAAACAGGTTTTTCATCAATCATGGGGTAAAAACCCTGTCGTGTAATTTAGGACTTACCCAAAATTGTCAAAACGAATTAGTGTTACCTCGTAGATATTGATCACCCTTTAGTTTCCTGGGTTTCCTTTTATTTTGCTTAAGCATGAATCTCAGTCTTTATTGCAGTTAGAGATTTACATCTAAGCAGTCAATTAGTTTTCAATCATCTTCAATTATTTTCAAAGGTGGGTACGGTATACTGTATAGTGGATAATAGTGCTGATAATTAATGTACGAGTTGTGTGGAGATTAGGGTACTTTAATAGAATAGTCATTAGTGTAGTGTTTGAAAACATTGTGGCTGTAATGGTTGTGTGAATGAGATCAATATACTCCTCAGCGGAACGTGGTGTGTTCGGTGAACTTGGGGAACATTTTGTATTTGTGCCAATAGTGCTGGTGTGTCCGCACATTGGGAGGATGTCACTTCAGCGAATCGTGGTGTGTCCGGAGAAGCTAAAGCAATCCTGTGAGTGAACCCCAAAATAGCTGATGTCCGATTATTGGGTGCTTATGAATGGACTCGGGAGTCCATGAAGGTCAAAGCACCCAGTAATATAGTAAAAGGTTGGTGTGTCCGCCATATAGTTTAGGCTAACTCTGATCTCATTGTGTCCATGAGAGTCAGAACGCCGCCCAATTTGTAGTGTCTGTGTAGTTGAGTGTGAAGAGTAGTTAGGCATTCCCATTGAGCATTAAAATATACCCAACTTCTTTACGTTTCTATTTGTAGACCAATTCTCGGATATATATATATATATATATATATATATATATATATATAAATCGATTTCCAACCAGATTTTTAAAGCCTTAATAAGTAGACTTCTCTAATAAATTTTGTTGGTTTCAATATAAGCAATATTCTGAAAAATTTTCTATTAAAATATTTAAGTAATAAGATATCCAAAAATATGGTGAATTTGCTTTTTAAGGTTCCGTACCACCTCAAAACGAAAAAAAGGAACCCTTGTAGGATCACTTCTTTGTCCGTCGTCTGCTGTCTGTCGATCAGGAACGCGTGGAAGTATCAAGTTGAAATTACTATCAAATACTTAGATCTTGTAGCCATTTATGCCGCATATTTTGACATTCCACCGTTCACCTGAAATCACGAAATTTTGACAAGAAGCAAAGTCTCACAGCACAAGTAAAGGAAAAAGTCTGAAAACAATTAATTTGTAGATATATCCGTCTGTCTGTCTGTCAAGACAAACATTGGCAAATCAATCAAAACCTATAGGGTTCATCCTGTTGACCTTGAATCAAGAAATTTGACACAAATCAAGATCTCACAGCACAAGTAAAGGAAAAAATCCGAAAATCGTTAACTTTTAGTTATATAACATGAAATAGTATTTTTTTGCTATTAAAAACTTACGTTACATAATCAGAAAGTTTTCTTTCGACAAACACTTGGTGGAAGTCATTTATTTAAAAATGAAAAAGCAAAAGCACGTATTTTACTTCCACAAAACAAGTAGCAATAATTTCTTTGGGATGGTGATCGTTGTAAAACATGAGCGCTCAACAAGTCTTCTTCGGAGGCAAAATGTAATGTAGCCCTACAGGTACTGACAAGGAGGATAAGCTGGAGGCAGTCTGGATTGGTGGATTCCAGAAGAGTCAGTACCCTAAAGAGCTGCGAATAATGAAGTGGGAACAGACGATATACACGACTCACCGGATCCCACAGCGCCACCTTGATGATCATATGCCAATATTCTGTTTAAGCTAACTACAGAATTCCTTTACCAGCAGATTTTAATACCATTCCCTAAAATGCAATTTCATTACATTTCTCCTGTTCCCCCTGTTCAAGCACTACAAGAACTAACTCAATATGACAACGTTTTTTCTAACTTTGATTTACAATGCGGTACTATTCATTCCTTTTTTAGTCACCACATTAATTTCCAATTTTTATATGAACTTCTACTAAGCGCGCGTTTGACTGCAATTTCACTTAATGATGATAAGTCAAGATAATGCTGAGCACGCCGATCGTGTAAATGCCTACTCACTCTCGCTTTAAAATTACTAATGTTGTAGTTGCATGTTTCGGGAATTGTTTTTGGCAAGAAACTTAAAATACACTCTGAAAAAACGGTAAAAAATCTTCGAGACTCTGATGGACGAACCATCTACATACGAGTTTGCACGGAACCCCCGCACTTGTTCGCTTTTTTCATTTTATTTTGCATATGCATTAAGTACACAGGACACAGTGAGTTTATTTTTATGAAATTTCCTTATAATAAAACGCATTGTTGGGATTTTCAGTGTTAATGCAGTGGTCTACTCCAAATCAATTCTCACTATGAAGGCTCACAACTGAAATTTACATTTACAATACCATAACTAAAATGTTTAAAATATTTAAGGTCAATCAAAAAAGTAGATTAACGTGTAATGTCAAAAAGAAATTTTTAAAAAAAATTTTCGTTTTAAAATTTTTAGTGAATATTATGTCCTTAGGCTAAGAAATAAAAAGCAAAGCTTAAAATAAAAAAATTCTTAAGTTGTGTCGGTATTGACGGTGTGAAGTGATGAAAAAAGGAGAAATGATTTTATATGATATTTCTAGGAGTAAGCTGCAGCCAAAGGTTTGCTGGTTAAAATGTTTGTAGCCATATTCACTAATACTAAACGCAACGTAGAATGCATTTTTAGGACTAATCTCTAGGCAAGGAAACTGTTAAAAGATTTTTTTAGAAAATATATTTGATATTATATTTAAAAAAGGATTGTTTACAGTTTAAATATAATTGAATTAAAATATATTTGCTTAAGGTTTAAGCAAGTTATGTGATGTTATGTATGATCTAAACCGAATTGTTAATTCGTTGGGTGATCTAAATCGAATGTGTTTTTGGTAAAATCCATTAATGACACGTCATAATCAATACCTTGTGGAATGGAAATGAACCCATTGTAAAAAGCACTTTCGCGGAAGTTTATTTTTGTTTTTAAAAGTGTTTCAAATTTAAACCTCGCTATTGCACATTAATTCTTATCATTTGTTTTCGTTTTCAAATATTCAAAGGGTGAGTCAGATGCCGGGGTAGGCCCGACAGGTCTACATAAAGTATTAAGTCATCTTTATTAAAATTTGAAGTGTTGTTAAAACATATTATTAAGAATTGCCTTACTTGAACTTTGTTGTAATTGAATGAAATTTTAATAAACTTTTATGAATTCAAAAAAATGTTACATTTTAAGTTTCAAGTTCCAAATAGAAGCAGCAAAAATTCACGAATGTATGGTTATATGTATGTAGTTGTTACAAAATATATCTGTGAAACTCACCTGAAGAAGCTGGTGGCCGCTCCTTAGGATAACATATTCTAAACAGTCCTTGTGTTCTACTGTAATAATAATATTTCGTATTAAGGTCATCCAAAAGAGTTTGAGAATCTGCGTGTTTGGCTGCGTATACCTGAAATATGTAAAATTAAATTTTGCTGTAGGCAGGTATCAAAAACTTAAATGGGAAAAAATCTTCTGTAAGGGGGTCTCTTCACTTAAGTCTAATTATATAGTATTGTAGCGTAAATAGGCTCTTCCGGCTCGACGGATTAAAATTATTTTTAGTCTCAAATGTTCACAATTTTTATTCACTTTACTGATTAATTCGATGCTCAATTTTATTGACAATATTTCTTCACAATATACCTTCACTTTACTTATTTACACGCATTACTTCACGGGTTAAAATACATTATCACATGTAAACACTTCGCAGTCTAAATCACGACTAAACTAACCAGGCTGCTACTCAGCCCTATTTTTACTACTAAGGTTAATTTTAGAAAGTTCAGTCACTTAGATCTAGATATTTTCGTTAGACATTTTCACCTCACATCTGCAGTTCTTCTGTTTTAATACTCCTTCCTTGGCCTTTTTACCTTGTAGCAACTGTTCTTTAGATCTCAACTGCTTTTCTAGTTGTCCATCAGATTTCTCTTCTTCGAACAAAGAATAAAGGTCACTTATCTCGAATTTTTTCATGTTGGCCCTCTCTTGCACACTTCTATTCTAGCTGGCTAATATGTAGCTGAAGATCCCTATAGCACCATGAAAGCCACTCCTGTTGAGAACGTAGACTTTGATTGCATTCTTCCGCCTATTTCAATTTCTTTCGTAGTTGAATAATCTCATTTTCTCCAGTATGAACCGTTGGCATGTTAGTTTCCTCGCTAACGTCACATTCTTTAACTACTACCTCCTTAGTCGTTTCAGGATCGTCTTTTAGTTAAGTTTCCAGTGCGTCCTATAAATCTTGTAATTCTTGATCAATAGTCTGTAGTTCCCGCTTTCCTTGGCTCGATGTCGCCAAGACAGTCAGTCTTCGTACAGGATCAATCTTCACCCCTTGTGATGCATTCCCATGTTTCAAATGTCCTTATTGGTCTTGTGCTCGGCATTTCCGGCAAGATCTTGACTCGTTTTCACCTTGTCACATTTTTTTATTTATTCGCTGCTCTTCGTAAGTCCTTCGCCATCGATGTCCTCTTAAAACACCTCCATCGTTTCGGGCACCTTCTTTTGGACTGTACTTCTCTGACAAGTGATCAAGGGTCTTCCTTCTGCAATCACTTTGCAGGTGACCTTATTTAATGCAGGACCAGCATCTGTACTTGCGACGGAGCACTTTAGCTTCATCGTTCCGGTCGGTACCTATCTTCAATCCAAATTCTTCTTCCTCCCTTCTGCTGTACTTTGCACAACCAGTCTTTCTCGTGTCATAGCCCGGTAGGGTTAATCTTCTTTGCTTCCAGCAATCTCGTCGGGGATGACTTTCCTGGCCACATGTCCAGCACCTAGGACGACCACGGTTTACCTGGGTCTTCATTCGGTAACAAATACCTTTTATTTCGGTTTCTTCTGTTTGGTACATAGGTCTTTGTTTTGCTGCCTCCCAAGCCAGCGCGTAAGCGAAAACTTCAGCGCTAGTGTTCTTTCTGGTCAGTCGTACAACTTGATGCAGGTCACGATCTGCAAGTAAATCGATAAAAGCTTCTCTGGTGACCTCGTTGACATAATCTTGGCTAAACGTGGGATAAGCCAAATGTGTCAGCCTTTCTATTTCCGCACATAACTGCTGCAACGTCTCTTCATGCTTCTGTGTTCGACTCCGTAGCTGTAGACAATAGCCCTCTTGCATGCGTTGGTTGCCGTATCGTAATTCAAAGACTTGTATTAAAGACAAATAATCGTACCTTAGCTCTTCCGGTATAGTCTGTAACAATTCTGCTGCTCCACCTCTAAGTGCCAAGATAAGAGCTGTAGCTTTTTCTTCGTCACTCCAATAGTTCATTGCTGCTGCTGTTTCGAACTGGAGTCTGTATGTTTGCCAGGGCGTTTGTCCGTCAAATGTTGGAGGATGAAGTCTTTTGCTCACAGTCACATCTGTTGATAAACTCGACAAATGCCGTTTCTGGACATTCTCCAGTTCATTCCTGAATTTCCGCGAAATTTTTCTTCATTGACTGTTTCAGTTCGCATTTAACTTGTTAATTATTCGTTTGTCCAGAAATTTCTACTTCTGCCAATTGTTTTTCTCCGTTTTCAAATTTCGTATCAACTGCTGATTCTAAAGCCCCAACCTGTTTTCCTACAGAAACCGAGGCTTTAAGTTCCGTTACCGATAACTTCTGTTCTTCCAGTGCTAAATTTAACTTATTAATTCGGCTGATAACGTTTTCTCTTTTGCCATCGATGCTTTTAATTCTTGCTTGGAAGATTTCATCGCACACATAGAGCATTAAGAAGATCTGTCATGCTTGCAGTATTTGCTTATTCTTCTTCCATGTCGTCTTCGAAAACAAAAGCCTCTGGATACTTTCCTTCCTCTTCCATGGCTTCTTGTTCTAACGCTACCAGGGCACATTTATTTCCAATTGAAGGTAGGGAACGTTTACTTAACTCTTGCTTCAAGCCTTGAACACGTAAATCCTTCAGTTTGGAACCCATATTTCGATTCGCTATTTCACTTTAATTTCACAGTCACGTTTTTTTTCTAAGTTCACTGTTTAGTATTTCTTAATTAATCCCACTTCTGACACCCGTTTGACATTTCCTTTTCTTGATTTCTGTCCACCTGGGGCATGTGTATTACACGGTTGACTATTTTATTTCGCGGCCTACCTCGTGCACGTTACAGTATTTAAAACTAAATTTTCGATTTTTCGTCCATTATCCGTATGTAACAGAATGATACGTGTTTCCGATTTAATTTAAGAGATATTTAAATGTCTTTTAAGTAATCTCTAAATTTAGGACATGCTTCGTCTAAGCATAGAATAGAATACACTTCTTGATTAATATAACCGCACACAAGTTAGTCTGCGTGGGTGTAATTTGAAAAGCTTATACGGTACGGCACTGTGCGCATCCATGTCGTTCTGTCAATATGAAAGAAAGTTTTTAAGGCTGAAGGGCACCCTATCATGTTAGAAAATTCATAGAAATCTCCGTGTACGCGTGTATCTCTGTGAACTGTACCCGTAAAACCGAACTTAGCCGATTAGATGTGACAAGGTGACATGTGACACGTATACACGGTAAGTGCAAATAGGCACTTCCTAGTAAATGAGCCTACTCTACAAATTTATTTACGTTTTTTCTTGTGACAGCCAGGGGGCCGCCAGAACTATAAAAAATGATTTATATTAACTTAAAGCAGACTAAAATATCTTTCCAACAAAGTAAAAACATGTGTATACGTACTTTATTACCCGAAAAACGAAGAAATCTTTGATTAAACTTGAAATTTGAATCTGAAACCAAATTTTGATTCCGAACCCAAAGAGTAGGTAGGTCATACCCCGATTATTGTCTGGCGTTTGTACTTTCTGTATAAATCCATTTCCGTACATGTCCGCTCTTTTAGGCTTACAAATGGCTGTTATTTTCACAAATAATGTTTTGCTTACTTCAACGAGAACAAAATATTTTTTTGTACAGAATAAAAATATGTTTTAAAAAAAATTTAACCGCCTTCACAAAAAGCGCTAAAAAGCATAAAATAATATTTAATTTTATATATATTACCTACGATATTCTGAAGTCGCTGCAAATTAAACAAACAAAACAGCAACAAATATTTAATCCTCCTTCCTTATGATATCGTGAGCCTAAATGTTTTGCTTACTTCAACGAGAACAAAATATTTTTTTGGACAGAATTAAAATATGTTTTAAAAAAAATTTTAACCGCCTTCACAAAAAGCGCTATTTATTTTTATTTTATTTATATTTAATTTTATATCTATTACCTACGATATTCTGAAGTCGGTGCAAATTAAACAAACAAAACAGCAACAAGTATTTAATCCTCCTTCCTTATGATACCGTGAGCCTAAATGTTTAGGTAATTCTACAATACATACTTAGTATCCTCGATTGTGGTTGGGTAGTTGTATTGTTAATTTAATTCGCACCGATCTAAAAATGTTGTAATAGATATAAAATTAAATATTATTTTATGCTTTTTAGGGTATTGGTTAATTCGGTTCAGCTTTTTTTAAAAGCTATTTGCACTTTTCATTGTTTTCAGATATACGACTCAAAAAATGCTGCTCGTACGAACAAAGCAATTTCGACAGTTGCAGAGATAGTGGACTCTTTAGAAAGGAAACGGAATTATCCAAAGCCTGTACATGTTGCGAATTTAGTTACGCCCACCCTTTCATACTCTTAGCTTAGATACAAAATTCTTACCATGGCGCTAGTACCACAACAAGATAGAATCATTGAAATCTATACTTGCATTACAAAGTAAAAGGACTGCTCACTGGTGGACTAAGAAGGGAGCGACAGGGGCGATCCGTTCCGAGCCACACCAGCAGTGAGACCCCTTTTTCTGTTTAAAAAAGTATAATAACTAAATATAAAATGCGGTAATCAAATAAATCAATTCTAACAATTGCACTAAATAACGACCTTCATAACAGAGGCGGCAAATAATACAATACAAATAATCGTGTTTAAACCCATAGGGGTTTGTCAGCCAATTAATTGACTGACTTATCATGTTCACAATAATTTTAATTTTATATAATAATACTGATTTTTAGTTCCTTCGTGGTCGTGTTCGTTAGGGGGACCGCAGTGCCGGATTTACATCTTTGAGGCCTTTTGGCTGAAACGGCCTTTGGCCCTTTTAAAGAAACGAAATTCCGCTTTTTAGTTTTTTACCTTCCACATTATAATGCACATATAATAGACATATCTTTGAAAGGGGATCTCTGGTCTGGTACACGGACGGATCCAAGATGGAAGACAGAACGGGCATTGGGGTCTATGGACCTAGATTAAGGCTGTACAAATCGCTTGGTTCTACACCAACCATCTTTCAAGCAGAGATACATGTTATCGAAATCTGCGCACGTGAAATTACCAAGAGAGGAATACGCGGTGCTAAAATATATATCATGTCCGACAGTCAGGCGGCACTTAAGGCTCTGGGACCCTACACCTTTGAGTCTAAAATCGTCTGGGACTGTCTCACTGCTCTTAAAGAACTGACCCAGAGCAACAGCATCACGCTAGCATTGGTACCAGGGCACGAGGACATTGAAGGCAACGAGAAGGCGGATTTTCTAGCAAAAAAAGGCGCGGATTCTCAGTTTATTGGACCGTAGCCATTCTGTGGCTACTCAAAAAGCCGAATAGCAATGCGCATCCGGTCATGGGAGGACGAATGTAAGCACTCACACTGGGCAAATATCCCAGAGGTTTAAAACCTACTCAAAACAGAAAACGAAGGAGCTGCTCTCACTCAGCAGTCCAGATTTAAGGCTGACTGGACTAACTGGACTTCTAACTGGTCACTGTCACCTGGGCTACCACCTAAAAAAAGTTGGGGCTCGCTGATGATGACACCTGTCGATTCTGTCTAGAAGAGGAAGAAACAGCGGAACATATCCTCTGTCACTGTGAGGCCATCGGCCGTATTAGGCTCAGACACCTTGGTATGGCTTTCCCATCAACATCAGATATAGCCAAGGCATCCCCCAGAAAAATTTTAGGTCTGATAAGGGAACTAAAGATTGACGGGGCTTCCTAATACTGAACCTGGATCAGGTCACAAAAGATCGAATTGGTCGCAGTGACTAAGGATGTGGTTATTCCTTGATCCAATCCTTAATAATAATAAATAATAAATACCTTGCACATCCTATTAAAAACTTTAAACCTTAAACGGATAATCTGTAATCTAATAATCCGGGAAAAATTAATTTTCACTTATAACCGGGTGGAAAATTATTTCTTTAACCTGGTTGCGTTTTAAATGAAAATTTTTTTTGCGACTAAAGTTTCACCTTTAATCAAAGATTTCTTGTTATTTCTGTTAATAAAGTGCACATATTTTTACTTTGTTGGAAAGATACTTTAGTCTGCTTAAAGTTAATATAAGTCGTTTTTTCCATAAGAGCTAATAGTTTTGGCGGTAGGGCGAGTTTAAGAAAAAATCACCACTTGACTGCCATAAGAAGCAATGTAAATTGAACGAAACGTCAGACAACTTTGGCCTTATATGTGTGCGTTAAATTCGTCAGTTCGTTCATGGCTGGTGTGTGAGCATGGCAAGTTTTTGTTCCGTGGTTGGGTCCGTGCTGTCAAATTTATTCACTTTTTACTACGAGGCTTTTTATCTCTGCCCTGGGTCTAAGCTGTCACCTTAGAAGAAAGAACTAAAGGAAAAGCTGAAACTCGATTTTAGTGAAACAAATTTTATTGAAACAAATTCTACGACATTTCGAGCTATGTAGTGGTAGCAACAATACAGGCGTAGTGTAACGTGCACGGGGTAGGCCACGAAAAGCGAAATAGTCAACCGTGTAATGCGCGTGCCCCAGGTGGCCGGAGATCTAATCAAGAAAATGTCAAACATGGGAAGTCAAGGACGACTCCAAGCATGCTGAATATGTGAGGTGAAAATGTGTAACGGACACATCTAGAACTAAGTGGCAGAAGCTTCTAGCATTAAGCTAAGTAGTATAAATAGGGTTGAGCAGTAGCATAGGTATAGTTTGTAAATAAGTGAAGCGAAACGGTATATTGTGAAGAAATATTGTGCATAGAATTAATCGATAAAGTGAATAAAAATTTTCAATATTTGTGACTGTAAATTAGTGTCTTAATTAATCCGTCGAACCCGAAGAGCCCCATTTACGTTACAGTAGACTTAAGGTGCGTACACTCTACAGATTTTTCTCTCCCAAGGTTTTCTCTGGCTATGACTCTTTCTCATTATGTGTTCACACTATCGCAGACTTTTGGCATAGAAAACTCTGACAGAGTTTTCGAGATGAAGTTCGCATCAACGAACAAGAATTACATAGAAGCAAGACTCAGTCAAATTCCTAATCACAAAAGGATTACCACTACGAAATGAGTACACTATATAAACAAAATTAAACAAAAAAAGCAAACAAATGAAAAATAAAAGAAAAATATATCTTATATGGAAACAATATCCATGTAAGAAAGAGAGAGTTATATACACTTTTATCGAAAAGGGGAAATGTTTGGCATGCTTAATTAGCAAGCACGTGTTGTTCCGCGGCTTGATGCAAATGTATTAGTTCTTTATAATCCATATAAGGAGCAGCAAACAAATTTACATTGGCTTAAGTTGCCGCAGCGTGCTGCTTTGGTGTTGGTGATCATATGGAATTGTTGACGGCAATAGCTCTTATAAAAATATTGTTCTTTTTAGCAAAAGATGAATTAAAAATAAAAAAAAATTTCTTGAACATACGTAATAGACTTAAGACTACAAAATGTGGTCACTCTAAGTAAAATTTACTTATCATTCTGCCAGCTCTAATAAGTTTTGTATGCCCAAAGTATCTCTAGTCTAATCAAGCTGGCCTGGCTGATTAAAGCATATTTTCCGAAATTAAAAATTCAACATAGGAAAATATGCGAAATCTAAATAATTTACGTACATAATTACTTCTATGAAGTAATTCCTAACACTTTTTTTTCAGAAAGTAAAATTACCGATGAACAAAAATTTTATTCCAACATGACTCGGCATCATAACGTGTCTAAAATAGAACCAAAACATTTCCCCTTCTTGCCAGTCGGAATGGAAGAAATAATTTACGTTTCGTTCTGTTGGCCAGAGAAACAGGCGTTTGCTTTATCTAGAAGATTTATATTTTCTGCCCTTGTTTTGCATATAAGCGCTACCAAGGCTGAGTGAAATAAATGTATGTAAATTTAGCTCTGGTATTTCATGTCTCATTTTTACTTAGGTATGTCGTGAATAATAACCTATTGCTATCATATTTTTATAAAAAGGAAAAATTATCTATTTTGTTACTTTTTTCCTCTTAGTGATTGCACACACACAAGAAGTGTTTTTGCTTTAAAATGTTGCGAGGTTATTGAATTTATTTGGGAAAAACTGCCTGAGTCGTACTTCTATGAAATACTTGTTCGTTGGTTCGCATAATGCGGGAGTTTCGTTCTTTTCAGTGTTTGTGTTAAATACCAAGTCAGTCAGTGTAAAAAAATGGCTCATCAAGTGTGTTTGGCTGCAGCACATCTCTGTTAAGATGAAAAACAAAATTAAAAGCGTAAAAAGCTGTGGACAATCCGATCTAAAAAGCAATAGATTTTAAAGAAGCCGACTTTTTATTTCTGTCGCGATAACAAGAATTAGTTAAATCCCATACTCCGGACAGCTTTCATAGGTTGAAATCAATTCCAAAGTTTCTGCGCGCGTCAACTTACTATTCATAATGGCAGTTTTTGCTACTTTTCCCTTAACATATGAACTGCAATCTGCAACTGACAATGAACAAAGCCACAGAGTCAGAAACCTTTTAAACAGTTTCTAAACATCTCTGCGTAATTCTCTGTCATTTAGATTTAATTGGTGTTCACACTATACAAGGAAAAGTCTGCAGAGCATTTCGCGGAGAAATATGATTTTCTCTGTGCAGAGCTCTTTTTCGGCGTGCACAAAACAAAGTCGATGGAAGCAAAGAAAACTTTGTCATTTTGACAGAGAAAAATCTGTAGTGTGTATGCACCTTAAGTCCGATTTAAAGTGGGGTCAAAAGTAAATTTAAAATATCGATAATTCGCTAAAGAATAATTTGATTTTAACTTCTCTGAATAAAATATTTAAGCTGCATATTAATTTTGACGTTATATTATAAGTTAAGCGAATCATTAATTTTGCTTTTAATTGATTAAATCTTTTTCAAGATTTTCTATTCTTTTCTACTAGAACAACCTCGGAACATTAAATCAGTTTTCATGTTAAACTCACAAACCTTCATACGGAACTTTCCCTTGTTTGTAAAAATTCATTCTAGTAATTTATATAATGTACTTACCGGAAAAGATATTTCCCGTCATGCTATTTCTAATTATTTGGGCACTTTATTTTAAAATATTCTGTTCTTTTAAGCAATGTCGGTTCACAAAAAATCACAAAATAGTATGATAATCTTATTATAATGATAATATAGAGTTTTAATAGGAGCTGTCTTAACAATTTGAACAAAATTTAACTTAATTCACTTGAGGAAAAATTTTCATGTACGAAATATATTTGGCTTTGTGATGTAGTATGCTTTTGTCTCTTTAATTGACCAACCACAGCTGATTTTAAGTTCTTAAAGTAGCTTCACTCGCGGAGAAGTACAGCGCTTTCTTCTAGTTCTCTATTCTATGACTATGTCACAGGTTTCAGCTGTTTTCATACATTCTGCACTGGCGGTATGTAAAGAGGGTTTTGTAAAAATTTGATTAACAAACTTGAAATTATAATTTTAAGGTATAATATGTAGTAAAATCCATGTCCATATAATTTAGACGGTCGGCAGATAATATTCATCCGATTAGAACATATAAATATATATTATTACATAGGAATTATTATATTAAATTTCGTGGTCACAATTTATTACTTAGTTACTTAGTTTAATATTTTAAAATGCGCGTAAAAACCCCCGAATATAAATTATTTTTCTAATCGCCTGCCTTGCGCTTATGAGATCGTATGCATGGAAACCTCACACAAGCTTAAAATTGCCACGATTTTCTGAGCTTATTTCTTCTCCTTTAATTACTTCCTCGTAGGTTCATGGCTTGTAGTTTGCGGTGGTTTTAGCTCTGCTCGTGTTTTTTCTTATTGAGGAGCACTTTTGATATTTTTGATATGCAATGTATTCATTATACACAGTACACTACATAGTTATGTTTTTAAATAGTCTTCCTCAGCACGCCACGAACATTTTCTAATTTTTCCTCGTGGACTCGGGTTGCCATATCAAAAGCATGTAAATATAACAAGTTTCTTGTGAATCCATAACCGTTTATTAGGGCTTTTTGTATTAACAGCCAGGGGCGGATCCAGGATTTTTTTCTGGAAGGGACACAAGGTCCAGACGGCCAAGGAGTGAACTCATAAGATTACACTATATCTTTGGGATTAATTGTAAAATAATGACATACAACAGTAACTATAAGAAATATACTTGTAATAAAGGTTTAATAATGAAAAATTACATGTTTAATAATGACAGTTTTCTTTTATGTTTTCTGCTGAAGACATCAAGTACTTCTTTAGCGTTCATCATTGACGCAATGTCTTGATGGATATGCATTAAAGCCAGTCCATTCAAACGATCTTCTGTCATCCTGCTGCGGAGATACATATGTCTCCTCGACACTTTACGATTATGCTGCATCCCTTTTCAACCCTTCTATAGACTACCCATACCGATAGAAGATAATTCAAGGCGTCACCTTACCTTTACTTATTTTTCATGTTCCAAATTTCGGGGTAATCCGGAAATATTTTTTTCATATAAGTAATAGTTTATTCGCTAGGACGAGTTTAAAGTAAAATCAATCCCCGGTTGCTATAAGAAGCAATGTAAATTTGTCGGAAATTCAGACCACTTTGTTATGTGAGCCGGCAGGAATGAGGTTTGTGTTGGGATTATCACGCCTGCAATTGTCATCATTGGATAGTAGATGTGGTATTCCCGAGGCAAACTCTTTCTTCTAGCCAGAACATTCACCTCACACTTATGGCAAGTACTGGTTGACATCACCAACTGCTAGATGGCTCATGCACTGCTCATTGCTGAATTGAGGGGTAGTGGTAAGACGCTTGCGGGAATAAGAAGTGGACTGGCATTTGGAGATATTGAGCTCAACAAAGTTTTTCATGCACCATGTGGTGAACGAATCGAGGTCATGTTGGAGAAGAAGAGAGTCGGTTGTGGAGGAGATATGTTTAATTATTTTCATGTCATCAGCATAAATGGACAGCTCTGAGTATTTGATGACCCAATCAACATCATTAATTGTAAGGATGAAAATTAATGGACCGAGGTGGCTGCCCTGAGGGACGCCGGAACGAGCGACAATGGGGTTAGAAATGGATGAGCTGAAAAGAACATTGTATTGAAGGTTGTTGAGGTAGGATTGAATCCAGGAGATGAATCGAGGGGGAAAGCCTAGGCGATCAAGTTTAAACAGGATAACGCTCTGGGAGATAACATCAACATCTTTACCATTTTCCAGGGCAAATAGTGTTTTGGAGACGAATTCGGTTAGTGGTTGTAGATCTTCCTTTGAGAAAGCCATGCTGGGAGAGGGAGAAAATAGACTTACAGTTGAAGAACATGGAATCATAGACCAGTTTTTCGAATAGTTTAGGTATGGATGATAATTTAGCAATGGGTCTGTAGTTGGATACATCGTTCTTGCAGCCTTTTTTGAATATGGAAATAATATAATAGTTTTTCCATAATTGAGGGAAAACCCCTTGAGTGACCGAGAGCCAGAAAAGCAAAGTGAAGGGTTGAACTAGAGGCAAGGCAGAACGATGGCCGGAATGCCGTCAGGACCGGGGTGAAAGTTGTCTTCAAGCCCGTTAATACTGGCGGCGATTTGTTCGGGGTCAGGGTCGAAAGATGTAAACGACGTTTTAGTGCATTTGTCCAAGAATGAAAAGTAGTTAAGGTCAGGTGGTTGGGAATTGTCGCTGAAAGATTTACTGAAGAAGTGTACAAAGAGGTTGGCGATAACCTGAGGATCAGATAAAGAGGTATTCTCGAGCTTCAGGGTGGAGGGGTAACTATTGGATTTCTTTTTAGAATTAATAAAGCTATAAAAACGCTTGGGGTCGGATATGAGGCTTGTTTCCATCCGTTGGAGGAACTCATGGTAGAGGGTATCACAACGTTCAGAAAAAGAGGTGTAAGCAGACAAGTAGGAAGAATATTCAGACTCAGTCTGGGTCGGAAGAAAAGTATACCAACGTTTATTTCTCCTGCTGTGGAGAGAGCGTAATTCTTTGTGGAACCAAATGGGGGAGGAGGAGCAGTTTTTACGAGGAAGAAGAGGGATAGATTGTGTAAGACAAGCGTATATTTCCGAATAAAACGCCTCCACAGCAACGTCTATTGGAAGATTTTGAAGGATAGTGCCAATGTTAGAGTTAAGGAGGAAGTAATTTAATTTTTCAAAGTCGCCTTTACGAAAATTGAAGGTCAGAGAAGACTCGGAGCTTGAAAGGGCGTGAGGGTGTTCGTAGAAGAAAACGAGAAACAGGGGAGGATGGTGACGATCGAGGGAAGAGAGGACATGGTTGCTTTCCGCGACAGCCGAGTTAACTGGGTCTCAGGAAAAGATTAAGTCCAATTGTCTGTCCACAAAGTTCCTGAATCCACTAATTTGAAAGAATCCAGAAACAGAGAGCTGATCGGTAAAAAAGACATTTTAATTATGGGCTCGTAGGCTTCTAGAGGTCGAGAGGGACGAATATAACAACAAAGAATATACAGAATATACTTATTCAGTGTTAATTTGATACATACAATTTCTGATATTGAAGAGTCGGAGGTCGTAAGCAGGTTGGCATCATAACCGTGAGCACCTATGATAACCCCACGGTCTGGTGGGTCATTGTTGCCTACACAACCGTCAACACGGAAAATGGTATAGTTTGGAGGGAATAGTTCGTTGTTGAGAATTCCTGGTGTAAGATTATTTCAGTTAAGGCAAAAATATCGTGCGGGAATTTGTGGGAGTTAAGGAAAATATTGGATGTTTTGTGCGAAGTCCTCTGACGTTCTGGTAATAGACTGACAAGCTGCTGGGGAGAGGAAATTTGAGCTAAATTTCTGGTTTCATAATGGCCGATGTTGCAGAAAAACCTCAAGAAAGAGGTGGGTGGCCGTGATCTGACAAGAGTGAACAAACATTTTTTTGGTGATTGGAAAACATGTGGCGAAGAAACAGGAGTAAATTTATTTGAAAACGACGGACAAAAACGAGGGACGCAACAGCGGAAAAAATGCAGATAAGTGTTTCTTTTATATTTCATTTATGATTATTCCTACAATTTGTGTGATATTGTTCATTGCTACTGGTGAGTTTTTCTTTTTTATCAAAATTAATTTTTATGACAATTTCAATTTGAAAAGACAGAGAATGCTTCATAAGCCTCTTGGTGGCTGTAAATGTTGCATACAGCATAGCTCCTCTTAAAGGTAGCGAAATAATATGAGCTAATATAAAGTTCGGAAAATTTATATCCAGTAGCATGTTGTTCAGCTTAATTTAATACAAAAGGTTTTTTCACCTTTTACTAGAAAGTAGAGAGATTTATTTCTCCACACATATGTGTTTATTTTCCGATTTTTTTGTTGAATTTACCGATCCGATTGGATTTACCGATGAAGACGATAAAGTGAATTATGGCATTAGAATATTAACAGTTAATTTTTTTTTTTAAATATATTTAAACCAACTTATATATCTAGATTTATTTACTGTGAATTATATATTAAGCGACCATTAATTGTTTTGATACCAAAAGGTTCTTCCACCTTTTAGTAGAAAGTAGAGAGATTTATTCCTCTACACAGATGTGTTTAACAATTTCTGATTTTTCGTTGAATTTATCGATCCTATTGGATTTACCGATGAGTACGATAAAGTGAAGTATGGCATTATAAACATACGATTGATATTAACAGACTAAAGGTTTTTTTTTAAATATATTTCAAACAACTATATATTAAGATTTGTTTGATGGGAATTAGATTGGTATTAGTACAGGTTCATATTTCTTCTTTCTGTTTTATTTGTAAATTATACTAAAATAGAATGCCGGAGTAAAGATCTGGTTAGGTAGCACTATTCTTCCGACCTCCTCTCTCTATAACCCGAGTGCAGATAACTGTCCGAGTTACAAAGGGACTATGTCGCAACAAGGGCAGGAAAGAGGTATAGGATGGCGAGGGATAGCCCAATAAGCCCTTTAACATCTATGGGCTGAGGTTGCTTTTTTCGTCAGGGGGCATGACTAGGCCGATCCTTTTTATCCTTAATTTTTCAGTTACCCTTTTTTACGATTGTTCTTCCTTTTTTTCTTTCACCAGGACTTTAAGAGTGCCCGTAAATAATTGTACGGTTGAGTGAACCGAGGAATGTGAGGCAAGAAATCACCCCAATCCGACGAGCTTAGCACGGCTCGCTAGGCGGGCCTCTCAACACTTCGGTCACCGATCAAGCCTACACGGCAACTTACGATCACCCCGGTATTCTCCATAATCTTCCCAATCCCTTTTGGTTGTGAGTTTTTTTTTATTTATTTATTATTTTTTTTTGGTTGAAAAGTGAAAAGTGATGGTGCCATCTTCGCCGGGGTGAGACGCTTTTATTCTCTATTTAGAAACACGGTCTGATGAGTCCGTTCCATTTGTATATCTTTTATTTCCATCCAAAATTCAATGTAGTACAATCGTGCTTCATTGAATGCATTTAACGGGTCTCCACTGCTGAGCATTTGGCTGCCTTCGTCGAGATCAAAGTTTAGCACAGCAGGCATAACACTGCTGCTGGCATTGTTCTCACAGAGGCGGCTTTGCTTCGCTTTTGTGGATCCCGTTCGTCAGTTCTTGTGTTTGTGTAAGTTTTTGATTTGTTTTGTTTTGGGCGAATTAAATTAAATGTTTATTTAATTTTTGCAACATTCGTGGCTTGGAAAGTAACCATTTTTCGGTTTACTGCCCCTTGATCGCGGAAAATCCGGCTGTTTGCACTAAGCGAAACCAAGGTTGTTTCCGATTCTGATATTATCAGTATCACATCCCTGGTTATTACTTAGTGCCGCTCTTCTCTCCTCAGAGGGGAATCGCAGTTTATATTAGAAATGATGTGCCATTCTCCCATCTCCCTCAATTCTCTTCTACTAATCCAGAATTTAATTATATCTGGATTAGATTTAAACTCTATCGGCACATCATTCATTTTTGTTTTTTATACCGCAGCCCGAATATGTCTGTCACTGACACTGTGTGCTCCTTCGATAAACTGTCTTCCGATATCGATAAGATTTTGGAATTATCCCCCTCTTCTGAAATCGTTCTTGCTGGCGATTTCAACGTCCACAACACACAGTGGCTCAGGCATTCTTCTGCCACAAGCCCGTCTTTTAGATCTATTTCTAACATCGCATCCAGAAAAATACTCGGTTTCGGTAACTGCTCCCTTGGGTAATTCGGAACATTGTCTTATCTCCGCCCAATTCTCCATCTCCTCTCTGACAACCACTAACCTAAATTCCACCAAAAGATTAGTGTGGCATTATAAAAATGCTGATTGGGCGGGACTTAATAAGTATCTCAGAGAGCTGGATTGGTCCGATTGCTTTCCTGTGAGTGACGTTAACAAATGCTCCGATTATATCTTAAACATCCTTTGGTTTGGAATTCATCGCTTTATTCCTCATAGCTTTAAGAACAGTAAACTAACTAACACCAATTGGTTCAATATTGACTGTTTCGCAGCCATTAAAAAAAAAGGAAGCAGCCTTCCAGGCATATAAATTGTGCCCTTCAGAGGAATTGAGACGTATCTATAGATATGCGCAAAATACTTGCAATTCAGCAATTAGTCGGGCAAAGTTCAATTTCGACCAGAACATCAGACGGAAGGTATTTTCTACCCAAAAGGGTAGTAAGGGCTTCTGGTCTCTAGTAAAAACCGTATAGAACAATTTCATCTGTTTGTCAACACCACCACTCATTTATAATGGGAATGTTTTTACTGACTCATTGGAAAAGGCCAACCTGTTTGCTGCTAATTCGTACTTACCACCTTCATCGCAGCCACTTCCATCTCCATCACAGTGTACTAGTAGGCAAAAGCCGCTACACTTTCGCAATCAGGAAATTTTTAGAGTACTTTCAAAACTCGACGTGTCCAACGCTACTGGGCCTGTTGGTTTCTCGCCCTTGTTTTAAAATGCTGCGCCTCTGCTTTGGCTAAACCTCTGCGCAAACTTTTTCACCTGTGAGATTCATCAGGAATGTTTCCAATTGTATGGAAACTTGCTTATGTCCAGCAGATGCTTAAAAAAGGAGAGGCATGCGGCCCCTCTAACTACAGACCAATTGCACTGATCTCGATCATATCTAAAGATTTTGAATCACTCATCAACTCTCAGTTGTTGAAATATCTAGAAAATAACCATTTTATCAACGATTGTCAGTACGGTTTCCGTACTGGCCGCTCAACCGGTGACTTACTAACGGCTTTAATGGAACGTTTGAATCATTGTCGCAATTTTGGTGAGTCCGAAATCATCGCTCTTGATATTTCAAAGGCTTTTGATAGAGTCTGGCATGCTGCCCTTTTAGCCAAACTTCAAACATTTGGTCTGCATCCTACCCTCGTTAAATGGATAGAGAGTTTTTTGTCAGGCCGTTCAATTCGTGTAGTAATTGACGGAGTTACATCTGATTCCTATTAAATAAATGCCGGCGTACCTCAGGGTTCAGTTCTTTCACCAACTCTTCTTCTTCTTGTTCTTGTTCTTCTTCTTCATCTTCTTCTTCTTTTTATTAATGATCTTACTCTAAATCCTATTCATAGTTTTGCCAACGACAGCACCCTTGATTTCGGGTACTCATTTGATTCTGTAATGAATTCACGTGGAAATGCTACAGAAGTCAATCGGGAACGCATGTTTAGATCATTAAACAACGACATCTGCTTGGGGCAGAGCAAATCGTGTTACGTTTAATGCATCCAAAACTCAATGCTGTTTAATGTCCCTTAAAAAACGCCCAGTTCACCCCCAACCCATTTCAGTCGACGGAGTGAATATACCAAATTCGCCCTCCCTAAATATCTTGGGTATCGAGATATCCAGCAATCTTAGCTGGACTGATCATATATTTGCAATCGCTAAAAGTGCGGTGAAATGTTTGGGTTTTCTACAGAGATGTAAGAAATATTTGACCCCACCTGACTTAACGCTGATCTACAAGTCCCACATTAGGCCTGGACTTGAATATAATTCCCATATTTGGGCAGGGGCCGGACACACCGCACTGTCCGCATTAGACAAAGTCCAGCGTAAGGCTATTAAACTAATTGGCGATCTCTCAATCTCTGAGGGCCTTGACTCTCTGGAGCATCGACGGAATGTCGGTTGTCTCTCACTCTTCTATGGTTATTTCCATGGCCATTGTTCTAACAAAATTGCTATCCTGATTCCTTGTAGACACATGAAAGCGCGTGATACAAGATATATAAATCGCTCCCACCCCTTTACTCTCCAGGTAAAATTTGGACGTACCGGAATCTTTTCTAAGCAGAACAACACAAATGTGGAACAGTTTACCATCTTTTGTTTTTCCCTCGTCTTATGAGCCTGAAACTTTCAAACGGGACGTACATCGACACCTTCTTCACTCAACCTCCTAACCTATTTCCGTCATCCTTAATTCCTTTCCTGCCAAGGCTATTTTTAAGCATCATAGGGCATCCCCTGAGCTTTGGTATCATCATATATATAAAAAAAACACTAGGTTGTGAGAAACAACTTAGTGGTGCTCACAACCCTCAATCCAATTCATGTCCTCCTGCTACCGCTTGATGACAGCATGGGTACATGCATTCTCCCATCTTACCTAAAACAAAATGGTGCCCAATGAATGCGCCTAGTCCTGTATAAGGACCTAGAAGGGAAGTAAAATTCCCTCTCAAGACTACATGCACATCTCAGGAGACTACACGTCTTCCTTGTTTGCTTTAGCAGGTTGGTTGGGCCGATTTCCCAAAGTAGAAGAGTTAGTAGTTTGCAGTTGAAGCCTTCACGGGTTATATACTTCTATTTTCCCTGGGCACAATCCTGAACGGATTTCCTAGTAGTCCTATGCATATTATGCTACCCGTTTGCCTTTACGGCTTATCTGAATTTTCATTATTAATTAATTTTTTTCCCTATCCCTCGACAGTCCACTGGATGAATCCGGGGCAGTGGCCCCAAAAGCTGAAGCTCTACAACGGAACTGTGCTAGCTTCAGTCTTTCTGAGATACCATTCCTTCCTGGATCCCTCTTCGTAGACTGGCGATCTTAGTCGATCGATTCCTATCCCTCCAATCAAACTTGTCTGAAGGACGACTGGCTCGAGAAGTCAGAGTCATTCCGGAACAACAAGCTTTAGGCTTGATAGCCGTCGTTCATGTCTGGATGACTCTGTCTTCTCATGGTAGTCAGTCGGAATTTGGTCAAGGGTTGATTTATGATTTTTTTATCTCTTCCTTCAGCTGTTTTTTTCACCATCTGCGCCTGACGGAGAAGCACCTGGTCGGCAGTTGTCCGGCATGGAGAGAGGGTAGTCGAGGAGGCAGAGGCTACCACAAGATATATAACTTGAGATCTAAAAAAATCTAATTTTTCCTTTTACTGGTATCGGCCAACCTTTAACAAAATTGTCAGGAGTTTTGTTCAAGCCCCAACAGTTTTATTTGTTATACTGGGGGATACCAGTTGTTGGTTAGAAATTTCGGTATTTACAGTTACATTGATAATTTTTTTTTGAGTATTTGGATTTTCGCTTAAACATTATTTCCTCTCTTAGGCGTTCTAATTACGGTGTGCGAGCACGCTTATCACAACAAGTGTTTAAGACACTGGGTGAAAAGCAACAATAACTGTCCATTGTGTAGGCAAACGATAAACATAAATGACTACACCAAATATACGGGCTCGATTCCGAAACGGCACAATACAAGGCAGACAGCAAAATCGCGTGAGGCCGTATCTGATGAACCCAATGTCTTGTTTATGCCTGACACTAGTCAAATGAACGCAACCACGAACCCCGCGGTTTCACCATGCTTGCAACCTTCACTGCCAGAACATGCTTCCAAAACCGCGAATGCACCGTCAGTATCTGCTCAGGCCCTCCTCGCAAGGTTACAGGTGCAGATTGCGACGCTTGTACGGCAGGAGGTAACAAAGGGCCTGGATATCCTGAGATTAGAGCAACAGCAGACTTCCCCCTCCATCTTTAGTTTTTCGCGTCCTTCGTCGACCAGACCGAATCGGCCGGCATCACCAAGGCTTCGAGTGAAAAAGCATCGACCAGATATTCAACAACCCCCGGCTTTCGTGCCGCATCCAAACAGTCATCTGTCTCAGTTTCGAGGTCGTCCCAATTTTCGAACTCGGAGTCGTTCAGCCAGCCATATCAAACGATGGCAAATATATTATGACGGAAACAACTCGCGATTGAATGTCGAAGAGTTTATTTTCCGCGTAGAGACTCTGACGCAAAACACCTTAGAACCTTAGAAGGAGACTTCGATCTGCTTATCTCAAATATGCATCCTTTGTTCAGTGACCATGTGAATGACTGGTACTGGACTTTGGGAACACCTCAAATTTGCTCTCCGTTCTGACAGAGAGATTGTACGAACGACATCGATATTCGACGCAGAATCCTAAACAGACGTCAAAGACCCACCGAATCTTTTTCTGCCTATTGTAAGGAGATAGTACAACTCCGTAAGATGCTTCGTGCCGCGATGTCAGAGATTGAGTTTGTGCAGAATTTGCGAGTCAACTTGATTCCATCCATACAAGAGCAGCTATGGAGTGCCATCAATTATATGCCGACAACGAGCATACTGAGGAGAACCATATCGAGGTAAATCTTCTGGCAATCAAACCAATTCCCGTCTACTATGCTGGAATTGCAATGTGTTGGGTCATACTTACCACGACTGTTTAGAGGAGCCAAAAACCTTGTTTTGCTATTGCTGCGGACGCAAGGGCGTTGTGAAACCACGGTGTTTTGATTGTCAGCAAAAAAAATTCCAACGGGCCGAGAGCAACAACTGCCGGTCCCGGCCGACATTTCGGAGGGCAACCGATGCTGCTACCTCACCACCCCGTCCCTCGGTCCAACAATAACTGAACCGTGGAGCCGAGATTTTCACCAATCTGAGGATCCCTTGCAAGCGACTTCGACCGCAACCATGACGGACGACTTGATATATTTTGTAACTGATGTTACCAACGTTCCATCTCTTCTAGCTGAGCCTGATTGTACGCTCGTTGACCTGACGAGCACCCCAAGTCAGGACCACGATATGGACCCAATATTCCACTTACGCCTGAAAAGACTACTCCAGCAAATTCCGTCCTTCCCGTAAAGCCATATCACCAACGGCTCGAAGAGTACAAAGAGGCCAGACAGCGAATCTTCACGCCAACTGACGAAGAACTCGAAACACGCCTCGATGAGCCTCGCCCTAGGAAGATGCCAAAGCGATCGACTCGACGATTGAGAGCCTTCTAGAAGGAAGTACACTCCAACAGGAAGAAGCTAGCGACTGCCTTTGTCTGCCTACAACATGATATTCGTGCATACGCGGAAGTGCATCTGCTTGGTAAAACCTTGACAGGATTGTTGGACAGTGGAGCAAGTATGAGAATCCTGGGGAAAAACGCGTTACAATTGCTAGATGAGGCAAAAATCACATGGAAACGATACCGAAGGATCGGAGTGGCCAACGGAACTCAACCAGAAGTACATGGTCATGCGGACGTGTTAATCACCTTCAGAAACGAATCTCACAATATTCGCTTATACGTTGTACCGAGCCTTACTCAGGAGTTGTATTTGGAAATTGAATTTTGGAAAACATTTAATCTTGCTCCTGATGTATTGGGCAGTCTTGCACAAGTTAATGTCACACCCGTAGCGACAGATCCCAGTCAACACCAGCTATCGCCGGCGGATCTAATACGTCTAGAATAGACGAAGCAATTGTTTCCGTCATTCTCCACACTAGGGCTGGGAAAGACTCAGTTACTCACACATCGTATTAACGTAGGTGACGCTGATCCAATTAATCAAAGATTCTATCCGGTGTCACCAACGGCACAGGGCCTGATGGATACGGAATTGCAGAGGATGATATCGCTAGGCGTCATAGATGAGAGCCAGAGCCCGTGGAGCTTACAGTGATGTTAGTGAGGAAACCGGGGAAAGTAAGCTTATGTTTCGATGCTAGGAAGGTCAATGCGGTGACCAAAAAGGATGTCTACCCGCTGCCGCAAATTGATGGCATCCTGAGTAGACTTCCGCCGGCTCGATTCATAACCAGTCTGGACCTGAAAGACGCCTTCTGGTAACTCCCACTAGACCCGGATTTGAGGGAAAAAACTACTTTCACTGTTCCTGGCCATCCTCTGTACCATTTTACAATAATGCCATTTGGATTATGCAATGCACCTCAGACCATGTGTCGCCTAATGGATAAAGTTATTCCGTATAATTTGCGTGAAAAGGTATTAGTCTATTTGGACGATCTTTTGGTGCTATCTGGAGACTTCAATGAACATCTCGCGCTCCTTACCAGGGTGGCGGAGTGCCTCAAGAAGGCGGCACGTACCATAAACATCGAGAAAAGCAAGTTCTGCCTGAAAGAAACACGTTACTTGGGATGTATAATTGGCAGTGATGGTATCAGAACGGACCCCGAGAAAGACGCAGCAATAGTGAATTACCCAGAACCAAAAACAGTAGGACAGGTACGTCGTTTTTTAGGTATGGCCGGCTGGTATAGAAAGTTTGTGCTAAATTATGCGGATGTGTCAGCACCGATTACCGAGACTTTGAAAAAGGCCAGCAAGTTTATATGGACAGACGAGGCGCAAGTAGCGTTTGAACACCTGAAAAAGCAACTTACATCATCGCCTCTATTGGTAAGCCCCGACTTCTCCAGACCCTTCGTCATCCAGTGTGACGCGAGGAGTCAGGTTGTCAGGGTGTGGGAGGAGTTTTGTTGCAGCTTTATAACGACGGACATGAAAGACCTATTGCTTACATATCCCAGAAATTGAATTCTGCTGAGACCATCACAGAGTTGGAGTGTTTGGCGGCCATCATTAGTATTCAAAAATTCCGGCCGTACATCGAACTTATGCCCTTTAAGGTGGTGACGGATCATGCGAGCTTTGCAGGTCTCAAAAAGACCTCGATGGACGTCTTGCTCAGTGGAGCCTAAACCTTCAAGGCTTCGATTTCACCATCGAACACCACAAGGGATGCCTTAATGTAGTTCCCGACACTTATCGCGTATACACTATGACTCTTTAGGAGCTGGTGAAGAGCCTGGTCCAGAGCTGGATCTCGATTCGCTGCACTTCGCATCCAGCGAATACAAGGAGCTGAAAGAGCGAATCGAAAAAAATGGAACACGCCTGCCGGACTTGTTTTGCGCGACGGCTATGTCTATAGCCGCACCTAACATCGAATTGGGGATCCGGTTCAGGAGGAAGAAGCCTGGAAGCTTTGGATTCCATGGGGACTGGTGAACGACGTTATTGCACGCGCGCATGATCCGCCACTGGCTTCACACGGTGGCATTGGAAAAACCTAAGAGCGAATTCGACGACATCTCTACTGGCCGCGAATGACTGTGGATGTAAGAGCATATGTGGTTTCTTGTGATACGTGTTAGGAAACGAAGGCTCCAAATTCAGTTCTACGACCTCAAATGGGTAATCAGGTAAAGACGGAACGTCCATGGCAAAGAGTCTACCTCGACCTTTTAGGCCCGTATCCTCGAACTAAGCAAGGACATGTTTGGATCTTAATCGCATTGGATCATTTCTCTAAATACGTCTTACAGCGACCCTTACGTAAAGCGAGCACTTCCCCCATCTGTGACTTCGTTGAAGAGGATATCTTCCACAAGTTCGGCGTTCCTGAGACCATCATGACGGACAACGGACCCCAATTCTGTTCTGGCCAATTCGGGAAATTATTATAAATGTACGGAGTCCAACATATGCGTACTGCTGTATATTCACCTCAGGCGAATGCATCTGGCATTCGAGCTTATGTGCGAAACGAACACGACCGGTGAGATGAGAACCTGAGCAGCATAGCCAGCTCGTTACGAAGTTCCGCCCATCAAGCTATCGACTTCTCGCCCTATAAAGTCCGTATAAAGCTTAAGCTAATCCACGCGAAAGTACAAGCAAATATCGTCAAAGCATTCGAGCAAGCGGAAAAGACCTATAATTTACGGTTCAAACCGGTGCACTTCAAAGTCAGGCAAGAAGTTTATCATAGAAACTTCAGTCAAATCAGCTTTGCGAAACAGATCAGCGTCAAACTAGACAGGAAGTTCATAAAGTGCCGAGTTTGATCGCGGAAGGGAAACGCTCTCTATGAGCTGAGAGATCTGCAGGGAAAGTTGTTGGGAACCTACCACGCTAAGGATATCTGGCTCTGAAGCGCGGCAACATGACAGGGGAGAGTTTCGCGAGGGTTGCCATAATGGAGTGCGTGTCCTCTGCTGATGATGATAAATGTCCACTATCCGAGTCTCCTCGGAGACGATGACGATGTGTAGACATGAACTGATGGAAGACGATAAGCCAGCAGGCTGTCCGACATTGACCCTTATCATAACTCCTATATGGTATGATTAACTCCGAGCCCTCAGCACTTCTACCGACGTAACATTTGTGTTCACGTTTAATTTTTTGCCTGCACAAGCCTTGAATCTGTACCAACATCTCTTAGTACCATCACTCAACATTTTTTTTGTTGTGTGTCAAGTAGTCAAAACTAGCCTCAGCGAAGATTCGATTGTGCACAGCAATGTCTCACCAGCAAACCGGAATTAATCAGTACAGTCCCGAGCCATCTGTATAACCTGCAGTTGTTCCACGCATTGAATCGAATCAGGTTCCCACGAATTAAAATTCCCAGGGTTATCGCCTTCAGCACAGTATTCCACGCAAAAAGCTAACACGGCAACATTCTGATACATGCTTAGTGCGTAACAGGAGCAGACTACTCGTCTGGTTCAAGCACCCAACCTTTTCCTCCATTTTTCCTTTATTAAGTTAATCTCCATCCCCTTAGTTTCCTTTGGTTCTCTACGCTATAATAAAATGCATAATAATTACGAAACTTAATTATTGTATGGCTTACGCTGTTGTGACTATATCATTAAATCTTTTGCCTAATGACATAATCGTTGCTTGTGGTTCTGACTTCCGTATGTGTGTTTTGACATTCGCTGATGAATAATAAACCAACCGTTTTTGTTTATTACGACCACTAGGTAAACTAACTTTATCGAGGTCAGATGTGATACTAATAGATATATTACATAATATCACTAACACAGAAAAATCAAAGTAGACACAACGCATAGTCTTTGTTTTAATGAATATATAGCCACATGGATGTTATGGGTCATTCATTACCTCCTCTAGTTCCAAGCCGTGTCGTTAGAGCTTTTTATCGAATGCGTATGTGTGAAAGAAGTGTCGTTTCAACCATTAAAATCTATAAAATGTATGGAAAATAGGCACTTTTTGAGCACTTCTTTTGTTCAGAGCTCCGTCCAGGCAAAACTAGGCTTCTGTTCAAAACATTTCTGAAGAATTAATTTTACCTAAATGTGTTATCTTTCCAAATATAAAAAATATATAGAATATTTATCATGAAATAGTTTAAGCCCGGCTAACTTAGCGTGAGACATGAGACAAACTATCTCAGGGCCTGGGTCGAGCCACACGTTGGTCTACGAATTAAATAGCTTAAAGTTTTCCTTTAGTTAAAAAAGATTTTTATTCCCACTAAATTCATATTCCCTTCCCTAGACCGCTCGCCTTTTTCAACTTTCCTCCACTGACTTCGCCCACTCGCCCAGGATTCTCGGGATTCTCACGCCTGCAATTGTCATCATTGGATTGTAGATGTGGTATTCCCGAGGCAAACTCCTTCTTCTAGTCAGAACATTCACCTCACACTTATGGCAATTACTGGTTGACAGAACCAACTGCGAGATGGCTCATGCACTGCTCTTGGCTGAATTGCTGACATTGCGGATTAAAAGTTCGAGATTAGGTTAAAACTTAGTCTGTCAAAAGTGATTGAGCCAAGGTGCGAAAATACTATTTATTTCAGTGAAAAAATGAACTAATGAAGTTAGGAAGCAACAGTGTCTTGGGTGGGAGGTGGTCTTCTACATATTACCTTACATCATATTCAAAAGCTTGATATATAATTCAGTTCGGCTTAACGACATAATCTCTTGTTTAGTTCTGCAGGCTAAACATACATTTAACTATTTGAAAACTGCAAAGCTATTGATCAACCGCCACTGTAGTTGTTGTGAACGATGCGACGGCTACATTGTTATAAGGATGCTTAGATGAGAGGTAGGTGAATACCTATAGCGCTGCCCAATACGGGGGCAATGTCCCGTCGGAGAAATACGTTTTGGATAAGTATAAGGTGTTATCGAGCGGATAGCGTTAAGAAATGGTTATGAGAAAGGCACCATTTATAAACTACTCAGGAAGAAAATTAAAAAGAGGACTCTAAGTTCAATTTTTCCAGAGCAGAAAGTGGATAAAAGTGATAAGATATGGAACAAAATTCCATACATCAACAATGTGTCGAACAGGCTGATAACCTCCCTAAGAAATAATAATATTGAACCAGCTTTCTGTAATAACAACACATTAAAGAAT
The DNA here is from genome assembly GCA_964036015.1 of Leptarthrus brevirostris. Classification (NCBI taxonomy): domain Eukaryota; kingdom Metazoa; phylum Arthropoda; class Insecta; order Diptera; family Asilidae; genus Leptarthrus; species Leptarthrus brevirostris. Next base: position 49,461,163 of record OZ038374.1, read on the forward strand.
CTGCTGGTCAATAATAAAATCAAAACAAAAACTAATAAACTCCTAAAAAGCGGAGTTTATAAAATAAAGTGTAAAAATTGTCCCGGGATCTATATAGGCAAAACAAAAAGAAAACTAAAATCAAGAATTAAAGAGCACATTCAATCTGCCTATTATGCTAACCCAACCTCTAGTTTAGCTAAACATTTAAAGGACACTGGCCATAAAGTTGATGAAAATAATGTGGAATTACTGAGAGAAATTAGAAACCAAAAAATTTTAGACGTATATGAAATTTATGAGATGAGAAAAGCTAAGCAGGGTGGTTGTTCTTTGTTGAACGATCAAATAGATTTTAAAAATAAAAGTCCGTTACTTTGTCCAGCTCTATTCGAACAATAGTTTAGCGTTTTTAAACTTGAGCTTTTCAGTCGTTGCCCTGATGATGTCCTAACGAGACGAAACGCGTCGGCTCTCGATTTATTACTCAATATAATCGATTAATAAAGATATAAATTGTGAAACTTAACAAGTGTTTTTTAATATTTATCCGAAAATGAATAGTAATATATTTCACCAAGTGCTTACAGAAAGATCAGTAAATTATATAAGTATAAGCCTTGCCATATTTCTAGTCTTATTTATTTTACTCCAATTTCATGTTTTAAATTAGAATATACGGGAAAATTCTATAGGGGATGTAACAAATGACTCAAATGCTGCAATATAGTCAATGGTGCAGTCTGTTTTCCACAAATTCTTAACAACGAAGACAAGAAATCAAATTTTTGTGCACAACGAAACACAAAGCGGTTGCATAGAAGTGTACCATCCACCCAATATCACTGAAATTAGGAAAATTATTGCCAAATATAATGAACTACAATTAATTTTGAACGAAGATATTTTTTGTCCTCTTCAAAATTATTCTGAATCTAATTGTGGTACAGGTGCATACTCGAATTATATACCTAGACATCTCATAATCAGTTTGGCCCGAGCACAAGATATATTAAGAGCTCTCATAATTTTTTCTCATGATTATTTTGATGAAGACATTAACAACTTGGGTCAATCAACTGACTTTTGTAAGGTATTACAGATTTTTTTACCTTACGCAATTCAAACACACCCATATGAATTTCCTGGTGTTGATCCTGGTGATTGTTCTAGAGATATAAAAAGAGATCCAGGACTTAATATTGCCGGATCGACAGCTTCTGGTGACATTTTATAAAGGAATTCGAAATAATTTTGTTTCTCCGTCTCTCGCCTGGCCAACGGAATTTTCAAAATTCAAAAATTCAAATTTTAAACCGTCACGGCCCACATTCGAACGTTAGTTTGAATATGGCGTTCTACCTCCACCCCCCCCCCCCCCCCCCCTCATATTTGGCCAAATGGGAACGAGCTCCGGGATTGAATTTTGGCAAGAGATGGTCGGTGAATTGAACTTGGCACGTGTTGAAAAGATATTGGTAATTTTTTGGTGAGACTTGAATCGACATAATACATTACTATTAAAAGATTTCACAGTTCCAAGAAATTTGAGCTAAGTTTCTGGTTTCATAATGGCCGATGTTGCAGAAAAACCTCAAGAAAGAGATGGGTGGCAGTGATATGACAAGAGTGAACAACATTTTTGTTGGTGATTGGGAAACATGTGGCGAGGAAAAAAAGGAGTAAATTTTTTTGAAAACGGCCGACAAAACGAGGGAAACAACAGCGGAAAAAATGCAGATAAGTGTTTCTTTTATATTTCATTTATGATTATTCCTACAATTTGTGTGATATTGTTCATTGCTACTGGTGAGTTTTTCTTTTTTATCAAAATTAATTTTTATGACAATTTCAATTTGAAAAGACAGAGAATGCTTCATAAGCCTCTTGGTGGCTGTAAATGTTGCATACAGCATAGCTCCTCTTAAAGGCAGCGGAATAATATGAGCTAAAATAAAGTTCGGAAAATTTATATATAGTAGCATGTTATTCAACTTAATTTAATACAAAAGGTTCTTCCACCTTTTAGTAGAAAGTAGAAAGATTTATTTCTCTACATATATATGTTAACCATTTCCGTTTTTTTTGTTGAATTTACCGATTCAATTGGATTTACCGATAAATACGATAAAGTGAATTATGGCATTATAAATATCCGATTGATATTAACAGATAAATTTTTTTTTAAATATATTTAAAACAACTTATATATCTAGATTTATTTACTGTGAATTATATATTTAGCGACCATGAATTGTTTAGATACCAATACGTTCTTCCACCTTTTAGTAGAAAGTAGAAAAATGAATTACTTTACATAGATGTGTTTAACAATTTCCGCTTGTTCGTTGAATTTACCGTTCCTATTGGATTTACCGATGAGTACGATAAAGTGAAGTATGGCATTATAAACATACGATTGATATTAACAGTTTAAATTTTTTTAAATATAATTAAAACAACTTATATATCTAGATTTATTTACTGTGAACTATATATTTAGCGACCATTAAGTATTTTGATATCAAAAGGTCCTTCCACCTTTTAGTAGAAAGTAGAAAGATTTATTCCTCTACGCAGATGTGTTTAACAATATCCGATTTTTCGTTGAATTTATCGATCCTATTGGATTTACCGATGAGTACGATAAAGTGAAGTTATGCACTTTATAATTCTTGGCATTAGTATAGGTTCATATTTCTTCTTTCTTTTTTATTTGTAAATTATACTATAATAGAATGCCGGAGTGTAGATCTGATTAGGTAGCCCTATTCCTCTAATTTCCCTTCTCTCTAACCCGAGTGCGGATAACTGTCCGAGTTACAAAGGGACTATGTCGCGACAAGGGCGGGACATAGTCATAGGATGGGGATTGATAGCTCAATAAGCCCTTTAACACCTATGGGCTGAGGTTGCTTTCTTCGTCAGGGGGCATGACTAGGCCGATCTTTTTTATCCTTTATTTTTTAGTTACCCTTTTCTACAATTGTGCTTCCTTTTTTTTCTTTCATCAGGACTTTAAGAGTGCCCGTAAATAATTGTACGGGTAAGTGTATCGAGGAGTGTGAAGCAAGAACTCACCCCAATCCGACGAGCTTAGCACGGCTCGCTAGGCGGGCCCCTCATCTCTTCGGTCATCGACTAAGCCTGCATGACAACTTACGCTCACCCCGGTATTCCCCATAACCTTCCCAATCCCTTTTGGTTGTGAGTTACCATTTTTGGTATTTTGGTATTTTTAATTTTTTCCCGACGCGTCTACCAAAATTCTAAATTTGTGTTACTTCAATGATGTACTCACTCAAGAAATGGTCATTCCACCATATAAAGAAGTATGTCGAAGTTTTTTTTAGTTTATAGCACTTCCTTTTTAGTTATAGATTATAAGTATAAAAACGACGGCATTGAGCATACTTTGAGTTTGAGCAAAAAAAATTATGTCATTGCGATAAACGTCAGTTTGGACTCGTTCGGAGTTCAGTAAAAAGCTATTCACGCAAAAATAGAATTTAAAATGAATCGACAGCAAAAATCTTTCTACTGTCACGTCTGGTTATGTGATTTTAATTAGCCAATATGTTACTGTAGGCTGCCGTGCAATCTAATTCAGCCTATAGCCCAAAAGCGCCGAGCAAGAATTAATAAATCGCCCAAAAAGCACCTAGTCGCAGATAGGAAAATTTTTTCGCCAAATTGACGGCTCAAGTAGCCCAATTGGCGAGGAATCGCCCGATCTGGCAACTCTGCCTTGCACTGCCTATTACGACAATATACATGAACTATTTTTTACAGATTAGCCATTTACTTCACGATTAACGAGTTTTCTCCTTATCGGGTATAAAGTAACAATTTTGCTCCCACTATGCAATAAAACAAAGATGCCACTTTTTTATCCAATTATTAAATAAAGAAAAGTAGTAATTAATCGGGTAACAAAAAAAATTTTTGTAAAAAAATTTATAAATTAATTTAAACTTTTTGTTAGAGTACTTAAATAAATAAATTTCTTTTATTCACTGTAGTGAAAGCCTAAAGGTAACATCCTACGCCAACCCATTTGTTAATTCTTGCACTGAGCGACCGCTTTGATCCTTACTAGGACACATACGTACATTATATCAGCTAACCCAGTCAAAGTGTTAATTTTTTATTAGCTTGCTTTATTATGTATCATTCGTAGAATGTCGAGTACCTAGTCGAGAACAGGTACTTAAATAGTTTTTAAAAAGAGTTGAACCGACTTCACAAAAGGCGCTAAAAAGCATAAAATTATTTTTAATTTTATATCTACTACGACATTTTATTTCGATATGCATGAAAAAAATCAGTGTAAAAGACGGCCTAGGGGTTCTAAAAGCGTTATAAATGAACGTAAAAGACTAACATCAAGTGGTGATGAATACAAAAACTACAAACTCCATGTAATTCCAGCAAAAAAAGAACCTTGACATGCTGTAAGTATTTTTTATTTTTTTTCAGCTGTCAGTTCTAACCCAAGGATGTTTGAACATAGTTTTGTTGTAATTGCAAGTTTGAAAACGGAACGGAAAACAATTATGTTAAGGATCTTCATCGTTTCGCCGATGCATATATAAACATTTTAAAACTGAATATTTCCCAATTGTGTATTTCAAAAGATAGCCCTTTCGTGGTATCTATAAGGTCTATGTTAGATTTCATTCCTTTGGGATATCTTGGTTTTTACGAAGACTTGATTACCGGGATTGCGGCGGCACTTAGACATTTGAAGTTATAAGGGACTTAGCCTATTTACAAAATTTCAAAACTCTTTATTTTTATTGTTATAGAATTATCCGCTCTTTTCAGTTTTGTTCTATGTATAATATTTGTATGGATTAAAAGCAAATATAAATTTTCAACGGATATATCTTTGTTTCATTGTTACAATAAGCGGTTTTTGTTGAATATCACAGTTTATAACTTTTGGCACTTAGACCATGTAGAAGGTCTTCAGAAGAATTCTGATTTTTTATCATTAGATAATCCTTTTAAGAAGCTTCTCCCAATACATTCAATCTCTTAATATTAAATTTAAAATTTTTATCAATTTATAAAATATTCTTTTATGATAATTATTATTGTAACACAAGTACAAAAATTAAATTTTACTATTTCAGTAAAATTAAATTGATAAGAAGGGAATACTGCGAGCGCAGAGTGAAACTCACAAGCGAATTCGAAAATCTGTCTACAAGTAAATATTCATATACAAAATTCTTCAGGGCTGATTACTTACAATGAAATGAAAAGTAAAAATATAATACAATAATTAGTAGGGCGAAGAGGTACTTGTAGAAAGTCCCTACGTGTAATGGAGCGAATAGGAACCCTGATTAACAACGATTACAGTTTTGATGAGCCGACAAAACGCTGTAGAACATCAAAGACAGCAGAAGTCCGATATCTGTTGCGCCTGTGCTCAATTGTGTACAAAGTACCCATTCCTGTCCTTATATGCAGAGAGCATCATCGGGTTATTCCATGGGAATGCAAATCTTAGAAATCTGAGCTGAATAACCTCAATACGGGCAAAGTACATACTCAAACATAGCCCGGTCGAAAATAAAGAAAAGAGGTTTGGTGATAAAGGGATTGTTAAACTCCTTGGATATTCTTTTTACGAAGCCCAAAAAGCATTAGATCAACGTAAAAGAAATTTGGATCAAAAATAACACCCAGATCCGTCACTCTATCCAGTCTGGTTAAAAAAGTTTCCACTAACAGAATGGTCATAGATCAATGGTTCCTTGCGTTAAGAGTATGTTACAAACGTGGGTTATCATGGCTTATTGGTATATAGTTTGCAATACACCAAGAACTAAAAAACTAATGATCTAAGTTAAGTACAGAACAATCATCAATGTCAGAGATTACACAAAAAATCTTGGCCTAATATTTTCTAGTTGAGTTTTATCAAAATAATAAAAACAAGCGAGCCCAAATGATTCCTCTGTGGGGCATCAGAGGTATTTGATATTTCACTAGAAAGAGAACCCCGAAACAGAACATGCTGTGTTCGATCAGGAAGATAGGAAGATATCCATAGTCGGGCAATATGGTGGCCCTATCTGGTCTAGCCTGGAAACCCTGAGCCATGGATACTCACTTTCTGGCTGTTCAACAATAACTTGTAATAGTCTCTTAGGATCTTTAATGGAAAGAAACTAAAATGGGCTATATGCAATTTCAAGTCATTCAAATCACAGGACTTGGACGATATATAACCTGTTGAAATTCAAGCAGTCTTTAAATTTTTAATCCCGTGGATGGAGGCCATTTATGAAGCTTTCCTAAAACTCACATACATTCTAGATTAGTGGACAGGGGTCAAGGTAGACTACACTCCCAAAGCAAGAAGGTTCTCGCACAGTAACTCTTAAGACTCCTTAAGGCCAATTAGTCTCTCCTCGTCCCTGCTTAAGGCCTTGTGGAGACTTATTGATTTCTACATCAAATGAACAGTTAAGCCATTTAAGCTGTCTTCCGCTCAACACGCTTATATAAGGGTAGATCCGTGAAAGCAGCCTTGCAAGAATAAATATCTGAGATATAAATCAATCATGTACAAGTAAATCACCCTCGCAGATTTGCTCGACATTGAGGGTACTTTTAACCACACCAAACCACACCTTCCATTCTGGAGGTCCCAGGTTGTAACCTCGCCGGTGGCAACCCGTTTTTTTTCGCTGACAACAGATTACGATGTAAACATCATTGTGGCTTGCAGAGTAATGTCGGTGGTTCGAAATCCACTTTAAAGTTGTCTCGAATTGGGTGCAGCTCATCTCCCTCCCCATGCCCCACCAGAGGTTACGAGAACTATAGAGAAAGACTTACATACGGGTTGGTCTTCTGGTGGCCTGTACTGGATAAAGTGACACACAAGAAAGCACTAGAGAGTTTTCAAAGGGTAGCAGCACTACTGATCACAGGTGCCTTCGGAACTGCACCCTCCCGAGCCCTTAACAATATCCTCCACATAGTGCGGGTGGAACGCTTCAGTAAGCAACTGGATGGAAGTATAACAAAAAATATTGACTATACCGTACCTAAGCCTGCTTTTAACGCAAAATTTTGCTCTTCTATTCCCACCAGGCAGGATTGGAAAGAAGGAGGCCTCCATCGGGGATAACCAGTACGTCTTTACACTGACGGCTCTGAGCTGTAAAACTTGCAAATTATAAAAACAGTGTGAAGGGCTACGATTTGAATTACCAATTAGGTACCATATATGTGTCATTTATTAATTTGAACTTTAAACATTAAATTTTTAAAAATCGATGTGCAGCATTATTTAATAACGTTAAGTTGCATTCGTGAAGTAACAATAATCTACGACCAACTAAACTTGAAAATAGTCAGGTCTATCGACGAATATGATCGATTTAAAATCGAAATCGAAAATTTGTACCAGCGAATTCGACGAGACAAATGACATTTCCGATTGAAAATATATTTTTTGTAAAAAAATTTCGGTAGGAAAATTTAAATACAGCAATTAAGGAGTTTCTGCCAAGAAATTTTCATTTTGTAAACTAGCCTTAAAGATTGCCAAGCAAAAAATTTCACAAACAGAATAAAAGATATACCAGAGAGATGTATAATTAAGGTGCTCGTCCTTCCCGAAATGATAATTATTTACCAAGATTATTTGATCAAACAAATTTATCTTTTATTTTTGACCAAATAGATGTCAGCTTGTTTGCAAGAGGCGGACGAAACTCAAAATCACTATAAAGTCAAAGGTTTCTATTTAATCTCGGTCAAGTGTTAAATTATTCATTATAACTTACTATTGCTGAGAACTTTGCAATTATTTTAGTTGCTTATTTGGAATCGGCAGTATTTTAAATAAATAACAATATACAAAAGTTCTGAGTTTTGACTTATTATTTTGTTAATTACTGATTGAAAACATATGTAGAATTCGTTGTGATATTTAGTTAGTTAGTTTAGGCATAGTTAAAATACATTCGCACTGTTAGTGCGATGTGTTCTGACAACAATTTGGTAAAGTATTAGATAAGTGCGAATGATATAGTGAAACCAAAAAATAACTCTACCAAATATTTCCCAATTTTCCAATCTGGACTATAAAAGTACTATGTTTGGTATACATAGTATAGTAGAATTGAACAAATTGTTGCAGGTACTTAGTAAAACTCAATTTTTTAAAAAGGTACTTTTTACACTTGTGAAATGTTTTCATGAATATTCTTCTTCTCCTTCGTTCTTAACGTTCCTTGAAAAGTAAATATAAATTGAGAAATCATGATAAAAATTTCATAAAAGTTTTGCTTCCAATGTATAAATACGCCTCTATAGATAAATTAATTATTAAACTGCGAAAAATAAGTAGACAATTTTGATTAGGTCGTAAAAACACAAAATGACAAAAGGCAAGTTTTTGTCGTGGAGCGTGAAAATCTTTCGTCTCTCAAACCGAATGTGTGCTTCCATTAATGAGGAAGTAGGCATTATTACTAAACTTTCTCCTCAACAAGTTACTAAGAAATTATAATCAAATAAAAAGTCGAAGTATTTCACAGTTATGGCACATTTCCACATAAATGGTTTAGAATTAAAAACATTTATAAAACAATCGTTCGAAATTATTTTCAAATCTTTTTGTAAAAACTTAATTCACATTTCTATCTGAATTACAGACATATATGTAGGTAGGACTTGAAAGTGTTTCAGAAATTTCGTGTTTTACCTGAATATTATTTCTTTTCACTTCATAGTATAACCAATTATCGGTTGAAAAAGCAATCGCTAATAGAGCAACAGCAACAATGGCGGATATTGTAGCTATTGATAAAGTAACTGCAGAGCACGGCATTTTCGAAAAACTAAGTAGACTTTAAAAATTTCTTATAGTTAATTTCACATTAGGTCCTCAGGTACATTTTAACTGCCTCATTAACTGTGCAATTAAGAGCGCTAATCCTAATTGAATAAGTTCCTGAATTAGATATTCACTTCGCACAAGAAACACTTAAACTACGTCTGCACAAGGTATGGTACACGCAAACCAACCTACTTAAATCCGTGCTTCTTAATTTGAAATGGAATTTCGTCCCAGAGCCCCACCTAAGATATGAAATTCTTGTACATTCTCAAGAAACAACAAGTCATCTCTTTCCACACAATAATATAAGCATGCAACGCAGGTAAAAAATTCAGGTAAAGTGAAAATGTAGCTATAGAAGGCGATAAACAGGTTTGACTTGTGCAAATAACAAACGACTTCCATTAACTTTTCCAATATTCCAATGCTGAATTTGAGAACATACTGAAATGCGGAATGAATGATAATACTCAATTTAGAGGAAGCGTGCTGCTAAAATTAATAGTAGTGCCTTCAAATATTACACTCTCCTACAAATTTAACACAAATATGTTTAATGCCAATGTTTACGAATTCATTTTAGGCAGTCGCACTTTAATCAGCTTCGTATACGCAACCGCGGTATTTTTCTTTTCGTGAAATTGACGTTCAAAGTACTTACACTACATATATACATATGTACTATATACATTTATAAATCCATCCATGGCTTAATGAGAGCAGTATATTATTACATTTTTTTGGAAAAGAACGTAGAATAGTACATACTATAAAACGCAGATCAAATGCTTATTAAGTGATGATGAATACAGAACAGAAATTTTAAAAATTTTGCGAACTCCAATGACATTGTGATATTTGACACAGTCCGGAAAAGGCAGATGGTGCTTTTATCATGTATAAGATATACATGTCACGGCTTTTCTTAATAATTATTCGGTAAACTTCGATGCGCTTTTACCCACCTTAACGCGGTTTTAATATAAAACTTCAGACTGCTGAGCAGTGAGCAGTAAACCAAGTAAATGTGCGTCAGGCCCGACGACTAATTGGTATATTCACATAAAAATTAAAAAACCGCGAATTCGTTGCCAAATAACTACTGTCTTTAGCATTCAACATATCAATCGATTTGAATGATGGTTTTTAAGTACCTAAGGTTTCCTAATATATGCCAAGATATAAAATTTTAATATAGGTAATTTAGAAGTAACTAAAACTTTAATATGTAGTGATTGTTTATGGAGTGGAGTTCACAAGAGTATTAGGGTGGATGAGAATGGACCAGAGCATCCAAGAGGGCTCGGCAGAGTGGAAATGAGAGTTAATTTTGTACTGCGTTTATGGAAATGGAGTGGACGAAAGCCCGCTAGAGTGGAAGTATCAGTCACAAATACTATTATGAACATTTATTTGGATGCTCTTGAACATTTAATAAATCGACTCAGGTTTATATCCGCTCTCAAAAATCTGAATTGCATGATATACGTTTGCACTTTCATTTCTACATTATTACAATATATGTATGCCAGGCGTGGATTCTTTGACGTCGATTTCTGAAATATATAAATGTGAAATGAAAAGCAGTGAAATAAGTTATAAAAATGAGTTTAATACCTTCTGTATTTTGATATTACTAGACACTGATTCCATATTCTTAACCGACTTTCCAAAAACAAAGGGGGTTCTAAGTTCGACACGTATTTTTTATTTTTTTTTATATAGGCATGACCGGGCATAATTTTGTAACGCATGGACTGATTTAAATAATTCTTGTTGTTGTTGTATAGAGTATGTTTACCGATTGGTACCATGTCAAAAAAAGTGTTGACGGGGTGCGGGTGGACCGATTTGGATTATTTTTTTTCTGCTGTATAGAGTATGATCCCCCATTGCTAATAATGTGGTCCTCGGGTGGGAAGAGGAGGGGTAGTCTAACTTCGTAACTCGTTGACCAATTTGGATGATTCTTTTTTGTTGGGTAGTGTATGTTCACCGATTGGTACCATGTCAAAAATCTTGCTACTGTGGGGGGGGGGGGGGGGGCGATGTACAGTGTATTTTACCCCATTGGTACTGCTAAAAAATTTTAAATGGTTGGGTTGGGGTGGCGGAGAGGGTGAATGTAAATTTCTTAACGCGTAGACCGATTTTGATGATTGTTTTGATGTGTAGAATATGATGCCCCATTGTTACCACGACAAAAATGTATGGGGTGTGGTGGGGTCGATATCCAACATCTTAACTCATAGACTTATTTGGATGATTCTTTTATGTTGTATACATTGTTGCTATAAGGAAAAATGTTGACCAAGGGTTGTGGTGGGGGTAGTCTAACTTTGTAATCCGTGGACTGATTTAGGTGATTCTGAATGCATAGAATATATATTTGTGTCATGACAAAAAATGTGGCCTAGCTTCGTAAAGCGTGGACCGATTTCGATGATTTTGATTCTGTTGTACAGAATATGTTTCCTGATTGGTAAATGACAAAAACTTTCTACCTAAAGTGACTAAGATGATTCTCTCTTGTTATATAGAATACGGTAGCGCACTAACGCGATGGTATAAACTTTGCATCTAAGGAAAGAATATGAACACACATTCTAAGGAAAGAATATGAACACAGTCACCCGTGACTAATTACCTAATATATTATCGGATTTCGATTTCAGATGCCGGATTTCCTTTCTATAGAGTGCACTACCTCTTCCACTTTTGAAATTGCTTTCTTCATATGTATGAGCAACATTTTTCGAGTCGTACATACAGAAACACTAAAAAGTAAAAAATTAAATAGTTTTTAAAAAAAAAAAGTTTAACTGACTTTACAAAAGCGCTAAAAAGCATAAAATAATTTTTCATTTTATATCTAGTACGACATTTTGAAAGCGGTGCAAATTAAACAAACAAAACAGCTTCGCAACGACAGTCGACGATTGTATATAAAACTACCTAAATATTTCAGGTCAGGGGATCATAAGGACGGAGGGTTAAATGGTTTTTAGGCGCTTTTGTGAAGTTGGTTCAACTTTTTTTTAAAAACTATTTTTTCTACAAAAGCTTGCAAAGCTTCTTGCCGTTCACGACAAGGCATATTTTCTGCAATTCTGGATAAATGGTTGCCTATTCTTAAATTTGTCGGCCGTTTTTGAAGTCATAGTTTTCAGTACTCTTCTGAACTATAAAATCATCCAACCAATTTGGCCGTAATTCACTGAAAAGATGCAATATTTTTTAACCGACTTCCCAAAAACAAAGAGGTTCTAAGTTCGACGCGTATTTTTTATTTTTTTTTATTTTTTTTTTTTTTATGTCTGACCGGGCATAACTTCGTAACACGTCGACCGATTTTGATGATTCTTTTTTTGTTGGATAGAGTATGTTCCCCGATTGGTACCATGTCAAAAAAATTTTTGGTAGGGTGGGGGTGGGGGGTGGGGGTGAAACCCAACTTTGTAACGCGTGGTCCGATTTGGATGGTTCTTTTTTTGTTGTACAGAAAATGATCCCCCATTGCTAATAGGAGAAAAAACATTTGGCCTAGGGTGGGGGGAGGGGTAGTCTAACTTTGTAACGCGTGGACCGATTTTGATAATTCTTTTTCTGTTCGATAGAGTATGTTCCGTAGTTGATACCAGGAGAAAAAAATTTTGGGGCGGAGTGGGGTAGGGGTGGAGGTGGAACCTAACTTTGTAACGCGTGGTCCGATTTCGATGGTTCTTTTTCTGTTGTATAGAGTATGATCCCCCATTGCTAATAGGAAAATAATTTGGTCCTATGGTGAAAGGTATGGGTGGGGGGGAGGGGTAGTCTAACTTCGTAACGCGTGGACCGATTTGGATAATTCTTTTTCTATTGAGTAGAATATGATCCTAGGTTCCACGAGAAAACAAATGTTGCTGGGGTGGGGGAGGGGGAGGGGGAGGATGGAACCTAACTTTGTAACACGTGGACCGATTTGGATGGTTCTTTTGCTGTTGTATAGAGTGTGATCCCCCATTGATAATAGGAGAATAATTTGGTCCTATGGTGATGGTGGGGGAGGGGGAGGGGTAGTAACTTCGTAACGCGTGGACCAATTTCGATGATTCCTTTTCTGTTCGGTAGAGTATGTTCCTTGATTGATACCATGAGAAAAAAACTTTAGTGGAATGGTGGTGGGGTAGGGGGTTAAAACTAACTTTTAACGCTTGGTCCGATTTAGATGGTTCTTTCTTCGTTGTATAGAGTAGAAGACACTAAAAAGTGAAAAATAAAATAGTTTTTAAAAAAAAAGTTGAACCGACTTCACAAAAAGCGCTAAAAAGCATAAAATAATTTTTAATTTTATATCTATTACGACATTTTGAAGTCGGTGCAAATTAAACAAATAAAACAACTACAGAACCACAATTGAAAATAATACATGATACTACCTGCACGTTTCAGCTTACGAGATCATAAGAAATGACGATTAAATATTTTTGTTGTAGTTGTTTGATTTGCACCGACTTCAAAATGTCGTAATAGATATAAAATTAAAAATTATTTTATGCTTTTTAGCGCTTTTTGTGAAGTCGGTTCAACTTTTTTTTAAAAACTATTTTTTTCATATCTTTTTCCAGTTGCTTGTCTTCCTATTGCAATAAGTTTGTTGCATAATTTAAATAATTCGGTTTTGCTGTTTTCGAGGCTGTTCCATTGCATTTCCTGGAGTTGAATTGCTTGTGGAGCTGCCAGCTGGAGCGTTGAATTTTTTTGAAAAACAGGATGACGACTTTGCAATAATAACTTTTTGTCCAACGTTGCGCGCAAAGATTATCTTGAAATAATGAGAGGCCAAATCTTATTTGGACGAGAAAATGTGTCTGCAAGGTACCAGTAGTGATTTCAAGTAACCACACTGGCGTGTCTTCGTGGACGCCTACAGTCGGACCCGACCCTTCCGAACGAAACATATTTTTGCCTCTTTGTCACCTTTTATTAAATTCCATCATTGGATTTTCTTCCGCACATGTTTGAACCCAGCGTCCTCATCAATGTATACATTTACTCTTCATCGCTAAGTTGGACCGTGGAAGATTTTATAAAGTTTTCTACAATCGCACTTTCATGCCGCAATTTCTGCGATTTCTCACATACGAAAAACTCCTCCATAAATTCAAAAATGAAACTGTTCTTTGAGTTTTTTTGGTTTGGCATTGTTACTTTCGGATCGATTGTTAGTCCTGTTGTTTAAATTGCGTTGTGTCATACCAATCACATACCATTTCGGCCTCAGGTAATGCCAATTTTTCTCGAAAAAATCGAGGACGACTTTTGGGGCTTCTTCTTTGAATCTCTCAAATGTTTTCAAATAATCTTCCTCAGAATCACTATAAAGCAACGTCTTCAGAAAATTTAAGGACAGCTTCGTCAGTAATATACACATTTGCGGGAATGATTTCTCTTCTGAAACTATGCTGTGGATGAAAGATATAGAGATACACTGGTATGCCAGGGAAGAATTATTGTATAACTTTTCTTTGCTATTTGCTTTTATCTCCTATTAAACATTTTACCTTTGAGGCAATATTTGGGGTATAGCATTTTAAAAATCAGCAATAGCTCCCAGTATTTTCTTCCCGTTTCTCCGTTGCCATTTTCAACGAGAAGCAGAACGACAACCAGACCATTCATTATTAAATGGTCAAGAGCATCTAAATAAATGTTTATAATAGTATTTTTGACGGATCCTTATTTCTACTCTACAGGGCCTTCTGCTCCACACCCATACACTCTTATTTACTCTACCGAGCCCTCTCGGATGCTCTGATCTACTTTCATTCACTCTATCGCATACTCTCGTTCACTCTGCCGAGTCCTCTCGGATGCTCTGATCTACTTTCATTCACTCTATCGCATACTCTCGTTCACTCTGGTGACCTCTGGTCCACTCGCCGAGTGAATAGACGGTTCCTTTTTTATAAGCTTTTAATTACTTTCACCTGTTTTCTGGAAGTTAATAGAGTATTAATCTTTGCTCGACTTATAAAAAACATGGAGTTTGGAAATACTCCAGTGATTGCATGGTGTGACTCTATTATCACACTCCAATGGATTAGAAGTCATGCCAGTAAGTGAGAACCTATGTAGCCAAACGAGTGGTCGAAATCCAGGAAATTATAGGTCCAGAAAATTGTAGACGTGTCACAACAATACAAAACCCTGTAGACATGGCTTCTAGAGATATCTCTGTTGACGGACTGATAAATAATGAATTTTGTTGGCATGGTCCGGAGTGACTATGAAAAGATACTAATTATTGGCTAGAACTAGCACTTCCATTAAGTGTACCACTGTTGTAGTTGAAAAAAACTATCTTCACAAGTATTTCAAGCAAAAAGCTCCAATACACTGTTTCTTCATTATATATATATATTCATAAACTAATCCGAATTACTGCACTCATCAAAAGATTCGCTTCTAATTGTAAGAAAGGTGGCTCACTATCAATCGAAGAGATGCAAGCACCAACTGTCATTATCCTAAAATATGTTTTTTTTTTGTTTTTTTTTTTTTTATACGATGTGCCCAAATGCTAGGAGACAACCCTTTGATGCGTTAGCATGGTTTTGGCCGGAAGGGAATTAGGGTAAAGGAAGTGAGGAAACTTGAGTCTTGTTTGCATTGCTGCGAGCTAGACAACAGCCCAAAGACGGAGTGGATTATTTTAATTTCTTAATAAAAGCTCACGGTCATCTGGGCTCGAACCCGGGACCCACGGCATGTTGGTCCCGGGTTCGGTGTTGTTCAACACGAAAGCTTTCCTAACTAAGGCATTTCCTACGAATAGTAGCTTAATTAGTCTAAACCTAAGCCCGTTCTTGGATCAAAATAAGTATATTCGTGTAGACGGAAGATTGAATAATGCAACCATCGCATACTCCAGAAAGCATCCCATAATTTTACCCGAAAAACATCACAACAAATTTGATAATAGATTTTATACACCAAGATACACTTCATGGTGGATACATGGGATATTTTTGCATTTATGTGTGCATGGTGACAAAGGCCATACACCTAGAATTGGTTTCCGATATGACTGCGATGGCTTTTATTGCTTCCTTTAAGCGATGTACATCAAAACATGCACAGATATTTATTCAGATTGCGGTTCTAATTTTAAGGCAGCTGTAAATGTTTTGATCAAAGATCTTGAAAGGGAAATTAGTGAAGCTACACCAAAAATCAAACAATATTTGAGTTCAAAAGTGATCAATTGGCACTTTAATCCACCGGTGTCTCCTCATTTTGGCGGCTTTTGGGAAGCTGGGGTGAAATCTGTGAAATATCACTTGCGTCGAATCGCTGGGAAAGCAGTGTACACTTTTGAAGAATATGCAACGTTGTTAGCACAAATCGAAGCATGAGTCAACTCCCGACCGTTATGTGCAATTAATAACAACCCTGAAGATATTGAAGTGATAACCCCGGGACATTTTTTAATAGGAAAATGACTGAATGCAGTTCCAGAAATCGAGTGCAATACGCAATGCCTGTCATACAGAAGACGATGGAAGCATATCCAATTTATAGCTAGACAATTTTGGACGAAATGGGAGTTGGAAATATGTATATTGTTACTCCATCAACACATTGGTCATTCGGCTGTGTGGAGAAGGTGTTTCCGGGAGAAGATGGGTTAGTAAAAATTCCTCAGGGTCGAACTAGTACAAACAATTTTTGAAGACCAATAACAAAACTATGTGTAGTGCATACAAAAGTTAAAAAAAACGTCATATTTAAGTAGTTTTGTAAGCAATATATACAATATCTTAAAATATACAACTTTTTGCAAACATTTTAAGTTTCTAAACTAAGCAAACAATACGAAATGCTTCTAAAGCTTTTAAGCATTCCTCACATTAAGTAGTGTAAGTTTGGCCATCACTGTTATATACAGAACAAAAGTGGCTGATCTAAATTGGAGTGAAACTGACTGGGACGATTTCATATCACCACCATCTATGTTGCTCGAAGAACTCGGTCATGATGCTGTCCTTCAACGCGCCTCCATAAGCTCTGAAAGAATACAACAGATGGAAGAATCTGCAAAATCCCCAGCAGCAACTCCAGACCAATCAACCAGTTCAGCCGTAAATTTCAAGGAGATAACCCCGCGGTAAGAATCAAGGGTAAATATGTCACAAGGTGGAATTGATTGCGTTCCTGGAACACCATTGATGACATTGAGATGCGATCAGAAAAGGACATGCAGCGTTTCACAACAAAATAATGAAAGGACATATTTATTCCACGAAACGTATTAAACAAAATCGACTTTCGAAGGATTCAAAAATCAGAAAGCAGCGATTTCAAAATCAAAATGCCCAATTGGTACGAAGTCAGGGTTCCAGTTTATGCCAAAAACAGGACAATGTTTCACCATTATCAAAAAAGAAAACGGGGAAAGCCGACAGACAATAAATAATTATGTTGAATTTTATTATTCATTGTTTTTTATTAACCCTGGAACACTAACCATGAGTAAAATTTACTCACTTGCTACTTTACGGTCGCAATGCTCTTCGCGACATATGACCACAGCGTCTGCACTTCGCAAGTGCACTGTCTTGTGCGTGCTTGTTAGTTCTGGTCTGCTCGTTGGAGTGTAAATCTTACAGTTTGAAATTTTGTGTTGTGTATTTAAACCTCTGTGAGTAAAATTTACTCATTGTTAGTGTGGCAACACGTTACAGAAAATAATTTTAATCAAAAATACGATTCGTACTCAAACTTAGAATTAGCCATATAAATGTCAATCAGATTTTTGTATATTAATTCCTGAGTCAGAGCAACCAAAATAAAATAAATATTTGTTAATTTTTAACAATCTATTTTACAAAAGTGGTGACCCCGACAAAGGAATTGCTAAGGCGGTAACCCCCCACCAGTGGTAAGGTGCCCCTAAGCCAACGCAAAAACCAGTAGCTACCCATCCACGGTAGAAAAAGCTCGAGATGACCAACCCAGCACCCAATGTACCTACAGACGTTAGCAGGGTAAGCGTACGGGTGCCACCATTCTGGAAGCAAAATCCAGACCTATGGTTTCTGCAACTGGAGGCTCAATTCCACACTGGTGGTATATCGAAGGACGAGACGAAATACTTCACACTGGTTGGCAATTTGGATGCCAACATCCTCACAGAAGTCCGAGATGTCATCAAGAAGCCGCCAGCAACCGAGAAGTATGAGACGCTCAAAAAACAACTTCTGCTGGTATACCAGGAGTCCGAGCAGAGACGTCTGCAGAAGCTTCTCAGCCAAGTTTCGCTAGACGGTAGACGACCAACACAACTCCTTAACCAGATGAAGGAACTCGCATCTGATGGCATTATTCCTGATCTGTTACGTACTCTATGGCTCCAGCGACTTCCACAACAGATTCAAGCTATCTTGGCAGTAAACGAAAGCCAAGACATTAGTCAGCTGGCACTGATGGCAGATAAAATATCCGAGACGATTTCATCTCCAGATATTTTGTCCGCCTCTACAACACCACCTGAATCTTACAAGGTTGCACTTAATCAACAAATAGCCGCTATGAATACTGAAATAGAACAGCTCAAACAAAGCAGACGACGAAGTTCTTCACGACGACGTTACTCTAACTGGCGCAACAATAAAAGTCATTCACCAGCAGCATCACAGAGGGCATCCACCAACCAATCACACTGCTGGTATCATCAAAAGTTTGGTAAGGCAGCCAAACGTTGCCAACAGCCTTGCAAATACCCGGAAAAATAAAATGCGGGCCGCAATTGACGACTAGCCACCCCGCATATAACATCAGTCGTCTATATCTCACAGAGAAGTCTACAAACAAAAAATTTCTTATTGACACCGGAGCTGAAGTCTCAGTAATTCCACCAACAATAGAAGAAAAACAAAGACAACCCACAAACCGTTTTCTCTATGCAGCCAATGGAACTGAGATTCGAACATATGGACAGCGACTGATGCAGCTTAATTTGGGTTTACGAAGGAATTTAAGCTGGCCTTTTATTGTCGCTCATGTAACCGAGCCGATAATTGGTTCAGACTTCCTGGCGTATTTTAACCTATTGGTTGATGTAAAAAACAATCAGCTAATAGACAGCACAATAAAACTACATTCAACAGTCTTTATTAAGACAGCTTCTGATAATGTGTTACAACTAAGCACTATTAACGCATTATCACATCCATCGTTGAAGAAATACGAAGACATAACCAGGCCAAATACAACCGCTCAGATCAAACATAATGTGACACACCACATTCAAACAAAAGGGCCACCAGTTCATGCCAAACCAAGACGACTGTCACAGCAACAACTCCAAATCGCTAAAAAAGAGTTTCAATACATGCTCGAGCAGGGTATTTGTCGTGCATCAAACAGCAGTTGGTCCAGCCCTCTCCACATGGTCAAGAAGAGCAACGGCGATTGGCGTCCATGTGGAAACTACAGAGGTCTAAATGCGGTCACTATACCAGATCGCTACCCCATTCCGCACATCCAAGATTTTTCTCATCAGTTGGAGGGAAAAAAGATCTTTAGCACTATTGATCTGACAACCTGAGACATTCCAAAAACAGCCATCACGACCCCATTTGGACTTTTCGAATTTCACGTGATGACCTTTGGTCTGTGCAACGCCGCACAAACTTTTCAGCGCTTCGTACACGAAGTCACTCAGGGGCTTGACTTTGTTTTCCCTTATATTGATGATTTTCTTATTGCTTCAAGCACCGTGGAAGAACACCGAGAGCATCTGGATAAACTGTTTCAACGCTTTCGGAAGTATGGAATAACCATAAATCCATCCAAGTGCACATTTGAAGTAACAACTGTGAATTTCCTGGGTTACTTCATATCTGAAGAGGGAACAAGGCCACTTCCATCAAAAATGAATGCTATCATCGAGTATAAGAAACCCGAGACTGTACAAGAACTTCGGAGGTTCCTGGGTATGCTTAACTTTTACAGACGTTTCATACCTGGGGCAGCAAAGACGCAAGCACCTCTTCATAATTGTTATTCTGGCAACAAAAAGAATGACAAAACTCGTATACTCTGGACACCAGAGCTGACTAGCAGTTTTGAGCAACGCAAACAAGCACTAACAAACTCATCTCTTCTAGCACATCCGTCAGCAAATAGTTCACTAGCTGTGATGGTAGATGCTCCAGACACAGCTATAGGAGCGGTGATTCAACAAAAGATGTCTAAAGTATGGCAATCACTGGGATTTTTTTCTAAAAAACTCTCACCAGCGCAGACTAAGTACAGCGCATATGATCGAGAACTTCTAAGTGCTTACTCTGCGGTTAAACATTTTCAGCATCAGTTGGAAGGCATACAATTTACTCTGTACACGGATCACAAGCCGCTTACTTTTGCTTTTAACCAAAAGCCTGAAAAATCTTCACCTAGGCAACTCAGGCATTTGAGTTTTCTAAGACAATTCACAACCGACTTCCAGCATATTCCAGGAAAAAACAACAGATACCTTATCAAGAGTACAGGTAATTTCTTTGCCATCTCCCATCGACTACGATGACTTGGCAAAAGAGCAGGAGGAAGACATAGAACTTCAAAATCTTCTATCCACAACTACATCTCTACAGCTCAGGGAAGTTGCTTTTCCTAACACACACAAGAAACTATACTGTGACACATCAACATCCAAGGATCGGCCATACATCCCTGGATCACGCAGAAAACAGGTTTTTGATGCTGTACACAACCTATCACATCCTGGTGTAAAGAAGACAACACATCTCCTAACAGAGAGATTCGTTTGGCCCAGCATCAGAAGAGACAGCTGCACCTGGACCCAAACGTGCATCAACTGTCAGAAAATCAAGGTACAACGGCACACGAAAACTCCAGTATCTGAATTCTTAGTTCCAGAAGGGCGATTTCAGCATGTACACTTGGACATCATAGGTCCACTACCGCACTCTGACGGATTCAACTATGCTCTTACTTGCATTGACCGTTTTACGAGATGGCCCGAGGTTATTCCTATAGCTGACATCACAGCTGAAAGAATTTCAAAAGCTTTCGTATCTGGGTGGATAGCCAAATTTGGAGTTCCAAAAGAAATTATCACTGATCAAGGACGACAATTTGAGTCATCCCTCTTTAAGGAATTGGCAAAATTACTGGGTATCAAAAGGAACAGATCATCACCTTATCATCCGCAGGCCAACGGTATGGTAGAAAGATTCCATCGGACACTTAAAACTGCAATTAAGTGTCACAACACACAACAATGGAGAGATACACTTCCACTTGTTTCACTAGGCTTACGAACATCATTACATGAGGACATCAAAGCATCACCCGCTGCACTGGTCTATGGAACACCACTAAAACTTCCTGGAGATTTCTTTTCTACGGAAGACGTAGAACTTAACTCAGGGATCGTGCAACACTTCCAAGAGTTCATGAGGGATTTACAACCACAACAACCACAAAGGCATGGTACACACAAAGTTTTTACACACAAAGGCTTAGCAACTTGCACCCATGTTTTCATACGAAATGATGCCGTCAAACGCCCGCTACAACAACCGTATGATGGACCATTTCCAGTACTGTCAAGGACAAACAAAAACTTTGACATTAACATAAAAGGTAAACGTAAGACTATTTCATTAGATAGACTTAAACCAGCTCATCTATTGGACAATCAAGAAAAAGAAGAGTCAAAACCAGCCACAACATCAACAAAAAGAAAAACATCATCAAATGAAACAGTTTCTCCAACACTACTAAATACAGCTAAAAGAAAACGTCATGTAGTCATTCCAGCACGATATCATTAACACTGGGAGGGGAGTACTGTGGCAACACGTTACAGAAAATAATTTTAATCAAAAATATGATTCGTACTCAAAATTAGACTTAGCCATATAAATGTCAATCAGATTTTTGTATATTAATTCCTGAGTCAGAGCAACCAAAATAAAATAAATATTTGTTAATTTTTAACAATCCAATTTAAAATACACTTTGATACTTTACAAATAAATACTGAACAACTTGCTGTTTCTAACGCACAACCAAGACTCGACTGCGTTATCTCTGTGTAAAATGCACTTGGTACATGACCTTCAATTGCCCTTATTTAGATGAATTTTCTAGCAATATTTCATTCAAATGTAATGGTGTTAGATTGAATTGATAGTGCTGCTGCCGTCTGTCGGTTCGACTTAACATTGTGTTTTATTGACTCTAGTCTCAAACCACTTGAAATATTTCATTAAGTTGCAGTTTATGAAGAATGATATTTAATTAACAACAGCAGATCAAACGATCAATCGTTGAGGAAGTTATAAATATATATGAATTGTAAGTATAGTTTGTCGAGTCTTGTTTGCTCATGTACATTAATTTGAATTATTACAATATTTATTTTTCTTGCAGGCAGATGATGCGGTTGAAAACATCGATGGACTGGGATAGTCAAGGTCGGCAGATAAGTATAACCCAGTGACCTACTTTGTGTTGTTTGTTTACAGATGTCGTCATGGATTCAACAAGACGTTTTGAGTGATGTCGACGAAGAGGATGATATTTGAAGTCTAGACGATGCCGATAGTGATTTTTCCGCCGATGACAGTTTTGATGACCCCTCCTGGCAACCTGACATAGAGGAAGAAGCTTTCGACGATACTTTGATGCGCTTGTGAGAATCCAAAGATGTTTCTGCTAGTTCACAATCTATAGTATAAAGCCAAAAAGGATGAAGAAAATTGCTGATTCTAAGCATGGTAGTGATGATGTGTGTGCTTCTCCAAATCCATCGGAAAACATTTATTTGTCCTGCCACGATAATATAATTGTTCCAGATGACTCAGATCTTCTGGGAAAAAATGGACACCAATGGAAAACAAAGCCTCTTCTGCAGCAGTCAAAAACTTTATCGAGAAAGTTGGTACATATTACACCAGGTCCTACTGGCTTAGCGAAAAATGCAACAACTCTATTGGAGGCTTTTGAACTATTTTTCACAGATGGGATAATAAACGAAATCCTTCTGCACACGAATGAAGAAATCATCAGACAAAATGCAAACTACAAGCACAGTAACACAACTGTCTCTAAGATCAGCGTGGAGGAGCTGAAGGCGCTGTTCGGAAATTTAATTTTAGCTGCGGCAAAGAAGACAATCATATGGATGTCAGCGAGGGAGGCAACTTGATGTCAACATTCGATTTGGAACATCATCTTCATTGGAGGTCGTCTCGGATGGATTGTTTTTTGTGAATTTATGGTAAGTGTTTTATATCCGTGAGCATATTGCTATTACTTGCATTCTAGGTATCGCAACACGACCCTCGTCTGATGAAAAGAGCTGTCCTCAGCTCTATATGCGTCGGAGATTTATGGCCCGTTCCTGAAGAGCAGATTTAAGCATAAAGAAATAAATTGCCAGCTTCTCTTTTGATGAGATGATGTAGTATGACTTCCAAGACTATGGATGAGTTGATCTGCCTTCGTGAGACGAGTTAGTGCCTACTTCAATGTTAATAAATTTCTGGCTGTACGGACTCCGAAACAAGATTAGAGGAGCGGAAAGAAAAAATTATTATTTATTAGAAAAAATTCTAAAACAAAGTAATTTAATTTTTAATGTTACGCTTTTGTTACAGCTAAGGTTAGTTCTTGGAGCAATCTTCGTCTTTATTTTTTTGTAATTCAAGTTGATGTAGCTTTTTTGTAATTCAAGTTGGTGTAGCTTCTGGTGGGAGTGTTGGGGTAAAGCCGTTGGCATTTCCGCCCGAAGACGCGCTTTTCGTGAGTGACGACCGGCTCATCCCAACTCAGGAACGGCAGAGGTTTTAAGGCGCCTCTGACTCGCCTTCACTAAAGATCCGTTGTCGCGCGATACGCATGATATGAGACGCGATGGATACGAAACGCGCAATATCTTAACTTTCAATCGGAGTCGTTGAATTTTAGGGTATTTACTTATAGTGTAATTTCATTTGGTAGTTTCACGGGCGGATTTATGTGCTTAGGAGCATACCTCCTGGGGCTGATGGTAGGGTGCGAGTCTATTCCGGTGGATAACTGTAGACTTTGTTTTGTTTCTTCCAACTACTTTTTGAATCCGATATGTCACATCTGTTAGCACTTCTAGTATTTCGTACGGGCCTTCCCAGTTCCTCTGCAATTTAGGGCATCTTCCTTTGCGCCTTTTTGGGTAATAGAGCCACACTAAATCACCAACTGCGAATGGATTCGCTTTAGCTGTGAGATCGTATCGGCGCTTCATATTTCTGCTGTTTTTTTCTAGCCGATTACGATTAAAGTTGTGGACGAACCTCTAATCTGCTTCGAAGACGGTTCAGGTATTCACAAGCCGTGCCTGGT
Organism: Leptarthrus brevirostris; assembly: GCA_964036015.1. Taxonomy (NCBI): domain Eukaryota; kingdom Metazoa; phylum Arthropoda; class Insecta; order Diptera; family Asilidae; genus Leptarthrus; species Leptarthrus brevirostris. The sequence goes on from OZ038374.1 coordinate 49,485,413, forward strand.
GTATATGGTGGGGTACCAGTGTATAATTCTAGAGGTAGGCGGAGTTCGTGGCCAAAAGTCAGCATAGTGGGTGTATGTTGTGTAGTTTCATGCACCGATGAACGGTAGGCTAAAAGGAGGAATGGGATATGATCATCCCAATCTCTTTGGCTTTCGGCTACAAACTTTGACAAATAGTCTAACATGGTCCTGTTAAAGCGTTCAACCATACCGTCGGACTGTGGATGTAACGGCGTAGTGCGAGTCTTTTCTATTCCGAATCTGTTTAGTACCTCTTGGAAAACTGCAGACTCAAAGTTTCGACCTTGGTCTGAATGAATTTGTAAAGGCATACCAAAGCGGGCAAAAACATGCTTGATTAATGATTCCGCTACTGCTTCTGTGGTCTGATCCCTAAGTGGAATGGCTTCTGGCCACTTGGTAAAGTAATCCATTGCTGCTAGAATATAGCGATGTCCCTTAGTGGTTGTTGGTAATGGGCCAAGTATGTCTATCGCAATTCTTTCCCAGGGCGCACCTACGTTGTAGATTTGTAGTTTAGCTCGCTGTCTACCCATAGGGCCCTTTCGCTGCTGGCAGATTAAACATTGCTGACACCAGTTCTTTACGTCTTCGGTATAATTGATCCAAAAATACCTGGACTTTACTTTCTGCATTGTCTTCTCACATCCTAGGTGGCCACCTGCTGACCTATCGTGCATTTGTTTCAGTATATCTGATTCTTCGTCTGTGGGAGGATGATTTGATAGTGTGTCCCAGAAGCATTTGTATAACATCGGTACGCAATTTTATTCTCCAATTTTAGTTCAGGAAACATTGTCCAGTAGACCTTTAGTGATGGATGCAGGTGGGTTATCTGTTCTCGAGGTGGTCTTTCTCCTTTCAGCAGCCAATCTTTAAGAGTTTTGAGTTTCTCATCTTGGTCCTGCAGGGTGCCGATGTCATCCTGAACTATAGCCACTCTAGAGAGTAATGCTTGCTGGTCTTCGAGCCGAGTACAATATTTGCAGTCGTGAGAAATACATGGTCGCCTGGAAAGAGAATCCGCATTGCCGTGTTTTTTTCCTGGTCGGTGTTCGATGGTAAAATTAAACTCTTGTAGCCTTTCCAACCATCTGGCTATTTGACCTTCGGTTTCACGGAAGTTGACAAGCCATCGTAGAGACGCATGATCCGTTCGCAGGATGAAGTGGCGCCCAAGGAGGTATGGCTGGAAGTGCGTCACGGCTTTCACTATAGCAAGAAGCTCCTTTCTTGTCACGCAGTAATTGGTCTCGGGGCGACTCAGGGTCTTGCTATAGTACTCAATTACCTTTTCGGTCTCGTCCTGTATTTGCGACAACACGGCACCCCAAGCGAAGTAACTGGCGTCGGTGTCTAAGATAAATGTTCCGCATTCGTTGGTTTGGGCTAGAATAGGTGCCGTTGTTAGCTTCGTTTTGAGAGTATCGAATGCTTTTTCACAGTCTTTTGTCCAATGAAATCGGGCCTTCTTTTCTGTAAGAGCAGTTAAGGGTTTCGCAATTGCTGAAAAGTCCTTGATAAATCGGCGATAATAGGCGCATAGACCTAGAAAAGACTGGATTTCAGTCTTGTTGGTGGGTACAGGCCAAGTCTGAACCGCGATTACCTTGTCTGGGTCTGTAGATATTCCCTAACTTGATACTATATGCCCTAAGAACTTTACTTCGTCCCTACATAGGTGGCATTTCGATGGTGACAATTTTAGGCCAGCTATTTTAAGTCTCTGTAGAACGATGCTGAGGTGGTGAAGCATCTCTTCGAAAGTTCTGCCGTGGACTATGATGTCATCTAAGTAGACGAGACATGAGCTATATGAAATCCCTTCCAAAACTAACTCCATAAGGCGTTGGAATGTTGCGGGCGCGTTAGTAAGCCCGAACGGCATCACAATGAATTCATAAAGGCCAACTCCTGTGCTGAACGCTGTTTTGTCTCTATCACTCTCGTCTACTTCGACCTGCCAGTAGCCGGACTGCAAATCTAGGGTACTGAACCACTTGGACTCTCCTAGGGCATCGAGTGTTAAATCAATTCGCGGAAGCGGGTACGAATCTTTAACTGTTACCTCGTTTAACTTTCTGTAGTCGATACAAAAACGTAGTGTGCCATCTTTCTTTTTTACAAGGACTACTGGACTACTCCACGCGCTCTTGGATGGTTGTACGATGCCTTGCGTGATCATATCCTTTAGTAGTTTTTCAGCTTCCCAGCGGCGTGACAGAGGCAATCTGGGTGGAGGTTGTTTTATTAGTCTCGCTTCTCCAACTTCAATTTTATGTTTCAGAAGAGTAGTTCTTCCGAGATCGTTTTTGGTAGAAGAAAAAACGCCGGTGAATCCTTGCAATAGCTTTTGTAAACGATCTCGCTGGCCTTCGTTTAATGAGGTGGAACTTTGCACAAGTAGTTGATGAAGTTCTAGTGAAAGAGTTGTACAACTTGACTTAACACCTAGTAGCATCTGTAGACGACATATTAACAACACGGGAGAGTACACAACCATTTTTCAAACTCGACAACGTCGGAATTATCTGAAGACTATCTGGAGCAGAAGCAGTAGGAAGGAGTAAAACATCATCATTGGTGGTTAAGTTAGACGTTAGCTTAGCTTAGATGTTGAGTGGAGAAACTGCCTATCTCAATGCGAACGTCCATAATGCCATCGACAGAAAACGTATCTCCGTTCACGGCTTGGATGATGGCGCTGGAAGGCCTCAGCTTATGTCGGTGTTGGCACTGCTGTAGAAGCCTGGAGTGAACTATAGTTTGGCTAGCTCCTGTGTCTACAATCAGTTGACATGCAGTTCCATTGATTGTGCCTCCGATGGAGAGATTATTCATAGCTTCTGCTGCTCCTACCAAAATCTTCGTGACGTTTGGGGCTGTGTCACCCACTAACTTTTGCCCCAGAAAGTCAGTGGTCGCGAGTTTAAATCTGTCTCATCACATAGTAGTGCAGTGAATGGCTCCTCATCTTTAAACGCACTAGGAGGTGGTAATAGTTGCGCTTCGCAGTTTATTGGTTCGTCTTGTTTTGGATCCAAAACTTGGGAGACCTGTTTGGTCACTGCGTCCAGGTTGAAAGCAGGTACTGATAATGGATTCTGTCTCTTCTCTTTCAGTGCAAATGGGCTACCGTTGACTGAGGTACCATTTGGTCCCGTAACATTCAAGGCCTCGCGACTTTTAGTGCCAGTGGTAATGTCAAAAAGAACAACTTCACCTTCACCAAGAGATGGCGACATATGAGCGGGGTTTTTGCTTAATATGCTGGACTCATGGACGAAAACCTCTTCGTTAGTATCGTCGCAGATAATAAATCCATATTTCTTCCGGACGTTGTACCACTTCACGATGCCTCTAGTTTTGGTGCTCGTACTTTCGTTTTTCTTCGGTGTTGCCTCCAGTTCGGGTACAGGCTGTTTCGGCTGTGATGAGGATGTGTTGGAGTTCCTCTGCTTTCGTTTTGCTATCTTAGTTTTTAATATTTGTTTCATCTTTGTAGTTGGTGATTCAGTAGAGAAGTTAGTGTTAGTGTGCAAGCGGAACACCGTGGAGTGCGTAGCTCGCTCTTCCTCTGATGGAGCTTTTTGCAATGATGGGCCCAGTCTTCGCTCCTTAAGGCCGGGCAAGCTCAGTTTCCCGAATGGGAAGGTGGATTATTTCTCCCCCGATTCGCTCGTCTGTGCGGAATTGGATGATCAGCAGGTCTTATATTTCGACGACTAATCCGGGTTGCATCTCGGCTAGCCTCGACCCTTATCGCCTGAGCTAATGCGGCTTCGAGGGTACTGGGCATTGAATCGCGAACTCTCCTTTGAGTATCAGCATCTGCTATGCCGTCAAGGAATTGCCCCAAAGCGATTCGGTTGCGAGCCTGTCCAGGGCAGTCAGCAAAGCTAAGGTAAGTGAAGCGCTGTACTTCAGTAGCAAACTCATTTAATTCTTCTCCAGGTCGCTGAGCACGCCCCCTTAATTGGATGTGAGCCATGGACTGCTGATATCCGTCCCCGAACCTCTCTGCAAAAGCTTTTGCTAGAAGATCAAAATCTTCACGAATGTATTCAGGCAGAGTTTCAGAAAAAGCCAGCGCAGTACCGCGTAGATAAGGTAAGAGATACAAGGCCTTAAGTTCTGCAGTCCATCCGTTTGCCTTGGAAACAGCATCAAAATGACGGCAATAAACTGACCAGGGTTCTTTGCCAGCATAATCTCTGGGTGTCAACGTTATACGCGTAGGTGGTATCAGTGGTGGTAATCGAACTCGTCGCTGGTGATTGCCCTGCGCTATGGGGGGTTGTTGATAGCTGGTTCTTCGATCTGTGATAGGATGGTATGGCTGAGCGCTTGGGCGCATCACAAACGTAGAAGAAGTTGGTCCACGGATTGGTGGAGTTGCAGCATACTGGTAATTTCGTGCACCTTGAATTGATCGTGGTTCTTCAAAGGATATCAAATCAACCCCATCTCCGGGCATGTTGGAAGAGTGCGGCGGAAATACGGCTTGGCTGGAGATTGTTGGCGTAGGACAATCTGCGAGGTCATCAATGGCGCGCTGTACAGCCACTTCGTGCTCAATCTCTAACTGCTGCATACGATCTACCATTGTTGAGACTAAGCGGGTAAGATCACGAATTTGTTTAGAATGATCAGATAAACTCTCTTCAAGTCTTAGGAAATCTGATACTGAAGGCCCCTTATTAACATCATCCATATTCGACAATATCGCTCTCCCTTGATTGGCCTCCATTGCGACAATATTTATGGTAAAAAGTTCTTCCGAAACTTGAACAAGAAACCCCACATCTGGTACCAATTGTTACAGGTTCGACCGGTAAGTTTTTGTGTTTTTATTTTATCTTTTTGTTTTATTTATTTATTTATGTTGAGAGGGAGCTTTTACAAAATCTTCTTTTTCTTTTTCTAGGACGAAATATGCCAAAATATATCGAAATCCACTAAAGCGATAAAATGAATAATCTTCAGTCGGGTCAATAAAACGACATCAAAACAAACCGAACTGCTCGGGGGTGTCTAAACCAATTTACCAATTGGTAAACAAATTCGATGTGCTGTTGGAATGTTAGGATCAGCTGACCGTAGTGAATTCGAGGTCAAGTTCAATCCAAGAGAGTTTGTTTACTTTTGAACATTTGCGGAGGTGTGTGTAAGTAAAAATGCCGGTGTTACCAAACAAAACCGGACAGTACAGTCTAATTAACTGGAGTGACGCTTCCTCGTACCCTACTGGACTCTATGGGGGCACTGGATGGAGGCGCTGTCGATAGCCTAGCGCTTCGTTCGGTGACTTATAGATTTTTGGTGGCCGTCAACAAAAGAGGTGATTGACCTGATCACAGCTGGGAAGAGGTCATCTGCTGTTACAGTGTTGTGTTGTGTGGTTTTGTGCGATAGACAGGGACTTGTAAATAATGCCCCATTAGGGATTCAGAGCGTGAACTTGTGAAGTGTCAGATAATCAAAGCAAGTGCTATATGAGTGTACTACGCTGTTGGTGATCGAGGTTGGAAGAATGGTGTGCTGTAAATAAGTGCTCTAGTCGGTACTTCGGGCCACCTGGTTGGGGCGCTGTTTTGAATATTGGTGCCCCACTAGGTTTCTTGAGGTATGACTGGGGTTTCGGCCGTATGTACGATTTTATTTGTCTCTGTGAAAGGGCCCCAAATTATAAATCCACGAAACTTTTGAATTGCAACGCGCGGTTGATTGATGAGAGAAATAATTTCACTAGATTTCACTAGATTCTTAGGCGCGGTAAGTGCAATAAAATTAATTCAATAATTAAAGTCTTCAATATAGAAAAAGTCCACAGAAAAAGAAACACTTACCGGATAGCTCGAAAACCATAGCCCGGTGAGCCTTATTTGCGGCTATTTTATCTTTGGCGAAATAAAAACCACGAAACCTACAATCAATTTGATTTTATTGCTATTTCCACTTTCATTTACAGGAATAAAAGTTTTCCACTCTTTTCAGGATGGCTGCTGGACTACAAGAGAAGCGATCAGTTGTCCGCTAGCTGCTTATCTTCACCGTTACTTTTAAAAACTCATCATGTACATAAGAGAATGTCCCCGTTGTTCGTTTTTGTTTCCCTCTTTGTTTTTGTTATCTGTCTTCGTGCTTGTCTAACATCATTTCCATTTTCCATTTCAGGAGAGCCATCTGGATGTCAGCGAGGGAGGCAACTTGATGTCAACATTCGATTTGGAACATCATCTTCATTGGAGGTCGTCTCGGATGGATTGTTTTTTGTGAATTTATGGTAAGTGTTTTATATCCGTTAGCATATTGCTATTACTTGCATTCTAGGTATCGCAACAATACTTTACAAATGTTCTAGAGGAAATGATTAACGACATAAAAATATCGGAAACACATAAGATAGTGTTTAACGATTATTGTCAAACAAAGGAAGTTCCACTACCTTTTATGATAATTTACTCTTACAGTATTAAAGCAAGGTTTATGGAAAAAAACTTCTTGCACTCCATGCCATCCCCCCGCAAGCGTCAGTTCTGTTTTTGAATTGTTGCATGAATTTTATAATAATCATCACAGTGGATGGAAATTGAAGATTATGAACAATTTAGGTCATGCTGTAATAAAAGGACACTTTGATTACCCACAAGTTTGATAGTAAGTACTAAGTACTGTTCTATTTAAAAGAGCTTAAAAACATTAGAAGTCATGATCGTATTATTGGAAAGTTTTTGAAGCTAATGTAAATCAAATTTTTTTGTAAAATTTTAAGTTTTAAATTCAAATAATAACTGCGAACCCTATTTATATGGCAGGCCACCCACGCCATGTTTGGGGAAATAAAATATATATAGCGGAGAGGAACGAAATCCGGCAAGTTGCCGGCGGCAGTAAGTGCTGGGGCGTCAACCGATTAAGAGTGGATTAAACAAAAATTTGAATTTGATGAGTCATATAAGTTTTTTGTTATATTTTATTCATACAATTTTTATATAAATTTTAATGAACAAAAGGGAAATTTCGCGGACAAGATGTCTCGCCATACAGACATGTGATTGGCTCAAGTGGATGATATCACAAGTACCGTGAAATTATTCGCAACCGCCAATATAATTATTAAATCCTGTTTTTTGTGCTCAATGCAGAGATAGTGGTGTGTGGATATTTTTCGGTTAATTTGAACAAATAGAAGAGATAATTTTTTTTTAAATAATTGTCGTCACCTTTTCGGTATTAATCAAAATCTGTTTTGTTCTATTTCTAATATTTTTAATATACTCCTCCGTCCTTATAGGTAAAGACAATTTATACTAAGATTTTTGAGAAGAACAAATTTTTATCTAACGTGAGAAATATATCTCTTCTGAAGCGTTGAGCAATTTTCTACAAAAGTGTTTTTATAAGGAACATACTATATATATACATATATATAGATACTATACATAATATAATACATTATATAATTAAATTGACGCACTAAAAAGACCAATACATACAAATAGGAAACGATCTAGCATTAAATCGGATCTGACTTATCATGATCGGAGCATTAAACTAAATCATTTCCTTGGGAATCAAGTTTTAATAGGACATTGTTATGTTGTAGAGAATTTTACTGAGAATTATTAGAGTGGCAAATATAGTCTTAGTTATTTAAAGAAATTCAGAGATCCTTAATACTTTTAGTAAAATTCTATTCAAATTTCTAATTGTATGCTACATAAATTCTTTAAGATTTTCCGTTTTTTTTTCTTCTTCTTAAATTTTATTTTTGTGTCTGGGTTATGGAACCAATTGTGGACGAAGAGTAACGTAATATTAGTAGTGAATTCAAGGTCAAAGTGCACAAGGATAACTTGGTTATGTCATCATATGATAATACGTCATAGTTATCCACTCACGTTTATTAAAAAGGTTTTTTTTTCTTTGAACGACAGTATCCTTTAGACATTATCATTGTATGCATTAAATTAGCACAAAAAGCATTTATTTAGGTTGTTCATGTGGACTTTTGAGATTTCTTAACTCCCACTCACAAGCTTATTCCAATTGTTTGTTATGCAATTGAATAGAGACACAAATTATGGATCAATTATGAAGTGAATTAAACAAGATCGGTGAATTATACACCTTTTTTTTACAAATTTGGTGCATTTAAGCTTATTTCCTCTTCATTCTTAAGTAAAATTTCACTTTACAGGTTTTTTTTAGTTCAAATTTATAAATGTAATCAAATATCAATGGTTGAAATTAAAATCGGAAAACAATTCATTTTTCTTTTTGGCATTTTTAACACAAAGGCGGAAAGAAATAATAAAATAAAAATATAAAAATAAAATAAAAATAATCACAATAGATGAAGTTAATACATATATAAATGCTGAAGAATATTGGGACGTGTGTATAGTTATTAGAAATACGGTCTCTTACATCCTGTATTACTTTATTACAATTGAATTGCGGTACCTCGTAGTTTAAGATAATTCTTTTTGAAATGTTCGTTATAAATTTTTTACTTTTCGAACTAGTGTAGTGTAGTGTAAAGAAAAAGTTCCTGTCTTTTTTTTTCTCTTGAGTTAATTGGACAGCCAACTTCATATTCAGTCAGCCGTCATAAGTTGATAAAGGTATATCTTCGTGATGATTTCTCGGATTTTTTTAAAATTCTTAAGTGGCTGAGAAATTATGATGAAGTGGTAGACGCTGTCCGTATTCCTTCCGGCGATCTCTCTCTAACCCTTAGTCCGGACAACTGTCCGAGTTTAGAGGTACTATGCTATATGACAAAGGCTAGGCATATTCGCAGGATAGCTTTATGAGCCTCGAGCCATCTGGAGGCTGAGGTCGCTTTCCTCGTCATGGGCATGATTAGGTCGAACCTTTAATCATTTATTTTTCAGTTATCCTTTTTACAATTGTGCTTCCTTTTGTTTCTTTGACATAAAGAGTGCCCACAAAATAATTGTTCGGGTGAGTGTACCGAGGAGTGTGATGCAAGAACTCACCCCGATCCGACGAGCTTCGCACGGCTCGCTAGGCGGGCCCCTCACCTCTGTAGGTACTAGGTACTCTAAGAATAATCTTAATTCCGCAGTAGCAAAAGAAATGAAATAACGTTAAAAAAGTTTATAAAGACCAAGCTTTTAATTGTTGTTACTTTGAAAAACTAAAAAATTTCTCGATTTACAAGTACTGCTTTGCTGAATATTCTCCACAATTATAAACTATTCTCTTAGTTTTACTTACAGCTGAATCAAATTTTGGCTTCAATTTTCACACTTTCAAAAAACAGGAAATTTAATAAAAGCGTGTTGCGCATATGCACAATACGTTTTTATTAAATTTACTGTATTTTGAAGGTGGAAAATTTTAAGCTTTCAATCAGCTGTAAGTAAAGCTAAGGGAATAATTTATTATTGTGGGGAATAATCAGGTAAATCTAAAAATTTATTTTTAATTTTTCGCTTTTCAAATTAACAACAAATAAAATCTTTTTTTTACTTAATTTAATTTTTTATTTTTTAGTGGTATGGCAGAATTAAGAACCATTTATACTTAGGCTATCTTGTACCTACAAATTTAATTTGACCATGCACAACATAAGTTTCTGAGTTTGTACCTATTTACGCATTTTAATATGCTATTCTTCAACAACACTTTGAAGGTATTGAAAAATAATTTTTTTTTAAATATTTTTCGAAAGTTTGAATTATAGATCCGAGAATATTACAATTAAAGTAATAGCTACAGCGCAGTCTCATTCGCCGCGCACTTTTATATACATTCTAAAAACATTAAACTTAGACTTTAATTGCGCTCTTCGCAAATGACGTTTTCGCTACTGGTTGACAGTATATCTCCATCAATTTAAATCGGATTGTTATGAGCTGGAACCAACTCTGTTGCTTAATGACTGCCCAAGACATGCTATGACTCGTAACTTCATCAACTGAACCTGAGCTGATGACATTTTAGATCACAGCACCCGCTGGACAGGCATCTGTCAGCAGAAGCTCAAGCAGAGATGGGGGATGGCATGTATGCAGGCTAGGGGCTGTGGTAGAGTAGTGGGGGGGGGGGGGAAGGGTTAAACAGGGGATGCACAACAAACCGTATAAATGGGATAAAAAGAGAGAAAAACAACTAAAAATAAGAAACTAAATCGAAGAGAAAAAAAAATAGAAAAAAAGGTACAGGAGGAAGGAGGACGGCAGACGTTGCCGTGACTCACTGTAGAATCATTGGGGAAGTCCGGTAGTGTGACTCCCTTTGCTTGGCCCATATCCCAACCACCTTATGCACCCAGGGGGACGATGGCACTCTGGATGCCCTAGAAACCTGTAAAAGGGAAGAGAGCCACTCACCTCATTGTGGGGGCTCAGTCCATCGACTCCGAGGCTGCCCTAAGAGAGGATGATGTGGAGAGAGAGGGAAGCGAATATAAACAGCCTAGTTAATGCCCATTAGAAAAATTTATTGAAAAAATTCACTTTCAACTAGCTGAGGGCTAGGGCAAGTTTACCTCACTGCACTCTGACGACTTATTTGTTACAAAAAAGAAATAAAACTAAACTAACTCTTAAATTTGTCCTATATCTTAGCATATAGTAGAAGGATAATTCAATTTAAGTTCCAAAAAAAGTTATAGACTATTAAAAAAAATGCCTAGTTTCAAATGTGAAAGAACAAATGTAATACTGTTTGATTGACTATCAAGTAATTAAATTCATCCCCTGGAGTCGAAAAGGTTTTCTACATGCAACTTTGAATCGTGCAAACGCTATATATCTTAAGCTAAATTCACAATTTCGTTACTTCAACTACTTAGGCTGAATCTTTTTAATTTAGTTACTTCAACTACTATCTCAATTTCGGGTTACGTAATGAAAGATATTTTTCAATTTAACAGAATCCAAATATTGCTACGGTTACTCTTAGCTAACTTAGTAACGAATAATATTTTAAATTTAACCAAACCAGACACTAACACCTTGATCTTAACTTACTTAGTGAGTAACAGTTTTAATTCAACGGCTGAAAATACTGTATCCTAATTTAATTTATACTGGAGTCATTCATAGCCTTATTAAATTTGCTACTGAAATTCATGAGAACAAACAATTTTTTTGACTATTAATTAATTATCTGAGGCTCAGGAAAAAAATCCCATTCAAGCGGCGTGGGATCTAAGTTAGTCGTTATTAAGTCAATCGAACATCTGAGCAAGGATAATGAAGCAAAACAGGATTGACAACCAAGGAACAACGACGAAGAAAACGATGCGCATCCCTCAGTTCCCCGTCTTTTGATATAGCAACGATACGGATCTTCTTGCAGGGTAATTTACATACAAGAAACGTCAATACTTAACCAAAAATTATATGCAAAGTGATTTTTCTAGAACCTGTGTAAAGTTATATCCTTTTCCCAGCATATTTTAATTTATGGTCTAGTTTATTGCTATTTCATCTAAAATAATTGTCTATAATAAAAGCCCATTAAACTTTTGTGGATAAATTCATTATAAAGCAATCTTATATACTATATATAATTAAAATCGAATTAATTTAAAATTTATTCAAAACTTCAAAAATTTTAATTTAAGAATCACTTCAAAATCAGATTTATCGCTTAAAAAAAAGAAAATTCCATATATAATAATATGAATACGAAATAGTCAACAAAATGGTATCTTAAAATTTGTAGGTTCAAAGGTATTTTTATAGATTTATTTCACCAAGGTCGGACAAGAGTTCCTTTTCCATATGCATAAGAAAATGCGATTGTCATAAATTACAAAAATGTCTTCATTTCTTTACTTTGCGTTCTTCTGTTCACCACAAGGGGCCGCAAAAACAATTCTTAATCAAAGGTGTATATATATATATATATATATATATATATATATATATATATATATATATATATATATATATATATATATATATATATATATATATATATATATATATATATATATATATATATATATATATATATATATATATATATATATATATATATATATATATATATATATATATATATATATATACCTTTGACTATATATATAGTCACAACTGATATATTTGGCACTGTGTGCGTCAATTTTTTTCTATGTTTTGCGCTCTTTCGTTATTTGGGTTAAAAAAACGTTATAATAAAATTGGTATTTGTTTTTGTTCTTTACTTTTCGTTCTTCGATTCTGGTTCACCACAAGGGTTAACAAAAATAATTTTTAATCAAAGGTATATATGGGTTAAAATCATCAAGGTGGCAAATTTGGTTCTGACACCATTTTTTCTAATAATGCCTTGAAATAGTTGGGTAACAATTATTTTTAAATATCAGATTTATTTAATTTTATCTAAACCCTCCATTGTTTTTTTGCAAAATGATTTTAACACATTTCTTTTTCTCATGAAACTATTGAAAATGTAATTTTGGGAACGCGTCCCAACACGCATTTCCGTATTTGAAATGTTCATAAAACAATGAAATACTAATTTGAAATTAAAATGTTCAATCATGTTTGATACACTTGTGTTATAGTAGCATAAGCACAATTATTAATAAAAGAAAATGTAAGTAACTTCACATATGTCTTACGTCTAACTTTGTCCGGCAGTTTGTAGGTCACTTCGTGAACGCACTCTATTCTGTCGAAAATTAGTGCCCAATTACGTCAAGCGAGGCGCTACTGTGCAGTCGCACGATGAAATCTCTCTAGTGTACACAGCGTTCGGCCGTTTTATGGCGATTTTAAATTAATTTTCTTGGTAAGATTATTTCAGTTATGTATTTTGGTACCGTATATTAATAGAACATCATAACGGGAACGCATCAAAATCATTAACATTACGATAAGTGAAAATAATTAGCTCAATTTCATTAAATAATGCTGTTCTATTTTCGCCAGTTTTGTATATTGGCGCCCAAGATGGCCAATGACTATTTAAAATAATACGAAGCGTTGAAAAATCATTTCGGGAACGGTCATTTCGAGAACGTTGTCGAATATGACGTTATGACATTTTTTTAAAATAACAGAACATAAGACAATGTAGAATACAGATTTAAATATATTTTATTTATTATTTATTTAAGTACCGTATTTCCAAATTAAGCATTATCAAATTTATATTTTTAACAAATATATTTAAGTTTTGAAATACGTTCTCTGAAAGATGTTATAATACGCCCAGTCCCCTTGGAATTCTGGATAAATTATTAAAATGTGAATATTTTGCGCGCTTCTTTTACAGCGCAAATATTGACAGTAACGTGTACATCGTAAGTTATTTTTTGGATTTCCATGATGTGATAATTTTTGCAAAATTTCACATTTCCAAATTACGTCATCTTGGTGATTTTGACTCATATATTTATGTATATAGTCACAACTGGCGTCAACGTTTTCCAATGTTTTCGCACTCTTTTGTTATTTAGTCTTTAAAAACGTTATAATTAAATTTAATTAGATTGATATTTGTTTCAGTTCCTCACTTTTCGTTCGTCGATTATGGTTCACCACAACGGGCAACAAATAAAATTCTTAATCAAAGGCATATATATATATATAAAGTCACAACTGGGGATGAATAATATGTGTGGCACTTCGCCTCTCAATGTTTTTCAATGTTTGTTATTTAGTTTTAAAAGTGTTATAATAAAATTGATATTTGTTGTTGTTCTATAATAACACATTACCTTAACTTTTCGTTCTTAATTTTTTTGTTCTTTGCACTTACGGAGCACCTTAATTTGCTCATCTTGGCCATGGGGTTAGGTGTGTGCTTACGGGGAATTACAAAGTATATTGTACTTGCCAATTCTTAAAAGTTGGGCAGTAAAATAAATTATCTTTGTTGGCCTTGAAGTCCTGAAAACGAAATCACGTGCCTCAAAATCCAGAGTTGGTGGCGTCGATCCGCTTTGCGTACATAATATTCTCACAGTCCGAACACGTTCAGATTTAACTGCAAACAATCTCCGTTCTGGGTGAACGAAATCAATATTTCTATTTTAAGCCCATCACGCACACCAGCAAAACTTTTCTACCTTCACCTCATATACCGTGGTTCCATTACACTCGTCTCTCATTCTCCCGACCGAAATTTACTTGTTTTCAGTGTCGCTCTATGCCGTCATCCGATATTCACTTTCCGGCAAGTGACGCACACACTCACGTAAGTCGGATGCTACCATCTGATTTCCATTGTTCGAATCCAGCTGATCTCCCTCAAACTGGTTTCCGTCAGATGCTTACATGCAATAATATATAGTTGCGGTGGGGAGTTGTGATGGGAGAGCGGTACTACGAAATGTGTGCCGTTAAATTCAAACTTAGTGCATGATAAAATTGCACTTTTACGAATATTTTAAAAATCGCGTAGACGAGGGGAAAAATTAAATAAATCAGTGGAAGCCTCTATGTGTGAGGTGGGCAACTAATTTTAATTGTACAGAGTGAACATAAAATTCCCTGTGGATAATTCAATGCAGAAGATGGCGCTGGCAAATTAATTTAATTTTTATTTGCATGAAATACATATGTTTCTATGCAAATCAAACAAAATCTTACAGGGACCATAACAGAGCAGCGTCGGCTGATGAGCTTTCGAGGGCAGAAGAGGATGAGAAAAGTCGCTTACAATTCATAATCTGACTCCGCTAGCGGTCATTAAGAAAAGACGCATCCTGTGACGAATTAGTGAAAAGGGAGAGAGGGCGGTGAGGCACGGTCCGTTAAGACAACATCTGTTGAATGTTTGTGCGTAGTCTCACAAAGATAGTTCACTGGTCGTGAAGACGAAGGAAGCACTTGATGCAGAGAAGTTAAAACGAAAAGGAAGTGTTGGTGGGTTCGTGTGCCAAACCTAACCAAAAGGTCTCTTAGGGAGAGGCTAAGAGTGGAACGATGAGTCGGTAGGTCATCTGGTGTTTCACTAAGTGAACTAGGCCGCCTTTAATATCTCCAGTATGGAGTGTTCACACTCCACAATTCAAATCGTAGAATACGCTACGGGGGGCAATGTAAGTCGTGAACTTCACGCCGGTAGAAATTCTGAGGGCACTGAGCTATACAGACTGAAGTCGTACCAGGATCTGCACATTGGGCAATGGAATAACCGACAGAGGCTTGCTTGTCTGGGCGATAAAAAAAACTGTTGGTGGTACAAATTGAAACCTGAGCCTGGCAATAGAATGAGACGTAAACACAAATTTTACGCCAGTAGGGGTGCTGAGGGCACGGAGCTTTTCATACGAGATAGGGTTTTTGGTCACAGACAACACTGGTTGAACCATGCGAGAAGCAGGTGTGGTGCACACTGAAGAATAATATAGGCGGTATTACAAGGCGTAAAACCAAGCTTTACGCCGGTAAGAATGCTGAAGGCTCGGAGCGAATCAAACAATATAGGAGTTATGAGAAGGGTCAATGTTATACAACCCAGTCACAGATAACAGCTTTTCTGACAGCGCGGCTGGTTTGTCATCGCAGCTCGCCAGGTCTCAGATTCCCTCAGGCATACTCCTAATGAGGAAGCAGTCGTTGGAATCTGAGCTTAACCTCAGCGATGGTATCACCAAGACAAGCACGTCGTCCTAATGAAAGACGTGTGAGTCCCAATGATACCTCCTCGAGCAGCCGGATACTTCCCCCACGACTAGATTGAGGATTGCGATTCCTGCCGTGCAGTACTGGACCTTGATGTGCGTGATAACCTGCCTTCATCATTCTATGTCGACACTACGTCATCGTCTCTGAGGAGACTCAACTAAGTGGACATTCATTATCCTCAGATGACGACACACACTCCAGGGCCGTATATCTTTTGCGTGGTAGATCCTCAGCTTGACACTAGTCGGTTTTGCGAAGCTGATTTAACCGAAGTTTCTGTGATAGACTTCCTGTCCGAATTTGAAGCTTACAGGCTTAGAACGTATATTGTAGATCGTTAACCTTGCTCAAAAGCTCTGTCTAAATTTTTCCGGGCCTGTTCGCGGACATGGCCTCGTTTAGTGCGAGGATATGGTCCCATTTACATTCGCTGCCATGGTCTTTCCCTCGTCGCTTGAGCTCCCATAGGAGGTGGTAGGATGGAATTTGGGGCTTTCGTCTCCTTGCAGGTGTCACAGGCTAATACATGCGCTCGTACATCAGCAGCCATCTTGGGCCAATACAGGTGTTGTAATATTCGTTCTAGGGTTTTCCCAATGCCTCCATGTGAAGATTGTGGCAAGTCATGCACTCTCGCAATGACATCTGGCACTAAGCCCCGTAGAATTCAAAGATTCCAGGCTTCTTCTTCCTGCACTGTATCACCAGTTCTGCGCTGCATCCGAATGTACACATAACCGTCGCACAAAGTTAAGTCTGGCAAAGATGACTGATGTGTTTCTCGACTCGGTCCCGAAGGTCCTGATATTCTTGTGAGTCAAAGCCTGGTGCATCCAAGTCAACTTGCAGGCCCGGTTCCTTGATGGTTAGCTGGTCTAGTGTGGATATTTCGTCGCAGTATACACGGGATAGCGCACCGGGTACCAGGCGTCCATTGAGGTCCTTTTGGGACATCAACCATTGCAGGCTCGCATGGTCCGTCACTACTTGAAATGGCATGAGTTCGACATATGCCCTGAATTTTTCTATGCTGATTATCGCTGCCAATCATTCTAATTCCGTAAGTGTATAGTTGCGTTGGGCTGTATTTAATTTCTTGGATATGGATGCAAGTGGTTGTTTGTTTCCCTCGAGGTCCAACTGAATCAAGACTCCGCCCACACCCTGCTTACTCGCACTGAATGACGAAGGGCTTGGTAATGTCAGGACTCACTAACACTGGAGAAGGGTTGTTGGAGAATGGACGGAAGAGTTGAAGCCTTCTAGGATACGGTGATCCTCATCTAGATATTCTTAATTGTTAGTTACACCTCCAAGTGGTAGCAACCGGGCAATGCATCCTAGAATGTAGCCAAGTAACTAATGCGGGCGGAGATAACCTCTTGAAAAAATTCCTCTAACTCCAAGGGAGTCTGCAGTGTCGTCGTCGCCTATGCAGGACCCAGGGGTAATTGGGTGGTAGATGTCGTTTCCTCGGGCGCTTCTGTGGGGGTGGAGGTGGACTGTATGTGTGACCCCAACAGGTTGGCTATACCCACGGTACCCACAACACAACAGTAGCAGCTTTGGGAAAATTACCTTTCGAAGGAACTGGCGGCTATGGAGGCTGGCTCGCCCCCGCCAGCTGAAACTGCAGTCCTGGAAGAGGGTGCCATTGGCATAATAATAACTAGCACTTCCTCAGGTGCGGCGGAGGGGGTTCCTTGTCCTGGCTCAGGACTAAATCGTTACGGCGTGGAACCCTTCAATTCCGTAGGCAGAGAAGTGATGAAGGTTGTAATTAACGCATGGACCAAGAAAGAGCACTGGAGACGGTTGGAAAACATGGTTTTATGCAGATCTGCCTTCCGTAGGGTTAGTTGCGGTTAATCCGGATGGGGTTCTTTGTCCTGGCACAGGACTAAAGCGCTACAGCCTGAAAACCTTCAATTTTGTAGACAGTGAAGGGGTGACGATTTTAACTAACGCATGGACCAAGATGGAAAACTGGAGACGGTAGGAAAACATGGATTTATGCAGATGCGATAGGATTCTAGCAGTGACCCTGGACCTGATACTGGAGAAGAAGTTAGCTGCTTCTTAGGCTGTTCAAATGCGGACTGGGCTTCCCTGATCCAGACAAATTTGCTGGATATTTTCAGCGTATCCATGATGGATGCTAACAGGTCGGTACCGATTATGTACCGCAAGTACCGCGCTTTCTTCACGCAGACCTTACTCTTCTCCACGTTTATCGTGAGTTCAGCCTTCCTCAAATATTGCGCCACCCTAGCGAGGAGCGATAGGTGGGAGTCCAAATCCTCCGTCAATATTAACAGGTCATCGAGATACACCAACACCTGGTCTCGAAGATCGCAGGGAATGACTTTATCCGTTGTACAGTCCAAATTGCCACCGTATAGTGGTAGAGGGGGTGTCCTGGGACTGTAAAAGCTGTTTTTTCCCGCGATTGTTGGTCTAGCGGGATCTGCCAGAAAGCGTCTTCAAGGTCAGGGTTGGAAATGTACCTTGATGGAGGAGGTCAACTGAGGATGCCATCTATATGTGGTAGTGGATAGGCATTCTTCGTGGTCACCGCATTGACCTTCCTCGCATCAAAGCACAGCCTGACCTTGCCTGAATTCCGTACTAGGACCACGAGCGAACTCCACGGGCTCTGGCTTTCCACTATCACGCGAAGTGTCTTCATCCGATTAAGTTCGGCATCCATCAGCTAAAAACGCTGCTTGATAAGTCGTCTCCTACGTCTATCAGGTGTTGGACTAACTCTGTCTTCTGGGACAAAAACCGAAAAAATGGGAGAAAAAGAAAAAAACACAACTAAAGAAAAGAACAGGAGGAAGGAAGACGGCATACGTTTCCGTGACTCATTGGAGAATCATTGGGGGAGTAAAGTGGCGTGACTCCCCTTGCTTGACCCATGTCCCAACCATCCTATGCACCCAGGGATCGATCTCACTCTTGATGCCCTAGAAACCTGTAAAAGAGAAGAGATCCGCTCACCTCATTGTGGGGGCCCAGCCCATAGACGCCCAGGCCGCCCTAGGAGAGGACGACAAGGAGAGAGAGGGAAGAGAATATAAACAGCCTAGTTAAGGCCCATGAGAAAAATTTATTGCAAAAATTCACGAGTTTCCTCTACTAGGTACTGCACTCTGACGACTTATTTGTTAAAAAAAAGAAATAAAACTAATCTAACTTTTAAATTTATCCTATATATTAGAACATAGTAGAAGAATAATTCAATTTAAGTTCCAAAAAAGTTATAGACTATCAAAAAAAGCCGTAGTTTCTAATGTGAAAGAACAAATGTGATACTGTTTGATTGACTATCAAGTAATTAAATTCATCTCATGGAGTCAACAAGTTTTTCTACATCCAACTTTGAATCGTAGGAATGCTATGTATCGTAAGCTAAACTCACAATTTCGTTTTTTCAACTACTTAGGCTTTTGAAAGAATGAAAGATAATTTTCAATTTAACAGAATCCAAATACTGCTACGGTTACTCTTAGCTAACTTATTAATGAATAACTACTAATTCTACAGATACTAACACGTCGATCTTGACTTACTTAGTGAGTAACAGTTTTAATTCAACGGCTACAAATACTACTATATGTATATCCTAATTTGATTTATACTGGAGTCATTACCTTATTAAATTTGCTACTGAAATTATGAAAACAAAAATTTTTTTGACTATTAATTAATTATCTGAGGCTCAGGAAAAAAATTCTCATTCAAGCGGAGTGGGATCTAAGGTAGTCGTAATTAAGTATCTGAGCAAGGAAAATGGAGCAAAACAGGATTGATAACCAAGGAACAACGACGAAGAAAGCGATGCGCATCCCTCAATTCTCCGTCTTATGATATAGCAACATCTGTATAAAGTTATATCCTTTTCCCAGCATATTTTAATTTATGGTCTAGTTTATTGGTATTTCATCTAAAAGAATTGCCTATAATAAAAGCCCATTAAACTTTTGACTTCAAAATCAGATTCATCACTTAAAAAAAAAAATTCCCTATATATGTTAAAGATATGAATACGAAATATTCAACAAAATATTATTAGATTTATTTCACCAAGGTCGGACAAGAGTCAGTTCCTTTTCCATATGCATAAGAAAACGCGACTGTCATAAATTACAAAAATGTCTTCATTTCTTTACTTTGCGTTCTTCGGTTCAGCACAAGGTTCTTAATCAAAGATATATATATATATATATATATATATATATATATATATATAATCACAACTGATATATGTGGCACTTCGTTCCTTAATGTTTTTCAATGTTTTGCCCTCTTTAGTTATTTGGTTTAAAAAAAAACCTTATAATAAAATTTAATAAAATTGGTATTTGATTTTGTTCTTCACTTTTCGTTCTTCGATTCTGGTTCTCCACAAGGGTTAACAAGTATAATTCCTAATATATATACGATATATATATATATATATATATATATATATATATATATATATATATATATATATATATAGTCACAACTGGGGATGAATAATATTTGTGGCACTTCGGGAATTACAAAGAATATTGTACTTGCCGATTCTTAAAAGTTGGGCTGTAAAATAAATTATCTTTGCTGGCCATGAAGTCCTCAAAACGAAATCCAGAGTTGGTGGCGTCGATCCGCTTTGCTAACATAATATTCTCACAGTCCGAACACGTTCAGATTTAACTGCAAACAATCTAAGTTCTGGATGAACGAAATCAATATTTCTACTTTAGTACTTTCAAGAAAAATTTAAGAACAAAAAAAAGTCTTTTACACAAAACACATCACCTCTGCCCAGTTCCAATATCAAATCACATCTCTCCTCCACTTCAGTTTTTCACCGATCACTCATACCAGCAAAACTTTCCAACCATCACCTCAGATACCGTGGTTCCATTACACTCTTCTCTCATAATCCCGACCGAAATTAACTTGTTTTCTGTGTCGCTCTATGCCGTGATCCGATGTTGACTTAGGGTAGCCGCACACTGATCGAGCAAAACCGCCTAAAAACGTTTTAGCTGAAATCGTTTTGATTGATCGAAAAACATTTTGTTTGAAGTGAAAACAATTTGCCTGATGCAGTAATTTTTCAATATTTTCATTTAGCTTTTAGTAGGGAAAGTACAGTGATATTGATAATGTCTTCCTATAAAGAAGAAGAAGAAGTATTTCTAGTAATTTTGTGGAATTGGATTTCACAAATAGAAGAAGTCGAGAGAACATTATGGTGCATCCAATAAATAGAATATCTATTACGGTTATGGTGTTCCTTCATGCTATAGTCATATATGGCTCTCCTTTCTTCCACTAAAACTAATAATTTTTCAGCGTCCAAATCCGTACTTAATATTTAGGTCATTTTGCAAAAGTTATACAACCCAAGCAATAAGAAATAATTTTCTGACTTGAATAGCAATGCAAAATGTTTTACTATAAAACGTTTTTCCTACAAACAACGTCCGGCACGCCTAAATGTGTTTTATTATGACGGAACGACTAAAAACGTTTTGCCTTACCAGTGTGCGCCGCACAACTTGCTTACTCGAGATCTATCCCCCTTCGAGCAAGTTTAGGCACATTTAGGCACGTTTAGTCAGTTTTAAGCAGTTTTGCTCGATCAGTGTGCGGCTACCCTTACCGGCAAGTGACGCACACACCCAGGTAAATCCGCTGCTCCGATCTGATTTCCATTGTTCTAATCCAGTTGATCTCGCTTAAACTGGTTTCCTTCAGATGCTTACAACTTGAACAACAGAACTTATTGCAACTTGATGGGAGAACGGTTCTTCGAAATGTGTGCCGTGTGGGGAAAAATTAAATAAATCAGTGGAAGCCTCTATGTGTGAGGTGGGAAACTAATTTTAATTCTACAGAGTGAACATAACATTCCCTGTGGTCAATTCAATGTGGAAGATGGCGCTGGAAAATTATTAAAATTTTTATTTGCATGAAATACATATGTTTCTATGCAAATCAAACAAAATCTTACAGCGACCATAACAGAGCAGCGTCGGCTGATGAGCTTGCGAGGGCAGAAGAGGCTGAGAAAAGTCGCTTACACTTGATAGTCTGACTCCGCTAGCGAGAGTGAGCCTGAGTCCCCTGGGTGCTCCTAATGAGAGAGACGTAGGTGACTCTAGGCCCCCCTTTCAGCATTGTCAGGCGCCCAATGTGTTGTACGACCCATTCCTAGTCTCATGCTCTAGAGATGGGAACCGAATCGAAAAGTATCGATACTTGGCATTGCAATATATCAGCATCTTTCGGTACTTAGACACAAATTTACCGTTGAAAAAGTATCGATACTCAAAAGTATTGGAACCATATGGATAAAAAATTAAAAAAGTCATATATGGTGTAGGAACTGCATTTCTTTTTCTTTTTTAAGGAGGAGGGGATATCCATTTACGTACGGAGTGCCGGACTCCCACCCGGGTGGACTACCGGCTAAAACCCCTCCTCCCAGCTCCAATGACACCAGCCCGGGACCGTTTTCCGCCTTACTTCGGGCTGGGCCTTTTTGCTTAGCCCAAAGGGCTCCTAACGCGGCAAAACCTGCATCCAACCAAGCTCCACTTCTCCTCTCCTTCCAACATGTACATTGATAATTTTTTTCAAATGAAGACGAATCTCAGCGGATGATTTCATATATCCTTTTAGCAAATAAATAATTTGAAATTTCGCAAGAACAGCTAAAAGGGCAGATGAAATAATGAACAAATAAACGACGTTCCTTCTAATCGCAATTGAATGTGGATAAGTGCACATGCATATACTATTATAGAAAATGTGTAATAATCACATTTTCTTTTAAAGTGTAATATGCATGTGCATTAATGCACATTCAATTGCGATAAAAAGGAACGTCGTCGACTAGAAAGGAAAGTTAAGGTGAAACGCAAATTTCTTTCGATAAACAGGAAATCTATTTTTAGCTTTTACATACTGCCACACGGCTAGTGATTCAACCCATACACGAAATAATAAGACGGTGTGTGCTATGCTGTCAATACTTCGAATATTGAACGAAAAGTATCGAGGATCGGTAGTATCGGGTGCTGAAAGTACCGATTACAATACCTCGAGGTATTGAAAGGAAAGTATCGATACTCCGGTATATCGATACAGTATCGCCCATCTGTATCATGCTCTCTCTGGGCGGTCATTAAGAAAAGACGCATCCTGTGACGAATCGGTGAAAAGGGGGAGAGGGCGGTGAGGCACGGTCCGTTAAGACAACATCTGTTGAATGTTTGTGCGTAGTCTCACAAAGATAGTTCACTGGTCGTGAAGACGAAGGAAGCACTTGATGCAGAGAAGTTAAAACGAAAAGGAAGTGTTGGTGGGTTCGTGTGCCAAACCTTACCAAAAGGTCTCTTAGGGAGAGGCTAAGAGTGGAACGATGAGTCGGTAGGTCATCTGGTGTTCCACTAAGTGAACTAGGCCGCCTTCAATATCTCCAGTATGGAGTGCTCACACTCCACAATTCAAATCGTGGAATACGCTACGGAGGACAACGAAACAATAGGTGGATGCACCACTTGGCGAAATAAAATGTTTGGTTGGGGAAGTTTTATATTGAAAATATCCAAATTGAGTGGAACTCGTGAGTAGAAAGATCTAACATGTTTACATATAAGACGTAACCTCGAAGTAGTCAAACTAAAATTTGCTTATTACATGTTAAAATTGCATTCATTACCAAGGTGTTAATTAAAGATTTTTTTCAATTTGAAGGAAAGAAGTGCCTTATTAAATAGTGAAATTATACATAGATAACACAGTGCGGTATACCATTCGGAAAACCTCCTACAGGTTGTAAGTTTAATGCTAGTTTCCGTGATTCAAATTATAGGGTTTCTGCAGCGTTTTCAAGTAAAATTTAGTGTACTTGAATTGAAATGGATGTTTAGCTGAATTACCATTCGATTATTTTGGAAGCAGCGAAGACAAGTACTTCCATATTTAGATTTACAAGCGTTTACACGTTGGCGAATTTGGATTTAATAAATGTTCCCCGATTCCCGTCACCATTCTCAATTGTAATTTGATAATTCATACTACACTGTGAATCTTTATTGAAATCTGTGCCTAAGCCACTACCCCAAGGACCTAAGGTCAACCTTCATAGGTTAAAAAAGGAAAGCTATTCGCAACACACCAACCTTCACAATAGTAATTCCGCTGAGTCGGGAAACGAGGCTGGGACTTCTCAAGAGTGAACGGGGGTAGTTCAGCCATGTCAAAGTCCGCAAAGCCAATAAAAAAACCGGTAGTGTTGAAAGACGGCATTTATGCAAGGCCATACCTATTAATAAATATTTTCGGTCGAAACTTTAAGAGTCTGTTGGATTCTGGAGCTAGCGGCTCTGTAGTAGGGCAATATGGTATAGAGATTTTCAAGTCTCTTGGGCTTAAGCTACAAAATGAATGGCAGTCATCTATTAAAACCGTTGACAGTTCTCAACATCTGATTGTAGGATGTTTTAATGTACCAATCCAATTTAGAGCGGAGATAAAAATTATACGTGTCCTAGGAACCACTACCCTAAAGCAGGGATGCCTTCCAACTAAGATTAGATCGTGAGTCGAATATGCAGTGGACATGTTATAATTTTTCAATAGCAGATAATAGCAATCACAACTACGATACGGGGATCGCTACACCAACACTTGATCAAAAAAAGCCATTGCTTGATGCGTACATCAGTTTGATAAATTAGATCGACCTACTCTTGGCCGAACCAACTTAATCACGCACGATATAGATACGGGCGATGCTGAGCCTATAGTCCAACGTGGCTATGAAGTTTCGCCTGCTGCCCAAGCACGTTTTGGCAAAGAGTTGGAAAAGATGAAGAAATTGGTGTGATAGAACCTTCAATAAGCCCGTGGTGCTCACCGGCGGTTCTTGTAAAAAAATCGAAAATTAAATTCAGTAACTAAAAAGTGCGCTTATCCCTTACCAAAAATTATAGAGATCCTAAACCGTCTTAATAAGGCGAAGTATTTATCATCCATAGATTTAATGGACGATTTTTGGCAAATACCTTTAGCCGAGACTGCAAAGGAAAAAACAGCTTTTTCCGTTCCTGGGCATGCACTATGGCAGTTTTTAGTTATGCCGTTTGGGCTTACAAATAGTCCTGCTACCCAGCAACGCTTAATGGACAGACTCTTTGGCCCAACGGAAGGCAACATATTTACATACCTTGATGACGTCATAATCGCAACTGATTAGTTCGAGGATCACATTAAGACACTGTACCAAACCGGAACATCCACTACAACGGCACTCCATGACTTAATACTCAAGCTGGAGGGAGTGGTTTATAACAAGGGAACTGCAATTGCAGTCTTCTTGGATATATTTGATGTGATCACTCGGGCCCTGAGAAGAAGAGGCCTTGGGACGACCTTCTGTCGATGAAAAGATGTGCTGCTCAGGTCTCCAGATATTACCTTGAGTCTCCTCGATCAGGGGCTGAGTCACAAGAGGGTGTCCGCAGAGTGGGGTGCTGTCACCCCTCCTATGGTGCCTTGTGATCGATGAGCTACTTGTACGCCTTGATGAGCGAGGCTTCTTCGCGCAGGACTATGCAGATGACATTGTAGTTGTGGTATCCAGCGATATGGGGAACAGCATTACGATACAACTCCAGGGGGCTCTAGACGTAGTCGCAACCTGGTGCAATGAGGTTGACCTCAAAGTCAACCCTTCTTGGGCACTGCGCTACCCTTCAAGGATCAGGTGAAGAACTTTGGGGTGATCCTGGATTCCAAGCTATACTGGAGCCTGCACCTTGATATAACTGTGGAAAAAGCTCGGAAGTCCTTCTGGGCATGCCGTAGAGCCTGCGGCCTGCTCTGGATCTACACATCGGTAATAAGGCCCATGATAACTTATGGAGCGATTACATGGTGGCACAGAGCAAAACTTAATGTGATAAGGACTAAGCTTAGCAGACTGCAACGTATGGCCTGCCTTTGCATCACTGGAGCCATGCGCACCTCGCCGACGGCTGCACTCGAGAGCATGCTAAATATTAAACCTCTTCATATAGAGGTTGAAAGCCTGGCTCTGTGTGCGGCCTACAAATTAGAGGGAGCCGGTCTCCTTGGGGAAAACATAGGTAAGGGCCACACGACAATAAGGGAGATTCTTGAAGCCACACCTGAGTTGGCCATGCTAACTGATCAGATGCCGGCAAGACTCTCACCATTTCAACCACCCTTAATACGGGTGGAAAAGCGTGAGACCTGGACGCTTCCAGCTGTCCGTCCAGGATAGCTAGTATGGTATACGGATGGATCCAAGACTGAAACTATTTATATTTAAGCTTAATGCAAGCTATTACATAAAAAAAAATACTAAATAACAAAATAAATACTACAAACTAAAATAAACAATAATTCATAACAGATAATGTAAGCTACAATATGAGCTATGATTATGATAAATATAAACTGGGGGGAAGGAGAATTAGGAAAGGCGATCAAGATGGGCGGGATAAAGATATAAGGCTTTGTGAAGGGATGATTTACTCAGATGGAAGTCAAAGGAGGGAAGGTCGTTGACTTTTCGAAGCATCCTGGTAATTGGTTCGCGTTGACCGTAGTTCGTGCGACGGCGGTCGAGTCGGAAAAGGGGAGTGGACCTAAGGTTGCGAGGGTTGGTATATATGGGTAAAGACTGCAGGATTGAAGGGCAGTCTGTGGCACCAGCTAGTAGCTGATGAATGAAGAGAACGTCGGAAACATCACGACGTTTTCTTAGGGGTTGTAAGTCGATCAGCTTCAGACGGTCTTCATAAGGTGGAAGGTTGAATCTATCTACCCACGGAAGATCACGTAGAGCAAAGCGAATGAACCTACGCTGGACAGATTCAATTCTGTTAATGTGGGTTGTTTGCGTGGGTGACCAAACCTGGCTGGCATATTCAAGGAGAGGTCTAACGAAGGAAATATAGAGAGATTTGGAAACATAAGGATTGGAGAACTCTCTAGACCAGCGCTTCACAAACCCTAGCGCGGAGTTAGCTCTGTTAATTATGCTATCAATATGGGAACGGAAATTTAGTTCACTATCACAGATTATTCCTAGGTCACACAAAGAGGTAACGATAGGGACCGGTACGTCGATTAGCATGTAGACTCTCGGGGTGGGTGTAAGACGCTTGCGGGAATAAGAGATGGACTGGCATTTGGAGACATTGAGCTCAAGAAGGTTTTTCATGCACCATGTGGTGAACGAATCGAGGTCATTTTGGAGAAGAAGAGAGTCGGTTGTGGAGGAGATATGTTTAATTATTTTCATGTCATCAGCATAAATGGACAGCTCTGAGTATTTGATGACACAATCAACATCATTAATTGTAAGGATGAATATTAATGGACCGAGGTGGCTGCCCTGAGGGACGCCGGAACGACCGACAATGGGGTTAGAAATGGATGAGCTGAAAAGAACATTGTATTGAAGGTTGTTGAGGTAGGATTGAATCCAGGAGATGAATCGAGGGGGGAAGCCTAGGCGATCAAGTTTAAACAGGATAACGCTCTTTTACCATTTATATATATTATATATATATATATTATATATTATATTTACCATTTTCCAGGGCACATAGTGTTTTGGAGACGAATTCGGTTGGTGGTTGTAGATCTTCCTTTGAGGAAGCCATGCTGGGAGAGGGAGAAAATAGACTTACAGTGGAAGAACATGGAATCATAGACCAATTTTTCGAATAGTTTAGGTATGGATGATAATTTAGCAATGGGTCTGTAGTTGGATACATCGTTCTTGCAGCCTTTTTTGAATATGGAAATAATATAATAGTTTTTCCATAATTGAGGGAAAACTCCTTGAGTGACCGAGAGCCAGAAAAGCAAAGTGAGGGGTTGAACTAGAGGCAAGGCAGAACGATGGCCGGAATGCCGTCAGGACCGGGTTGAAAGTCGTCTTCAAGCCCGTTAATACTGGCGGCGATATGTTCGGGGTCAGGGTCGAAAGATGAAAACGACGTTTTAGTGCATTTGTCTAAGAATGAAAAGTAGTTAAGGTCAGGTGGTTGGGAATTGTCGCTGAAAGATTTACTGAAGAAGTGTACAAAGAGGTTGGCGATAACCTGAGGATCCGATAAAGAGGTATTCTCGAGCTTCAGGGTGGAGGGGTAACCATTGGATTTCTTTTTAGAATTAATAAAGCTATAAAAACGCTTGGGTTCGGATATGAGGCTTGTTTCCATCCGTTGGAGGAACTCATGGTAGAGGGTATCACAACGTTCAGAGAAAGAGGTGTAAGCAGACAAGTAGGAAGAATATTCAGACTCAGTCTGGCTCGGAAGAAAAGTATACCAACGTTTATTTCTCCTGCTGCGGAGAGAGCGTAATTCTTTGTCGAACCAAACGGGGGAGGAGGAGCAGTTTTAACGAGGAAGAAGAGGGATAGATTGTGTAAGACAAGCGTGTATTTCCGAATAAAACGCCTCTACAGCAACGTCTATTGGAAGATGTTGAGGGATATTGCCAATGTTGGAGTTGAGGTGAAAGTGATTTAATTTTTCAAAGTCGTTTTTACGAAAATTGAAGGAAAGAGAAGACTCGGAGCTTGAAAGAGTGTGAGGGTGTTCGTAAGAGAAAACGAGGAACAGGGGAGGATGGTGACGATCGAGGGAGGAGAGGAGATGTTCGCTTTCCGCGACAGCCGAGTTAACTGGGTCTGAGGAAAAGATTAAGTCTAATTGTCTGTCCAGAAAGTTTCTGACTCCACTAACTTAAAAGAGACCTGAAACAGAGAGCTGATCGGTAAAAAAAGGCTTCTTTGGCGGAAGAGGCGTTTAGGGGGACAAAGTGTGAACAATCCTCAGACAATGACCATTGAATACGGGGGAGGTTAAAGTCACCCAGTACAATGAATTCATCGGAGGCGTTAGCGTTCTCAAGCATGGTGTCTAACGTTTCAATTACGGGCTCGTAGGCTTCTAGAGGTTGAGAGGGACGAATATAACAACAAAGAATATACAGAATACACTTATTCAGTGTTAATTTGATACATACAAATTCAGATATTGTAGAGTCGGAGGTCTTAAACAGGGTGGCATCATAACGGTTGTGAGCAGCTATGAGAACCCCACGGCCTGGTGGGTCATTGTTGCCTACACAACACGGAAAATGGTATAGTAATAAGGGAATAGTTCGTTGTCGAGAATTC
Source organism: Leptarthrus brevirostris (assembly GCA_964036015.1). NCBI lineage: Eukaryota > Metazoa > Arthropoda > Insecta > Diptera > Asilidae > Leptarthrus > Leptarthrus brevirostris. The sequence continues at coordinate 49,514,297 of OZ038374.1, forward strand.
CTGGTATTAGATTGGTTTCAGTTAAGGCAAAGATATCGTGCGGGAATTTGTGGGACTTTAGGAAAACATTGGATGTTTTTGTGCGAAGTCCTCTGACGTTCTGGTAATAGACTGACAAGCTGCTGGGGAGAGGTACTTGATCGGAGACCTCAGGTGCATTAGGGGGGAGGTCAGAAATAGAGAAAGCGGGGGTGGAGGGGGGGGCGGGGTCAGGAGCGAAAGTAGTTTAAGGAGTCGTTGCGACTTTTTTGGAGATGGGATATGCGGCGAGAACTGACGTACGAAGCATAGGTGGATAGATCTTCTGAAACCTTATGGGAAGCGATATTGAATGATTCGTGGTACTTAGTGAAAAGTTGATGTAAGACTGTTGTATCTATGGGCAGGCCTTCTTGATGTATACTTAACATGACGTTGGTGCTGGTTTTACCATCAATACAGAGGGAATTGGGTTTGTCGTGCAGATAGGCAAGAAATAGACGTACATTTTCGTAAATGCGACGGTCCCGAAAACGGGACAAGAGGTATCGTCCATCGTTGGAATCCGCAGAGCGCAAAGTCAATTTAACTGTAGGTGGAATTAGGGGATCGATAAATGAGTTATGTTCGGATACAGGAGTTTTGGTTAGCGGAAGCGGCGGGTTAGCGGAGGTAGAAGAAGTTTGAGAAGGGGCGATAGTGAAAGAAGATGATGACTTGCAATTAGGTGGGCGTGCGGAGGACGTAGCAGGTGCGAGGTTAGGTGTATGCTGAGGAGGGGTGGGACAGACGGAAATCGAAGTAGAGGTGGTGGGGTATTCGGAAGATGATGGCTTGTGGCTAGGTGGGCACTCGGAAGAATTTGGGAGTGCGTGGTTGGGTGGATGCGCTGGATATACAGAATTCGAGACAGTGGTGATAGGGTTGTCGGCTGGGATGGATGTGTTCGAGGGCTTTGCTGTAAGTGGATCAGAGGGGTTAAGGGTGTGAGAATAAATAAAGTTAGGATAATTGATTCGGGTACTTAGTTTAAAGTCTGGAAATGCATCCATTTTGAATTGCCAATTGGAGTTTGGGTCACTAGGTGCGGAAGATTGATGAGAGATTATGTTGTTACTAGTGCTAATGTTCTTACGATTAGGCTGAATACTAAATTTAGGTATAGGAGAAGGACGTTTGGAATTACCTTTGGGATAGTTAGTAGGATTTGGTTTATTAGAATTTAATTTAGGGTTAGATGCAGAGGGCTTAGGGTTAAACTTAACATACTTCCTAGTCCACTTGGAAATTTTGATAGTCCCGAGAGTGAAGATTTTGCTGGTGAGGTTACTGATGAGCCACACATACTTGTTCGGGATGGAGATCTTGAAGTTGCTGAATTTCCTTGCGTCCAAGGGTAACTTCAGGCAGCTAACGGGGATGAATGCAAAATTCCGGGAAAAAAGCTATGTACCCAGGAAACGGTGGCGTTGTGAGGGGCACCCTTAAGGAGGAATGAAGTATGGTCGTTTGATGAAGATGAGTATTTGCTGCCTAGTTTCTTTAATCTCTGTTCCCATTCCAATACCGTCCAGGTGGTGCCAAATATGTTAATCGTGGGTGCGGTGGAAGTGGGTTGGGATGACACTAGCGGAGAGACATTAATGACGACACCAGTACCCGTCGCCATCTGGGGCACGATCGAACCAACAGTAGCATCAACATCTGGAGCAGGCTGCGCTTATGATCCCGTAAGCTGAAACGTTCAGGTAGTATTATGTATTATTTTCAATTGTGGTTATGTAGTTGTTTTATTTATTTAATTTGCACCGACTTCAAAATGTCGTAATAGATATAAAATTAAAAATTATTTTATGCTTTTTATGAAGACGGTTCAACTTTGTTTTAAAAAATTATTTTATTTTTCACTTTTTAGTGTCTTATACTCTATACAACGAAGAAAGAACCAAGTTAGTTTTAACCCCCTACCTCACCACCATTCCACTAAACTTTTTTTCTCATGGTATCAATCAAGGAACATACTCAACCGGACATAAAAGGAATCATCGAAATCGGTCCACGCGTTACGAAGTTACTACCCCTCCCCCTCCCCCACCAACACCATAGGACCAAATTATTCTCCTAGTAGCAATGGGGGATCACACTCTATACAACAGCAAATGAACCATCCAAATCGATCCACTCGTTACAAAGTTAGGTTCCACCCCCCTTCTCCCACCTCCACCAAAGCAGCAGCAGAAAAAGAATTATCCAAATCGGTCCACGCGTTACGAAGTTAGACTACCCCTACCTCCATCCACACCTTTCACCATAGGACCAAATTATTCTCCTATTAGCAATGGGGGATCATACTCTATACAACAGCAAAAGAACCACCGAAATCGAAAAACGCGTTACAAAATTAGGTTCCACCCAAACCCCCCACACCCATCCCCCAAAATTTTTTTCACCTCGTATCAACCACGGAACATACTCTACGCAACAGAAAAAGAATTATCCAAATCGGTCCACGCGTTACAAAGTTAGACTACCCCTCCCCCCCTCTCTCCACCCTAGGCCAAATGTTTTTCTCCTATTAGCAATGGGGGATCATACTCTGTACAACAGAAAAAGAACTATCCAAATCGGACCACGCGTTACAAAGTTAGGTTTCACCCCCACCCCCCACCCTCACCTTACCAGAAATTTTGATAGTCCCGAGAGTGAAGATTTTGCTGGTGAGGTTACTGATGAGCCACACATACTTGTTCGGGATGGAGATCTTGAAGTTGCTGAATTTCCTTGCGTCCAAGGGTAACTTCAGGCAGCTAACGGGGATGAATGCAAAATTCCGGGAAAAAAGCTATGTACCCAGGAAACGGTGGCGTTGTGAGGGGCACCCTTAAGGAGGAATGAAGTATGGTCGTTTGATGAAGATGAGTATTTGCTGCCTAGTTTCTTTAATCTCTGTTCCCATTCCAATACCGTCCAGGTGGTGCCAAATATGTTAATCGTGGGTGCGGTGGAAGTGGGTTGGGATGACACTAGCGGAGAGACATTAATGACGACACCAGTACCCGTCGCCATCTGGGGCACGATCGAACCAACAGTAGCATCAACATCTGGAGCAGGCTGCGCTTATGATCCCGTAAGCTGAAACGTTCAGGTAGTATTATGTATTATTTTCAATTGTGGTTATGTAGTTGTTTTATTTATTTAATTTGCACCGACTTCAAAATGTCGTAATAGATATAAAATTAAAAATTATTTTATGCTTTTTATGAAGACGGTTCAACTTTGTTTTAAAAAATTATTTTATTTTTCACTTTTTAGTGTCTTATACTCTATACAACGAAGAAAGAACCAAGTTAGTTTTAACCCCCTACCTCACCACCATTCCACTAAACTTTTTTTCTCATGGTATCAATCAAGGAACATACTCAACCGGACATAAAAGGAATCATCGAAATCGGTCCACGCGTTACGAAGTTACTACCCCTCCCCCTCCCCCACCAACACCATAGGACCAAATTATTCTCCTAGTAGCAATGGGGGATCACACTCTATACAACAGCAAATGAACCATCCAAATCGATCCACTCGTTACAAAGTTAGGTTCCACCCCCCTTCTCCCACCTCCACCAAAGCAGCAGCAGAAAAAGAATTATCCAAATCGGTCCACGCGTTACGAAGTTAGACTACCCCTCCCTCCATCCACACCTTTCACCATAGGACCAAATTATTCTCCTATTAGCAATGGGGGATCATACTCTATACAACAGCAAAAGAACCACCGAAATCGAAAAACGCGTTACAAAATTAGGTTCCACCCAAACCCCCCACACCCATCCCCCAAAATTTTTTTCACCTCGTATCAACCACGGAACATACTCTACGCAACAGAAAAAGAATTATCCAAATCGGTCCACGCGTTACAAAGTTAGACTACCCCTCCCCCCCTCTCTCCACCCTAGGCCAAATGTTTTTCTCCTATTAGCAATGGGGGATCATACTCTGTACAACAGAAAAAGAACTATCCAAATCGGACCACGCGTTACAAAGTTAGGTTTCACCCCCACCCCCCACCCTCACCTTACCAAAAATTTTTCTGACATGGTACCAATCGTACTCTACCCAACAAAAAAAAATCATCAAAATCGGTCAACGCGTTTCAAAGTTATGCCCGGTCAGACATAAAAAAAATAAAAATAAAAAAAAAATACGCGTCGAACTTAGAACCTCTTTGTTTTTGGGAAGTCGGTTAAAAACGGCTACTAATTTGGTACAGGAAAAGTGGAGCGGTACAAATGAAAAATATGTGGGCTAATATTCACGGTTTATTGCGGTTAAGCTATTACAACGGTTACAAGGCCTTAATGGTTCTTTAATTAAATATTTTATTTCTTAATTTATTTTTCAGATGTAAAATTGCGAAAAATGTACTGAAATTGATACAATTGCAATATATGGCATGATAATCAATACACTTACAATTTTCACTTTTAAAAACTGGATTGAGTTAGTAGTAGGGATATGCGGGTTCTGGAGCAAATATGAAATGTGAACATTAAAAATGGTCAAATTGTGAGGGAAATCGAGGTCTGACGTCAAATTTTTGCACATTTTTCATGTTCCAGAACCCGCATAACAATTTTTGGAGGAGAAGATTGATAAGGAAATGGCTGGAGATAAGGGAAAGGGATTCCGAAGGTCAAGGTCAAGGTTGGAGATTGTTCAGTAAGATAAGGATGAGTTGCACCTGTCGGCCATCTTGGATTTTGGGTATTCGGGATCTTCTTCTTCTTGGTTTTGCACCTGGACTTGGATCTGGACCTGGACCTGACTGGGAATTCTCAAGGGGGATTCCCTGTTAACTAGATAACATCCGGTTGCATGACGTCATAGGAGGGGATTCCCGACGTCATCTGTTGGCTAAGTTAGTGAAATTTAATTCAAAAAGCAGAGGTATCTGGATTTGAACAGCTGACACCGAGTTTCACAGGAAAGTGCTCTACCCATGGAGCTATCAAGGTAATTGGCAAATGTAGTTCTAAGTCGGTATATAAACGAATGTTGGAGCTAAAAATAGAAAATTGGATTTTTCCTGTAATAAGTGGAAAAAGCGATTTAAAAATAGCATCAACAATTTTGTCTAAATTTATTGATAAATAATTAATAAATATCTGGCTCAATTTCTCTTAACATAAAAAATCCGATGATAAGTAGTGGTAAACGTTTGGATTCGATTCGTCAGCGTAAAAAATTTGCCGATAAGAGTTGAATGGCCCAGAATATTTTAGGGTGATAGGAAAAAACGATTCGCTGTAGTAACCTCGAACTTTAAAAGATTGTCATGCAATTTCTTTTCCAGATCTAAATATAGACATTAATTCGAGGTCATATTATTAAATAATTTCGTGTTTATGAAAATAGCAAGTAAGTCATTCCGCCGATTACGTCATCTGGACCTTGATTACTATTTAAAATAACACCATTGAGGAATAGCCAAAAGAATTTCTGTAATTAATGGAAAAAATCTTATGTTTAAAAATAACATGCATAGCTTTGCATAAATCCGTTGATGAGTAATAAACGTCTAGTCAAGGTAGCTGGAATGGCTTTTTTCGGTACTTTGGAGAGGTTTATCATGTGAAGAACTTACAAAGAAAATAAATATATTTTCATAGCCTTAAACTTCGTTTCTTTATGGTTCAGCCGTAATAATCTTAATAAGGGAAACCATTGATTAATAATTATGCTTTAAATTTATACCAAACTAGCAGCTAACAAACCCATATAACAACCTTGAACTTCAGATAGGGAGAAGAAATTAACATGTGTCATGTAATTTTGGCAAATTTCAGCTTCCGGGTTTGTTGCCGTTGCAGCACTTAATAAATATAGCCTCAAAAACTTTTAATTGGGACGATCGAACAAACAGAATCGAGGTAGCTGGAATGGCTTCTTTCGGTAATTTAGAGAGATTTATCGTGTCAAGAACTTAAGAAAATAAAAATCTTTTCATAGCCTTAAACTTCGTTTCTTCTTTTTTCAATCGTAATAATCTTAATAAGAGAAACCTTATTTTTTTATTTATTCGTAATTATGTTTTAAATTTATACCAAACTGACAGCTAACAAACCCATATGACATTAAAAATTTAATTTTTGTATGCGTCATGTAACAATAGACCCAAATTGTGAGCTCGCCGCATTAAACAGGGCTTTTATAATCATATTGAAAGCATTCTATTGGAAAATGATGATGAAGGAATTTTGGACCCAAAACAATTTTTCTACAAAATCAAACCACAAGTTATAAATCTTCTTAAAACAATTTCAATATTGAATTTATGAAATATGATAAAACTAATGATGTAAATGAAAACGAAGTAGCTTTAGATATAAAATCTTCTCAGACAAAGATGAACATAGCATCCGATAATTTTCAATTTCCAGACATACTCGATAGAATAATGAAACAAATTATTGCGAAATCTGAAGAATTTAAAGAAATGAATAGCGGCTGGGCTCTTCTAAGGATCATCCACATTGAAGTGGAAGTATGATTGTCGTTTATTTATTAAAGCCTTAGATGTAACTAAAGGTGTAATAAATATTATAACTTTAAATAAGGAGGGCTATGTGTCAATCTCGAAAAGAATTTATGTTGCAAGAAATCAAAGTACAGAAATACGATTTTTAGATTCATATAGATTTATGTCCTCTAGCGTAGAAAAATTGCTCTTTGATTTAGAAAATCGAATTGGTTAAAACAATATGTTGATCTTAATACTTTGCATAGATCAAATTTTCATAGTATTGCGCAATTTACAATAAATATGGCTGCAGTAGAATTAAGCAAAGTAAAAGTGACTTATAACAAACCAGTTTATTTAGGTTTTGTAGTTCTTGAAATATCGAAATTTAAAATGTATGAATTCCATTATGAATATATAAAATGAAAGTATGAGGATAGAGTTAAGTTAAATTATATGGATACAGATTCCTTTATTTATACAATTAAAACTATTAATTTTTAAAGTGATATTTCAGATGAGAGAAATGAAAGATTTGATACTTAAGAATCCAGTCCAAACAATACTTTTAGTCTTCCACTAAGAAATAAAAAGAAATTAGGTTGCATGATAGATGAGCTTAATGGTAGCATAATGTTAGAATTTACGTATTTTTTATCTATACAAAATTTTGAATATATAAAAAAGCGAAGGGTGTTAAAAAGACGTCTGTTAACAAGTTAACTCATTAATTCATCACTCAAAGCCTGAACAGATTTTTCTGCATATAGTTAACTTTCAGTTTTTCCCTTTTCCCACAGTAAGCTTAGAAAGTCTGGCGAATAACTTATCTGATTCTGGATTTAAAAATTAAAATTGTCATTGGTAAGGCTACCTTAGAGTGTATAGGATTGAAATCTTAGATCTATTCTTTACGAGTAGACAGCAAGAAAGATATTAAGAAAGCTACATTTGAAACTAGAAATTGTGAAACTAGAAATTGTGAAAATGAGAATCATTAATAAATTTATGTTGAAGGAAAAATAAATGCCTAAATTAATAAAATGCTATTTTAACATTTACAGAAAGAGTTTTATTAGTATTAAATAATAAGACATTTAATTCTTATTTCTATCTTCTATTACTCTTCTAGACAAATTCTTAAAAGGTAAATATTTTCTTGAGCATTCCCTTATGAATTAAACAGCATTGGGCTTTATGCAAAAATTTAAGAGAAGATAAATTTAGACACTGCAATTCTTCTTCCATATAATATACTATTACACCTTCATCAAATGTATTTTTGATCCAGCAAACCTTTTCACAGCCTTTCACATAAAGTACTTTGTTTCTTATTAAAGGAGTCACTATAGTACGTAATTGATGTTAGGGGATATATCCATCGTTCCAATTGAATCCATGGTAGTTATGATGCAATCACTTCGCTTCTTTTGTCTTTTCAGTTGTGAAATCCTTAAATCTAAATGGAGTTTGAAAAATAAAGTGCTGCATTTGGTTTCCATTTATCAAAATTGCCAATTGCTTTACAATGAACTTCGTCTGTAAATCCTTTTTGCAAAAGCAAACGAAGCAGTGGTTGATGGAGACGTCTGTAATATGATTGTTGGAATTTTATTTACATATCATACAATAAAGCATAATATCTCTCCCGATCAAATTTAATGTTTAAGTCTTCATATGGGAATGTTTCAGAATTTAACTTTAATTACAACAAGTCTTCTCATAAAATTTTTGTCTGGTTGGTTTATGAAGTTCATTAACTACTTGTATTTCATTCACTTTGTAATTGTCAGAGATTCTACATTAATCAACGCTATTAAAGTATCTTTCATTTTTTCTATACGTAGAACTATATATTTCATCAACTTCTCCTGAGCATCAACAATTCATTCATTTGTATACAAATCGTATGCTATTTTCAGTTTTCCTTGTAGAGCCGCAATTGATTCATTTCTAAGTAGCTCAATTTAATAGCATGCAGATAGATCCACTGACCAAGAACTCCTCAAAGAATCATCCAACACTGTATGATTAGAGGGTTAAAAGCTATATTGAGATATTTATACTATAATATAAGCTTCCCTCAGTTGTTCAATTATTGACATTATTTCATTGTAATGACTGTTATTACTAGCCTGTTTTGATGCTATTAGTAGGCGTAAACGATCAACTAATTCATTAGGATTTTCAAAGTAAGTATAGCCAGTATTAGTCTTTGGTATTTGTATTAAGCCCTGACCTTTTGGGGATGTGAGCTTCTTAATGATGGTTTTATGCTTCTTGCTTCTGTTTCCCTTTATTCGACCATCATCCATATAATTGCGTTTATAAGCATTAGTGTCATTCATAATGTTTCTGTAGTTGTTCATATAATCTGACGTGTATAGTTTTTAGGGGTTTTTATGAAGAGCAATTCGAGAAGTCCTGGAGTAATGCTATATACTTTTCCTTTAACAATGATATTGTCACCATCAACTTGAAGAATCGAGTTGCCAATTTTCCATTTGTTACCATCAAAGTAAACCCCAAAAGATCACAAAAATTTAGCTCTTGTTTTCATATAATTTAATGTATTTCGAAATTGAAGGGTTATTGGGCAAATCATCGATAAAAAGTGTCTTTGTTAGAGTAGATGAATGTGTAGGTGTAGCAAATTCTTCATTATCATCATCTTCACTATTATTAGAGCTATCGGAAATTCTGGAATAATCTCCGAGTTTACTTGAAGTACTAGCTGGCTCTGCTTTGAAGTATTTATGTTTAAGTAGGTGTTAAAATTTCACTGTTATTATATTTATCAATACCAGGATCCATTTTCCAGAGTTTACGTTTATATGAGTTTATTGAAGCATCGCTCTTTGACTCATCCTTTATTTGTGCTACAAGTGTCTCAAGCGGCTTGGTAATGGGCTTAGAAGTTTGCTCTAGCTGAGTCTCTGTTTCCATTTTTCCCATCTTAAGAGCTTTAAACTTTTTTCTGATGACATTTCGCACCCACACTATTCCCTTAGTAAGCTTCTCATCCATATTGATCTTATTTAAGAACCAAGTCTAAAAGACATGAAACAGTAAACAATAAACATGAATCATAAAACAATAAACATGAATCATGAAACATGAAACCAACGCCAACACCAAAGCCAACACCAACACCAACGGCAACGCCAACGCTATGATACACCAACACCAACGCCATGATAAAGCTGTTCGTAAACCTGGTAAAGGATGGAATTGAAACGTATGCTTAAGGGGTAATTATGAATTGAATCAAATGAATATAGAAAAATAAAAAATTTACATTGGTAAGATTACGTTAAAATGTATAGGATTGAAATCTAAGATCTATTCTTTACGAGTATAAAGCAAGAAAGATATTAAGAAAGCTACATTTTAAACTAATGTTTAGATTAACTAGAAATTGTGAAAATAAGAATCATTAATAAATTTATGTAGAAAGAAAAATAAATCACTAAATTAATAAAATGCTATTTTAACATTAACAGAAAGACTTTTATTAGTATAAAATAGACATTTAATTCATTTAATCAATTTATAACTATTGCTTTTCTCGGAAATTTCTTAAAAGGTAAACATTTTCCCTTATGAATTAAACAGCATCGCGCTTTATACAAAAATTTAAGAGAGGATAATAATAGTGAAGATGATGATAATGAAGAATTTGCTACACCTACACATTCATCTACTCTAACAAAGACACTTTCTATCGATGATTTGCCCAATAACCCTTCAATTTCGAAATATATTAAATTATATGAAAACAACACCAAAAAATTGATAAATCTTTTGGGGTTTACTTTGATGGTAACAAATGGAAAATTGGCAACTCGATTCTTCAAGTTGATCGTGACAATATCATTGTTAAAGAAAAAGTATATAGCATTACTCCAGGACTTCTCGAATTGCTCTTCATAAAAACCCCTAAAAACTATACACGTCAGATTATATGAACAACTACAGAAACATTATGAATGACACTAATGCTTATAAACGCAATTATATGGAGGATGGTCGAATAAAGGGAAACAGAAGCAAGAAGTATAAAACCATCATTAAGAAGCTCACATTCCGAAAAGGTCAGGGCATAGTGCAAATACCAAAGACTAATACTGGGTATACTTACTCTGAAAGTCCTAATGAATTAATTGATCGTTTACGCCTACTAATAGCATCAAAACAGGCTAGTAATAACAGTCATTACAATGAAATAATGTCAATAATTGAAAAACTGAGGGAAGCTGATATTATAGTAAAAATATCTCAATATAGCTTTTAACCCTCTAATCATACAGTGTTGGATGATTCTTTAAGGAGTTCTTGGTCAGTGGATCTATCTGCATGCTATTAAATTGAGCTACTTAGAAATGAATCAATTGCGGCTCTACAAGGAAAACTGAAAATAGCATACGATTTGTACACAAATGAATGAATTGTTGATGCTCAGGAGAAGTTGATGAAATATATAGTTCTACGTATAGAAAAAATGAAAGATACTTTAATAGCGTTGATTAATGTAGAATCTCTGACAATTACAAAATGAATGAAATACAAGTAGTTAATGAACTTCATAAACCAACCAGACAAAAATTTTATGAGAAGACTTGTTGTAATTAAAGTTAAATTCTGAAACATTCCCATATGAAGACTTAAACATTAAATTTGATCGGGAGAGATATTATGCTTTATTGTATGATATGTAAATAAAATTCCAACAATCATATTACAGACGTCTCCATCAACCACTGCTTCGTTTGCTTTTGCAAAAAGGATTTACAGACGAAGTTCATTGTAAAGCAATTGGCAATTTTGATAAATGGAAACCAAATGCAGCACTTTATTTTTCAAACTCCATTTAGATTTAAGGATTTCACAACTGAAAAGACAAAAGAAGCGAAGTGATTGCATCATAACTACCATGGATTCAATTGGAACGATGGATATATCCCCTAACATCAATTACGTACTATAGTGACTCCTTTAATAAGAAACAAAGTACTTTATGTGAAAGGCTGTGAAAAGGTTTGCTGGATCAAAAATACATTTGATGAAGGTGTAATAGTATATTATATGGAAGAAGAATTGCAGTGTCTAAATTTATCTTCTCTTAAATTTTTGCATAAAGCCCAATGCTGTTTAATTCATAAGGGAATGCTCAAGAAAATGTTTACCTTTTAAGAATTTGTCTAGAAGAGTAATAGAAGATAGAAATAAGAATTAAATGTCTTATTATTTAATACTAATAAAACTCTTTCTGTAAATGTTAAAATAGCATTTTATTAATTTAGGCATTTATTTTTCCTTCAGCATAAATTTATTAATGATACTCATTTTCACAATTTCTAGTTTCACAATTTCTAGTTTCAAATGTAGCTTTCTTAATATCTTTCTTGCTGTCTACTCGTAAAGAATAGATCTAAGATTTCAATCCTATACATTCTAAGGTAGCCTTACCAATGACAATTTTAATTTTTAAATCCAGAATCAGATAAGTTATTCGCCAGACTTTCTAAGCTTACTGTGGGAAAAGGGAAAAACTGAAAGTTAACTATATGCAGAAAAATCTGTTCAGGCTTTGAGTGATGAATTAATGAGTTAACTTGTTAACAGACGTCTTTTTAACACCCTTCGCTTTTTTATATATTCAAAATTTTGTATAGATAAAAAATACGTAAATTCTAACATTATGCTACCATTAAGCTCATCTATCATGCAACCTAATTTCTTTTTATTTCTTAGTGGAAGACTAAAAGGATTGTTTGGACTGGATTCTTAAGTATCAAATCTTTCATTTCTCTCATCTGAAATATCACTATAAAAATCAATAGTTTTAATTGTATAAATAAAGGAATCTGTATCCATATAATTTAACTTAACTCTATCCTCATACTTTCATTTTATATATTCATAATGGAATTCATACATTTTAAATTTCGATATTTCAAGAACTACAAAACCTAAATAAACTGGTTTGTTATAAGTCACTTTTAATTTGCTTTATTCTACTGCAGCCATATTTATTGTACGAAGACCTAAATGTTTACCTCGACTTTCCCATTCCGTAGCTATTTTAATATCTCAACTCTTCATAAGAAAGGACGATTAAATATTTTTGTTGTAGTTGTTTGGTTTGTTTGATTTGCACTGACTTCTAAATGTCGTAATAGATATAAAAAATTAAAAATTATTTTATGCTTTTTAGCGCTTTTTGTGAAGTCGGTTCAACTTTTTTTTTTAAAAACTATTTTATTTTTTCAATAAAAATATAACGAGATATAGCTAAACTAATAATTAACATTCACAATTTAAATACTGTCTTTATTTTTCTGGCTGGCGGATCACTCCTTCTTCGGTAGATGCGTCGACTACTTGTCTAGAGACGGGACGCTGGTTGAGTGTCTTGAGCTAAAACTCTTTTGTTTCAGCTGGTCAAATTAGTTAAGGTTCTATGTACCTTGACTAATGGTTTAATTCGGTTCTTGTTGCAAATTCAAGCCTGAGCAGATTTAGGATAGTCAAGTTCTATGTACCTTGGCTATTATTATAGTACGTGTCACTTAAGTGGGAACTTAATTGAAAATACAACTTTTACTTGGTAAAGTCAAAAACTAACTCACTTTACTTATCTCAATTACAATTATTTATATTGCCAAGTGCAATAATAATTTAACATGAGTTGCATTCTTACAATGACCTAAATAAACAACATTTCAAAATTTAAATTCCATAAGAAGTACAAAAGTTAATAACCCGAATAAATTCTACATAAGTAATTTTCATATTGAAATTGAGTTAAAGAAAGTTTGCAAAGCGGAAGAGTTTTAAATTAGAAAATAAATGAGAGTACTCAAATAAAGGTTTGAACTGAATCACGTGCCGCTTGGCATACTTATTGAAATTACTGAAACTATAATAAAGGTGAATAAACTGCTTATCATGTGAATAACTGAATTCTTAATTTAGAAACATATGTACATTCTTATGAAACTAAACATCCTCCCTCACGTTGAAAAGAAGGTTCAACTAAAATCATACATAAACGGTAAAGTTATGTGGTTCGGCTTCGACATTAATAGGTGGTTCACATTTAGATTGTTCTGTGTGTTCCATATTAAACAGGTGATGGTAGTGATGATCGAGACTAGTCCTAAATAGGACTGAGACTAAGGTTGTGGATCGTGTTGTCATGTTATGTATCAATTGTCCGTGGTAGCTCGAGAATTTTATTAACAGCAAGTTACTTCTTCAACTTGTTTGATTCTTCGATGTGTGAAGTACACGGAAGTGTTTCCTGATAGATGGGCGAGGGCTTTTTAGGCATAGCAAAATTGAGTTGAGCAGCCAGTCTCATGTAGGAAGTCTGGGAATAGGTGGGATAAATATGATGCCCTTGTATAGTTATCAGGTCTTGTTTTATGATGCAATCAGATTGTATTTTTAGCAGACCAGATCCTTCGAACACAAGTGGGATTGCTTCCTTTCCACAAAGAACGTCAGTAGTAGGGATATGCGGGTTCTGGCGCAAATGAGAAATGAGCAGAAACCTCATAACAATTTCTGGAGAGACAAGGAAATGGCTTTATATAAGAGAATGGTTGCGTAATTCCGAAGGTCAATTTTGTAGATTGTTTTGTTTTGGCGGCGGCGCGCTAGTAAAGATAAGCATGAGTTGCACCTGGGTCTGGATCTGGACCTGGACCTGGATCGCGGGTATATAAATGAATGTTGATCTAATTGATAAGGGAGCTGGTGACTCTGTAGAAATTAATAATTTGGTCGCAATGTTGTGGTCGTTGGGTGATAAGGTTTTCTAGATGAACCTGGGCTCGTGCTGAAGATAAGAGTTTGTTGCTTTGAGTTTTTACTATGCCGGATATTTTCGGTGGGAGCTTTTACTACGAGTGATGATAAAATAAATTGCTAGTGTAGGATTACATAATTTGGGCAGTAATATTTCTTGAGGTCAATGGATTTCCGAGACATTGAGTTTGGTCAGTAATTATTAAGTTAAAATTGTGATGGAAATTTTCTATCTTGAGCGTGAGAAAATTTTGTAAAATAGTATGGGAATATTTCTTCTTAAATTTTATTTAAGTGTGCATTGATTTTTTATTCTTTTCTTTATAGTATTTCTTAATTAACATTTCACCACTTTGAGTAAATAGGTGAAGATTGTTTTTATTGCTTTTGTAACTTCTTATTTCTATGATATCATTTGTTTCCAAGCAAGTTTTAACATGTTCTCAATAATGTAGTTTCAAAAGGAAATTGCGGTTTTTAATTTTTTCAAACGGATCCCTATGGGAATTTAAAACAGGGTTTTTGCTGGGCACCTTGATGGACCGCCCATACAACGGATGGGCCCCAGAATGGCATTCCCGACTGGCAGTGACGAGGAATGTTACGGTGATTCTGATAAGGCCCTCTCATGGAAACCCTCCGGGAATCAACCAAAAAGCCCGATCAATGCCCAAATATATTTCTGACTTAGCCGTGATTTTTTTTTTATACGATGTGGCCAAATCCTAGGGGGATAACCCTTTGATGCGTTAGCATGGTTTTCGCCGGAAGGGAATTAGGGTAAGTGAGGAAACTTGAGTCTTGTTTTTGCATTGCTGCGAGCTAGACAACAGCCCAGAGACGGAGTGGATTATTTTAATTTCTTAATAATAATAATAATTAATAATAATTTAATTTATTGAATTTAAACCTATCTTAGTTAGTAACATAATTCATATTTTCTTATTCCATTTAATTCATATAATTCTAGCTTAATTTATAAACTCCACATTACTTGTTCATCTATAAACTACGACTATGGTATGACTACCGTCTGTCGGGTTTGGCAACATTAATAATAAAGAAGTTACAAATTATACACATATATATATATTACATAAACGTATTACTAAGAAGGAAAAAAAATAAAAAATTTATTTTCATAGAAAGAGAAAAAAAACACAGGGCAATCATAATATATGATAAATTAGGGCCCATATCGGTGTATTTTAGATCGAGAAAGAGAAAACTTAATTCAGTTATTATATTCATTGATTAGAAAAGACCTATATTTCCAAGCCTTCGTCACAAAAGTGTAGAGATCTTTGTAATCATTTCTGCCATTGAGAATTTCCATAACTTCATCTTCAGAGAGAACCTTTTTCCCGCACATGTCAATGCGAAATTCAGCTAATATTGGGCATACGCCCAGAAAATGATAAAGACTTTCATCCTCGTTCATATTGCATAAGGAGCACAGGCTACTTCCCTCCCTTCTCCATGGGCTAGCATTAAGAGTGACCACGCCGCATCTATATTTCATTATGATGCTTATTTTTTTTAACGGATACTCATTCCTAAAATAATTTTCTTCAGAGGAAAAATTTAATCTATTATACAATCCATGTCTAATAGTGCTTCTTGCCCTCTCTAAATATTTATTTTTTAACCAATTGTCCTCTGCCATTATAATTTTGTTAAGCCATTCAACTATATCGTTTTTATCATCTTGCAAAAGGTTAAAGGAAAGATTATGCTTTTCAGCGAGATCACCCCAAACTTCACACCAAAAAATATTTTTTTCGATAATAATGCGCGTTAATTTATGTGGGAGTCTTTCAGAGTCGTAAAGAAATAACGTCCGCCAGATAAACCTAAAATGACATTGCAATGTATAAATGTAAAGATCCTGTAAACCTGTTTCCACAGTAAGAGCATAGTTAGGAGTGAACTGCGGTAAATATAATAACTTTTTCAAAAAAAAGCGTTGTAGTTTTTCGACCTCTTCATATTGCAGATACCCCCAGACTTGTGAAGCATAACACAAAATTGACCTACTGACAGCGTTAAATAGTTTAACTTTTTCAGAATGTTTTATCATCCTCTTTCGAAGAAAGGTCTCCCAAGTGCAATTAAGCCTGCCTTTAGCAGAGGTCAAACGAAGCTTCAAATGTTCGTTAAAGGATAACTTCGGAGTCAACAGTACACCAAGATAAACATATTTTTTTACCACCTCAATAGCTTCACTTCGAAATGACCATTTCTCCGATGCCTTTTTAACTCCTCCTCCCCGTTGGAAGATCATTACTTTCGATTTATCCAAATTAACTACGAGGCCCCAAAGTCTACAGTATTCGTCCAGTCTGTTAATCATACTCTGCAGCTTAAGTGGATCATCTGAGAGCAAAACAATGTCGTCAGCATACATTAGAACTTTCACCTCTATATCGCTGATATTAAAACCTACTCCCAAATGGTCAACAAGATCATCAATATAAAGAGCAAATAGCAAAGGGCTCAGAATACAACCCTGTTTTACGCCGGAATTAGTACTGAAGCTGTTAGAGAGACTTGTTCCATTCCAGATTTGAGCTCTGGTATCCCTGTAAAGTTCCCGCAGAATGTTTATTATTTTAGAAGACAATCCATAATTCAGTAGCTTATAAAAAAGTACATTCCTTGAGATGGTATCGAATGCTGCTTTAAAATCAACAAAAAATGCGTAGATTTTCTTCTTATTGTAATAATGAGAAATTTTAATTATGCTAATGAGATTATAAATATTGTCTACCGTAGAATAGCCGCGACGAAAACCAGCTTGGCTTTCCGACAATATTCTGTGCTGTTGTTCCCAGTTCATCAGCCTATTTAGATGATCCCAAGGAATATCTTGACTACTGCATCCATAAACGAAAGTCCCCTATAATTCTCTGGCCTATTAATATCACCCTTTTTATGTATCGGAAACAATACCGATCTTTTAAAGCAGTCGGGCAAATCGGCACTTTCAAAGATATCATTAAACGCTCTGAGAAGATACTGAAGGAATGAATCCGGGGCATTTTTATAAAATTCATATGGGACGCGGTCTATTCCAGGAGCCTTATTATCTTTTAAGCCTTCAAGAACAGTAATCAGCTCATACATTTCAATCTGACTATCGAGTAGGGGGTCCGTCGTATTTGGAGAAGCATACAGTATAGGAGCAGTATAAACACATGGATTTAAAAGTGACTGAAAGTAGACATATAGACTGTTTATAGAAATTTGTGCCCCCAATACAAACTTCTTTTCTCGCAACTCCCCTGCTATACGCCACCACTCTCCGGAATTCTTTACTGCATCTAAACTTTCAGCGATGTTTTCATGATATGCTCTCTTCTTTTTACCACAAAGTCGCTTATATTCTTTATTAGTATTTAGGTACATAACTCGAGCTGTTTCAGAATAAGTTTTTCGAAAAATGCTAAGCCACTTAAATGACAATTTTCGACTGCGAAGACATTCACTGTCAAACCACTTTTGTCTATACGCAACGGAGTTCTTTTGTGAATGTTTTGCTGAAGTTAGAATAATGCCAACTAATGTCGCGATTTGATTCTCTAAGTTATTTATAGGAGTAGTTTCACACAAATTGGTAACCTTTTCCTTCTATTCACTAACATCTTGAAGTTTCCAGTTCAGTTTTGGTAGCAGTTTCATAATATTATTGGGCTGGGACTGTTTGAATGCAAAAGAATCCAGGTACAGAGATATAGGAAAATGGTCGGAATATATTTCGTCTTCAACACTAAACTTATTAACACAGGCTGATATGCTGTATGTTATTGCCATCACATCATTAACTGATGACCCATTTCCCCCAATAAAAGTAGTTTTACCTTCAAAATCACCCAAAGTTCGTCCATTCAGAATTGTTAAGCTATACTGCTCACAAAAATCTAGGAACTGTCTACCCCTTTTGTTAACCGTCAAATCCCGTGATTCTCTAAAGTTTCTGAGATTTGGGCCCAGATCTATTTCTTCAGGAATTATTTGTTCTATCCCTATTCTAATATTAAAGTCACCCATAATAATTAAATTAGCCTTATTAAGATCATTTACGAAACCAGAGAAGAGATCAAAATCGTTATCCCAATTATTACAGTTAATATAGGCCGGTAAAACATACATCTTTTCAGTTCTGTACTTTAACTCTACTAACGGGCGGCTATTATGCCAAACAAAATTTCCTACTTTGTTTTGAATTATAATTTTTCTTATACCAAGGACCCAACCACCACTGGCCCTACCAAACCGGGAAGTCCTACTTGCTCCTACCCAACAAAGCTCATATCCACCAAAATACTTATCAAATTCATTATAATATTGCTCTTCAACGTGAGTCTCACATAGAAAAAATATGTCATAAGTTTTAATAAAACAAAAAAAGCTTGGAAAAATTAACTTAGAACGTAAACCTGCTATGTTATAAGATAATATTTTAACAGTTTTCTCTTCCTCGTTCCCAAGATTACTATCTGTTGATTCACCTTCCGTACCTCCACCATTAACTTTATAAACTCTACGAAACCTTTTTTTATTTATATTCTTAAAATTATCTTCTTCGTCGAAAGCATCCCGACAGACGGCTCCTTCCTATTCATTCGGAACGGTATCTGGTAAAACGTTTCTATAATAATCCTTCCTGCTGGGAGGTCTAAAAGAATAAGCCCCACCTCTTCCTATCAAATTGTTTTCATATCCATAGATAACCTGCTTCATTTCATCTTTCTTCCCAAATAATTGTTCTAACACCTCTACTCCTAATCTATTACCACACATTAACCTATTATTCTTCCAAACAAAACGATTATTTCCTATCACTAACTTATGATCTCTGACATATATTTTATTATTGCTTTCCAGATTCAACAAGTCTTTTCTAATCCTAAACAATACTCCTCTTCTACTTCTAACACTATGTGTATAATCCTTATGTATAATAATTTTCGAGCCTTTTAACTTTTTAACATTTTTTAAAATTTTAAAAACGTTGGATAAAGAGCTGAATTCGACCAAAAATGTAGATCCATTCCTATCATTCGTTCCTATTTTCGTTATTTTGGAGATTCCCAGTTCACCATCAATTTGCAAAATCTCAGTGCATATCGCCGTGACAGCACCATGTGGATTGTCTGTTTCGCTCTGACTTATTCCCCTAAAAATTAGATTTTTTCGTCTATGATGGACTTCAAGATGCTCTAACCGATCCGACAACTCTTCATTGTGTTTAGCAAGGTCAGCTATATTACCCCGTAATGCATCGTTCTCTTGTCTCAGCTGTAGAATTTCAGCCTTCATGCACTCAAAATCATTTTTGGTAGCAAGATTAGAGACTTGTTGCTTAAGTAACGTTGCCAATGCATCCATTAACTCACCCATAGTCCGATCTCCAACCTTAGCAGATGTTGACATGATAGAGATTCGCTTTATTGAATTATGATCACGCTCAGTTGCAAAATCTGGAGACAGTTGATCCGCACGCCTTTTGTTTGGAGTGGTGTTATCGGTCGGTGGATTTTGTTTATATTTTCCTTGTGCAATCATAAATATAATATAGATTGAAGACTCTTCTGTTGTGCCTAGTTGTTGTAGCTAAGTTTAGTGGAGTGATCTCCGGTGCAGCAGATGTATTAATCTGTGTAGGCGATGTTGTTTTGGCTCCGGTGAAAAAAATAAGAAGGTGTTAGAGTAATATTCAGAACTCTTGCTCCAGCAAAAACATATACTTTTTGTGTAGCATCAAAGTTTTTTACCTTGAGGAAATAAACCAGCACCCAACAAGAAGATGGAAAAAAATGGCGCGCTGTCAAATTCTTGGTCCGGAGTTTTAATTAATATTTTCAAGTAAGTACGGATTTTCTCAAGTTGTCTTCACCATAGGCTATTCCTTTTTACTTAGAGAATGTCCCAGTGTGAAAATTGGATTTATTATTTTAACCAATTAGACTATTTTCAAATAAATAACCCACAAATATCTTAACACGTTTACGCACTTCAAATCAGAGCTGCCAACCCAAATAAAAGTTATAAAAGTTCACGGTCATCTGGTCTCGAACCCGGGACCCATGGCATGTTGGTCTTGCCGCTCAACGCATTGATCCAACTCCGTCTCAAAATAAATAGGGTAATCATTAAAGAAAACCATCAGTGGAAATTAATAGTTTTTTATTAAAATTAAACATCTTCGGTCTAAATCTCGCACGGGTCTTTGATGGCCGTTCAGGAGAAAGCCCGCCTGGGTTTGCCCGCCACTTGCCGTCTAAGTGCCCGATATAATATTACGTATCAGGTTTTATTTGTAAATGATGTAAATTACTTTTCAAAATTGTTGAATTTTATAGGGTAATTAATTTCTAAAACGATTTTCCTGATTTCTATTATGATTCTAAATTCAAATGCCCAATTAGGAACTTTACGGGCCCTACCCTGACGCCCTCAATAGAGGAATGCCCGACAGGGACCCGGACATATATCGGGCATTCCCTGACATTTTTCCCATAGGGATATTGTGGTTGCTGTTTGCATCCCACTCTAGATCTATTATATCCCACTTCTTGTATAAATATCAAGAGTTCTTAGGTAGTCTTTTAGTGTTCATATTGAAGTCAACCAGTGAAATTGTCATAATTAAAATTCGTTTTCTAAGTCAGATTAAAATAGTAAATTTTGGGTCATCTCCTTACAAAAAAAAACAATATATTTAAAAATGTATCAAGAATCTATCAACGAAGCAGTCATCGAAGACTTCGAAGTACTGGAGGAGCTAAATTCTGTAAATTTTAAGACTGCACTCGCTGCTAAGGATATGGAAGAGTCACAGAATTACAAAATCATAAGCTGCAGAAGAACAACAACAAAATATGGACCCCGGATCCTTTTAGAACTGGAGAATTATCATGTTTTCTTGCCGCCTAGATTCAATATTATCGCCGGATTCTTCTTTGTTGAAAGGAAAGCAGCAGGTGGCAGCTATTTTAATTTAATGTTTTTTAAGATAACACCTAGCACTGGCTATTATTTAAATTTATAAAGAAATAAAGTATTTTTATTAAATATATGTTTCATTCCACTTCACCTTACAGTCATTTCCCTCTATAGCTTGAAAATAGTAAAAGTTATTTGCAGGCTGACAATTGAATCAAAAATGCAGGAGGATGGTATATATATAACAACTTTATAAAATTCAATTAGGTCCCGACTTCAAGTCAACATGCTAACATTAAAAATGGATAGACGTTCAGTAAATCTTTTGTTTTTATCACTATGCACTTTGCAGATCAATATTTTACCGATGCCGTTAAGTATAAACCTAATGGACAAAAGTAGCAGTAACTTACTCACTTTACCAAATAATGGCTCTATACAAATTGGTTTAACTTTTAAACTGATGACTTACAGTAATACAAGCAATCCCACAGAAGATGCAGTTTATATCTTAAAAGAAAGTAATGACGAGCAAATTCCTATTACTACATCAAGGATTACTACGAGTGATAATCCTAAAAAGAAATGTTTGTCTATTGACGAGGCCATTGAAGGTTTCAGGCAGGAGCTATTAAAGAAAGAAATGGATATTGCAGGAATTATTGAGAGCCAGGATATATTTTATAGGCACTTTATACTTGAATTCGATGACGAAACTATGCTAACCATTCGTTGTACATATGACAGTAATTACGTAACTCACTCATTGAAGATATCATGCTATGAATATCGCGAGTTTGAAACTGAAAGAATTCTAAGTAATGGTGAAACAAGTTGATGCTAATTATAAGAGCGATGTGGAATTAGTGAAATTAAGAGGAATGAAGCAAACATATCAAATGAATATTTCGAAATAAGCAGCTATAAAAGGAAGTGTAATTAATTTTGTAAGACAGTTCAAAATGAAACACGTTCATACAAAAATAATTTTGGATAATATTTGCAAATTAATCGAATTAACAGATTATAAAATTCTTTAGACAATGATTTTTAACTGGAAAAGCGCCGCGCTTAGTTTCTCGGAAACGGCCGGAGACGGGTACCTTTCTGTTCCCAGAAGCATGCAAATGAACGTGATTTTCATGAAATCCTTTCTGTGGCGTATTCTCAGATACATATGGATTGAAATTAAAAAAAAAACAAAAATCGATTTTTTGAAACCGCGAGAGTAGAGGACCCCCTTAAGTTTTGAAATGAGCGATTGAAAAACTCTTTTTCATCATCAGTTTGTAAATTTGTGGACTCCGATCTTTTAGTATGGATTTCATTGCTTGAGTAACTTCGACACGTCTTTCTTTTAATAGGAATTGCCCATGCATATTTAGAAAACCCATCTATTACAGTTAATAAAAAATTATGTCCATTATTGTTTGAAGTATAAGCACCCATTTCAACTAAGTCGGCTTGCCATAAGTCATCTATTCCCTTAATTATAACACGTCTTCTTATAAAATTTTTTCTGGCTGGTTTATGAAGCTCATTAACTACTTGTGTTTTATTAATTTTGAAATTGACACAGATTCTACATTAATAATGTCATTAATTTCCTGTACATTCAGATCTATATATTTCATCAACTTCTCCTGAACGTCGATAATTAATTCATTTGCGTATAATTCAGTTTTCCTTGTAGAATCGCAATTGATTTACTCGTATATAATTGACTGGCTTCTTTATCTTTTTCACTTGTAATATTTATTATGCTGTATATCTCCTTTAACTCTTCTTTAAGAACGGCAGTTTCCTTAAGTATTAGCTCAGTTAGATTGTTGCTGACTTACTGAATTTTTTCATTATCGTGGGAATTACTTAAATGTACTACCTAATCAGCTACATCGTCGACATATATTTTATTGGCTGCGTCATTTCTTTCCATCGGGCTTTTAATATATTTCAAATTTTTAAAACCTACATTGAAATCTCCATCTTGAGTGAGCTTAAAACCTACACCATTTAGACCAGGGGTCGGCAACCTGTTTGTCCTTAAGGGTGCAATACTAAATTTGAAAATCACCGAGGGCACATATTTTACAGATAATCAACAGGTATAAATAGGCATTAAAAAAAACAGATTTTTTATAACTTTAACTTTGGTGTCATACATAATGATACATATAATTCAGTGTGAAACTTGGGTGTCCATAATTTCATCTAATTTCTTATAATTGGGGATATATTTAGAGTTCCCGGTCTTTAAACAATTATCTAAATGTGAGTCATTAAGCTTTGTTCGGTATTTTGATTTCAAATATTTCATATTTGAGAACAAAGACTCGCAATTGTATGTTGTTGCACAATATGAATAAATTTTTAGCGCACATTTCCTTAAAATAGGATACTTATTTTCATCGACTAAGTTCCAAAACATTTTATCATTACTATGCGCTTTTAAAATAATATCACTTTGCAAGTTTATTATTTCTAATTCTAGGTCTTCGATATTATGAAGCTCGAAATACACTGAAACTATTTCAAGGACATCATCTTCAGTAACATTGAATGGATTTATGAAAAATCTTAGAACGGGTTCTAATCCTGCAAAATCTTCAAATCTAGAAGAAAACTCTTCTCTTAGCTTATCTATAATTTCTAAATATGATGTAGCAGTAAAATTTTCATTATTCAAATTTAAACTCTCAACAGTTTATTTTATATTTGGGAAATGTGATAATGATTTTTTCAATAGATGGGATTTCAACAACACTAACTTGCATTTGAATGCATTTACTGCACTAATCATGTCAGCGATATGCTAATTTTTCCCTTGTATTTTTTTTAATTTAATTCATTCAACTTTGCCGTTATATCTGTCAGAAATCCGAGGTCGATTAGCCAATCCTTATTTTCTAATTGCTCGTAAAATTCGCCTCTTGATGCAATAAATTCCTTTATTTGTGGCAAAAGCATGATAAACCGCTCAAGTATTTTACCTCTGCTCAGCCACCTCACTTCAGTATGTAAAAGAAGATTTGTGAACTGAACGTCCTCATCTTCTAAAAGTAATTTAAACAATCTGTGTTGCATAGCTCCGGATCTTATGGAATTAATAATTTGTGTTACTATCGTAAATACGTGTTGAAAACCGATTGTTTTTGCGCATAACATTTCCTGATGTATGAGGCAATGGTAAGAAATAAATTTCGGGAATAAGGAATCCTGTCTACATGAGGCAATAAATCCTTTTTTCTTACCAGTCATCGCTGGTGCCCCGTCTGTTGTAATTGACGATAACTTTTGTACAGGTAATTTTACATCTGTTATATACTTTTTAAAAGTAGAAAAGATATCTTCTCCTCTGGTTCTTCCTTTTAATGGCAGAACTTTAAGGAATTCTTCTTTTGTTGTAAAATCAGAAAATACCATCTTCACGCAAATTGCTAATTGTAATATATTTGTCACGTCTGTTGATTCATCCATCTTTAGCGAAAATAAAATACAATTTTCCACATCATTTGCTAATTGTGCCTCCAAATTCTCCGCAATTACTTCAATTCATCTAGTAAAAGTGAATCAGCAGCTTCTAACATGGCTACTTTCACTAATTCTCCATCTGTAAATGGTTTTTTATTCTTAGCTAGCAAATGCGATATTTTATATGACGCGATCGTTGCTGCTTTATGTTGTTGCAATGGTTTAGTAAAAAAACTTTGCTGGTTAGTTATTGAAGATTTTAAAGAAATAATTTTTTTTCTTCTAATTTCAGAGTTCATTGGATAGTCACTATCAAAATTGGTATGAACGGTCTTAAAATGTCGTTCAATATTACTTTTCTTGAGAATCGCAACACTATTATTACACAACAAACAAATACACTTCCCTTTGTAATCAACGAAGCAATATAGATGTTCCCATTCATCGTTAAAATAATGTTTTTTTTTCTTTTACATTTATCCATGAAGGGTTTTGAAAGAAAAGAATTATTTCGGATTACTTTGTAGTTTTAAATGCACGGTCTACGCGTGGTCTATTCGAAATACGATCACACACGAATCGTAGGAGTTTTGCTTGAGTTTTTTCTGATTTTTTTTTGTCCATATTCGTAACTTCTTCATTAGGGTTCGAAAAATGTTTGTCGTCAGGTTGATTTAGTATTGCTTGAGCCGGTGAATGCACATTTTCAACCCTGCAAAACACTTACGAACCGGTTTTTTAACGTCAGTGAAAGCCCCTGTTTTTTCTACTTTTGCACAAAAGAGAATTGCCGTGAGTTATGGGGTAAAATCCCTCTCCTGTAATTCAGGTCATACATTTACATTAGTCCAGCGAGGGCGCATTAAAAATCGATCGGGGGCGCCATGGCGCCCGCGGGCGCCGCGTTGCCTACCCCTGATTTAGACCCTGTATTCCCTGGATCCCTTAAAAACCAGGTTCACCAGGTAGCCCATTAGGACCACGATCATCAGTAGGTCCGAACTTTGCTTTTTTAGAATATCTTCCAAACTTGTCGACACTCATTATTACATTAAAGCAGAATACGTTTAAAGATGTTATTTATATTATAATGCCACCTTCTTTTAACTCTTCAATAATTGAGATAATTTCATTGTTGTGGAATGTGTTCAGCACCCTGTGATGCTATTAAAAGACACAAGCTCATTAGGATCGTTCCAATTAACGTAATCAATATTTTTCTTGGGCATATGCATCAACCCTTTGCCATCATGAGAAATCAGTTTACTTATAATTTCTGTATACTTTGAAGCTCTAGTACCTTTTATTTGGCCGTCCGTTCTATATTCGCTTTTATAGGCATTAGTTTCTTTTAAGATAGCTTGATAATCTTTTAAGTCATCCTTACTATACAAAGTCTTTACAGGTTGTTTCATAAAAAGCAATTCACATAGACCGTTAATAAGGAAATAATCTTCCTCAATTGCAATCTTTGAATTTCCAATTTTCCATTCGTTACCATCATCTAAATAAACACCATAAGTGTTGCCAATTTTTGGGCTTTTGTTAATACATAGTTCTAAATATTTATCAACTAATCCACTTGATAAATTAAGAGGAGAATCTTTCTTTTGCATCAAAGTTTTAGAATGTGTAGGTGTTGCAAATTCATCGTCTTCCGACATTAAGGAATAATCTGGACGCTTTATGGGCTCCATTTCGGAAGTTTAATTTTAGGAGTAAAATTTATATTGTCGAAATCATCATCATCATCTCTGTATTCATTTTTATTTTAGGCTCATATTTTGCTTTTGTTATAAATTCGTGAAGTGCTTTTGTCATAGCCCATAGGCTTAAATGTCTCCTCAAGGCGAGTTTCAGTTTCAACTCGGCCAGTTTTCACTGCGCGGAATTTCTTCTTAATTGCTTTTCTAGTTTTTATAAGATTTTTTAATAGTTCGTCCCTCTTTTTAACCATCTTTCTAATGAGATTTGAATTGGTCTGTCAACTGAGTTGTACTGATCTTAACAGGTCTATAGATAGCTCTTATCAGATCTATGAACAGCTTTACCAGGTCTATGAACAGCTTTACCAGATTGATGAACAGCTTTACCAGGCAAACACTGCAAATATTACGAAATTTTTCGAAGGTCATATCTGCGTTAACATAGTCATTATATATATGGCTAAGATTCATATCATCTTTTTTAAATAAAATAAGAAAGTTAGCGTTGTCACGTATTAAGTGCTTCGGTATATGGGTGTAGGTCTGACAGAGATAGAAACTCTCAATATTATTGCGTCGTACCATGCTATAATAATCACGTCTGTTATTTTGTTTTCCACATGCTACATCATCGAAAATAAAAACAGATTCCTGTTTAGCTTCCTCAGGAGATATAACTTCGCAATTATTAGAAAACGTGTAGTAGCCCAAACAAGCAATAAGACTTATCAACTGCTCTAGATACTGATATTTAGGCTGATGTAGTGATTTTGAGTAGATGTGATATTCTCAAACTTGTTTCCATTTGGATGTTCTATAAGACCAATCATAAGATTGGTTTTACCGCAGTTACAAGGTCCCACAAGAATTCCTCTTACAGGTATAAGTGAGCTATGCCTTTTGAATTCATTTCCAGATTTTATATCTAGATTTTTTAATGGTAAAGTGACTTTCTGCTTCACGAACTTCATTATTAGAACTGAAATATTTATTGCACAACACTGAACTTTTATATCAGTTATCAGCTCAGTCAGTTTATTCTATCTATCGAATGATTGATCATTCAATAGATCGAAATCTTTCTCGCCAGCGTAAATCTCGAAGAGGGGGCGGTTTGCTAAATACAGCAATTAGCAATTTACCATTCATTTGAATTTAATTTGCCTCGATATTAGTATTGCGGTCCTGGTACTAAATTTCAAAAAATATTCGCAAGTGGTGACCTTGGAATTAATCCCCATGACGCAGCTTGTAGAAGTCACGATATCGCATATTCTCAACATAAAAATATCGAAGATCGTCATATTGCTGATCGTATATTATCCGGGAACGAGTGACATCTTCAGACGCATCCCTTGGAGAACGTAGCAACGCCTGGCTTGTAACAAACGCTATGAAAGCAAAAGTAAAATTCGGAATAGGGGTAAAAAAAGAACAAAACTCGTTCTAAGAGGAATAAAAAAACGTTAACGCTTCAAAAAGGAGTTCGTGAAGAAGCTATTACACTTGCACTTGCTACCACTAAAAATGTATTTAAAGGAAAAAATAAGTATGTAAAGGCTCCCCTTATATATATATATATATATATATATATATATATATATATATATATATATATATATATATATATATATATATATATATATATATATCATGTTCTTTGGAATATTAAAATTGCTGTGTTAGTGAAAATATTACTTTGTTGCCTTAAACTCCGGGCCAAAATGTGTAATTTACGTCCAAAAACAAAATTTCTTGCCGTTTGCAATGTTTATAAACAATTTTAGTATTGTGACCCCGAGATCGTTTTATTATGACTTAGGGCCTAGAACACTTAGTTAGTGTATAGGAAGTGCAAACATTTTTTTGGATTGAACTGCTATAACATAAATTAAATATTTTTTTTTACTATTATAACATAATTAAAATTTTCTAAAATTAGGGTTTAAAATATTACGACATAATTAAAAAAATGTTTAATTTAGTGATTAATGGGTATTAAAATTTCTAAATTAGGGTTGAACTAGAATATAACTTAAGCAACATTTCTGAAGCTAGGATTTGAACATAGCGTAAATCAAATTTGGGAAACGAATTTTTTTGAGTTCAGTATTGTGTTGGCATAACACTTGAATTATTAGAGATTCACGGAGTTAGTCGTAATGTATAACGTTGACTTTTGTAATAAAGCTGGGAATTTAATATGATTTCATAAGCTTTTGTTGTTGCATTTCCAATCCCTTTTGCATCCCTTTTTACGGAATTAAGGTACAAGAATTTAAATTGTTGATTTGTGTGTTAACCTGCAGACTCGATCTACGAAAACGATGATGGAGCTAGGGGCTTGACCTAGTGGTTCATGAACAATGGTTGAGTTCGTGGGTAAATTAAGGATGTGAAGTCAATGGGGATTGAGGACTTTGATTTCGGCGTTGTAGGTTGTGCAGGAATGAGCGGAAGGGAAATGTGTTGTGTTCTGCCATTAGCTGCGGATTAGTGGATATTGTTGACTATCGCGATGCCCTGACAAAAATTCTCATGCGCGGTCCTCAGCCCAACTTACACCTACTACTGATAATTAAATGGGATGCTTCTATTGAAAATTTTATTTTTTTGTTGTTGCTTCTGTCCATCAGCCCACGACCCAATCGATGAGCATAGCCGTATCTTGTTAGGAGGTTCTGATGGAGAGATGGAGTTGGGGAATTTCACCTTTTGTTGACTCTGGTAGTTTCCTTTTATATAACTTTTGGTTTCGCTTTTGCTTGGTAAATATTGTTTTTATAAAATTATATGTCCAGCGATGACATCTGCGGAATAGTGATTCCCAAGAAACCTAGCGCCCGCTGCATCTGGTTAAGTGGTTAAAGTGATTTTTTTGTTTGGTCCCCAACAGTGTATTGAACCTCCGATTAGTAACCTCAGGTTATGACGTTAGTGGTACATTGCTACCCTGTTGTTAAATAACTCTGAGCGTTACACATTAAACTACTTGCCTGCTCTGACCAAAAGTCGGCAGAGCTTCTTAGCTAGGCGATTTTCCGCCTCGGTGAAATCTGGCCTAGTGCAAGAATCGAAGCCTTTCCCGGGGATAAAATCCCTTGTAGACCTAGGTAAAGGGCCTGGTTTCCGATAGAACCTTCGGATCCTTTAGAGATTCTAAAGTTCATCCAAGAAGCCAACCCTTGGTTACCAACCCATGACTGGAAAGTATCCCAGGTAGGCGAACTCAAGGGAAACTCAAGACAGGTCATTGTGATCCTAAATGAGCAATCCCTTGCCGCCCCACTTGCCGAACGCAATGGCATTATTTCATATGGCTTCAGCTGAATTAGCCTGAAGGTCTATTAAAAGGACCTGAAGGCGCATAACACTGCTAGTAACAAAAAGGAGAATTCAGCAGCCTCCACAAGCACTACCGCGGAGAAGGAAGAAGAACAGAGTGCAACGACAGTTTCTGCCGTTGTCACTCACTCACCAGAAAATGGTGATGCGCAATTCAACTCCATCATGGAAGTTGACAGTCTTCCTGATCCCGGACCAGAGTTGGAGGACCTATTTCAACAACGAAGGGAGACTGCTGACATCACTCTGATAGAGGTATCCTCACCTAAACACAGTGATGCCAAGAGTGGTTCAAGTTAACCTTCAGCAGTCAAAGGCAGTGTCCGCAGCTCTTCTCCTTCGTCTAGCACAGAGAGTAGAAGAGCTCATTCTTGTCCAAGAACCTTGGGTCGTCAGAGACAATATGAAGGGGTATAAGCTCCTCTACATACAAGGTGCAGGTAACCCACCATTCTTTAATAATGATATTAATGCCCTTATTCTACTTCAGGTAAGTGATAAGTTTAAAGCCCACAATATTTGGATAACCTCCAGTTATTTGGCGCACGACGGTACAACACTCAGGAATGTGGTCAAAGAAGCTACTATACAAAAGAGGACGCTGGTGATCGGAGCCGACGCCAGCGCACACCACACAGTCTTGGGGCAGCTTGGACATCAACGAAAGAAGTGAGTTACTTTTTGATTTTATTCTTGGAACTAACCTCCAGATTTGAACCGTGAGTGCAGAACCCACCTTTACTTACTCAATTAGGCGGAAAGTTCCGGACATTACGATAGTCTCGGAACAATCCGCCCACTTTATAACAGAGTGGAAGGTATCCAAGGAAGCATCCTTTTCCGGCCACGCCTACATCGAATTTGGGATAACACTCCACCAGCAGATATGCTCTCCTTATAAAAACAGGTTCAGAGCAAACTTGGACCTCTACAGGATGGTTCTCAGCAATAGTCTGCCTGTCACATGCCCACCTATAATTGGAAACAGACAAACCCTTGACAAGGTGGTGGATACCCTGACGCTTGCGTGTAATGGGGCGACGCAAATTTCTTGCCCCGTGGTGGTCGAGTGAAATCATGACCCTAGGGAAGGAGTGTCGTAAGCTTTCTAACCAAGCGAAATGAACTAATGTCTGAACTTCTTATCAAGAATGCCTCAAAAAATTTAAGAAACTGATCAGGAAAGCAAAACGATCCTCGCGGGAGAGCTTCTGTAATAAAGTCTAAATCACCTCTGAAGCGAGTCGCTTGCGGAAAATCCTCTCAACAACGCCAACACCCCAAGCCTCTTGACCAAAAGTGATGGTAGTTGGACTTCATCCAGTCTTGAGTCGCTAGAGTTACTAGCACTGTTGCTATAAAGCACTAGATGTACCCCTCAGGGAGGAATTCTTTCGCCGCTCTTATGAAACATGACTCTGGATGAGTTACTCATAGACCTGGAGCTGTCTGGTCACTAGCTTATCGCCTACGCCGATGATATTACCCTGTATATATATATATATATATACATATATATATATATATATATATATATATATATATACATATATATATATATATATATATATATTGCCCTGATATGCTCAGGAAAGCACCCAAATACACTATCTGAATTGTTACATCAAGATATTATCATGGAGTGATGGGTGTGGTCTGGGAATAAACCCGAACAAAACAGAGTTAATACTCTTCTCTCGGAGATATAAAACATCTCGTATGAACTGCCCTATACTAGACGAGGTTAGGCTGAAACTGTGTAATCAGGTTAAATATCTAGGTCTAGTCATTAATAGAAATCTTACCTGTGAGCCTAACATCCAGGAAAGAGTACAGAAGACTACAGTAGCGCTGTAGTAGTGTGAGAAGGCAATAGATAACAGATGGGGTATAGAGCCACGCATTGTGCATATGTTCTACACAAGTGTCATACGACCTATACCTACGTATGGGGTGATTGTCTGGTGGCCGACACCAAATATATCAACCCATCAACAACACTGCTGATAACAGGTATCCTTAGAACCACACCTTCCAAAGCCTTGAACATTATTCTCCACCTTCTACCGTTAGATTTCTTTGGTAAGCAAACCGCATCCTTAGCTACCATTAGGCTTAATTTAATATAGACCTGGAAACGAACCGACTTCGGTTACTTCAAAATCCTGGGCTGAAGAACTGCTAGCAATATCGACTATAAGTCGCCCAAACCTTTCTTTGGAACTAAATTTGACTCCTTCTTTTCAACCAGATCGGAATGGGAAGAGGGTCCTCCCCAATGGGGGGACAGTGTATCTCTACACTGACGGCTCCAAATTAGAAGGCAAAGTTGGTGGGGGTATCTTCTCGGAATATTTGGACATCGATACCTCCTTCCGCTTACCTGACTACTGCAGCGTGTTTCAGGCGGAAATCATGGCTATAAAGGCAGCCGGGGACCGCCTGAGTCATTTAACGCTACTTAAATCCCTTATGGGAGTATACACCACTTTCAAAACAGTTATAACATGTCGTTTGGCACTAAATGACAAAGCTGAGCACCTGAAAGTACGGCTCATCTGGGTGCCTGGACATAGTAATATTCCGGGTAACTGAAGAGCAGACGAATTAGCGGTTTCGGTATCACTGATTCAAACATTAACCCCCAGTTGGGAAAACCGCTGGCCACTTGCAAACTGGAACTCTTACAGGAATCTCTCAGGATTGCAATTATTAATTGGCAGATGGAACACACCTGCCTGATTACCCGATAGATATGGCCAAAACTTTACCCTTAACGGCCAAGAGAGCTCATCCTACTCGGACGCAGAGCAATTAGAAGTACCGTAGCCCTTAATACGGGCAACTGTGTCACAGGCAGATACGCCGATAGACTGGGCGCACCTTTCAACGACTTCTGTAGGAGTTGCCATGACGAAGAGAAAGAGGAAACCATACTCCACCTCCTCGGCAACTGCCCGGCCCTAGCCAACCGAAGGAACCGGTTTTTGGGCTCTTCCTTCTTTGAAGAGCTAACCGAATTAGGCTCCACTCACGTCGGAGACCTAGCTCGATTTATCAAGAGTTCCAAATGATTCCCAAAGACAGGTTAAGGCTGAACACCCTTCCCATTCCAGCCAAATTTATTTTGGCTTCCCGTGAACTGGTTCCACTGGAGACAGGGAACTGGCTCGGTGCAGATGGGATAACAGGTTCACGCTCTTCTTCTCAGGTATTTTATGGGGTTTCAAAATTTTTGTAGCCTCAACTTGTGGTATCATAATGGGCCTTTTTGGCCTAAATGTGTCTTTTTAGGCAGCCACTTTAACCTAACCTAAGCTTGATGGGCATCGATCGTGGAGTGGAGTTTTTTGGCCTAAATGTGTCTTTTTAGGCAGCCACTTTAACCTAACCTAAGCTTGATGGGCATCGATCGTGGAGTGTGAAGCGATGCCGGTAAACTGTATAATTCCTTTGACGTTTGCAGGTGCAGGGTGCGTGTATTGCGCTTACTTTCTCTGGATCCCTCTGTGTATCTTTTCGTGAGATCACGTGTTCGAGATATTTTAGACTCTCCTTAAAGAAGTCGCATTTTACGGGGTATATTTTCAGGTTTGCATCGATGAGTCGATCGAATACCATTCGAAGTTTCTCCATATGCTGCTCTGGCTGGAGCTGAGTGTAGCCCGAATAGCATAACTTTCAATTGGAAGAGTCCTCGGCCTGGTACGGTGAATGCGGTATACGGTCGGCTGTCTGCAGCCATCGGAATTTTCCAATAACCTCTTTTCTCATACGATGTGTCCAAAGCCTAGGGGCAACCCTTTGATGCGTTAGCATAGTTTTGGTCGGAAGTGAATTAGGGTAAGGGAAATGAGGAAACTGGTCTTGCACCCGGGACAAATGGCATGGTGGTCGTGCCGCTCAACGAATTGATTCCACTTGTTTTAGATCGATGGTTTATGTATATATATATATATATATATATATATATATATATATATATATATACATATATATATTTAATAATGTTCCAACAGGGGGAATTCCATGAAGTCACGAGTTTGACAACCCCGAATACCTTCATCATGCGCACATACTAAAGGATAACGAATTTGGAAAGAGACGTGACTGCATATCGACAGGAATTACATAGGGCATTCATGACGGAATACCCTAATACAAACATCAAAAAAATTTCATGTAAAAAAGGTTGCCAAGACTCACAAGCTCATACCGATTTCACTGTTAACAGTTATCAGTTATCAGCTAGGCCATATGCGCCGGCCATAAGACGATATCCCGCCCTCCCGAACCTAATTCCTGTAGCTAGAATTACAGTAGGTTAAGGGCAGTACGCTGCTCGAGCCAAGTACGGGTGCAAGCTTAGGAACGGCTCAGGGAATAGCATAGACCGTAGTTAAGCTAATTAGATACGCTAATCAAAACAATTAAGGGAACAAAAAAATATCTAAATTTTTTAGGGATTTTTGGCGGGCTGTATCTAAGCGAGAAATAATCGTATCGAGGATCTGAAAAAAACGTGTTACAGCTCCAAAACTCTAGTTTTTGAAACTTTCAGCCAAAAAATTTTAAAGGCTACGGTGCTCACGCAATCCAAAGGAATAGCGGAAGAAAAAAATTTCAAAATTGTTAGTCATTTTTTTTTTTTTTTTGGTGCACGTACTCGGAAATTTTTTTTTATTTGACCACCCTATGAACCAGATAGCCTGTTAATTCAGCTTTAATTATCTTTTTTGAAATCCTTGATACGTCGATTTGTCGCGGAGATATCCGATATTAAACGAAAAAGGACACTTTTGTATTGAACCATCGATATCCCAGCAACCAATGATCGTACAGAAAATTTAAGGGCAGTTTCGGAAACTGGAATAAATTTCCTAAAAGAAAACGTCAAGACATAAAAAATAATAATTTTTTTTATCCGTAATTTCAATTTTGAAAAAGTCAAAAAAAGTGACTTTTTTCCTTGTTTTGGTAAATTGGCCGCATCTTTGCAAATACTGATGGAAAGGCTAAGGTTTGTAAGAATTTTTACACCTCAATGTACGCACAATAGCCCTGTAAATCCGCAGATCGATCCATTGGACGGTTCCTTCGGGCCGAGTGGTCAAAATTTTGGAAAAAAATAAGGGAACAAGAATTGTGATCTCAAACATCGTGTAATCTTCATAAAAATGGAAAAATCATTTTTTTTCGACTTTTCTCACAAATATGCACAGCTAATTGGTAAATTTAAAAAAAAAGCAAATTGAAAAAAATTGTAAACTTAAAAAAAAATTTTTTGAGAAATCGAAAGAGTTTGAAAGATGAAAGTTTCAAAAACTAGAGTTTTGGAGCTTTAACACGTTTTTTTTTAGATCCTCGATACGATTATTTCTCGCTTAGATACAGCCCGCCAAAAATCACTAAAAAAATTAGATATTTTTTTTTGTTCCCTTAATTGTTTTGATTAGTGTGTAAGCAGTGTAAGGGCAATTAATTGCTCGGGCCTAGTACGCGTGTTGTGCGGAACGATCTAAGGGACGTAGCTATCTAGCCGTAAGCAGGTTAAGGGCAATCTAATTGCTCGGGCCTAGTGCGCGTGTTGAGCGGAACGGTCTAAGGGACGTAGCTACCTAGAAATAAGCAGGTTAAGGACAATCTACTTGCTCGGGCCTAGTACGCGTGTTGAGCGGAACGGTCTAAGGGACGTAGCTACCTAGATATAAGCAGGTTAAGGGCAATTAATTGCTCGGGCCTAGTACGCGTGTTGTGCGGAACGGTCTAAGGGACGTAGCTACCTAGATATAAGCAGGTTAAGGGCAATCTAATTGCTCGGGCCTAGTACGCGTGTTGAGCGGAACGGTCTAAGGGACGTAGCTACCTAGCCGTAAGCAGGTTAAGGGCAATTTAACTGCTCGGGCCTAGTAAGTGTGTTGAGCGGAACGGTCTAAGGGACGTAGCTAACTAGATATAAGCAGGTTAAGGGCAATCTAATTGCTCGGGCCTAGTACGCGTGTTGAGCGGAACGGTCCAAGGGACGTAGCTACCTAGCTATAAGTAGGTTAAGGGAAATCTTATTGCTCGGGCCTAGTACGCGTGTTGAGCGGAACGGTATAAGGGACATAGCTACCTAGATATAAGCAGGTTAAGGGCAATCTAATTGCTCGGGCCTAGTACGCGTGTTGAGCGGAACGGGCTAAGGGACGTAGCTACCTAGACAAAAGCAGGTTAAGGGCAATCTAATTGCTCGGGCCTAATACGCGTGTTGAGCGGAACGGTCTAAGAGGCGTAGTTACTTAGAAATAAGAACCACAGAAGTAAGACCCTAGTAGTAAAGTTAGGTATAGAAACTGAATTGTTAGAGAGTAAGAACAATAAAGTAAGTGTTACTAAGAACTCGGCTTTCCAATTAATAACCCTTTAACTCCCAAGCCAAATTCTCTCTCTCACTGCATTGATAAACCCTGGCCTTTCTCCACTGCAACTACCCAGGCAATTGACTTTGTGACTTTCCCACTACCGTACCGACAGAAAAATCGCATTGCGTTGGCGCAAGAGTAACCGCACCGGGGAAGTTCGTCATAATTTCTACGTATAAATTTCTAAATACTTTCCCTACGTAAACATACTGCACCTTTTTGGAAAGTTTATAAGGCGGGCAATCCATAAAAGTAAAAAAGAGGTATCCTAATTACATAAATTTCGGAGAAAAGTTGGGAAAATGCGGAAATTCAAAACATTTTTTTCAATTTTGGCCGTGACTGTACCTGCAGTGGTAGTAAGTTCTTGTTTCTATTATGATGCGAGTTATCGGGTAGCGACAAATACGAGATGTAGCTGGTATGTATGTAAGTATTTGATGTGAAGTGTTATTGTTTTTTACTGTAATAAAACAAATTATAAATAAATGTATTGTGAGAAATTAACAATTCTTTTTCTCTTTTTAGCTGCTGCCGCAACATGCTCCGCCGGGTTGACACAACTGGGTTGTAATTGTGTCAATATTGACATTGGATACGTCCAGGTAGTCCAGCAGATCCGAAGCAACTGGATAAACGTATACGAGTGGATCGAAAACGTCTAGGGCGTTCCGATGTCACGACAAACTAACACACGCGAACGCGACGTGGAGCTAGGTTATAATTACGAACAACATATTATATAGTTCATTAGTGTATAATGTATTATATGAGTTCATTAGTATGTATTATTTCATTCACGGTCATTGTCTTTTATGGGTAACAAGCAGAGCTTTGTGATTGGACGTTTTAATATACTTTTATTAGTCTTTATCAATGCAACCCTCACTAAACCATCCTTCCCAGGGTAAACACTAATAATTCTTCCGAGGGGCCAAGATGTTGGATTTGTCCTTTCATCCTTTATCAATATTAAGTTACCAACCTCTAAATTAGGTTTTTGTATTGCCCATTTCGGTCTCTGTTGGAGACGAACTAAATATTCATGAGACCAGCGATTCCAAAATTGCTGTGTTAAATGTTGCAAAAACTGCCATCGATTCAAATAGGCGCTAATAGGGAATTCCCGATTAAAAAATATCCTGGAGTTATGACGGACAAATCTGAGGAATAAGTGGACATCGGACAAAGTGGACGAGAGTTTAAACAAGCCTCAATCTGCACCAACACCGGTGCTAATTCTTCATAAGTAAGCGAGGTATCTCCTATTATCCTTTTTAAATGAAATTTGGTGGACTTGACACCAGCCCCCCATAACCCTCCAAAATGCGGGGAAGCTGGTGGAGAGAAATTCCAACGAATACCTTGACTTGCTGTACTTGCAGCGGCCGCTTGCAATGCCTCTTGAAGTGATTCTCGATCTTGTTGAAGTACTCTGGCTGCTCCTACAAAATTTCAGCCGCAATCCGAATACAAATCGGAACACAATCCTCTTCGCGCCATAAATCTTTTAAGGGCAGCTAGAAAGGCTTGAGTTGATTGGTCATTCACTACCTCCAGATGAATCGCCTTGGTACATAAGCAGATGAACAGCGATATGTATCCCTTGAAAGTTTTACTTGCTCTACCTTTCGAAGTCCGAATGGAAATTGGTCCAGCGTAGTCAACACCAGTATGCGTGAAAGTTCTTGACATTTTGAGGCGTGGTTCGGGAAGATTTGACATTAATTGAGATGTTAATTGCGCTCGATATCTGAAGCATGTCACACACTGATGAGATATCTGTCGTAAAAGGCTCCGTACATTACGTATCCAATAACACTTTCTTATATATGCCAACATTAAATGAGGACCTCCATGTAACGTCCTGTGGTGTGCGTCCAATACTATTAACTTAGTGAAGTGATGATTACTGGGAAGTATAATAGGATGTCGCTCATTGTATGAAAGATCTGAGTTCTGTAATCGACCGCCGACTCGGAGCAATCCTTTTGGTGATAGAAAAGGGTTTAGTGATAATAAATGACTTTTGGCATGAACTTGATGCTTGGCTGTCAATTCGGTGATCTCTCTTTCATAGGTTTCTGCTTGTACAGTTCTGATGCAATATGTACGTGCTCCCTGAATCTCTGTGTGGCTTAACCATAAATACTGACGAGATGGTCTGCGTAGTCTGCAATTGATGATAAATCTAAAGCACCAAGCTCGTAACAGCCTGTCTAACCTAGAATATCTCGTTAGCAATTCAAATGTGCCTTGGGTAGAAGTAAATAACGTTTTAATAGATTTCCTTTCTAGAGTCGTATTCTGATGTGAGAACCATGTCGTGTTTGGCCAAGTATTCTTGTGTTCTTGCAACCATGATGGGCCGTGCCACCATAACTGGTGGTTTAGTAACTGTGAAGGTAACAAGCCTCTAGATCCACAATCTGCAGGGTTGTCGATGGAGGAGATGTGAACTAACATAAGTTTTTTCCTACACGGTTGCAAACAAACGTTTTCCATTTCGTGGGGCTTTCATAAATCCAATCCAACGCGATCATCGAATCCGACCATGCATATACCTCTGGAGATTGAAATTTCATAAAAATTTGGACGCGATGTAATAATTTAGCAAGAAGCACAGCAGCACACAATTCGAGAAGAGGCAATGTTACAGGCTTAAGTGGCGCAACCTTTGATTTTGATGTTAATAAAGATACCTTGACTTCACCAGATTCAATTTTAATCCTTGTGTAGATAACTGCGCTGTAAGCCTTAGTGGATGCATCGCAGAATCCATGCAATTGAACCGAGGTAGTAGCATTGTTAATTAGTCCGATCCACCGACTTATCTTGAGTTCGCATAAACGAGGTAAATCCGTTTTAATTGCCTGCCATTCCTCTGCAATATCCGTAGGGACGGTTTCATCCCCATCCAATCGCAGCGAGCTACAGTTTCTGTATTAGAATCCTGGACAATATAATACATGGTGTCAGCCAACCAACTGGGTCAAATAGACGAGAAATTTGGGATAATAACGCTCGTTTGTAAACTCAGATACTCTGAAGTTGAAAAAGTCCTTAACTGGATGCCTACATAAACCCAGCGTTTTGATTGGGTTATCATCTTCAATGCTTAAAGAGCCGTTCATCTCTCTCTTATCGCTAGGTTAGTGTTCCACGAGTGCGCGGTTGTTGCTTGCCCATTTTCGCAGCTCGAAACCCCCAGTTAGCAACATAGAATTTAATTGCTTTTGTATATTTACTGCAGTTTCGAAATCGTCTGCACCCGACATGACGTCATCTACGTAGAAGTCGTTTAGGACAACAGGATATGCTAAAGGATACCTATTTTTTTCATCTTCAGTTAATTGTCTAATTGTTCGCATAGCCAGGTATGGAGCACAAGCCGTTCCAAATGTTACCGTTAACAAATCAAAGTCCCTAATATTTTCAGTAGGATTCGATCTCCAAACAATTCGTTGATATCGTGTGTGTTCCTCTGCAACCTTTATTTGTCTATACATCTTGGATATATCCGCTGTAAAAGCGACCTTGTACTTACGCCAACGCAAGATGATAGAAAATAGGTCTTCTTGTAATTTAGGACCCACCAATAGTGTTTCATTTAAGGACTGTCCGTTAGAAGTGCGAGCCGAAGCATCAAAGACCACTCGAAGATGGGTTGTGGTACTTTCCTTTAATACTGCGTGGTGTGTGGTACAGTTTATCTTCCACCTTCTTCTCTACGATGAGTTCGCTTGTAAAATTCTTCGCATTTAATTTCATCTGCGTGTAAAATTCTCGTTTCCGGCACTTCTTCTAATTCCCAAAATCGCTTTAATAATCTTTCAGATTCTATGCGGCTATGAAATGAAACCACGCTATTAGTGTATGCATTTTCTACGGAGCATTGAAATCAGGACAAACTTCACCGACCAGGATCCAGCCTAATTGGGTATTTTGCGCTGTAGTGGAATACTGATTAACTTTACGTATACCATCTAACAGAATCGATGCGTAAATATCCACTCCCAATAGAACATCTATAGGCGTAGCAAACGTGGGATCTGCGAGTGGGATAGTTGCTATATTATGCCATTTGTCAACAGTTTTAATCGATTGTGTGGGGAGACAGCTAGTCAAGGTTTTTAATACTAGTGCAGTGACTTCCAATGTAAACTTCTCATTACATCTGGATTTAATTTTGAAGGTCACGTGACTATTAGATATACTAACGGACGAAGAACTAAGTCCTTTGATTTGTGCATGAACGCGTGACCTTTTAAGCTTTAATTTTTGTGCTGCTTCCACCGTAATAAACGATCCTTGGGAGCCTGGATCTATCAGTGCTCGTAAGGTACAAGTTCCTGATTGCGTTGGGACGGTGATGAGAGCGGTGCCCAGAATAAATTCACTGAACAATCTACCTTTACCCACGAAGAGTGATGTAATGTGTTGATCACTTGTATTTATGTTGTGAGTCAGTAATATGTAACAATGTATGATGTCGTCGACCGCAATAGTAGCAATTTCTAGGGTTAGGACAACCTTGAGTGGGGTGGCTAACTGCAAGGCAATTAGAACATACTGCACGTTGAGAAACAAAATTTATTCTGGCTTGAACATTCATATTAAGGAATTTTTGACATTGTCGTAATGCATGAGGTTGCTAACAGAATGTACAAGAAAATGTTTTTCGTACATGAAAGGATCGTGCTTCTCTTTTATTATTTACTTTATCAAGAGATTGGTGTTGTGAGCTCGACCCCGTGTGGGTCTTCAACATCTCTAAAGTTCGAAATCTGCTTTCTAAAAACGTTATAAATTCTTTTAGTTTGGGCAATTCAGTGCTTTTTCCTAGAGATTGCTCCCACAATTCTCTAGTTTCAGAGGGAAGATTTTGTAGAAGCAAGAAGATGATTATCGAGTCCCAAATGTCTGTTTCTATGCCTAAACTTTTTAAGGCATGCAAGGTTTCATTGGTTGTATCTAAAAGTCGTTCGATGGAATCATGCGATTCTGTTTTGATTACGGTCTGCGATGTAAGAGTTTTCAAATGGGTGTTGACAATAACCCTTTTATTCTCGTACCGATTCTTTAACAATTCCCATGCAGGAACATAATTACTCTCGACCACATCTAAATGCTGGATTAATCGCAAAGCTTCTCCATCTAAACTTGTTTTTAAGAAGTACATTTTCTGCACTTTGGGTATTCTAGTATTGTGTTCGATTCGAGCGAATAAATCTCTGAACGAATGCCATGAACTATACGATCCAGAGAACTTTGGAATATCTATTCGAGGCATTTTTATTTCGGCACTAGAAACTCGCGAGATAGTTTGATCAAATAACTCTTGTTGTATGGAGATTGGAGTGGAGGGAGGTGTGGTAAAAGTTTCTAACAAATCATTGAGCTCTCCAAGAAAATTTGAATAATATTCTCCCATGTCACTAAACCTACTTTTAGAGAAATAATTCAATGTCCGTTCCTTTCTACCTTTCTACTGATGACGGAATGATTTTCACAAATCAAATTTTCTGCCAACATTCTTTAATGCCAGCAATTCGCCCTTGTACATAACCCTTTGTTCTAGTATCTTTAGAACACTTTTTGAAATTACGATGATATGTTATGATTTGTTCATGTAAAGATTCTTGTAATTCACAAAGCTCTGTTATCGTACTGATTTCTTCGTCCGAAGACATTTTACTTAAGTTTTAAAATATCCCGAGAGTAAATCGTAAAAACCGTCTTTTATTGTCTCTAATTACGTATTGTCTTAAAATTTTAATACTTTACTGTTTGAAATACGTTATAAATTAACTACTGTATTTGTGTATGAACCGTATGTGGCTGTAATTGTTTATAGAATTCCCGTAATTAAACACTCTTAGATTTTCAATTTTTAATAAATGTACATATGTATTGAATTTATGTTTAATTATTGTATATTTTAAATGTTTAAATAATGTAATCACCTCTGTAATAATGTAATCACCTTTGTAATCAATAATAATAAATCACCTTTGTAATGAATAAATGAATAGTGTTGTATGAATGTAACTTTGTTAATAAAGAAACAACTTAATAATTTTATTATTACTATTTTATGTAATTTTAGTCATAAATTATGTGTTGTGGTTGTATTGTGCACTGTATGTTTTATAAATTCACGTATGCTATAAAATGGTATATGATACCTTACCGTTAGCTCCACGTTTTACTTATTTTCAGCGAAACACGAAATTTGCGGAAATTCTTATTAATTCGTGTTGTTTATGTCTCCTTATTGTAGATAAGGTGTTGGGTATCCTATCCGGTTGCTCGAAGGACCAATAAATGTGTGATCACATGTGAAGGACGTGTGAAGCACATGTGTGATGTGGTGTTGTGTAAATATCCACTGTGATGGGTTTGTTTAAAATAATTTATACACTTCAGGTAAGTATGCACTTTAATTATTAGTTCACTTTAGCTTTACAATTTAATTTAAACATTTTTTAAGTATCGGCTGGACATGAGCAAGTTTCCATGCACCTGGAAACATTCCTGTTGAATATCACAGATAAAAAGTTTGCGCAGAGGTTTAAACAAAGCAGAGGTGTAGCATTTTAAGACAAGGAACGAGAAACCATCAGGCCCAGTAGCTTTGCACACGTTGAGTTTCGAAAGTACCCTAACAACTTCCTCACTGTGATGGAGATGGAAGGTGGCAAGTACGAATTAGCAGCAAACAGGTTGGCCTTGTCCAATAAATCAGTAAAAACATTCCCTTTATAAATGAGTGGTGGCAGAAGCCCTTACTACCCTTTTGAGTAGAAAATACCTTCAGTCTAACGCTCTGGTCGAAACTAAACTTTACCCGACTAATTACTGAATTGCAAATATTCTGCGCGTCGCAATTCCTCTTAAGGGCACAGCTTATATTCCTGGAAGGCTGCTTATCGAAGGAACACAGTGTTATTGTCAGATATATTCGGGCTACGGTTTAAAAGGCAGAAGTGAATAATGTTCCGATAGAGTTTAAATCTAATCCAGACGTAAATAAATTCTGGATTAGTAGAAATAAATTGAGGGAGATGGGAGATTGGCACATTATTTCTAATAAAAACGGCAATTCCCCTCTGAGGAGAGAAGAGCGGCACTAAGTGATATTCGAGAATGTTCATCCACGAATGTTACAAAATTTAAATAAAAAGTCTTGCATAGTCCCGATCTTAATTTGCACAAGACAAAACGAAAATGTACACCGACAGAAGGACTGACACACGGGGTCCCAAAATGCGAAGCAAAGCCGCCTCTGTAAGAACAAACCCAGCGCAGTGTTAAGCCTGCTATGCTGAACTTTGATCTCCACGAAGGCAGCCAAATGCTCAGCAGTGGAGACGAGTTAAACGCATTCAATGAATCACGATTGTACTACATTGAATGTTGGATGGAAGAAAAAAAATATATAAACGGGACGGACTCACCAGACTGTACTTTTAAATAGAGCATAAAAGCACTTCTCTCTGGCGAAGGTGGAACTAGCACTTTTAAAAATTTTAACTTATTAGTTTGCTTTTGAAAACAGATTTAAAGTTTTTTTTTAATATATCCAAAATGTGGTTGATTTGTGGCAGCGGATATGCATCCATAACTTATTCGATCGACACTCAAGAGTTCGTCAATCTCAGTATTGATGATCTCTTGGATGACGGCGTCTTACGGGTAATATCTTTGTTTTACGGGTTGATGATCCTTCATTACAATTCGGTGTTCAGTTAGTTTTGTCAGTCCCGTGAGAGACTCGAAGTGGGGTATCTGTTTTGCTAGGAAGTCCATAATCATATTCTTTTCGCTGGGGACGAGATTGGTGGGGATTTCAATCTGGTAGCTATAGGACTTCCCTTCTCATTCCTGGTCTGATCCATACATTTCCTCTCCCCATAGCGTCATACTCAACTTTTATATGCCCAATTGTCCATACCTAGTATCAAAACGTCAGCTAGTCCCGGCAAAACAAAGAAATTCATCAGTATTGTGATTGTCGTGCCGACTGTCGTTTTGCGATCGACAGCCATATTTGCATTGAATAGTTCAAGAAAAGCTTACCCACCAAAAATATTTCATGTAGAGAAGGTTGCCAAGACTCAGAAGCTCAAACCGCTTTCATTGTTAAAAAGTTATCAGATCTCATATGGAGCCAAGCCCCTAACTCGACAAGGCTTTACTCTACAAATCCTAGCTCTAGAAACCCTACGTCTTGGTCAAAAAGTTTTTCTTGGCAGTTTCGCGGCCGTCGCACAGTCACTCATATGGACTTATGGTGAGAAGTTAGGTTACTGGTCTTTAATGTTGTGTCATGCATTAGATCCATAAAACGGCCAAGCCATACTTTTTGACCAAG
The DNA here is from genome assembly GCA_964036015.1 of Leptarthrus brevirostris. Lineage (NCBI taxonomy): Eukaryota > Metazoa > Arthropoda > Insecta > Diptera > Asilidae > Leptarthrus > Leptarthrus brevirostris. The sequence continues at coordinate 49,558,859 of OZ038374.1, forward strand.
AAGTAGGGTTTCTAGAGTAAGGGGTTGTAGAGTTAGGCCTTGTCGAGTTAGGGGCTTGGTTCCATATGAGATCTGATAACTTTTTAACAGTGAAATCGGTATGAGCTTGTGATTCTTGGCAACCTTTTTTACATGAAATGTTTTTGGTGGGGTTTCATATCTTTTTTTAAGATGCTCTAGTTCTTTTTATTTTATCGGGCTGTATTTCTTTTGCGTCAGCTATTCTTTTTTTCATAACCTACTCTCTATCATTGCCTCTTTTCCTTTTTGGCTTATTATTTGCAATAAGCGATAAATCAGGGTGCTACTTAGCTATTAACCGATTATATTCAACTATAGCTGACTGTTGCGTTTTATTTATATCAACTTAAAGCAGACTAAATTATCTTTCCAAAAAAGTTAAACTATGTACACTTTATTAACCGAAATCACGAGAAATCTCTGATTAAACCTAAAATTTCAGTCACAAACTAAATTTTCATCCAAAACGCAAGTAGTAAATCATGGTCCGACCATGGTCTGGTGCTTGTATTTTTTTACATTTCTCCTTCTGTGCCTACTAATAAGAAATTTTATATACAGACCTGAACCCCCTTTTATGGGGGTTGGAGGGTAAAAGTTACAGATTTCCTTATATTTTCGTAGTTTGTGTGTTAATTCTAGCCAGCATACCAAATTTCAGCTTTCTAAGATTTCAGAAAGTACCCTAGAGGTTTTGATGACGGATGACGTCTTTTGTTACTTCTAAAAATTGAAAAATCAATAAAATAAACAAAATCTCGTCGTTGTTGACGAGTGGAAACTGGAATAAATTGAAGGAAATTAGAAGGTATGACGGTCGGACTAGACGGTTGATATAAGAAAGATGGACGGCGGAAGGTGCTGTGCTCCTCTCAACTTATCTAGCGTCGGTTGAACTTGCGGAATTGGGTAGGCATCTCTGATGGATATTTTGTTAATCCCTCAGAATTCTACGCGAAATCGGTTCTCTCCATTCTTCTTTTTAACAATGACTACCGGAGAGCTGTACGGGCTGTTTGACGGTTCGATGACCCCATCATGTAACATCTGATCAACTTCCTTATTAAAAATTTTTTGAATGGCCGGGTTACGAGGGCTATAACGCTGCCGTACAGGTTCGTCGGTCGTGAGGTGTATGCGGTGCTGGATCAAGTGTGTAGTCCGTTGAATTTTGGGAGTTCGGCGGCCAAGAATGTGTCCAGTTTTTGGTCCGTTAGCGCGGTCCGGTCGTGCAGGCAACTCAGGGGTGAATCTTCATCGTATGAAGGGGTGAAATCGAATAGGTGTATCTGTAGTTTGCCTTTTCGCAAAATATCCATTCCTAATACCATGAATTCGGCAAGGGATGGCAGTACATAGAATTGGTGCCATATTTCGTTACCATGTATACGGGCGAGTATCGTAATCGCTTGTTTTATAGGTACTCGTTTTCCGTCGGCTAGCATTACGTCGCGAGTAGTAGTTCTGGTGACGAATCCGGGATATTCCCTATATTTTTGGAAGATACCGTCGGAGACGTATGAGTTTCCGGCACCAGTGTCTACTGATGCGCCCACGGTTTGATCGCTTATCTGCACTTCCGTCTGGAATCGTGTCGATCTCCATTAGCGGTGCTGGTTCGGTATAGTGTCCACGAGTTGTTGCTGGTGGTTCCCGGCTCGTCGGTTTTGATTTTTTTATTCACTTCTGACGGTGGTGTTTCCTTATCCTTCCTTGGTCAGTTGATACGGCTTTTGGTATTAGGAACGGTCGGCGGTGTGTTGATGACTCTGTCGCGATATCTGGTATGGCTTTTTCCGGACGGGTATCGACGATGACGGTATCCGATTCTGGTTTCGGTCGGTAGTGCGTGACCGGCACTTTCGGAGTTACTGGCACGGTTTTAGCTGGACTGGTATTAACGGTGACGGTATTCGGTTCTGGTATCGGTCGGTAGTGCGTTGCTGGCACTTTCGGAGTTACTGGTACGGTTTTAGCTGGACTGGTATTAACGGTAACTGGGCGTCACAAGTTTCCCTGGCGGCAGGTACAATCCTTAGTCAGTGTTCCCGTAGTGCCGTAATATGAGCAAAATATACGGGGTGGCCCTTGACACTGATCGCGCGTGTGGCCAGGTCGGCCGCATCTCCAACAGCAGTTCTGGCGATTGTATTCCTGTATTACAAGCATGGCGTTTTGTCTGCCAGTCGTGTCAGCGGTTCTAGAGGTTAGCTACGTCCCTTAGACAGTTCCGCTCAACACACGTACTAGGCCCGAGCAATTAGATTGCCCTTAACCTGCTTATATCTAGGTAGCTACATCCCTTAGACCATTCCGCACAACACGCGTACCAGGACCGAGCAATTAATTGTCCTTACACTGCTTATATCTAATTAGCTTAACTACGGTCTATGCTATTCCTTGAGCCGTTCCTAAGCTTGCACCAGTACTTGGCTCGAGCAGTGTACTGCCCTTAACCTACTGTAATTCTACCTACAGGAATTAGGTTCGGGAGGGCGGGATATCGTCTCGTGGCCGGCGCATATGGCCTAGCTTTCACTTGACGAGTGGAAACTGGAATAAATTGAAGGAAATTAGAAGGTAGGTGCTTGTTGCCAGTTCGGAATCTGGTACTTATAGCAAAAGTTTCAATTTCTCGTGCGAATTATATGAAGAAAAATAATATTTTCGCTTTATACTCCCAGTTTGGTTTCGCAAACAACTTTAATTCTGGGGTCCCGTGTTCGATTCCTAACAAATCCTCGCTTTTTATATTTCTGTAATTTGCTTCGCAATTATATGTCTTCAATTATATCACCCAATTTGGGGTTTTAAGGTGGAAAGGGGTTTTTAGTTCGCTTTTAGGCTTTATAGTTTTCAGCCGAAAATTAGAATCTTTACAAAATTCTATCGGAGAATATTATAAAAATCAAGAATTTAAAGAAATTAAACTTAAATTAATTCTAAAATGCTTCTTATTTAATTGAAAAATAACTACAATTAATCTTGATAAGTAACAAAAGACGTTCAAAATATTCACCGCCACTTTCGATGCATTTCAACAATCTCCTTCTAAGTCCCTGTTTAAGGCATATTGCAGCCAGCCTCTCCCGTATTTTCGTCGCTGAATTCCCAATTCGGCTAACTAAATCCTCCCTAGTGTTAACTGGGCTTGAATAAACTTCACCCTTCATTGTTCCCCATAAGAAAAAGTCCAATGGGGTAAGGTCTGGAGATCTAGCAGGCCAAGGAATCGGTGTACCTCCTCCAATCCAGCGGTTAGGAAATTTTTCACTTAGTTTTTCCTTCACAAGGTAAGCCATATGCGCTGGTACTTCATCGTGTTGGTGCAGCATTCTCCTTGGATTATCCATAGGGTTCTCCTCTATTATAATTGGCAGTTTATTGCCCAAAAATTCCACACAAAGCTCACTATTAAGAACTTACGGCAAAGTGCATGGTCCTACCAAATGGTCGCCGATGATACCAGTGCAAACATTGACACTGAATCTCTGTTGAAATGATGTCACCTTTCTCCTGCGTGGGTTAGTCTCCAACCAGGTATGGAGGCTATGGAAGTTCGTGATACCATCCCTGGTGTATTGAGATTCATTCGTCCACAGAATTCGCTCCAGAAACGCACTATCGTCAATGCCACGTTTCAGAAGCCAAGTGCTAAATATTAGTGTTCTCTCAGAATCTCCTTCCGGTAGTCCTTGGGCTGGGTGATGATGATGTGGTCGTAATCCCCCTCGATAAATAACCCTCCAAACCTTAGATGACGACACTCCTAATCACCTTGCGACTCGCGTCGTGCTCTTCTCATGGTTCTGCCTCACGATGGTGATTATTTGGTACTCGACGTCGGCAGAAGTTCCCAAAGTTTCGGGTCATGTCTACAGGTTGTGTGAAGTTACACTTCCTGTTTCTCTTAACCTTTGGAAAGTCCTTGTGTATACCTTTCTTTGGAGTGCTCGTCGGGTAGGGAATCTCCTTTGGTATTCTAGTACAGCCGCTCTCTCTTTTCCGTCTAACCATGAATGTAAAGAATATCCGCGTATTAATCAAAACTAAATACTGTCGTTTTTTACTAATTTGTGCTTAAAAACACCCGTACTTATTGATTTGCTTTTCAACTATGATAGGTATTCTTGTTTACTGACCCTTTTTTATAGCAAAATTTCCATCAGGTACGATTAACAAAACGCCAGGATACAAGGATGTGAATTCTGGCTAACACATACTAATATCGGATATAAAACAAAATTACTCTAACATTTTTATAACTTTTTCGCAGCAATAATTAAAAATGATTACCTGTTAACCAAAAACCAACATTTTTTACCCTTTATCATAAAAATTTTGTTTACTTAAAGAATTTGCTACCTAAAGTGCAATAAAATAATTAGGTAGTCAGAGATTTCTAAGGATGCGGTTTTTCTAATTCTTTGTCTACCTTGCCATGCTGTACTTTTTGGAAAGGTACTAAGACGCGTATTCCAATAAAAATAAAAAAGGGGTATACTAATTACATAAATTTCGGAGACAATTTGGAAAAATGCTGAAATTTTGTTAATTTCAAAACTAACAAGAATAAATAAACATATAACAATGTTGTCTACCACACTTACTTTTTTAAAACGAACACGGAGTGTAGACCGGTTTCAGCCTTCATTGTTATATGTTTATTTATTCTTGTTAGTTATGGCTTACCACACAATGTCTATAATAAAGATTGAGTTAATTTCAAAACATTTTTTTCAATTTTGGCCGTGACTGTACCTGCAGCGGTAGTAGTCAGATGAACATTGTTGACAATTTTGGAAAGGCCATTGGGATAGAAGTTGTTTAGCGTTCGTTTGAGTTCGCTATGTTGAGTAGATAAAAAGATAAAAATAAAAGAGTAGCAGCGAGCATACCATGGAAAACTGAAATTTATGAATCACCCTGTAACTCCCAAATGGTTGAGATTGCCCCCCCCCCCCCCCTGCCATACAATTTTTTGTTTTTCTAGGTGAGAGCTATCATTTGTATTCGTATTGACCTCTAGAAACGTTACACCCTGTATACATATATATATATATATATATATATATATATATATATATATATATATGTATTCATATCGCATAATCATCTCTCAGGCGTACAACTGAGAAATAGTGCCGTGTATTATGTTAGTGATTCAGTAGAAGTGGAACTTTATATCGTTGGGTGTGCTAATTAGCTCGCAACCCCTGTATATATATATATATATATATATATATATATATATATATATATATATATATATATATATATATACTAAAATTTGTCGAACGAAAGCAAGGCAAAAATAAATTTAAAAAAACAAAACAATTAAAGGCAAAAGTGGATTTTTGAACTTTACTTTTATTCACGATTCTCACTAGCGAGTACAATTTACAAATTAACTAACTGTATTCTAACCTTATCGTACGAAATGATTAAAAAAGACTGCCTCTGTGGCTTAACTTAAGCTTTTATCAAACCTTTTCTTATTGCAGGGAAACGTTGAGGAAAACGTGAAGGAATGCGGCTTTTTTGCGAGTTTAATGTGGAGCTTGTAATGTAGAGCTAGCCGTCTGTGGGAATTTCCTGTCGTGCGATATGATGTTCATTGGGTTTATGCTGAGGTAAGTTCGCAGGCGTAAATCGTGAGAATTTGCGTCTTTGAGGAAATCTGCAGGTTGAGATTTGATAACTTCGAATTTCTATGAAAATGGTGAAGGTTCATCATGCTGGGATGTAACTCCTCCCTCCTTAGGCATCGACTCCCGGCGGTTATCCTTTAGTTGAATCTTCACGTTCGTTTGTCCTCTTTTAAGGCGCATGACTATGTATAGGCCTATGATAAGTACTGCGAAGGCGATGATAAGGTTTATGGTTATGTTTACATGCCATCTCTGCGTGTTGCTGAATTTGACTTCTTCCAGGTGAATCGTATTATTGATGTGGTTGAAGTAGAGCTTTTGCAAGTCGAAATCGTGTACCACTTCGTCGATACTTATGTTTCGTTCTACATTTGGTAAGATATTACTCCGATATTCGGTCCCTGTGTTCTCTAGTTGAAAGCTTCCGATCGAAATTCTGCAGTTAGTAAATTTGATGATGTTGTTTCCCTTTATTTTGACTCCCAGCCGTTCACCACAATTGTTCACTAGTAAAGTCTCCTTTAGATTTTTGGTTATTACTACGTTATCTAATTTTGCTTCAATTTCTTCCGTGTTATTCCTGCGGTAGCTACACTTCATAATCCTCTTATTTAATAAATTTGAAATACAATGATCTTGATATAAGATAAGTTCCTTTTTTAGAATGTGTTTTTTTCTATGTTTAAAAAGATACTCTGTCTAGAGACAATTACTTTATCTACGTTAATTAGCTCTAATGAATCATTTTTATTTGGAACTTTTTTGATAATTGTTCTGTAGTATTGACTCTTTACAAAATTTGGTATGGATAATACAAAAAATGTCATTATCTCTAATTTCTTCCTCTGTAAAAATATCCCTAGGTAAGATTTCTAATTTACTAGCTAAAATTATCTCCTTAATATCCGAAATTTGCTTTGACAGTATATTGATATTCTCATTAAGTTCTGTTGTGATCATAAAAAATTTTAGTTCCTGATCGATCTTGTTTACATGGTTTTCAAATTCTTTTATTTTATTGGTAATCCTATCTTGTACATTATTGATATGGTTTGTAATGTTCTCCACCTGGTCTGAGATTTGTTTGTTGATCGATACTTGATCGTTTAAGTTTTTTATAATGTTTCTGTTATTTTTCTCAACTGTTTCGAAGTGTCTTTGGATTTCTTCGCGATCATTGTCATCCATCACGCCGGTCAAGTATTTGAGGCCTTTACCCACAAGGTTAATTAGTCCTCGTTTACTTACGTGGTGTGGGATAATGCTATTAAAATTTTCTTTGAAATGTTTAAGATTGTAAAGTAAGGTTGCTCGAATTTCTGTTTTTTCATGAAGCTGGATTATGTTTGTTTCGATTTTACTAATACTATCTTCGTATTGGCCTAAGTCTATCACATGCATGATTCTCTTGTAACTCTGGACTATTTTAATTTCTGATTCATTGAAAAGGATGTACCCATTTCCAGAATGTATTTCATCTATCTCCAATGACGATTGCGCCAAGGTGCAAGAAGATGTAAGTAGTAGTAGTATAAGCAATATCAAGCCTGAAATTAAAGGGAAGGTGGTATATTAAGTTTCATATTTTAGCTTTCTTTTGAATTGGTTAATATAACGAGGTAAGGTTTCCTTGTTGACTTTGAAATGTTCCTCCGTTGATTTCCTAATATTAACCTTCTTATGGTAAGGTTGGAGTTTAGTGACACGATTAAGTTTGAGGTAGTTTGAAGGTTTGGCTTTGAATCTTCCCCAGTTGCACCTTTCAATTCTTTTCTCCTTATTTTTAAACAGAATTTGCTGTATTGAGGGATATTCCTTGGGATCAATTTTTCCGTTTAGGAAATCGATAGGTTTTCTTGCCGTTGAAGAATGGGTCGTTTCGTTATAGACTTTGAGGCTTTTGATAACCGGATCTTCGTCTAATGGCGGTCCCTGTTCTTTTTCGATGGCACTCAAGATTCTCAAGTGTTCGTTGAGTGTGTTGTGGAACCGCTCTATATCAGCGTTACTAGTATGGTTGTTCGGGGTAGTGAAGTGGACGTCCATCCCTTCGCTTTTCAGAAAGTTTATGAAATTTAAACTATTAAATCCCTTTTCTTGATCTGTGATGATCTTTTTGGGCTTTCCAAATGAAGCAATGTATTGCATGGCAGCATTTTTTAAGTCTGCCCAACTTCTGGATTTTAGGGCTATGACCTGCGCGTGTTTGGTAAATTTATCGATGACTGTTAGGTATGGATTTCCTTTATTTTTAAACCAAATGTCCATGTGGACTATATCTAGAGGTCTACTTGGGGTTTCCGTAGTTTTAAATGGGAGTTTAAGGGGGTACCTTTCATATTTGGCAGTGTTACAAATATGACAATTGTTTATCACCTTTTGAATTTCCTGCTTGAACTTTGGGAAGTAAAATTTGTTCTTTAACTCGAGGTAGACGTCGTTAATACCTCTATGGTTTGTCTTATTGTGTTGTTCTAATATTCGTTCCTGGAGTTCGTGTCGATCTTTCATATCTTCGAGCATGAAGGAAGATTTGTTTATTTTTAGTACCTTTTTCTTTGAGAAATGTTTTAAGTAAGTATTTTGGAACGAACTGTAAATGTTAATATCTTCAATCATAACTCCTACTATTCCTTTGCATGGAACATGGTCTTTTAGGATGTGAATGAAATAATCTTCGTCAGGGGCAGGGTGTCTGAATGTTCTCCTAGTTCGACTGTGAATTCTTTCGACATTTACTTTGGCTGGGGAACCTTTTTCTATGATAATCTGTGTTTTATAAAAATTTAAAGGCGATTCAGTTATTGGAATGTATTCGGAGTTGTCTTCGTCAGCTGAGTGCATTGTTGCGTCTGTTGACCGGATTTCGTCGATTTCCTCTTCGTTCGCATGTATTTCTACTCTTGATAGTGCATCAGCGACTTTGTTTTCTCTACCGTGTAGGTACTCAATATCAAAATTGAATTCTTCCAGTTTAACCTTCCACCTTTGTAATTTCGAGTTTGGTTCTTTTAGATTATGGAGCCACTGCAATGGCTTGTGATCAGTCCTAATCACGCATTTTCTACCGTAAAGGTATGGGCGAAAATATTTAACTGCCCAGACTATCGAAAGCAGTTCCTTTTCGATAGTCGAATATCTACACTCGTGTTCGTTAAGAGTTCGAGAGGCGTAACACACCGGATGATTATCTTGGCTTAATACTGCACCTACAGCAAAATTACTTGCATCTGTGGTTAGTGTGAACTTTTTGGAGAAGTCTGGGTATACCAGGATTGGATCTGATATTATTAATAGCTTTAACTTAATGAAAGCTTCTCTATACTCAGGGTTGTTAACGTCTATACGTTTATCCCTTTTTAGATATGCCGTCATCGGTTTCGCAATTTTTGCAAAGTCTTTAATAAATTTGCGATAATATCCGACGAGGCCTAGGAAAGATCTTATTTCCTTTGGTGTCTTGGGGATTGGAAATTTGGTTTTATTCCTTTGGTTGTTATAATGTGACCAAAAAACTCTGTTTCTTGTTTCAGAAATTCACTTTTATCAAGCTGTATTTTTAGGTTTGCATCTTGCAATTTCTTTAATATTTTCTGTAAAGAAACGAAGTGCTCTTCTTTACTGGTACTGAAAATTACGATATCGTCTAGGTAGACGTAACAAATTTTCCCAATGAATTCTTTCAAGACGGAATTCATTAGTCGTTGGAAAGAGGCAGGAGCATTCTTTAATCCGAATGGCATTCTGACAAATTCATAGTGTCCACTATCCGTGCTAAATGCGGTCTTTTTGATGTCATCTTTTTCTATTTCTATTTGGTGGAAGCCTTTGGCTAGATCGAGCGTCGTGAAATACATAGCACGACTAAATTTATCCAAAATATCCTCCATGTTTGGGATAGGATATTTGTCGTCGATTGTGACGTTATTCAACTTCCGGTAATCGATAACAATGCGCCATTTTTGCTTCCCGGACGCATCTCGTTTTTTTTTAACCACCCATATGGGTGCCGAATATGGCGAGTTACTGGGTCTAATGATACCCTGATTTAGCATATTGTCGATTTGTTCATGAACTTCCTGGCGATGAACTTCGGGATAGCGATAAAGCTTTGTGTGAATGGGAATTTCATTCGTAGTATTAATTTTGTGTTTTATTTCGTGTGTAAAGCTTAGCTTCTTTATAGAAGGCTTCGTCGATTTATGATTTTCAGAAGCTCGGTCTTTGTGTTCGAGTGTAAATGATCACATCTAATTACTTTTTCGTCGAGAAATATTTCGTTTTGGAACGTATCCAATTCTTTCAAGGGGACGGGGATTTGGTATTCTCTTTCTTCGTCTGAGCTGAAGAAGAGTGGAATTTTGTTTCCTGTGTTCAATCTCAAAATTTTATCCTTATAATTGATTTCAGCTTGAAGAGGAAGCATAATGTTATTTCCTATTAAGCCGTCAAACTTGTCATGAAATTTCATTTCTAAGAACTCTAACTTGTCATTTGAATCGAACTCTACAAATGGTTCGATTGTTATTTTGGTATCACAAGATATTGTATTAATTAATGTTTTAATGTTGATAGGCGTTATCTTGCTAGCATATATGGGATTGCAAATACCCGAATTAATTATGCTCATTGTGGCGCCCGAATCAACGATAAATTTTGGAGGTCTTCCTCGCGATTGCAATTTTATATAAGGAAGTTGTTGTCCTCCGAGGCTATTAAGGGAAAACTTTCTATTTGGTTTTGTGTTTCTACGGAGTGAATTCTAGAGTTAACTGTTCCGTCAACCTCCATAGCTTCAGACCTCTTATTATTATTTAAGTTGAATTGTTGGTTTTGTCTAGGGTTCTGTAAACTGTTGGGTTGTGAAGTTCTGCGGTAAAAATTTGATCGATTATAATTATTTTGCATAGAATTTCGGTTATTAAATGATTGAGGTTGTGGTCTGTTATGTTAAAATGATCTAGAGTTAAATTTTTGTCGATTATAATTGCCTTGTCTGGAATTCTGATTATTTAATGGTTGAAATTGCGTTCTATTAAGTTGAAAAGGTCTAGGATTGAGATTCGGCTGATTGCAATTATTTTGCCTGGAATTCGAGTTATTACTGTGATAGTTACTTTGTACCTGTATACGAGAATTTCCATTTCTATTCGAATTAAATTTGGATGGGTTGTAGTACGCATAATTACTTTCAAATAGAATGTCTAGGGCCTTCTCTAGTGTTGAGGGGTTTCGGCTGAACAGAATCGAACGCATCGGTTCTGGAAGTTTATCTTTGAATACTGTTAGGCCCGTCGCGATATTTGCTTTGGTTGTGCGTTCTGAATCGGGCTCATCTCTGACTTTATTATTTAACCTTCTCAGAATGCCTTTGATTTCACTGTATAAGTCAACGCTATTTGTAATAAAACTCACACCTCGTAGCTCGTCAAAATTTGCAAAGACGACTTTTTATCGCCACAATGATTAATTAGTATTGATTTAATTTCAGACCAGGTCTCTACATTGTAATGTGTGTGCGGAATTAGTGCAACGTGAAGTTGCCGCAGGAGGTCCAAGTGGCACGCGCTAGCTGGCAGCACGTCCTAGCTCGTCGGTATGGGGTCAGGGTCCTTGGACATCCTATCACACATCGCAAACAGAAGTTCGCGTGCCTGTGGCGAGAGAAGGTTGTGGACTCCTTCTCTCAGGTCTGCCACAAAGGATAAAAATAAACAAGAACAGATGAAAGGAAGAACAAGAGGTCTGGTGTCACCTGCTGTTCCTAGCCCCACTGAACCATCTTGAAAAGAAAACGCAAGAAAAATTAACCCCCATTACGCGATGGTTCAGTCACTAACCCACTCCATCCCTGTACCTGGCTAGGGTACAGGCCCAACCTGTAAGAGATGCTGAAAAATAAGAACTAAATAAATAAAATTAAAAACATGAGGATGGAGGGAAATGGAAGAGGGAAGGATACAAGGGGATAAGAAGCTTCATTAAGGGTTTCCTGAAACAAAAATGATTAAAATGCCATGATTCAATTACACAAAAAAAAGTATCGACTTTCCTTTAATTATAATCTTATGGCCTAAAGCTGAATTTGAAAGCTATCGTATGTAGTGCATTTACATCCTAATCTACATTCGAGCACAAGTCAAAGAAAAAGAAAATTTTAAACTTATACTACTTCATCTATCCGAGATTATTCGAAACAAATTCATGCTAACCGTTCTTGATTACTTCTTAATTAAATGCAAAAAGGGTAATTCAAGGTACACATACACATTCTCTCATTCTTTTTAACAATTTCGGCTTACTGACGCGTGAGAGAGTATCTTATTACTAAGTGACTAATCACTAAGTTAATCCCGAACGAAGACAAAAAGCTTTTCGTATTCGCGAGGGAAGCGGGGTATCGCTTCAATTAAAATTAACAAATTGTTGCCTAACTTAGCAAAACTAAAATGATTAAGACAAGTCTTTTCAAATTCTCACATGCTCTAAAGGAGACGACTGTATTATTCATTTGAAATCCGAAACTAAACAACAAAAAGACGTATATAATCTTGACTCATAAATTATGATCGAAGTATTTTGGATGATCGCATCGTGTCGTATAATTTTAAATAGTTCTAATGCAAATTTAACTAAGTATACTTAACGCACGATGGATTTATGCAAAATTGTCATGTAGTTTGTCGCAATACAAAATGATCTTATAGTAAATTTTATGAATTAGGTATAATAATTTCAACAAAACAAGAAAAATATATACATGTATAGAAAATATAGCAATATAAGAGTAATTTTCTAACTACTTATCGTGGCATAAACGGTTGACAAGCCATTACCTTCCTTAATGAGACTAGTGTTGTTTTATTTTCTTCTCTATTTCCGGTTGAAAAGGGGCTCGAACTGGCCTCTTACACGGGTCTTCAATACAATTTGGCAGGGGCTTAAAGCCAATGTACCCTCACGAATGACGTTGGTGCTTTATCGCATGTGAGGCCACAAAAATTGAAAATTTACAATTTCATTACTAACCTTTCGGTGCCTAGGGCTATTGAAGGAGTGATGAGTTAAATGGTGGGGCATACTGCGGGGCTTATTTTGTAATTAGCTTGGCTTCCTTGTAGCCTTTTCTTGCTGAGCCCGATGTCTGTCAAAATTCCTTGATAAAGGAGAGTCTTCCAAGTTTTAAGTGGCCATTGTAAAGGGTAGCAATTTTCCCTTTTTATTCTCTTTTGTGTGGCAACTTTTTACTTTAAATTGCTGTTTGTTATAGTTAATACTGAAAAAGGTTAAGAGTGAATTACTTTTTATGCCTGATTTGGGCGTCACTTCATACCTGTTTATAGGGCTCAGTGTTATGTGGTAGGATTGAACGCTGGTCGCCGATGTGTAAGCAAGGAGAACGCTCAGGTCCAGGCAAACATACATGCCACTGTATGGCAACCAAGGCTAAAATAAAACTTGCCGCTGCCTTCCACAATGTCTTTCTTGTATTAATTCCCTCGGCACGAATGATACATATATATATATATATATATATATATATATATATATATATATATATATATATATGTATTCATATCGCATAATCATCTCTCAGGCGTACAACTGAGAAATAGTGCCGTGTATTATGTTAGTGATTCAGTAGAAGTGGAACTTTATATCGTTGGGTGTGCTAATTAGCTCGCAACCCCTGTATATATATATATATATATATATATATATATATATATATATATATATATATATATATATATATATATATATATATATATACTAAAATTTGTCGAACGAAAGCAAGGCAAAAATAAATTTAAAAAAACAAAACAATTAAAGGCAAAAGTGGATTTTTGAACTTTACTTTTATTCACGATTCTCACTAGCGAGTACAATTTACAAATTAACTAACTGTATTCTAACCTTATCGTACGAAATGATTAAAAAAGACTGCCTCTGTGGCTTAACTTAAGCTTTTATCAAACCTTTTCTTATTGCAGGGAAACGTTGAGGAAAACGTGAAGGAATGCGGCTTTTTTGCGAGTTTAATGTGGAGCTTGTAATGTAGAGCTAGCCGTCTGTGGGAATTTCCTGTCGTGCGATATGATGTTCATTGGGTTTATGCTGAGGTAAGTTCGCAGGCGTAAATCGTGAGAATTTGCGTCTTTGAGGAAATCTGCAGGTTGAGATTTGATAACTTCGAATTTCTATGAAAATGGTGAAGGTTCATCATGCTGGGATGTAACTCCTCCCTCCTTAGGCATCGACTCCCGGCGGTTATCCTTTAGTTGAATCTTCACGTTCGTTTGTCCTCTTTTAAGGCGCATGACTATGTATAGGCCTATGATAAGTACTGCGAAGGCGATGATAAGGTTTATGGTTATGTTTACATGCCATCTCTGCGTGTTGCTGAATTTGACTTCTTCCAGGTGAATCGTATTATTGATGTGGTTGAAGTAGAGCTTTTGCAAGTCGAAATCGTGTACCACTTCGTCGATACTTATGTTTCGTTCTACATTTGGTAAGATATTACTCCGATATTCGGTCCCTGTGTTCTCTAGTTGAAAGCTTCCGATCGAAATTCTGCAGTTAGTAAATTTGATGATGTTGTTTCCCTTTATTTTGACTCCCAGCCGTTCACCACAATTGTTCACTAGTAAAGTCTCCTTTAGATTTTTGGTTATTACTACGTTATCTAATTTTGCTTCAATTTCTTCCGTGTTATTCCTGCGGTAGCTACACTTCATAATCCTCTTATTTAATAAATTTGAAATACAATGATCTTGATATAAGATAAGTTCCTTTTTTAGAATGTGTTTTTTTCTATGTTTAAAAAGATACTCTGTCTAGAGACAATTACTTTATCTACGTTAATTAGCTCTAATGAATCATTTTTATTTGGAACTTTTTTGATAATTGTTCTGTAGTATTGACTCTTTACAAAATTTGGTATGGATAATACAAAAAATGTCATTATCTCTAATTTCTTCCTCTGTAAAAATATCCCTAGGTAAGATTTCTAATTTACTAGCTAAAATTATCTCCTTAATATCCGAAATTTGCTTTGACAGTATATTGATATTCTCATTAAGTTCTGTTGTGATCATAAAAAATTTTAGTTCCTGATCGATCTTGTTTACATGGTTTTCAAATTCTTTTATTTTATTGGTAATCCTATCTTGTACATTATTGATATGGTTTGTAATGTTCTCCACCTGGTCTGAGATTTGTTTGTTGATCGATACTTGATCGTTTAAGTTTTTTATAATGTTTCTGTTATTTTTCTCAACTGTTTCGAAGTGTCTTTGGATTTCTTCGCGATCATTGTCATCCATCACGCCGGTCAAGTATTTGAGGCCTTTACCCACAAGGTTAATTAGTCCTCGTTTACTTACGTGGTGTGGGATAATGCTATTAAAATTTTCTTTGAAATGTTTAAGATTGTAAAGTAAGGTTGCTCGAATTTCTGTTTTTTCATGAAGCTGGATTATGTTTGTTTCGATTTTACTAATACTATCTTCGTATTGGCCTAAGTCTATCACATGCATGATTCTCTTGTAACTCTGGACTATTTTAATTTCTGATTCATTGAAAAGGATGTACCCATTTCCAGAATGTATTTCATCTATCTCCAATGACGATTGCGCCAAGGTGCAAGAAGATGTAAGTAGTAGTAGTATAAGCAATATCAAGCCTGAAATTAAAGGGAAGGTGGTATATTAAGTTTCATATTTTAGCTTTCTTTTGAATTGGTTAATATAACGAGGTAAGGTTTCCTTGTTGACTTTGAAATGTTCCTCCGTTGATTTCCTAATATTAACCTTCTTATGGTAAGGTTGGAGTTTAGTGACACGATTAAGTTTGAGGTAGTTTGAAGGTTTGGCTTTGAATCTTCCCCAGTTGCACCTTTCAATTCTTTTCTCCTTATTTTTAAACAGAATTTGCTGTATTGAGGGATATTCCTTGGGATCAATTTTTCCGTTTAGGAAATCGATAGGTTTTCTTGCCGTTGAAGAATGGGTCGTTTCGTTATAGACTTTGAGGCTTTTGATAACCGGATCTTCGTCTAATGGCGGTCCCTGTTCTTTTTCGATGGCACTCAAGATTCTCAAGTGTTCGTTGAGTGTGTTGTGGAACCGCTCTATATCAGCGTTACTAGTATGGTTGTTCGGGGTAGTGAAGTGGACGTCCATCCCTTCGCTTTTCAGAAAGTTTATGAAATTTAAACTATTAAATCCCTTTTCTTGATCTGTGATGATCTTTTTGGGCTTTCCAAATGAAGCAATGTATTGCATGGCAGCATTTTTTAAGTCTGCCCAACTTCTGGATTTTAGGGCTATGACCTGCGCGTGTTTGGTAAATTTATCGATGACTGTTAGGTATGGATTTCCTTTATTTTTAAACCAAATGTCCATGTGGACTATATCTAGAGGTCTACTTGGGGTTTCCGTAGTTTTAAATGGGAGTTTAAGGGGGTACCTTTCATATTTGGCAGTGTTACAAATATGACAATTGTTTATCACCTTTTGAATTTCCTGCTTGAACTTTGGGAAGTAAAATTTGTTCTTTAACTCGAGGTAGACGTCGTTAATACCTCTATGGTTTGTCTTATTGTGTTGTTCTAATATTCGTTCCTGGAGTTCGTGTCGATCTTTCATATCTTCGAGCATGAAGGAAGATTTGTTTATTTTTAGTACCTTTTTCTTTGAGAAATGTTTTAAGTAAGTATTTTGGAACGAACTGTAAATGTTAATATCTTCAATCATAACTCCTACTATTCCTTTGCATGGAACATGGTCTTTTAGGATGTGAATGAAATAATCTTCGTCAGGGGCAGGGTGTCTGAATGTTCTCCTAGTTCGACTGTGAATTCTTTCGACATTTACTTTGGCTGGGGAACCTTTTTCTATGATAATCTGTGTTTTATAAAAATTTAAAGGCGATTCAGTTATTGGAATGTATTCGGAGTTGTCTTCGTCAGCTGAGTGCATTGTTGCGTCTGTTGACCGGATTTCGTCGATTTCCTCTTCGTTCGCATGTATTTCTACTCTTGATAGTGCATCAGCGACTTTGTTTTCTCTACCGTGTAGGTACTCAATATCAAAATTGAATTCTTCCAGTTTAACCTTCCACCTTTGTAATTTCGAGTTTGGTTCTTTTAGATTATGGAGCCACTGCAATGGCTTGTGATCAGTCCTAATCACGCATTTTCTACCGTAAAGGTATGGGCGAAAATATTTAACTGCCCAGACTATCGAAAGCAGTTCCTTTTCGATAGTCGAATATCTACACTCGTGTTCGTTAAGAGTTCGAGAGGCGTAACACACCGGATGATTATCTTGGCTTAATACTGCACCTACAGCAAAATTACTTGCATCTGTGGTTAGTGTGAACTTTTTGGAGAAGTCTGGGTATACCAGGATTGGATCTGATATTATTAATAGCTTTAACTTAATGAAAGCTTCTCTATACTCAGGGTTGTTAACGTCTATACGTTTATCCCTTTTTAGATATGCCGTCATCGGTTTCGCAATTTTTGCAAAGTCTTTAATAAATTTGCGATAATATCCGACGAGGCCTAGGAAAGATCTTATTTCCTTTGGTGTCTTGGGGATTGGAAATTTGGTTTTATTCCTTTGGTTGTTATAATGTGACCAAAAAACTCTGTTTCTTGTTTCAGAAATTCACTTTTATCAAGCTGTATTTTTAGGTTTGCATCTTGCAATTTCTTTAATATTTTCTGTAAAGAAACGAAGTGCTCTTCTTTACTGGTACTGAAAATTACGATATCGTCTAGGTAGACGTAACAAATTTTCCCAATGAATTCTTTCAAGACGGAATTCATTAGTCGTTGGAAAGAGGCAGGAGCATTCTTTAATCCGAATGGCATTCTGACAAATTCATAGTGTCCACTATCCGTGCTAAATGCGGTCTTTTTGATGTCATCTTTTTCTATTTCTATTTGGTGGAAGCCTTTGGCTAGATCGAGCGTCGTGAAATACATAGCACGACTAAATTTATCCAAAATATCCTCCATGTTTGGGATAGGATATTTGTCGTCGATTGTGACGTTATTCAACTTCCGGTAATCGATAACAATGCGCCATTTTTGCTTCCCGGACGCATCTCGTTTTTTTTTAACCACCCATATGGGTGCCGAATATGGCGAGTTACTGGGTCTAATGATACCCTGATTTAGCATATTGTCGATTTGTTCATGAACTTCCTGGCGATGAACTTCGGGATAGCGATAAAGCTTTGTGTGAATGGGAATTTCATTCGTAGTATTAATTTTGTGTTTTATTTCGTGTGTAAAGCTTAGCTTCTTTATAGAAGGCTTCGTCGATTTATGATTTTCAGAAGCTCGGTCTTTGTGTTCGAGTGTAAATGATCACATCTAATTACTTTTTCGTCGAGAAATATTTCGTTTTGGAACGTATCCAATTCTTTCAAGGGGACGGGGATTTGGTATTCTCTTTCTTCGTCTGAGCTGAAGAAGAGTGGAATTTTGTTTCCTGTGTTCAATCTCAAAATTTTATCCTTATAATTGATTTCAGCTTGAAGAGGAAGCATAATGTTATTTCCTATTAAGCCGTCAAACTTGTCATGAAATTTCATTTCTAAGAACTCTAACTTGTCATTTGAATCGAACTCTACAAATGGTTCGATTGTTATTTTGGTATCACAAGATATTGTATTAATTAATGTTTTAATGTTGATAGGCGTTATCTTGCTAGCATATATGGGATTGCAAATACCCGAATTAATTATGCTCATTGTGGCGCCCGAATCAACGATAAATTTTGGAGGTCTTCCTCGCGATTGCAATTTTATATAAGGAAGTTGTTGTCCTCCGAGGCTATTAAGGGAAAACTTTCTATTTGGTTTTGTGTTTCTACGGAGTGAATTCTAGAGTTAACTGTTCCGTCAACCTCCATAGCTTCAGACCTCTTATTATTATTTAAGTTGAATTGTTGGTTTTGTCTAGGGTTCTGTAAACTGTTGGGTTGTGAAGTTCTGCGGTAAAAATTTGATCGATTATAATTATTTTGCATAGAATTTCGGTTATTAAATGATTGAGGTTGTGGTCTGTTATGTTAAAATGATCTAGAGTTAAATTTTTGTCGATTATAATTGCCTTGTCTGGAATTCTGATTATTTAATGGTTGAAATTGCGTTCTATTAAGTTGAAAAGGTCTAGGATTGAGATTCGGCTGATTGCAATTATTTTGCCTGGAATTCGAGTTATTACTGTGATAGTTACTTTGTACCTGTATACGAGAATTTCCATTTCTATTCGAATTAAATTTGGATGGGTTGTAGTACGCATAATTACTTTCAAATAGAATGTCTAGGGCCTTCTCTAGTGTTGAGGGGTTTCGGCTGAACAGAATCGAACGCATCGGTTCTGGAAGTTTATCTTTGAATACTGTTAGGCCCGTCGCGATATTTGCTTTGGTTGTGCGTTCTGAATCGGGCTCATCTCTGACTTTATTTTTAACCTTCTCAGAATGCCTTTGATTTCACTGTATAAGTCAACGCTATTTGTAATAAAACTCACACCTCGTAGCTCGTCAAAATTTGCAAAGACGACTTTTTATCGCCACAATGATTAATTAGTATTGATTTAATTTCAGACCAGGTCTCTACATTGTAATGTGTGTGCGGAATTAGTGCAACGTGAAGTTGCCGCAGGAGGTCCAAGTGGCACGCGCTAGCTGGCAGCACGTCCTAGCTCGTCGGTATGGGGTCAGGGTCCTTGGACATCCTATCACACATCGCAAACAGAAGTTCGCGTGCCTGTGGCGAGAGAAGGTTGTGGACTCCTTCTCTCAGGTCTGCCACAAAGGATAAAAATAAACAAGAACAGATGAAAGGAAGAACAACAGGTCTGGTGTCACCTGCTGTTCCTAGCCCCACTGAACCATCTTGAAAAGAAAACGCAAGAAAAATTAACCCCCATTACGCGATGGTTCAGTCACTAACCCACTCCATCCCTGTACAGGGTACAGGCCCAACCTGTAAGAGATGCTGAAAAATAAGAACTAAATAAATAAAATTAAAAACATGAGGATGGAGGGAAATGGAAGAGGGAAGGATACAAGGGGATAAGAAGCTTCATTAAGGGTTTCCTGAAACAAAAATGATTAAAATGCCATGATTCAATTACACAAAAAAAAGTATCGACTTTCCTTTAATTATAATCTTATGGCCTAAAGCTGAATTTGAAAGCTATCGTATGTAGTGCATTTACATCCTAATCTACATTCGAGCACAAGTCAAAGAAAAAGAAAATTTTAAACTTATACTACTTCATCTATCCGAGATTATTCGAAACAAATTCATGCTAACCGTTCTTGATTACTTCTTAATTAAATGCAAAAAGGGTAATTCAAGGTACACATACACATTCTCTCATTCTTTTTAACAATTTCGGCTTACTGACGCGTGAGAGAGTATCTTATTACTAAGTGACTAATCACTAAGTTAATCCCGAACGAAGACAAAAAGCTTTTCGTATTCGCGAGGGAAGCGGGGTATCGCTTCAATTAAAATTAACAAATTGTTGCCTAACTTAGCAAAACTAAAATGATTAAGACAAGTCTTTTCAAATTCTCACATGCTCTAAAGGAGACGACTGTATTATTCATTTGAAATCCGAAACTAAACAACAAAAAGACGTATATAATCTTGACTCATAAATTATGATCGAAGTATTTTGGATGATCGCATCGTGTCGTATAATTTTAAATAGTTCTAATGCAAATTTAACTAAGTATACTTAACGCACGATGGATTTATGCAAAATTGTCATGTAGTTTGTCGCAATACAAAATGATCTTATAGTAAATTTTATGAATTAGGTATAATAATTTCAACAAAACAAGAAAAATATATACATGTATAGAAAATATAGCAATATAAGAGTAATTTTCTAACTACTTATCGTGGCATAAACGGTTGACAAGCCATTACCTTCCTTAATGAGACTAGTGTTGTTTTATTTTCTTCTCTATTTCCGGTTGAAAAGGGGCTCGAACTGGCCTCTTACACGGGTCTTCAATACAATTTGGCAGGGGCTTAAAGCCAATGTACCCTCACGAATGACGTTGGTGCTTTATCGCATGTGAGGCCACAAAAATTGAAAATTTACAATTTCATTACTAACCTTTCGGTGCCTAGGGCTATTGAAGGAGTGATGAGTTAAATGGTGGGGCATACTGCGGGGCTTATTTTGTAATTAGCTTGGCTTCCTTGTAGCCTTTTCTTGCTGAGCCCGATGTCTGTCAAAATTCCTTGATAAAGGAGAGTCTTCCAAGTTTTAAGTGGCCATTGTAAAGGGTAGCAATTTTCCCTTTTTATTCTCTTTTGTGTGGCAACTTTTTACTTTAAATTGCTGTTTGTTATAGTTAATACTGAAAAAGGTTAAGAGTGAATTACTTTTTATGCCTGATTTGGGCGTCACTTCATACCTGTTTATAGGGCTCAGTGTTATGTGGTAGGATTGAACGCTGGTCGCCGATGTGTAAGCAAGGAGAACGCTCAGGTCCAGGCAAACATACATGCCACTGTATGGCAACCAAGGCTAAAATAAAACTTGCCGCTGCCTTCCACAATGTCTTTCTTGTATTAATTCCCTCGGCACGAATGAGCTGCAGTCAAGATAATGTCACCGGTGCACAGAAGGTGCGAGGTTGCAGCAGGATGGCTATGATACACACGGAATTAGATTTATTTTACCAAATAATTAAGAAAATTTTACCACTCTAGTTGTTCCTCTGCTCTAAGTGACATGGAAGTAGAAAAATGTGACTTCTTCTTCTTGATATATTCAAGCACATCAGTCTTGTTTCACCAGAGGCAGCAGTGACAACCATCGAGTTCGAAACAATCTGGAATGTAATGTCTGGCTCACATTACAACGCAGGTCTCTCTCTCAAGGCCTGTAGTTTTAGCGATCCGATGAGAGAGGAGCTGAAGACAGGGAGACAGGGTCTGATCGAACCCAATGGAGGCACAAGACTACCCCAGGGTCTGGCGTTGGCACGCTGCCGTGGCAGTTCTCGGCATCACTTCGTTCCCTAATGAGAGGAAGAAGGATGGCCGGTCCCTTCCACCTCAAGCAGAGAGTGAGATCTTTCCCCTCCAAGCTCTAATGAGAAGCTGGAGAGTTCAGATCTTCCCCTATGTTCGATTTAAACAACGTGTAGTACGACCACGGCCCTGAGATTAGTCTCATGCTCTACGGACTGAGCCGGGCATTCCTGTCTAAGACGGCGGACGGACGGACTAACAATAAAATTCGGACGGACGGACTATTGAAATTGGGCTGTATATGATTGGGTAACCTTCACTGCCTGATGTCTTTGGCGTGAAAGGTTCCAATGGATTTGCCTTGCATATCTTCCAGCTGGTATAAGCTATGTCCCACACTCTTGGTGATTCTGGCTCTGGCGCTGATGCCTTTCTGCATTTCGCTCTGAATAAAGACCCTACAGTACACTTCCTGACCGGGAGTGTAGTTAACGTCACGACAGCGAGTGTTATATGCCTTTTCATGCTTGTCATGTGCGCGCTGAAGGTGGTCTGACAACCGAGAGCGAATCAACTGGAGACAGTCTGCTAACGGCAGTACATATACCTCTCCAGATTACAACTGATCAAGTTGTCGCAGAAGTGGGTACGATGAACCATGCTGTACCATTTGTTGGCCAAAAAGAGCATAATATGGGCTGACGCCAGTGGATTGGTGTACTGACGAGCGAAGAGCACTTCCGATGGCAGAAAGGTGTAGGTCCCATGAACTATGATCGTCTTGTAGATAGGCACGAATAGCAGACAGAATAGATCTGTTGGCTCGTTCCGAAGCATTAGGGTGCGGAGAATATTTAGCAGTTTTGACATGTTTTATACCGTATTCGTTCAGCAGCTTCTGGAAGGTACTGGAGACGAACTGTCTGCCATTGTCAGACAAAATGGTTTCAGGGACTCCGAAGACAGACAGGACATCTTTCTCTAAGAAGGCACTGACTAGATCTGCTCGTTCCGCACGCATGGGCTTGATAAGGACGAACTTCGTAAAGCTGTCTAAAACAACGAAAATTACCGTGTTGCCTCTCTTAGTGCGGGGATAAGGTCCAAGAAAGTCAATGTAAAGAAATTGGAATGGCCGCTGAGCTACCAAAGGCTTACCCATGGGTGGTCTTAAGATGGTGTTAGGCGACTTGGTTTCCTTACATACCTGGCATTGAGCTACATAAACGCGTACATGGGTCACCATGTTGGGCCAATAATATTTTTCTCGAAGTCGACACAGCGTTTTGTGAAAGCCTCCGTGTGCTGCCTGAGGCGACTCATGAGCCTCGCGGATCAAACCTTCTACCAGACCCGATGGAATCCAAAGCTTCCAGGCTAAGTTCTCCTGTATCGAGTCACCGCTTCGGGGTTGGGTCCTCTTATATACGTATCCGTCTGAGACACAGAGATCAGGGAGTTGTGCTGGGTTAGCAAGCACAGCCGATTTCAACTGCTCATACTCTTCCATGGAGAAGTATGGCGAGTTTAAGTTTACGTCGACTGCACTTACTTTCAACTCCTCTGCCGTTTCAGTGTGTGCTCGGGACAAGGTGTCAGGGACCACATTCTGCGAACCCTTGCGATGCTCGATCTGAAAGTCAAAAGCCTGCAGCTTTAAACTCCATCGTGCCAATCGTCCGGAGAGATCCGAGTGACTCATCAACCACTTCAGAATAGCATGATCCGTGATGATGGTAAATGGATGTCCTTCAACGTACGCTCTAAATTTCTTTACACTCAACACAGCGGCATAGCATTCTAGTTCAGTAATGCTGTAGTTGCGCTGTGCTGGGTTGAGCTTTTTGGACATGTAAGCAATAGGCCTTTCCGCACCGGCATCGTCGACTTGAAATAGTACGCTACCAACACCAGATGTACTAGCATCACATTGGATATAGAACTTCTTAGAGAAGTCAGGTGTCGTTAAGATTATTGCACTGCACATAGCTTGTTTTAAATTCTCGAACGATTGTTGCGCTTCGTCTGTCCATGAGAAGCTCTTGCTTTTCTTTAAGCAGTCCGTGATGGGGGCTGCTAGGGTTGCATAATTGGGGATGATACCAACCCGTCATTCCGAGGAATCTGCGGATTTGTTTAGCAGAGCGGGGTATAGGGAAATCCGCCACCGCTGCTACTTTCTCGGGGTCTGTTTTCAGAGTTCCATCTCCAATCATGAAACCCAGATAGCGGACTTGTTTGACGCCAAAGCGGGTTTTCTCAACGTTAATTGTAAGCTTAGCGCTGCGCAGACAATCAGCTACTTCCCTTAATATCTTCAGGTGTGTTATAAAGTCGGGTGATACGACTAATAAATCGTCCAAGTAGACAAAGACATGTTCGCGTAAACGACCGGGAATTATTTTGTCCATTAAGCGACACATTCGTTACACAACCCAAATGGCATGACAGTATATTGATAAAGCGGCCTGCCGGGCACTGTAAACGCTGTCTTCTCCCTTGACTGCTTCTCTAAAGGGATTTGCCAAAACGCATCTTTCAAATCGATGGACGAAATGAAGTGCGTATCCTGCAGTCGCCCGAGCAATCCGTCGATGTGTGGTAAGGGGTAGGCGTCCTTTTTAGTGGCTAGGTTCACCTTGCGAGAGTCCAAGCAGAGCCTGACCTTCCCAGGTTTACGTACAAGTACGACTGGAGAATTCCAGGGACTGTTGAACTCCAACATACGGTCGAGTTCTTCGTACATCAGCTTTTGGATTGCTGGAGAAATGGGATAGTGCTTTTGTTTGATCGGCAAAGCATCGCCGGTGTCGATAATATGCTCTTCTAGGTGTGTCTTTCCCAAACCTAGCGCGGTAAACGAAGGGAATTGCGCAATGACTGTGTCGAGCTTTGTTCTGTCAGGTTTACTCAAGGAGTGAAAGTTTGTCTCAACCGAAGAAGAGGGCGGGACGTCGAGAGAGGAGATGATACTTGGAGACAGTTGAAATGCTCGCCAGAAATCTACGCCCAAATACAATTGTTGGCTTAGGCCAGGCACTACAAACAGGGTGAGAATTTCAGTCTGCCCTCGAAAGGTGACTGCAGCTCTTATTGTGCCGGGGACGGACTTGCTAGTACCGTCGGCGGTACGGACTGAGGCTGACAATGCGGAGAGTTTTAAGCCTGAGCGCTGGACAAACTCTAGGGCTCCTTGTCCCAAGCAACTCACACTGGCACCGCTGTCGAGCAAGCCAAGGATTGACTCGTTGCCTACTTGCACCTTGACGTAGGGACGACCGTCTTCCTGGTTAGTAATAATTGTAGATATTAAGGATTGTCGAGTCTGTTTCCTTACCCGTTTTCTCTCTCTGAATTTCCTCCACCTGCGTCTTCTGCGGTTGAGAGGAAGAGTCACTTCCTCCGCAAAAATACGAGCTCTTGCCTTGCCGTAGTTTAGTTGTCTCTCATGCAAGGACATTCCTCGCATGAGGCAAAAGGGATCTGTCTGTGTGCTGCATTCTCGATGCGTTGGGTCAGTCTGGGTATGTTGTGAAATGCCAGGGTAATTCAGGGGGTCGTTGAAGTCGCCTTGCTTATCATTAACTTCGGCGAGTGGGGTCCCCTGTTTCGACCACTCGCCCTGGCGTTTTCCGGGTTACATTTTGAACACTTGGGTGACACGATTCCAGGTTGGCCACAGGTGTAGCAGAAGAGTCTCCTGGTCTCACTGGGGCAAGAGTGGAAGGTGTGTCTCACTACGCCACAGTTCCAGCAAGTCATGCGACCGGCAGCTTCAGGGGTGCGCCTCACTTCTTCCACTCCTTGCTCACTGCTTGGGTGGGAGACACAGGTGTTTGTCTCAATACAGGAGTGGAAGGAGCGTCCCGCAACGCCACAGTTTCTACAAGTCACATGACCTGCCGCGTCTGGGGTGCGCCTCACTTCTTCCGTTCCCGCTCCAGGGAAACCAGAGAAATCCTCTGCCTCCTGGGCTATGTCATAATTGATTTCATGTACGTCAGGTCTTGTCGATCGCCTAAACATTTCTCGACGCTGTAGCCAGCGTTCAGCTTTACGACATAGTTCCTGTAAATGGTCCATAGAGTGAACTGCAGCCGTCGAAAATTGTTGACCAATTCTGGGGTGAAGGTTGTCGCGGATGATTTGAACCAGATCGGCCTCAGATGGGGGCATCCTCATGTGAGCCCTGATTGACCATGCCCTGCGCAGGTAGCTGTCGCAGCTCTCCGAACCCTGACGGAGTTTCATCAGAGTCCGCATCAGATCAAGATCTGTCTCGGCAGAGCCAAACTCTTGCCTGATACGAGCTCTGAATAATCCCCAGCCAAAATTCGGAGAGACGCGACAGAACTGGTTCCAGAACCAGTTTTCTGCATCATCTTTCAACAAAAGGTGGACGTTAGCACAAAGCTCGTCATCGGGTACACCTGCACTCGACGGTAATCGTTCAAGCCGAAATAAAAAGTAATCAACTGTAAAGGATGGATTGCGACCGCTAAACTGTATACCCCAAGACGCCAAGATGGATGGGCGTCTGGCTTGATAGCCTGCACCTCTATGAGTAAGTCTCTGTCTCGGCTGATGTAGCTGAAGAGGCTCACGCTCATAGGCCTGGTATTGCCATCTAGGGTTGTCATGGGCTGATTGAGTTCTAGAAGCTGTTTGATCTGGTAAAGCTGAGTTGTTATTCAGCTGACGAGGGTTTGGAAAAGGGACTGTATCTACATGTTGGTAGCCTGTAGGGCTACTGGCTGTGCCTGACCTTCCTAGGATGGATTGAGCCAGATTTGTGCTCAACAGGTCTAGCATCTTGGCCTTGAGCTCGTCCATGATGGTTGCCAGCTGTTCTGGAGCAATTACTGCTGTTCCCGGGTGATTGTTTGCCATTTATAAATGAGGGGAAGGTAGGGGTTGGTTCAAGTCCTCATGCTTCTGAATCGGCTTGGTGTATTGGGGTCCCCCTGAGGGATGGGAAATTATCCTCTGCCGGTTCAGCCTGCCTGGTATTGAAACAAGACCAAGCTCCGTCGAGAGACTGGCTTGATCCGAAGATTTGCTGAGCTTGGCTTAATAATTGGTCGGGAAACAAATCATAATTGGCAGTCTGCCTTCGCGGGATATAATCGGGCGGGGGTTTAGACAAGTCAGCCTGTGTTAGGTTCGAACGGAACGACTGAACTTGGTTCGAGGCCTGCAATATAGCAGGGTCCTGAAGTATGTGTGCTGCGTCAGCGTTAGGCTGAGCGACAGATCCCTGCGCCGAGTCAGAAGACAGCCTGGCTAAACCAAAGGTTTGGTTTAAGGCCTTCGTCTTACTTCTCGTCTGGGGTGGGGCTGGCTATCCTGGAGCCTGTTTGGGCTTGGCCCTGTTACGGTTCCGGTTTTATGGTTCCGGTTTTTATGAATTCCAGTATTCGACCTAGAATATAAGATAGTTTTAAAGGGAGTAAGAAAGAAAGAAATTAGATGTTACCTGTTGTGATGTCCATTATGTGCTATTATAGAACCGTTGATGCTGCAAATATCCTATATTCCAGGTAATATCGAGTGTGGCCAGTTGTATTTGGGCTGGAGAATCGACCATCATCTTCGTGGCGAAACTTTTTTTGTAAAGAAAACTGAAGCAAATTGGCAATAGCTAAATAGGAAATAATAATTTAAAATAGTACCACTTACCTAGATGTTGGAATCAATGCAAATAATTCAATGGAATATACACTTAACAAAGAAGAAATAATGAACTTCACTTTCACAACACCTTAAATATCTCAATTAAGGATATTTTCAAAAGGAGACAGCGATAACCGAAATTTGTATTCGACCGATTTACATTTACCTCGAAGAAGAAAATCAAAACTCAAAGAAATAATAGCCATACTGGATGGGATTGGACTGCGTTTATCACGGCAATTTATTACAAAATTTGAAATATATATAAAATATTGTCAAGATTTTTGTAAGGCGGGTAGGTGATGCACACTTTGGAAATTAAGTTTTCTTTTGGCAATAATAAGGAAAACCATACTTATCGCTTGATGTAAAGAAACGAAACGAATTAAATTAGACCCATCCAGATCTTTTCTCAACCTAATATAATTGGAGGAGCGAAAATAAACCAAGGATAACCTATAAGGAAAATATTGTAGAATTTCATCAGAAACTTTATAGTTCCCGTAAAACGAAACAATGCTGAAGAACTCCTGTAACCCAAAGCTAATGTTGATTTATAAAATTTTGGACGAAAGCCCTAAAATAATAAAATTTTTGCACGTGCGAGTGACTGTCAAAAAAATAATTTTCTGGAGGAAAACATGATTTTAAAAAGCCTAAGAATTTTTCTGGCATAATTCTGATGAAAGTTGAATTAAAAGGAACAAAATAAACTGAAAATATAAATAATATTATTTTAAAATATCAAACCGATTGGAAAATTCAACGCTGAAGATAGTCCTGATTGGAAAAATATGGGAAGAATTTCCAATAGTGGGCAAAATTAGATAAAATCAACTGCTTTGGTAGGTGAAGCAGGCAGTTTTTCTTGAAAAGTGCAGCGAGTATTATAAGTGAAGGCGCAACGTTAGGCAAAGTATTTGTCATTGTTGGTGGAAACAACGGTCGCAGTGTCTAGGAAGGAAGAGTTCTGGATGGTAAATCGGTGAGCCGGCAGAAGTTAAACGAAAACAGAAAGGAACTAAAAAGATAAGTGTGGTTTTTCCTTTTATTTATATTTTATAACTCGGCCTTAAATTGCAAGTTTAAATATTTTTTTCTTGAAATTAAATTTATTCGGTGCTTTAGATTTTAGATTATTTAATTCATTTAGTTAGTTAGTTTTCTCTTGGAATGGATTTTTAGATTACCTAATTACTTTATTTTGCTTTTTGGGATTGATTTTTAGATTGTTTAATTTGGTTAGTTTCCTCTTTTTTTTGAATTGGTTTAATTTCTATTAGACGTTGAAATTTTTATTTATCACGGCTGCCGAGAATGTTAATTAAAGTTTCTTTTCTCTACCGAAATTGAATTATTCAGGAATATAATATTTATAACGTTTGACGTGATTTTGTTTCTTTACTCTTATTCGAGTTCGTTGACTCAGACAAAACTACGTGGCGCCCAACAACAACAAGTGTGAGATTGTTTTTATATACATGTGTTTTCTTTTAACCCGCCCTTCTCCTGAGCTAGTTTATTGTTCACCTGAAGGGGTTGTAACAGCCCCTTGAGCTTCAGAAGCAGTGGTTGCCTTACAGATCGGAGATAGAAACATTTCGAATAATAAAAAAATCAAGCTGTTATTAAAATTCTATGTCGGCTATATCGCCGCTTATCTCAACGTAAAATTCAGACTACTGAGACTGAAGGTCTCTGCAAATAGTACGGGAGTCTAAAAAAAAACTGTCAAAGTTGAGACTGAGGGTCTCTGCAATTAGTGCGGGAGTCTCAACTCCTAAAATTTTTGCCACATAGAAGAGAAGAAAATAAATCAGAACAAAAAAAAAATAAATAAATTTGTGCATACAAAAAAATCAAAAGTGATCTTAAGTAATTGAGAATCAAAACAAAAAAAATTTTTTTAGAAATTTAAAAAAACAAAATTCTGACAAGAATCCAACTCATCAGAGTGTGACCGAAACGAAAATGAAAAAAAAACTAAAGAAAATCAACTAAAACAATTTCAGGTATCCCCCAGAAGCTTCTTCTCCTATTTTGCTAGGATGGGAGAGGGTGGAAGAAGGTATGTGGGAATAAACAAACACACAAACAAAATTCAAAAAACAAAAGAAACAAAGAAAATCAAGGAAAGAAAAGGGGTTTATCTAATAAAAATTAATAAAAGAATTCACCAGAAATAAAAATTTTGAAACCAGGAAGAAAAAAAATCAAAAAATTTTGGAGTGTGAGAACTCAAAAAGTTCCCAAAACCCACAACATCTGTCCTGCCTGTGAAGCTGGGAATCACCCCTGAACTTAGACGAACTCGGCGAGCAAGTTCACGGCCCTACCGAGACGGCAAATGGGCTGTTCAAGTGTAGTCGACCAAGTGAAGAGTCACGCCGGCTACTGCCTAAGTCGGGTGTTCGTCAGACTCACCAGCTCCCTACGACATGAGATGCTAATGATCGCTAAGATTAGGCATGTCAGGAGCAACATCGGACATCGCTAAAGACACAGGCACTAATCTCGAACATCAGTCATCTCAGGCCGAGGACAGAGCAGAGTTGGCTAACATGTGTCCCATTTGCTAAAAGCTGACATGCCTATGGACACTATTAGACATGACAGTACAGAGGCACTAGACCTCGAAGGTGCTTAACAAAAATATTAAGGCCGAGATGACTGCCGTTTAGGCCAAACATCGCCTAAGTCCGAGAAGGACTAGCAGATCAGCCTAAGCTGACAAGCCATCTCTTCAGAGGCGCAAAGCCTCCAGAAGATGTTGCAGTGTCTTCCCTAGGAAAGACATGCTTCGCGGAATTAGTGCAACGTGAAGTTGCCGCAGGAGGTCCAAGTGGCACGCGCTAGCTGGCAGCACGTCCTAGCTCGTCGGTATGGGGTCAGGGTCCTTGGACATCCTATCACACATCGCAAACAGAAGTTCGCGTGCCTGTGGCGAGAGAAGGTTGTGGACTCCTTCTCTCAGGTCTGCCACAAAGGATAAAAATAAACAAGAACAGATGAAAGGAAGAACAACAGGTCTGGTGTCACCTGCTGTTCCTAGCCGCACTGAACCATCTTGAAAAGAAAACGCAAGAAAAATTAACCCCCATTACGCGATGGTTCAGTCACTAACCCACTCCATCCCTGTACCTGGCTAGGGTACAGGCCCAACCTGTAAGAGATGCTGAAAAATCAGAACTAAATAAATAAAATTAAAAACATGAGGATGGAGGGAAATGGAAGAGGGAAGGATACAAGGGGATAAGAAGCTTCATTAAGGGTTTCCTGAAACAAAAATGATTAAAATGCCATGATTCAATTACACAAAAAAAAGTATCGACTTTCCTTTAATTATAATCTTATGGCCTAAAGCTGAATTTGAAAGCTATCGTATGTAGTGCATTTACATCCTAATCTACATTCGAGCACAAGTCAAAGAAAAAGAAAATTTTAAACTTATACTACTTCATCTATCCGAGATTATTCGAAACAAATTCATGCTAACCGTTCTTGATTACTTCTTAATTAAATGCAAAAAGGGTAATTCAAGGTACACATACACATTCTCTCATTCTTTTTAACAATTTCGGCTTACTGACGCGTGAGAGAGTATCTTATTACTAAGTGACTAATCACTAAGTTAATCCCGAACGAAGACAAAAAGCTTTTGGTATTCGCGAGGGAAGCGGGGTATCGCTTCAATTAAAATTAACAAATTGTTGCCTAACTTAGCAAAACTAAAATGATTAAGACAAGTCTTTTCAAATTCTCACATGCTCTAAAGGAGACGACTGTATTATTCATTTGAAATCCGAAACTAAACAACAAAAAGACGTATATAATCTTGACTCATAAATTATGATCGAAGTATTTTGGATGATCGCATCGTGTCGTATAATTTTAAATAATTCTAATGCAAATTTAACTAAGTATACTTAACGCACGATGGATTTATGCAAAATTGTCATGTAGTTTGTCGCAATACAAAATGATCTTATAGTAAATTTTATGAATTAGGTATAATAATTTCAACAAAACAAGAAAAATATATACATGTATAGAAAATATAGCAATATAAGAGTAATTTTCTAACTACTTATCGTGGCATAAACGGTTGACAAGCCATTACCTTCCTTAATGAGACTAGTGTTGTTTTATTTTCTTCTCTATTTCCGGTTGAAAAGGGGCTCGAACTGGCCTCTTACACGGGTCTTCAATACAATTTGGCAGGGGCTTAAAGCCAATGTACCCTCACGAATGACGTTGGTGCTTTATCGCATGTGAGGCCACACAAATTGAAAATTTACAATTTCATTACTAACCTTTCGGTGCCTAAGGCTATTGAAGGAGTGATGAGTTAAATGGTGGGGCATACTGCGGGGCTTATTTTGTAATTAGCTTGGCTTCCTTGTAGCCTTTTCTTGCAGAGCCCGATGTCTCTCAAAATTCCTTGATAAAGGAGAGTCTTCCCGAGAGTTTTAAGTGGCCATTGTAAAGGGTAGCAATTTTCCCTTTTTATTCTCTTTTGTGTGGCAACTTTTTACTTTAAATTGCTGTTTGTTATAGTTAATACTGAAAAAGGTTAAGAGTGAATTACTTTTTATGCCTGATTTGGGCGTCACTTCATACCTGTTTATCGGGCTCAGCGTTATGTGGTAGGATTGAACGCTGGTCGCCGATGTGTAAGCAAGGAGAACGCTCAGGTCCAGGCAAACATACATGCCACTGTATGGCAACCAAGGCTAAAATAAAACTTGCCGCTGCCTTCCACAATGTCTTTCTTGTATTAATTCCCTCGGCACGAATGAGCTGCAGTCAAGATAATGTCACCGGTGCACAGAA
The DNA here is from genome assembly GCA_964036015.1 of Leptarthrus brevirostris. Taxonomy (NCBI): domain Eukaryota; kingdom Metazoa; phylum Arthropoda; class Insecta; order Diptera; family Asilidae; genus Leptarthrus; species Leptarthrus brevirostris. Next base: position 49,591,066 of record OZ038374.1, read on the forward strand.
GGTGCGAGGTTGCAGCAGGATGGCTATGATACAAACGGAATTAGATTTATTTTACCGAATAATTAAGAAAATTTTACCACTCTAGTTGTTCCTCTGCTCTAAGTGACACGGAAGTAGAAAAATGTGACTTCTTCTTCTTGATATATTCAAGCACATCAGTCTTGTTTCACCAGAGGCAGCAGTGACAACCATCGAGTTCGAAACAATCTGGAATGTAATGTCTGGCTCACATTACAACGCAGGTCTCTCTCTCAAGGCCTGTAGTTTTAGCGATCCGATGAGAGAGGAGCTGAAGACAGGGAGACAGGGTCTGATCGAACCCAATGGAGGCACAAGACTACCCCAGGGTCTGGCGTTGGCACGCTGCCGTGGCAGTTCTCGGCATCACTTCGTTCCCTAATGAGAGGAAGAAGGATGGCCGGTCCCTTCCACCTCAAGCAGAGAGTGAGATCTTTCCCCTCCAAGCTCTATGAGAAGCTGGAGAGTTCAGATCTTCCCCTATGTTCGATTTAAACAAAGTGTAGCACGACCACGGCCCTGAGATTAGTCTCATGCTCTACGGACTGAGCCGGGCATTCCTGTCTAAGACGGCGGACGGACGGACTAACAATAAAATTCGGACGGACGGACTATTGAAATTGGGCTGTATATTATTGGGTAACCTTCACTGCCTGATGTCTTTGGCGTGAAAGGTTCCAATGGATTTGCCTTGCATATCTTCCAGCTGGTATAAGCTATGTCCCACACTCTTGGTGATTCTGGCTCTGGCGCTGATGCCTTTCTGCATTTCGCTCTGAATAAAGACCCTACAGTACACTTCCTGACCGGGAGTGTAGTTAACGTCACGACAGCGAGTGTTATATGCCTTTTCATGCTTGTCATGTGCGCGCTGAAGGTGATCTGACAACCGAGAGCGAATCAACTGGAGACAGTCTGCTAACGGCAGTACATATACCTCTCCAGATTACAACTGATCAAGTTGTCGCAGAAGTGGGTACGAAGAACCATGCTGTACCATTTGTTGGCCAAAAAGAGCATAATATGGGCTGACGCCAGTGGATTGGTGTACTGACGAGCGAAGAGCACTTCCGATGGCAGGAAGGTGTAGGTCCCATGAACTATGATCGTCTTGTAGATAGGCACGAATAGCAGACAGAATAGATCTGTTGACTCGTTCCGAAGCATTAGGGTGCGGAGAATATTTAGCAGTTTTGACATGTTTTATACCGTATTCGTTCAGCAGCTTCTGGAAGGTACTGGAGACGAACTGTCTGCCATTGTCAGACAAAATGGTTTCAGGGACTCCGAAGACAGACAGGACATTTTTCTCCAAGAAGGCACTGACTAGATCTGCTCGTTCCGCACGCATGGGCTTGATAAGGACGAACTTCGTAAAGCTGTCTAAAACAACGAAAATTACCGTGTTGCCTCTCTTAGTGCGGGGATAAGGTCCAAGAAAGTCAATGTAAAGAAATTGGAATGGCCGCTGAGCTACCAAAGGCTTGCCCATGGGTGGTCTTAAGATGGTGTTAGGCGACTTGGCTTCCTTACATACCTGGCATTGAGCTACATAAACGCGTACATGGGTCACCATGTTGGGCCAATAATATTTTTCTCGAAGTCGACACAGCGTTTTGTGAAAGCCTCCGTGTGCTGCCTGAGGCGACTCATGAGCCTCGCGGATCAAACCTTCTACCAGACCCGATGGAATCCAAAGCTTCCAGGCTAAGTCCTCCTGTATCGAGTCACCGCTTCGGGGTTGGGTCCTCTTATATACGTATCCGTCCGAGACACAGAGATCAGGGAGTTGTGCTGGGTTAGCAAGCACAGCCGATTTCAACTGCTCATACTCTTCCATGGAGAAGTATGGCGAGTTTAAGTCTACGTCGACTGCACTTACTTTCAACTCCTCTGCCGTTTCAGTGTGTGCTCGGGAGAAGGTGTCAGGGACCACATTCTGCGAACCCTTGCGATGCTCGATCTGAAAGTCAAAAGCCTGCAGCTTTAAACTCCATCGTGCCAATCGTCCGGAGAGATCCGAGTGACTCATTAACCACTTCAGACTAGCATGATCCGTGATGATGGTAAATGGATGTCCTTCAACGTACGCTCTAAATTTCTTTACACTCAACACAGCGGCATAGCATTCTAGTTCAGTAATGCTGTAGTTGCGCTGTGCTGAGTTGAGCTTTTTGGACATGTAAGCAATAGGCCTTTCCGCACCGGCATCGTCGACTTGAAATAGTACGCTACCAACACCAGATGTACTAGCATCACATTGGATATAGAACTTCTTAGAGAAGTCAGGTGTCGTTAAGATTGGTGCACTGCACATAGCTTGCTTTAAATTCTCGAACGATTGTTGCGCTTCGTCTGTCCATGAGAAGCTCTTGCTTTTCTTTAAGCAGTGCGTGATGGGGGCTGCTATTGTTGCATAATTGGGGATGATACCAACCCGTCATTCCGAGGAATCTGCGGATTTGTTTATAATAGTAAATAAATTTATTCGCCTTATGATAAGCATTATATAAAATTCATACAATATTTAAGCCTTATCTATTCTAATAATTCAATAAGCTTTGTTTTAATCAATTCAATACATTTCTTTTTAAATCTGAAAATATTTTTCTCATTTCTATCGCATTTTATCTTATTAAACATTTTGACACCTTTATATAATAGTGAATTCTGGGCTCTAGCTGTGTTATAATGTATTAACCTAAATTCATTTACATTTCTCAAATTGAATTGATGCACACTTCCCACATAGATTAAATGTCTACTCAAATATTCTGGTAACACATTATTCCTTATTTTAAATATAAACAACAATACATTCAAAATCAATCTTCAACTTTTTATTTATGATGACCCCTAAGTATTTTATTTTATCCACACGTTCTATAGTATCATTTACAATTTTAATCCCATCACTATATTCTCCATTTATAGACATATATTTCGTTTTACATACATTTAATTTCAATCTGTTCATGCACAACCATTCACTTAAAGCCGACAGGTCATTTTCTAATAAACCTATTTCACATTCAATATCATCACACGCTAGATACACCAATGCATCATCCGCAAACAGTAGAATTTTCGTGTTTCGCACCACAGACGTTATGTCGTTAATATAAATCAAGAATAGAAGTGTTCCTAAAACTGATCCTTGAGGTACACCAACGGTTATCTCCAGCTTTTTTGATGTATATTCATTCACTTTTGTTCTTTGATACCTTTTAGTTAAGTATGATTCAATCCATTTGTACTCTTTTCCTCTTATTCCATACATGTACAGTTTTTTCAACAAAATTGACCTATCCACTGTTTCGAACGCCTTCTTGAAGTCCAGAAAAACTGCTATTATTTTTTTCTTAGTTTCCATGACTTCTTTCCATTGTATTAAAAGCCAATTCAACGCAGTCTCGCACGAGTGTCCTTTTCTAAATCCTGATTGCTGTTCTCCAAATATTTGATTTTTCTCAAAATAAGCTTCAAGCTGCTTATGTATTACCTTTTCGAGGATTTTTTCACATGTTGGAAATATGTTTATTGGTCTCAACTCTTCACATTTAATTGTATTTTTTACTTTCTTAATTGGTATAATTAAAGATTCTCTCCACTCCTCAGGAAGAGTTCCTTCTTCTAATGATTTATTAATAATTCTGCAAAGTGCTGGTCCAAGTTTACTCCAATTTCTCAAAATCATCTTTGTTGAAATCCTATTGTTATCCTGTTTTTTGTTCATTCCAGTTATCATTTCTTTCAATTCTGCCACGTTTACCAATTTAAATGTGAATATATTTTCACTCAGCTGAATATGGCTTAAGATCTTGTGTGTACCACTCATTTTCGTCTTCCTTCACTTCTTTCGTCACCACAAATTCCTTTGTAATATCTATTATTGTATTCGAAAATATTTTAGCAGCTTCGTTACAATCTACCTTACTGTTAATTAAGCCATTGATGTTAATTTCCTCCAACCTCTCCGTAAATTTAGCTTGGTCATATTTTTAAATGCTTAGTTTTCGTTTTTCTTTAATTTTGTTTGTATTGACATTTAATTTAATATTAATTGTTTCATGGTCACTTATTTTGAAATTAGTATTTACATCCGCAGTAATATTATTAACATTTGTAACTACATAATCGCTCATAGATCTGCTTGTTTGGGTCACTCTTGTATATTGTTGTTTAAAGCCATTATCTAGAATTATATTCTGTACTTTTTTTGAATATGTGTCTGTTCCTAGATAATTTATATTGAAATCACCCGCTATTATTATGTTATGCCCATTCTCCGAAAGTTCCTCGCACCTTTCCATAAGTAGTTCACAGAATGATTTAGGGGATGAATTTGGAGATCTATAGCTCAAATCAATCATGTAGCTCCAATTCTGAAACCAGCATTTTATTGACAACCACCACATTGCTTTATTGATTGCTACTTTTGATATAACTTGATATTGCCACTCCTTTTTTAGGTATAAAGCTACTCCTCCGGTTCTTTTTGATTCTGAATCGCATCTTATTACCTGGTAGTTATTTATTTCTATTTCTCTATCTTCAATGTCATCTATTAAGTGTGTTTCTGATAACATAACGAAATCAAATTTTTCCTCTCGGATTAGTGCTTCCAATAAGTCGAAATTATTTATCAGTCCCTGAATATTTAGATAAATTCCACGCAACGTTTTTAATTGCTAGTATTTAACTCTATTCTTCTCAATATTCAATTTTCTTATGTATATGGGACATATTCTACTAAAAGTTTTATGATTTATATCTAGATTAAGTCCTAATCTACTATTCGCTTTCATACAATTTACACACATCTCTTTATTTTCATTATTACACATTCTCGTATCATGATCACCCGTACATTTCGCACATTTCTCATTGTATTTACACTCACCCGATTTATGTCCAAAATTTAAGCATTTGAAGCATCTTAACACATTTATATCCTCATACACATTGCACCTATCCCATCCAATGTTTACTTTTCCCGCATTTATTTCTTGGTGAAAGCTTTTTGGATCTATCTCGATCACTGCATTAAAATAATCTGCGCTCTTACTTCTGACTGTTCTCTTTTTTCTAAAAATTTTGATACACTTTAAGTCACTCTCTTTCAATATAGCATTCTGCGCTCTTAATTTTTCTATTAACACACTGTTTTCGTATTCTTCACTCAAACCAGCAATAAATAATTTAGGATTTCTTAACTCAGGTACAGTAACATTATAATTTCCACTCAACTGGCTTTGCACTGCACTCTTAACCTTATTTCTCTCTTCTTCCCCGTCCCATAATATCGTCACCGTGCCGTTATTTTTTGAAACGACTCTGCTTATGTTTAACTCAGTTGGATCTACATTCTTTCTGAGATCCTCCTTTGTTTTAACACTGTCCTGCTTTATTTTAGGTTTAATTATAACCGGTGCTTGTTTCCTAACTTGATCCGCATAAGTCTCCTTTTCCGTAGATTTGTTAACTTTCTTAATCTCATTTAGCACTTCACATTTGCTATTCTGAATTTCACTCAATTTCCCCAATATTTCACTTATATCACTATCTTGCTTTATTTTTTCCCCTTTGCTCTTAATTTCACTTAATTTCGTTGATATCACTCTCCTGTTTTGTTATTTTCGCTGAGTTTTCGGTTACAATTTCTAATATTCTCATAAACAAACTGTTTAACGCTCCGTTGTTTTTCACACACTCATCACATTTAAATACAATGTTATTGTTGGTAGCTATTAAGTTCTTGTCATAATCTTTTAATCCAGTACACTTTTCATGAAATAAACTACCACAAAAACCACTGCATTGGAATCCAGACTCTCCTCTAATATATTTTCCACACTTTTTGCACTGTGATGACATTGTCCGGTTTGCATAAGTCTTTTTTATTAATATCCGATTAAACACTATCAAGACTTTTTACCAAGGGTCCAAAACCCAACAAAACTTCACTAAAGCTAAACTTTATCCCGAACTATAATAATTTTCCGTACGACTAATAATTAAATTAAATTAAAACAATTAATTATCTGGAGCTAGTCGAATTAACGTCCAATTCTCATGATTCTCTCCGTTGTTTGGAAACAACACTTGCTAAACTCAGAGCGGGGTATAGGGAAATCCGCCACCGCTGCTATTTTCTCGGGGTCTGTTTTCAGAGTTCCATCTCCAATCATGAAACCCAGATAGCGGACTTGCTTGACGCAAAAGCGGGTTTTCTCAACGTTAATTGTAAGCTTAGCGCTGCGCAGACAATCAGCTACTTCCCTTAATATCTTCAGGTGTGTTATAAAGTCGGGTAATACGACTAATAAATCGTCCAAGTAGACAAAGACATGTTCGCGTAAACGACCGGGAATTATTTTGTCCATTAAGCGACACATTCGTTGTGGGGCATTACACAACCCAAATGGCATGACAGTATATTGATAAAGCGGCCTGCCGGGCACTGTAAACGCTCTCTTCTCCCTTGACTGCTTCTCTAAAGAGATTTAATAATAATTTTTTTTATATATATATGGCTCTTTATTTGGCACAATCGTTATAAAGCGTAAAAATCCTACAAAAACTAGCTACCCTAAAAATCACATAAACATTAAAAAGACACAGTAATAAGGACAAAAAGAACATAACAAAAATGACTCAATATACTACGTTACTGTAAATAGGTTAAATAAAAAGGACTCTAAAACTTGAAGGCAAAAACCTGTAAAAAAGAAAATACAAAGAAATTTTGAAATGCCTCCAAGCGAGTGCCAGCTCTAAGAAAAGTTCAGGAAAATTTTGAAAAGAATCCGAAACAAAACCTAGAGCTTAACCTAAAACGAACGAACAAAATGAACCGAAACCGAGAAAACAAACTAGAACATGGTTGTCTGAGTGTTCCCAGAGGGTAGATGCAGCACCGGGCGAAGTTCCTACTTCGGGAACCACTGCTCCCAAGCAAATGCCCTCTCCGTAGAGCCGTTCGCCACTTTTCTAGTCCTCCGGGAGCACTCATCCAAACATGTTCTAAACGAACGCACAAAAATTTCGAACCGATTAGAGTCCCGCGGGACCAGTCTGCAGAGTCATTGACGTCTGCAAACTGCTCCCATCATCCTCTCAGTTCTACGATTCCAACGTGAGACTTGTCCTTCCCGCAGCACTTGCAGCAATACCAAAGCGAAGAGAAGCTTCGTGGACAAGCTGCTGCAAGTCTGTGGCCTGTTATTCCCAGTGAAAGACGAGGCTTCCGTTCCGCGCCGACGATAAAGGTTGCCAGGTGCAGTTGAACTCTAGGCGTAAGCGCCTCTTCAATCTGGCAACGAAGTGGTTCTTAAGTGCGTGTGTGTGAAACTGTGGGTTAGTGGGCTGTTGCCCAGGCTCCATCCGCATGCAGTACAGATGAATTGTCGATTTAGCAAGTGTTAAGATAAAGCTTATCAAGCAATTTACCTGGTTACATGTCCTTGGCCCCAGTAAAAACGACGTTCTTGTAATGCTGAATGTCGGGCAGATATGCTGGCACATATCGCGAACAAGATTATTAATGTCGCACAAGGTCGGGCATGTGAAGTATCTGTGGAACAGGGTTCCTTCACCACCACAAACCGTGCAGACTCTTTGAATTCTTCGATCGATATGTGACAGCTGGTTTGGATGCACGAGGCTGTGATGGAGCAGTTTGAATGCCACATCAGAGTCTCTGTAATTGGACGGATAACTATAGATGACTCTGCTAGTTATGGTCCCCATTCCTCCCAAGTCCACCCCAAGATGTGCGCGCCATCTATTAACCCCTAAGGTATCCGTAGGATTTACTCCTACGAAGAGCTCGCGCAGCCTACGTGAAGTGAGTGTACTGAATGTCGTGTGCGGTGGTCGATTCGTTACGAATGCGTTTATCACCTCAGTGCTAGGTTCCCTAGTAGAGAGACGACTAAAACGCTCTCGGGCTGTATCCACCAATTCGTGTAATTGTGTTGTGTGGGGGTGTATAAGTGTGTTCCCAGAAGCATCAATGATGTCTCCAAGAACTGTGAGTTGTCCTGTATCGGCCGTTACACCTCGAGCATTACTAAACACCGAATCTACTAACTCAGGGTTCAACCTGATCGGAATTGCTGAGAAATCCCCGTACCCAAGTTCATTCCATCGCAAATGAAATGTTGGTCTTATTCTGCCCCAGGTTGTAATCGTGGAGATCATGTCCTGGGACCAGTCATGCGGATATGGTGGGCGAACCGAGAGCAGATAGTTGTGCTCCCCTGCGCCGCTACCCCCCATAGAACTTACCCACAGCTGCGAAATTAAGTTATCTCTTTGACAGAACACTCGTTGGAATGCCCGTACCTGAAGACAACGAAATTTCACGACCATGTCTGTAAGACCCAAACCACCCTCCGCTACTGGTCGGCAGAGCGTGCTTTCAGCGACCCATCGTCTTCCTCCCCAGAAGGCGTCAACGACCTTCGACTGTAAAAGTTTTACGAAGCCTTCTTCGAAGCACTCTGATTTTAACAGATGCACGAGGACGAAAGTGGATGCAGTCTAGTCCGCCACGAATTCACAGCTCCGGAGAGTTTCTTCAGAGCCATGCGGCTATTATATGTTTTACCATCGAGCCCCACATATACACCTAAATATTTCAGGCAAGTATTCGTCCATTGTATGCCGAGGGGAGAATCTGTTCGATTCCGCCACCTCCCACACCATAGGCCTTGGCTTTTGCTTAGGTTAACCCTAGCGCCCGCTAATCGCTCATATTGTTCGAAAACCCTACGAGCGACTGGAAATGCATCATCTTTCGTTACAAATATAGACAGGTCGTCCGCATACGCTAGAATAAGTGGCCTTATAGTAGTGTATGGTAAGTGAATTAAATATTGTCTCAACGATTGACGAAGATTTACTAGCAGCGGCTCCAGTGAAAAGTCATAAAGCATTCCTGACAACGGGCATCCCTGCCTGATACCCCGACGAAACGGAATAGGAGACAATATATGCCCATTATGCTTTATGAGAATCACTGAATCTCTATACAGACCCCTGATGATCTCAATCCATTTGGACGGAAGCCCAAATTTATCGAGCACTCTCAGTAGATACTCATGCGAGACGCTATCAAACGCCTTTTCTTGATCCAAAGAGATCATGGCCATTTGCGAACCAGTTTTTTCGTGGTAGGCGAAAAGATGCTTTGCTACGGCGATGTTGTCGTAGATACTACGACCTGGAATGCAGTAGGACTGTGACGGGTGTATTACTGAGGCAATCACTGAGCGAAGTTGAGTTCCCAGTGTTTTGCAAACTATTTTGTAGTCGAAATTACACAGAGTAACTGGCCTCCAGTTTCCCATCCTCTGAAGATCCCCCTTCTTAGGTATTAGACGCATAACGGATCTCCGCCAACTTGAGGGAAATTCGGTATGTCCAACCACTGCAGAATTAGAGACATCCAAAAGGTCCGGAATCAAAAGATTCCTAAAACGAACAAAGAATTCTGGAGTTAGACCATCATAACCAGGAGAAGTATGACGTCGAAGATCCTTCGTTGCGGTAAGCATATCATCGAGAGTAAGCGTTCTGTCCAGGAATTCTCTACTATCATCAGAGAAAGTAGGAACATGATGAAAGAATTCATCGTTGGACGAGAATGTTGGCAACGTCGATGCAGCATAAAGCCGCGTGTAGTAGTTGCGAATATAATTCGCAAGTTCCTCTCCGTATAGGATCTGGCCCGATTCGGCAAGAATCGAGTCTACTTCACAAGAAGCGGTACGACGTCGAGTTGTCTGGAAGAAGTACTCGGTCGGAGACTCGCCCTCTCGCAACCAGCGCGACTGGTTTCGGAGCACAAACTCCAAGCTATGCTTGTAGTTTTGTGCTGTCAGTCGTTCTTTAAGTCTCTCGTATTGTGCGAGTAACTCTGGTTGCGCGGGCAGAAGCGTACCAATCCGGGTGACTTCGGCCGTCAAACTCGATGCATGATATCTGCTCCGATTGAATCTCGTCTCGATAAATGAGCGAATCTGAAGCTTTCCAACATCCCACCAATGGCTAAGGTTTGAATAAATATTCTTGTTATCACGCCATTGGTGCCAAAACTGAATGAATTCTTCGATGAACTGCTCTGAATTCAACAAGTTATTGTTGAAAATCCAGTAAGCAGTTCGCTTTTCGACCAAAGTGCTAGTCACCACAACAAGAAGGTGATCACTTAATGAACACACTTCATGAGTGACACTAACGAAAAAGTTAAGAAGGCTAGACGAGACGTAAAGTCTGTCTATCCTCGAACCCGAAAAGCTACCCTGGACATTTCGGGAAACCCTTGTGTATGACCTAGTCGTTGGATTAAGCCAACGGTAGACATCCACAAGGTTGCTATGTCTGACTAGGCTCGATAATCGGGCGGCGTTCACCGAGTTGAATTCAACTCTAGAATGACGATCGATTAAAGAATCTAGTGTGCAGTTGAAGTCACCACCAAGGATAACCTCACCACCGAAGTTCGTAATATGCGACAGGATTGAGTCCAACACCTGTCTTGCAGTATCCTGGTCATGCGGCAGGTACACGTTTACTACCTTTAGCGTTTTGTCCCCTAAGACAAAATCCAAGGAAGATGCGAAACCTGGGAAGATGTCTGTGTATACAGGAGACATCAGTGTAAAACTGTGGGACACAGCAATTGCCACACCGCAACCTCTACGGGGTGTTTCTGTGGCAAAAACTGTGTAACCCTTGTGTAAATTAGAATTTTGTTCAAGACGTGTAAATGTGTCATGTGTAAAATTTGTCTCCTGTATAAGTGCAATGTCCGTGTTCCATTGTTTTATGTCTTCAAAAATACTGTGTAGTCTAGTGGGTGCACTCAAGCCCCCTGCATTTATCGATGTTATCCTACACATTCAAGAAACCGCAAGAACTCAGACAATGACTGTACGACTCTAATGATGAAGAGTCCTGTCCAGTTGGAGATCCTCAAGGATCCCCGAGACTTTATTGAAGAGGCGCTCACACCTCGACACCTCATTATATTTGGCCTTCTTTCTGGCTTCTGCTATGAGGAGTTTCAGTTGGGGCAGGATCCTGGCTGGATCTGCAAGCTCACGCCTAAGAATGGTCAGCATCCTGTCCGAACTCTTCTTATAATGAAGGCTATCGAGGAGCGAGCGCAGCTTCTCCCTCGGGACCTCCACCAAAGCAGGATCGACTTCAAAGCGGCTACTAATCGAAATGGAACTTCCACACGATTCATAGCCGCTTTGAGTTGGACCGGCCGTCTCGAGAGCAGAGACAACCTCTACGTCCGAGAGAACTTCAGTGACTTCCATTGGAGTCACTGATGGTGCACTCGGAGCGCAAGGTGTAGCCTCTTCCCCCGAGACCCTCCCAGCGCTCACTACCTTCTTCGGTGGTGGCATCACGTCCTGGTCAGGCTTTCCCTTCGTCTTCCTCTTCATCCTCTTCTTCTTTTTCTTCTGACTGCCACTTGTGACCTCCTCGTCCGAAGTGTCTGCCTTTTCTTGTGTTGGAGTAGCACCGTTTATAGCCGGCGTCGGAGTTGCCTCAGGGAGTGGTTCCTCAGACACCTTAGTGACAGGCTGCTCCAAGAGAACAGGCGCAGCACCGGGCGAAGTCACTGTTTCGGAAACCTTTGCTGGCGCAAGTGCCTCCTCCACAGTGGCCTCAGCCACTTTCCTGAGCCTCTTAGGACACTCCGCAATAAAGTGCCCTGCCTGATGGCAAGCATGGCATTTCGCTTCGGTGCTTACCTCAATCCAGGTCATCGATCCAGCAACACTCCAGTAAAAGCCGTCTGGAAGCACACACCCCTGGTTTAAAGTGACGTGTGCTTCACGGCTTAAACTCAAGATGCCGCGACCGAGTCCCTCATCCCCAATTCGAAGTGGCACTGCCCGGACCTTGCCGTGGATCTTTCCGAACCTTCCTAAGAAGGCCTCAAGATCCTCAGACCTGGCCCGGAGGGGGACCCGAGAAAAGCAAACCCTCGTCGGCTTTACTGAAACCGGGTAAGGCTGGAGGTGTCTACCACCCACGTCGATGCCCTCAAGCATCAGCTTAGTGGCTGCGTCGATGGTAGTGGTATGAACCTCCACCATACCGCGGCCAACCAGTCCGAAAGAGAAAATGTTCTCTATCGGGACCACCAGTGACAAGGCTTTTAGGTATGCACTTTGTGTGCACCCACGAAGGTGCTCAAAGTGCATACCATAACGATCATCCTGCCACTGACAATCGAAAAGCCCTTGAAGTCCGGCGACAGTCTTGGGGCGAGACTTTCCCAAGTCTGCCGGAGGCTGACGTGGAGTCACGTAGCTTCCCTGAATAACTATTTGGGAACTTTTCTTAGTGCTACCACTCACCTGTTGGGCGTAGCTGGTCCCTATCACTAACGCTGTATTAACTGCTTCTTTTGGTACAGTCTTGCTGGCCTCAATTTTGTTGTTGCCAAATAGCTTCGGACGCATAATCACCGGGTTTGGTGGTGGTGCTGCCATTGAAGCAGCTCGCACTACGTCCGTCAGTTTTGGCATCTTAGCAGGAGCTATTCTAGATTTACTTCCACCAGAAGATATTGAAATATCTGATATTGCCGAAAGTTTATTGGTTGCGGCGGAGGTCGCAGGCACTTTAGTGCCGGGGGCCGACGAGCTTCCAATAGACGTAGACATCATGCATACATCAGCAGATGCTGCTGAGGACTTCTTTACTGACGCCATGTTCTTCATTAGTTTGGCCTCTTCTGTTGGGCCCTTTTTAGCCTCTTCTGTGGGCTCTTTAGCTGGTACTGGTGTAGATAGGAAGGAGGCAAGTTCTATTTTTTGTCCTCGATCCTTCTTTCTGCGAGTATTAGGGGTTTTTTTCTTCCCCCCGGAAGCACTATCACTACTACTGTCGCTCATTTGAGGACAGTAGTCAACGTAGCTTTTTGTAGGCTACTTGATCTTAAATGACAGATCCGGAAATTAATTATTTAAAATTTCAAAAAATGTCAAAAAATTCCTCAAAAGAGGATGAATAATAATTAACACTACAGTAGCAATAACTAACTGTTTTTTATAAAATTTCAGAACAACAGTAAACGTAAAGAAACACAAAGAAAAACAATATGGCACGAAATTCTAACTATTTATTACTATTAATCCCGGATTTCAAATGACACGTCCGTACTCTTTCGCAATAATAGTTTTTTTTTTTTTTTTTTTTTTTTCTTACTAATTCAGAAATTATTTTACAGTTACTCCCATTGAGATTAAATAATATCAAAATTTGCTAAAATTCTAAGGAAAATTCTATGCATTATTTATAATTCAAATAAACTACAGCTATGGCAAGATGCCGTCTGCTGGGTTGATTAACACTTATTAAAGTTTTTTGCTTTTACATTTAAGCTAGTACAAATTCATAATTCAAAAGTTCAGATATTAGTTAACAATTATATTCATTTATTAGAAAGTTTCTATACTTAATCGCTGCTTTTAGGTATCCATATAAATTATTCCAATTACTTCCATTTAATAGATTTATAGTTTCTTCTAGAGTACTGATTTTTTTATTTAAGTGTAGTAGTCTAACCTCTTGTAAAATTGGACAAACGGAGAGAAAGTGAAAGATATCCTCTACTTCTTCTAGGTTGCACAACGAGCATAACGAACTACCTTGAGTATTCCACGAAACACCATTTAAATAGAAGAGCCCTTCTCTACATTTAAATATATATCTTATTTGTTGGATGCTGCATTCATCTTTACAATAACTATTTTCCTTAAGGTCATAATTCAAATTTCCGTATAAACCATGTCTAATTCCCTGGCTAGCTCTTTCGATGCACCTATTGTACATAAATCTTTCTTCACATTCTAAGACCTTCGCTAAACAATCCGAATTTATGGAAGTAATATCGATACCATGTCTATCGGCTAATAATGATAAATTTTCATACCAACCTATCTTTCGCGTAATCATTTCCGTGGCCAGTATTTTGGGTAACCGATGACGACTCATCGAAAGTACCTTTAATAGGTAGTTAAAATGAGCTTTTAGGGTAAAAATGTACATCTCCTGTAAACCAAATTCAATTCGCAACATGTAATTTGGCGTATGTTGTGGAAGGCCAAAAAGTTTCTTAATAAAAAAGCGTTGCAGTTTCTCCACTTGCTCATGGATTGAGTTTCCCCAGATTTCTGCACCATAACACATAATTGATCTGGAGACAGCCTGAAACATTTTAAACTTGGTCGATGGATATACTTCAGGCTTTGACACAAAACTATGCCATGCGGAGTTAATATTCATTTTTGCCATTTCCAATTTTTCGTCCAGATGCTTTGTAAATGACAGCTTTGGGGAAAGTGTCATCCCTAGATACTTATACTGCTTCACAATTTCAATGGCTTCTTCACCGTACGACCAACGCTCCGTTTCTTTCCTTTTGCCTCCCCCCTGACAAAAAATCATAACCTTCGTTTTTGCAAGATTTACTTTTAATGACCACGTTAAACAGTATTCTTGCAGGTTGTTAATCATTTTTTGTAACTTTTCAGGCGAATCACTTAGTTTGACAATATCGTCCGCATATTTAAGGACCCGGATATTTACGTTCTCCACTGTTACTCCTTCTTCTAAACTGTCATGCAGATCATTGATATAGAAGGCAAATAAAATAGGGCTTAGTATGCAGCCTTGTTTAACTCCCTGTTTTGTTTCAAAGTATTCTGACATAAGATTTCCATTCCAGACCGCAGCTTTTGTAGCATGATATAAGCTCTTCAACACATTTATACACTTACTTGATAACCCTAAATTCCATAGCTTATAAAATAAAGCGTTTCTTGGAATCGAGTCAAATGCTGCTGCAAAGTCGACAAACAGGGCGTATACTTTCTTTTTTCCTTGGTGCCAGCACAGATTTACTATGTTGTGAAGGTTAAAAATGTTGTCAATAGTTCCATATCCCGGGCGGAAACCGGCTTGATTTTCTGTCAGTATACTATTTCTTTTCTCGAAATTTCTTATCCTTTCCAAAAGAACCCCTGCAAAAACTTAAGCAAAAGTGTTCATAAAGGTAATGCCCCGATAGTCTGTCACTTCATTTGTATCACCCTTCTTGTGGAGCGGGAAAATTATTCCTTCGACAAAATTTCTGGGAACACTTCCTGAGTTATATATTTTGTTAAAAATCACAGTTAAGGTCTCTAAAAACAAAGATGGCGCATTCTTAAAAAACTCATAGCTGACTCTATCTGGACCTGGGGCTTTGTTGTTTTTCGCTTTGTTGATTACATAAATAACTTCTTCTAAACATATATCTTTATCAAGATCGTGGACCGAAATCATTGGTTCAACATAGCTGACAAGCGAAGCACACCAAGCTGGGTTAAGAAGTTTACTGAAGTATACTTTAAAGGTCATTATGTTGATATTGTTATTCATTACAAGTTTACTACCCTTGAGCTCTTTCAATAGTGTCCACCATTGCTTACTGTCTTTGACTTGGTTTAAGCGTTTAGATACTGTATCATAATATTGTTGCTTCTTTAACTTGCACAGCGTTTTATATTTTTTATTAGCCTCATGATAAAGTTGTCGCGCGAAGCAAGTGTCTGTTCTTCTAAACAGGGACAAATATGCAAAGGACTGTTTCCTGAATGAGGCACATTGATTATCAAACCACTTGCACTTATATTTAAGTTTCTTTCCAATTACAAATTTTCTTGCTGATTTATGTATTACAGTAATTAAATCGTCAGCTTCTAAAGTATCTCCGTTGTTGTCAATTAGGCTACGTAAGTTGTGCTCTATCTTAGAGGAAAATTCCTCTTGATTTTGAATTTCCCAACATAATTTGGGAATGAGTACTGCGTCATTTTTTCGAGTCCCCTCCGGGTCAGTATACAATTCCAGACAAATAGGAAAATGGTCGGAAAACATTTTGCTATCTACTTTAAAGGCGCTAATATTTTTCAAAAAGTCTAGGGATATACAAGCAAAATCTATAACAGATGCCCCCGCTCTATTGCTAAAGGTAAATTCTCCATCCAAATCATCTTTAGCTCTACCATTTAAAATCACTAATCCTTGATTGGACAAGAACTCTAAAAATCGTTTACCTTTTGCATTTATTTCGGTATCTTTTGATTGTCTTTCTAGAGTAAGATTTTCATTCCACATATCAGTCTCTTCAGTGTATTCCTGCAGACATCCAACACGCGCATTAAAATCACCTATCAGAACAATATTCTTTGGACTACCACTCCCAAAAAAGTTTTCAAGCTTTTGAAAATCAACTTCCCAGTCTCCATAATTTAAATAAATTGGAATCAATATACAATCATGATAATGGCGGGCAATACGTATAACCACAATATTATTTAATTTTTCAAAATTCATACTTGCTGATTTAATGATTTTAATTCCAAAAACGCATCCACCTTTTGCTCTTCCGAATGTGCGTTCCTTGATTGCTCCTATCCAGAATAGTTTAAAACCTCCAAAGTATTTGGCATATCTTTCACTTTCACTCTCTAAAATAAACGTTTCATATAGTAAGAAAACATCAAAACCTTTTACGTATTCAAAAAATGACGGATACATACATTTACTACCTAAACCATGAACATTGTATGATAAAACCTTTATAAATTCATTACTTTTAATACTAATATTTTTTTCTTCACTCAATGAGATATATCTATCCTATAAATTTCGATTTGCGAGCTCCATAATTTCTTTAACATCACTAAAGTTTGTATTGAACAAATTATTTATAATCTGTATACCGTTTTGCTTTCTGTGCATCAAAATATCGTCCTCCAACAGAAACATCTTATCTTCTATCCACATTGTATCATCCCTAATGCTGATTTTCTTCTTATTGCCAGTGAAGTCATTCAAATTCTTCCTAATCTGCAACAATTTCCTTCGATTTACCCGTGCTGAAGGGGTCAAGTCTTTCCTAATTGAAACTTTCGTGCCCTTGAGTTTTTTGACATTTTTCAAAACTGAGGAAACAGCTGTTGCTCCATCAAATTCTACAAGCAGCGCTGGTTTATTGCTATTTCCACCCAAAGTTATTACTTTGTTGATTCGTACATCTGTACGGGGATTTGCCAAAACGCATCTTTCAAATCGATGGACGAAATGAAGTGCGTATCCTGCAGTCGCCCGAGCAATCCGTCGATGTGTGGTAAGGGGTAGGCGTCCTTTTTAGTGGCTAGGTTCACCTTGCGAGAGTCCAAGCAGAGCCTGACCTTCCCAGGTTTACGTACAAGAGTCTCCTGGTCTCACTGGGGCAAGAGTGGAAGGTGTGTCCCACTACGCCACAGTTCCAGCAAGTCATGCGACCGGCAGCTTCAGGGGTGCGCCTCACTTCTTCCACTCCTTGCTCACTGCTTGGGTGGGAGACACAGGTGTTTGTCTCAATACAGGAGTGGAAGGAGCGTCCCGCAACGCCACAGTTTCTACAAGTCACATGACCTGCCGCGTCTGGGGTGCGCCTCACTTCTTCCGTTCCCGCTCCAGGGAAACCAGAGAAATCCTCTGCCTCCTGGGCTATGTCATAATTGATTTCATGTACGTCAGGTCTTGTCGATCGCCTAAACATTTCTCGACGCTGTAGCCAGCGTTCAGCTTTACGACATAGTTCCTGTAAATGGTCCATAGAGTGAACTGCAGCCGTCGAAAATTGTTGACCAATTCTGGGGTGAAGGTTGTCGCGGATGATTTGAACCAGATCGGCCTCAGATGGGGGCATCCTCATGTGAGCCCTGATTGACCATGCCCTGCGCAGGTAGCTGTCGCAGCTCTCCGAACCCTGACGGAGTTTCATCAGAGTCCGCATCAGATCAAGGTCTGTCTCGGCAGAGCCGAACTCTTGCCTGATACGAGCTCTGAATAATCCCCAGCCAAAATTCGGAGAGACGCGACAGAACTGGTTCCAGAACCAGTTTTCTGCATCATCTTTCAAAAAAAGGTGGACGTTAGCACAAAGCTCGTCATCGGGTACACCTGCACTCGACGCTAATCGTTCAAGCCGAAATAAAAAGTCATCGACTGTAAAGGATGGATTGCGACCGCTAAACTGTATACCCCAAGACGCCAAGATGGATGGGCGTCTGGCTTGATAGCCTGCACCTCTATGAGTAAATCTCTGTCTCGGCTGATGTAGCTGAAGAGGCTCACGCTCATAGGCCTGGTATTGCCATCTAGGGTTGTCATGGGCTGATTGAGTTCTAGAAGCTGTTTGATCTGGTAAAGCTGAGTTGTTATTCAGCTGACGAGGGTTTGGAAAAGGGACTGTATCTACATGTTGGTAGCCTGTAGGGCTACTGGCTGTGCCTGACCTTTCTAGGATGGATTGAGCCAGATTTGTGCTCAACAGGTCTAGCATCTTGGCCTTGAGCTCGTCCATGATGGTTGCCAGCTGTTCTGGAGCAATTACTGCTGTTCCCGGGTGATTGTTTGCCATTTATAAATGAGGGGAAGGTAGGGGTTGGTTCAAGTCCTCATGCTTCTGAATCGGCTTGGTGTATTGGGGTCCCCCTGAGGGATGGGAAATTATCTCACGACGACGGAGATCCTCTGCCGGTTCAGCCTGCCTGGTATTGAAACAAGACCAAGCTCCGTCGAGAGACTGGCTTGATCCGAAGATTTGCTGAGCTTGGCTTAAATCTATTTTAATTTAAGGCCTTCGTCTTACTTCTTACTAGAAGAAAATAAATCAGAACAAAAAAAAATAAATAAATTTGTGCATACAAAAAAAATTCAAAAGTGACTTTAAGTAATTGAGAATCAACACAAAAAAAATTTTTTTTAGAAATGTGGGAATAAACAAACACACAAACAAAATTCAAAAAACAAAAGAAACAAAGAAAATCAAGGAAAGCAAAGGGGTTTATCTAATAAAAATTAATAAAAGTATTCACCAGAAATAAAAATTTTGAAACCAGGAAGAAAAAAAATCAAAAAATTTTGGAGTGTGAGAACTCAAAAAGTTCCCAAAACCCATAACATCTGTCCTGCCTGTGAAGCTGGGAATCACCCCTGAACTTAGACGAACTCGGCGAGCAAGTTCACGGCCCTACCGAGACGGCATCGGGGCTGTTCAAGTGTAGTCGACCAAGTGAAGAGTCACGCCGGCTACTGCCTAAGTCGGGTGTTCGTCAGACTCACCAGCTCCCTACGACATGAGATGCTAATGATCGCTAAGATTAGGCATGTCAGGAGCAACATCGGACATCGCTAAAGACACAGGCACTAATCTCGAACATCAATCATCTCAGGCCGAGGACAGAGCAGAGTTGGCTAACATGTGTCCCATTTGCTAAAAGCTGACATGCCTATGGGCACTTTTAGACATGACAGGACAGAGGCACTAGACCTTGAAGGTGCTTAACAAAAATATTAAAGCCGAGATGACTGCCGTTTAGGCCAAACATCGCCTAAGTCCGAGAAGGACTAGCAGATCAGCCTAAGCTGACAAGCCATCTCTTCAGAGGCGCAAAGCCTCCAGAAGATGCTGCAGTGTCTTCCCTAGGAAAGACATGCTTCGCGTTGGGCGCCATTTATGTAATGTGTGTGCGGAATTAGTGCAACGTGAAGTTGCCGCAGGAGGTCCAAGTGGCACGCGCTAGCTGACAGAACGTCCTAGCTCGTCGGTATGGGGTCAGGGTCCTTGGACATCCTATCACACATCGCAAACAGAAGTTCGCGTGCCTGTGGCGAGAGAAGGTTGTGGACTCCTTCTCTCAGGTCTGCCACAAAGGATAAAAATAAACAAGAACAGATGAAAGGAAGAACAACAGGTCTGGTGTCACCTGCTGTTCCTAGCCGCACTGAACCATCTTGAAAAGAAAACGCAAGAAAAATTAACCCCCATTACGCGATGGTTCAGTCACTAACCCACTCCATCCCTGTACCTGGCTAGGGTACAGGCCCAACCTGTAAGAGATGCTGAAAAATCAGAACTAAATAAATAAAATTAAAAACATGAGGATGGAGGGAAATGGAAGAGGGAAGGATACAAGGGGATAAGAAGCTTCATTAAGGGTTTCCTGAAACAAAAATGATTAAAATGCCATGATTCAATTACACAAAAAAAAGTATCGACTATCCTTTAATTATAATCTTATGGCCTAAAGCTGAATTTGAAAGCTATCGTATGTAGTGCATTTATATCCTAATCTACATTCGAGCACAAGTCAAAGAAAAAGAAAATTTTAAACTTATACTACTTCATATATCCGAGATTATTCGAAACAAATTCATGCTAACCGTTCTTGATTACTTCTTAATTAAATGCAAAAAGGGTAATTCAAGGTACACATACACATTCTCTCATTTTTTTTCGTATTCGCGAGGGAAGCGGGGTATCGCTTCAATTAAAATTAACAAATTGTTGCCTAACTTAGCAAAATTAAAATGATTAAGACAAGTCTTTTCAAATTCTCACATGCTCTAAAGGAGACGACTGTATTATTCATTTGAAATCCGAAACTAAACAACAAAAAGACGTATATAATCTTGACTCATAAATTATGATCGAAGTATTTTGGATGATCGCATCGTGTCGTATAATTTTAAATAATTCTAATGCAAATTTAACTAAGTATACTTAACGCACGATGGATTTATGCAAAATTGTCATGTAGTTTGTCGCAATACAAAATGATCTTATAGTAAATTTTATGAATTAGGTATAATAATTTCAACAAAACAAGAAAAATATATACATGTATAGAAAATATAGCAATATAAGAGTAATTTTCTAACTACTTATCGTGGCATAAACGGTTGACAAGCCATTACCTTCCTAATGAGACTAGTGTTGTTTTATTTTCTTCTCTATTTCCGGTTGAAAAGGGGCTCGAACTGGCCTCTTACACGGGTCTTCAATACAATTTGGCAGGGGCTTAAAGCCAATGTACCCTCACAAATGACGTTGGTGCTTTATCGCATGTGAGGCCACAAAAATTGAAAATTTACAATTTCATTACTAACCTTTCGGTGCCTAAGGCTATTGAAGGAGTGATGAGTTAAATGGTGGGGCATACTGCGGGGCTTATTTTGTAATTAGCTTGGCTTCCTTGTAGCCTTTTCTTGCTGAGACCGATGTCTGTCAAAATTCCTTGATAAAGGAGAGTCTTCCCGAGAGTTTTAAGTGGCCATTGTAAAGGGTAGCAATTTTCCCTTTTTATTCTCTTTTGTGTGGCAACTTTTTACTTTAAATTGCTGTTTGTTATAGTTAATACTGAAAAAGGTTAAGAGTGAATTACTTTTTATGCCTGATTTGGGCGTCACTTCATACCTGTTTATCGGGCTCAGCGTTATGTGATAGGATTGAACGCTGGTCGCCGATGTTTAAGCAAGGAGAACGCTAAGGTCCAGGCAAACATACATGCCACTGTATGGCAACCAAGGCTAAAATAAAACTTGCCGCTGCCTTCCACAATGTCTTTCTTGAATTAATTCCCTCGGCACGAATGAGCTGCAGTCAAGATAATGTCACCGGTGCACAGAAGGTGCGAGGTTGCAGCAGGATGGCTATGATACACACGGAATTAGATTTATTTTACCGAATAATTAAGAAAATTTACCACTCTAGTTGTTCCTCTACTCTAAGTGACACGGAAGTAGAAAAATGTGACTTCTTCTTCTTGATATATTCAAGCACATCAGTCTTGTTTCACCCGAGGCAGCAGTGACAACCATCGAGTTCGAAACAATCTGGAATGTAATGTCTGGCTCACATTACAACATGATTATTTACTTCTAACACTTCCCTGGCTACGCCTCGTAACTTACTCTTTATTCTACTTAACAAAATCTTTTGACTTCTAGTGTCGTACTTTAAAATAGAAGGGACTATGTTTTCAACTAATTCTAAAAATGTAAATAACTCATTACCTTGACCGTTGAATTCAAGTAAGTGTTCGATGTATTTCAATGGGTCTATTGATAGAACCAGCGTTTTCTCCTAGCTGATCTTCCTCCTGTATACTTGGTATCGTTTTATTAAACGTTCGATCCTTCTTCCACGGTAATCCACTTTTGATTTCACTTTTTGGTTGCGTTATAATTAATGATTTTCATGGGCTCGGGGTTAAATTTCCCAATTTCAGGATTCACTTTTGCTTTGAAATTTCTTTTCTTCACTTCAAGAATCAAAAGCTTTCACTAAATTGGTACTTTGTGACCATACCACTGGGCTCACTTTCACTTTTGGGGTTTCTATTTTATTTCTTTTGCTTTTCACACACCAAAAAATTTTGGACCTTTAATAGGTTTCCGTTTTGTCACTTATTCTCCTTTGAATTCTTTATCACGGGATCCCATTAATGGGGATCCTACCGACTGCGCCACTAAAATTTGTCGAACGAAAGCAAGGCAAAAATAAATAAAAAAACAAAACAATTAAAGGCAAAAGTGGATTTTTGAACTTTACTTTTATTCACGATTCTCACTAGCGAGTACAATTTACAAATTAACTAACTGTATTCTAACCTTATCGTACGAAATGATTAAAAAAGACTGCCTCTGTGGCTTAACTTGAGCTTTTATCAAACCTTTTCTTATTGCAGGGAAACGTTGAGGAAAACGTGAAGGAATGCGGCTTTTTTGCGAGTTTAATGTGGAGCTTGTAATGTAGAGCTAGCCGTCTGTGGGAATTTCCTGTCGAGCGATATGATGCCCATTGGGTTTATGCTGAGGTAAGTAAGTTCGCAAGCGTAAATCGTGAGAATTTGCGTCTTTGAGGAAATCTGCAGGTTGAGATTTGATAACTTCGAATTTTTATGAAAATGGTGAAGATTCATCATGCTGGGATGTAACTATATATATACATATATATGATTAGCAGCTCTGATATTGAGTGATCAAGTCATGTAATCAGTCCTTGCTTATTATCACGGTCGGTGAAATAAGGCTCACAGATAATAGCTAGAAAAACCAGGACGCAGGAAAAGCGGAAAGCAAATTAAAATCATCACTTACATATTGCTCTACATTGACATTTCTGGCGAGAGGTGGGATATTTTTCTTTTCTTTTGCAAAAGGTAAAAATTTATACAGGTCCTATTGGAAGTATATGTTTCTGCCGAGGCCTACTAATGTAATTAAAAAACTTTTACCGAGTTTTCTTTTTTCGCGGCAAAAACTTACTTATCAATGCGAACACCTGTCAACCAACTGCATAACACACCCCGAAAGATGATGAAATATCACCGCACAGTACATGCTATTTTTATAATACACTTCAGAATTCAGGAACACCAACGGATCCAAACGTAGGTAAATCCAAACAAGGTAAGAGTCTTAGAAGTTCATCTTCCCCAGTAAATAATTGTCAAAAGAGAAAACACCAACCTTCTGTAATGAATGAGCAACAGCAATTTGGTAATTTGAACATGGACAAATTGCTCCAAGCCACCGGAAGTGCAACAAAAGCTGAGAATGTCGCTACAAAAGGTGACATAAACGAAATAAGCCAAGAAGAAATTAAACTTAAATCACAAAAATAAGTTTTTTAATATATTGGTAGGCCTCGGCAGAAACATATACTTCCAATATTACCTGTATAAATTTTTACCTTTGTAAAAGAAAAGAAAAATATCCCACGTGGTGTTTAACCTCTCGCCCGAAATGTAGCGCAATATGTAAGTCATGATTTTAATTTCCTTTCCGCTTTTCCTGCGTCCTCTTTTTTCTAGCTATGATCTGTTAGCCTTATTTTCGCCGACAGTGATAATTAGCGAAATTTCCAGGACTGATTACATGACTTCATCACTCAAAATCAGAGCTGCCATATATATATATATATATATATATATATATATATATATATATATATATATATATATATATATATATATATATATATATACATATATATATATATATATATATATATATATATATATATATATATATATATATATATATATATATATATATATATATATATATATATATATATATATATATGTATATATACATATATCTATATATATATATATATATATATATATATATATATATATATATATATATATATATATCTACGAGGGTCATTCAATATTTAAAGAGACAAATTGGTCTGAGAAAAAAACCTTTTATTTTTACAAAACAAAACTTTTCCTACTTTTCAACATAATCCCTACCAACATTTATGCACTTCTTCCAAAGGGTTTCTAACTTTTTTATACCGGCTGCAAAGAACTCTTTGTCTTGGTCTTTGAGCCAAGTTCCCACTTTGACATCTTCGTTATCCTGGAACTTCTTCCCACGTAATGCCTCCTTCAATGGAGCAAATAAATGGAAATCACATGGTACTAAATCGGGAATATGACGAGGATGAGGCAGTAACTCCCAGCCTATTTTGTTGATGATTTCACGGATTAGTTGAGCAGTGCGAGGACGTGCGTTGTCTTGATGGAGAATCACACCTCTCCTCTGATATCCACGACGTTTCTCTCTCATAGTTGGCTTCACTTTGTTCAAAAGCATATTTGAGTAGTATTGGCTGTTCATTGTACACTGTTCTTAGAGATAATCAAAATAATCAAAAAAAAATTTTGAAACTTCAACTGGCCCGCCAGAACGGTGTTTGTCAGTCACTGAGTTTCGACCACTTTTGAAACGTTCTACCCACTTGTAACAATTTCCACGGTTCATACAACTTTCACCATACACTTACGTGATTCTAGAGTATATATTAGCTGGTTTTTCACCTTCAGCAAGTAAAAAACGAATCAAAGATTGTTGTTCAAACTATGTGGAATTTTCAAGTGGACTTGCCATCGTTAAACTTAATTTTGAGGTTATAAACACAGCAATGTTGATCCAACAGCTGATCATACCTCATCTCAGTTATTCCAACTTAAAGTCCTAAAAGTACCAAACTTGTACTACCAACCATTTTTCCCCAGACCAATTTGTCTTTTTAATTATTGAATGACCCTCGCAGCCTTGGCAGGGAAAGAATTAAGGATGAGGGAAATGTGTTGGGAGGTTGAGTGAAGGGGGTGTCGATGTACGGCCCTTTGAAAATTTCAGGCTCATATGACGAGGGAAAAAAAGAAAATGGTATACTTTTCCACATTCGTGTTGTTCTGCTTAGAAAAGATTCCCGAGATTTGACGGTACGTCCAAATTTGACCTGGAGAGTATAGGAGTGGGAGCGACTTGTAGCTCTTATATCACGCGTTGTCATGTGTCTACAAGGAATCAGGCTAGCAATTTCGTTAGAACAATGTGCATGAAAACAGCGATAGAAAGGTGAGAGACAACCAACATTCCGTCGATGCTTCAGAGAGTCAAGGCCATCAGATATTGAGGAATAGCCGATAAGTTTAATAGCTTTACGCTGGACTTTGTCTAAAGTGGACAAATACGGGTCTAGGCCTAGTGTGGGACTTGTAGATCAGCGCTAAATCAGGTGGGCTGAAATATTTCTTACATCTCTGTAGAAAACCCAAGCATTTCATCGCACTTTTAGCGATTGCAAATATATGATCAGTCCAGCTAAGATTGTTGGATATCTCAATCCCTAGAAGTTTAGGGCAGGAGAACTGGGTATATTCATTCCGTCGACTGAAATGGGTTTAGTGACTTGGCTCCATATGAGATCTGATAACTTTTTAACAATGAAAGCGGTATGAGCTTCTGAGTCTTAGCAACCTTACATGAAATGTTTTTGGTGGGTAAGCTTTTCTTGAACTATTCAAGTTCCTGACATGAAAAATGAAACAAAAAACCGTTACATGCATTACCCAACTTTAAAAAGTTAGTTGCTGCCTTGAGATTTTTCGCAAAAAGTGGATATCAGTCTGATACAGCAAATGATTAAAACCTTGGTCTAGCGCAAGCAAATTTCACACTTCTTTTCCCAAAATGAAAAATCTTTTCCAGATTTTATGTAGTTTCGAGCAATATATTCACTTGCCTCCATCAACTAATTTCGTTTGTTATATTTTTCCTATAGATGTAAATTATATAAACAAAAATCACAAACCAAAACAAAAATTACATTTTTACCTCGAAGACTTCTGCAGTTCTAAAAAATTATATCGAATAGAATTGTCGGTTTGATCGACGAATGTCGGTCGAAATCGACATTGACAATGCAAATATGGCTGTCGATCGCAAATCGACAGTCGACACGACAATCACAATAGGGATGAATTTCTTTGTTTTGCCGGGACTAGCTGACGTTATGATACTAGGTATGGACAATTGGGCATATAAAAGTTGAGTATGACGCTATGGGGAGAGGAAATGTATGGATCAGACCAGGAACGAGAAGGGAAGTCCTATAGCTACCAGATTGAAATCCCCACCAATCTCGTCCCCAGAAAAAAGAATATGATCATGGACTTCCTAGCAAAACAGATACCCCACTTCGGGTCTCTCACGGGACTGACAACACTAACTGAACACCGCATTGTAATGAAGGATCATCAACCCGTAAAACGAAGATATTACCTGTAAAACCCCGCCATGCAAGAGATCATCAATACCGAGATTGACGAACTCTTGAGTGTCGATCGAATCGAACCGTCTCCTAGTCCGTACAGTTCTCCAATTATCCTACTGAGAAAAAAAACTACCGCCAGATAAACGAACACTCAGTTATGGATGCATATCCGCTGCCACAAATCAACCACATTTTGGATAAATTGAAAAAAAAATGTAAATCCGTTTGCGAAAGCAAACAAATAAATTAAAATTTTTAAAAGTGCTAGTTCCAACTTCGCCAGAGGGAAGGGCTTTTATGCTCTATTTAAAAGTACAGTCTGGTGAGTCCGTCCCGTTTTATATAGTTTCTTTCTTCCATCCAACATTCAATGTAGTACAATCGTGATTCATCGAATGCGTTTAATTCGTCTCCACTGCTGAGCATTTGGCTGCCTTCGTGGAGATTAAAGTTCAGCATAGCAGGCATATCTTTTGTTCTCACAGAGAGGCGGTGCTTCGCATTTGGGGACCCCGTGTGTCAGTCCATCTGTCGGTGTACGCTTTCGGTTTGTCTTGTGCAAATTAAGATCGGGACTATGCAAAACTTTTTATTTCATTTTTGTAACATTCTTGGCTTGAAAAGTAACTACTTTTCGGTTTTCTGCTACTTGATGGCGGAAAATCCGGCTGTTTTTGCACTATGTGAAACCAAGGTTTTTTCCGATTCTGATATTAATCAGTATAATATTCTCAGATATCACTTAGTGCCGCTCTTCTCTCCTCAGAGGGGAATCGCTGTTTATATTAGAAATAATTCTCCCATCTCCCTCAATTCTCTTCTACTAATCCAGAATTTAATTATGTCTGGATTAGATTTAAACTCTATCGGAACATTATTCACTTCTGCTTTTTAAACCGCAGCCCGAATATGTCTGACAATAACACTGTGTTCCTTCGATAAGCAGCTTTCCAGGCATAAAAATTGTGCCCTTTAGAGTTGCGCGGAATCTTTTCAATTCAGTCATTAGTCGGGCAAAGTTCAATTTCGACCAGAGCGTTAGACGGAAGGTATTTTCTACTCACTTTCTACTCTCATTTATAAAGGGAATGTTTTTACTGATTCATTGGACAAGGCCAACCTGTTTGCTGCTAATTCGTACTTGTCACCTTCCATCTCCATCACAGTGAGGAAGTTGTTAGGGTACTTTCGAAACTCAACGTGTGCAAAGCTACTGGGCCTGTTGGTTTCTCGTTCCTTGTTTTAAAATGCTGCACCTCTGCTTTGTTTAAACTTTTGCGCAAACTTTTTCATCTGTCATATTCAACAGGAATGTTTCCAGGTGAATGAAAACTTGCTCATGTCCAGCCGATACTTAAAAAAGGAGAGGCTTGCGACCCCTCTAACAACAGACCAATTGCACTAACTTCGATCATAGCTAAAGTTTTTGAATCACTCATCAACTCTCAGTTGATGAAATATCTAGAAATAACCTTCTTATCAATTCTTATCTGATTCATACGTAATAAGTGACGGTGTACCTCAGGGTTCAGTTTTTTCACCAAACATATTTCTTCTTTTTATTAATGATGTTTTATCTCTTACTCTCAATTATATTCATAGTTTCGCCGACGACAGCACCTTTGATTTCACGTACTTATTTGATTCTGTAATGAATTCACGCGGAAATGCTACAGAAGTCAATCCAGAACGGATGTTTAGATTATTAAACAACGAATCTTCTATGGTCCTCGCTTGGGGCAGAGCAAGTCGTGTTTCGTTTAATGCATCCAAAACTCAATGCTGTTTAATGTCTATTAAAAAACGTCCAGTTCATCCTCAACCCATTTTAGTCGACGGAGTGAATATACCCAATTCACCCGCCCTAAACATCTTGACTGATCATATATTTGCAGTCGCTGAAAGTGCGATGAAATGCTTGGGTTTTCTATAGAGAAAACTTCCTTCCCTGCCAAGGCTATATATATATAAACAAAATATTGTAGGGCAGGGGGGGGCAATCTCACCCGTTTGGGAGTTACAGGGTGATTCATAAATTTCAGTTTTAGGTATGCATGTTACTCTGTTATTTTTATCTTTTGATCTACTCAACATAGCGAAATCAAACAAACGCTAAACAACTTCTATCCTATTTATGTAATTAGTATACCTTTTTTTATTTTTATTGAATTCCCCGTCTTATTATCTTTCGAAAAAGGTGGAACATGGCACGTTAGACAAAGAATTAGAAAAACCGCATCCTTAGAAATCTCTGACTACCTAATTATTTAATTGCACTTTAGGTAGCAAATTCTTTAAGTCAACAAAATTTTTATGATAAAGGGTCGAAAATGTTGGTTTTGGGTTAACAGGTAATTAGTTTTAATTATTGCTCCAAAAAAGTTATAAAAATTTTAGTGCAATTTTGTTTTATATTAGTATGTGTTAGCCAGAATTCGCATCCTTGTATCCTGGCGTTTTGTTACTCGTACCTGATGGAAATTTTGCTATAAAAAAGGGTCAATAAACAAGAATACCTATCATAGTTGAAAAAAAAATCAGTAAGTACGGGTGTTTTTAAGCAAAAATTAGTAAAAAACGGCAGAATTTAGTTTTGAGTAATACGCGGATATTCTTTACATTCATGGTGAGACGGAAAAGAGAGAGCGGCTGTACTAGAATATTGTAACGTCTCGACTGAATATTGTAACGGGCTCGACGGATTAATTAAGACACTTATTTACAGTCACAAATTCTCACAATTTTTATTCACTTCACTTCATTAATTCGTTGTACAATTTTCTTGACAATATTCTCTTCAAAATACACAATTTCACTTTACTGACTTACACTTATCACTTCAGTGGTTAAAATTCAACTGACTATTCGCATTATCACATGTAAACACTTCGCAGTCTAAATCACGACTAAACTGCCTAGGTTATAAGTTATTTATTCGGCGACTTTGTACAATTTTTAACAATGTTTTCTATTTCTAGTTACATCTAAATTATCTCTACCTACGAGCTAGTTACAATTTGGCCCTGAATTCTAACCCTAACTTAACTGTAGTTAATTATTCTAACATTCATTGTTTACTTAATATTATATTTGCATAAAACATTAACATTTTTATTATTTACGTCGTGCGCCTAGACTAACACTGAACTAAACTGCCTAGGCTACTGCTCAGCCCTATTTATACTACTTAGCTTAATTCTAGAAAGTTCAGTCACTTAGTTCTAGATATTTCCGTTACACATTTTCACCACACATATTCACCATGAGTTCGAGTTGTCCTTGACTTTCCCCGTGTGACATTCCTTTTCTTCATTTCTGGCGACCTGGGACATGCGCATTACACAGTTGACTATTTCCCTTTTCGTGACCTACCTCGTGCACGTTACACTGCCCTCCTCTTAGAACTGTTCGTCCCGAACAGCTTTCATCCTCAATGGCTTTTCTGTGGTCCTTCTGTTTTAATAATCCTTCCTTGGCTTGTGGCAACTGTTCCTCAGATCTCAACTGCTTTTCTCTTCTTCGAACAAAGAATTAAGGTCACTTATCTCGAACTCCTTCATGTTGACCCTCTCTTCGCGCTTTGCTTGCATATTTGCACACTTCTCTTCTAGCTGGCTAATATGTAGCTGAAGATCCCTGTAGCACCATGAAAGCCACTCCTGTTCAGAACGTAGACTTTGATTGCATTCTTCCGCCTCCTTCAATTTCTGTAGTACTTGAATAATCTCATCTTCTCCAGCATGAACCGTTAGCATGTTAGTTTCCTCGCTAACGTCCCATGCTTTAACTACTACCTTCTTAGTCGTTTCAGAATCGTCTTTTAGTGAAGTTTCCAGTGCGTCCTCTAAATCTTGTCTTCCTTAATCAATTGTCTGTGGTTCCCGCTTTCCTTGGCTCGATGTCGCCAAGACAGTCAGTCTTCGCACAGGTTCAATCTTCTCCTCTGGTGATGCATTCCTATGATTCAAATGTCCAAATTGGTCTTGTACTCGGCATTTCCGGCAAAATCTTGACTCGTTTTCACTTTGTACCATTTCTTTCTTCATTCGCTGTTCTTCGTTAGTCCTTCGCCATCGATGTCCTCTCAAAACACCTCCATCGTTTTGGACACCTTCTATTGGAATATACTTCTCCAACAAGTGATCAAGAATCTTCCTTCTGCAATCGCTTTGCAGGTGACCTTCTTTACCGCAGGACCAGCATATGTACTTTCGACGGCGCACTTCAGCTTCGTTGTTCCGATCGGTACCTCTCTTCAATCTGAATTCTTCTTGTTTCCTTCTATTGCACTTTATACAACCAGTCTTCTTCGTGTCATATCCCGGAGAGGTTGATCTCCCTTGCTTCCAGCAATCTCGTCGGAGATGACCCTCCTCCCCGCATGTCCAGCACATAGGACGACAACTATTGACCTGGGTATTGATTCGGTAACAAATATCTTTTATGTTGGTTTCTTCTCTTTGATCAATAAGTCTTCTGGAGGCTTGTTTTGCTGCCTCCTAAGCCAGAGCGCAAGCCAAAACCTCAGCGTTGGTGTTCTTTCCGGCCAGTCGTACAGCTTGTTGCAGGTCACAATTTGCAAGTGAATCAATAAATGCTTTTTTGGCTACCTCATTGACATAATCTTGGCTACACGTGGGATTAGCCAAATGTGTCAGCCTTTCTATGTCCGCACATAACTGCTGCAACGTCTCTCCATGCTTCTGTGTTCGACTCCGTAGCTGTAGACGGTAGACCTCTTGCATGTGTAAGTGGCCGTATCGTAATTCTAAGGCTTGTATTTAAGATGAATAATCGTACCTTAGCTCTGCCGGTATAGTCTGCAACAGTTCAGCGGCTGCTCCTCTGAGTGCCAAAATTACAGCTGTAGCTTTTTCCTCGTCAGTCCAAAAGTTCATTGCCGCTGCTGTCTTGAACTGAAGTCTGTGGGTTTGCCAGGGCGTTTGTCCGTCAAATGTTGGAGGATGAAGTCTTTTATTTACGGTTACGTCTGTAGATAAAACTCCTGATTGCTTCTTCTTCACGCTCTCCAGCTCATTCCTTATTGCTTCTATATCGCCTTTAACTTGCTTAATATTCGTTTGTGCAGAGATTTCTACTTCTTCTATTCTCTTTTCTATATTTCCTATGTCTGACTTTAATTCAACCATTTTGTTTTCCTGTTCAACTTTCACTTCTTCAATGGAAACCTTAAGCTCAGCTACTATTGACGATTTCTGTTCAGCCATCGATGCTTCTATTGATGATTTCTGTGCAGCCATCGATGCTTCGATTGATGCCTTCAACTCAGCTGATGATGTTTTCTGTTCTGCCATCGATGCTTTTAATTCCTTTACGGACCCTTCTATTGATGATACCTGTTCGTCCATCGATGCTTTTAATTCGGCCGTCGAAGATTTCTGTTCAGCCATTGATGCTTTTAATTGTTCCTTGGAAGATTTCATCTCACATATCAGAGCATTGAGTAGATCCGTCATGCTTAGAGTATTTGCTTCTTCTTCTTCTTCTGACCCGTCTTCAAAAACAAAAGCCTCTGGATCCTTTCCTTCCTTTTCCATAGCTTCTTGTAGTAACGCTACCAGGGCACATTTATTTCCAATTGTAGGTAGGGAACGTTTACTTAATTCCCCCTTCAAGTCTTGAACACGTAAGTCTTTGAATTTGAGACCCATATTTAGATTACTCACTGCACTTTTTTTACTTTAATTTCACAGTCACTTTTTCTTGTCTTTTCTAAGTCCACTTTTTAGTCTTTCATAATTAATCCCACTTCTGACACCAATTGTAACGTAAATGGGGCTCTTCGGGCTCGACGGATTAATTAAGACACTTATTTACAGTCACAAATTCTCACAATTTTTATTCACTTCACTTCATTAATTCGTTGTACAATTTTCTTGACAATATTCTCTTCAAAATACACGGTTTCACTTTACTTATTTACACTTATCACTTCACTGGTTAAAATTCAACTGACTAAACTGCCTAGGCTACTGCTCAGGCCTATTTATACTACTTAGCTTAATTCTAGAAAGTTCAGTCACTTAGTTCTAAATATTTCCGTTACACATTTTCACCTCACATATTCACCATGAGTTTGAGTTGTCCTTGACTTTCCCCGTGTGACATTTCCTTTTCTTGATTTCTGGCCACCTGGGACATGCGCATTATACGGTTGACTATTTCCCTTTTGGTGACCTACCTCGTGCACGTTACAATACCAAAGGAGATTCCCTTACCTGTGAGCACCCCAAAGAAGGGTACAACACGGACTTTCCAAAGGTTAAGAGAAACAGGAAGTTTAACTTCACATGACCTGGAGACATGACCCGAAACTTTGGGAACTACTGCCGACGTCGAGCACTAAATAATCACCATCGTGAGGCAGGACCCTGAGAAGAGCACGAAGCGAGTAGCAATTGGCTTCTTTAACGCGGCATTCACGATAGTGCGTTTCTGGACCGAATTCTGTGGATGAATGAATCTCAATTCACCAGGGATGGTATCACGAACTTCCATAACCTCCATACCTGGTCGGAAACTAACCCACGCAGGACATTCATCATCTTTCGGGCTGTCTTATGCAGTTGTTGATATTTGTTGGCATTGACAAGTGAAGTTTTTGCCGCCAAAAAAGAAAACTCGGTATAAATTTTTTAATATATTAGTAGGCCTCGGCAGAAACATATATTTCCAATAGGACCTGTATAAATTTTTACCTTTGCAAAAGAAAAGCAAAATATCCCACCTCTCGCCAGAAATGTCAATGTAGCGCAATATGTAAGTGATGATTTTAATTTGTTTTCCGCTTTTCCTGCGTCCTGTTTTTTCTAGCTATGATCTGTGAGCCTTATTTTCGCCGACAGTGATAATTAGCAATTTCTGCGTGGAAATTTTTATTATTTATCGAAAAGTTCGAGGACTGATTGCATAACTTGATCACTCCAAATCAGAGCTGCCAATCATATATATATATATATATATATATATATATATATATATATATATATATATATATGATGTTACGCAACGCCAACCGAACGTCGCGCTGAGGACAGCTGATCTGTAAAGAAAGTGTTGATGTAACGCAACGCCAACAATGCTTACGCCAAAGCCAAGGCCAACAACTCTAACGCCAAAGCCAACGTCAACAAAGCGCATCGCGCACCTGTTATTTTTACCTAAATTTTCTATGGTTAAGTCAAATTTAAGCGAACCCGCTGTAGTCGGCACATTTCCCCCACCGTTTCGTAACCAATAATAATTTTCGTTAACATAAATGCAATTTTTCAACATAAGTAAAGGCAAATTGTTAATAACTAAAAGCTTTTGAAAAGTTCAAAAGAAAGTGAACGCGCCCTAAACATCCGGAACGAAAAAAGTTTCGAAACGGTGGGGAACCGAAGCCGATTCCGGTCAGGTTCTCGCTGCATTCCTTCTCTTTTAACGCCGCCTTTTGTAGAAGTCAGACGTGTACACAAAAGTTAGTCGAGTTTTTGTTGTTTTCTTTCATTTTTTCCCCCACTTGTTGTCGCAAAGTGCAATTACTTATCTTGCAATAAAAGACAGAACGCAAGTCTCGTAGTTGGTGCCTTTTATTTCACTGTAAGAGAACATACTCGTGGAAAATTTTTTTGCAGCCAGGGCGGTGAAAGTGCTGGCAGCACAGGGACATACGCCGGTTCTGTAGATTGACGGAGTAAAAAGACCAAAGGGATAGAGCATCTTGCGAAAGGGACTGCGTTGGAGACCAAATTTTAGTGTCAGGGAAATTGTGAAAGCATGCGTGAGGCGACGAGTCCCTGGGGTCGCACCCCGTTAAACGCAACACCTTCGCTATAAGTGCAAAAGGGCAGCAGTCTTCATCGAATTAAGGTAATGTTTTCAAAAGACAGCAGTGTAAAAAATTTCGCCTTCTTTGGGGCCTCCAAATGTTAGTGGCTGGAAAGTCGTAAGTTAAGCGTGCTGTGACGTCTCCACCAAGGGAGTCACTGGGGCTGCACCCCATTAAACGCAATTTCTTCACCATAAGTGCAAAAAGCAGTTTTTCACAGAGGTGACTACACTCTGTCCAAAGTGTGTTCACTCTGGTTGGAAAACCCTCGGCATCCGGCCCAAAGGGAACTGCTACTACTATTTTTGTATATACCACGAACTTTATCGCCTTCTGTGAATAAGTGAAGTAATCGCAGTGCTTATATGTACATGCCCCTAAAACATAATTGTACATTTACCGGACAGTTTCGAGTGACATTGTGAAAACCCTATTTGTGCTTGTTTTAATCATTTACAGGACAGCTTCGAGTAACATTTTGCAAACAAGATTTGTGCTTATCTTTATTCTTTACAGGACGGTTTCGAATTACATTTTTGAAAAAATATTCGTGCCTATCTTTATCTTTTACAGGACAGTTTCGAGTGACATTTCGCAAACTATATTTGTGCTTAGTTTTATCATTTACAGGACAGTTTCGAGTATCATTTTGCAAACAAGATTTGTGCTTATCTTTATTCTTTACAGGACGGTTTCGAATTACATTCTTGAAAAATATTTGTGCCTATCTTTTACAGGGCAGTTTTGAATGATATTGGTCCACCTGGATTATTTATAGAACCATTTTGAATTATATTTGCCTGTATTTACCAATCACAGGACAGTTGAATTAAATTTGCCAAATCATATCCATGCCTATATGGACCAATCACAAAACTTTACCAAATTTGTCGACTCCTCTATAATATTCGTTAAGGCTATTTACACTGAAGCAACATTTATCAATCCCAGAGTCCTTTGATAAGTAATACCGGTACTTGCGTAAGTCTTTGGGCGAAGTTCAAAGTTACCCAGAAAATTTCGGATTATATCTGACAAAGAAGATCAGGACCCCTATTTACCATTTACAGGAAATTCGCCATTGCCTGGTTAAGCGGTATTAGTATTACTCGCGCCAAAGAAAATTCATTACTCCAGAGAAATCGCATTTCATTTTTGTAAACGCTACTAGTGCTTCCTGCTTACCTCTATCCTTAGACGGATTTGCCTCCCACCGGAGGTTATTGGATTCTAATTGTGAAGTGATATTAGTGTGGGCAATAAACCTAAGGGATTGCCAAGTGAGCTGATCGCCACGCACAGAAGTTTCCTCGACTAACCCTCTCCCGTTTTATACCGCTTTATACCTGAGGGATAACACCTAAAAAACACAACCCGTACTACACCACCCACCGATTTGGTCGTGGACAATTTTGCTTATCGGCTTCCCATGTATACGCTGGTTTGGTTTCTAGGAATAACCGAAATAATTGCTAACGCTAACCCAGTGTTATATCCGAAGCCAGTTCGAACGTAAACGCATTGTGATTTGCGAGTCGGGGTGATCAGATTTCTACAGAGTTCAAGGCTGTACACAAGAGAGAGCAAGACGTGGTGATTCGAAACTAGAGATTTGTGACTTCATACGCGTATACCAGAATCGCGGAACGTGATTGAATCGGGTAGCTTTTGTTTGTAGTGTGAAGAGTCCATCACTGCTGTGCGCGGTATTCACACCAAAAGAGCTCTGTTCACGTAAATCTCGGGCTTATGTGGATGTGACATTCTATTTCATCGGTGTACGGTTGCGACGTCCTGACTAGGGTTTCCACCTCAAATTTTCTGAATTCTGGGATCGGATGTCGTGTTTAATTTCGGCCGACCTAAATTTCTTTTGTCAGGTTTGCTGTCGGTGATTTGTCTCCTCTACTCAGGAATTAATACTCGCAGACGTTTAAGGTTTTTATTTACCGATCTCCGTGCGCGGAACCTCAATAAAAGATTCAAGGTTTCTCATTTCACAATATTCAGTGACCGTAACAATATATATATATATATATATATATATATATATATATATATATATAACATATATATATATATATATATATATATATATATATATATATATATATATATATATATATATATATATATATATATATATATATATATATATATGGAATTAATGATGAGGGAAATGTGTTGGGAGGTTGAGTGAAGGGGGTGTCAATGTACGGCCCTTTGAAAATTTCAGGCTCATATGACGAGGGAAAAACAGAAAATGGTAAACTGTTTCACATTCGTGTTGTTCTGCTTAGAAAAGATGAAAAGATTCCCGAAATTTGACGGTACATCCAAATTTGACCTGGAAAGTATAGGGGTGGGAGCGACTTGTAGCTCTTGTATCGCGCGTTGTCATGTGCCTACAAGGAATCAGGCTAGCAAGGGAGGTGTTTTAGTCGGTAAAGTGCGCCACAGGAGTCCAACATTGCTGAGCTGGGATCCCCCAGCATGCATAAAGCATTTCACCTCCCTACAAAAAACAAAAACAAAAAAACCAAAAAATTATCTTATTCATGGCGGTTCCACGACTGACGGCGATGGGGTATTGGGCTTACTTATATAGTCCGTGTTGGCTAGCTTCCTACTCAGAATAAATTACTTTGTATTTTGTTGATCGGCTTCGGTCCTCGCTCGGTTGGTTGTGGTTTGGTCGACCAGCGGCTGATAACTGCCAAAACTACCTGGCCCCGGACTCGAATCGGTACAATCAGATTCCAAGCTACTCTGCAATATTTAATTACGTTTGGTTATTCCTCTGCCGGTTCCCCCTGGTCCGGATGGTTTGAGTATTAGTCGAAGACTGACTGATCTGCTGTGCAGCCCTCCTAATATAGTGCCAGAAGGCTCTGGCGGTGTACTGGATATTAAACTTCTCGCAGTGCCGTTGAGAAATTAGGCATTTTACCGCTGCGAGGAGTTGGGAATTTCTGTAATTTATCTAAACCTTAGAATAAAGAACTATAGGAAGCGCTGTACCCTGTAAAATTCCTATCCGTGAGTGAAGCTGCTCGAGGAATTTAAAATCAGCTGGGGTCGTTGACTAACAGGGACGAAAGCATACTAAAAAGAGGGACAAATATATTTCCTACTGTGAAATGTTGTTTACTTTTGGTGCGTGAAAAAGTTTCCTCGAGTGAATTAAGTTAAATTTTGTTAAATTTGTTAAATTAGCTTATTTTAAAATGTTATATAGTCACTCCAATAAAGTTATTAGACTATTTTGTGATTTTTTGTGAACCGACTTTGTCTTAATACCCAGAATTTGTATAAATTAATCAGCATGAAGTGTTCGGGTTTTTCGTGTGTAAATATATAGAAATAAGATGATGTCGTTTTTCCTGCAAATGCATAACTCGAGTTACTTCTAAATTCATTCTATAAACATGTGAAGTTCAATTAAAACCTCAATTTATGGAAAAAAGCAAAAGTTTCGTCAGAATATTTGTGAGGTTAACGTGAAAACTGATTTTAATGTTTTGGGTCGTTGGCACCAGGAAGGCGTCAAACAAAATTTTTAGGGGGAATTTTTAGGAAATCTTAAATAAGATTTAATCAATAAAACCCAAAATTGATGATTCGCTTCACTTATAATATAACGTCAAAATTAATATACAGCTAAATATTTTATTCAGAGTAGTTAAAATCAAATTATTCTTTAACAAATTATCAAGATTTTAAATTTACTTTTGGCCCCACTTGAATTCTGACTTAATTTACGCCTGTATTGTTGCTACCACTACATTGCTGGAAATTCTACTACAAAAGAAATTTACTTCACTAAAATCGAGTTACAGCGCTTCCTCTAGTTCTTTATTCTAAGATCTAAGCTTAAAAACCCGAATTTAAATAAATTCTATGCACAGGTATTGACTTAAAAATCTAGCAGAAGCCAGCGGATTTCTTTTTTGTTGTATAGAGTATTATCCCCCATTGCTGCTATTAGAAAAAAAATTTAACTTTTATATGTGCGGGAGGAGGGGTAGGACCGTGCAGCGATTTGAATAATTCTTTTTGTGAATAAAGTATAATCCCCCTATAATAAAGTATAATCCCCCATTTTTACCACGACAAAAATTGTAATAGAGTGGGGTGGGGTGGTGGAGGAGTGAAGCCTAAGGCGTAGATCGATTTTGATGATTTTTATTCAGTTGTACAAAATTCGTTTCCTTATTGGTAAATTATAAAAAGTTGTGCATCTTAAGTCACTACGGAAAGAGGATGGAGCAGCGCGCTTACTTCATAATGTATGCCCAACTTTTGACGAATCTCTCTTGCTGTATACAGGTTGTTTCAGATCTGGTGTGCCAAAATGCAAGGGGCGATAGATTTCACCTAAACAAACAAAAAATTGTATGACAGGCAATCTCAGGCGTTTGTGAGTTTTATTTATTTATATAAGTTTGTCAAAGTCTGACTACTACAGAGCAAATTACAATAGCTGATTTGTTAATCAAAATTATGCAAAATAAAACAAAAATAGAATAAAACCTACAGCATCGTGAAATAACCGGTCTTTAAAAAAAAAGAGTACTCGGTTGAACCTTCGTCAAGGCAATAAAATCCTTAACACTAGTATCACAGTTATAGACTAGGAGAGCAGTCTTAAAGAAGTCACCAAAGAGGTTAGCAATAGTTAGGGAATCCCCACAAGCAACTGACGTATACCAGTCAGATTTGCGCTGTGAATTTACAAAGCGTCAAAACATTTTTGGGTCACAGGGCGATTCATAATTTTACAATTTTTATGGTATAAACAGCACGCTTTTATTTTTATATTTTGACCTACTTAAAGCAGAGACATCAAACGAACGCCAAAAAACTACTATACTAATGATCTTTCCAGAAATCACAACGTTAACTGCCATTCTTTCTTATTACCTTTCCAAAAAGGGTACATGTTTAGGTAAAAAAAGTCGGTTAAACTTTTTGTTTTAAAACTATTTGAATAAAAATATAATGCAGTTGTTGTACGCAATTAAAGTGGTGGTCGAAAAAAATCGTCAGAAGGGGTAAGTCATTGGGAGCGATAATTCAAAACATCTACATGAGATAATAAATATAAAATATATTAAAATTAATAAAGGATGCGTGGGAAAATTTAATAAAGGTGGAAGTTTTGGTTATGACTTATCGGCGAAAAATAAAAGAGCTAGGTTTTAGCTTCAACAATGAAAATAATTTTTCCACAAACTGACACAACAATATTAGTAATTTGCAACAAATTTACCGGCTAAGGAATAACCCCTTGTAATACCTCTTCATAAACGAAGAAGGATACAGAGTCAATGAGATAAAGTTGTATTTAGCGATAAAGCTACATTCGATACATACATACATACATGTGTGTCATGCAATAAATTCATCAGAGAACAGTCTGAGACTTCTCTCCCAACTATATTAACTGTATCTTGAAATTTGAGCTTGTCTGTCGCAGGCGGTTTGGTAATTTATATTTTGTTATATTTGGCACCATTAATACCATCAAATATCAAAGTATTCTCTCAACATAATTTTACAATCGATTAAAAGGCTCTATTCTGAGGAGGAAATAATATTTCAGCAAGACGGAGCTGTTACTCAGCTCGAACAATAAAATAGTGGGCCCTGGATTATAATATTCGTTTTTTTTTTTTTTTTTTTTTTTATATATGATGTTGCCAAAGCTCAGGGGATGCCCTATGATGCTACAGCACAGCCTTGGCAGGAAAGGAATTAAGGTTGGGGAAAATGGGTTAGGAGGTTGAGTGAAGGAGGTGTCGATGTACGCCCCGTTTGAAAGTTTCAGGCTCATAAGACGAGGGAAAAACAGAAGATGGTAAACTGTTCCACATTCGTGTTGTTCTGCTAAGAAAATATTCCCGAAATTTGACGGTACGTCCAAATTTGACCCGGAGAGTATAGGGGTGGGAGCGACTTGTAGATCTTGTATCGCGCGTTGTAATGAGTCTAGCAATTTCGTTAGAACAATGGCCATGGAAATAGCGGTAAAAAAGTGAGAGACAACCGACATTCCGTCGATGCTCCAGAGAGTCAAGGCCCTCAGAGATTGAGGAATCGCCAATAAGTTTAACAGCCTTACGCTGAACTTTGTCTAACGCGGACAATGCGGTGTGTCCTGCCCCTGCCCAAATATGGGAATTATATTCAAGTCTAGGCCTAATGTGGGACTTGTAGATCAACGCTAAGTCGGGTGGTGTGAAATATTTCTTACATCTCTGTAGAAAACCCAAACATTTCATCGCACTTTTAGCGATTGCAAATATATGATCCGTCCAGCTAAGATTGCTGGATATCTCAATACCCAAGATCTTTAGGGAGGGTGAATTGGGTATATTCACTCCGTCGACTGAAATGGGTTGGGGGTGAACTGGGCGTTGTTTAAGGGACATTAAACAGCATTGAGTTTTGGATGCATTAAACGTAACACGATTTGCTCTGCCCCAAGCGAGGACCTTAGAAATGTCCTTGTTTAATGATCTAAACATGCGTTCCCGATTGACTTCTGTAGCATTTCCACGTGAATTCATTACAGAATCAAATGAGTAGGCGAAATCAAGGGTGCTGTCGTCGGCAAAACTATGAATAGGATTGAGAGTAAGGGATAAGAGATCATTAATAAAAAGAAGAAATAAGGTTGGTGAAAGAACTGAACCCTGAGGTACACCGGCATTTATTTCGTAGGAATCAGATGTAACTCCGTCAATTACTACACGGATTGAACGGCCTGACAAAAAGCTCTCTATCCATTTAACGAGGGTTGGGTGCAGACCAAATGTTTGAAGTTTGGCTAACAGGGCAGCATGCCAGACTCTATCAAAAGCCTTTGAAATATCAAGAGCGACGATTTCGGACCCACCGAAATTATGGAGACAATGATTCCAACGCTCCGATAGAGCAGTTAGTAAGTCTGCGGTTGAGCGGCCAGTGCGGAAACCGTACTGGCAATCGTTGATAAGATGGTTATTTTCTAGATATTTCAACAACTGAGAGTTGATGAGTGATTCAAAAACTTTGGATATGATCGAGGTTAGTGCAATTGGTCTGTAGTTAGAGGGGTCGCATGCCTCTCCTTTTTTAAGTATCGGCTGGACATGAGCAAGTTTCCATACACTTGGAAATATTCCTGTTGAATATGACAGGTGAAAAAGTTTGCGCAGAGGTTTAGCCAAAGCAGAGGCGCAGCATTTTAAAACAAGGGGCGAGAAACCATCAGGCCCAGTAGCTTTGGACACGTCGAGTTTCGAAAGTACTCTAAAAACATCCCGAGTGCGAAAGTGTAGCGGCTTTTGCTTACTAGTGCACTGTGATGGAGATGGAAGTGGCTGCGATGAAGGTGGCAAGTACGAGTTAGCAGCAAAATTAGCAGCAAACAGGTTAGCCTTGTCCAATGAGTCAGTAAAAACATTCCCATTATAAATGAGTGGTGGTGTTGACGAACAGGTGAAATTGTTCTTTACGGTTTTTACTAGAGACCAGAAGCCCTTACTACCCTTTTGAGTAGAAAATACCTTCCGTCTGATGCTCTGGTCGAAATTGAACTTAGCCCGGCTAATTGCTGAATTGCAAATATTCCGCGCATCTCTATAGATACGTCTCAATTCCTCTGAAGGGCACAGTTTATATGCCTGGAAGGCTGCTTCCTTCTTTTTAATGGCTGCGAAACAGTCATTATTGAACCAATTGGTGTTAGTTGGTTTGATGTTCTTGAAGCTATGAGGAATAAAGCGATGCAATCCAAACCATAAGATGTTCAAGATATAATCGGTGCTTCTGTAAACGTCCTTCATAGAAAAGCAATCAGACCAATCCAGCTCTCTGAGATATTTATTAAGTCCCGCCCAATCAGCATTTATATAATGCCACACTAATCTTTTGGTGGAGTTTAGGTTAGTGGTTGTCAGAGAGGAGATGGAGAATTGGGCGGAGATTAGACAATGGTCCGAATTACCCAAGGGAGACGTCACCGAAACGGAGTATTTTTCTGGATGCGATGTTAGAAATAGATCTAAAAGATGCGCGTTGTGCCCCAAAGTATCAGGAACACGAGTCGGACACTCAACCAGTTGCTGTAAATTAAAAGACTCACTAAATAACTCGACGTGTCTTCCAGACGGGCTTGTGGTGGAAGAATGCCTGAGCCACTGTGTGTTGTGGATGTTGAAATCTCCAG
The DNA here is from genome assembly GCA_964036015.1 of Leptarthrus brevirostris. Lineage (NCBI taxonomy): Eukaryota > Metazoa > Arthropoda > Insecta > Diptera > Asilidae > Leptarthrus > Leptarthrus brevirostris. The sequence goes on from OZ038374.1 coordinate 49,633,630, forward strand.
CAAGAACGATTTCAGAAGAGGGGGATAATTCCAAAATCTTATCGATATCGGAAGACAGTTTATCGAAGGAGCACACAGTGTCAGTGTCAGACATATTCGGGCTGCGGTATAAAAAACAAAAATGAATGATGTGCCGATAGAGTTTAAATCTAATCCAGACATAATTAAATTCTGGATTAGTAGAAGAAAATTGAGGGAGAAGGGAGAATGGCACATCTTTTCTAACATAAACCGCGATTCCCCTCTGAGGAGAAAAGAGTGGCACTAAGTGATAACCAGGGATGTGATACTGATTAATATCAGAATCGGAAACAACCTTGGTTTCGCTTAGTGAAAAAACAGCCGGATTTTCCGCGATCAAGTGGCAGTAAACCGAAAAATGGTTACTTTTCAAGCCACGAATGTTGCAAAAATTAAATAAAAATTTTTGCATACTCCCGGTCTTAATTTGCCCAAAACAAAACAAAACAAAAACGTACACAAACACAAGGACTGACGAACGGGATCCACAAATGCGAAACAAAGCCGCCTCTGTGAGAACAATGCCAGCAGCAGTGTTATGCCTGCTGTGCTGAACTTTGATCTCGACAAAGGCAGCCAAATGCTCAGCAGTGGAGACCCGTTAAACGCATTCAATGCAGCACGATTGTACTACATTGAATGTTGGATGGAAAAAAAAATAAAAATTAATAGGAACGGACTCACCAGACTGTGCTTTCAAATTGAGCATAAAAGCCCTTCACTTCGCAAGATGGCACTAGCACTTTGAAATTTTTAAATTTATTTGCTTTCGCAACCGCTTTAAAAATTTTGGGAAGCAAGACACGGCGGCACGTCCGTCCCCGTCAGTAGTTCAGCTCAATTCGTTCATTTGATTGGTCGGCATGAAGTCCAGCAGTCTTATTACTGAAAACGATGTGATTGCAATCGATCGTAAATATAGAACATTTAGAATTTCATGAGATTAAAAAGAGACTTTGTAACTGCGTGAGTTACTAATACACTTGTGCAATGTGCATGTGTAGTAGTCTTTCGAGTAGTCCTAATGGCATTCCTGGGCATTTCTCGAAAAATTGTATTATAGAAGCCTCCTATTCTCTGTCATTTGTTTAATCCAGTCAGAGGCGTCATTGATTGAAATTTTTGATTTGAAATTTTCGGGGCATTCAAGATACCATACTTCAAGAAAATGCTAAAAAACAAAATTCGATATTTTGACAATTCTGACTAGACCTCACCCCTTAATTTGTCATTTGCACAGATGTGTTTCCTATACCTTGGAAATTGTCTTTGATTATTTCTCTTCATAAGAAACTATTTGTCGGATTGACTTGAAATTTTTGGGGAATCTTTTCAAGATATCATACTTCCAAAAAATGCCAAAAAACAAAAATCGTTGATTGCATTTTCACTGATTTCAGTAAGGTATTTGACAGAATTAATCACAAGATTCTTAATTACAAGATTTCAATTTTGGGCTTTCGTCCAGTCTTCGTCCAGTAGTTACGTTCTCATTTGTCTGATCGCACACAACGGCTTTTATTTCGTGGTGCACTCTCCAACGAAATTAATAACTCTTCTGGGGTGCCTCGGGGTAGTCTTTCATTCGAAAATTCTGTATTATGCTGACGATGCCAAGATTTTCCGTGTTGTCTCAGATGATGACTGTACCCTTTTAAACTCTGAATTAGAGGCCTTCCGTAATTGGTGCTATATTAATTTGCTTCCTTTGAACATTGACAACTTGCACTGTTATGTCCTTCTCTAGTAAAAAGGATCCTGTGCTTTGTAATTTCACTATTGGCGGTAGCCCTCTGAATAGACTTGACAAAATCAGAGATTTCGGCGTTGTCAGTAATACGAAATTTTCATTCGAGGATTATTTTGACGGTACTATAAGTAAGGCTAATGATACCATGGGCTTCGTTAAAAGACGGGCAAAGAGGCTCACATTGAGGCTGACCAGCGCAGATTTGTGAGATTCGCCATTACTGGCTTTCACTGGGCTGATGCTCTCCGCCTGCTTCTATATGCTAATCGACTTTTTCTTCTTTCTGTGAAGCCTCTTGAGGCTAGACGTGTCAGGTTTAGAATTAGTTTTGATTTTGACTGCTATTTTTGTCTCGCTCTTTGAGGACTCGGGGCTTTCTCCATATTCCTCAACATCGCACTAACTTTGCAATGAACGAGCCTTTAACTTCAATTTCTGGCTTATAGTCGTTCTGATTGTATTAATTTTCATTTATCCAAAATACAGATTAAGAATCTTCTTGAGTAGAGTTATTCGTTTTTCTTTGTTTTTTTGTTATTTTAGTGTTTTTCTTTTATTGTATGGCATTTATGTTTTAAGTATTTTTTTATTTTTTGTCTATCTATTATTTTGAATTTATGATTTCAATTTGTCTTAATTCTAATTAGGGATTAGTTTGGTAAGACTTACTTTTTTCTATTATTTGACTAACATTGAAAATACGATTGCAATTGCAAGCACGCTTCCTAAAATGCCATGAATTTTATTAATGATTGTGGTATCAAAATTCTTGAATGGCCACCATTCTTGAATGAATTTACCGGATTTAAGGGAGACTTCTACCTTTTAGCACCAGAAATTTTTTTTTAATAAAAAATGCAAAATGGAGCCACTCCGAGCTCCGCGAAAAGAGGTCTGCAAATTTTCGGGGGCAAACGGCTCACATCGCTGCCCCTTTCCCTTTGACTTGAAACAATAATTAAACACATGTAATTAATCAGAATTATCTTGGAAAAAGGTTTACCCCTTGCCCCAACCACCCATGCACCCAGGGCCCTCGATCTTCTGGATGCCCTTCTTCTTTCAATCAACAAAGGTTCTCTACGACGCCGCGAGGGTCCACTCATCCCATTTTGAAGGCCCTACCCACCGCTGGTGACCGCCCTAAAGAGGAGTCAACGAGGAGAGAGATCGAGGATTAATACGCTCACACATCATTTTCATAGCCTAACGTGTTTATTATCAACAGTTCATAATATTTTCCTTAAGTTTACTTTGGTCAAGTAATTTAGATCATTGTTATTATCTCTACTCAGCAACCCGTATTTAATTTTGACGGATAAAAAACTTTCCAAAAAAGAAGGAAGTTTTTCAGTGAGCTTCAATAAAGTGAATTTACAGTCAAATAAAACTCTTTTAAGGGGTTATATACAAAGTTGGGGCTCAAAAATCGAAAATTTTTTGATTGCATATTCTGAAAGTACATACTTTCGAAAATATTTCATCCAGATCGGAGCACTAGATTTCAAATAACAGCCGTTCGCAGCGCGCTAGTTCCATCCATAAGCACTTGGCGAGCGGCGTCCAAAAACTTTAAACACGATGATCTCGGAATAGTTTTTTGAAAAATACCGTTGCGGTGAACGTGATATCTCAAAAACGTTTCAACCGATTTGTATAATTTTTTTTTAAATTGTACATATTTGTAATCTCGTGTACTTGAACGGTTCCTTTTTCATCTAAAAATTTTCGATTGTTTGCAATGAATTTTTGTTTAGATTTTTGAACACCTCAAAAATCGATTTTTTTTTCAACATGGTTGTTGTATTGGAAAAAAAAATTTTTTTCGGAAACCGAACCGTTCAAGTACACCACATTACATCTTTCTTCAATAATTTTTTTACTCTTTTGATTTCAGTTAGCGGTTCACCGCAAGCCTATTCAAAAAAAAAACGCGCTTCGGTGGAGGGGCCATAGCTCCGACAATTTTTAATATTTTTTTATAATTCAACTTGTTTTTTTTTTTGCTTCGATAGTACTACCAATAAATTGTCTTTCGCTTTTTCTAATAAAATTTACATAAAACCCTTAACAAAAATCACCAACTTAGCTCACTTTTTCCCCTCAACTTTGTATATAACCCCTTAAGTCTTTTACCTGTAAAACCAAAATTGATAGGAAGACCTGCTAATTACGCATTTTAATCTTAAACATTGGTGCCGAAACCCGGGAGAAGAAGATCGCAGTTTTACAATTTCGCAGAAAATTTTCGGATTAAGAATTGTGAGTGCTGTGCACGTTCAAAAAAGTGGTAACCGTGAAACAGTTACATGTACATGAGGTGACTTACTTCTATTAGAGAACTGTGATATATAAAAACGGGCGTGCGTAATCTTTACCACACCAGCTGCATTTGTTCAGGCAAAAGAACCGCTACTGAAACACCGCTGGCACTCAAGTAATTTCTTTCCAATTCTTTATCTATATATATTTATAGCTGTTAGAAAATCAAAAGGGAATTACAAAGGGAATTCTAAATTTTACTACTAGTACAGGAAACGAAGCACGAAAAAATAGGGTTCCTTCGAAAAATTACCTACAGGAATTTGACTTGATAAATCGTTAGGGGGGCATAAAAAAAGCTTAACTCTAGATTTCCGAATTTCCCCCCCCCCCTGTTTTTGAGAAAATCCAAAAAAACTTTGGATGCGTTTTTCTCGGAATCTATGGGTTTTAGAGAAAAGTTTATTTAACAAAAAATGTTCAGGACATTGTTAACTACATTTTTTGTCATTGAAGCCAAGTCGTACGACTAACATTACAAAAGATAGGTGGCGCTAAAGTATCAAAAAAGTGGTTTTTTGGCATTTTCGTTAAGAAAAAATAATTTTTTCATAATAATGTAAATGGGAAAGTTGTTCGTCACAAAAATACCTACATTTTTTATTTAAACAATTTTTTTGTAAAACTTACCGTTCTCGAGCTGGAGCTTGCCAAAGTGTGAAAATTGTACTTTATGGCCGCGCTGAGTCGCGTATTCCATAATTTTGATTTTATTTTTATATTTTAGGATTAATAGACCATATTATTTATTTGATTTTTTCATTTTCAAGTATAATTCTGATAAACAAAATTATCAAAATTATGGAATACGCGACTCAGCGCGGCCATAAAGTACAATTTTCACACTTTGGCAAGCTCCAGCTCGAGAACGGTAAGTTTTACAAAAAAATTGTTTAAATAAAAAATGTAGGTATTTTTGTGACGAACAACTTTCCCATTTACATTATTATGAAAAAATTATTTTTTCTTAACGAAAATGCCAAAAAACCACTTTTTTGATACTTTAGCGCCACCTATCTTTTGTAATGTTAGTCGTACGACTTGGCTTCAATGACAAAAAATGTAGTTAACAATGTCCTGAACATTTTTTGTTAAATAAACTTTTCTCTAAAACCCATAGATTCCGAGAAAAACGCATCCAAAGTTTTTTTGGATTTTCTCAAAAACAGGGGGGGGGGGAAATTCGGAAATCTAGAGTTAAGCTTTTTTTATGCCCCCCTAACGATTTATCAAGTCAAATTCCTGTAGGTAATTTTTCGAAGTGTAATTCGTTTATTTCCTGTACTATACTAACACAATAAAATCGGGCGAAGACAAATTCTCCGAAAATTTCCTGCAAACTCGCATAGATCTTCTCAAGGAATATTGGAACGAATTTCAAACATTGCATGACAAGATATTAAATCAAGCTACTTCCGATGACCTCGGTCATGAATATTTTGCAAAGGATGAGTATGATGACACGGAAATCGCGTATTGTGAAGCAGCAGGTTATCTAAAGGATCTATTAAAATTGGTACGATCTCAATTCCCGTTACCACAGCATCTTCGCTAGCAAATTCCGCTCAAGTAAATCCGTTACCAAAAATGCAACTTCCTTAATTTGGTGGTGAAATAAAAGACTGGCCTTCTTTTCGTGATCTATTCAAAAGCCTGATAGATTCAAATGAACAACTGTCCGGTTCGCAGAAATTATTTTAATTACGAACTGTTTTGTATGGAGATGCTGAAAAATTAGTTCGAAATACTGCTATCACTGACGTAAATTATACCTCCGCTTGGAAAATTTTAACCGATAGGTATGAGAACAAACGACTCTTGGTAAGTTCGTATCTTAAACTGCTCAGCTCGTTACCTCCAATGAAAACAGAATCAGCCGATGACCTAAAGAAGCTTTTCGATGGGACAACTGAGGCAATTAGCGCGCTAGAAAGTCTTAACCGTCCAGTTAACTCCTGGGACGTTTGGCTTATTTACATAACAGTAAACAAACTTGATTCTGTTACACGAAAGGACTGGGAAAATTTCATTTATGAAAATACCGAGTTAGTTAAATTTGAAAAGTTATCTAGTTTTCTAAACAACCGCATTCACACACTTGAGGCTACTTGTCCTACTGTGAAGCATAACCACCAGCCTCCTTCCAAAAGGCACAATATAAAGCCAACCCGCTAAAAGCTCATCATATTTGTACGACTGGAAAGTGTCCTAGTTGTACTGGCAAGCACCTGTTGCTATTTTGCCCCTCATTCAGACAACGAACAGTTTTACAGCGTAACGAGCTCGTCAGAAAAAAACGACTTTGCTCTAATTGTTTACGAGCAAATCATTCTATAGCAGATTACCCGTCACCGCACCGATGCAGCAACGTCACCATTCGCTACTGCATGGCTTTACATCAAGCTCAGTCCCTTCTTCTACTAAGGCTTCGGACGCCACAACAGGTCAATGTTCTTCTTCTAGTATCGTGACTTGCTCCTCAGATAAAACCTTAACAGCACTTTCTACCAGCACAATTATGCAACCTGTCGGTCATGTCCTCCTCGCTACCGCGCAAGTTATCCTGAAATCTTCAACTGGCACACAGTTACGGGCAAGAGCCCTTTTTGATCAAGGATCAGAAGGCACATTTATTACTTCTTACATTTCTGATCTTCTTCAACTCCCTGAGATAAAAGTTCATGTCCCGCTCACTGGTATAGGATTATGTAATATCGGTGCCGCAGATAGAAAAGTGAGGATACAAATACAAACAATCATGTGTCTATCCTGCCTTTGAGATAACAACAGAAGCGCTAGTTCTGTCAACTCTAACTCAATTGAGGAGTCCAAGCAAGATAAAGTTATCTGATTTACCTCATTTGCACGGCTTGCAACTTGCTGACCCGACCTTCATGGACAATTCTCCTATTGACCTTATTATAGGCGCCGACATTTATCACGAATTACTCATGGAGGGAATTAGAACGGGACATCCAACTGCTCAACATACTGCATTAGGTTGGATTTTGTCAGGCCCCATTCGAACCGTTTACAAAGACTCAACAAAAAGAATTCTCCATGCGCGCATTACTAGTGAATCAGGAGAATTCAGCACACTCATTCACAGAAGAAGATCTTGCTTGCGAACGGTTTTATTCAGAAACTGTAAGACGTGATTCGGATGGACGGTACATTGTTCGTCTTCCTGTAAGACCCTGCTATAAAGTGGCAGTAATGTTTGGAGATTCTCGAACAGCAGCTATGCGGAGCTTTTTTATATGTAAAAACATTCTGAAGTTAATACTCTCTTTAAAGCTCATTACATTGCCTTCATGCGCGAATATCAAGCACTTGAATACATGGAACCTGTCTCCAGCAACGCAAATCCCACTTCTTCTTTGATATTTTACCTCCCGCATCATGGGATAATACGGGAAGACAGTCCTACGACTAAGCTTCGAGTAGTATTCAATGGCTCTCACAAATCAAGAGGCGGTCTCTCATTGAATTATTACTTGGCCGTTGGGCCAAAACTTCAAACCGATTTACGCTCAATCATTTCAACATCAAAATGATGTTTCGGCAGATTCGTGTCGATGATCGAGATGCTTACAAAGAATCATATGGCGTGAAGCTAAGGATGACAACCTTCAGGATTTCCGTTTACGCACTGTCACATATGGCACAAAATCCGCGCCGTATTAAGCAATACGTACGCTTCTAAAGCTTGCAGAGGACGAAGAGAAACATTATCCACTCGGAGCAAATATTCTTCGCCAGGAAATCTACGTGGCTGATTCTTTATCGGATGCTCTGGAGAAACAAAATCAATTAGTCGCAATTTTAAAATTTAAAAAATTAAGCCGTCTCACGATCTTGCGCTTCAACGTTAAATCTAAATCAAGATAATATCGTAAAAACTGTGGGTCTCCAATGGAATCCAATATCAGATAGTTTTGGATTCAAGGTAATGCTAGGCGACCCTCCTTCTATTATCACCAAACGCAATTTACTATCAGATGTGGCGAAGTTGTACGATCCCTTAGGCTTCCTAGCACCTGCGTTACTTCTCGCAAAGGCCATGTTTCAACAATTATGGCTACCAAAACTGGATTTTGACACTCCGCTTCCGAAATATCTCGCTCAAAATTGGTTATCTCTGAGGTGGTAGCTTAAAGAGCTATAGCTTATTAGAGTACCGCGATGGATAGGTTGCCACGCTGCCAGTCTCTCTTAAGAATTACACGCATTTTCGGATGCCTCCGAGAAGGCATATTCAGCCGTTATTTATTTACGATTTGTTCATGATTTCGGCAATGTTCAAGTGACGCTTCTAAGCTCGAAGGCTAAGCTTGCTCCAATTAGGAGGGTTTCAATCCCAAGACTTGAACTTGCTGGTGCTTGAATTTTGGCACAACTCGTCAAGACCGTACAAACTTCTATCAGCTTCACGGAAGTTCCTACCTATTGCTGGTGTGATTCTCAAACCGTACTAAAATGGCTCCAGGCTCATCCATCTAAATGGAAGCCCTACGTAGCCAATCGTGTAAGCAATATCCACGAATTGGTTCCCTCTGCACAATGGCGACATGTTCCAGGCTCATGTAACCCAGCTGACTTAGCTTCAAGAGGGATGTCACCTTCTAAACTATCCAGTCTGTTGCTTTGGTGGACAGGGCCATCATGGCTGGTCTCACCTTCTACTTCTTGGCCGGATACTCAAGTTACTTCTTCCGCCGATTCTGATTTTGACAACAAGACGGATTCCCAGCCGAATATCGTCAACTTTCAACAGGAAGGAAGATCAATGATAAAAGCTGCATACTTCGCTTGACACCTTTTTTCGATAATGCTACAACAACTCTTCGTGTTGGTGGTAGGCTGCAGAAGTCAAACCTTGCCTATGATGCGAAACATCAGTTCCTGATACCCAAAACTTGTCACCTAGCTGACCTCATCATTGCAAATGCTCACCAGAAGACGTTACATGGAGGACCTACACTCTGCATCATCATTACATACGACAGCGATTTTGGATTATCTCTTGCCGAGAACGGGTTCACACTTTCATTAAGCGCTGCTTGGTCTGTTTCCCCCAACGAGCTCTCGCACAAAAACAGCTCATGGGAATCCTTCCAAAGGACCGAGTTAAAGCAGCTCGACCATTTCTCTTCTCTGGCCTCGATTATGCTGGTCCAGTGCATGTCAGGTACGGTCCAGGACGTGGAAGACCAGCCCATAAGGCCTACATTGCCTTATTTGTGTGCCTTAGCACGAAAGCAATACATTTGGAACTAGTGTCAGATTTATCAACACCAGCCTTTATTGCCGCCTTCAAGCGCTTTATTGCCAGGCGAAGATTTTGTCGCGAAATTTACAGCGATAACGCCAAAACCTTTGTTGGAGCAGATAATGAGCTTAAGCAATGCCTTTTCTTTCTGAAGAAACAACGACCGGACGAACTGTAGAAGCTTCTCCTCAGTCAAGGCACAGACTGGCATTTTATTCCGCCACATGCACCAAATTTTGTAGGACTTTGGGAGGCGGGAGTTAAGGCAGTAAAACATCATCTTAAGCGGATTGTGAACAACACTACGTTAACTTTCGAAGAATGCTACACTTTACTAACCCAAGTAGAAGCATGTCTGAACTCTCGGCCAATTTTCCCTTTAAGCTCAAATCCTGACGACTTGGAGGCACTTACTCCTGGCCATTTTCTCTGCGGTTCACCGCTCTTGACGGTTCCAGAGCAAAGTCTTCAACCACTCAAAATGTCAAGGTTATCCAGATGGCAACTCGTACATCAAATGTGTGAACATTTCTGGCGTCGGTGGTCAGTCGAATACTTAAATAATTTACAAGTTCGAACTAAGTGGACAACAACTACTCCCAACGCAAGACTCGGCTCCTTGGCACTTTTGCGACACGATAACCTACCACGGTCAAACTGGGCATTAGGACGAATATGGAAATGGAACCGATAGTCTCGTTAGGGTTGCAACTATAAAAACTAAGGACAACATAGTCAAGAGACCAATTAGCAAGATCTGTATTTTACCTTTACCAGATGAAGACCACTCATTCAACACCGACTTGTTACGGCGGCCGGCCGCTACTTTCGATAAGATATTTCGTACTAAAGACGAGGCGGGCGGAATGTTCCTTATCAACAGTTCATAATATTTTCATTTAGTTTACTTTACTTTTACTTTTACAAATAAAACTCTTTTAAGTCTTTTACCTGTAAAACCAAAATTGATAGGAAGATTTGCTAATTACGCATTTTAATCTTAAACAAACGAAAATCGGTTCTCACAGTTTTCCTAGCTGCAATAATCGAAACAAATAGAATTTACTAATTTAACTTCAACAATTAGAAAAATAAAATACAAGCGAGCTTAGATCTAGACTTTTCAAAAAACAAATTCCTTTATTCTACAGTTAAAACAAACATTGCAACAATTTAGGAGCTAGTGGCTGTAATAAATCTTAAGTATAAACTCTGAAACGACCTTAGACAATGGCCAGGATATATCGTCTCTCGTACTAGAACATCTCTAAAGTTATACCGAAAGGTAAGCGTCTCGTACTAAATTATGCTATTAGATGCCTAGAAATAAACTCTATTACATTAATTCAGGTCATTCTCCTTAACTAAGCATTAGGGATTTAAAAGAAAATTTTACCATTACCTTGGATAACGCAAAAAGGTGAATATTGATTAAAATATAATAAAAACAGGAAGTTTAAGTAGCGAAATTTATCTGATAACATAGGGTTATATGCTAAAATTTGAATGATTAGGAAATAACGATCCCCTTTATATATTTACATATATATTACATATTCATATATGGGCTAACCAAAATATAGTAAACCTAAAAAAAAATTTGCATTTCTTTTCTTCAGTTCATTTTTGCTCTCGTAATTAATATTCATTATATATGACACTTGGTTTCCGAATAATAATGATAAGGTCTAAATTAATGTATTTTCGCGATATCCGTGGGTTTACATATATATGCTTGTAGTGAACTTTTTAACACACTATATACATATCTCAGGACAACTATTTCTTGACAAAACTATTCTTAACGACTATGGCTATCCATAATGCATACCTGCATGAGCTAAGCCTTATTAATACATTTATATTGTATCACATGCCTCAAAATTAGCTTATGTCCTAAATTCAACTTTAATCCAAATATTGTTCGTACTGAATAAAATATATCCATTCTTATTGCGTATTCAGGTTCATGAATCTGATCTTCACTAACGATTTGTCATATCAAAAATGCATAATCAAAGTGTAGTTAACTTGAGTTCCCTTATAGGACTCATCACGTTAATTGTTTTCTTACAGTGTAAATAATGTCTTTTGTAATTAGTCATTATCTTCACTAATGAATGAATATATCAAGATTTGTTATGTAAGCAGGCAAGTACGGGAGTTGTGTCAGGAATATCACGCCCGCAATTGCATCTACCTCAAACTTATGGCAAGTACTGGTTGGCAGTACCAACTGATAGATGGCACATGCGGTTTGGGCAAACCAATGAGGCAAGCTGGTGAATATAAACCTTAGAATAAAGAACTAGAGGAAGCGCTGTATACTGTAAAATTCCTATCCGTGAGTGAAGCTGCTCAAGGAATTTAAAATCAGCTGGGGTCTTTGACTAACAGAGACGAAAGTATACTAAAAAGAGGGGCAACTATGTGTCGTAATGTTAAATGTTATTTACTTTTGTGCGTGACAAAGTTTCCTCGAGTGAATTAAGTTAAATTTGTTAAAGTAGCTTCTCTTAAAACCTTATGTAATCACTCCAATAAAGTTCTTAGACTATTTTGTGATTTTTTGTGAACCGACTTTGTCTTAACAGAATTTGTATAAATTAATCAGCATGAAGTGTTCGATTTTTTCGTGCGCAAATATATAGAAACAAGATGATGGGAAGCCGTTTTTCCTGCAGATGCATAACTCTTATTACTTCTTAATTCATCCCATAAACATGTGAAGTTCAATCAAACCCTCAATTTATGGGAAAAAAAGCAAAAGTTTCGTAAGAATATTTGTGAGGTTAACGTGAAAACTGATTTTAATGTTTTGGGTCGCTAGCACCAGGAAGGCGTCAAACAAAATTTTTAGGGGGCATCAATAGGAAATCTTAAATAATATGTAATCAATAAAAACCAAAATTGATGATGATTGATGATGATAATATAACGTCAAAATTAATATGCAGCTTAAATATCTTATTCAGAGAAGTTAAAATCAAATTATTCTTTAACGAATTATCAAGATTTCAGATTTACTTTTGGCCCCACTCTAAATCTGACTTAATTTACGCCTGTATTGTTGCTGCCACTACATCGCTCGAAATTTTACTACAAAAGAAATTTGCTTCACTGAAATCGGATTACAGCTCTTCCTCTAGTTCTTTATTCTAAGATATAAACACCACTGCAGATGTGCACAGTTCCATTTTTCCTGTTTGGGTAGTAAAAGGTTATTCTAGATCTCTTGACGGCCGGACGTCCAAGATTGTTTAGGATGTTTTGGTGTTTACTAGCATTGATTGTATAAATGTGAAGTGTATTTACATAGTTATTTATCACAGTTATTAAGATAATCATTGTGGAGTGAAAAATCAATAACTTAGCTTTTAATTTAGTGGTGGAAATTAGACGCCCACAGTAGAATTGCCATTGATGGTCGCTTTCCCTAAGAATGTTACAAAATAGTGGACTACAGGAGGATAATGAATTCAAAAGAATTGAATCGGAAAAATTTGCTTTCACTGAAACGCTTGTAAGTCATCGAACTCCAATGCTTTTTTCAACCAGCTAAGGCCTGCATTTGAGAAAAACTAAATTCTGGAAACCGACCAGTAATGCAAATTCCCACAACAATTACGATATTCAATTTTGTGATTTAGAAAGATGGAACACGAACAAAGCAAAACACTATTAATTTATCTGAGGAAACATCACAAAACTATACAAATGTTAATGAAAGACTTCGCTCAGTTCGTTTTGTAATGGAAGGGGACAAAGTTACAAAAGTAAAGGTAATTAAAAGAAAAGCATCTCTTGCATCAGGTAATTAAGTTATTATAATAATTCCTCTGTAAAACAGTGACTTTAGGCGCATAAAAAACGTCATTTCAGGTAGAAACTAAATAAAAACTCATATAATCTTATTATATTAGTATTACTAAATAGCTCAAATTAGTAATTTTTATGCTGTTGGCTTGACAACTTTTAAAATCTTTTATTTCCTCGAGTCATCAAAATTATTAAATGGTTTTATCGTACAAAAAAAAAAGATTCACACATCAAAATATTTAAATTTAAATTGTAACTTAAGTTCGAATATGTCGAACTCTATTTATATGGCAGGTCACCCACGCCATTTTGGGGAAATAAAATATAGCCGGAGGGGAACGAAATCCGGCAAGCTGCCGGCGGCAGTAAGTGCTGTGACGTGAATGAATTAAGAAGTGTATTAAGCGAAAAAGAAGAAAAGTAGTTTTTTGTAACATGTGGTCCAGGATCTAGAAGTGAATAAGACTAAAGAAAATGCACAACGTGTCGGATGAGCCAGATAAGTTCTGTTAGACATTTACTATGCGATTTTTTATATAATTTTTAGTTAAAAGGAAACATTCTTCTTAAGACATAGATGTACTTCGTACATTTTTAGATTTGAATTTTATCAATGTAAAATTAGTTTTCACAAATGCATGCACATGGATTATATAAAATAAAACATATCTGATCGAATAATGTACGAGTGCGTCATAATTACGTAAAAAGGACTTCAAGGCCTTGTTAGCTTGGTAATTCGAATAATTACATTTTAGTGATAAATTTTAAGAAAACCCCCAACCTATTTATGTCAAGTACAATAAATTGTGATTGCATTTGTGAACCTTTACAATAATAGGCATACAGATACATAAAACATGACCTTTTTCTACCATTGGTTAAAATTGAGGTAGATGTTACGAGGTTCAATTTTAAAGTTGTTAATTTTAATGCTCATGCAGCAAATCTATATATTGCATTAAATCCTCTTCAAGTTCTATGTGCATGCCACATAGATTCGTTAAGTTTTTCCGTTTTTTTGTAATCTGAAAACCGAAACGGATAATTAGTGGTAAACTTTTTTATATGGTCTTTTATCTTATATATACATAGATATCATGAATGAACAGAAGCATATTAAATAAACAAAAATTGTTTGAAACCTGAATTTTAATTTTTTGGGTCTAGCTTGCAGAACCAATTTTGGAGAAGATTGGGACAGTATTAAGAGTGAATTCATGATCAAAGTGCATATGGATAACTTGGTTATGTCATTATATAATTAATACATCATAGTTATCCACTCACGCTTATTTAAAAGGTTTTTTTCTTTTTGAACGACTGTATCTTTTAGACATCCTTATTTTGTTAATTTCCGCTTTGTATTTCATTATTTCAATTGGCGGATATATATTTGAAGGCATTAAATTAACACTGAAAGCATTTATTTACTACATTTAGGTTGTTCATGTGGATTTTTTCAGAATTCTTAACTCCCACCCACAAACTTATTTATTTGAAGTATATGCGATTGAATACTGACTCAAAATATGGGTCAATTATGAAGTTAATTAAACATTAAACGGTGGATTAGACTCATTTCCTTACCAATTTAGTGCATTTAAGCTTGTTTTCTCTTTAGTTTTAAGTAAAATTTCAATAAAAACACTCTCCGGAGATATTCATTCTTCATAGTTCTTTATTGTTGCGGTAAATAAAACCTATGGAAAGTAATAAACGAGTAAGGTAGTGTAATTAAAGAATTCCTGTCCCCTTTTTCTTGAGTTAATTGGACAGCAAACTTCATATTCGGTCAGCCGTCATAAACTTGATAAGGGTATATATCGGAAGAATTCTCGGATTTTTCTTTTGGTCTTGTTGTTGAACACTTAAGTGGCTGAGAAATTATGGAGTAATAGACGCGGTACGTATTCCTCCCGGCGATATCTCTCTCTCTTTCTAACGCTTGGTTCCGGACAACTGTCCTAGTTTTAAGGGACTATGCTATATGACAGGATGGGGTGGGATAGCCTTATGAGCCTCGAGCCATCTAGAGGCTAAGGTCGCTTTATTCGTCAGGGGCATGATTAGGCCGATCCTTTTTGCATTTATTTTTCAATTATCCATTTTGTCCATTGTGCTTCCTTTTTTTCTCTTGGACATAAAGAGTGCCCGCAAAATAATTGTTCGGGTGAGTGTACCGAGGAGTGTGAGGCAAGAACTCACCCCGACCCGACGAGCTTAGCACGGCTCGCTAGGCGGGCCCCTCACCTCTCCTGCACGGCCACTTACGCTCACCCTGGTGTTCCCCATAACCTCCCCTATCCCTCTTGGTTGTGAGCTACGACTAGGTTGTGACAAACAACTTAGTGGAGCTCACAACCCTCAATCCAATCCATGTCCGCATGCAGCCATCTTGTGGTTGCCGGTGAACATGGATTTCTAACCAACATACCGATAACAAATTCCATAATAAAAATGTATTTATATTGAGTTCCGTTATAGGACTCATCACGTTTAATGTTCTCTCACAGCATAAATAATGTCTTTTGTAATTAGTCATTTAGATACGCAAATCTTATCTTCACTAAGGAATTGATATATCAAAAATGCATAATAAAAATGTATTTAAATTTGAGTTCCCTTATAGGACTCATCATAATTATGGAACGCACTCACCCATTTTTAGTTCATCGTTTTGGTACTGGACTCTGACCCTATCTGTCAGTCCTGTATATGCTCCTAAAGGTGCTGGAAAACACAATTAAAGGCGGCAATGTTGATCCCAGCGAGTTGTTGCTCCCTTCCGGATCAGGCACTAGCACACTGATGTTTGGTTGTTCCCTGGTTCCTTTTGGTTCGTCCCCCGATGGCCTTTGGATTTTTGAAGCAAACAATACCTCTTCCCGAGGTGTCCGCGTGCTTCCCAGTATGTCAGGAGGCAACGCTTTCGCGGGCATCTCGATCAACAGGCTCCTTTCGATGGTCCTTATCACCTCGGTGCCGACCCCCGTTGAGGCCCTCACTTACAGCTTCTTATATAATTTCGACTTCGGCTTCCTATATAATTTCGACTTCAGCTTCCTATACAATTTCGACTTCCTGCAAAATTGTCGCATCCACAATGAGTTTCCTATACAATTTCGACTTCCTGGAAAATTGTCGCGTCCACAATGCTGCACTTAATTTACTTTTATTCACGGCAGACTAACTCCCAAACGGTCTGCTTTGGGTTACAGTTCAAACGCAAAAGGACTGCAGCTTCCAAGCACTGCCTGCTTCTCCGGTTTACACACACGCATACACTATCACGGTTCCGTTTCTTCTTGTCACGTTGTCGTTCTCACTTCACCCAATTTCTCTCCGCGTTTACACGCATCTCGCTTATACTTCGGTTTCATGCACACATATCTTTGCGCTGAAGATTTCAGGCGATTAACTTGTGTGTTCACGTCGATGTGTGTACTGTACTTGTTGGTTGACTTAGAGGATTTACGCAGAATCGTTGTGGATTTGCTTTTTCTCTCTACCAGAAGAGATTTTTAGTTTTATTTGCTGGAATTGTGGAAGTATTGGTCTGCAAATAATTATTGCCAGTCCATAGTCGGGGAATATTAAATTTTGTTGGGTTTTCGGGTGTTAAATTTATTACGGTGAGTTACTTTAACTTGTAATTTCCGGAATTTTGTATTTCTCCCGCATGTACACCGTTTTTTGTTGGTGGCAACATATGATGTATCGAATAGCACTAATTATGCAGTTGAATACAAAAATGTTTCTTTCATTTTTAGGTGTTTCAGGTGGTTGCGATGAGTGAATAACTTCGTGGAATTATTCGAAACTGCGTTACAAAATGTGTGCATATTAAGTACATAATTAGAACGCCTTTTGATTTTAGCATGACGCGGTTGTTTTTACCTCCGTATTCGCACCTAGACAAAAGCGACCATAACAGGGCAGCATTCGCTGCTGAGCAGACTAAGGCAGAGGAGGCTGAAAAAGTCGCGCCGAAATATTAGTATTGACGTGTAATCTTTACCGGGCGCCCAATGTGTGGTAAGACCCACTAAATTCTCGTGCTCTCTGTGAGCTAGCCGGTATTTTACTACTCTATTTGGCAATCGTCGTAGGGGCAGTATTCATATGGCGACGGTCAACTGGTATTAGTGGCGAAGCGAGCAGATAGCGAGTCAATGGTCCGTTGAGGACAGCATCTGTAAGATGGTTGTGAGTAGTGTCACTAGGACAGTTCACTGGTCGGTAAGACGAAGGAAGCACTGGGTGACGTGAGTTTGAAACAAACAGGAGCATGGATAGGCCCATAGGCTACACCTAACCAGAAGGTCTCTTAAGGAGAGGTAAGGAGTGTAATGTTGAGTCGGTAGGGCATCTGATGTTCCAGTAAGGGAACTAGGCCGCTTCTAGTACCTCCAGCATAGAGTGCT
The DNA here is from genome assembly GCA_964036015.1 of Leptarthrus brevirostris. NCBI lineage: Eukaryota > Metazoa > Arthropoda > Insecta > Diptera > Asilidae > Leptarthrus > Leptarthrus brevirostris. The sequence goes on from OZ038374.1 coordinate 49,651,241, forward strand.
CATATTCCACAACTCCAATCGTGGACTACGTTACGAAAGACAACGAAATAACCGGTGGATGCGACCTTTGGGAAAGAAATATTAGGTTGGGGGGGGGAATTTGAGAAGCATGAACATGCCTTGAGATGAGACGTAAATACGAGCTAAGATCCCCCTCGGACATGCTCCTTATGAGAGAGCAGCCAGGGAAATCAGAGCCTGACCTCAGTGGTCCCACCGAAGCAATGTCGTTGTCCTGATGAGACGCGTGCGCCCCTATGATCCCTCCACGAGTAGCCAGACGCCTCCCCCCCCCCCCCCCCGCGACCAGGACGAGGATCCTGCCGTGCAGACTGGACCTTGGTGGCTGTGTGTACATTCCTCCTTCAGTTTGCGTCCCGCCGGCACTATAATTTCAAAAAAAAACTCAGTACTAGTGGACGTTCATCATCATTAGAAGAGGACACGCACACTCCAGTATGGTTATCCTCACGAAACTATCACAGACCGTGTTGCCACGCTTCCGTGCCGAATGCCCCTGCATAATCGGTCCTCATCAAATTCCCTGGAAGGTCTTCAAGCCCAAAGACTGCTCTGATAACTGCGACAACACAAAAAAAATTTCGATGAATGATGAAATTGAAGCCGGTGTAGGCTGTAGTGTGAGGCGTGAACAGAAACTTCACGCAGGTAGAGATGCTGAGAGTTCTGTGCTATACAGACAGAACAATTGTTCAAGGATATGCATATTTTTCAAGGGAATCACTAAAAGAGGCTGTCCTGACCGGGCGATAAAAAAAACTGTTGGTGGCACATATTGAAGCCTTGGGCAGGCGACAGAATCAGACGTGAACACAAATGTTACGTCGGTAGAAGTGCTGAGGGCTCGGATATTTTCATACAATATAGATTTCTAATTATAGGCAACGTTGATCGAACCGTGCGAGAATCAAAAGGTTTTTGTTTGTGGTGCGAGTTGAAGCCTGATAGGGCTGTAGTGTAGTGTTGCGATTTATATCGCGAGCAGGATGTAACGTCGTTGAGATAAATTTGCACTTGGTGCTAAATTCTTGAGAAGGGGTTACTGTTGGCCAATAGTCCAAACCTAGCCAGGAGGGCTCTTAAAGAGAGGCTAGGGGTGAAATTCCGACAGTGTCGGTATGACGAAAGTGTTTCAAAATCAGGACTCGACCGCTCTCGGTATTTTCAATAAAGTGCTCACACTCCAAAATTCGGTCTGTAACATATGCTGTGGAGACAACAAAACAACGGGTGGATGTGTCACTTGCGAACACAAAATGATGAGTGGAATTTCGAAAACACATGAGACATGCGTTGAAGTAAGACGTAAACCCAAGCTTTACGCCGATAAAATTTGCCGAATGCTCGGAGCTAATCGTACCATATAAGAGTTATTAGAGGGATAAATGTTGGACAATCCGGTCGCAGATAACGGATTTTCCGACGGCACGGCTGGTTCGTCATCACGGCTTGCCAGGTCTCAGATTCCCGAAAGCATACTCCTAATGAGAGAGCAGTCTTTGGAATCGGAGCCTAGCCTCAGCGGTGGTACCACCGAGAAAAGCACGTCGCCCTAATGAGAGACGCGTGAATCCCAATGATACCTCCGCGAGCAGCCGGATGCTTCCCCCAGAAGCAATTGGCGAGAAGCCAATAGCCTGGTGGACTGAACTTTGAAGGGAGCTCGCTATACAACTCAGCTTCTCGTCCCATCTGTCATGCTTGTCCCTCACATAAGCCCTGATCGCAGCTCGGACGGATCTATTTACCCTTTCGGAGGCGTTTGCTTGCGGCGAGTACACTGTTGTTCGGAGGTGTTGGATGCCGTATCTCTCCAAAAGATTGCCGAATTGTGCTGATCGAAATTGCACTGTTACCATATTCTCCGGGACAACAAATTTGTGACAGATTTCTTCCTCGGCAAAACTGCAAATTAGTGTCGTGCTCGACTTTCGCAGTGGGCGCAGCAGAGTATACTTAGAGAAATGGTCCAACGCAATCAAGATGCATACATGTCCTCGTTTAGTGCGAGGATACGGTCCCAACAGGTATATATACACTCGCTGCCATGGTATTTCCATCGTCGCTTGAGCTCCCATTGGTGGACGTAGGATGGAATTTGGAGCTTTCGTCTCCTTGCAGGTGTCACAGGCTCTTACATCAGCAGTCATCTTGGGCCAATATAGGTGTCGTCGTAATCGCTCTAAGGTCTTGCCTATGCCTCCATGTGGCGGGTCATGCGCTCTTGCAATGACGTCTGGTACCAAGCCCCGAGGAATCCAAAGCTTCCAGGCTTCTTCCACCTGAACTGGGTCACATGTATACATAGCCGTCGCACAAAGTTAAGTCTCGCAGGGATGACTTATGCTTCTCAACTCGGTCCCGAAGGTCCTGATATACTTGAGTGTCGAAGTCTGGTGCATCTAATTCAACTTGCGGGCCTTGTTCCTGTATAGTTGGCGGATCAATAGCAATACACACGGGATAACGCATCAGGTAATACGTTCAGGCTGCCCTTACGGTGTTCAGTAGTGAAGTCGAAGCCCTGAAGCTTTAGACTCCACCGGGTCAGGCGTCCATTGAGGTCCTTTTGGGACATAAACCATTGCAGGCTCGCATGGTCCGTCACCACTTTGAATGGCATGAGTTCGACGTATGCCCTGAATTTTTCAATGCTAATGATAGCTGCCAAACATTACAGTTCTGTGATCGTGTAACGCTGTGCTGAGTTCTACTTCTTTAACACTTATGCCAGTGGTCTTTCATTACCTTCTTCGTTTAGCTGGATCAAGACTCCGCCAACACCCTGCTTACTCGCATCGCGCTGGATGACGAAGGGCTTGGCTCCAGTTGGGGTTCGTGACATATACATGACGCTGGTTAATTCCGCATTCTTTGGATTTTAAAAGACAATATACCGTTGAAGAGACAAGGAACGTTTCAACCCAAAACAAAGTTATAATCTGAAAAAAATTCCAAGTAATGTCCTGAAGGTACAAAGTTAAGTTCTGAAAAAAATTCAAGTTATGTTCAAAAAAAATTTAAACTTTCACAGTTGTACCCGACGGAAAAATCAAAGTTGTGATCCGATGCAAAAAAAATTGTTTTGGTCAGAGCAATCAGAACACCGAAGTCAAATCCTGGAAAACTCACAGTTTAATTTCTGAATTTTCTTAAGTCAAATCCTGAAAAGTCCACAGTTAAATTTCACGGATGAAGTGAAAACAGATGATATCAAAAGGAAAATTGTTCAAATGATTCTCTCTCTCCCCACGTCACCTCATTCTTCCAACTGTAGGGACAGCCACTCAATCTGGTCCTCTCTCCTCAGTAAGTCAGGAACGCCTACCGGGGAACAAGGATGAGGACATCTGTCATTACCCAATGAATAAAAGACATCAGGTCTCCGAGTCAGCTGGTTAGCTAGAAAAAGCCAAAAGGGAAGGATAAAATTGAAAATAAAAAAACCGACTTTTGAAAGAAAAAAAAATTTGAAGGAAAAAGGAAGGGAAAGGAAAGGAGGGGAAAGGAAAGGAAAAGGAAACCTAAGAGTGTCAGGCAGAGTTTCTCTAAGACAGACAGCTGGCTATTGCCTGCTACAGGTCTAACATTCTTGAAGAGTCTCTGCCGACGGGTCCTGGGACCGAAACTGCTGCTGGATGATTGCCCAAGGTAGGCTATGACTCCGGATGACATCAACTCTAAGTCAGCTGATGTCAGCCAGGATCACGGCCTCCGCTGGACATTCATCTGTCAGCAGATGCTCGGGCAGAGATGGGGGATGGCATGCTGGAATCGCTAGCATTGCGAAAGAGAAGGGGGGGGGGGGGGTTCAAAAGGGATGCCATTTCCGCTCGCGGTCGCGCAACAACAGAACAGAAATCATGCCGGGGGGGATGGGAAAAGGTGAACAAAATCAAAAGAAAAAAAAACTTAAAAGAGGAGAAAGAAAACAAAACCGCGAAAGGAAACGATAAGATGGAAACTTGGAAAAACTAAACCTGAAGAGAAAAAAAATTTAACTCGAAAGGAAAACCAGGACGAGGAGGAGGGAGGATGGCAGACTTTGCCGTGATCTTCTGGATGCCCTTCTTCTTTCAATCAACAAAGGTTCTCTACGACGCCGCGAGGGTCCACTCACCCCATACCCCATTTTTAGGGCCCTACCCACCGCTGGTGAGCGCCCTAAAGAGGAGTCAACCAGAAGACAGATCGAGGATTAATACGCTCACATTATTTTCATAGTCTTACGTTAATTAAGAAAATAATAAAAACAGGAAGTTGAGGTAGCGAAATTTCTCTGATAACATAGGGGTATATGCTATATTTTGAATGATTAGGAAATAACGATCCCCTTTATATATTTACATATATTCATATATGAGCTAACCAAAATATAGTAAACCTAACAAAAAAAATTTACATTTCTTCTCTTCAGTTCATTTTTGCTCTCGTAATTAATATTCATTATATATGAAACTTGGTTTACGAATAATAATGATAAGGTCTAAATTAATGTATTTTCGCGATATCCGTGGGTTTACATTTGTTTGTTTGTAGTGAACTTTTTAACACACTATATACATATCTCAGGACAACTGTTTCTTGACAAAACTATTCTTAACGACTATGGCTACCCATAATGGCTACCTGCATGAGCTAAGCCTTATTAATACATTTATACTGTATCAGATGCCTCAAAATTAGCTTATGTCCTAAATTCAACTTTAATCCAAATATTGTTCGTACGTAATAAAATATATCCATTCTTATTGCGTATTCAGGTTCATGAATCTGATCTTCACTAACGATTTGTTATATCAAAAATGCATAATAAAAGTGTATTTAGCTTGAGTTCCCCTATAGGACTCATCACGTTAATTGTTTTCTTACAGCGTAAATAATGTCTTCTGTAATTAGTCATTTAGATACGCAAATCTTATTTTCACTAAGGAATTGATATATCAAAAATGCATATTAAAACTGTATTTAAATTTGAGTTCCCTTATAGGACTCATAATTATGGAACGGACTCACCCATTTTAGTTCATCGTTTTGGTACTGGACTCTGACCCTATCTGTCAGTCCTGTATATGATCCTAAAGGTGCTTGAAAACACAATTAAAGGCGGCAATGTTAATCCCAGCGTGTTGTTGCTCCCTTCCGGATCAGGCACTAGCACACTGATGTTTGGTTGTTTCCTGGTTCCTTTTGGTTCGTCCTCCGATGGCCTTTGGATTTTCGAGGCAAACAATACCTCTTCCCGAGTGTGCGTTCACGTCGACGTGTGTGCTGAACTTGTTCGTTGACTTATAGGATTTACGCAGAACCGTTGTAGATTTGCATTTTCTCTCTACCAGAAGAGACTTTCGTTTTTATTTGCTGGCATTGAGGAAGTATTGGTCTGCAAATAATTATGGGGAGCCCATAGTTGGGGAATATTAATTTTTGTTGGGTTTTCGGGTGTTAAATTTATTACGGTGAGTTACTTTAACTTGTAATTTCCGGAATTTTGTATTTCTCCGGCGCATGTACACCTTTTTTTTGTTACGGGTGGTATTTTCGGCATGGGCAACTTATCGAATAGCACTAATTATGCAGGTGAATACAAACATGTTTCTTTCATTTTTAGGTGTTTCAGGTGGTTGCGATGAGTGGATAACTTTGTGGAATTATTCGAAACTGCGTTACAAAATTTGCGCCTATTAAGTACTTAATTAGAACGCCTTTTGATTTTAGCATGACGCGGTTGTTTTTACATCCGGATTCGCACCTGGTCAAAAGCGACCATAACAATTTTAAGCTGCTAATATCTTGATGTTTTGATAATAATTGAGACAGCATTAGAAGAGTTAAATTCGATCACTAAAATTGTTGTTGGAGTGAATGTGAACTTGCTAGCCTATTGATTACACAAGCTTTTCAGGGCAAAGTACTATGTTTTCGGTAACCTTTTAAAGTAAAAATCTAATTCAATATATATTCTTCTAACAGTATCCAAAAGTGAAAAAATGACTTCACTTTTTATTTCTGAATGAAATGACGTTGTGACATAAATTAAATTTGTGTCCGTGTACAGAACTTTTACACGCAGTACAAGGATCCGTGTACTCCGTGTACGCAACACGTTCCGTCAAATTTTTATTAGACTTTAAATTACTTGAAAATGACAATATGCTTCATCTTTAGTATAATTTTAATAAGAACAGTGTTTACATAGTATTTTACACTATTCACTATTTGATCTCTAATGTTTGATACAATAACTGACTTACTATAACGCTTATATTCAAGATTCGTAAACTCGAATCAAATCCATTAAATTAGTTGGAACATTCGTTACAGGACAGCAAATATCCACACGTATTCGGTTTGCGATACATTTCCAGCAGTAAACTAAGCTGCAAAAAAATAATATGTTATTAATTCGATGCAAATAATTAAGAATAATATATGAAAATAATTTAAGAAACTAAGTGAAGGGCATAATAATATAAATATTTTTTCAAAAGCCAAACTGCCCCTGTGATGAGCACTAATGATGAACATGTGATGAGCACTGAACGATTCTTTAGTACTTTTCAAAGGCTAAATATTTAAGTCGAGAGCTTTTCAAAGAAATGAAACGATATAGCTTTGGTTTGACTCTGAGTTTATTGAAAAATGATTGAACTTAAATAATAAAATTATTGCTCACACAGGTAACAAACATATTTGGTAAAGTTAATGATTACTTGGCAACATTATATTGAGTTTACGCTAAGTTCATTGACAATGCAGAAATGATTAAAAATTGTTCATGGGTAAATGAACTTAGTGCGTTATGAATAAGTTAAATTACGAAATTATTATTTTACATTTCCTAATAGTTTAAGATCCGGCTGCAAGATTACTACGTTCATCTAGTTTTTAAGCAAAATCTAATTTTTACATATATTTATGAATGGGAGAATATATTTTTGCCGAGGTGCCTAACAAAATGTGGCCGTTAGTATTTCTAATTAAAATAATATTAATTGATTTTTCGGAAAAATTGTATTCACTTGTTTTTTAAACAAAATATAATCCACAGTAGTTAGAATATGCGGGTTCTGGACCAAATGTGCAATGTGCACCTTAAAATTGGTTAAATTGTGAGGGAAATCGAGGTCTGACGTCACATTTTTGCACATTTTCAATGGTCCAGGATCCGCATAACAATTTGGGGAGGTGCAAAGATAAGAAAGCGTGATTCCGAAGGTCAAAGGTCAAGGTTGATGATTGTTTAGTAAGATAAGGCAACTGTCGGCCATATTGGATTTTGGGTTTTCGGTCTTGGAGGCTACAATTGATCTTCTTCTTCTTTGATTTGCACTGGAGATAAGGAAAGGGCTGAGATTCCGAAGGACAAAGGTCAAGGTCGGTGATTGTTTAGTAAGATAAGGCACCTGTCGGCCATCTTGGATTTTGGGTTTTCGGTCTTGGAGGCTACAATTGATCTTCTTCTTCTTTGATTTGCACTGGAGATAAGGAAATGGCTGAGATTCCGAAGGTCAAAGGTCAAGGTCGGTGATTGTTTAGTAAGATAAGGCACCTGTCGCCCATCTTGGATTTTGGGTAATCGGTCTTAGAGGCTACAATTGGTCTTCTTCTTCTTTGGTTTGCACCTGGACCTGGATCTGGACCTGAATCTAGACCTGGATCGCGGGTATATAAAATGAATGTTGAGTTAATTGATAAGGGAGCTGATGACTCTGTAGAAATTAATAATTTGATGACAATGTTGTGCGGTGATAAGATTAACCTAGAAGTGCGGACCTGGGCTCGTGTTAAAGATAAGAGTTTGTTGTTTTTAATTACGAAGTACAGCTCTATCAGCTAAATGAAATAACATGATGCGAATTTAATTGAAAAACAGAATATTGCGTAATAAAAGATTTCACCACTTTGAGTAAATAGACGAAGATTATTTTTTATTTCTTTTGCAAATTCTTATTTCTATGATATCATTTGTTTTCAAGCAAGTTTTAACATGTTTTTCTGGTCGAGCTGACTGGTGACTGCGTAGAAATTAATAATTTGGCGGCAATGTTAAGGTCGTTGGGTGATAAGGTTTTGTAGATGAATCTGACCTCGAATTGAATTCAGCTAAATGAAATAACATGATGCGAATTTAATTGGAAAACAGAATATTGCGTTCTTGTATAAATAGCAAGCGTTCTTAGGTAGTCTTTTAGTATTCATAGTGAAGTCAACCAGTGAAATTCTTATAATTAAAATTCGTGCTCTAAGTCAGATTGAAATAATAAAAAACAAAACAAAAAAATTTAAAATGTATCAGCAACCGATCAACGAAGCAGTCATCGAAGACTTCGAAGTATTGGAGGAGTTAAATTCTGCAAATTTTAAGCCTGCACTCGTTATTAAAGATATGGAAGAGTCGCAGAATTTCAAAATCATAAGCTGCAGAAGAACAACAACAAAATATGGACCCAGGATCCTTTTAGAACTGGAGAGTTACCATGTTTTTTTGCCGCCTAGATTCGACGCTAAAATTTCTGATCATACAATTGAGAAAATGAACGTTGGAGGCTTCTTTGTTGAAAGGAAAGCAGCAGGCGGCAGCTATTTTAATTTAATGTTTTCTAAGATAGCACCTAGCACTGGCTATTATTTAAATTTATAAATAAATAAATAAAAGTACTTTTATTAAATATATGTTTTTGTTTCATTTTACCTCCTCCAATTCTCTAGCTAAAATTAAAAAAAGTACAAAAATTTTGCTTGATTAAGATTTGAATCTGCAAAAAATACTTCAACAAGTCGCCAGCGGTCTAATAATTTCCTAATCTAGCTGCTGAACCGCGGGGGTCAGTGGAGTACTTTTAAAAGTCACAATTCTTAAGAGATTTTGAATGTATGCTATAAATACCTGTACCTTCTTCGAAAAAAACGTCAGTCTAGAAAGATGTTTTGGTCTGAAACCGTAAAGGCAGACAGTAAATTTTGTGTCTGCGAAGGAGGGTGGAACAATTTTAGAATTGTTAATGTAAGTGTGGATCCTAATGATGTTTTAGAAGTATACATGACTCCAGAAGATGGAAACAGGAGTCTCATATTACGCTTGAGATCTGGCGAGCCGATTTCTTCCACATTTCATTTTGATTTTAATTTTACGCCCTGGCAGCATGTAAAGTTAGAAGTCTACGGTAATTGAATTGGTATAGAATCAAGCAAATATCTCTCCTTATATTGATTTTAGGAGGTGACATTGTATTGGTTGGTGAATCACAAGATCGCACAGTTAGATATAAAGCTACAAATCATTTCCCCAGGAACTGCCCCTTTGGTGATGAGGATGATTGGAATTGGAATCATCCTATAAAAATTAAAATGGAAAATAAAAAAATAGAGGGAGATGCTATAAATATACCAACATCATAAAATTCATTTAGTTCTTGAGTTCAAGTCAACAAATTAACATTAAAAATGGCTAGACGTTTATTAAATATTTTGCTATTATCACTATGCATCTTACATATCAACAGTTTGTCGATCCCGTTAAGTGTAAACCTAATGGATCAAAGTAGAAGCAATTTAGATTTTGCACTAACTCTACCCAATAACGATACTATACAAATTGGCTTATCTTTTAAATTGATGACTTACAGTAACGCTAGCAATCCCAAAGAAGACGTAGTTTCTACTTCAAAAGAAAGTAATGACGAGCAAATTCCTACTACCACATCAAGGATCACTACGAATGATAATCCTAAAAAGAAATTTGTGTCTATTGACGAGGCCATCGAAGGTTTCAGGCAAGAACTATTAAAGAAAGAATTGGATATTGCAGGAATTATTGAGAGCAAAGATATCTTTTATAGGCACTTTAAACTTGAATTCGATGACGAAACTATGCTAACCATTCGTTGTACATATGACAGTAATTACGTAACTCGCTCATTGAAGATATCATGCTATAAATATCGCGAGTTTGAAACTGAAAGAATTCCAAGTAGTGGTGAAGTAGAGATGGTGAAACAAGTTGATGCTAATTATAAAAGCGATGTGGAATTAGTGAATTTGAGAGGAATGAAACAAACATATCAAATGAATATTTCTAAATAAGCAGCTATAAAAGAAAGTCTAATCCGTTTTTAAGTCATTTTAAAATTATTATGGAGTATCTTCATACAAAAATAAATTTGGATAATATTTACAATTTAATTGAACCAACAGATTATAATAAACTTATTGCTGAATATAAAAAACGAGATTTATTGACTCCTGCTATCAAAGAGGTTATAAATGTAAAACCAACAACATTTTTCATTTATTTATATATATTATAATTATTTTTTTTGGTAGAGCGAACTTTTGTTTAACGATTATCAAAAGCATGGGAGGTTCTTTCTTAAGATTTCTAAATCTGATACAGCAGCATATAAAGAATTCAAGGATATTTGTAGGAGTTTGGACATTCAAGATGTTTTGCTTTTGCTACAAAAAGAAGAAGAGAAGGCCAAAGTAGTAGGAGAAAAAGTAGTTCAATTCAATATCATCCCAAAGATACATTTCGTTCCAATATACGATCGTAAGGGTCCCTGGCAAACATTTGCGTTGGACAGATTTCGATTTCAACAGCGAATTCGAAATATGAAGGTTATTTTGGACCCCATTTTATTTACCTCGCATAGAAATAAAATTTATAGGTTAAGATTGAAAAATTTCAAATAAAGTAATAAAATAAGAACTCAAGTACTTTTAATATAAAATATATATTTCCACAAAATGCACAAAATGTGCAGCAAAAATTTTCAAAAATAAAAATCAAAACAAACTACTTGTACACTCGAGCAATGTAAGAAATATAAAAATTTCTTAACATGATCGGCGTTTCTAATGAAGAAAAGTTAAACTCCTTTGGCTCGTTCTCAACAGCAGCACCAAAGAGTTAACTTTTCTTCAGCTGCTGGACGCCTTCGCGAAAAAACGAAAACTAGATTGAACTCCAACACAAAATATTTTAAAAAACCGATCTAGACAGCTGTATCAAATAAAGATCACTTTCACTGTCACGCTAACCTTGCGGTAAAATTATTTTCACAAAATGCACAAAATGTGCAGCAAAAACGAACGAGCCAAAGGAGTTTAACTGTTCTTCATTAGAAACGCCGATCATGTTAAGAAATTTTTATATTTCTTACATTGCTCGAGTGTACAAGTAGTTTGTTTTGATTTTTATTTTTAAATATATATTTGTATAACAATATTATAATACATTATCTTTCTTAATCCAAGAGTTGTGTTTTGAAGAAAATCCGAGCCATTTAACATAAACTTTATCTGCGGTTCTCTTCAATATTTTTTCTACGAGGTAAACATCAGGATTCTACATCAGGCCTTTTGGAGCTCCATTTCATAAAAACTTCCCTTTATTGCGGTTCCTTCATGGTCTTCCAAGAGATATGTTACAGGATTCGTTATCTGAATTTTTGTGATCTTGAAGATCTCTGTAGTCCAGTTTGGTGTATACCCCTTTTCAAATACATGTTTATATTTACTAATGCGAACAAAGTCTCCCAGCTTAAATTTTGGCAAATGAAACGTCTCTAAATGATTTTAAACTGTTGATAGAAATTTTTTCTTATTCTGCTTTGTTACATCACGTGGCCTCATTTTTATGGTTCGATGATTACTTGAGTTATATTTTACGAGTAATTTCTTAACCATATCTATCCATCGGTATTAACCCTGCATACTAAACTCTTTCCACATCATGCTTTTTAATGTTCGATTAAATCGTTCAACTATATAATAATAATTTTTTTTTTATGTAGATAAGGCACTTTATTAGGCACAAACGTTATAAAAGTAAAATTGTAAAATTCCTAGAAAAAGACACATAAAAGAAAAACTTAACCTATAAATTGTAACCTATGTATATAATAATTAATAATAATATAATTGTATATAAACAGAAACAAAAAATGGTTAAGGAACAATGAACGAAAAAGAACAATAAATAACAAGAGCAAGAAAATGAACAGGAACAGAAATATAGTAAGAACGATAAACAAACGATAAAGAATAACGGACAAGAATAAACGGCATGGTATCAAAACTTGTAAAAAGGAATAAAAATGAACAACAAATTTAGAAGGCCACCCGGTAAGTGGCAGCTCCAGGAATAGTTCCCTTGAATTTTGAAAAATTTTAAAGTTATCCTAAACTGATGAAAACGAGCCGAAAATAAAACCGAAAATTTTGGATAACTAGAACACTGAACACTGAGTGTTCCCGGGGATAGACGCAGCACCGCGCGAAGTCGCTAAATCAAGAACCCCTGCTTGCGTGCAAGCAAGAACGCTCTCCGCAGGGACGTTCGCCACTTTTCTACTCCCCCGGAACACTCAGCATCAAGTGTTCTAGACGAACGTACGAAAAATTTTGACCGCGATAGAGTCCCGCGGGACCAGTCTGCAGTCGTAGACATCTGCAAACTGATCCCATCATCCTCTCAGTTCTTCTCTCCCAACGGGAGAATCACTTTCCCCGCAGCACTTGCAGCAAATCCAAAGCGGAGAGAAGCTCCGTGGACAAGATGCTACAAGGCTGCGGCCTATTGTCACCAGTGAAAAGTGAGACTACCATTCTGCACCGACGCTAGCGGCTGCCAGGTACAGTTGAATGTGTCGGCGTTCGTTGCCAGAAACTCGAGACGAAGTCGTTTACTCAGCCTGACAACGAAGTGTCTCTTAAGTGCACGTGTATGTAACTGTGTGTCAGTGGCCTGTTGCCCAGGCTCGATCGGCATGTAATACAAATGAACTGTTGATTTAGCCAGTGTAAGAACAAAGCTAATTAAACAATTCACCTGGCTGCATGTCCTTGGCCCCAGTAAAAACGATGTTCTAGCAATGCCGAAACGCGGGCAGATTACCTGGCACAAGTGACGGACCAGTAGCATCAATTCGCACAAGGCCGGGCATGTGAAGTATCGGTGGAACAAAGTTCCTTCACCCCCACAGACCGTGCAGACTCTTTGAACGCTCTGGTCAATGTGCGACAGCTGATTTGGATGCACGAGGCTATGATGTAGCAGTTTGACTGCTATATCAGAGTCTCTATAATTGGACGGATAACTGTAGACCACTCTGCTAGTCACCCCTCCAATTACTCAAAATTCTACCCCGAGATGTGCGCTCCATCTATTAACACCTAAGTGTTCTGCAGGAAACGCATCTGCAAATAGATCGCGCAGCCGACGTGATGTCACTGTACTGAATGGCGTGTGCGGCGGTTGATTCACCACGAAAGCGTTCACCATCTCTGTACCAGGCGACCTGGCACTGAGTTGGCTGAAACGCTCTCGTGCTGTATCAACCAATTGGTTTAATTGTGTTGTATGTGGGTGTATTAGTATGTTCCCAGAGGCATCAATGATATCTCCGAGAACTGTAAGCTGTCCTGTATCGGCTGTTACACCTCGAGCATTACTGAACATCGAATCCACTAATTCAGGATTTAACCTGATCGGTATAGCTGAAAATCCCCGTACCCAATTTCATCCCATTGCAAATGGAATGCCGGTCTTATTCTGCCCCAGGTCGTGATCGTAGAGATCATTTCCTGAGACCAGTCGTGCAGATAGGGTGGGCGGACTGAAAGCAGATAGTAATGCTTTCCTACGCCGGCACCCCCCAAGGCGCTTACCCACAGCTGAGAAATCAAGCTGTCTTAAAACCGGAACACTCGTTGGAATGCTCTGATCTGAAGGCAACGAGTTTTAACGACCATGTCCGTAAGACCCAATCCACCCATCGCTACTGGTCGACAGAGCGTGCTTTCAGCGACCCATCTTCTTTCCCCCCAAAATGCGTCAATAATTTTTGCCTGCAAAAGTTTAACGAAGCCTTCCTCGAAGCACTCCGACTTAAGCAGGTGAACGATGGACGAGGTAATCAGGTAATTGACAACGACTGCACGTCCTTTCAGCGAAAGGGGGAACAATCTAGTCCGCCACGAATTCACCGCTCCGGAAAGTTTCTCCAGAGCCATGCGGCGATTACGTGTTTTACCGTCGAGCCCGATATACACACCTAAATACTTCAAGCAAGTATTGGTCCATTGTATGCCGAGGGGAGGATCTGAACGATTCCGCCACCTCCCACACCATAGGCCTTGGCTTTTGCTTAGGTTAACCCTAGCGCCCGCTAATCGCTCATATTGTTCGAAAACCATACGAGCGACTGGAAATGCATCTTCTTTCGTAACGAAAATAGACAGGTCATCAGCATACGCTAGAATAAGTGGCCTTATAGTAGTCTATGGTAGATGAACTGAATATTGTCTCAACGATTGACGAAGATTTACTAGCAGCGGCTCCAGTGAAAAGTCATAAAGCATTCCTGACAACGGGCATCCCTGCCTGATACCCCGACGAAACGGAATAGGAGACAATATATGCCCATTATGCTTTATGAGAATCACTGAATCTCTATACAGACCACTGATGATCTCAATCCATCTGGACGGAAGCCCAAATTTATCGAGCACTCTCAGTAGATACTCATGAGAGACGCTATCAAACGCCTTTTCTTGATCTAACGAGATCATGGCCATCTGCAAACCAGTCTTTTCGCGGTAGGTGAAAAGAGGTTTTGCTACGGCGATGTTGTCGTAAATAGTACGACCTGGAATGCAGTAGGACTGTTCCGGGTGTATTACCGATGCTATCACTGAGCTTAATATCGTTCCGAGTGCTTTGCAAACTATCTTGTAGTCGACATTGCACAACGTAACTGGCCTCCAGTTTCCCAGCCTCTGAAGATCTCCCTTCTTGGGTATTAGACGCATAACGGATCTCCGCCAACTTGAGGGAAATTCGGTATGTCCAACCACTGCAGAACTGAAGACCGCCAATAGGTCTGGAATCAAAAGATTCCTGAAGCGTAGAAAAAATTCTGGAGTTAGACCATCATAACCAGGAGAGTTATGACGGCGAAGATCCTTCGTTGCGGTAAGCATATCGTCGAGGGTTAATGCTCTGTCCAGGAATTCTCTACTTTCATTGGAGAAAGCAGGAACGTACTGGAAGAATTTATCCGTGGACGTAGATGTTGGCAACGTCGGTGCAGCATATAGCCGTGTGTAGTAGTTTCGGATATAATCCGCAAGCTCGTCTCCGTATAGGAGTTGCCCAGATTCGGCAAGAATCGAATCTACTTCAAAAGAAGCGGTACGTCGTCGTGTTGTCTGAAAAAAGTACTCGGTCGGAGACTCGCCCTCTCGCAACCAGCGCGACTGATTTCGGAGTACAAAATCCAAACTATGTTTGTAATTTTGTACTCTCAGCCGTTCTTTTAATCTCTCGTATTGCGAGAGCAATTCTGGTTGCGCGGGCAGAAGCGTACCAATCCGGGTGACTTCGGCCGTCAAACTCGATGCTATATACCTGCTTCGATTGAATCTCGTCTCGATAAATGAGCGAATCTGAAGCTTTCCAACATCCCACCAATGACTAAGGTTTGCGTAGTCATTTTTCCTTTCTCGCCATTGATGCCAAAACTGTATGAATTCTTCAATGAACTGCTCTGAATTCAACAAGTTATTGTTGAAAATCCAGTAAGCAGTTCGCTTTTCGACCAAAGTGCTAGTCGCCACAACAAGAAGGTGATCACTAAGTGAGCACACTTCATGAGTGACACTAACGAAAAAGTTAAGAAGGCTAGACGAGACGTAAAGTCTGTCTATCCTCGAACCCGAAAAGCTACCCCGGACATTTCGGCAAACCCTTGTGTATGACCTAGTCGTTGGATTAAGCCAACGGTAGACATCGACAAGGTTGAGCTGTCTGACTAGTTTCCGCAATCGTCCCGCGTTCACTGAGTTGAATTCAACTCCGGAATGGCGGTCGAGTGCAGAATCCAGTGAACAGTTGAAGTCACCCCCAAGGATAACTTCACCACCGAAGTTCGCAAGATGCGACAGGACAGAGTCCATTACCTGTCTTGCGATATCCTGGTAATGCGGTAGGTACACGTTTACTATCCTTAGTATTTTGTCTCGCAAGACGAATTCTAAGGAAGACGCGAAACCTGAGCAGATGTCTGTGTATACAGGAGACGGTAGTGTAAAACTGTTCGACACAGCAATTGCCACACCGGATCCTCTACGAGGAGCTGGTGTGGCAAAAACTGTGTAACCTTTGTGTAAAATAGTGTTTCGTTCGAGTTGTGTAAATATGTCGAGTGTGAAATTTGTCACCTGTAAGAGTGCAATGTCAGTATTCCAATGTTTTAAGTCTTCAAAAATTGCGTGTAGGCGTGTAGGTGCACTTAAGCCCCCAGTTTTCAGAGAGACTATCCTACACATTCAAGAGGAAAGCTGAACTCAGATTATGAGTGTACGACTCTATTGAAGAAGCGCCCTGTCCAGGCGTTGCTCTTCGAGGGCGTCCACTACTTTATTGTAGAGGCGCTCGAGCCTCGACACCTCATTGTAGCGAGCCCGCTTCTTTGCTTCCTGCTTCAGAAGCAATAACTGAGGCAGGATCCTGGCCGGATCACCAAGCTCTCACTTGAGTATAGCCAAGATCCTGTCTCCACTCTTCTTGTAGTGGAGACTGTCGAGGATCGTGCGCAGCTTCGCCCTCGGCACCTCCACCAAATCGGGGTCCACCTTGAAGCGGCTATTCATCGACGCGGTACTGCCGCACGATTCGTAGCCGCTCTGAGTCGGACCGGCCGTCTCGGTAGCGGAGAGAACCTCGACGTCCGAGAGGGCATTAGTGACATCTTCTGATGCCACCGACGACGCACTCGGAGCGACAGGTTTTGTGTCCTCTGCCGAAACCCCCCTCTTGCTCAGCAACTTCTTTGACGGAGGTGCAGGTATGACCTCCTGGTCAGGCTTTCGCTTTGTGCGCCTCTTCTTCTTTCGCTTCTCCTGACCAGATTTCGTGAGCTCTTCATCCGAGCTCACTGCTTCTACCCGTGTTGGGGTGACACCGTTTACAGCCAGGACTGGAGTTGTCTCTGGAGTACTTTCCTCGGGCACTTTTTCTGCAGTTTGCCCCAAGAGAGCAGGCGCAGCACTGGGCAAAGGCACTACTGCGGGCACAACTGCAGGTGCAGGCGCACGCTCCACAGCGTCTTCAGCCACTTTCCTCTCCCTCTTGGGACACTGTGCAGCAAAATGCCCTACCTGATGGCAAGCGAAACATTTTGCCTCGGTGCTCACCTCAATCCAATTTCTGGACCCGAGCATGCTCCAGAAGAAGCCCTCTGGAAGCACACATCCCTGGTTTAGGGAGACGTATGCTTCCCGGCTAGAACTGAGGATGCCCTTTCCCAGACCTTGCCGTGAACCTTGCCAAACCTTTTCAAGAAGGCTTCGAGGTCCTCTGGCTTAGTTCGAAGTGGGACATGGGAAAAGCAGACTCTTGTCGGCTTCACTGTCACCGGGTACGGTTGCAGGTGTCTACCACCCGCATCGATGCCTTCGAGCATTAGCTTCGTGGATGCTTCGATGGTGGTGGTATACACCTCCACCATACCGCGTCCGACCAGACCAAAGGAGAATATCTTCTCCAATGGGACGACCTGTGACAGAGCTCGCAGGTATGTACTTTGTGCAACTCCACGGAGGTGCTCAAAGTACATACCGTACCTATCGTCCTGCCACTGGGCGTCAAAAAGCCCTTGCAAGTCCGCGCCTGACCTAGGCCGAGACTTGCCTAAATCAGCCGGGGGCTGACGAGGAGTCACATAACTACCTGAAATAGTTATAAATGCACTTCTAGTGGAGCTACCACTTACCTGCTGGGCGTAGCTACTGCCTACAACTACCCCTGAACTGGTTGGTGCTGCTCCCTTTGGCGCTGTGTTGCTGGATGCGGCTTTCTTGGCCCCTGAAAGGATTGGCCGCATTATGACGCTGGACGGTGCTGGAGCATCTTTCGACGCTGCTCGAACTACATCCGAGAGTTTCGGTGATTTCACTCCTTTTGGCGCCGTCGTCGCAGTGACAGCTGGTGCTGTTGTCGCAGTGACAGCGGGTGCTGTCGTTGCAGTGACAGCTGGTGCTGTCTTCGCTGTGACAGCTTGTGCTGTCGTCGCAGTTGTCGCTGTTTTCATCGAAGCAGCGTTTGCCGCTGATAGTTTTGCGGCGGATGCCGCAGACACATTAGCGGATGCTGCTACATTTTTTCCGCCGGATGACGGAGACACACTAGACACAGAGGCGGCGATTGTTGCTGCCTTTGGGTCTTCCTTCGCTGCTGCTTTAGTAGCCGCTTTTGGCACATCCTTCTGCATTTTGGCCTCTTCAGTGGGCCCTTTCTTTGCCTCTTCGGTGGGCACTTTTTTTAAAAATGAGCCGAGGTCGACTTTTTGACCTCGCTCCTTCTTCTTCCTTAGTTTGGGGGGCTTTTTACTCTCCCCAGTATCGCTGCTGCTGCTGCCACTCATTTAGAGGACATCAGCAAAAAAGTTTTTCACTTAGTAGGCTACTTTTTATTAAAATTTTTATTGGTAACCAAGGAGATTAGCAAATAACAATTAATTTTTGAGAAATGTCAATTTTATTCACTTTTTCTAGATATCTTAATTACGTTAATTTTCAAAAAATTCGTCCAAATTTCACAAAGTTTTTATAGTTTATATCACTAATGACACACTTGACACGTTTTCTACACTTTTTATCGCTTTAAAATCCGTTTTTTCGCACTTTTGTCGCTTATTAAAATTGACGCGTCCGTCCACTTTCACACAATCAATAATAATAATAATTTTTTTTTTATGTATATGTGGTACTTTAATAGTCTCAAACGTTATAATTTGTATATTGTATAAAAACTAAAAAACTCCCTAACTACTCTGTAAAATGTAAAAATATCAAAAAGTTTATAAAAACAAGGCACAAAAATCAGAAAATATTACTGTAAAAAGCTCAATACTCATCAAAAAGACTCAAAAAATAGCAAAAAGGCTTAAAAACAAAACACAAAATCGCAAAAGGCTCAGTAACATATCAAAAAGTAGAAAACAAAAAAGACTTGTAACATATTAAAAGGAGGAAAAAAGACTGAAATTTGTTAAAATTATAAAGACTGCCAAAATGTAAAAAAAGTAAAGAAAATTATGAAAAGATTACATTAAATTTCGACAGCCACCCGGTGAGTGGAAGCTCTAATAAGAGTTCAAAAATTTTGAAAAAAGTTGCCGAAAGATATTTTAAAACTAGACCTAACTAAATGAATTTAAGTCACCTGGTTACTGAGCTTGAATGATCCCCGGAGGTAGATGCAGCACCGGGCGAAGACGCTACATCGAGAATACCTACTTGCATGCAAGCAGCGACGCTCTCCGCAGAAGTCTTCGCCACTTTTCTAGTCCCCTTGGAGCACCCCGCTTCAAGAGTCCCAGGTGAGCGTACTAAAAATTTTGATGATAGAGTCCCGCGAGAGCAGTCTCAGTCATGGACGTCCGAAAACTGCTCCCATCATCGCCTCAGTTCAATTTTTCCAACGTAGGACTCATCTTTCCCGCAGCGCTTGCAACAGATCCAAAGCGAAGAGAAGCTCCGTGAAAAGGTGTTACAAGACTGCGGCCTATTGTCACCAGTGAAAGACAAGGCTACCATTCTGTACCGACACTAGCGGTTGCCAGGTACAGTTGAATGTGTCTGGCTCCGTTACCAGGTATTCAAGACGTAAACGCCTTCTCAATCTGGCAACAAAGTGGCTCCTAAGTGCACGTGTGTATATCTGTGTGTCAGTGGAATGTTGCCCAGGCTCGATCCGCATGCAATACAAATGAACTGTTGATTTAGCTAGTGTAAGAACAAAGCTAATTAAACAATTCACTTGGCCCCAGTAAAAACGATGTTCGAGTAATGCCGAAACGCGGGCAGATTATCTGGCACAAGTGACGGACCAGTAGCATCAATTCGCACAAGGCCGGGCATGTGAAGTATCGGTGGAACAAAGTTCCTTCACCCCCACAGACCGTGCAGACTCTTTGAACGCTCTGGTCAATGTGCGACAGCTGATTTGGATGCACGAGGCTATGATGTAGCAGTTTGAATGCTACATCAGAGTCTCTATAATTGGACGGATAACTGTAGACTACTCTGCTAGTCACCCCTCCGATTACTCCCAATTCTGCCCCGATATGTGCGCTCCATCTATTGATACCTTGGTGTTCTGCAGGTATCGAAACTGTGAAGAGGTCGCGCAGCCGACGTGATGTCAGTGTACTGAATGGCGTGTGCGGCGGTTGATTCACCACAAAAGCGTTCACCACCTCTGTGCCAGGCGACCTGGTACTGAGTTGGCTGAAACGCTCTCGTGCTGTATAATTGTGTTGTATGTGGGTGTATTAGTATGTTCCCAGAGGCATCAATGATATCTCCGAGAACTGTAAGCTGTCCTGTATCGGCTGTTACACCTCGAGCATTACTGAACACCGAATCCACTAATTCAGGATTTAACCTGATCGGTATAGCTAAAAAATCACCGTACCCAATTTCATCCCATTGCAAATGGAATGCCGGTCTTATTCTGCCCCAGGTCGTGATCGTAGAGATCATTTCCTGAGACCAGTCGTGCGGATAGGGTGGGCGGACTGAAAGCAGATTGCTTTCCTACGCCGGCACCCCCCAAGGCGCTTACCCACAGCTGAGAAATCAAGCTGTCTTCAAACCGGAACACTCGTTGGAATGATCTGATCTGAAGGCAACGAGTTTTAACGACCATGTCCGTAAGACCCAATCCACCCATCGCTACTGGTCGACAGAGCGTGCTTTCAGCGACCCATCTTCTTCCCCCCAAATTATTTTTGCCTGCAAAAGTTTAACGAAGCCTTCCTCGAAGCACTCCGACTTAAGCAGGTGAACGATGGACGAGGTAATCAGGTAATTGACAACGACTGCACGTCCTTTCAGCGAAAGGGGGAACAATCTAGTCCGCCACGAATTCACCGCTCCGGAAAGTTTCTCCAGAGCCATGCGGCGATTACGTGTTTTACCGTCGAGCCCGATATACACACCTAAATACTTCAAGCAAGTATTGGTCCATTGTATGCCGAGGGGAGAATCTGAACGATTCCGCCACCTCCCACACCATAGGCCTTGGCTTTTGCTTAGGTTAACCCTAGCGCCCGCTAATCGCTCAAATTGTTCGAAAACCCTACGAGCGACTGGACATACATCTTCTTTCGTAACGAAAATCAGGTCATCAGCATACGCTAGAATAAGTGGCCTTATAGTAGTGTATGGTAGGTGAACTGAATATTGTCTCAACGATTGACGAAGATTTACTAGCAGCGGCTCCAGTGAAAAGTCATAAAGCATTCCTGACAACGGGCATCCCTGCCTGATACCCCGACGAAACGGAATAGGAGACAATATATGCCTATTATGCTTTATGAGAATCACTGAATCTCTATACAGACCACTGATGATCTCAATCCATCTGGACGGAAGCCCAAATTTATCGAGCACTCTCAGTAGATACTCATGAGAGACGCTATCAAACGCCTTTTCTTGATCTAACGAGATCATGGCCATCTGCAAACCAGTCTTTTCGCGGTAGGTGAAAAGAGGTTTTGCTACGGCGATGTTGTCGTAAATAGTACGACCTGGAATGCAGTAGGACTGTTCCGGGTGTATTACCGATGCTATCACTGAGCTTAATATCGTTCCGAGTGCTTTGCAAACTATCTTGTAGTCGACATTGCACAACGTAACTGGCCTCCAGTTTCCCAGCCTCTGAAGATCTCCCTTCTTGGGTATTAGACGCATAACGGATCTCCGCCAACTTGAGGGAAATTCGGTATGTCCAACCACTGCAGAACTGAAGACCTCCAATAGGTCTGGAATCAAAAGATTCCTGAAGCGTAGAAAAAATTCTGGAGTTAGACCATCATAACCAGGAGAGTTATGACGGCGAAGATCCTTCGTTGCGGTGAGCATATCGTCGAGGGTTAATGCTCTGTCCAGGAATTCTCTACTTTTATTGGAGAAAGCAGGAACGTACTGGAAGAATTCATCAGTGGACGTAGATGTTGGCAACGTCGGTGCAGCATATAGCCGTGTGTAGTAGTTTCGGATATATTCCGCAAGCTCGTCTCCGTATAGGAGTTTTCCAGATTCGGCAAGAATCGAATCTACTTCACAAGAAGCGGTACGTCGTCGTGTTGTCTGGAAGAAGTACTCGGTCGGAGACTCGCCCTCTCGCAAGAAGCGCGACTGATTTCGGAGTACAAAATCCAAACTATGTTTGTAATTTTGCACTCTCAGCCGTTCTTTTAATCTCTCGTATTGCGAGACCAATTCTGATTGCGCGGGCAGAAGCGTACCAATCCGGGTGACTTCGGCCGTCAAACTCGATGCTATATACCTGCTTCGATTGAATCTCGTCTCGATAAATGAGCGAATCTGAAGCTTTCCAACATCCCACCAATGACTAAGGTTGGCGTAGTCATTTTTCCTTTCTCGCCATTGATACCAAAACTGTATGAATTCTTCAATGAACTGCTCTGAATTCAACAAGTTATTGTTGAAAATCCAGTAAGCAGTTCGCTTTTCGACCAAAGTGCTAGTCGCCACAACAAGAAGGTGATCACTTAATGAACACACTTCATGAGTGACACTAACGAAAAAGTTAAGAAGGCTAGACGAGACGTACAGTCTGTCTAACCTCGAAATCAAAAAGCTACCCCGGACATTTCGGGAAACCCTTGTGTATGACCTAGGCGTTGGATTAAGCCAACGGTAGACATCGACAAGGTTGAGCTGTCCCGCAATCGTCCCGCGTTCACTGAGTTGAATTCAACTCCGGAATGGCGGTCGAGTGCAGAATCCAGTGTACAGTTGAAGTCACCCCCAAGGATAACTTCACCACCGAAGTTCGCAAGATGCAACAGGACAGAGTCCATTACCTGTCTTGCAATATCCTGGTTATGCGGCAGGTACATGTTAAGTATCCTTAGTGTTTTGTCTCGCAAGACGAATTCTAAGGAAGACGCGAAACCTGAGCAGATGTCTGTGTATACAGGAGACGGTAGTGTAAAACTGTTCGACACAGCAATTGCCACACCGGATCCTCTACGAGGAGCTGGTGTGGCAAAAACTGTGTAACCTTTGTGTAAAATAGTGTTTCGTTCGAGTTGTGTAAATGTGTCGAGTGTGAAATTTGTCTCCTGTAAGAGTGCAATGTCAGTATTCCAATGTTTTAAGTCTTCAAAAATTGCGTGTAGGTGTGTAGGTGCACTTAAGCCCCCAGTATTCAGAGAGACTATCCTACACATTCAAGGGGAAAGCTGAACTCAGATTATGAGTGTACGACTCTATTGAAGAAGCGCCCTGTCCAGGCGCTGCTCTTCGAGGGCATCCACTACTTTGTTGTAGAGGCGCTCGAGCCTCGATACCTCATTATAGCGAGCCCGCTTCTTTGCCTCTTGCTTTAAGAGCAATAACTGGGGCAGGATCCTGGCTGGCTCACCAAGCTCTCGCTTGAGTATAGCCAAGATCCTGTCTCCGCTCTTTTTATAATGGAGGCTATCGAGGATCGTGCGAAGCTTCGCCCTCGGCACCTCCACCAAATCGGGGTCCACCTCGAAGCGGGTATTCATCGACGCGGTACTGCCGCACGATTCGTAGCCGCTCTGAGTTGGACCGGCCGTCTCGGTAGCGGAGAGAACCTCGACGTCTGAGAGGGCATCAGTGTCATCTTCTGATGCCACCGACGACGCACTCGGAGCGACAGGTTTTGTCTCCTCTGCCGAAACCCCCCTCTTGCTCAGCACCTTTTTTGACGGAGGTGCAGGCATGACCTCCTGGTCAGGCTTGCGCTTTGTGCGCCTCTTCCTCTTTCGCTTCTCCTGACCAGATTTCATGAGCTCCTCATCCGAGCTCACTGCTTCTACCCGTGTTGGGGTGGCACCGTTTACAGCCAGGACCGGAGTTGTCTCTGGAGTGTTTTCCTCGGGCACTTTTTCTGCAGTTTGCTCCAAGAGAGCAGGCGCAGCACTGGGCGAAGGCACTACTGCGGGCACAACTGCAGGTGCAGGAGCACTCTCCACAGTGACCTCAGCCACTTTCCTCTCCCTGTTGGGGCACTCTGCAGCAAAATGCCCTACCTGATGGCAGGCGAAACATTTTGCCTCGGTGCTCACCTCAATCCAATTTCTGGACCCGAGCATGCTCCAGAAGAAGCCCTCTGGAAGCACACATCCCTGTTTAAGGGAGACGTATGCTTCCCGGCTAGAGCTGAGGATGCCCTTGCCCAGACCTTGGTCCCCAATTTTGAGTGGAACCGCTCGAACTTTGCCGTGGACCTTGCCAAAACTTTGCAAGAAGGCTGCGAGGTCCTCTGGCTTAGCTCGAAGTGGGACCCGGGAAAAGCAGACTCTCGTCGGCTTCACTGTCACCGGGTACGGTTGCAGGTGTCTACCACCCACATCGATGCCTTCGAGCATTAGCTTCGTGGATGCTTCGATGGTGGTGGTATACACCTCCACCATTACGCGTCCGACCAGACCAAAGGAGAATATCTTCTCCAATGGGATGACCTGTGACAGGGCTCGCCGGTATGTACTTTGTGCAACTCCACGGAGGTGCTCAAAGTACATACCGTACCTATCGTCCTGCCACTGGGCGTCAAAAAGCCCTTGCAGGTCCGCGCCTGATCTAGGCCGAGACTTGCCTAAATCAGCCGGGGGCTGACGAGGAGTCACATAGCTACCTGAAATTGTTATGAACGAACTCTTTACAGAACTACCACTTACCTGCTGGGCGTAACTGGTCCCTGTTACTACCCCGGAGCTGGTTAGTGCTGCTTCTGCTGGCGCTGGGTTGCTGGTCGCTTTCTTGGAACCGGATAGGTTTGGACGCATTATGACTGCGGATGGCGCTGGGGCATCTTTCGACGCAGCCCTGACAACGTCCGCCAGTTTCGGAGCTTTTGCTACCCCTTTTGTAGCAGTGGGTGCTGCCTTCGCAGCGACAGCTGGAGCTGTCGTCGCAGTGACTGCTGTTGCTGTCGTCGCAGTGACAGCTTGTGCTGTCGTCGCAGTGACAGCTGGTACTGTCTTCACAGTGGCAGCATTTGCTGCCCTCAAAGAAACGAAGGTGGCCACTGATTTTGTTGCGGCGAATGCAGACACGTTTGCAGCGGATGCTGCCACAATTTTTCCAGTAGATAATGGAGAGCTATAGGCGGCAGAAGTCGCTGCGTTTTGGTTGTCTTTCGTTCCTGGTTTCGTAGCTGCTTTTGTCACTTCCTTCACTGGTTTGGCCTCTTCAGTGGGCCCTTTTTTTGCCTCTTCGGTGGGCACTTTTTTTAAAAATTGTCCGAGGTCGACCTTTTGACCTCGCTCCTTCTTCTTTCGTAATTTGGGGGGCTTTTTACTCCCCCCAGTATCGCTGCTGCTACTGCCGCTCATTTTGAGGACAGTAGCAAGTTGGCTTTGAATTAGCTTTCTTAAATGGCTACTTTCTATTAAAAATTTTGGTCGTTACCACGGAAACCACAGAATAACAAAAATTTTGAAGAAATGTCAATAATTTTTCGATTTTCAGAAATTTTAATTTTAAATAATTTCGCACAATAGTCTTAGAATTTTACAATTTTTTTGGCAAAAACGTTCAACAATGGCACACTTTATAATCTTTAACACTTTTTGGCTCTTTGGCTCTTTTATATCCGCTTTTTTTAACACTTTTTCGCACTTATTAAAATTGACGCGTCCGTCCACTTCCACACAATCAATAATAATAATAATGTTTATTACCCCGCAGGGGGACTTCCTTGAAGTCACGGGCTTGACAACCCCGCGGACCCCAGTTAAATCCAGGGAGAGTCTGTTCCCATATTGGGCGGCTCCCTGGTCGGCGTCTGTTCTCCATGTTAGGGGCGGCCGTTTTACTAAACCTGGTAGTAGGTATAAAATGCAACCCATTTTTCTATGGAGTACAATGAAAGAATTGCCTCGGATCGGGGTGCGCTGAGGAGTCGGACTGGACTCAGACGCACCGAAACTCAGTCCTCCGTGTTAGACAGTGGAGCGAGTGGCACTGGCTCACGGGTTGGTAGGCCGTCCACAAGAACGTCCCCGGACCCTGCTCAAAGTGTTTCGCAGACAGCAAATCCATTGTTGCCAGCGACCACGAGAGCAGGAATCTCTCGTGTGCGCATGAAATGGACAGCTGAAGTGAATACCTTCATCATGCGCACATACTACAGGATAACGAATTTGGAAGCGAACGTGACTGCATATCGACAGGAATTACATAGGGCATTCATGACGGAATACCCTAATACAAACGTGACAGAGCAGAGAATTGCCGACCAAAGACGAGTAATAGTTAGGAACAACCTACTTGCACCAAATATTCTGCAAGAGATTAAGGACCAAGTGTCTAGAGATCTGCAGAATAACAACACATTACACATAGCACCAAACACCAACATAACCCCGAACACATCGCAAAACCACACCGCGTCACCACACAATACCACACTCCCACGCGATATCTCACCGCCACATCACGTCACACCTTCACACCAAACTGTACACATATCTTCTCCAAACAACAATAATACTGGGGAGATTTTGCATCCAGCCCATATCCACCCAATCACACAAACCCAACACCCAAACACCCCACCCATACTCAATGCAACGCGTTCAAGAGATACCCAACATGCCAGAACCACAGATATCGATGGAGATACTAAGGGATGTCATACAAAATACCCATAATTGGAAAGCACCAGGCACAGACAATATTCAAAATTACTGGTTCAAGAAGTTTACATCTATACATATACACCTCTTACACCACATTAATAATTTTTTCAATAACCCGGAAACAATCCCGAAGTTTTTAACGGAAGGAATCACGTACATGCTACCAAAAGGCAATAATAACACCACAGATCCATCCAAATATAGACCGATCACTTGCCTACAGACATTTTATAAGATTATGACTTCTTGCACCAGTAAACTAATCCACAAACACACAGAACTAAATAACATATTTTCTGAGCAGCAAAAGGGATGCCGACAAGGGTCATTGGGTTGTAAAGAACAACTGCTCATAGACTCTGTGATCCTGCGACAAACAAAAACTGCTCGCCGGAATATACATGCAGCATATATCGATTATAAGAAGGCGTATGACTCTGTCCCGCACTCTGGGCTGGTCGATATACTGAATGTATACAAAATACATCCAACACTCATCCACTTTCTGCAACACTCAATGAAATACTGGAACACAAAAATAAACATAAAAACACCAAACCAACAGATTACAACACCCCCGATAGCAATCAGGCGAGGTATATTCCAGGGAGACTCTCTGAGTCCGCTATGGTTTTGTCTCGCTCTGAATCCACTATCACGTGCCTTGGATGCCACCGGTTATGGGTATAATATACGACACGACAGGGAAAATATTCATAAAATCACGCACCTCATGTATATGGACGACATCAAATTATACGCTTCCTCGAAACCTCATCTGCAACAGCTGCTGCAGACTACTCTGGATTTTTCCAATGACATCCGGATGGAGTTCGGAGTTGACAAATGTAGGACGCTTCATGTGACGAGGGGAAAACATGAACTTGTGGGATTCGATCTCCCATCCGGGGACACTATTGAACCAATGGGGGAGGGCGAACTCTACAAGTATCTTGGATTCGAACAATCACGTGATATACCTCACACGGACATAAAGCGAGCGCTAGAGACCAAATATACAGGCCGCTTGAACAGTCTTCTAAAAACTAGCCTTAATGGGAAAAATCTCATTAAGGCTATAAACACGTATGCAACACCAGTCCTTACTTATTCCTTTGGGGTAATTAAATGGACACAGACGGACTCAGAAGCACTAGACAGAAGAACGCGAACGATGTTGACAAGGTACAGGGCACACCATCCTAACTCCTGTATAGAACGACTAACGTTACAGAGGTGCGAGGGCGGTCGCGGCCTGATAGACATAAAGTCACTGCATTATAAACAAGTGAAGTCTATCAGAGAATACTTTTATAGAAAAGAAGATAGTTCTCCATTGCATGCAGCCGACAACAAACAAACACCACTTGATTTGCACAACAGAATGCTGGATAATACACTAAACATAGCCACACACACAGATAAACAGCAAGCATGGTCACAGAAGTCTCTCCACGGAAGACATTACGCTGACTTGAACCAAAATCATGTCGACAAAGATGCGTCGAACGCTTGGCTCAGTCGCGGTGATTTATTCCCTGAGACGGAGGGATTCATGCTTGCTATACAAGACAAAGTCATTAACACGAAGAATTATAGGAAACACATCCTTAAGGATGCGGCAGTTCAGGACAACACGTGTAGACTTTGTCATTTAGCTTCTGAAACAATAGAACATATAACGGCTGGATGCAAACTCCTTACTCAAACAGATTACTTGCATAGGCACAACCAGGTCTGCAATGTCATACACCAACAGTTAGCCTTAAAATACAACCTTATTACACCCGCCACATACACACCATATTACAAATATACACCAGACAGTGTTCTTGAAAACTCCACACATAAAATATATTACGATCGGTCAATAATAACTGATCGGACAATACACCACAATACACAATACACAAAACACTTTTAGAGAGAAGATTACGAAATATACAGATTTGGCACACGAGGTGCAGCGGATGTGGAAAATGGACAAAGTGACTATCGTGCCAATCATCTTGTCTTCCACAGCCGTTGTACCGAAAACACTAATCACAAATATACAAACACTAAAGTTACATAAAAACACTCCACACACACTACAGAAAGCGGTTGTTCTTAACACTTGCCGAACGGTTCGCAAATTCCTGAACTACGGACAGGACGCTACAGACAATACATAAGGACATAACGAACGAACGACAAATCCCCGAAGTCTTGGCATTACGCCCGACGTAGGGGAAAACTACCGCCGCGCCGGCTGAAAGCCGAGATGACACGCGTCAAAACCGAAAATGTTTATTAATTGAATTCATTACATATATAGTCGATAATTCTTGAACTTAATTTAATCCTTTGCAAACAATTACTATATAAAGAGCAAATAAAGATAGTGTAAATCCCGATACAATGTGATAGATAAATTTGACATACATACTTAAGCTATTAATTACCAACCAATTTTTCTGTATTTTAACAAATAAACTAAGACAATGACTTGATGTCGTCTGTCTGCATCTGACAAATCAATTAACTACTTAATTATTAGGCAGATTCTTAAATTTCCCTCCTTACTATGCTACGTTTAGTCTAAAGTAAACTGCAAAATACCAAAAAAGAAAAACCAAAAAGGAAAAACAAGTGATTTAAAATTAAAATTACGGCAAAAAATCGGTTTAGAAGAAAGCAACACTCCAAATCCATAGACACAACACAGGGACAGATGTGGTAAAGCACTATAGAATAACAACTATTATTCATTAAACTCCTCTACCATCATATTTCTATATTCAAGGGCCGATTTAGTATATTGATATAAAGATTCCCAGTTTTCACCATTTAAAAGCGCTAAGATTTCGTTCAACTATAGATGCTTTTAAAGGGCTATATGTAGAAAAATGATTAATGCAGGAGTTTTTCATTAAGTTTTGAAATGAGCTATTGAAAAACTCTTTTCCGTCATCAGTTTGTAAATTTGTGGGAGTCCGACCTTCTTTTAGTATGGATTTCATAGCTTGAGTAACTTCGACACCAGTCTTTCTTTTAATAGGAATTGCCCATGCATATTTAGAAAACCCATCTATTACAGTTAATAAAAAACTATGTCCATTATTGCTTGTAGCATAGGCACCCATTTCAACTAAGTCGGCTTGCCATAAGTCATCTATTCCTTTAATTACAACACGTCTTCTCATAAAATTTTTGTCTGGTTGGTTTATGAAGTTCATTAACTACTTGTATTTCATTCATTTTGAAATTGTCAGAGATTCTACATTAATTCACGCCTTTAATGTGTCTTTCATTTCTTGTATATTTAGATCTATATATTTCATCAACTTCTCATTAACGTCAACAATTGCTTCATTTGCATATAATTCGGCTGCTCTCTTCAATCGCTCTTGCAGATTCGTAATTGTTTCATTCGTATACAATTGACTAGTGTTTTTATCTTTTTTACTTGTTATAATGATTATGTTGTATAACTCCTTTAGTTCTCCTTGTAGTACAGCACTTTCCTTATGTATTTGCTCAGTTAGATTGTTGCTGACTAACTGGATTTTTTCATTAACGTAGGAATTACTTAAATGTATGAGCTTGTCAGCTACATGGTCAACATATGTTTTATTGGTTGCATCATCCCTTTCTAGGGGGCTCTTAAGGTATTTAAAATTTTTAAAACTTAGATTGAAATCTCCACTTTCAGTGAGCTTAAAGCCCACGCCACTTAGACCTTGTATTCCTTGTTCCCCTTGAGGACCAGATTCGCCTGGTAAGCCTCTAGGACCACGCTTGCCAGTAGATCCTAACTTTACCTTTTTAGAATATCTCCCAAACTTGTCGACACTCATTATTACATTAAAACTGAATATGATTAAAGATGTTATTTATACTATAATACCGCATTCTTTTAACTCAATAATTGATATAATTTCATTGTTGTGATTAGTATGCCCAGCACTTTGTGATGCTATTAAAAGACGAAGTCTATCCACAAGTTCATTAGGATCATTGCAATAAACGTAATCAATATTATTCTTGGGTATATGCATCAAACCCTTGCCTTCATGAGAAACCAGTTTACTTATAATTTCTAAGTACTTTAAAGCTCTACTTCCTTTTATTTGACCAGCCGCTTTATGGTCTCTTTTATAGGCGTTAGTTTCTTTTAAGATAGCTTGATAATTTTCCAAGTCATCCTTACTATACAAAGTTTTTGCAGGTTGTTTCATAAAAAGCAATTCACATAGACCTAGCGTTATTTTATACGATTTTCCGTTAATAAGGAAAAAATCTTCCTCAATTGCAATCTTGGAATTTCCAATTTTCCATTCGTTATGATCATCTAAATAAACTCCATAAGTGTTGTCAATTATCGGGCTTTTTTTAAGGTATAGTTCTAAATATTTATCAACTATACCGCTTGATAAATTAAGAGGAGAATCTCTATTTTCCATCAAAGTTCTAGAATGAGTAGGTGTTGCAAAGTTATCATCTTCCGACATTAATAATCTGAACGTTTTATAGGTGTACTGGTCGGCTCCATTTTCGGAAGTTTCATTTTAGGAGTAAGGTTTATATTACCGTAATCATCGTCATCATCTCCATATTCATCTTTAATTTTAGTCTCATGCTTTGCTTTTGTTATGAACTCATGAAGTGGTTTTGTTATGGGCTTAAATGTCTCCTCAAGACGAGTTTCAGTTTCAACTCGTCCAGTTTTCACAGCGCGAAATTTCTTCTTAATAGCATTTCTAGTTTTGATAAGATTTTTTAATAGTTCGTCTCTCTTTTTAACCATCTTTGTAATGAGACTTGAACTGGTCTGTGAACTGGGTTATACTGATCTGAATGGGTCTATGGAAGAGCTCTTATTAGGTCTATGAACAGCTTTACCAAGTGTATGAACAGCTATATCAGGTCTACTACCAGCTTTAACAGGTCTATTACCAGCTTTAGCAGGTCTATGAACAGCTTTAACTGATTTTCTTTACTAGATCTTCTAAATTTATAGCGAAATGTATGTATCGATTCCTTTTCGATAACGTCCTTTGTTCAACAAACTATCTTTATCGATTACTAAAAAGCCATAATTGTCTTTCCAGCAAACACCGCAAATACTAAGAAATTTTTCGAAGGTCATGTCTGTGTTAACATGATCATTATATATATATGCCTAAGATTCATATCATCTTGTTTAAATAAAATAAGAAAGTTAGCGTTGTCACGTATTAAGTGCTTCGGTATATGGATGTAAGTCTGACAGAGATAGAAACTATCAATATTATTATGTCGACCCATACAAAAATAATCACGTATGTTATTTTGTTTCCCACATGCTACATCATCGAAAATAAAAATTGAATTCTGTTTGGCTTCCTGTGGAGGTATAACTTCGCAATTATTAGAAAATGGGTAGTACCCAAGGCCACTGGGGCTTATCAACTGCTCCAGATACTTATATTTAGGTTGATGTAGTGATTTTGAGTAGATGTAAATATTCTCGAACTTAAGTCCATTCGGATGTTCTATAAGCCCAATCATAAGATTGGTTTTACCGCAGTTTAAAGGTCCCACAAGAATACCTCTTATATTATTAGGTATAAGCGAGCTATGTCTTTTGAATTCATTTGTAGATTTAATATCAAGATTTTTTATTGATAAAGAGTCCTTCTGCTTCACGAACTTCATTATTAGAACTGAAATATTTATTACACAACACTGAACTTTTATATCCGTCATCAACTCAATGTGCTGTTGTGAGGACGTCTAAAAGGTTTATCCTATCAGTTGAATGATTGATCATTCAAAGAATCAAAATCGTTCTCGCCAACGTAAATGTCGAAGAGGAGGCGGTTTGCTTAATACAGCAATTAGCAATTGACCATTTGAATTTCATTTGCCTGGATATCAATATTGTGGTCCTGGTACTAAACTACAAAAAAGATTAGCAAGGGGTGACCCTGGAATTAATCCTCTTGACGCAGCTTGTAGAGATCACGATATCGCATATTCTCAACATAAAAATATCGAAGATCGTCATATTGCTGATCGTATATTATCCGGTAAAGCTTGGGAACGAGTGACGTCTTCAAACGCATCCCTTGGTGAACGTAGCAACGCCTGGCTTGTAACAAACGCTATGAAGGCGAAAGTAAAATTTGGAATGGGGTTAAGAAAAAAACCTAAAATTCACTATAGGAAGCCAAAAAGAAAATTAACTCTACAAAAAGGAGTTCATGAAGCAAGAAATATTTTAAAGTTAAAAAAGCCTGATTCCTTAAAAGAAGCTATAGGTCTTGCACTTGCTGCTACTAAAAGTTTATTTAAACGAAAGAAGAAGGATGTAAGTCCCCCTCGAATTATTCCGATTCCAAAGGCTGGAGGAGTGCTACCTCTAATTCCTATTTTTGCTGGTTTTTCAGCACTAGGTGCTTTAGTGGGAGGAGTATCAGGTGTCGCAAAGGCTGTTAATGCTGCAACAAATGCTAAAGAGCAGCTAAAGGAGAGCAATCGACATAATAATACGATGGAAGCTATTGCATTAGGAAAAAAGGGAAGCGGCTTATATTTGAAGCCATACAGAAGAGGACTTGGTCTATTCTTAAATCCACCTTCAAAAAACGTCTAAAACTGCTACCTAATCGAGCATTAAATGAAATCGATTTATATAAATATGCGAAGAATTTACCACATTTTAGGGGTGTTTTTATGCTTGATGCTCTCCCCAAAAAGCCTAGAAAATATGAGTGTGGAATAGTAAATTTGGACTCTATATCAGGTCCTGGTAGTCATTGGGTAGCATATTACAAAAGTGAATCCGAAAAAGAATACTTTGACAGCTTTGGAAACTTGCAACCACCAAAGGAAATATTAAGCTATTTAGGAAAAAACATTGTTTACAATTATAAGTTTTACCAAAATTATAATATGATAAATTGCGGTAATTTATGTTTATTTTTATTATATTAATTTTTATATAATCATTACAATAATAATAAGTAACTTTTAATTTAATAGTATAATTGTACATTGTAAGATAACAACTATAAATAAACTTTACATAAAATAACATCTGCATTTCACTTTGAGCTACTATGTCATTAACACTGACTTTGACTGGAAATTCATCTGTGCTTACAGTTGAATATTTTCCTCCGTTGGACTTAAGTTCAGAATACGTTTGCGGACTTATTGATTTACAGACATATAATTCAATTCCTTATGTGGACAATAGAAATAACTTACTTCATCTAGATGATGATGATGAAATTAAAATTCCAGAAGGCTCCTATGAAATTGATGATATTGCAGGATTTATCAAAAAGGAACTAGCTAAGACCAAAACTAAACCTATAGTACAAATAACAGCTAATAATAACACCTTTAAAACAGAAATCAAAAGTTCTACCTGAGTATTTTTGAATAAAAATAACTCTATTGGATCATTATTAGGATTTAGTAAACGCGTTCTAGAACCTAATATTTCATATCAATCTGATTTACCAGTAAATATAATAAAAGTTTATGTGATTCGAGTTGAATGTAATATAGTATCAGGCTCTTTTATAAATAATCAACAAGTGCATACATTACACGAGTTCTCTCCTACGGTTGGTCCGGGATATAAAATAATTGAAGTTCCCAAGAATGTCATTTATTTGCCACTGAACATCAAACGGATAAGTTCTCTTACACTGAAGTTCGTGGATCAAGACGGTGATCTAATTAATTTTAGAGGAGAAACTATTACAGTGAGATTGCATTTGAAGCCGCAACATGCTAATATATAATAATACCATTGATAATAAATACAAACACAAAAGTGTTAAGTCTTCTAGTCAGCCTAAAGCCACGCAACAGTCAGGAATAAAGCTAACAGTCGCTAACAAGCAATTCTTAACAACTCTTGGTCTTAAGTTAAAAAATGAGTGAAATACTCGATATTACTCAAGGTGCTAGCTATGATAATAGTATTACAAAAGTTGAGTATCACAGCTACTCTCAGTTTTTAGCATCATATAAGAGTAGCGATGAAGTTCGAATATCATTACAACATCAGGATTTGTATATTTTACCAAGTGAAAGCTCCTTATATATAGAAGGCGCGATAACAAAATCAGATGGGTTGGCCTCAACAACGGCAAAATTAACAAATAACGCCATAGCTTTTCTATTTGACGAAATTCGCTATGAATTAAATGGAGTAGAAATTGATCGCACGAGCAATCTGGGATTTGCTACAACAATAAAAAATTACATATCTTTATATCAAAATGAAAGCAATGTGTTACTAAATGCTTCCTGGTCTCCAGATAATTCAATATTACCTACAAGAGGATTTTTCAATTTTTGCATTCCTTTAAAGTTGTTGCTCGGCTTTGCTGAAGACTATAAGAAAATTGTTATAAATGCTAAACATGAACTTATATTGATTCGAAGTAGAGGCGATGAAAATGCTTTTATATCACCAAACGAAGAAGTTAAAATAGATATTTTCAAACTACAATGGCGAGTACCCCACATAAGTGTAGTTGATGAAGAAAAACTATCGCTGCTTAAGTTAATCGATACTGGTCGGCCAATACAAATGAGTTTTCGTAGTTGGGATATATACGAATATCCTATATTACCTACAACTGTCGATCATAATTGGACAATTAAAACATCTACTCAGTTAGAAAAACCTCGATATGTAATTTTAGCACTTCAAACGGATCGAAAAAACGAGAAGAGTAAAGATGCAAGCAAGTTTGATCGTTGCGATCTTTCAGATGTGAAGTTTCACTTAAATTCTGAAACATTTCCATATGAAGACTTATTAACATTATACATATATGTATACTAAATTCCAACAATCGTATTATGGGCGGATGCATCAACCGCTGCTTACCCGAGAGAAGTTCAAGGAAAGCGCTCCAATTGCTGTTATCGATTGCTCACAAACGAGGTGATCAAATCAGGACCAGTCGATATTCGTATACAGTTTAAAACACTTAGTAATATTCCCACAAACACAACCGCTTTTTGTTTGCTTTTGCATGACAGAATAGTCGAATATAGTTCATTGACGAGTGAAGTTAGAAAAATAATTTAAGGCTACAAATGGCTGCAATTGTGGATATCCAAGGATTTAAAGACGATCATAACAAGTTTATTGTGAAGGAATTGGCAATTTTGACAAATGGAAACCAAATACAGCACTTTATTTTTCAACCTCCATTCAGATTTAAGGATTTAACACCTGCGAAGAGAAGAGAAGCGAAATGCTGATAATTATCATGGATTCAGATGGACCGATGGATATATTCCCTATCATCAATTACGTGTTATAGTAACGCCTTTAATAAGAAACAAAATACTGTATGTGAAAGGTTGTGAAAAAGTTTGCTGGATCAAAAATACATTTGGTGAAGGTGTAATAGTATATAATATGGAAGAAGAATTGCAGTGTCCAAAATTATCCTCTCTTAAATTTTTTTATAAAGTGCCATGC
Source organism: Leptarthrus brevirostris (assembly GCA_964036015.1). NCBI lineage: Eukaryota > Metazoa > Arthropoda > Insecta > Diptera > Asilidae > Leptarthrus > Leptarthrus brevirostris. The sequence continues at coordinate 49,687,463 of OZ038374.1, forward strand.
TGTTTAACTCATCAGGGACAATGCGCTCAAGAAAATGTTTATCTTTTAAGAAATTTTCTAGAAAAGTAATAAAATTGAGAAATAAGAAATAAATGTCTTATAATTGTATACTAATAAAAGTCTTTCTGTTAATGTTAAAATAGCATTTTATTAATTTACTCATTTATTTTCCTTCTACATACATTTATTCATAATTCTTATTTTAACAATTTTTAGATAATCTATAGTGCCCCCAAGCGTATGTTTGGATATCATCTTCTCTTATAAATCTTTTATCGTCAAATGGACTCAACGCTACTTTATTAATATATTCCGTATATATTGTATGAAATTTACTTCTAAATCCTAACATGTTGGCATAAAATAATTTTTTCTTATATAAGCAATCTCTGTAATTATCAAGAGTTAAAGTATTTACAGCTGTTTTTTTAATACCTTTAGCTTTCTTTATTTCGGGTTTTTCTTCAATACTTAAAGAGTACAGCTTAGATCGTAAACCTATAAACTCAGTCATAATTCTTCCTTTATTCTCATCTTTCATTAAACCTAAAACCTTTTTATTTACTAACGGTATATTATAAGGATTGTCGTGGGGATATTCTGATGTATCGTATCTTTCATTAATATCTAAAATAATATCATTATAAAAATCGTTAACAGAAATAGAATATATAAAAGAATCTGTGTCCATATTGTTTAAGGAGACCATATCTTTTTATTTAGGTTTCATATATTCATAATGAAAGTTTTTTTAGCTTTGATAGCTCTAAGACTGTAAAGCCTAAGTAAATTGGTTTATTATAAATTGTGTAAACTCTTTTTAATTGAACTGCAGTCATATTTGATGTAAAATGAGAAAGACTATGAAAATTAGGTTTCGCTATAAGAGCACGCAAACCCTGATGTCTACCACGGCTTTCCCACTCTGTTGCAATTTTTACATCTTTCCTTTTATCTACATTTTCCATAGTCTTTCCATACACCGAATTATTTAATAATTTAAAAAAGTCTTTTTCGAAATTATTTTTTGCGGCAGTTCGATGGAAATTATTTAAATCAATGTAGCTCTTTAACCAATTTGATTGTTTAAACATTAAAACTCGATGAATACGCTGCAGTTCTAACCCGTGCTTTACAAACTGCTGTAAATTTCTATAGTGTATAACATAATTATATTTATTTTCTAAATCAGCAATCAACTTTTTAATCTTGGCTTGAGGAGGTAATTTATTTTCAGGACAAAAGGGGAGATCATTATGAGCGTCATGAGATAAATCTGGATAAATTAAATCAACTTCTAAAATATATCCTACTTCTGAATTTTCAGGAATTTTCATGAAATCTATATTATCAAAGTTATCTACCCAAACAAAACCTGCATATGGAAGTGATTCCGACATAGCCCATCCATATAAATTGTTAGCATCAAGATAAACCAAATATTTTGAATCGATTGAAGGATTAAACTTTTTCATATATTTATTATTAGCTAGAGAATGTCTTAAGGAACATTGTGTTAAACCTCCTCGAATACATCTTTTCATGAAATTATACATATTTATATCTGTTAACAATTCTAATTTAATTTGAGTGTGTTTTAACATCGCATCCCACGACAATCCTGGTGCTGTGTAATAATGGCATGGGTCCAACTCATAGATATTTATGCATACTCTTCTAAAATTCTCAAAAATGTCTGCTAGCAACAAAACATCACACTTTAAATATAAAAGTAAATATTGGGAAATATCTCTACAATTAAATCTGTTCCATACGTTAACAGCATGCTGATATTCTCCTTCTGTGCATTCATTATTCGTAAGTTTATTAAAAAATTGCTCGCGAGGAGGTAGACACGTTTCATTTAATTTATCAAAAGGATTTAAGTAATCATATGGAAAAACCCCCTTTCTCCTTATTAAATTAAAATATTCATCATCTTTAAATTCATTACGGATTATTCTAAAGTCTTCATCAGGCAGATTTTTTGCTAGAGTATCTAAACTCGCAGGCATAAAACGAATGGAATCTAAAAACCGTAATTCAATCGTTTTATACTCAAAGAAAATTTTCTTTGACATTGATATATAGACCTCTTTATTTAAGGGAATAACGTTAATAGAACCTTTAATTTTATTTAATGATTTAATAAATAAATGACTGTCATAACCAGAAAAATTGTGTAAAAAAACTGGGAAAAATTTTGGAACTCTATACCTTAGGTTGCATTTATTATGAGCTGGACCCCTGTACTTTCCGGTAAGACGACAATGATCAATAACCCTATCATTCGCTAATAATTGCTTACAAATATGACAGTATTGCTCTTCTCGTTGCGTCCTTATTTCATTTGGTGACATGGGAACAAGCGCTTACACTTTGAAACGTGATTTTTATAGATCTCTTTCACGTCGTCTGCTAATAAGTGTTCAAATCGACTAACAGCATCTTCACCTTGATAAATCCTGAACTTGCTTAAAGCGTCATCACAAAGGCAATGGATAAAATAAGAGAAAGCACAGGGTATGTGTTCTTGAGTGTTGGTCGTTGAAGACAGCAGAGGATTAGGTATGTACGTTTTAATTTCCTTTAGCACGCATTCAAAGTCAGCATAAATAACAAACTTCATACTTCTCAAATTCCAAAAAAGCTTTTTCCGAGGTAGGCATAGAAGTTACTATTTTACAGCATTCAAATTTATGTATAGCAAAAGATTATATATCTATAACAATGTTGAAAACACGAATTACAAAAGTAAATTTGTCTTTTATGATGTGTTAGTTGTTCGTTAATCAATCTGGAAATATTCTTACATAATGACATAATGATTTAGAGTTTCATCTTGAAGTAGCAACAAATTTATATGATTTTCTTTCTCATTTGATGTACAATAAAAAGGTCCCACAATTTGACAACTACCTTGTATAACATCGTTGCCGAAAACATTCACGCTTATATTCGGATTGATCTCTTCGAATACTTTTATATCACGCAAAGTCATGGGGAATTCCAATCCAGTAAAAGCTAATTTCACTCCATTTATAACCTCTATTTCGCTATCTGATATATCAGAAACTGAATATGAAGATGTTCTATCAGAATGATAAGTTGGTTGGTGTAGAGCTGATATAACAGCCCACTTAAAACAGTAAATATAATTATTTTTCACATTAACGCATGCTTTCTTGTCCATTATAACCTTTGGTAAAGGTATGTAGGAAGAACCTCTTAACGGGTGATATTGGTTAATGTTGCTTTCTAAATGAATTATTCGAATCAACGACCATTCACTATCTTTCTCTTGAAATTCTTCTGATTTGGTGTTAATGCAGTTAATCATATTCTTACATAAAGTTGGTAAATCGCTGTTGTTGAATATAGCAGTCATTTTGGATTGAAATGATTTTATTGAAGAAATAATTTCATTTTCGTCTTCTGAGTTTACAACTTTGATATATTCTGCAAAAAGCTCAATATTGAACTTATAAGAAATATGCTTTTCTAACGACATATTTAACACTTCCAAAAGTTGATGTTTAGATTCTTGTAAGAATTTATTTATATCGAGTAATCCTTCATCTCCATTTTCAAGAATAAATGTTTCAATTCGTTCCCCGAAATTTTCCTTAACACACCTAAGATGTTCCTTTATAGGTATAGACGCCTTCTTTTTATGGACATTGGTACGTAAATGATGCGTCCAGTCTTTTACTTTAATTTGTAAATTACATGTCTGACAAAACATATGTGTTAAAGCGTCCTTTAATGATGTTTTTAATGATGACGTTGATGGTGAAACTGATACCGATATAGATGTAGACATATCCTTAGTATCTTCTTTTGGACGATGCGATCTTGTATCCAATGTGTTGCTATGTATACTTTTTATATGCTCTGTAGGGTGAAGTTCCTTTTAAAGGTCTTCCCACACACTTCACACAAAAAACACTTCATTTCTATTATATTCCACTTCTTGTACAATTATCAAGAGTTCTTAAGTAGCCTTTTAGTATTAATGCACACTTTAAAAGTTTAAAATAAAGTTTTCTTATTCTTTAGAAAACATTTAATAAACCACGCTTGATTTAGTTTAGAAAACTCAGATATGTTGCAAGAAATCAAAGTATAGAAATACAATTTTTAGATTTATATAGATTTATGTCCAACTCTCATCTAATTAGAAATAGAACTAGAGTGGAATGCCAGCAGCACGTGTCTTTTATTAGGCGAATTTATCACATTCAATTATAATTTAGGAAAACGCAATATTCTGTTTTCCCATTAAATTCGCATCATGTTATTTCATTTAGCTGATAAAGCTGTACTTTGTAATTAAAACTCAAAACAACAAACTCTTATCTTCAGCACGAGGTCAGGTTCATCTACAAAACCTTATCACCCAACGACCTTAACATTGCCGCCAAATTATTAATTTCTACGCAGTCACCAGTCAGCTCGACCAGAAAAACATGTTAAAACTTGCTTGAAAACAAATGATATCATAGAAATAAGAATTTGCAAAAGAAATAAAAAATAAATTTCGTCTATTTACTCAAAGTGGTGAAATCTTTTATTACGCAATATTCTGTTTTCCAATTAAATTCACATCATGTTATTTCATTTAGCTGAAAAATTTGTACTTCGTAATTAAAAACAACAAACTCTTATCTTTAACACGAGCCCAGGTCCGCACTTCCAGGTTAATCTTATCACCCCAACGACCACAACATTGTCATCAAATTATTAATTTCTACAGAGTCATCAGCTCCCTTATCAATTAACTCAACATTCATTTTATATACCCGCGATCCAGGTCTAGATTCAGGTCCAGATCCATGTCCAGGTGCAAACCAAAGAAGAAGAAGACCAATTGTAGCCTCTAAGACCGAATACCCAAAATCCACGACCTTTGACCTTCGGAATCACGCTTTCTTATCTCTGCACCTCCCCAAATTGTTATGCGGGTTTTGGACCATTGAAAATGTGCAAAAGTGTGACGTCAGACCTCGATTTCCCTCACAATTTAACCAATTTTAAGGTGCACATTGCACATTTGGTCCAGAACCCGCATATTCTAACTACTATCCACTTCACAGCAATATTTGTAAAGAACTGGAAAACTCATGGTTGCTATTGCGCACTTGGCCGCAACCTCTTCGCAGCTAGGTATAAACAGGTATTACTTGGTTATATTTATACGCTCATGACGTATAGTTATAATTTTTATATCAAATTAAAGCTAATTTTTTTCTGTGTACGGTGGAATACCTCTGCTTACATAAACGTGGTCGTAAATATGTATCAAATACATATAATTATAAGAACAGTATAAGTAATATTAAAGCAGAGGAAATATCGTTGGTATTTTGTCTTTGAATGAAAATAGAGCATTTAGCTTTAATAGTACAGCTGGCAATCACCATCCAAAGGCCATCGCCTTTAACTCGTACCGCTGGCAATCGCCATCCGCGTTTGACGAGCGGTGTTGCGCGCGTGCTCTCTTTCCCTCTAATCTTTAACAGCTAGCAACCCCTACTTGCGGCCTTTTTACATAGGCAGATTTATTCCATCGTACACAGAAAAAATTAGCTTTAATTTAATATATAAATTATAAATATACGTCATAAACGTATAAATATGACAAAGTAATACCTGTTTACGCCTGGCGGCCAAGTCCGCAATAGCAAACATACATTTTCAAGTACTTTACAAATATTGCTGTGAAGTGGATTATATTTTATTTAAAAAACAAGTGAATGAGATTTTTTCCGAAAAATCAATTAATATTATTTTAATTAAAAATACTAGCGGCCACATTTCGATAGGCACCTCAGCAAAATTATATTCCCCCATTCATAAATACATGTACAAATCAGATTTTGCTTAAAAACTAGATGAACGTAGTAATCTTGCAGCCGGATCTCGTACTATAAGCTAACTGTTCAGGCTTGGGGCCCGCCAGAAAGGATAAATTGCTGCTGTAAGGAACCCTGTGTGACCTGTGAGGGTCTTTCTTGGATGGGATTTACCTTTTTTCGTTGACATATACAGGGTGTTTCAGATCTGACGTGCCAAAATGAGTGGTGTGATAGATCTCAAATAGACAAAAAAAATTGTATGGCAGGGATGGGGGCAATCTCAACCGTTTGGGTGTTACACGGTGATTCATATTTTTCATCTTTCGATCTACTCAACACAGCCACATCAAACAAACGCTACAAAACAACTATCCTAATGGCCTTTCCAAAAATGTCAACACTACTGATCTAACTCCTAACATTGTACGTAAAGTCACTTCCAAAAGTGAAAAAAATAGTTTGCGATTACCTAAAATTCAGCATTTTCTAAAATTTTCTCCGAAATTCATGTAATTAGTACACCTCTCTTTAATTTGTATTGGATTGCCCATCTTATTACCTTTGCAAAAAGGTGCAACATGGCGAAGTAGACACAGGATTAGAAAAACCACATCCTTAGAACTCAATGAGTACCTAATTATTTTATTGCACTATAGGTAGGAAATTCTTTAAAGAAACAAAATTTTGAAGATAAAAGGTCGAAAATTTTTGTTTTGGGTTAACAGGTAATACATTTTAATTATTGCTGCAAAAAAGTTATAAAAATGTTAGTGTAATTTTCACACCCTTGTATCCTGTCGTTCTGTTACTCGTACCTGATGGAAATTTTGCTATAAAATAGGGTCAGTTAGCAAGAATACCCATCATAGTTGAAAAACAAATCAATAAGTACTAGTGTTTTTAAGCAAAAATTATTAAAAAATGGTAGAATTTACATTTGAGGAATACGCGGATATTATTTACATTTATGGTGTACTCGGCGGAACAGAAAGAGCGGCTGTACTGGAATATCAAAGGAGAATCCCTAACCGGCGAGCACCCCAAAGACGGGTTTTTGCACGGACTTTCCAAAGGTTAAGAGAAACAGGAAGTGTAATTTCACACGACATAGAGACACGACATGAAACTTCGGGAACTTCTGTCGACGTCGAGCAGCAAATAATTACCATCGTGAGGCAGGACCCTGAGACGAGCACGAAACGAGTCGCAAGGCGATAAGTGTCGTCATCTAAAATTTGGAGGAATATTCATCGAGGCGGATTACGTCCATATCATCATCACCCAGGGCAAGGACTACCGGAAGGAGATTCTGAGAGAAAACTGAAATTTATCGCTTGGCTTCTGGAACGCAACATTGATGACAGAGCGTTTCTGGACCGAATTCTGTGGACAGATGAATGCCAGTTCACCAGGAATGACATTACGAACTACCATTACCTCCATACCTGGTCAAACACTAATCCACACAGAACAAAGGTGACCTTATTCCAGCAGAGATTCAGTGTCAATGTCATCGGCAACCATTTGGTAGGACCATTCATTTTGCCTTAAGTGCTTAATAGTGAATTTTATGCGATCTTTTTGGACAATACGCTGCCAGATCTAATAGAGGATAACCCTATGGATAATCTTAGGGGAATGTTTCATCAACACGATGGAGTACCAGCGCATATGGCTAAAATTGTGAAGGTAATACTAAGTGAAAAGTTTCCTAACCGATGGATTGGAGAAGGTGCACTGATTCCTTGGCCTGCTAGATCTCCAGACCTTACCCCATTTGACTTTTTCTTATAGGGAACAATGAAGGATGAAGTTAATTCAAGCTATGTTAACAATAGGGAGGATTTAGTTAGCCGAATTGGGAATGCAGCGACGAAAAGACGGGAGAGGCTGGCTGCAATACACTTTAAACAGGGACTTTAAAGGAGATTGTTGGCATGCATCCAAAGTGGCGGTGGACATTTTGAACGCCTTTTGTTAAATAATAAAAAGCATTTTAGAATTAATTTGAGTTTAATTTCTCTACGTGGACATGTTGCCCCTTTTTGGAAAGGTAATAAGATGGGCAATCTAATAAACATAAATAATTTACATGAATTTCAGAGAAAATTTGGGAAAATGCTGATTATTAGGTAATCGCAAACCCTTTTTTTCACTTTTGGAAATGGCTGTACCTGTAATGGTAGGAGTAAGATCAACATTGTTGGCAATTTTGGAAAGCCGATTGGGATAGTAGTTTTTTAGCCTTTGTTTTACGTCGCTGTGTTGGGTAGATCAAAAGATAAAAATAAAAGAGTAGTGTGCATACCATGAAAAACTGAAATTTATGAATCACCCTAACTCCCAAACGCTTGAGATTGCCGCCCCCCTGCCATACAATTTTTTGTTCGTCTAGTTAAGATCTATCACCGTACTCATTTTGGTACGTCAGATCTGAAACACCCTGTATGGCAGAAGTTTAGTGATAATGGCTTGATATTTGACCAGTATTTCCACATGAGTAGTGCTAAGATGAACAAGAGTACGATTGTTGATACCGTGGCGGAGTGTAAAATGAAAGTTTTCTTCACGATCACCGAATGTAAATTAGGTTCCATGCTAAAATCTAGTATCTGGTTATTTGATGACACTAAAACTTCAGATATCATCAGTGCAGGCGGCTTGTTAAAGTACAATCTTGCTGCTTCTGGTACCAGATCTTTTAGTTGACTGGAAATAGCCCTTATGCTTTCATCCAATTTCGTCTTTGTGGTTATCTCCTTTGTTTTCAGATAACATTCATGCTGAAGGTATTGTTCCAGAGCAGTTCCCCTTTTGAGCCTTTACAAGCGGCGACCTTCATCTCATTAGTTATGTACATCCAAGTGCTCCTTGTCATTAAGTTTTTTCAAACTATGCCGCCCCAAGTTATTCGCTGCATTTGGCATATTGTTTTAGGGTAACGATCATATATTTCGTCAATTATACAGGACGGACTGTCTGCAATACTATAAACCACAGATGACGTGCCGAGATAGGTTTTCAGTTGATTGAATGCGCAGGCTTATAGGTGATCTTCTTCCAGGGTGAAGTAATCCTGGTGGTCAAAACTTACAGCAAGTGATATAATTTTTAGATCAGCTATTGCCAATTTGTTGTTTGCAATCATTAAAGGAGTGGGTGTCGCATATATTAAATCGTTTATGGTTGTTTCATTACCCTCAAATACCGCCACCACCAAAGCCTGATTGCCACAGAACATCTAGGTTGCAAAGCCAGGAAAGTCCTATAGTTTGTGATCTGTCGTGAGTAACTCCTCCCTAAATGTGATCACCTCTAGTTCTGCTATCTTTGGTTCACCTTTAATAAACAGGTAAAATTTTGGTTTTATCCTCTACGAGTGAGGAAGTACAACTTTTCTCTTTTCCCTTAAATAAACAGACAATTTGGGTCAACGGAATGGAATCATAACTCCCGTTGGGCAGCACTAATTTTTGCACACCCCAATCCGGCGCCTACTGCCGCATTTAAACCACCCGTGTCTCAGGGAAGAGAACAAAAAAAGGTTAGGTTATTAGCCTCATCCTCGCCAGTCAGACTAGGGACAGGGAACTCCGATCTGGGACCCCCCTAATGGATCAGAAAAAAGGAATTTTCTTACAGAAATATAGAGTGAAATACTAAGGTCAGTTACATCATTTCATGTGCATTACTTATTACACATAGTCGAGCATGGATTTGACAGTCTATAGGAAGTCAACGGTTGTATTTTGGAATTGTTATTCGTTAAGGTTTTATAGATGTTTCAGTTAGTTTTCTTAGGCACCCAAATATTTAGTTAGATTTTCTTAAGTCGGTACAATAGTAAAGTGTCAGAATTTACATCTTACCTTGGTTATCAAGGTATGTTAAGAGTTTTAATGTAAAGTTTTATATAACAATTTCGTGGCATTAAGTGAGGCGGGAATATAGTTTAAGAAAAAAAAACGGAGTACCCTGACAAGCTTATAAAGTTCGACATAAATTTTTATTGGATTAGACAGCAACAGTTTAAGAAAAGTCGTTTCTAATGACTACCTATATATGTTCCAAGTGTTTGAGTACCTAATCAGGTTAAAGTTAAGTTGTAGCTGACTTTTGCAGTTTTTTTTCAAGTTATAGTAACGCTTAAGAACAGATAATTTGTTTGTCAACTATCATATCATATTTATCAGACCGGCTCTTTCCAGTAAACCACTTTTCGTTTTAGATTTAATATCTTCTCATGTTATTGGCTTACTAACTAGCGGAATTTTTCGTATTTTAAGTTTGGCTTGCAATATATGTACATATACAAAGTGACGACGTTCATATCTCGGCCAAGGAAAGCCGACGTAGATTTTCAACGAAACAAAAAGCTTTTTGTCTCGAGGTATTGAAAAGGGAAAACTATAAACCTTTTATGAAATTTGTTTTCTGTGGAATTTTTTTTTGTGAAGCAGTAAGTTGTAAGCGAGAGTGTTGAATGCTAGTAGACTAAATTATTTGAGTTTTTATAAGTTGTTTGGCATGCAAAAATTGATTTGTAATTTTTGATCAGAACAGATATTTGAATTTGTAATAATTGGCTCAGGGTACTGCAATCAAGCTGAAGTTGATACTAATTTAAAGATAAATTAAATTTTTATAGACTAGTGCGTAAGTAACCCCTCTTAGGGCCATAGAAATTTGGAACAACCAATTAATTATGTACGTGAGTATTGACAGAGAATTAGTGAATCAAAAGCGACAATGTATTGGATAAGATGATTTATTTCTGTTTTTAATTTCAGGAACCCACATGAAGTTTCTTCCCCTTCTTGTTTTCCTCCTCCCTTCTACCTCTAGCATAATCCTTATGATCTAATCTTTTTGTTTTTTTTTTGTTTCAGCACCCCTTATAGGGTGGGCCTGTACCCTAGCCAGGTACAGGAATGGCGTGGGTTAGTGACCTGAACTATCGCTATGGGGGTAATCTTTCTTTTGTTTGTGTTTTCAAGATAGTTCAGGGCGGCTGGGAGTAACAGGTGACACCAGAACTGTTGCTCTCCCTTTCATCTGTTCTTGTTTGTTTTCATCCCTTCGTGGCAGACCTGAAGAAAGGATACCACAACCTTTCTTCGCCACAGGCACGCGAACATCTGTTTGCGATATGTGGTAGGATGTCCAAGGACCCTGACCCCATACCGACGAGCTAGGACGTGCTGCCAGCTAGCGCTTGCCACTTGGACATCTCTGCGGCAACTTCACGTTGCACATTCCGCACACACATTATATCGGTGCAGCGGAACTTTCGTTCGCACTAAGAGACCTTCCGTGGAATGATCCATTCAGGTTTCCTCCTTATGTGGATCGATTCCGATTGCTTAATATGCACTCGTTCACCAACTTTTGAACTCGAACATAGATTCTTGCACTCTCGCAAGTATAGTTTCTTATATATAGGCATAACCCGTATAGTTTAAGAAGACTAACTATGGTATACATGAGCCTATAAATCGCATATGCAAAGCCGTGAATATGTGCCCTGTTTTTGACCTGACTCTTACTAATGATTTGCTGAAGCGTTCTCTGTTGTCCGTGCACCCCTGATTGTTGTGTGTGGGCGTGTTTTAGTTTTTGTTTACTAATATTTTTTTTCTTTTTTTTGCATGTTGGTGTGGGAGCATGATTCGCCTTAATATATTGCTATATTCTGGCGAATAGATCAATTGATTCTAGGCTTCTGCCTGAGTAATGCGCCTTCTGAGTTACAAGGGTTAATTCTAATATAAAAATTAAAGGAACGATTAGGAAAATTTTTAAAATAAAACTTCAGCTGACTTACCAACTTACATATTTGTTAATTTTTAGGTATTCATAAGTTTATATATTACGCCAGAGATAAACCTAATCGTAAACAAGAAGAGATAAAATATTAAATGTATTTAAAACGCATTGAAAAAAAATGTGTTTGTGGATTTAACCCACATTTTAATTTTTTTCGTCTTATTGCACATTCACAAAAATGACATTTGCATTGAAATTGAAGTTGGCAGCGTTTTATTTTTAAGGGAAATTATTTAAATTCCCTTGAGCTGGATAGTGAACTAGATAAAGAAGTGGTTCAGCCGTTCGTATGGCGGAGATCTATATAGCTCCATAAAAAAAAACAGCTAGTATAGCATAGACAATCGGGTCATTTATTTTACTATAACTTCACAAGGATTTATTGCTGGAGGGGTGTTCGTTGAGATAAGTGATCCAAGGAAATTGCGGTATACATATGGATGGAGGCCAGTAAAACATTTTGGAGCATCAGTTAATCCCAATTTAAATCTAAGGAAGGATGCATTCTTGCCAACTATTCCCAGCGATGGATATAATGATGTTAAAAAGCAAATGTTGAGAGAAGAAGAGAGTCACAGGAGCACAGAAAATAGATAGTTCTTAAACAACACCTTACTAAGAGTTAAATCAAAATTAGGACATGCATTAACAGCCCTACATAAACGGTTAATTGGTTCATGCATTTCATAATTAGATCTCGATAGTTCAACATGCAGTAAAAGCAGTCTTCGAAGGTTATGTTGGGACTGTCTAAAGGAAACCTTTCTAACAAGCAAACCTGAGTCAATATTGGAGTTCAAGAGCTGATAAATAAACATCAAGTCAGCGACTTTGCACCTTTTATCAAGCGAGTGCAAACCGATCAACCGGAGGCGATTGCTGTAGGACGGGAGTCTAAGCGGATCGTCCCATGGGAGCCCTCTTAGCGCAAATATAAGCTGCGAATACACTATTGATTCAAATAATTTAGGTATGGAATATTAAAAGGGTAGATGACATAACAGGTAAATGCCATTTTAATAAGATTACTTCCAGTTCAAAAAGTTTTCAAAAGAATGTGAAAATTCAAATTGTAGCGCCCATATTCGGAGTTAATTCCGAGTATGGTGAACCCCTCCATGATATGGCAACCCACCCACACCATATTGTGCTACAAAATCCGGAGGGGAAGAAAGAAAAGAGACAACCAGAAACAAAAACAGAAGTTTTTGGCGAAATCTTCGAGGGAAAAGACGTGTAATTTAAACATTCTGAAAAAGTGGCGGATTATTAGAATGAATTGAGTTTATATATTGACAAGTGGCACGAATAAACCAACGGATAATTCTTGAAAATTTAAATAATATTACAAATTTTTGCAAGGAGGATAATACGCAGACCATGTGTTCCACACAGAAAGGCGTGAAACACGTTGCTAAGTATTTTCATAACTCATTTTACATTGTAAGTTCTCTTTCATATGTTTTTTTTTACATCTGTATAAGCTAAACTTCATTAGTCCACGAGATATAACCAGATAACATAATTAAAGAATTACAATTCTATCAATTTTACTGCTAGGATCGCCACGTTTGAAGCTATAAAATTAATTTGTCTCACTATTTGAGGCAGTATCTTATATTTGAAACGTTTTGATTTCTTCTGGTCAAAATTGAGGTTTGGAACCAAGAAACGCAAGGGTCAATTGACGACAGTAATTATATTATTGGTAAAATGAATTACAAGGATATCGTAATCGTCATATTTTTTTTTTGGTTTAAGTTTTTTGAGGAAATCATATATACTATTGAATACAAGCCCATAGTCATCGAATAAACCTACTAACCCATATTGTCCTTTGCGCACACCCGTATATTTGAACATAGTTGTTCATTATAATTTAGTACATTGAATTCATATTCTGGTCATGAGGCACATGGCCAATAAAATATCTCTAAATCGCATTATACATAGCCGCGATTAGCTGGAAATTGTGAGATCTCGAATTAACTAGTTACATAAAATTTCCTTTCTATTCTATACGAGCAATACCAATGGGTATTAGCAGATAAGTAAAACAAAAGAACAGAGAAACCGAGGATGTAATTAATAGTGATTATGAAATACCAGAGGGAATGTAATTCGACCTCAATTTTGAATTAACATTCAATTATTACAAAATTCAAAAAAATGGGAATTGAAATTTTTTTTTTTTTTTAAGTTGCCTATCAGTTTTAATTTAATTATATATTATACTATACATATATATTTATAACCTTCCAAATTCTAAATTTATATAGGGGAAGGTGGGACAAAACCGGGGATCGGGGCAGAACCAGGCACCACGAATGCGACGGACAGTTAATGAGCTTCGTCTTCAGTATTGCGTTATTCCAGCTGATGGCCACATCTTTATGAAATTTTAACCTCAAACAAATTTTTAATATATTTTGCACCCAAACCGGTTTTGAGAAGTAAGGGTCATTCCACGAAAAATCGACCAACCTCGAAGAAATTTCTGGATCGACCCTCTTCGCTTTTCACGAAACTTTGCATATTGGTAGAGATTTATGGGAATAGTAATTGTGTAATTTTTTTTTTATTTTAACATTCCACTTTTTGAAATATGTGAGAATGAAATTTTGAAAAATGATGAAATTTTTGCCGGAGGGTTGAAAAATTCATAACTTTGGTTCTACTTATCCTACATAAATAAGGTATCAAATTAAAGGGGACCATGCGTGAAATCCAACAAAAATATTTTTTAAAAAATTTTCGGAGAAAATTTTTTAAGGTTAATAATAGTATTATATATTATTAAATATCTCAAAATGCCTACCTTTCATTTTTTTAAATAAAACATATATTATTTATTGAATCATTACGCAAATACAGTGAAAATTTCAAGGTGGCACTCCAAAATATATGGGTGTAATGAAAGTAGTATCGAAATTTTTTCTTGCTGTGCGGCAATTTTCTTTCTAATTTCAATATAAGTACTTACAATGACAATATTCCGTCGCCTGAATGCAGAACAAGCTTAAATTTATTTAAGTTAGGCAAGTTCTGCATTCAAGTGACTATTTATCTTTTACTATGGCATGTAAAAATTCAATAAAAGCTCTTTTTATTGAAACAAAATTGGGAAACTTTATGAGTTTTGATACAGAATATCTTTAAAATATAATGAAATATTTACTCTTTGTAAGTTATATGGTGGTTCTGAGAAGAACCGTTTTGCTTTTAAATTTTGATATTCCGCTTTTCAAGGCTTAACTCATTTTATTTGTACCTTTTTTTACACCATGAGTTTCCGTTATTTGGTATTTGTAACATTATATGTTGTTTGATTCGATTGTGAATATAGTTTTGTGCATACAATACCTTTCTCAGTCTGTGCATTTCGAGTTCCTGGAATTGATTTCGCCAGAAGAAATCTTTCTGCCAAAATATTTTCTTCTTAACGGTATTCTTCAGTAAATAAAATTCAAATTAATAATATTTCCTTTGGCCAAGAGTATAGTTGATGTGGAGTTCTTATTTGGTCGCTGTAAGGGCGTTGAGACTTGCTTTAACCGCTAATCTTTTAAATGTACCACCGAGATCATTGCAAATATTTTTTCCATGAGAAGTTGCAAAAAAAACTTTGCATTGCATCCTGTACTAGGAAAGAATACTTTTCTGAGAAGTCCATGATAACCAGAAATTCTCCAACGCTAAGCGATAGTTTCAATTCATTCAGAAAACTATTCTTTATCTAGATTTTCTCTAATAACTGAAAAACCTGGACAACTGCAACATTCGCGAAGAAAACAGTTTATGTGAGGAGGATTACATAATATCATAGCAATACAATTTCTGTAATTGAAAATTACTGACTTTCGATTTTCAGTTGAACAATGTTTTTTTAACGCCCTCTAACATCAGTTAGAAAAATTATCAGAAATACCAAATAACGAAAACTCATGGTGCAAAAAAAGGTACAAATTAAATGAATTAAGCGTTGAGAAGTGGAATCTCAAAATTTAAAAGCAAAACGGTTCTTCTCTCTTCACCACACATAACTTACAAAGAGTAAATATTTCATTATATTTTAAAGATATTGTTACGACACACGTAACATTTCTTCAATTTCCTATAAATGGAAAACGCAGTCAGATTTCATTGAAAATTATTTCAGGATTTTATTTTATTTTTACACGTAACATGTCTTTGAATTACTTAAATTTTTAAGAAATAAAATATTCTCATGAAATAATTTTCACACGTCACAATTCCAGTCCAGTAATTAAGAAAAATAAATCACGGTTTGTTTTAAGCCGCACAAGAAGAGCGTTCGGTCTTTTAATTAATCAATCCTCTCCTTATATTTAACAAATAATTTTGGTCTATTTAGATCTATTTCCAGGAGTTCTCACAATATTTAGCATAGGGGTACAAAAACCGTTTATGCCCTCATCAAGAGATCAGGGTAAAATAATCAGTGCTTAACATTTGGTGACCCCGATCTTTGAACATTAGAGATTCCGATCATTGGATCATTAAATAAGTTTATTAAGTGACTGTGTAATTAGTGAAAAATATTTTTCAATCAACATGAGTTTAGATGAACTGCAGCCGCGCAAACAGAAACCGGCAAACATCTACAACGCATAGCATCAAACTACAAGAAAGATTCCCCATCACGAAAGACCTTGGATTATTTGCAAAAGCGATTAGAGGAAATTGATGGAATTTTAGCTACATTTGACGAGACGGATAATGAGATCAGATCCCAGTTTGAGGCAGACCGTGATTATCCTTACTTTATTCAAGATTATTATAATGCTATACGTCAGGGTTACGACGATACCCGAGATGATATAATTAGCAGAATAAAGGCCACAGAAAGTCAAACAGGGAGCAAATCTTCAGAAGAATTTAAGTCAGGCAATACCAAAGCTGCAGTAGCGGGAAGTGTAAACAAGCAAGCATCTAATACTAATGCTCTGATTCGCAGACAACAGGTTATCATGATCGCTTTAGAAAAAAACAATTACAGATCTTGCACCAGCCGAGCAGCCAAAATCTCCCCAGTGCTACCAAATAAAAATAAGTATTATTGAAAGATGATCTCATTGATTGAATCACTTTATTTTGAGATTATGACTCAAGACAATGAGGAAGTGCAAGATTACGATGACCAAAAGTATTCTGATTTAGAAGAAATTGTTCAGGCAACCATAATCAAGCTGAATGAAAGCTTAACTTCCCCCAGGCCTAGCGTTTCAGCAAACCAGAGACTTGCGACAGCCACATTTTCTATGATGAAACTTCCGAAAATAGTTCTTCCGAAATTTGATGGCGACCTTTTAATGTGGACACAGTTCCACGACATATTTACCGAAGTGGTACATAATCAAACAATAACAAACTGCCAGAAGATGTGGTGAAGACAAGCCTTCAAGGAGAAGCAGCAAGACTGGTGCGACATTTAACGATATCGGACTCTAACTACCTCACTGCGTGGAAGACAGTAAAGGAACGATACGAAAATAAGAGACTTCTATTTTCAGCATTTCTAAATACACTCCTTTCACAACCAGCTCGCGGCTCAGAAAGTGCAGCCTCTATTAAGACTCTTCACGACACCACACAAGAGTGTCTTCTAGCATTAGACAATATGGGTATTCCAACAAAGGAATGGGACCCTATATTATTGCATATGCTATAAAAGGAGCTAGACCAATCCACACATGGACTGTATGAGCAATCTCTGAAAGATCCCAGGAGATTACAATCTATCAACGAATTCTTAATCTTCCTCGAAAATAGATTCCAGTCATTAGAAGCGCTAGGTACCAAGCATAGATCAGTGGAGGACAGAAGGAAGAGGGTAATACTTTTAAATCTTGCCAATACTGCTCAAGCAGCCATCTATTATTCAATTGCCCCAAATTTCTGCAATTAACAATATCTAGACGCATAAATTGGGTAAAAAAGTCAAAATTGTGCATTAACTGCCTTAAACATGGACATACAATGACAAATTGCCCATCAAGATCATGTAAGAAATCTTCAAGGAAACACAATACCCTTGTTTATTTGGAAGAATCATCAACTGCAGCAGCAAATGCTTCATCGAATCACGATGACAAGTCACACCAATCAGTTTCCTTAACAACTCAAACACAGCAAGAATCACGCGGTTATGTGATGTTAAGTACAGTTCTTGTCACTATACAAAACGACAATGGAAAAAGTTTAAACTGTAAGGCCATCCTAGATTCGGGATCGCAGTTAAACTTCATAACAAACAGGTTAGCCAACGAACTACCACTTCATGGTACACCCGATATGATAAATATTGAAGGAATAGGCCAGCGCAAGCAAAAACCTCGAAGACGAATAAACATAATATTGAAATACCGCATTAATGGTTTCAGTACCAGACTAGAAGGGCATATTCTGCCGCAAATCATTTCGCCTCAACCAGCAAAAACAATAGATGCAAGTCTTTGGCCAATCCCTCATAACATAACTTTGGCTGATCCAGATTTCAACAAGCCAAAAAGCGTCGACTTACTAAGTGGAGCAGAAATTTATTACTCAATCATGTCGATAGGTCAAATCAAATTGAGTTTTACTTAACCAACTCTCCAAAACACAGGGCAATTGCTGGAAAAATTTGTAATATCCCACAACTAACAGCGTCCTGCGGAATATGTAGTGAGTATGAAAGACTTGACCTCCAAATAGAAAAATTCTGGCGCCTGCAGGAAATACAGCAAGCCAGTAACCAATACACAATCTTGGAACGACAATGTGAACTATACTTCTTCGAGACGACAAAAAGGAACTTTCACGGACGTTTCATTGTTCGACTCCCATTCTTAGAAAATCCGTGCAAATTAGGTGAATCGATGGACATTGCATATCAAAGATTCATAGCATTGGAAAAGAAGCTGGGTCGGAACCAACAATTGAAAAAGCAATACGTGGAGTTCATGAATGAATATATCAAACTTGGACACATGCGTGAAGTCAACCTACACAAAATTCAAAAACCATATTACTTCCTCCCACATCACTGCGTTGTGAAGCCAGAAAGTACAACAACGAAATTGAGAGTCGTATTTCACGCGTCTGCTAAAACATCATCAAATCTTTCGTTGAATGATATACTGACTACCGGACCCACAATTCAGGCGATGTGTTTAAAATACTGCTACGATTCCGTTTTCCAAAATTTGTTTTTACTGCCGACATACATAAAATGTTCCGGCAAATTAAGACGAACCAGGAGGATACAAAATCCCAGCTCTTCAGCTCCTTATCTGGTGACAAGGTGCCTCAAAAAACTCATCAGAAGAAAATATTGGCAGTCATCCGCTAGGTTCAGAAGTCTTAAAACATGATTTCTATGTCGATGACTTAATGACAGGCTCTGATAGCTTAATAACTACGCTTGAAATCCAGAGAAAGATACAATCAGTATTGACATCCGGGGGATTCTGTCTAAGAAAGTGGTGCCCAAACCACCCTAGACTATTTCAAGGCATTCATGAATCAGAAAGGGAAGTGCAACTGGAGTTTGAAAATGAGATAGAAGAACATATAAAGATAATCGGCCTCACATGGCTACCAAAATCAGACAACTATTGCGTTAGAACTTCCTGGACAGATAATCAACGGGTTACAAAACGAACAATATATTCCGATAGTGCACATCTATTTGATCCACTGGGCATAATGTGACCAGTGATCATTACTGCCAAGATATTTCTCCACAATTCGTGGAGGCTCACACTCAAATGGGATGCATCACTGCCACAAGATCTTCATACAACATGGACAACATTTAGAGAATCCTTAAAACAGCTGAACAATATAAAGTTTCTACGACATTTCTATTCTCAACATACCCCAACTTCAACACATACTTCATACTTTTACTGATGAATCCGAGAAGGCCTATGGCGCCGCAGTTTATGTTAGATCCAGCAACAAGGACAACATCATCATAGTTCGCCTATTATGTGTGAAGTCAAGAGTAGCCTCACTGAAGCAGATCACACTACCACGCTTGGAACTCTGTGCTGCAAAATTAGGAGCTGAGCTCGCACACCGTCTAAAAACATACCTTAAATTGAAGGATGCCTAATTTTTCTTTTGGACAGATTCGGAAATTGTTCTGTCATGGATCAATTCAGATTCATCATCCTCCCAAACGTTCGTTGCTAATCGAGTATCAGTGATTCAACAGCTGACAGCACCACTACAGTGGCGGCACGTCCCCACAAAGGAGAACCCAGCTGATTTACTCTCACGAAGGATTGCAGCAGAGAACTTGGAGGAGTGTACTATGTGGTTTTTCGGACCGAGAAGAGCTTGAAGATGACATTGCCTATGTTAGACGTCACATAGAAATAGTCAAATCAGCTCTCTTACATCCTTTATAGATGAAGACGGTCTTCTAAGAGTAGGAAGTAGATTATAAGAAGCAAACATGTCTTATAATGCGAAAGATCCGATTCTACTCCCGTATGCACGGCCGCAGCCTGCAGATTCACAGGGGGACAAATTAACAAATTTTTACTAATTTGTTGGCGTGCCGTAACTGTGGATACTGTAGGAAGTCCGTATCTCCCTCCACGTGGGGCGGCTGGTAACAGTCAGGTAGTTTACTATAGACTGGCTAATGATGACGGGCGGAGAGACAGTTACTCTCTTGATCAAACTCCCCCAATCCAGGGTGTTAAGCGTCTTCCGTGCCTATTGGATAGTTTGTAGCTGGGGGTAACTAGCTGTATTCTAACGGAGCCTCCTTGATACCTGTCCGCCTCAAGGAGTATGCAGGACCGCCATGGTAAGGGGCTCTACCTTGGTTGATTCCCCACCACCCCAATAATATATCGAGACCATGAGTACCGCCTTGTCGCGAAAGTGGTCGACTATGAAACTAAAAATGCACAAAAAACACCCAGCCTCGGATAAAACCGAGATAACTTCGTCCACCCGAATAGGGGGACAACCCGCCGTCAAGGCAGACCCGGCCCACGGGTTAAGTGGGCAACCTTCTGCGAGCACTGCTCGCCCCTCCAATAATTCTAAGGCCAACACGGTGACTCTCCCCAAGGAGTCCTGTGAACCCCCTTCCTCGGGGAAAGTGTACGCCACTGCCAAGGACCCCAAACCCGGTAGCAGCAGCACTGTTCCTCCTCCCTCTGCAAAACCTGCGCGTGGTCCCTGTCCAAGGCTAAAATACCCGGACATACATCCTCCAGCGCGCCTCTCAGGACACCCCCGTCCAACCCTACGACCACCAAGCAGAAGGGAAATGCCTACTACTAGCTACTTGCCTGCTCGAACCAGAGGTCGGCGGAGCTTCTTGACCAGGCAGTTTCCCGTCTTGACGAAATCTGGACTGGCGCAAGAATTGAAGCCGTTCCCAGGGATAAAATCCCCTGTAGACCTAGGTCACGGGCTTGGGTACCAGCTGAACCTTCGGATCCTGCAGAGATCCTTAAGTTCTTCCCAATGTCAAACCCTGAACTATCTACCCATGATTGGAAGGTGGCCCAGGTGGGCGAGGTCAAGGGAAGCTCAAGACAGTCCCTTGCCCCACTTGCTGAATGCAATGGCATTATTTGCTATGGCTTCAGCTCCATCAGCCTGAAGGTTTATGAAAAGGACCTAAAGGCGCTAAATGCTAGTAAATTAGAGGAGAATTCAGCAGCCTCCTCAAGCAACACCGAGGAAAAGCAAGGAGAACGGAGTGAAACGACAGTTTCTGCCGTTGTCACACCAGAAGATGGTGAGGCGACGGTCGACGCTATGGTAGTTGACACCCTCCCGGATCCTGGACCAGAACTGGAGGACCAACTTCTTGGTTCCTCCACTGATGAAGATGCCAGTAATGATGGGGAGACTGCTGACATCACTGTGATAGAGGTATCCTCACCTGGACACAGTGATGTTAAGAGTGGTTCAAATTAATCTCCATCACTCAAAAGCAGCGTCCGCAGCCCTTCTCCTTCGTCTTGCGCAAAAAGGAGAAGAGCTCATCCTTGTCCAAGAACCTTGGATCAGCAGAGACTCAACATGAAGGGTTATAAGCTCCTCTATTTACAAGGTACAAGTAAACCAAGGTCATGTATCCTCATTAAGAATAATATTAACGCATTTATTCTCACACAGTTCAGTGATAAGGACACAACAACAGCCATACTGGAGTTACAAAACAACAATATCTGGGTAACCTCCAGCTACCTGGCGCACGATGTGGCGGACATTCCTAATACACTACTCAGGAATGCGATCAAGGAAGCCACTAAACAAAGGAAGACGCTGGTGATCAGAGCAGACGCCAACGCTCATCATATAGTCTGGGGCAGCTCAGACGTCAACGAAAGGGGTGAGTTACTTTTTGATTTTATTCTCGGAACTTACCTCCACATTTGTAATATGGGTGCAGAACCCACTTTTACTAACTCAATTAGGCGGGAAGTTCTAGACATTACCTTAGTCTCAGAACAATCCGCCCACTTAATAACGGAGTGGAAGGTATCCAAGGAACCATCCTTCCCCGACCATGCCTATATTGAATTTGGAATAACACTTCACAAGATGATGGGCCCTCCCTATAAAAACAGGCTAAGGACAAACTGGGACCTCTACAGGATGGTCCTCAGTAATAGTCTGCCTACTACAGGTCCACCCGTAATTGACAGTAAACAAACCCTTGACAAGGTGGTGGACACTTTGACGCTTGCGTGTAATGAGGCGACATAAATTTCCTGCCCCGACAGGGTCCCTAGAGGCAAGCCCAAACCTCCGTGGTGGTCCAGTGAGATCATGACCCTAAGAAAGAAGTATCGCAAACTTTTTAACCAAGCGAAAAAAACTAATGTCTGGACTTCTTATAAAGAATGCCTCAAACAATTTAAGAAACTGATTAGGAAAGCAAAACGATCCTCATGGGAGGGATTCTGTAATAAAATTGAAAGCTCCTCTGAAGCGAGTCGTTTGCGGAAAATCCTCTCAACAACGCCCATCACCCCTAGCCTCCTGACCAGGAGTGATGGTAGTTGGACTTCATCCAGTCTTGAGTCGCTGGAGCTACTTGTAAACACTCACTTTCCGGGTTGCTCTACGAACAGAAGAGTAGAGCTGCCGGATACTCCAAGCGACCATGAACTGGTCCACAAGACACTTGATACAAGAAAATTGAAATGGGCGATACGAAGTTTCAAGCCCTATAAATCACCGGGATTGGATAACATCATCCCAGCTGAACTACAACTAGCCTCCGAGATACTTATTCCGTGGCTAATGGTCATCTACGAGGCTTGCCTTAACCTCACCTATATTCCATCCTCATGGACGAAGGTGAAGGTGGTCTTTATCCCTAAGGTAGGAAAAGCCTCATATTATAAGCCCAATGATTTTAGGCCCAGTAGCCTCTCCTCCTTTCTGCTCAAAACCTTGGAGAGACTCCTAGATATCTACATTAAAGAGACAATCAATCATTCCAGGTTGTCTCTCTCGCAACATGCTTATACTAAAGGTAAGTCCGTAGAGACAGCCCTACACGAACTTACCACAATCATAGAGCATTCACTACTACAGAAGGAATATTCACTTGTAGCCTTCCTTGATATTGAGGGTGCTTTTAACAATATTAGATCATAAGCATAACCTTTAACAACCCAGTTTGTGTATTAGGAAAAGTGCACTTCAACTGAATATTACGTACGGATTAAGTTAGATCGAAACGAAGTGCAAAGGAATATTTACACAACATAAAATTGCTTGGTTTGAGGTATTTGCGATTTTATAATATTTTGACTGTCAAGGGTAAGTCGCATGATGTAAATTCCAGATGTGTCAGCATACAAACCAAAATAAAAAAATTTTTGAGTGGAGTTCTAGACTTTTTTTTTCTTTAGTGAAGAATAGCGCGGTCGGGCAGAATGTTTTTGCGTTCGATGCCACGTATATATGTAGTAAAAGACGAATTTTTTTAGTGATAGGATCGTGTAAATATTAATTAAAAATATCACAGGCATATTAAGCAAAAGGGATATTAATCGGTTGAATGTCGCACAATTTGATGCTTTGTTTGAAATTAAAATTTTTGTCGGTGTGCTTTTACTCGTCTTCTTCTCGCGTTGATGGTTAATCCGAGAAACGTAAAGAAAAACCCTGGGAAATTCCCTTATGTGGTTAAGTAACGCGCCGCAATGGAATACATAAATATAATACATATATGAGCCAATCAACTAAATTCCGTTAATTAAAAATTATAAAAAAGGGGAAACGGAAAAACCGAAACTTTTGCACAATTCTATGCGAAGAAAATTTATAAGTTGCGTGAGAAATTGGATCATGTGATATGATATGATATCACTAATTATGGATGATTAGTTGATAAACAAAAATAACGAAACACAGTTAACTAAAAACAATCTTAAGTGCGTACGTTATCGTATTTCTTTTAATTATAAAAAGTGTCTTCAAATAATGGACTTGTAATATTTTTTTTGAAACAAAAAAATTGCGCAAAATTAGCAGCAACTTACTCTTTTTACATAATATATATACATATACATTTACTATAAACTTTTTACCATTTTTATATATATTTAATCGTAGATAAAATGAAAATAAAAGTGTCTAATAGTTGTTGTGTAAACACGCTTAATCCTTTATCAAAAACAATTTTCTGTTTGATTAAATTTAAATGTGCAAAAAAAAAAAAAAAATTAATTGCAAAAATGCTTATTAGCAATAAACAAAAAAAACCTTGAAAATCTTCAAGAATAAGAAAAAACTCTACAAAATAATTGGCAATAAATCGGTTAACATAAAAACCAATATTACAATACCTGAAAAAGTTATTAATAATTACAACCGTAATCAACTAAAA
This sequence comes from Leptarthrus brevirostris, assembly GCA_964036015.1. Taxonomy (NCBI): domain Eukaryota; kingdom Metazoa; phylum Arthropoda; class Insecta; order Diptera; family Asilidae; genus Leptarthrus; species Leptarthrus brevirostris. The sequence goes on from OZ038374.1 coordinate 49,712,036, forward strand.
TCGATTATTAATCAAAGCATTTGCAAATCACGCAAATATTGCAAACGAAGTAAGACTTTTAACAGACGTTATGCTCTAGTGCAAATATGGTTTTGCTTTAATTGTTCCGTTTATAAATCAATTGGATAATAAGAAGAAAAAACGTTTTGAATTATTCGAAGACAATTAATGCTAATTTTCTGAGAATTCTTTACAAGAACACAATCGTTAAGTTGGATTACAGCACAATTTAGCAAAAACGAAGGAACAGGAATTAAGTAATTTGTTTCCGTTCAGATACCTCCGTGGATGCAACTCTAATTGATTACCCGATCTTGGATTACGAAAAATAACGTATGACTTAGATTTTATTTTTAACTGTGTAGCATCTTGCAACTCAAAGCAGCAACTTGTAACGGACATTGTTTTTGAAACAATAGTTTTAGAAGATAATACTTTTTTTTTATGTATATAATGACACTTTATTCGGCACAATCGTTATAAACAAAAAATCCTACAAAACTCTAGCTACCCTAAAAAATGTACAATATTCAAAACAAAAAGACACAATAGTTAACGATCAAAAAGAACATAAGAAATGACACGCTACGTTACTCTAAAAATGTTTCGTAAAAACGACTCTAAAACCTGAAGGCAGAAAAAAATAGTAAAAAACCTGTAAAACAGAAAATACAAGAAATTTTAAAATGCCTCCAAGCGAGTGCCAGCTCTAAGAAAAGTTCCTAAAATTTTTTTTTAAAAAAATTCCAAAACTAATCCTAGCACTAAACAGAAATCATCGAAACCGTGAAGAAACTTAAACTGGAACATGATTGTTTGAGTGTTCCCAGAGGGTAGATGCAGCACCGGGCGAAGTTCCTACTTCGGGAACCACTGCTCCCAAGCAAAAGCCCTCTCCGTAGAGCCGTTCGCCACTTTTCTAGTCCTCCGGGAGCACTCATCCAAACATGTTCTAAACGAACGCACGAAAATTTCGAACCGATTAGAGTCCCGCGGGACCAGTCTGCAGAGTCATTGACGTCTGCAAACTGCTCCCATCATCCTCCCAGTTCTACGATTCCAACGTGAGACTTGTCTTTCCCGCAGCACTTGCAGCAATACCAAAGCGAACAGAAGCTTCGTGGACAAGCTGCTGCAAGTCTGCGGCCTGTTATTTCCAGTGAAAGACGAGGCTTCCGTTCCGCACCGACGATAAAGGTTGCCAGGTGCAGTTGAATGTGTCGGCCTTCGTTGCCATGAACTCTAGGCGTAATCGCCTCTTCAATCTGGCAACGAAGTGGTTCTTAAGTGCGTGTGTGTGAAACTGTGGGTTAGTGGGCTGTTGCCCAGATAATACTAGTAATAGTAATAGCCAACCAAATTTCCTCTTTGTTGTTTTCAGTGCTTATATAATATATACTAATTTTGATGAACTTTGGTAGAACTTATTAGCATTTGATTTAGGTCAAATAGAGTTTGGTAGAGAAGAAAAGTAAACAGGAAGGAAATGCACATTTTTTTCTCTCTCTCTTTCCCCACAACAAAAATGATACCCAACGTTGGGCTTAGTCTTGGATAAGGTCTTAGAAGAGAAGTAAAGTTCCCTCTCTGGACTATACGCACATCTCAGGAGACTTCACGTCTTCCCTGTTTGCTTCGGCCGGTTGTTTGGACCGATTCCCCAAAGTAGAAGAGTTGGTACTGTTACAGCCTTCACAAGGCATATAGACTTCTACTTCCCCTGGGCATAATCCTGAACAGATAGCCCTCCCGCTGTTGCAAGTCTAAAATTCGAAATCCGAGGTCAACAACATCGGATAACGGATATGACCACAAACAAAAAAAAACCAACATGAAAATTTACCATCAAGTAGCCACTTCGTAAACACATTCCAAAGGAAATTGCATATCCTCTTTCACGAAGTGGATAACGGGTAAAATTTTCCTAGAAATCAAAGCACCTGGGTAAAATTCCAAGTCTCAGGCTAAAAGCGCCTCGCCATCAAATTCTAATAACTTGCTTGAACTTGATCAAGCCAGTGAGAGGTAAAAGCTCTCACACACGACCAAAAGCTTACCTAATGTTTAACGACTGAACGGAAGCTATACGATCGAGAGAGAAAGCTCAAAGCTTTCTACCTTGATCTGAAAGTTCAAGTCGAAGAAACAGGTAGGTGGTCGTAAAAAAGATTTCAAGAACGGAATCTGTTTTTGGTCAAGAAAGTGTCTGGTCGGAAAGAAACGGTCGAAAAAAAAAGAAAAAGTAGATTCGCGGTTCGAAACAAAATTAATAAAAGTAAAGATCAGAATATAGTTAGGAAAAGTGTAAAAGTAATTGATTGGATTCGAAAGAAAATTAATAAAAGTAAAGATCAGAATTTAGTTAGGAAAAGTGTAAAAGTAATTGATTGGATTCGAAAGAAAATTAATAAAAGTAAAAATCAGAATCTAGTTAGGAAAAGTGTAAAAGTAATTGATTGGATTTGAAAATTAATAAAAGTAAAGATCAGAATCTAGTTAGGAACAGTGTAAAAAGTAATTTATTGATGTGTAAAACAAAATACCAAAATAAAATAACATCATTAGAATAGAATAAGTGCCAAGTGTTAACTTGTTATTCAGTGAATAACAATTTCTGACATCAAACGAGTGTTGACTGGTATTGTGATCAAAGGTAAAGTACCCCCGGTAAATTATAACAAATTGGCGCAGCCGGTAAGATCGAGGAAGCTTGGTTGGTACAAACCGTAAACGCTTTAAAACCCTCGATATACTATCGAATAAAAGGGGATCCTTTGAACACTGCTGGGTAGTCAATAGCCCAGTAAGTCACCCCCAACGCTCAGGGCTAAACAACTTTAGCTGCCTCTGCTCCAGGCGAGCAAGCCGGTTGTCCTTTTAGGAAGTGCACAAAGGCACCATCTTGAAAAGAGCAGAAGATTTCTCCGGGACCAGGAAGTACCAGTAGGACACCCAGTAATCATCCTCCAGGGCCAGCGATACTCCTAAAAAACCGAACCCTAGAAGGACGATTCTACGGAAAGCCACCCTCACATCGGACGACTCAAAGGTCAACTCGTCCGCAACTTTAGAAAAAGGAGCGACCAAAGAAACAACTCGCTTCCACCAATTACCACACAGCTGTAGGTCTGAGAGGAAGAAACAGAAGACGGCTAAAAGCCCCCTTTCAGATGACATCACAGGGAAACCCAAAGACGGCTGAAGTAGCCCCCCTATCAACAGCGAACTACAGCAAGGGAGTACCTAAGTAGGCTACTAGCCCCCCTTGCAACCACCAACAACTCGCAGTGTATGTCGGAGTCGGAAGGTGACTCCCCACCTAAGGCAGCTCCGAGGATCAAATTCCCCGCAGAGAGGACACCCTCAACCGACAACCGACAGCCCTTCTCATCCACGGAACACGAGCCCGCAGTCGAAGGAAGAAAACTCCGAAGCGGCACAGTTTACAGTTTAGTTTAGGGTTCTCGAGAAAGCGCGGGACTCCGATAAACTCTCTGTACCTCAGTGTGACGTTTTAGATAAAAAACTCACACAAAACCGCGAGGATAGGCTCGCATTAGTGAAAAAATATCAGGAGGATACAGAGAGATTTAAGGCGGACATCGCCGAATTTAAGAGAACCTCGCGCTCGCTCGAATTAGTTAAGGAAGACAGGTTAAGTAGAGAAGATTGTAAAGAGGCCAGTGTAATTGTAAGAGCCTCACCAAGTGAAGACACCGACGAGCAGACCAGATCCGAACCGACCGACGAACACCTCTTATACGACTGGCTGGAAGTATCCTTCACGGACACCAGTCACGAGGAAAGTTTGCTTAGTCTACCCGAGTATAAACCACCAACAATCTACAAATACTCCAAGATGGTAGATTACGCCAAAGTAGCCAAACTAACGGCACAGCTTGTTCCTTTGTTCTCTGGCGCAAATAGCCCTCAGTTGAGCCAAGAGCTCCAAACTTTTATAGGCTGCTGTAAACAGACACAGCAATGCCTAACCACAGAGGAGCAATCAGCTTTCCTACAAATTTTGCCCACCAGACTCCGAGGTGAAGCGTATCAACTCTTCACCTCAGACGTTCCACCCACCTTCAAAGAAGTGGAGGAACGTCTAAATAGGTCATACTTACCTAGGGAAACCTATCAAGAGTTGGTAAATAAACTAATCACAACTCAACAACTACCCCTAGAAACGTTAAATGCATACACGACCAGACTCAAACAATTGTTGGTCCTTTGCAAGGAAGCTGCCGACACTAAATACGGCAATGCAGCATCCACAGTGAAGACTCAGTTAGAGGACTTCGCTAAAAACGCACTGAAAAGCGGAGTGGGTAACCCGCATTTGTGCCAGTATCTCCTTACAATAGGCGATGCTACAGTGGACGAACTAATACAAAAGGCGCTGGACATGGAGAGGCTCCAGCACAGCGCCCCATTCATACAATCCCCACTTTCACAAATGCCAACATTACCCCACACACAAGGGACCAGCCCGTTAGCGCATGGTCAAATAAACTTTTTACAGGTACCCCCTAGGACATTACCACTAAATTACCACAACCAACAATACACTCCGAACCCATCACAACGCCCTCCATTTCAGCAAAGGGACCACAGGCTTGGAAACAGACGACCGAACTCCAGTACACCGGCACAAAACATTACATGTAGCTTCTGCCAAAAACGGGGTCATACGTACTCCGACTGTCTAAAGCGCAAAAACACACCTTTCTGCGTAAATTGCAAAAATTATGGGCATGATGTTCGCGATTGCAGAACCAACCGTTCTGCTAGGATCCAAGACACAAGCCATGAAAGAAGGCCCCCTAGAGAAAACATGCCAGGCTTAGAGCAACGACCCTCCAGCGGCCCCCGAGTGTATAACATAAGCGTCAAATGTAATTTCTGTGGCCGACGCGGACACTCTGTTGACGTTTGCCAACAAAAACAGAAATGGGAGTCTCAGAATCCGGGAAACAACGCACAGTCGACCCAAAACTCCCCGGCTCGACTATAAACCCTCCGCAAAACAAACAAGGGTCACCTCAGAGGCCCAAGACTAGTATCTCTACCGTAAAACTTCCATTGGACATCGGCCTACACGGCCAAACCAAATTGGTAGTGGATACTGGCGCTGAGGTTAGTATTATTAAGAAAAAGGTATTACAATCCCTCGACGACATCAATACCGAGGAGGTGTACACACTACAAACGCCGTTTGGTACTGGAAAAACCTTGGGAAGCTGCCAGGGAAACTTAACACTGAAGCACGAAATACCCTGCAATTTCCAAGTCATTCAAAACCTTCCAGGTCTCACGGACGACGGTTTGTTAGGAAATGACTTCCTAGCAAAGAATTGGAATGTTGAAGGTCCAAATATGGCGCTCAGGTTTCCTCGCACGGAAACTAACCCCGAAGAGTTTGCTATACCACTAACATTTGCATCGGACGAAGCGTGTTCACAGAACGCAGTCGAAGTAGAAACACAAACGGGTAGGACATGGGCCTCAAAGGTCAAGCTTTCTACTTGCAGTGTCCTCAAGGCATCTCAATTGGAGAATGCTGGCTGTAGCACACAAGAACACCACCCGAATAAAAGAACTACAAAAGATCCGGCTTGCGAAATAAGGCAGCACCAGATAGTCTTAGACGAACCTGTTTGCATACCTGCAAGATCCCAGATCGTAGTCAAAATTCCGTTGCAATTGTCAGAAGAAATGCTCTGTCTATCCCAGGAGATAGACGATGGAGTCTTCCTGGCAAATAGCTTACTCTCATCAGGAATCAAGGTAGCGCCCCTTGGGATCCTCAACGCTAACAATTTCCAAGTAGTTCTGACAAGCCTCGACATAACGCTTGTCCACACTAAAGACTACACCGTCATCCCTATCTCCAACGGATCGGATGAAACAAAACTAGATGAAGAAACCCCAGAATACAGAGAAACACGGTCCACGAGCCGGAAAAAAGGCGCTGACCAACCCCACAAAAGGACTACTCCAACCGGTCACAAGGACCTAGTAGCCGCAAAGCCAATTAGAGGTAAAAACACGTCCAAACATGTAATATGGCATAAGAGCCCCTCCAGACACGGGTCCCTCAAGAAAACCCCAACGTCTGGCGCTTGTGAGTACAACAAATGTCTGGCACCTAAGGACAGCCCAGATCGACAAACTCCATCGCCCAGAAGCTCAAGCACAAAAATACAAACGACAGACGCTTGCGAGTTCCAACAAATACCTGAACCTGTAGGTATCACGGCACAGAAAACTCCAGCGTTCAAAAACAAAAGTTTTAAGAAAATTAAAAACAATAAAAACAAAATAAACAGGAACAGAGTCACTAGAGCCGATAAGACGGCCACTCTGCAACACATTAAATACCTATACCCGGACAGTGACGATCCGGACGAACCCCAACATAACCCGCGCCTCGCCAGGTTAGTACAAGAACTTAACCTGGAAGACACCTTAAGCGCGGAAGAATCATCTGCCATAACCAAACTATGTTATGAGTACGATGATATTTTCTTTTTAAAAGGTGATAGGCTCACTCATACCAAAGCCATCACCCACGACATTCCCCTGGTGCAAGACCAAGCACCCATTAATCAAAAGATGTACCGATTGCCTGAAACCCAACGCAATGTAATCAACGATCAGCTCCGAGAAATGTTGGATAATGACATAGTCCAACCGAGCAAGAGTCCATGGAATTCACCTCTCTTAGTCGTCCCCAAGAAAGCGGGACCTGATGGTGGAAAAAAGGTGGCGCGTCGTCGTCGACTTTCGCAAACTTAACGAAAAAACGATTGGCGACGCCTATCCGCTACCTCGTATCGAGGACATACTTGACCAACTAGGTCATTCCCGATACTTCACTACCCTCGACTTGGCCAAAGGTTACCACCAAGTATTAGTCGATCCCAAAGATAGGCCAAAGACGGCTTTCAGCACAAATTACGGGCACTACGAATTCAAGCGTATGCCGTTCGGGCTCAAAGGAGCCCCGGCTACCTTCCAACGTCTAATGAATTTCGTATTAACAGGCTTACAAGGCCTGGAATGCTTCGTGTACCTAGATGACATAGTCATCTACGGGAAAAACCTGGCGGACCACAATCAAAAGCTCCGCAAAGTCTTCGACAGGTTGAGAGAGAACAACCTGAAACTGCAACCAGAGAAATGCCAGTTTCTAAGACGAGAGGTTGTATACTTAGGCCATAAGTGTTCCAACAAAGGAGCACTACCGGACCCTAGCAAAACGGCATGCATCCAAACATTCCCCGTTCCCCGAACAGTCAGACAAGTCCAATCATTTCTGGGACTTGCCAACTATTACAGGAAATTTATACCCGATTTCGTCGATTTAGTACGTCCAATCACGAATTTGCTTCGCAAGGACGAGAAATTTACTTGGACTAACAAATGTCAAGAGGCATTTGAAGTAATTAAAAAATCGCTAATTTCCCCTCCACTTCTAATCTATCCCGATTTCACCAAACCATTCAACCTAACCACTGACGCCAGTAGCGAGGCCTTAGGAGCTGTCCTCTCCCAAGGAGAAGTCGGACGTGATCAACCTATTGCCTATGCCAGCCGTACACTAAATAAAGCTGAACGCAACTACTCTACTATAGAGAAAGAGTTGCTAGCCATAGTCTCGGCCACCCGTAACTTCAGATGTTACCTACAAGGCCGAAAATTCACGGTCTACACAGACCATAAGCCTCTCAAAGGCGTCTTTAACGTTAAAGACCCAACTTCCCGCTTGGTGAGATTTCACCACAAGCTTTCCGAATTCGATTACAAAATCGAATACAAACCCGGAAAATACAATACAAATGCCGACGCACTCAGTCGCATCCCGCGGGAAGAAGCCGAAGACAACACACTTCTAGTAAAGGCCCTAGTCTACCATAAAATGGATTCAGACTCGGATGAAGAAAACGGTACAACCCCCCACAATCGCTTAAAATGCAACGCGGTCACTCGGGCTCAAACAGAACCCAAGAGCCCCGAGACACAGGATCCCTCGTTAAGCAACCAGGATCACGAACCGCTAAAACCCGAACAAAAAATAAAACCAATAGACCCACCGGGAAACGATCCAGACACAAATGAACCAAAAACCCCTGAAGTTATTACAAACCCCGAGGAAATCAGGACAATCTTACATGACTACCATGATTCTCCTTTCGGTGGCCACCAGGGCGTAATTAAAACGTGTTAACGGATCAGAAGAAAGTACTGGTGGAGGCACATGCTTAGTGACATAAAGAAATACATTAAGCGATGCCCCAAATGCCAAAATATGAAAGCGTCATCACAATTCCGAATGCCGTGGTTATAACAGACATCGCAGAAAAACCCTTTGACAAGGTCTACCTCGACATGGTAGGTCCACTTGAGGAAACAGAGTCCGGAAATAAATATATCTTAACGTTCCAGGACAACCTTACAAAGTTCGTCGACTGGTATGCCATACCAAATGGAGAAGCTGTAACAGTAGCGCAAATTTTCTTTGACGAAATAGTAACGCGCTATCGCATCCCCAAACGAATTGTCACCGATCAGGGAAGCAATTTTTTGAGTGATTTATTCAAACAGGTATGTAAATTGCTAAGGGTGAAGAAACTCCAAACTTCAGCTTATCACCCACAGTCAAATGGCGCACTAGAGCGTGCACATAGACCATTAATCGAATACCTCCGAATCTTAGTGGACGAAAATCCCAAATCTTGGGACCAATACCTGCGAACCGCTGCATTCGTGTACAACAACAGTGTGCACGAAGGGACGAAACTAACTCCCATGGACTGCCTTTTCGGCTTCACAGCGGATGTTCCCTCCAACCTTAAACGAGAACCAGAACCCGTGTACAACCACGAGAGCTATTACCACATATTACGGTATAAGCTTCAAAAATCTTATGCAACGGTTCGAAAGAACATATTGGCCAGCAAACAACGCTCGAAAGGTTACTACGACAAAACTATTAGCCCTATATCCTTCCATATAGGAGACAGGGTCCTCCTCAAGAGCGAAAATAGAAAACATAAACCAAATCTGGGTAGGACCCTATTTAGTAACCGTCGTTCGCAGCTCAGTGAATACCACGATACGAGTTGGTAAGAGAATAATCACCGTCCATAACAACAGGCTGAAGCCGTATTATGACTAAACCAAATAAATAACACCTAAATGGTTAACACTTCAAACCCCTCCATTTATTGCAATAGTTACTAAACTTTAATACTAATACAACAAATTCATGAGTACCAATATCTAATCCAAACCTCTCCCCTTCCTATAGATATGTCCTTGGCAATCATTATACTCGGATTGTTCCTGTCCCCTGTGGCAAAAGGCGAAATAGAGCCATATACAATAACTCCCCTGAACAACACCGGAGTACTCTTTGAAGACTTGGGAAGCCTGATGGTGTATCATAACACCTGGAACGTCATAACGGAACTGGACCTGTCCGAATTGGAAAATCAAACAATACTGGCGGAACGAGCAGAACATTACGTACACCAACTCTGCGGAAATACTTCATCAGCAATAGGCCTGTGCGAAATGCAGAAAAAACATGTTCATGCGCTGATGGAGAACATTAAGAGACGCACCAACGTCATTAAGGAGGCCGTACCAAAATCCCGAAAACCCAGATCGATATTCGATGGTATAGGAAATGCCATGCATTACCTCTTCGGAACGATGGACAGCGGAAACGAACGCGAGGTTTACAGTCGCTTGGACGAACTCGAAACAAATACCCAAGCACTCGCCGACCTAGAGAAACAGCAGATTAGCGTGGTAAAGACAACCTTTGACAGAATCCAGAAACCCCTAACGTCACTGGCGGAACGTCAAAGGCAAATAACTCTTCAAATAAATGATCTGCACAACTTGACGGATGACCTGCAAGCTAGACAGTTAAGACAGGAAATTATTTCTAGTCTCCTCCTCCAAATGGTCGAACTAGAGTTTAGACAGCAGGCCTTATTAGATATAATTGTATCAAGTAGGAATAACCAAATATACCCATTACTAATTTCACCCGGCTGTTAGAAATTTACCATAAATCCCATTCAGCCTGCCAGAATCCCCAAAACTGCCTCTCGATTCTTTACCAGACAACCGAAATTCGAACCCATTTATTACAAGAAAAACTTGTAATTCGCCTCACCCTCCCTATACTCGACATTCCCAAATTTAAACTACAACAAATCCGATGCTTCCCAATCCATACGGAAAATAACCAGTCACTTATCCCAGAGATTGCTTACTCGCACATAGCAAGTCAAATTCACTCGCATGAATTTTTACTCCTTAAACCGTCAAATATCCGTCAATATCAAAAGGTGTCCAAAAACATAGAAGAACACACATATATTGGCAGACTAAACACCCCGATAACGAAAGCAACCCTGGTCACTGAATGTGTTATTAAACTATTATTTAATCCACTAGAAGAAAACCCCAGATGTCACCTAAGGGCACAATTAACACCCAGGGACACCCTCGTCAAACTAAAAAGACCCAATACTTGGTTATATTCTCTAGCCTCCCCAACAATAGTGCATATCACCTGTGCCCGTCGGTTACTCACTAATCGCCTAAACGGACAAGGCATATTAGTAATTAACGAACCCTGTCAACTACAAATAGGCCCAAACACCATATATTATGAAGCCAAAAATCTTCATCCCTTTAAGATCTCCCAACCGGATTACTTCCCCAACACAAACGAAACTAAAATAGAGCTGGAAAATTTCATGGCCACACTCCCGGAACCCCACGCATAGGAACACTCCTTATTACTCCTTGGGGACAATACGAACCAATTAATACACCAAGGCACAAAATCCCTAGACGAGATTCGCACCCAGGTAGAGAAGGTTCGCATTAACACGAAAGCCAAGATCCCACATACTCTATCCACTACCTCCCTATCCCTCTCAGGCATACTGCTGTTAGTCATAACAGTGTATATTCTAATAAAATCTGTGGCTCCCAGAGTCACACTATTGCTTAGCAAGCGGAACACACCGCCCCCGCAAAACGAGGTACAAATGCAGCAAATCTATACGATTCCCCCCGAAACAACAGACAAATCCCAAACACCCCCAAGACACAAACATATCAAAGGCCTCAAACGCTTCCACGAGTTAAATCGACTCAACTCGTATAAATAAGAAAACCAAAAAACCATCTTTTATTATCCAATTATTTTATCCCCAGATTTAAGTTCAAAAACAGAATCCAGATTTAAGTCCAAAGACAAAATCCAGATTTAAGTTCAAAAACAGAATCCAGATTTAAGTTCCAAAGCAGAGATGTCCCAGATTCAAAAAAGAAAACAAAATTTTTAACTTTAAAGTCAACAACACCATATAAAATCAAAAGTTTTTCAATGCCGATAAAATTATGGAAATTCAAAAAAAAAAAACAATAATAATAAATTTTCCAACGCCGATTAAGAAACCTTTAAACCTCTTTAAACCTTCATCCTCAACCACCAAAAACAAAAAAAAAAACAAAACACAACACAACCATTGAAACAAAAAAGAAAGAGGGAGAAGAAAAGAAAGAGACACTCAATCAGATAATTATTCCAAATTTATTCAAAAGTAGTCTATAACAGCTATAGATATAAAGAAAATTTAGAAAATTACCCAAAAAAAAAAACCAAAGAGATTGAATTCGCTGGACTAATCCCACCACTCCTCGCTGGGTTCTGCAATGCCACGACCGGAAGGAACGCCCACATCCACTCCATCCTCCTTCTCAGGGTCGTCGCCCGCTCCACAAATGGGAGGCTCCAACGAAGGAAGCGCATCGTACTCCCCGGTGATAACCAATTTTCCGCCTAAAAATAAAAAAGAAATAAATATATATATTATTACAAAAAAAAAAACCTTACCTGCAGCCACCCAAGTATCCCCACTCAGGAGTATCAGCCGAGCTGAATGGTAAATTCCAACCTCCGCCGGAGCACCCCAGAAACCAACGGCAGGCTGCCCTGATCTCTTGAGCAGCAGCCTCACAGGACCCCGCCACCCACGCCGAACACTAAGAACAAAAACACCGTACACCCTTTAAACGTGAGGGGAGCTAACTCGAAACCCCTCAGACGAAATAACTTCTGTAAAGCTCATGGTAGCACCTCGACAAAATTACAAATAGAAGTAGGAAAACTATCTTCAAAACACGGACTTTTATTAGAAAATTATCCCTGACTAAACATTTTCTAATGATAACTATTCCTCTTCAAAGAATAGTTATCTTTTTCCCAGAAGGAAGGATTGTTGCAAGTCTAAAATTCGAAATCCGAGGTCAACAACATCAGATAACGGATATGACCACAAACAAAAAAAAACCAACATGAAAATTTACCATCAAGTAGCCACTTCGTAAACACATTCCAGAGGAAATTGCATATCCTCTTTCACGAAGTGGCTAACGGGTAAAATTTTCCTAGAAATCAAAGCAAGGCAAAAGTACATAAAAAATGATGGCAAAGCACCTGAGTAAAATTCCAAGTCTCAGGCTAAAAGCACCTCGCCATCAAATTCCAATAAGTACATCGCCTTGCTCAAGGTTTAACGGTGCTTGAACTTGATCAAGCCAGTGAGAGGTAAAAGCTCTCACACACACAACCAAAAGCTTACCTAATGTTTAACGACTGAACGGAAGCTATACGATCGAGAGAGAAAGCTCAAAGCTTTCTACCTTGATCTGAAAGTTCAAGTCGAAGAAACAGGTAGGTGGTCGTAAAAAAGATTTCAAGAACGGAGTCTGTTTTTGGTCAAGAAAGTGTCTGGTCGGAAAGAAATGGTCGAAAAAAAAGAAAAAGTAGATTCGCGGTTCGAAACAAAATTAATAAAAGTAAAGATCAGAATATAGTTAGGAAAAGTGTAAAAGTAATTGATTGGATTCGAAAGAAAATTAATAAAAGTAAAGATCAGAATCTAGTTAGGAAAAGTGTAAAAGTAATTGATTGGATTCGAAAGAAAATTAATAAAAGTAAAGATCAGAATCTAGTTAGGAAAAGTGTAAAAGTAATTGATTGGATTTGAAAATTAATAAAAGTAAAATCAGAATCTAGTTAGGAACAGTGTAAAAAGTAATTTATTGATGTGTAAAACAAAATACCAAAATAAAATAACATCATTAGAATAGAATAAGTGCCAAGTGTTAACTTGTTATTCAGTGAATAAAAATTTCTGACATCGACGAGTGTTGACTGGTGTTGTGATCAAAGGTAAAGTACTCCCGGTAAATTATAACACCGCCTTTCATATTGACCTTCCTGAACGGACTTCCTAGTAGTCATATGCACATTGTGCTAATTGTTTGCCTTCACGACTTGTCTGAAATTAAATTTTTTTTATATTTATTCCCTATCCCTCGGCGACTAGGTATTGACAGTCCAAGGGATGAATCCAGGGCAGTGGCCTCAAAGGCTGAAGCGCTAAAAGGGAACTGTGTCCTGTGGCTGGGACTAGCCAATGCAGATAACCCTGTAGCTAGCTTCAGTCCTTTTGAGCTACCATTTGTTCCTGGATCCCTCTCCGTGGACTGGCGATCCTAGTCGAGCTTGTCTGAAGGACGACTGGCCCGATAATTCAGAGCAATTCCGGAACCACAAGCTTTTGGATTGATAGCCGTCGTTCTGACGGAGAAGCGCCTCGTCGGCGATCGTCCGGTTTAGGGAGAGAGACAGTGGTTAGAGAAAAGGGTAACCACATAACTATATACCAATCTCTTTTGCTTTGTAACTAAGATACTAAAACAGTTCTTGCTTGTTGGTATCTACCAATTTTGATAGTTTTGTTAGCAGTTGTGTTCAAGCCGCAGCAACTTATTTTGATTACTTGGAGAAACCAGTTGTTTTGCGTGTTTTTTTATATATCCTTTAGTGTTTCCAGTTTGTAGATCCGGTTCATTTAACGTTGGACAAGTAAAAACTTATTCACATTCAATTTTTCTCAATTTGTTGACTATTACTCTGCCTTGCCTCATTGTCAAAAGGGCTTAGCGTTTCGTTTGGCACACCAGAAAAGATATAATGCTGCGTTCACCACCAGAACGGGTCGCTGGAGCTACTGCTCTAACCCTGTGCTCAGTGTGCCAAAGTGGTGATTTCAATCCCAGCACTTCTCTTGTCGTCACTCCTTGTGCGCATGTGTTTCACCAGAAATGTTTGGCACCGTGGCTCGAACGACAGCCTAGCAGCCCAATATGTAGACGAGCTTGTTCGTTTGAGGAAAATAACGCCTACAACCCTAGCAGCGGGGTGGTGCCACGCACCAATACTGACGGCATGGTGACTAGGTCACAAGCCCGAAGGCCGCCCAGCAGCTGCAAGGCTTGCAACTCCAGCAGCCCTCAGTAGCCTGAAGGTCGTCAAGGCGAGGGAAACTACGTGCGACAGGGTAACCCTAGATACAGACGCCGTTCAGCTAGCCCCATGCGGAAATGGAAGCTTGTGTACGACGGAGACAAGTCACGTCTGTTGGCCGATGAATTTTTGTTTAGAGCGATTCTCGCGACTCTCCTGAGAGACAGGCCTGCGGAATGGCATTGGCTGTATCTGCGATCTCAACCAGAACCCAGGTGGGACGATCTAAATTTAGCATTTCGCCGATATTGGACACCACCCGAATCAGTTACTGATGCTCTTCGGCAAATGCTGGAAAAACGACAACAATCAGGCGAAACCTTCCAATACTATGTTCAGGACTTACAGTCACTAAGACGAAAGCTTCGCTGGCCTATTCTGGAATCCAACTTCCTAGACATTGTCAAGGACAGCTTACTGCCATCTGAGCGTCCACATATCTGCCAACATCAAATATACAATATGGCATAGCTGCAATCCCTAGTGATGCCCATAGAAGGAGCTCTTCGAGGAACAAGGGTAATGAGGCAGAATAGTATGCGACGAGACGAAAAGATGGGTGTGGAGCCTTACAGACATTGGTCGGCCGACACATACAACACCTTGGCTAGACAAACGGAGGATTACTCAGCACTATCGAAGGAAGACCCTTGTTGGAATTGCGGGCAGGTTGGACACTGGCACCGGCAATAGCCATCACCCAACAAGGGAATATATTGTTACGGCTGTGGAATGCGCGACGAATATATAAATAATTGCACACCTTGCAGTCGAAAAAACTCGAGCCGAGGCGGGAACCACACCAGCAGCTCCCGCCGCAATCAGCCTCAGTTAAACCCGAACCGCCGAGCAATCGACCAACAATAGCCAATTCAACCAATAGACTTACTTCCGCCAATAGTACCTCACTAACATTAACATAGACCCCAGCTCCAGGACGACTTACTGTAGCAATTAACAAAACAACTACACCGAGAAAACCTAACGTGTTTCCACGTAAGCCGTATGACGTTCGGCTTCAGGAATATAAAGCTGCCAGGGAGCGCATTTTCGCAGAATCAGTGGAAAATATCACGACCATCCCTAATCATCATACAACCTCAAAGCCCCCACGGTCTACTAGAACACTTCTCTAATTCTGGCGACGAGTCAAGGTCAACAGACGACGACTCGTATCTGGCATAACCTGCATACCGCGAGACATTCGGCCATATGCGCGGGTCAAATTATTGGGAAAGGAAGTCAACGGGCTGCTAGATAGTGGAGCGAGCGTGAGTTGCCTGGGAGGTCAAGCAGCTCGGAAACTTATCCAAGAAGGCCAGGTGACATTTAAGAAATACGCAAAATCCGTCAACACAGCAGTATGCGGACACGGATATAGAGTTCCGCGACAACCGCCGTATCTAGTTTTTCGCAGGACCTATATCTTGGAGTCGATTTCTGGAAAGCTTTCCGACTCGCCCCAGACATCATCTGCTCACTCTCTCCGTCACCCGAACTGGAGGCACCCGTTGACCCCCAACATCCACCGTCTGTCAGCCGACGAACATACGCGACTCTAACTAGTTAAAAGTTTGTTTCCATCTTACGCGAAGCAGGGCTTAGGAAAAACACACGTGTTACAATACACCTTAGACGTCGGAGGAGCAACACCGGGTAAACAGCGACACTATCCGGTCTCGCCAACTGTAGAAGCCTTGATGGACGCAGAACTTGAGCATTTGAAGGAGGTCGGAGTAATTGAAGAAATCCATTATACCAATTCACAGTGATGCCCTTTGAACTGTGTAACGCGCCGCAAGCCATGTGTAGACTGATGGACAAGGTATTACCACCTGTCTTCGTTTATTTGGAAGACCTTTTTGTGGTGTCGAAGGATTTGTCTGAACACCGGACCACCCTTTCACGAGTGGCGGAGTGTTTGCGGAAAGCAGGACTAACGATAAACATCGAAAAGAGCAAGTTTTGCTTCAGGGATATTAAATACCTCGGGTATATAATCGGAAACGGATGCATCAAAACGGATCCAGGCAAGGTATCCGCGATCGTGGAATATCCCATCCCGAAGACCTTACGGCAAGTACGTCGCTTTTTGGGTACGGCAGGATGTTACCGAAAGTTCATCTGGAACTACGCTGCAGTATCATCATCGATCACGGACTCCTTAAAGAAGAGTGACTAGTTCACCTGGACCACTGAAGCCCAAGATGCATTCGTAGACCTCAAGCATAAACTAACAACAGCCCCATTGCTCATCAGTCCTGACTTCCGCAAACCTTTCGTCATTCAATGTGACGTAAGTCAGGAAGGAGTTGGAGGAGTCCTTCTACAAGCCGATGAAGAAGGCTTCGAGAGACCCATCGCATACATGTCACAAAAACTTAACTCTGCTCAGCGCAATTACAGCGTGACATAGTTAGGATGTCTAGCCGCGATACTAAGTGTAAAGAAATTTCGTGGGTATATGGAACTAATGCCGTTCCAGATCGTGACAGACCATGCGAGCTTGAAGTGGCTCATGAGTCAAAAGGGTCTATCTGGTCGCTGGAGCTTGAAGCTGCAGGCTTTCGATTTCGGGATCGAGCACCGACGTGGCAGTCAGAACGTTGCTCCTGATGCACTCTCCAGAGTGTTCGAACCTAACCTCTCGGAGATCGAAGTATATCCACTTATAGACATCGACGGTCCGGAGTTCGAATGGTCAGAATACAGTGATCTGAGGGAACACATTTTGACTAACAAGTCCAAACTTCCCGATGTTATCATACTGGACAAGTATGTGTACATCCGTAAGCTGCCACGTACCGGCGACTCTGTCTCGGAGGATGAGGCCTGGAACCTGTGGATTCCTTCGGGACTCGTCGAGCAGACAATGAGTCAGGCTCATGACCCACCTCTTGCTGCGCACGGCGGCATCGGTAAAACCCTTGAACGAATACGTCGGTACTTTAATTGACCCAGAATGACAAGTTCGAGCATATATCAATAACTGTCGAAACTACAAAGAGACCAAGACTCCAAACTCCGTCCTACGTCCACTCATGGGACAGCAGCCAAAATCAGAACGCCCTTGGCAAAGGATATACATAGATCTTCTTGGTCCACATCCCCGATCAAGAAGCGGAAATACTTCGATCCTTACTAATCATTTTTTTTTTGCAACCAATATTACTATTTTATTAATTTGAGCTGAAGAAATTCGAAGGTCTATTTTCCTTTTGAAGTCATTTTCCTTTTTGTCGCGTCTATCCTTTTACATAATGCAGTGCACAATGAATTATATTTTCTGGTCCTTTTCAGGTCCCAAGGTCCTGAAGGATGATCAATCTGAAATTTTGCGGCCCTCTGAACAAGACACTTGAGTTTTGTTTTTTCCTGTTCCAAACAACATCGTATACCGCGAAGTTCACTTGCCGAGCATACACTAGGACTCTGATTGGCGAGTTCTATTAGTCTTTGTTTAAGGTCACATAATACCTTATTTTGATCACTAATCTCAATGACAATTTCTGTATATTCTAGGCTAAGTCTTTTATTTTCCTTTTGTTTTTTCCTTTGATCTAAAGAAGTTCTGGGTGATTTTCCGGCTTCATTATTGGCTGTGGTTTCTTTTCCTGGAGCATCCTTTTTATTTGCTCCTTCGGCAAGTTTTTTGTTTTCAGCTCTCTCTCTCTCAGCTGCTCCTATCGGAGCAGGCTTTTCTGGTTTTTCTTCTTCAGATGGTTTTTCTTCTTCAGCTGGTTTTTCTTCTTCAGCTAGTTTTTCGTCTACTAATAAGAATAATAATAATGTTTATTCTTAATTTCATGAAAAATAAAATACAATTAGGATTATTCATTCGCTGTTAATTTGTCTATATACTAAATTTCATTATTTCATTCACCTTGTACCTAATTTAAGAAGTAAGTCTAATAAACAACGACCGTCTGCCGAGATTGAAAATATATAATATCCAATATCATATAGTACAATATAGTATATAAGATAATATAATACAAAGTATATATATTTGTATCTAGAACTCGCATAGGGCGATACTACAATTTCATTGAGCGACTGTATATATAATGAAATTATTTTGAATCACGCAAGAAAAAACGGAAGCTGAAGTGCAATAAAAGTAAATCAATTATTATATTCAGATACGAGGAATTCCCTAAATTTCCAGGCTGTGGTAGCAAACTGATAAAGGTCCGAGTACATGTTCTTACCATTCAAAATCTCAATAACTTCAGTGTCAGATAATTTCTCTTTCCCAAAGGATTTTGATCGGAATTTTGATAGGATAGGACAAACACCAAGGAAGTGAAACAAATCTCTGAGAGGATCTTATGCGCTCTTTCCCAATTACTTAGTTGCTGGTAAATTATTCATGCAAAAATTTTGACTACACTGTCCATAAAGGAAAGGCCCCGATAATTCAAAACATTATTAGGATCGCCCTTTTTGAATATTGGGAAAATTAACGTTCTGGTAAAACTATGAGGAACGACCTCCTTCTCTAAAATAGAGTTATATGCATGAACTAACTTGTTGTGAAAAATTTCTGGCGCATTTTTATAAAACTCATATGGTATACGGTCCATTCCGGGAGCTTTTCCATCTTTCAAATTACCCAATACTGTAATGAATTCATCTATTGTGATCTGTCTATTCAACGTTTACACAGTATACAAGATACTAGGTGCAGCATATATAATAGGGTTGTAGCTCTGCGTTGGATTAAATAAGGTCTGGAAGTGACTTCTAAACGAATCTGTACTAATGGACGCACCTACTATAAAACTTTTGCCACATAATTCACGAGCTAGTTTACACCAAGATTTTGAATCGCTGATCGCCCCCAGTTCTTTTGCCAGAGATTCGAAATAAAGATTTTTTATGCTTCACATAATTCCTTATAGTTTTTGTTTGTTCGTAGGTAATTTGCTCTTTGCAACTTTGGTAAAAGTTCTAAATTTTTCTCTCTCTCATTCAAAACCAAGTTCGATCCTTACTATATTGGATCATTTTTCCAAATTCCCTCTACTCAATCCTCTGCGAAAGTCAAGCTCTACTCTTATAAATAAATATTTAGAGAAATTTTAGAAAATTTAGAGTATTCCACATCTTCGGGGTGCCAGAAACTGTCGTCACGGACAATGGCCCCCAGTTCAAACCCGTGGCTTTCAATCAATTGTTGAAACGTTATGAAATACAACATGTATATACCACCCTATATTCCCATTATTCAACATTTCAGGAAATTTCAACACAGTTTTTAAAACTGAATATAGAGCTCACTATAGTTCAAACAAATCAAGTTTTGTTTTATTAACACCTTTTTATATGTTCCTAATAACAGTACTGTTATATATATATATATATATATATATATATATATATATATATATATATATATATATATAATTCTAGAGACGGGATAACGGAAGGGTAGAAAATGTGCGTAAAATTTGGACTCAAGTGGAAGTTATTCGACTACCACGTCTCTTCGAGGCCAAAAGTAAACAAACACAGTGGGGACGAGAACTTGCGGTTCAGTTGTCTGAAGTTGAATTATTACCAGATGCCACTTGAATAACCATTTGTTTTGTTTTGATAGTGTGCAAGGATAGAAGTTTTCGCTGTCGTGACTTCCTTAATTAGTTGCTTTTCGCAAAATAATCCTCATTTTTGCATTATATTTCTTTTCTGTGGGGACTTGCTGTAACATTTTTCGAAGGATTCCTCTCCAATTTTGGACTGCATGTTAGGCTTAATTAAAAAGGCATCAAGGAATGAATTATCAGCAAGCCGCGATGCTTAATTAGGTATAATCTGACATTCTACACGTATCACCTTTTTGGATAGCTTGGTGATCATAACAGCGCCTTGATTTATATTTTATTTTATTTTTTTATAATTTAAGCAACTTATTGAAGCTTATGAAACAACAAAATTTACTCAGTTAATTGCTTTCTTCTATAATCAAAATGATTTAACAGTTTTCTCGTGATTTGTTATTTACTGAGTTTGCACAAATATTTCATATATATATATATATATATATATATATATATATATATATATATATATATATATATATATATATATATATATATATATATATATATATATATAATAGATTTTTGGAGTTTTATACCGGAAATATGTACATTATGCACGTCGTGATATGATAAAACCAAATAATAAGACATATTTCCCTTTATTATATTAATACTATTTCACATGCATTGCAGGATTAGTTTTTATTAATTTTACCCTAGGTTGGAGATATATGAATTGATCGTTGGGTTAAATTTTTTCTCTAATCCCAAAGAGCTACTTAGACAGAAATAAATTACGGATATGATTTAATTGCTGGGTACCAAAAATAAAGAAAAAAAATTTTAAAAAGTAATATGATATCGTGCGCAACGAACAAAAATTGTGAGTAGAAGTAGAAAAAAAAAGTATTTCTGGTGAACGTAAGAAATGACCCATCTCGCCTGGGCTATTGCAAATAGTTATTTTTCTTGAATTTTATTTTTATCGTGATCCGCATATAATACATCAAGCAACAATTAACATTACATGGTAGTCTTCTTGGATGATGTTTTCGTAAGATCGAGTGAATGAATACTTAATGATAAAATATCTAATAAAACTTAATAAGATAAAGAATTGTAATAATCCCAACAAGGAATCGCTTACCTCGGCGTTGAGACTTACCATAAACTAATATAAACTTTACATAATAAACTACGAGGTATGTCAGTTTATAAATTTTATGAATTTCTCTATCACTCAAGACAAATGATGAGGTGTTAAAAGCCAGCCTTGTTCCTCTCATCCCCACTCTTCTCTCTACACCTAGATACGGACGGTTGTCAGGAATAATAGGGACTATGTCATATAGTATGGGTTCGGCATAGTCACAGGATGGGGTGCGACAGCCCAACAAGCCCTTTGACATCTGTGGGCTGAGGTTGCTTCACCGTCAGGTGTCATATTTCCTATTACTTCTTTCATCATTTTTATCCAGTATTCCTAGTTTTCCTTTTGCGTTCCCTTAGTCTGGAGTTTCGTTTCCAAGAGAGCCCGCAAATCAATTGTCGGGTGAGTGAACCGAAGGAGGAGGGAAGATCCCCCCCCAACCAATCCGACGAGCTTAGCACGGCTAACTAAGCGGGTCCCTCACTTGTTTGGCAATGCAAATCAGCGTACACGGCATTCATTACGCTCACCCAGGTAATCCAGTGAACCTTTCCCTATCCCTGTTGGTTGTGAGCCCAAACTTAGTCAGGCTTCTCACATCCCACCATCCAATTCATGTCTTCGTGCTACCGATTGATGGCAGCATGGGTACATGAATTATCCCATCACAACACCAACAAATATATATATAAAAAGAAATAGCTATATTAAAGGAAATGTAAAATCTTGTATTCCTAAATTAAGTAAAACATCTAAGCGAAGAAAATAATTATTTCACAAAGCAATTTTCTAGACACCTGATCAGCATTATAAGGTGAGTGCACTCAGAGAAGTGTCAAGTTTCCAAGTTCACTCACTGCATAAATGCCGATCAATGAACTTTTTACTAATCAAATATTTTGTAAGCGTAGGCAATTAAATTATGTTCATAATGTAATGAGTATATACATAGATTTACGATAGAAATTAAACTTATGATTAAGCAACTTTTCTATATAAATATCATCAGCAATAAAGACTAAAGTGAGTTCTGATTTAACTGGGAACAAACAAAGTGTTTTATTTTAGTTACCTTAATTTACCTTAATTTACCTTAGAATTTCTGTGTGTAGTGGTTTACGATCCGCTGCATCATTCATCAGAAGCCAAGGTGTAACACCTTGACTTACTCATACGCAGTACTTTTCAAACAGAATTGAACAATTAAAAGAAGGTACCAGTAAACCAAGGACAGATGAAGTGGAAAGAACATCCTCTGAAGATTCTACAAAGCATCATACCAATTGTAAAAATTAGTCCTCAATCAACAATGCAATGAGTCAACCAGCAGAAATTATCAAAATTATCCGCAGACAAAGAGCGGTAATTCAAAGTCTGCACCGTTTGTTATCTAGTCTTGAAAATTTAGACGAAATACAACAGCCAAGAGCATACTACGAGTTAAAACTCAACTTACTTCAAAATTATTGGTCTCAGATAGAAGAGCATAACAATACCATATGGGAACTAGCAGATGACCCCACGTCAACAGAATACAACCCATCAGAATATATTCAGCTTGAAGAAGTTGTGCAAACTAAATTGGTACAGTTGTCGGCAAAACTAGAGAAGCAGAACCAGCCATCAGCATCTTCTATTCAAATTGCAACTACCAACGCAGTACTACAATTACCAAAAATTACTTTGCCTAAATTTGACGGGATGCAAAGTGGCGACAATTCTTCGACCTATTTTCCCAAATGGTTCATAACCAAGCCTTAAATAATTGCCAAAAAATGTGGTACCTGAAGATGAACCTGGCAGGAGAAGCTGAAAAGTTGATCAGACACTTCAGTTTATCTGAAAAAAATTGCAATGCTGCCTGGAAGCTTCTTCTAGAAAGATACGAAAATACGAGATTGCTAGTCGCTGCTCTTATAAATAAACTGGTAAATCAACCATCTCATGCTACAGATGCACCATCTGCTACATCAATCAAATCAATGCACGATATCGCCCAAGCATGTTTATTGGGGCTAGAAAATTTGGGAGTGCCAACAACCAACTGGGATCACTTGCTGCTACACATCCTATACAAGAAACTAGATAGAGGCACACACACGCTCTATGAACAATCATTAATAAATCCAAAGGGCCTTCAGTCAGCAAAACATTTTCTCGAATTTATTGAAACACGCTTTCAGTCCCTGGAAGCCTTGGGCCATAAAGGCAAGAAATCAGAGGGAAATGGAAGGATTCAAGAAGTCCTAAGAAGTTATCACTGCCCAGACTTGAGTTGTGCGCAGCCAAACTAGGAGCAGAACTTCTACAACGAGTAAAGAGATCTTTAAAATTCAAACAAGCAGCAAGTTATCTCTGGTGTGACTCAGAAATCGTGCTAGATTGGATCAACTCTACATCTACCTCTTATCAGACCTTTGTAGGAAACAGAATAGCTGCGATTCAAACAATTTCTCTTCCCCAACAGTGGAGACATGTCAAATTAGAAGACAATCCAGCGTATATTCTCTACAGAGGCCTATCACCGGAAAAATTAAGTTCCTGTAATATCTGGTTTTATGAACCACTTTTTTACACCTCCACCCTAAACCAAAGTGTCTGAATGTGATCTGGAAAGAAAACGAGCAACACTCTCTATAACTATAGCGAAAGATGAAGACAATAATGTACATTTCATCGAAAGAATTGATCATCAAAATTCATTTCAAAGACTTAAACGAGTAACTGGATACGTTTTAAGATTCGTCTCAAGGTCCAGATCTAAACAAAGACAACCAACAACGTCATCGACGACATCAACGTTCACTGCTTCAGAACTAGATGAAGCTCTATTCACCATCATCAAACTCATGCAACAAAAGGAATTTCAAGAAGACATTCGTTGGCTTCTGCGATACAAAGAAGTATCCAAATCAAGCCCACTAGCCACGCTGGCACCCTTCCTGGACTTAAAAGGGATCATACGAGTCGGAGGACGACTTGAGGATTCTGGACTTACGTACGACTCGAAACATCCAATGGTACTGCCACATTCGCACAAACTAACAAAGCTCATCATGTCAGATTATAACAAAGAGAACTATCACACAGGACCACAAGGACTTCTATCAGCAATTCGACAACGTTTTTGGCCCATAAAGGGAAAGAGTATTGCGCGTTCAATAGTTCAACATTGTATTCAATGCGCTAGCAACAGGCCGAAATTGATGACACAAATAATGGGCAATCTATCAGCAGCCAGAGTTCAGCAAGCACGACCCTTTATCAACAGTGGGGTCGACTTTTGTGGACCCATCTGGATTCATTTTAAAGTCAAAGGAAAACGACCACATAAGGCGTATGTGGCAATATTCTGCTGCTTCGCAACCAAAGCTGTCCACCTCGAGGTTGTGAGTGATATGACAACAGAAGCGTTTATCGGAGCATTAAAACGTTTCATAGGCAGACGTCGACATTGCCGCAACTTATACTGCGATAACGGCACCAATTTTGTAGGCGCAAGAAATCAGCTAGCAAAATTGACAACAAGGGCAAGAAAAAATTACTTCCATGTGCAGCCAGAAGGAAATCGACTTCCATTTCATTCCCCCGCGCTCTCCTCATTTTGGCGGGTTGTGGGAGGCTCTTGGTTGGAACAATATCTTCAGTTTTATTGACATATGAAGAGCTTGAAACATCTCTAATTGATGTGGAGGCAATTCTCAATTCTCGTCCACTAATTCCCCTGATCCTAACGATCTCGGTGCTCTAACACCTGGACACTTATTGATAGGAGGACCATTGACAGCATCAATTGATTCGCAAGCAAAACCATTAAAGACTTAACTGCTGAAAAGTTTTGAATTAGTCCACCATATAAAACAACAATTTTGGAAACGTTGGTCGCTAGAGTATCTAAAGGAATTACAGTATCGGAGTAAGTGGAAGCACCAATCACCGAATGCAAAACCAGGTATGCTGGTCATCTTAAAGGAAGAAAATACACCTGTACAGCAATGGCCACTAGGCAGAATTGTAAAGATTCACAAGGGAAAGGATGGTTATGTACGAGTGGCAGACGTGAGCACCGCTACAGGAACATTACGAAGACCCATACATAAGTTAGCTCCACTCCCTCTGGAGAAAGACATTGACAATGAAAGGGAAACACCGCAAGATGGCCATACACAAACAAGATACAAGACACAACGGCTAAACTTGCAGAAACGACCAAACGATGATCCAGACATTGTAAAACCATCTCCTGTAATGCCACCGAAAAGAACAAGGACTTCATTGGGAACACCTCTTCTTACGTTATTATTAACTGTCTTCTGCATGGTTCCATTTGTTAGAAGTGACCTGATCGAAATTACTCAATTCAAGCCACAATTAGGCATACACTTCGAGGATCTTGGAGCTACAAACCTAATAACATCGCACTGGAACCTAATTGTTTATTACAACCTACACCCATATTGGATGGAGCTTGGCATCCTGGAAAACGGAACCAAGGCACTCAAAATTCTTTGCGACCAAGAGCGCATTTCGACAAATTATATCTTAATATGAACATCTTCAAAATGAGGTAAATACTGGAAATGAACTGCTCTCGCCTCAGTTAAATCCAAATCCAGGTCGACAGAAGCGTGGAGCATTCAATATAGTGGGAAATGTTTCCAACGCTCTTTTCGGAGTACTGGACCAGCAATATGCAGAGGAGATATCGAAACGATACAATCCATTAACAATAATGAAGAACACCTGATGACCTTATTAAAAAACCAAACTTCGGTTATTGATTCAACTATTAACATCGTCAGAAAGGATCAATCAGCAGTAAAACAAAAATTCGACTCCTTAGATGACTACATCATTCAAATACCGAATCGTCTAAATCAACTTGATGAGCAGAATAGTACAATACGAGCACATCGACAATTCATGTCACTAGCATTACAGATGAGCCTAGTCACCACAAATCTGCAACACATACAAGCTTTAATAATTGATGTTATCACTGACACAAATCACGGAAGAATAAATCCTCTCTTGGTAACACCCAGCCAGTTGCAGCAAGCCGTATCAATAATAAGAAATAATTTACAATCAACACTTAGACTACCAACTCATCAAGACAACATCTTGGAATTATACAAATTGATGAACGTAAAGGGCAGAGTCACTCAAGATCATGTTATATTTCAAATTAAGATCCCTCTAGTCAACTGGGAAACTTTCGATTTGATGAGGATCTTTCCCATTCCGGTTTCGATTAATAATTCGTTAGGCGCTATACAACCTCACGCTCCCTTCTTGGTAATATCGCAACATCGAGATCGTTTTTATCCAATCACAGAATTGGAACTTTCGACATGTACTACGATAGAAGAAAAAACACACCTTGCAGACAAATACATCCGATATATGATCGAGGTGCGACTATATGTGCATGTGAAATGAATTTTTTGAACAACGATCCAAGAATCGAACACTGCAAATTTACCCAGACGCTAGACCACCAGATTTGGTCACAATTAACTAACGCCAATCAATGGACGTTTGCGGTTAATGGCAATACTTCGATTAATGTTGCATGTGACAACCAAATGTTCTCCAAGACAATAAATGGAACTGGGTTATTAAAAATGTAGCCTCAATGTACAATAAAAGAGGAACTGGTCACGATACATGGGCATCGTCTATTCACAACTGACATCAAATCATCTTACACGGTCATGGGCGTATCAATGGACCACTTACCTGCAGCAAGGTCTCCACTAACTACCCAACACGTCACTGCATATCACCCTCAATTAGATGAGTTGCTGGAGTTACATGAGCGCATCACAAATCTGAAGCTCGATCGCTTACCTGAGCGAATCCAAAATAACACCATACACCAATTTTCAATCAGCTACCTTACACTCTGTGCGGTACTACTTGTTGGCATATACCTAGTCTGGAAACATGGATCTCAGAGCTGCAAGACGAAGCCACGACCTACACCTAGTCCAAGGCAACATATCAACCAAATCCACCAAATTTGAACCAGGGTTCAACGCGGGGCAGGATGTAAAATCTTGTATTCTTAAATTAAGTAAAACATCTAAGCGAAGAAAATAATTATTTCACAAAGCAATTTTCTAGACACCTGATCGGCATTATAAGGTGAGTGCACTCAGAGAAGTGTCAAGTTACCTTAATAACAAACTTTCCCTTTCAGAATTTCTGTGTGTAGTGGTTTAAGATCCGCTGCATCACTCATCAGAAGCCAAGGTGTAACACATTGACTTACTCATTTTAACAAGGAACAAAATAGTTCTTTTACAGCAAACTTATTGCAGTTATGTTGAATTGAATTGAATGTTCGATATATATATATATATATATATATATATATATATATTGTTACACTTTCAGGATCCAGGATTCACTTTGCGTAGTTTGATATCGACAAAGTCTAAATATAAGCAATACAGCGACTCGGATAAAATTTCTGTTATACAAAATAGCTACAAGATGACTGGCAACCCTAAACGTCTTTGATTGAAACTGACCTAACTCACACAAAGATTCTGTCGGCAAACAAAATTGTATTGGCTCCTGTACCACATTTAATTTATTTATTTATTTATTTATTTATTTAATTAAGCTTAATACAAGCTATAACATAATAATAATACTAATACTACAAGCTATACTAGATGATAAATGATGGAATTATAAATAAATTGAAAAAGCTACAATATCAGCTCTCATTAAGGAACAAACTGGCTGGAAGGAAAACGAATTAAGAAATGCGATCAGGATGGACGGGGTCGAGATATAAGGATTTGTGAAGGGATGATTTACTCAGATGGAAGTCAAAGGAGGAAAGGTCGTTGACTTTTCGAAGCATCCTGGTAATTGGCTCGCTTTGACCGTAGTTTGTGCGATGGCGGTCGAGTCGGAAAAGGGGAGTGGACCTAAGGTTGCGGGGATTAGTATAGATGGGTAAAGATTGCAGGATTGAAGGGCAGTCTATGGCTCCACTTAATAGCTGATGAATGAAGAGAATGTCAGAAACATCACGACGTTTACTTAAGGGTTGTAAGTCAATCAGTTTCAGACGGTTTTCATAGGGTGGAAGGTTGAATCTGTCTGCCCACGGGAGATCACGTTGAGCGAAGCGAACGAACCTACGCTGGACGGATTCAATCCTATTGATATGGGTTGTTTGTGAAGGTGACCATACCTGGCTGGCAAATTCAAGGAGAGGTCTAACGAAAGAGATATAGAGAGATTTGGAAACATATGGATTGGAGAACTCTCTAGACTAGCGCATCACAAACCCTAGCGCGGAGTTAGCTCTGTTAATTATGCTGTCAATATGAGAACGGAAGTTGAGTTCACTATCACAGATTATTCCAAGGTCACACAAAGAGGTAACAATAGGGACCGGTACATCGGTTAGCATGTAAACTCTCGGGGTGGTGGTAAGACGCTTGCGGGAATAAGAGATGGACTGGCATTTGGAGACATTGAGTTCAAGAAAGTTTTTCATGCACCACGTGGTGAAGGAATCGAGATCTTTTTGCAGGAGAAGAGAGTCGGTTGTGGAGGAGATATGTTTACTTATTTTCATGTCATCAGCATAAATGGACAGCTCTGAGTGATTGATGACGCATTCAACATCATTTATTGTAAGGATGAAGATCAGTGGACCGAGGTGGCTGCCCTGGGGGACGCCGGAACGAGCGACAATAGGGTTAGAAATGGATGAACTGAAAAGAGCATTGTAGCGACGGTTGTTGAGGTAGGATTGAATCCAGGAGATGAATCGGGAGGGGAAGCCTGGGCGATCAAGTTTGAACAAGATAACATTATGGGAGATCTTGTCGAAGGCTTTACTAAAATCGGTGGCAATAACATCAACGTCTTTACCGTTTTCCAGAGCACATAGTGTCTTGGAGACGAAGTCAGTAAGATTGGTGGTAGTAGATCTTCTTTTGAGAAAGCCATGCTGGGAGAGGGAGAAGATAGACTTACAGTGGAAGAACATGGAGTCATAGACCAATTTTTCGAATAGTTTAGGTATGGATGATAATTTAGCGATGGGTCTGTAGTTGGACACATCGTTTTTGCAACCTTTTTTGAAGATGGGAATAATATACGAGTTTTTCCATAATTGAGGGAAAACCCTTTGAGTGACCGAGAGGCGGAATAGCAAGGTAAGGGGTTGAATTAGATGCGTGGCACACTTTTTAGAACGATGGCCGGAATGCCGTCAGGACCTGGGTTGAAGTCGTCCTCAAGCCCGTTGATACTGGCGGCGATTAGTTCGGAATCAGGGTCGAAAGACGTAAACGACGTTTGAGTGCATTTGTCCAAGAATGAGAAGTAGTTAAGGTCAAGTTGTCGGGAATTGTCGCTGAAAGATTTACTGACGAAGTTTGCAAAGAGGTTGGCGATAACTTGAGGATCAGATGAAGAGGTATTCTCAAGCTTTAGGGTAGAGGGGTAACCATTGGATTTCTTCTTGGAATTAATAAAGTGATAAAAAGGCTTGGGGTCGGATATGAGGCTAGTTTCCATCCGTTGGAGATACTCATGGTAGAGGGTATCACAACGTTCGGAAAAAGAGATATAAGCAGATAGGTAGGAAGAATAGTCAGACTCGGTTTGGGATAGAAGAAAAGTTTGCCAACGTTTATTCCTCCTGTTGCGGAGAGAGCGTAATTCTTTGTCGTACCATACGGGGGATGAGGAGTAGTTTTTACGAGGAAAAAGGGGAATAGATTGTGCAAGACAAGCGTATATTTCCGAATAGAACGCTTCTATAGCAACGTCGACTGGAAGATGTTGAGGGATAGTGCCAATGTTAGAGTTGAGGAGTAAGTGATTTAATTTTTCAAAGTCGCCCTTGCGAAAATTGAAGGAAAGAGAAGACTCGGAGCTTGAAAGGGTATGAGGGTGTTCGTAGGAGAAAACGAGGAAGAGGGGAGGATGGTGACGATCGAGAGAGGAGAGGAGATGGTTGCTTTCCACGACAACCGAGTTAACTGGGTCTGGGTCATGCGTGTGTTAAAACTCGAAAAGAACCAGCTGGTAAAGAAACTGCAAAAGTTAATGTGACGTGCCGATAGTGAAATGGTGTGAACGTGTCGTGATGTGCGCTTTTCTCAATTTATTTATTTATTTATTTAAGCTTAATACAAGCTATTACGTAAAAAAATACAAAAATAAAAAATAAAATATAAGCTATAACTTAATACTAATTCAACAGACTATAATAAATGAATAATAAGAATAAATACATAAAAGGTATAAGCTACAATATGAGCTATATATATTGATTAATAGCAGAGGGCGTAAGGAAGAAGAATTAAGGTAGGCGATCAGGATCAAGATGGGCGGGGTCAAGATATAGGGCTTTGTGGAGTGATGATTTACTCATATGGAAGTCAAAAGAGGAAAGGTCGTTGACTTTTCGTAACATCCTGGTAATTGGCTCGCTTTGACCGTAGTTTGTGCGATGGCGGTCGAGTCGGAAAAGGGGAGTGGACCTAAGGTTACGGGGATTGGTATAGATGGGTAAAGATTGCAGGATGGAGGGGCAGTCTATGGCACCAGTTAATAATTGGTAGATGAAGAGAATGTCGGAAACATCACGACGTTTGCTTAGCGGTTGTAAGTCGATCAGTTTCAGACGGTTTTCATAGGGAGGAAGGTTGAATCTGTCAACCCACGGAAGATCACGTAGAGCGAAGCGAATAAACCTGCGCTGGACAGATTCAATCCTATTAATATGAGTTGTTTGTGTAGGGGACCATACCTGGCTGGCATATTCAAGGAGAGGTCTAACGAAGGAGACGTAGAGAGATTTGGAAACATAAGGATTGGAGAACTCTCTAGACCAGCGCTTCACAAACCCTAGCGCGGAGTTAGCTCTGTTAATTATGCTGTCAATGTGGGAACGGAAATTGAGTTCACTATCACAGATTATTCCTAAGTCACACAAAGAGGTAACGATAGGGACTGGTACGTCGGTTAACATATAGACTCTCGGGGTGGTGGTAAGACGCTTGCGGGAATAAGAGATGGACTGGCATTTGGAGACATTGAGCTCCAGAAAGTTTTTCATGCACCATGTGATGAATGAATCGAGGTCTTCTTGCAGGAGAAGAGAGTCGGTAGTGGAGGAGATATGTTTGATTATTTTCATGTCATCGGCATAGATGGACAAATCTGAGTGTTTGATGACACATTCAACATCATTTATTGTGAGGATAAAAATCAATGGACCAAGGTGGCTGCCCTGAGGGACGCCGGAACGAGCGACAATAGGGTTAGAAATGGATGAACTGAAAAGAATATTGTACTGACGGTTGTTGAGGTAGGATCGAATCCAGGAAATGAATCTGGGGGGGAAGCCTAGGCGATCGAGTTTGAACAAGATAACGTTATGGGAGATCTTGTCGAAGGCTTTACTAAAATCGGTGGCTATAACATCAACATCTTTACCGTTTTCCAGGGCACATAGGGTTTTAGAGACGAAGTCAGTGAGGTTGGTGGTTGTAGATCTACCTTTCAGGAAGCCATGCTGGTAGAGTGAGAAGATAGACTTACAGTGGAAGAACATGGAATCATAGACCAATTTTTCGAATAGTTTAGGTATGGATGATAATTTAGCAATGGGTCTGTAGTTGGACACATCGTTCTTGCAACCTTTTTTGAAGATGGGAATAATATACGAATTTTTCCATAATTGAGGGAAAACCCCTTGAGTGACCGAGAGACGAAAAAGCAAAGTAAGGGGTTGGACTAGATGCATGGCACACTTTTTCAGAACGATGGCCGGAATGCCATCAGGACCTGGGTGAAAGTCGTCCTCAAGCCTATTAATACTGGCGGCGATTAGTTCAGGATCAGGGTCAAAAGATGAAAACGACGTTTGAGTGCATTTGTCCATGAATGCAAAATAGTTAAGGTCGGGTTGTAGAGAATTGTCGCTGAAAGATTTACTGAAGAAGTGTGCAAAGAGGTTAGCGATAACCTTAGGATCAGATGAAGAGGTATTCTCGAGCTTTAGGGTGGAAGGGTAACCATTGGATTTCTTCTTAGAATTAATAAAGCTATAAAAACGCTTGGGGTCGGATATGAGGCTAGTTTCCATCCGTTGGAGGTACTCATGGTAGAGGGTATCACAACGTTCAGAAAAAGAGGTATAAGCAGATAGATAGGAAAAATAGTCAGACTCAGTCTGGGTTAGAAGAAAAGTTTGCCAACGTTTATTTCTCCTGTTGCGAAGAGAGCGCAATTCTTTGTCGTACCATACGGGGGATGAGGAGTAGTTTTTACGAGGAAGAAGAGGGATAGATTGTGTAAGACAAGCGTGTATTTCCGAGTAGAACGCCTCTAAAGCAACGTCAACTGGGAGATGTTGAGGGATATCCCCAATATTAGAGTTGAGGAGCAAGTGATTTAATTTGTCAAAGTCGCCTTTACGAAAATTGAAGGATAAAGAAGACTCGGAGCCTGAAACGGCATGAGGGTGCTCGTAGGAGAAAACGAGGAACAAAGGAGGATGGTGACGGTCGAGGGAGGAGAGAAGATGGTTGCTTTCTGCGACAGCCGAGTTAACTGGGTCTGAAGAAAAGATTAAGTCTAATTGTCTGTCCAGGAAGTTCCTGACTCCGCTTACTTGAAAGAGACCTGAAACGGAGAGCTGATCGGTAAAGAAGGCTTCTTTGGCCGAAGACGCGTTAAGGGGGACAAAGTGAGAACAGTCCTCGGACAATGACCATTGGATACGGGGGAGGTTAAAGTCACCCAATAAAATAAATTCATCGGACGCGCTAGCGTTCTCTAGCAGGGTATCGATCGCTTCGATTATGGGCTCGTAGGCGTCAAGTGGTTGAGAGGGACGAATGTAACAACAGAGAATGTACAGAAGGCACTTATTTAGTGCTATTTTTATACATACAAATTCTGATATTGTAGAGTCGGAGGTCTTTAGCAGGGTGGCATCATAACGGTTGTGAGCAGCTATGAGAACCCCGCGACCTGGTGGCTCATTGGTGCCTATACAACCGTCAACACGGAAAATGGTATAGTTTGGAGGGAATAGTTCGTTGTCGAGAATTCCGGGTGTTAGATTGGTTTCAGTTAAGGCAAAGATATCGTGCGGGAATTTGTGAGAGTTAAGGAAAATATTTGTTGTTTTTGTACGAAGTCCTCTTACGTTCTGGTAATAGACCGACAAGCTGTTGGGGAGAGGATCTTGATCGGAAACCGCGGGTGCAATAGAGGGGAAGTCAGATATAGGGAAATCAAGGGGGTTAGGAACGAAAGTAGTTTAAGGAGTCGTTACGACTTTTTTGAAGATGGGAAATACGGCGAGAACTCACGTACGCAGCATAGGTAGATAGATCTTCTGAAACCTTATGGGAAGGTATGTTGAATGATTCATGGTATTTAGTGAAGAGTTGGAGTAAAACTGATGGGTCTGTGGGCAGGCCTTCTTGTTGTATACTTAACATGACGTTGGTGCTCGTTTTACCTTCAACACAGACGGAGTTCGGTTTGTCGTGGAGATAGGCTAGAAATAGACGTACGTTGTCATAAATGCGACGGTCCCGTAAACGGGACAAGAGGTATCGTCCATCGCTAGAATCAGCAGAACGCAAAGTCAATTTAACTGTAGGTGGGAGAAGGGGATCGATAAATGAATGATGTTCGGATAACGGAGTTTTGGCTGACGGAATGGGCGGGTTAACGGAGGTAGAAGTTGATTGAGACGGGGCGACAGTGTAGGAGGATGACGGCATGGAATTAGGTGGGCATGCGGAGGAAGTAGCGGGTGCAAGATTTGGCGTAGATAGAGGAGAGGTGGGACAGACGGAAATCGGAGCAGAGGTGGTGGAGTGGTCGGAAGAGGTTGGCTTGAGGTTAGGAGGGCACGCGGAAGAAGTTGGGAGTGCATGGTTAGGTGGGTGCGCTGGACATACGGAACTCAAAACAGTATTGGTTGGGTTGACGGTTGGAATGGACGTGTTCGAGGGCTTCGGTGTAACTGGAACAGGGGGGTTAAGGGTGTGAGAATATATAAAGTTGGGATACTTGACTGGAGTACTTAGATTAAAATTTGGAAATACTCCCATTTTGAACTGCCAATTGGAGTTAGGATCACTAGCTTTAGGATTAATGGTGAGATGTGTGGAAGAGTGAGGAGTGATCATGTTGTTACTAGTTCTAAGATTCTTATGGTTAGAGTGAATGCTAAATTTAGGTATGGGAGAAGGTCGTTTGGGGTAGTTAGTGAGGTTAGGTTTTTTAGTGTTTAATTTAGGGTTAGGTATAGTGGGCTTAGGGTTAAACTTAACGTACTTCCTAGTCCACTTAGAAATTGTGATGTTCCCGAGAGTGAAGAATTTGCTGGAGGGGTTACTGATGAGCCAGACATATTTGTTTGGGATGGAGATCTTGAAGTTGCTGGATTTCTCTGCGTCTGACGAGAGTAACTTCAGGCAGCTAACGGGGGTGAATCCAAAATTTCGGGAAAAAAAACTGTGGGCCCAGGAATCGTTGGCGTTATGAGGTGCACCCTTTAGAAGGAATGGAGTTGTGCTTGATAAAGATGAATGTTTACTGCCTAGCCTTTTTAGTCTCTGCTCCCATTCCGATACTGTCCAGGTGGTGCCAAGTTTGTTGATCGTAAATGTGGTGGAAATTGGTTGGGATGACACTGGCGGAGATACATTGATGGCAACATCAGCAACCTTCTCTATAACGGGCTTGACCAAACCAGCAAGAGCATCAACATCTGAGGCAGGCTGCACCGAGGAGGAATGCGGAGGAATCACATTCACGGTGGATTGAGGCGGAACTGCGGAGGTTGCATCCCGGAGAGTGGAACAGTCCCCATCAGAAGAGGTAGGTCCAGAAGAAGAAGAATTCTCTATAACGGGCTTGACCAAACCAACAGGAGCATCACCATCTGAGGCAGGCTGCACCGAGGAGGAATGCGGAGGAATCACATTCACGGTGGATTGAGGCGGAACTGCGGAGGTTGCATCACGGAGAGTGGAGCAGTCCCCATCAGAAGATGTAGGTCCAGAAGATGAAGAATTCAAACCAGAAGCATCTGTGGTGTCAGACCGAGGAAGAGAGGGGCCGAGATAGCTTTTTGTGGATAAACTCTTAATATCACAGCTGACTGAGCCAATTAATTCAGAGTTCTTCACTATGGCTGTTGAGCACGAATCCAGATCCCGCTTGACGTACCGGACACCACGCCGAATGTCGTCTAAGATTGGCATGATAGGTTCCGCAGGTTGGCCGATGGAAGGTGATGGTGATCCAGCGCGGAGGTCATCCAAGGAAGCGACCAGGCCGCTCAGCTTTAAGGAAAGCTCACAAATCCTGCTTGAAAGAAGCGATGAGTCGTTAGTCAAACGCTCAGCGATCTTAAGCAGCTTGTCCAGTTTTAAGTTTAGACTAGCGCAGTCATCGGACAAAATTTGAAGTCCAGCAAAATTTGTGAAGATCTCGTTGACCTTATCGGCGATGTAGGATTGATCCGTGGAGAGCGTAGAAACGACTTCCTTCATGAGCCGTAAGACGTGACAGGGCCTAATGTTGGAGCACTCTTTACATGTAGAAAGACCACGTGAAAGACAGGTGCTATGAAAAACACCTCCGCAGATGCCATCACAGGTAACACCATTGTTTAGCAATTCATTAGAGCATGACTTGCAAAGGGCCATTTTGTGCGTGAAGATTTGGTCGGAAATATTTAACAATAAAAAGATAAACAAAAGGCTTTACACCAGGTTGCAGTAATACCAGATTAAAACAAAATAAACAAACTGAGTCACTTCCGTTTGAAAAACAAAAATATTTCCCGGCACTGTAAAAAGCGAAAAAATTAACTGAGTCACTTACAAAATAGCGGCCAGTTGAAAATAAGGTCACTGACAAAAATGTAAACAAGGAGAAACTGTGTCAGGTAAGTTATTGACCGGGAAAGAGTGGCACTCAATTTTGCTGAGACACGCACAAAACACACGAAACGAAAATACTGCGAAGAAATTGAACTGAGTGAGGAGCGATCACGCAACGCGTCCGATCGATTAGGCGGTAATTGGAAGACTCAATATATCGGACACACACTTATGCGGAGCGAACTTAGTTTGGTTTGGTTGAAACATAAGCACAAGATGAGGGCTTATGTATGCGAGTTTGTGACCGGGCCGGGAGGAACTGAAACTGGTGTAAACAAACAACAATCTCCGGCAACAACAGAAGTGCGTGCGCGATAAGCGTAAACTGTTTCGGTCGTGTTTTATAGTTCGTCGCGAATTTCCAGTAAAGTTTTGTGTTTGCCGTCGACGAGTGGATTGTTTTTCGTTTACCTGTGCCAAGAGAGTGAAGTGACGTGTGAAGTGCAAAAAATTTTACTCGAAACTTAAAAGTGCCGTGATGAAGTAATTAGTGCGACGATTTTGTTTAGAGTGTTCCAGAGGATGACTTTTATTTACAATTTACGGCGAGTTGCATCCCGAGTAAATTAGTTGGGAAAACCTGAGAGAGCAGTAATTAAATTAAAGGTCTGCTCCTTGGGTTTTCTGTACTATTATGTTCAATTTCCACAAAGTGCAATGTACTCAGGTATTTCCGGAGAAAAAAAGTCTTACTTCGAGGTATCACAGGCAAATCGGAATTTTTCTGTGTGACGACAAATATCCGCTGGATCCAGGAAGGATGAACTTTGGCCCTGGTTTTAAAACGGCGACGTCTCTTCTTTGAAGTCCTGAATTTAATAAATTTAAACTGTTCCAATTAAAATTGTGGAAGAAATCCAACCCTTTTTACACCTAACCTCTATTTCTGTTTTATCCTGCTGGCGTAATGTTTTTATTTATTTTAGGCACAAAAGCAATGCAGAGGAAAAGAAAAGAAAATTATAGCATGCAGAGTCCCAGCGAGGACTGAATAGAAAGAATTGGCCACTTACAGGAAGAAGGCACGTGCTGTCCAGAGAATTTTTGGTCGAGATGCTCAAATCCAGCACACCAAGGAATCTCACTTTCGGCAGGTAAAATTTTATAAAATTCAATTTGTTCACCAACAATTTCTTTTTATTTATTCTCTTGAGTTCACAATTACTTTTTTTTTTCAAGATGTTCACACTTCGATTTACAAGACGGAAAATTCACCACACAAAATCAAAACCAGCCTTGCTTGTCGGAAAAAGGTGGCAGTGTACTGCCAGTAAGAATTTAGTACTTGGCGCGTTCTGCGTATTGTAAGTAACCAGTTACCTTTTTTACAAATTCATTAGTCGAGCGAATAGTAACCTTTTTTACTTTTTAGGATAAAATTATGAGGAATACGAGATTCCGGCTAGCAGCAAGATTGGCTTTTGGTGAGTACAGTTTCATTTCATTTAAAATTTAACAATTATTACTAACAATTTTGTTATATTGAAATATTTAAATAATTTTCTTTTACTAATAATTAACCATTGAGATTTATAAGTAGTTATGATTCAAACCCGTTACACCGCTCCCTCCATGAAAGTAAAAGCTGTCCTCAGCTGTAGGGTCCTCATTGCAAGGCCAAAGAGAAAATCTTCCAAGTTCGTGGTTGATCATCTCATTTAGCAGGATGTGAGTTTTAACTGTAGATGTCTATTATAATAAAAAGAGTATTAATAAGATAGATAAAAATAGAAAAATATATCGATAGCTTAAATCTTCGTAATATACTCGTGTATTTTCAATCGTTTGATGTTTTATTGCTCGATTCGACGGTTTCCATACGTTTATGTGATATAGGCAATCCGACTGATGATACAAACCAATAAGCCCGAGATGCATTTCCTCCTCGTCTTTAGCTGCTTCGGTCTTACTTGGTCGAGGAAGAGGTTTTTTAGGAGGGCGCCTCTAACTCGCCCTTTCTTGGATTTGCTTTTATGCTTTTGACTTTCCTAATCTCTATCATTGCTTTTGTGTTACATTTCTATTCGAGGTTGGTAGGGTGCTAATCTGTTTCGGTGTACAACAAGGGTCTTCTTACTTTTCTCCTTCGTCACACGATAGTTGACATCGCCGATTGCTGACATAATATTGTAAGGTCCTTCCCAATTTCGCTGTAATTTCGGGCATTTCCCTTTTCTTCTTTTTGGAGCGTACAACCACACCTGATCTCCTTCCTTGAACGGATTAGCCTTTGCGGACAAGTCGTAGTGTTCTTTCATCCGTCTACTACTGCTATGGAAATTTTCTCTGACTTGTTTATGAACGTTGTGTAGCTTGGTGATAAGTCTTGACACATAGGTATTAGTTGTCGTTGGTTCGTTCGGAATTTCGCCGATATAGAGGTCCATGGGTAGCCTTAGCTCTCTCCCAAGCGTAAGCATTGCTGGGGTTTCCTTCGTACTTTCGTGCACCACAGAGCGATAGGCGAGCATAAGTAGAGGAATAGTTTCGTTCCAATATTAGCTATTCTTGCGTAGACTCGGCCGTTTGTACAACTTGTAAGCGTCGGAAACACTTCGAGATTAGCAGGTAATTTAGAGAGTGGCGTGAGAAGTACATTGGCATCCTTTAGTAGCGTAGTAGATAGATTAGTGACCAACTCACTATGTGCTGGTAAGGATAACTCATCCATCGTCTGCGCTGTGTATACTGGATATGATACTGGATTAAGCGTCAGCACCTTTCCCGACAGAGTGATTTCTCCGGTCTTTAAATCCAAATTACATCCATGCCGCAGTAGGAAATCCATTCCCAGGATGCAGTCATCAAAGATTTCTGCCATGTAAGCGGGATGAATCGTGACAAAATGTGATATCTCGATGTTAAGCTTAGCGACGTTTTCTGCAGGAATCACTTCTCCACTTACGCTCCGGATAACTGCCTTAGAAGGTAGCAGCTCGAAATGTTGGTTGCTTTGGGCAATTATTCTAGGATGACAGATAGTCTGCGTCGCTCCCGTGTCTATAAGTAGGCGACAAGGAACTCCTCCAATTCTACCATTAAGCCATAAATGGTTGCTAGTTGTGGTCAGAGCGAATGAGACGTTGATAGTATCAGGGGCTTCCGTTTCCACTGACTTATGCCCCACGAAATCAGTGGACATTAATTTAAAGGGTCACTAATTGATGGCAAGACGTCGAAATTAATTGTTTGGTTCTGCGGTAAACATTGATTCACTTCGGATTCAGAAATAGAAGGCTTTTTCTCGTACTTTTTTGACACATCAATGTTTGTTCTGCTGGTAGGCTGTGCGAAATGAGACTCGGTGATCACAGGATGGACGTTCAAAGCTTTGGGTGATCTCGAAGTTCTAACTACGTCAAATATTACCTCCGTGCCTTCTTGTAGAATTTTAGCAGCTTTATTGAGGGAGCTTGCATGGAAACATACTTCGTTGCCGTTGTCTAAGCGTTTTAGAAATCCATAACGTTGTCGTCAGTTGTACCATTTTACTTTCCCTAAAATGTCTTGTTCCATTAGCTCTTGGGTACTCTTTACAGGCTGACGATCTACTCGACTTATAGGAATATGTTGTGACGACTTAGCTGCGGAGCAAAACCTGATTTGTGCTCCTTCAAATCAGGCGTGATCCTTTTCCCGACCGCTTTGGTTGCTTTTGTCGATGTGCCTCCGACGACTAAGGCGGGCAGCGTCTCGAGTAGCTTCAACACGCGTAGCGTGAGCCAGAGCGGCTTCCAGGGTATTCGGTTCGAAATCTCTTACTCGTTGCTGAATGTCTACGTCGGCGAGTCCGTCTAAAAATTGGCCTAAGGCTATTCGGTTTCTGGCTTTTTCTGGACAGTCGCTAAAAGAGAGATATACCAACCTTTGTAAATCTGTAGCAAATTCGGACAAGTTTTCGTTGGGTTCTTGTGTTCTAGCTCTTAATTGGCAATGAGCCACTGACTGGCGGTATTCATTACTGAATCTTTCGGAAAGCGCCTGGCTTAGCAGTTCGTAGTTACTTCGAACACGTTCCTCTTACGTGTCATAGAAATTAAGAGCTGTTCCTCTAAGATGAGGTGCAAGATACAAAGCTTTTTATTCAGCAGACCAAGCATTTGCACGAGCGACGGCTTCAAAGTGGCGTTTATACACAACCCACGGCTCCTCTCCATCCTAGTCCCTTGGGAGAAGTCTGATGCGTGTAGGTGGGACGAAAGAGTTTGCAAATGCATTTAATTGTTGGTTACCATATGGCTCGTAAACTGCTGTTGACATGCAAGGCATTGTAATAGCTGGGGTAGTAGGAATCGGAAAGTGCGTCATCGAATTGGGGTATTCAACAACAGGAATATTAATATCGCGAGCTGATGAAGTCTGTGGCCTTATACTAACGTGCGCCGAATTCCGGACAGATGTGTTTGGCTGTGAAGTAGACTGAGTCTGCGTGTGAAATATGTCTGCAGGTGCACTGCTGTAAGGTAGTGGACTCGATAAAGCACCAGCTTGTGATGTCGACGGTGGGCATCGGCACATACAGGAGCTAGCAGTAGCGATCTTGTCTGTAGAAGGAGGATTCTGGGTAGCCTGATGATGACTTAAGAGGTCGAAACGCGTTGCTCATCCTAAATTCGAAAAATAAAATTTTTGTAGAAAAAGCAAGTGTTTTTTTCATCACTTAAAGTATTTTTAGTGATTATGTTCGTGAAAACCGAAAAATTCTACCAAGTGCCGTCGAGAAACTCTGTTTGCTTTCTTAAAGAGGATTCTGGGCTTTTTCATGAGAGCTTTTTGTGCCGAACGAGTAATTAGAGCTTCTGGGTTCGTCCGGTGCTTCAGATATGGCACTAAACGTTTTAGTATTGGCCGAATTACTGCCTGACTCTGACATTACAGTATGTCGGGTAGGACGTAGAATCAGATCATTTATAGTAGTCGATTCCCCCAGGTCCGAGAGGGACACCTGCGTTACCTTTTCGTGACCGCTTGAACAAGTTTGATGGTCACCAGCCATGATTCTCGTTGGACAGATTGAACAGTTTTCAAGTTCTACTGTACCCTGCATTAGAAAATCTTGCTGAATAGTTTCTATCTTCCCCAGCCTCGCCGTCAAATCTCCCATTAGCTCTAGTATAATTTCCATTTGCCGTGAGAGCTTTGTCAAGATCGGACTATGATGTACTTCCTGACCGAAAGTATAGCTGGTTGATTCAGGGATATTATTAACATTGCTTAAGCTACCGTTCCCTGAAAACTGAGCGATTAAATTGGAGACGGTATTACTGGACTTTGACATGATAAATTTCCTCATAAGTATACAATTCTTCCAAATACAGCTGATCCCACAGTGTAGCCGAGCGAAACTTTAAAAATGGTTAATTTAATGTGGGGGTTTTCCTTCGATAACCTTCAGTGTACCCCACACCTGGCACCAATTGTTACACTTTCAGGATCCAGGCTTCACTTTGCGTAGTTTGATATCGACAAAGTCTAAATATAAGCAATACAGCGACTCGGATAAAATTTCTGTTATACAAAATAGCTACAAGATGACTGGCAACCCTAAACGTCTTTGATTGAAACTGACCTAACTCACACAAAGATTCTGTCGGCAAACAAAATTGTATTGGCTCCTGTACCACATTTAATTCATGCGTGTGTTAAAAATCGAAAAGAACCAGCCGGTAAAGAAACTGCAAAAGTTAATGTGACGTGCCGATAGTGAAATGGTGTGAACGTGTCGTGATGTGCGCTTTTCTCAATATATCGGACACACACTTCTGCGGAGCGAACTTAGTTTGGTTTGGTTGAAACATAAGCACAAGATGAGGGCTTATGTATGCGAGTTTGTGACCGGGCCGGGAGGAACTGAAACTGGTGTAAACAAACAACAATCTCCGGCAACAGAAGTGCGTGCGCGATAAGCGTAAACTTTTTCGGTCGTGTTTTATAGTTCGTCGCGAATTTCCAGTACAGTTTTGTGTTTGCCGTCGACGAGTGAATTGTTTTTCGTTTACCTGTGCCAAGAGAGTGAAGTGACGTGTGAAGTGCAGAAAATTTTACTCGAAACTTAAAAGTGCCGTGATGAAGTAATTAGTGCGACGATTTTGTTTAGAGTGTTCCAGAGGATGATGGATTTACAGCGATGATGTTTTCTGAGGAAGCAAGGGAGCCGGACTTCGAATCAGGTAAGTTTGACTTTTATTTACAATTTACGGCGAGTTGCATCCTAAGTAAATTAGTTGGGAAAACCTGAGAGAGCAGTAATTAAATTAAAGGTCTGCTCCTTGGGTTTTCTGTACTATTATGTTCAATTTCCACAAAGTGCAATGTACTCAGGTATTTCCGGAGAAAAAAAGTCTTACTTCGAGGTATCACAGGGAAATCGGAATTTTTCTGTGTGACGACAAATATCCGC
The DNA here is from genome assembly GCA_964036015.1 of Leptarthrus brevirostris. NCBI lineage: Eukaryota > Metazoa > Arthropoda > Insecta > Diptera > Asilidae > Leptarthrus > Leptarthrus brevirostris. Next base: position 49,754,508 of record OZ038374.1, read on the forward strand.
CGGATCCAGGAAGGATGAACTTTGGCCCTGGTTTTAAAACGGCGACGTCTCTTTTTTGAAGTCCTGAATTTAATAAATTTAAACTGTTCCAATTAAAATTATGGAAGAAATCCAACCCTTTTTACACCTAACCTCTATTTCTGTTTTATCCTGCTGGCGTAATGTTTTTATTTATTTTAGGCACAAAAGCAATGCAGAGGAAAAGAAAAGAAAATTATAGCATGCAGAGTCCCAGAGAGGACTGAATAGAAAGAATTGGCCACTTACAGGAAGAAGGCACGTGCTGTCCAGAGAATTTTTGGTCGAGATGCGCAAATCCAGCACACCAAAGAATCTCACTTTCGGCAGGTAAAATTTTATATAATTCAATTTGTTCACCAACAATTTCTTTTTATTTATTCTCTTGAGTTCACAATTACTTTTTTTTTTCAAGATGTTCACACTTCGATTTACAAGACGGAAGAGAGTAAAATTCACCACACAAAATCAAAACCAGCCTTGCTTGTCGGAAAAAGGTGGTAGTGGCTGTATTAAGCGGCACTCAGCCTTCTCAGCGTAGCCTGATGTGCGTGACGTCATCCTATGTTACAGCGGCTTGATTGCGCTGAATGAAAATTCTAAGTTAGCTGCTAGTTTAGTTAATTACCCGCTGTTTTTAGTTAATTACCTGCTGTCAGCCTTTTTAAAACTTGTGCATTGTCTTTTACAGAGTAAATGCATTCGTCAACTTGAAAGGTTTTAGTTTCCATTTTCACTAAACAAAAACTGACGGAACAAACAAATGGCAAAAATCGTCTTCTTCTTACTCAGCCTACTTCAGCCGAAAATATTTGGGCTGGAAAATATGACAAGAGGCTGAGTTAGCGGCTAAGCAAGAAAATGCATTCAAAATACCTCAGCCCCTAGCCGCTGTCAGCGGCTGCGCAGGCTGAGTGCCGCTGAATACAGCCAGTGTACTGCCAGTAAGAATTTAGTACTTGGCGCGTTCTGCGTATTGTAAGTAACCAGTTACCTTTTTTTACAAATTCATTAGTCGAGCGAATAGTAACCTTTTTTACTTTTTAGGATAAAATTATGAGGAATACGAGATTCCGGCTAGCAGCAAGATTGGCTTTTGGTGAGTACAGTTTCATTTCATTTAAAATTTAACAATTATTACTAACAATTTTGTTATATTGAAATATTTAAATAATTTTCTTTTACTAATAATTAACCATTGAGATTTATAAGTAGTTAGGATTCAAACCCGTTACAATATGTATATATATATATATATATATATATATATATATATAAGTATAATGTTAGAAGTAACAGTTGTTAAGGAAAGAAAAGGTACTGTAAGCATCTACGAGTATATATGCCTTAAGGGATTACATGGGTTTCCTCGGGGTTAAAAACGGCTTATTTAAAAAAAAAAAATTTATATAAAAAATTAAATATTTCATTTAAACTTTTTATTCCCTTAAATATACACATTTGAAAAAGAATTTCTGAAATTTTTCTAGAAAATTATTTAAAACTCTGCCCTTGCTACGTCATTTCCGGTGACCTCTCGGAAAAAGGTGCTTGCGCGTTGACAACAGAACTCATGACAGGATCAACTGAAGTCAAAAAAAAAATGCGTGTTTTAGTTAATACCTTAAACTAGAATTTGTTCGAAGGAAAAAATAAATAAAGTGAAAATTGAATTTTTGGCAGACCAAAAATTAAAAATTTCGGTACAATTTGTACATTTTTTTTAAATAGTTGCAATTAAAAAAAATCCTTCGTCCAAGTCCTTGTCAATAATATCTCGAAGACTTGTGTAAAACTTCATCAAGATCGGTTCAGTAGTTTTCGAGAAATCTTGACAACCGACTTTAAAAATACAGTTTCGAGAAAAGCGCGTTTTAAGTTTTGAGTGACAATGATTATTGTATATAAGTAGTATTAAGTCAAGAAATAAATCAGTTCTTAATTATCCAAGAACCAAAGCGTTTTCATTTAGAATTCCCCCTACCCAAGGTAAATCCTAAGCACCGAATAGCCGATTTACCTGCAGTATCTGTCAACGACATCATCATACGCTTTTACATATAGGCGCTGAAAAGTCTCAACCGAAAACGGTGCCTTGCGACCACAATCATCAAGTTTTACTAGCAACATCCCTATTAAAAGCACAGGCCGCAGATGGAAGAATAGAATTGGCTCGCGCGCTAATAGATCAAGGATCGCAAGCGTCATTCATTTTTGAGACAATCGCCCAACTACTTGGACTTCCCAGACGAAAAACAAGAGCAGAAATTTCCGGATTAGGATTAGCTAATGCGAAAACAGTGAATCATAAAGTATCTATTGAATTAGCGCCACGTTTCCCATCCAAATTTGCGGTTAAAGTAGATACACTCATAGTTCCTAACTTGACGAAACAATTACCGGTCATTGCAATTGGCAACTGTCAAGAGCTATGTTGTCAGGAGAATATAATATAAGCGGATCCTACGTTTGACACTCCAGGTCCTATTGATGTCATTATAGGGGCAGACGTTTTCAGCAGTATACTGTGTGAAGGAGTAAGGAAATATGATACTGGACTCTGCAGTTTGGTTGGATCTTAACCGGACCCACGACAAAGCACAACAAGAGGATGAGCCAAATAACAAGCATGATATCTCACGTGGACCTGAATGAAACTTTAAAACAATTCTAGTCACTAGAAGAAGCTGAGTCATCCACCAAGTTAGCTGCACAAGACACTTCACCATGTGGACAAAATTTTTCTCAAACACATATCCGTAACCAAGATGGAAGTTACACGGTTCCAATACCGTTTAAGAATAATAAAGGAGAATTAGGAGAATCTAGAAGAAAAGCCACGGCTAGACTACTTCAGAATGAAAAAAAAATTTCTGACAAATAAAAAACCAGAAACAAAGTACAGAGCCTTCATGCAGGAGTACATACGATTAAAACACATGATACCAGTTAAACCAGAGGCTCAAGAAGGGTACTATTTACCACACCACGAGGTAATCAAAGCACAGAGCTCCACGACAAAGCTACGTGTCGTATTTGATGCTTCCGCAAAACCTACTACCGGCATTAATCTCAATGACACAATGTATGCTGGCCCAAAACTACAAAACGATTTAACGGATATCATCCTTCGCTGGAGGAAACATAGGTTCGTTCTTATTGCTGATATAGAAAAAATGTATCGGCAGATTAAAATACATACCGACGACCAACCCTATTTAAAGGTGCTCTGGAGATCGTCAAGACAGGAGCCTTTACAGGAATACAAATTAACAACAGTAACATATGGTACCACTGCTGCGCCATTTTTAGCAATACGGACCCTCCATCAACTAGCGCAGTATGAAGCCAAATCATATCAACGATCAGCCCAGATATTAATGTCAGATTTTTATGTAGATGACCTCTTAACAGGAGCAGACTCTATCCGTAAAGCTAAAGAAATACTAAGAGAATTAATGTCCCTATTAGCCTCAGGAGGATTTACACTTAGGAAATGGACGACAAACAAACAAATACTACTTAAACATATACCGGAAAATCTCAGGGAAAAACACATACTCGAGATTAGTGACCAGTAAAAGCTCTAGGACTATACTGGTCACCTGCTAACGATACTTTCCAATTCCGAGTGAACTCCGCAAGTACTGGAGGCATTGCTACAAAGCGTGCAGTACTATCAGATATAGCAAAACTGTTCGATCCCGTAGGATGGTTATCACCAATCATAATACGAGCAAAAATTTTAATGCAAGAATTATGGATTGCTAAGCTAGACTGGGACAGTCCATTGCCGGAGAATTTCGCACATAAGTGGGAACAGTTTAAAACAGAGCTACCTACAACCTACAGTTCAAAATATCAAAATTCCAAAATTACTTTAGCGCGGATTCAAAGTGAATCAAAGAGGTAGGAAACCTTCGTTGCCAATCGAGTCGCAGAAATTAGGGCAATCACAAAACCTGCAACATGGCACCATGTAAAATCTGAGGATAACCCTGCCGACTGCGCGTCCAGAGATATATCGCCCAATCAACTCAAGACACATCCTCTGTGGTGGACTGGTCCAAGTTGGTTATCATAAGACAAAGCAAAATGGCCGTGTGAGCTGACAAATACCTGTGAAATCAACAAAACACAATTAGGGTGCATTGTTACATCGGCGTCTGCGATAGTCACAACGAACGACATTATCACCAGATTTTTCGTTTTAACAAGGATGATCCGGGTCCTGACGTATTGTCGAAGATTTATTCAAGCTAGTATACATGCTCGGGAGCGCCAAGTCGGGCCTATACAAGCACATGAATTACACCAGACGTTGGTTCAGTGCATTAAAATTGTGCAAAAGGAATGTTTCTTACATGAAATTGAGGCTCTGTCCTATGGAAAGCCGCTACCCAGACCAAGCGAACTTCTGTCACTAACACTTTATCTTGATCACGAAGGCATGTCGCGTCTGGGCGGAAGGCTGGAACATTCATATCTGCCATTTAATCAAAAGCATCCAGTAATATTGCCACACACACACTCATCATCTCACCAGACTCCTAATTTTGAATGCACATACAACAACATTGCATGGAGGAAATCAGGCGACATTATCATATCTACGACAAAATTACTGGATCAGTGATGCTAAAAGCGCAGTAAAATCAGTAATCCATCAATGTACAACATGCCGCCGATATAGAGGGATAGCCGCCACTTGCCAAAACCTAGAGTAATTCCATCAAAACCATGCACGAACACAGGAATCGACAATCCTGGGCCATTTTATCTTCGCGTATCAAAAGGTCGAAGCACCAAGTGTTATAAAGGATACATCGCCATATTTGTGTGTCTATCTACCAAAGCAATACATTTAGAAGCTGTAAGTGACCTAACTACTGAAACATTCATGGCAGTATACAAACGGTTTACAGCACGAAGGGGACAGTGCATAAACATTTACAGCGATAACGGTACAACGTTTCTGGGAGCCAACAACGAATTGAAAAAACAATTCCACGAAGTGATACATAAAAATCATACAGAAGTTTCTCAGCAACCACGGTACACAATAGCATTTTATTCCTCCTACATCTCCACACTTCGGAGGTCTATGGGAAGCGGGAGTGAAATCTACCAAATACCATCTTAAACAAATAGCTGGAGAGATTAACTGGACCTTTGAGGAATTCAGCACTCCACTGACTCAAATAGAAGCTTGTTTGAATTCTCGAACACTAAATAGTGACACGCAAGATCTAACAGTATTGACACCCGGACATTTTTTGATTGGACGACCACTATTAACTCCACCTGAAATCAATGTATCAGAAAAACCAATGCACTGCCTGACCCGGTGGAAATTAATCAGCAAACTACAAAAAGACTTTTGGAAGGTTTGGTCATCAGAATATTTGTCCAGGCTGCAACAAAGGACTAAATGGCAAAACAAAACGGAAAATATAGAAATAGGAGACATAGTTCTACTAAAAGAGGACAATTTACCTCCTGGTCGCTGGTTATTGGGACAAATCAAAGACACACAACCCGGATCAGATGGGCTTGTTCGCGTTGCTACAGTCAAAACTGCCAAGAACATCATTAAACGACCAAGAACTAAACTATGTAAGTTGCCATTCAATCCAGAAGAACTTCCAATATCGGAACATTCTGTTCAGACCAGCGCGGAGCAACATCGGAATGACACCGTTACAGTGCCAGCAAAAAGAAAGTATTCAGGTGTTGTAAAAATACAGAAGAGAACGAAAATTATCTATTGACACTGGAAACAAATCAGACGTCGATTACCGAAGTCACAACGAATGTACTGAAGAAGACCACTGCACAAATCCAACAACAATTCGAAGTATTCATAACCACATAACATCCGATTTCGAAGCGGTGAAAATGGAAATTCAAAACAATGAAATAATTCAGAGAATTACTGCGATGACAACCTACCAAATCTAATTATGAATAACTATGAGAAAATACAAAGGAAGCTAATTGAGTTACTCGTAGATGCACACAATGGTAAAATCAGTCCACTTCTTTTACCGCCATCTCAATTACGAGCTCAAATAAAATATATTCGAATCTCCACATCTCTCATAATACCTGTAGGAAAAAATGCTGAGGATCTGCTAAATATCTACAAAATCACCACAGTTCAAAGTAGAGTGACGGATTCCATGATCATATTTAGAATACAACTGCCGCTGCCAGATGCACAATTGTTTCAATTATTCCGATTGTACCGTATTTCAACCGAACACAACGGCGAATACGTGTATGTCATCCCAATCCACTTCCACCGCACCTACGATTAACAAATTTGGCACCACCTGGTCGGTATTGGAATGGGAACAGAGATTAAAGAAACTAGGCAGCAAATACTCATCTTCATCAAACGACCATACTTCATTCCTCCTTAAGGGTGCCCCTCACAACGCCACCGTTTCCTGGGTACATAGCTTTTTTTCCCGGAATTTTGCATTCATCCCCGTTAGCTGCCTGAAGTTACCCTTGGACGCAAGGAAATTCAGCAACTTCAAGATCTCCATCCCGAACAAGTATGTGTGGCTCATCAGTAACCTCACCAGCAAAATCTTCACTCTCGGGACTATCAAAATTTCCAAGTGGACTAGGAAGTATGTTAAGTTTAACCCTAAGCCCTCTGCATCTAACCCTAAATTAAATTCTAATAAACCAAATCCTACTAACTATCCCAAAGGTAATTCCAAACGTCCTTCTCCCATACCTAAATTTAGTATTCAGCCTAATCGTAAGAACATTAGCACTAGTAAGAACATAATCTCTCATCACTCTTCCGCACCTAGTGATCCAAACTCTAATTGGCAATTCAAAATGGGTGCATTTCCAGACTTTAACCTAAGTACCCGAATCAATTATCCTAACTTTATTCATTCTCACACCCTTAACCCCTCAGATCCACTTACAGCAAAGCCCTCGAACACATCCATCTCAGCCGACAACCCTATCACCACTGTCTCGAATTCTGTATATCCAGCGCATCCACCCAACCACGCACTCCCAACTTCTTCCGAGTGCCCACCTAGCCACAAGCCATCATCTTCCGAACACCCCACCACCTCTACTTCAATTTCCGTCTGTCCCACCCCTCCTCAGCATACACCTCACCGCACGCTCACCTAATTGCAAGTCATCATCTTCTTTCACTATGGCCCCTTCTCAAACTTCTATTCCCACTTACAGTTAAATTGACCGTGCGCTCTGCGGATTCCAACGATGGACGATACCTCTTGTCCCGTTTTCGGTACCGTCGCATTTACGAAAACGTACGTCTATTTCTTGCCTATCTGCACGACAAACCGAATTCCGTCTGTATTGATGGTAAAACCAGCACCAACGTCATGTTAAGTACACATCAGGAAGGCCTGCCGACAGATACAACAGTCTTACATCAACTTTTCACTAAGTACCACGAATCATTCAATATCCCTTCCCATAAGGTTTCAGAAGATCTATCCACCTATGCCGCGTACGTCAGTTCTCGCCGCATTTCCCATCTCCAAAAAAGTCGCAACGACTCCTTAAACTACTTTCGTTCCTAACACCCCCGCTTTCTCTATTTCTGACCTCCCCCCTAATGCACCTGCGGTCTCCGATCAAGTACCTATCCCCAGCAGCTTGTCAGTCTATTACCAGAACGTCAGAGGACTTCGCACAAAAACATCCAATGTTTTCCTAAACTCCCACAAATTCCCGCACGATATCTTTGCCTTAACTGAAACCAATCTAATACCAAGAATTCTCGACAACAACAGTAGTATAGAAATGGCGGTTCTGGCCCATGAGAAAATCGAGCTCAAAATGTGCTATGGCGGTTCTGGCCCATGAGAAAATCGAGTCAAAAATGTGCTTTGCCGATTCTGACGCAATCTTGGATTTAGGGTATTCGGTCTTGTAGGCTACAATTGAGAGATAAGGAAAAGAGATTTCGGTCTTGTAGGCTACAATTGAGAGATAAGGAAATGAGATAAGGCTTGTCGGCCATCTTGGATTTTCGGTATTCGGTCTTGGAGGCTACAATTGGTCTTCTTCTTCTTTGGGGATAAGGGAATGGGGGTTTCGAAGGTCAAAGGTCAAGGTCGGTGATTTTTTAGTAAGATAAGACACCTGTCGGCCATCTTGGATTTTGGGTTTTCGGTCTTGAAGGCTACAATTGATTTTGTTCTTCTTTGATTTGCACCTGGAGTTAGATCTGGACTTGGACTTGGAACTGGACCTGGACTTGGGTATTCGGTCTTGGAGGCTAAAATTGGTCTTCTCCTTCTAAAAAATTGCTATGGCGGTTCTGGCTCATGAGAAAATGCTATGGCGGTTCTGGCCCATGAGAAAAAAAATCTAATCTTGGATTTTGAGTATTCGGTCTTGGAGACTACAATTGGTCTTCTTCTTCTTTGGTTTGATGATGGAAAGATAAGGATTGTCGGTCATCTTGGATTTTCGGTACGAAAAAAAGTATGAAAAAGTAAGAAGAAGAAGCGAAATGATCGCATTTGTGGTTCGAGCTTTTTGTGTCGGCTTGGGTGATAAGGCTTTTGTAGGGGCACACGTGATGTTTGCATTGTTTCGATGACGTCATCAGTGTGTTTGGGTTCAGGATGGAACTCATTGTCGATTATCAGTAAAGCGCTCACCGATCCCATTGATTTTTGGGAGTAATGATTACGTCATTGCTATGGATGTGAAATTGTGAGAGGTTGGATCGAGTGCTGATTGAGCGTGTGGAAATAATTAATTATTAATTTTCGATTATCGATTTAATAGAATATTTATTGATAGTTGAGTGTTATTAATAAATAACCGCATGCACACACATACGCACATACGCGCCAATGTTAAATATAATTAGTAATACAGGGGTATTTAAATTTTGACTACCAGGCGATCATGAATTTAAGTACAAGAAAGCAATTTTCTCGCAACCTCAAAGCTTTTGTTATGGTCAATACGATGTGATCGCACATGTAGCTTATCATTATACGGCGGCATAATATTCTTACTATGACCAAAGCATGGCTCGCTAAAGTGAACAGCGTTATCAGCAAATTTTGCCCCGAAAAACTTATGAGTAACATAAAATTCTGTTGGTTTATATGATTCAAACATGGCTTGATTACGAAATTTTGCACAGCTGATTGTGTTGCATGTGTTTATGACTGCCTGGTATTAGCCATCGAATAAAATGCGCTAATCGTGGGTTATGAATATGCGAAAAAGCCCTCTATGTGCTGAATTTAATGAATTTGTGGTTTTGGTTCAATTTTGAGGTCTGGGTTTTCGGTCTTGGAGGCTACAATTGATTTTGTTCTTTGATTTGCACCTGGACTTAGATCTGGACTTGGACTTGGATCTGGACCTGGACTTGGGTATTCGGTCTTGGAGGCTACAATTGGTCTTCTTCTTCTTCTTTGGTTTGCACCTGGATCTGGATCTGAACCTGGACTTAAAAATAGCATCAACAATTTTGTATAAGTTCATTGATAAATAATTAATAAATATCTGGTTAAATTTCCTTTAACATAAAAAATCCGCTGATAAGTAGTAGTAAACATTTGGATTCAATTCGTTAGCGTAAAAAATTTGCCGATAAGAGTTGAATGGCCCAGAATGTTTTGGGATGATAAGAAAAAAAACGATTCGCTGTAGTAACCTCGAACTTTAAAAGATTGTCATGCAATTTCTTTTTCAGATCTAAATATAGACATTAATTCGAGGTCATATTATTAAATAATTTCGTGTTTTATGCAACTAGCAAGTAAGTCATTCTACCGATTACGTCATCTTGACCTTGATTACTAGTTAAAATAACATCATTGAGGAATAGCCAAAAGAATTTCTGTAATTAATGGAAAAAATCTGATGTTTAAAAATAACATGCATCGCTTTGCATAAATCCGTTGATAAGTAATAAAACGTCTAGTCAAGGTAGCTGGAATGGCTTCTTTCGGTACTTTGGAGAGGTTTATCATGTGAAGAACTTAAGAAAATAGACCCAAATTGTGATCTCACCGAGTTCAGTTTACTTTGAGTTTGTCATGTAATTTAGGCAAATGTCAGGTTCCGGGCTTGTTGTTTTTTAAATTTTGGATGAGAAATTTTCCAAACATGTTCTTCATAATATATATAGATTCAAAAGGAAATTGCGGCTCTCAATACTTTTTCATTTCCAATCATGTTTTAACATATCCGAAATAGCCTTCATTTAAAAGGAAATTGCGGTTATTAGAATTTTGTTTGTTATTATCCAAATATATGTTTTATTACACTTAACCTCTCCGAATTCTTTATTTTTGTGTCTATGAAGGAGGGTGGAACAATTTTAGGATTGTGAATGCGAGTATGAATCCTAATGATATTTTAGAGGAATACATGCCTCCAGAAGATGGTAACAGGAGTCTAATGTTATGGTTGAGATCTGACGAGCCGATTTCTTATACATTTCATTTTGAGTTCATATTTCAAGAGTTTAGAAAATTAAGTGATGTAAGTGAGTATATGCAAACCAAACATATTCAAGCATACTGCTATAAAGTTCAATATTGCATTATTTTGTGAATTTATTAAATATGCTAATACTGATGATGTAGATGAAAACGAAATAGCTTTAGATATAAAATCTTTTCAGGCTAAGATGAACATAGCATAGATAGAATGTTGAAACAAATTATTGTAAAATCTGAAGAATTTCAAGAAAAAGACAGCGGCTGGGCTCTTCTAAGAATCATCCACATTGAAGTGGAAGTAGGATTATCGTTTATTTATTAGAGCCTTAATCTGAAAAAGAATTTATATTGCAAGAAATCAAAGTATTGAAATACGATTTTTAGATTCATATAGATTAGATTTCTCTGGCGTAGATAAATTAGCGAATAATTCATCTGATGAAAACTTAATATTAACCAGATCCTTTTATAAAAATGACGATTTATTTAATTTAATGAATACCTTAATTGCTTTGAAAAATTTAGTGGAAATTCATTGCCTATGCAAAAGTAGTTTGATAATAAATTTACAGATACGAAGTGCTCTGATAATGATTATGCGCATTTAACAAACGTTTGGAAAGCATTTGAATGTAAAATATTTGTAGACTATTTATATTGTCATTATTACATAGCACCAGGATTATTTTGGGATGCTATGCTTAAGTATACAAAGATTGAATTACAATAATTATTAACTGTCGTTAATATGTATAACTTTATATATTCTCGCAGGCATTCTACTGCTAATAATAAGCATATGGAAAATGTTATCCCATCACAAAGCTCAACATATTTAATTTACTTCGATACCAATAATTTATATGGGTGGGACATGTCTGAATTCTTACTATATGAGGAATTTCAATGGGATAGAAAATACGGATATCGATATAATGAGCATTCCTCAAAGTTCAGAAATTGAATATATATATTTGAAGTAGATTTAACTTATCTAGAATCACTTCATGACTTACACAATGATCTACCATTTTGCGCAAATAATATAAAAATCCCCTGAATTAGGCTCAAGGAAATTGATATATGACTTAGAAGATACATTTCATTACATAATCCATTATAGAAATCTCCAAAAAGTAGTTTAAAGTATGAATTGAAGTTTTCATGCATTCATAGAGCTCTTTGATTCAGAAAATGAAATTGATTAAAACAATATATTGATCTTAGTACTTTGCATAGATCAAAAGCTGTTAACACTTTCCGATCTTAAGCTCTTATGATGGAATTTGAATTTATCACGATGAATGACACTAATTTTGTGTTCTTAAGTATATTCAAATATTCAACAGGTGCTTACTATTGGCAAGACTTATTCTAATATCACCATTAAATCTTTTGGTTGTACCACAGTTCGACGAATAACTTATCTGATTCTGAATTTAAAAATTAAAACTGTTATTAGTAAGATTACGTTAGAATGTATAGGATTGAAATCTAAGATCTATTCTTTACAAGTAGGCAGCAAGAAAGATATTATGAAAGCTACATTTGAAACTAATTGTTAGATTAACTAGAAATTGTGAAAATGAGAAAATGAGAATCATTAAATTGAATCAAATTGTTTAGCTGAATTTGAGCATCCCGTTTGGACTCCCGACTTCTTAAGACGAGCCACCACAGCAAAACCCAAGAAGAAACCCAAAAGGAAAAAATGTATTATAATTGTAATTATTTGAAATTTAAGATGCATACTTACATGTAACAAATTGTACAAGCCACTGTAAATGCGTTTTGTATCCAACTGCACTTGCATTTAATTTGCAGTACTACACAGTAAACAACAGCAAAAGAACTCGTACCGTTTGTTTTCTATTCTCCGCGTAACGTTTTTGGTCAGTGCAGCTGGATGCAAATCTTGTCATGATCGCTCTCTTGGTCTTGAGCAGTTGTCCGAATCAGTCGAATAGTGTAATAAATAGTAAGAAATCAATTAAAACTACCAGAGTGTTTAATTTATATGTGCTACAGGTAAACTAAAGTTATATAGTGCTAAAAGGTGAAGAAAGGGTTAAAAAGACAATACTACACGAACATTTGGTCCACTTCGAGCCGGATTTGCGGTGAAAATTTGTGAGCATAATTATGCTGAAGCATATAGGAGAACGTGGGATTATGAAAAGGTCATTTTTTAAGGAAATCAACGAGGGAAAAGGAGTTAATAAGTTCATCAGTTCTACAGATTAATAGGATAAACCCATTATACCAACGAGGGACAAAACGATAGGTATTTCTGTGAAATTACATAGCATAACCGACGCCCTAAATATCAAAGCTTATGCTTCACATGGTATGTTAAATAAATTTTATTACTCGCTTATCCGTTTATAATTGCTAAATGCAAAACAATAAAGAATATTTTAGTGTTTTATTCCCCAACTTGATATAACTTTAATGCAATTTGACATAATTTTTATGTATTTACATAAGCACATGGTGAAATACTTGCAACATAAAACATTAGAAATTACTACAGTGAACTTTGTGCAGTTACATAAAGCGGTTAATTAATAAAAAACCAAATTCAAAATTGAAATTATCTGTGAACGCCTTGATATATACAAATCAAATCGTGGTTTTTTTACATATTTATATCAACATTTAATTGATTTCTTTAAAAGTGTTTGAGGTATCTTATATATACTTCGCTGTGCGAATTTCGGAACGTTTTTATATATAGGATATAAGTTATGGAAAAGTTATCGTTCAATCAGAGTGAGGCTTTAAGAAGCTTACGGAAATTTCAAGAAAATCTTAGAAAAACCCCTCATGAGCGTAGAACGGAAGCATATTACAACGGTCGGTTAACATTACTTGAATCATATTTTGAAACATTTCTTACTCGTCATAACGTTATTGTGGATTTAGTCTTTGCCGATAATGGCCTAAAGGAAAAAGATTATTTTAAAAATGATGAGTTCTCGGTGTATGAAGAATTGTATCTTGTAGTTAAAGAAGAAATAATGCAAAAACTTGAACTTCTAACTGAAAGTAAAAAAAATGTTGACGCGTGTTCTAATAATGTTAATGGCATAGAAGGAAAGTGTTCATTGAAGTTACCACGAATTGAAATTCCCAAGTTTTACGGAAATTATCAAGACTGGGCGTCCTTTAGAGATCTTTTCTGTTCACTCGTCCATACAAATATGAAATTATCCAAAGTAGAAAGACTCCATTATTTAAAATCACATTTGAGTGGGGAAGCCGCTCAACTTCTTAAACATATCGCAATCACGGAATCAAATTATGATCAAGCTTGGCAGAGCTTAGTTTTACGTTATGAAAATAAAAGAGTGATTGTGAATGCCCACCTTTCTTCATTATTGTCTCAACCCCATTTGTCTTCCGAGTCAGCTGTCGGTATACGAAAATTGTTAGACACTACTACAGAAGTGCTACATGCCCTTAAAAATATGTCAATAGATACAACGTCCTGGGATCCTATCATGGTGTTTATAACTGTACAAAGACTTGACACAGAAAGTCGTCGACTATGGGAGCAAAGCCTTGGCAGTAAAACAGAGCTGTCAACATTTAAGGAGTTGCAAATATTCTTGGAGTCTCGTTATCACTCCTTAGAAGCCATTACCGGTACAAGGCCTAAACCTGTAAGTTTAATAAAGCAGGCTAAACCCAATTCCATAAGAACGTTTCATCTTGCATCGGACCCACCATGTCCATCCTGTTCAGGACCTCACTTTCTCTATAAGTGTGATCAATTCAAGCAGTTACCCATTGCAGAAAAGAAACGGATAGTATACGATAAGGGCCTATGTATTAACTGCTTAGTACCTGGTCATTTTTCATCTGGTTGTCGTCAACGTACTCGGTGTCACTCATGCAATAAAAGGCATCATTCCCTATTGCACATTCCTACAGTATCATCAATTCCTGGGGCGATCAGTTACAATACTAAAGAGTCATCCCATAATAGAAGTGTGGCTGGTCCTTCAACAATTACCTCTCACGTTTTGGAAAATCAAATCAAAACTCATTTTGGAAATTCCCCCTTTAAACATAAAGTTATGTTGGCTACTGCAATTGTTCGCGTCCTATCCGCAACCGGCAGTCACCTGCTTCGAGCACTGTTAGACCAAGGCTCAGAAGGTTCTCTTATCACAGAAAATGCTGCTCAACTTCTCCAACTAATAAGAAAACCAACCCGAGTTGGAGTACGAGGGATAGGATCCACAAGTATTGGCTCTGCTCACCATGAAGTATCTGTCCAGATATGCCCACGAATTAGTAGTATACCAATCCTTCAAATTGATGCGTTAGTTATGCCCACCCTTACAGGATTGGTACCCTCATATGAAGTCGCTGAATACGTTCGAACCAAATTTGGAAATTTGGAACTAGCAGACCCTGAATGTTTTGAACCAGGACGGATTGATTTGCTCCTAGGTGCCGACATATACCCTCAAATAATTTTACCCGAAATGTTAAAACATTCTCCTGAATTACCGATAGCTCAAAGAACTTTGTTTGGTTGGGTTATATCAGGCCCCTTCCGAGACACATTGAAAAAAGGCGAAAGAAGGTATCATTGTGTCTTTAACGACCTTTACGATCAAGTTGAAGTTGAGAAAGTTCTGAGGCGATTCTGGGAAATAGAAGAAGTTGCTGACCGACAATCGTTTACACCAGAAGAAGAAGCCTGTGAAAGATACTTTGAAGAAAGTGTTAAGAGAACATCTGAAGGACGATATATAGTGCGTCTCCCGCTTAAGTCAGTTTTAGAAGGACTCAAACCACCGACATTCGAAAGAACCAAAGAAGCCGCTCTCCATCGGTTCAATAGTTTAGAAGGAAGGCTCACACGGTCTCCACAACTAAAAGTAGATTATAGCAAATTTATGCAAGAGTACCTCGTTCTTGGACATATGGAGTTAGCACAAAATTCTGCAAAAGGAAAATACTACATTCCCCATCACCCCGTTTTTAAAAACAACAGCACCACAACAAAATTAAGAGTCGTCTTTGATGCCTCTAGCAAGGGTAGTAACTCAACGTCATTGAATGACTCCCTTAGTGTGGGTCCCTCACTACAATCAGATCTGTTTGACATCTTATTACGTTGGCGGAAGTATCGAGTTGTATTAGCGGCGGACATTGAGAAAATGTACCGCCAGATCCTAGTTTCGGCTGAAGATATTCCGTATCAACATATTGTTTGGCGTTTTAATAAAGAAGAAGATCTAAAGGAATTTCGTTTACTCACTGTGACTTACGGAACTTCGTGTGCGCCCTACTTGGCGATCCGTACTCTTCGACAGTTGGCTCAGGATCATGCAAAGGAACACCCTGAAGCTGCCCAGATAGTTCTAAAAAACTTTTACGTGGACGATGCGATGTTTGGAGCAGACGATGAGGACATAGCGAAAAAATTGCAATCTGATTTAATATCACTTTTGGCATTAGGCGGCTTTCATCTTCGGAAATGGAGTTCAAACCAGACTTCGCTCTTAAGTCAAATATCCGTAGAAGACAGAGAAATGAAAACAAGCGTGGAACTGGGAGATGAAAATGCCGTTACCACCCTTGGTATTCAATGGTTTCCACTAACAGATGCATTCGGATATAAAGTAAGTTTACCACCACTTAAAAATTCCTCCACGAAGCGAAGCTTGCTTTCCGACATCGCTCGTTTATTCGATCCCTTAGGCTGGCTCTCCCCTATATTAATTGTAGCAAAAATTATCCTGCAGAAATTGTGGCTAAATGGTACTTCCTGGGATGAAAACTTACCCGTTGACTTAGAAAAGGAATGGCTTCAACTAAGAAATGAGTTACCAGCTTTAGAAACAATCAAAATTCATCGGTGGATTTATTACTCTTCGTCACGTACCTCTGTTCAATTGCATGGATTCTCAGATGCTTCTACGAAGGCTTATGCGGCTGTTGTTTACATTAGGATAGAAGGAGCTGATAAAACTATTCACACATCGTTGCTAACTGCTAAGACACGAGTGGCACCAGTCAAACAGATTTCTGTTCCCAGGCTAGAATTGTGTGCAGCGTCCCTACTAGCCAAACTAATGACCAACGTGCAAAGGGCTCTCGACATCCCCGATGTCCCTCTATTCGTTTGGAGTGACTCCAGTATAGTTTTAGCGTGGTTGAAGAACCACCCATCAAGATGGGAAACCTTTGTTGCAAATCGGGTGAGCGATATACAGCTAAAATTGAATTCAAGTCATTGGAGATATGTACCGACGAAAGATAATCCGGCCGATTGTGCCTCGCGTGGCTTAAATGTTTCGCAGCTAAGATCCCATGTCCTTTGGTGGAAAGGACCGGCCTGGTTGTCTCAAGATCCCAACTCGTGGCCTCTATCAACCTCGTCAACTACAGTAGACACTGATTTGGAAGAGAGGAAGACAAAGAAACACATAACGATTGTGTGTTCAAATGATTTCGACTTACTTGCTAGATACTCTTCGCTTCAAAGGCTTGTACGTATTACTGCTTACTGTTTACGCTTTATTGACAAATGCCGTAAAAGGTATAATTGCGTCCAAGCTAAAATTCTTCAAACATGCGACCTTAATCGAGCGTTCAAACGGCTTTGTGTGATTTCGCAAGCTGAAGATTTTTCAACCGACATTGATAGACTGAGACAAGGAATACCGTTGAGCAAACGAAGCAAGATTGTTATGTTAGATCCATTTTTGGACTCGGATGGAATTCTTCGAGTTGGAGGTCGTCTTAATTTATCAAACCTTCCGATTAACACCAAACACCAAATTATTGTATCTCAGAACTCACCGTTGGCTAAACTCTTAGCCACCGACGCACACATTGTTACCCTTCATGGAGGAAACAATCTAACTCTCTCTTACCTACGAAGAAAGTTTTGGATTCTACATGCAAAAGGACTTGTTCGCCAGACTATTCATTGTTGCGTCAAATGTGTAAGATATCGTGCAGCATCGCGAGTGCAAATGATGGGAAATTTACCAAAGGATCGAGTCACCTTTAGTCGTCCGTTTTTGCATAGTGGAGTAGATTATGCCGGGCCAGTCACATTAAAGGCAGCAAAGGGTAGAGGAACATTGAAATTTAAAGGGTACATTTGTTTATTTATCTGCCTTGCAACGAAAGCAGTTCATTTAGAACTTGTAAGCGACTATTCATCAGAGGCCTTCATTGCTGCGTTTCGAAGATTCACTGCCCGTAGAGGAAAATGTTCAAGTTTATACAGTGATTGTGGAACTACATTCATCGGTGCAAATACAGAAATGACGAAGAGTTATAGACAATCAGAGTGTGAACTTCCTCACAACATATCAACTATACTTGCAAATGATAATACTACATGGAAGTTTATCCCACCAGCTTCCCCACATTTCGGAGGATTATGGGAAGCGGGAATCAAATCCACCAAACACCATCTCCGCAGAATTATGGGGGAGGTTCCCCTTACCTTTGAGGAATACACAACAGTACTTACACAGATCGAGGCAGTACTGAATTCGAGACCGCTTTGTCCACTGTCCGACGATCCTAGTGACTGTGACGCTTTGACACCAGCCCATTTCCTCATTGGTGAGCCATTAATTGGAGTTCCGGAACCATCATTGTTGGAAATAAATGTAAATCGGCTATCAAGATGGCAGTTAAGTCAACGTCTCTATCAACAGTTCTGGAGAAGATGGACATCGGAATATATTACCCGATTACAGCAAAGACCTAAATGGCATTCGAAAAATGGCAACCTAAAGGAAGGCAACTTGGTCATAGTTAAGGACGAAAAGTTACCCCCAGCAAAGTGGTTACTCGGGAGAGTGGTAACTACACACTCAGGTTTGGACAACCTAGTGCGAGTGGTAACATTGAAAACTAAGAATGGTATTATTAAACGACCAGTAGTCAAATTGTGCTTATTACCCGTGACTGAGCCCGTTGAAGAAACGAATACACCCTCTGCCTATAGATCTTAGAAATATCAAGCTAGCAAGAAGCTATATTCCTGCAAATGTACTAGAAACGACCCGACATACATGACAAACATGACAGACAAGACAACTACCATATCCCTCTTCTATTTACAGACACATGGTTATCAAGGCCGTGGACCCGCCCTTGGGGGGCCGGAATGTTTAGCTGAATTTGAGCATCCCGTTTGGACTCCCGACTTCTTAAGACGAGCCACCACAGCAAAACCCAAGAAGAAACCCAAAAGGAAAAAATGTATTATAATTGTAATTATTTGAAATTTAAGATGCATACTTACATGTAACAAATTGTACAAGCCACTGTAAATGCGTTTTGTATCCAACTGCACTTGCATTTAATTTGCAGTACTACACAGTAAACAACAGCAAAAGAACTCGTACCGTTTGTTTTCTATTCTCCGCGTAACGTTTTTGGTCAGTGCAGCTGGATGCAAATCTTGTCATGATCGCTCTCTTGGTCTTGAGCAGTTGTCCGAATCAGTCGAATAGTGTAATAAATAGTAAGAAATCAATTAAAACTACCAGAGTGTTTAATTTATATGTGCTACAGGTAAACTAAAGTTATATAGTGCTAAAAGGTGAAGAAAGGGTTAAAAAGACAATACTACACGAACACAAATGAATATAGAAAAATAAAAAAATTACATTGGTAAGATTACGTTAGAATGTATAGGATTGAAATCAAAGATCTATTCTTTACGAGTATAAAGCAAGAAAGATATTAAGAAAGCTACATTTTAAACTAATTTTTAGATTAACTAGAAATTGTAAAAATGACAATCATTAATAAATTTATGTAGAATGAAAAATAAATGACTAAATTAATAAAATGCTATTTTAACATTACCAGAAAGACTTTTATTAGTATAAAATAGACATTTAATTATTATTTATAACTATTGCTTTTCTAGAAAATTTCTTAAAAGGTAAACATTTTCCCTTATGAATTAAACAGCATCGCGCTTTATACAAAAATTTAAGAGAGGATACATTTGGACACTGCAATTCTTCTTCCATATTATATACTTCATATGGGAGTGTTTCAGAATTTAACCTTAATTACAACAAGTCTTCTTATACAATTTTTTTCTGGTTGGTTTATGAAGTTCATTAACTACTTGTATTTCATTCATTTTGTAGTTGTCAGAGATTCTACATTAATCAACGCTATTAAAGTTTCTTTAATTTTTCCTATATGTAGAACTATATATTTCATCAACTTCTGCTGAGCATCAACAATTCATTCATTTGTATACAAATCGTATGCTATTTTCAGTTTTCCTTGTAGAGCCGCAATTTATTCATTTCTAAGTAGCTCAATTTAATAGCATACAGATAGATCCACTGATCAAGAACTCCTCAAAAAATCATCCAAATTTGTCAACACTGTATGATTAGAGGGTTAAAAGCTATATTGAGATATTTATACTATAATGTCAGCTTCTCTCAGTTTTTTAATTATTAACATTATTTCATTGTTATGACTGTTATTACCAGCCTGTTTTGATGCTATTAGTAGGCGTAAACGATCAACTAATTCATTAGGATTTTCAAAGTAAGTATAGCCAGTATTAGTCTTTGGTATTTGTATTAAGCCCTGACCTTTTGGGGATGTGAGCTTCTTAATGATGGTTTTATACTTCTTGCTTCTGTTTCCTTTTATTCGACCATCATCCATATAATTGCGTTTATAAGCATTAGTGTCATTCATAATGTTTCTGTAGTTGTTCATATCATCTGACGTGTATAGTTGTTTAGGGGTTTTTATGAAGAGCAATTCGAGAAGTCCTGGAGTAATGCTATATACTTTTTCTTTAAGAATGATATTGTCACCATCAACTTGAAGAATCGAGTTGCCAATTTTCCAGTTGTTACCATCAAAGTAAACCCCATAAGATTTATCAATTTTTGTGCTCTTGTTTTCATATAATTTAATGTATTTCGAAATTGAAGGGTTATTGGGCAAATCATCGATAGAAAGCGTCTTTGTTAGAGTAGATGAATTTGGAGGTGTAGCAAATTCTTCATTATCATCATCTTCACTATTAGTAGAGCTATCGGAAATTCTAGAATAATCTCCAAGTTTACTTGAAGTACTAGCTGGCTCTGCTTTGAAGTATTTATGTTTAGGTTGAGGTGTTAAAATTTCACTGTTATTATATTTATCAATACCAGGATCCATTTTCAAGAGTTCAATCCCAGGATCCATTTTCAAGAGTTTACGTTTATATGAGTTTATTGAAGCATCGCTCTTTGACTCATCCTTGATTTGTGCAACAAGTGTCTCAAGCGGCTTGGTGATGGACTTAAAAGTTTGCTCTAGCTGAGTCTCTGTTTCCATTTTTCCCATCTTAAGAGCTTTAAACTTTTTTCTGATGGCATTTCGCACCCTCGCTATTTCCTTAGTAAGCTTCTCATCCATATTGATCTTATTTAAGAACCAAGTCTAAAAGACATGAAACAGTAAACAATAAACATGAATCATAAAACAATAAACATGAAACATGAAACAAGAAACAAGAATCATGAATCATGAATCATGTAACATGAAACAATAATTACCTATGTGAAGTATCCTCTGAACTGTTTCCATCAAAGTGTTAGTATTAGCTAATAAATCATTGTTCATCCCTCTCCTTTTATAGTACGTATCATGAATACATCAAATCCCTTTCGGTAGCACCACTTACACATTGCGTTGTTTTTATTAATCAACAAAAATCCATATTTATACTTCCAAAATTCAGCACACGCATTACGAAATTTTCCAAACGTCATATCAGTACCCACATGATCATAATATATATGTTTAAAATAGTGATCACTTGCAAATACTTTTTGCAAAGGAACGCTGCACAGAATATCACAAAGTTGTAGCTGTAAAGTTCTTATTTTTCTCATATATTCAAAGATACAGTTCACTTTTCAACTCCTAAAAAAGCCCGATAATTAATAGTACTTATGAAGTTTACTTAGGTGACGATAACGAATGGAAAATTGGAAATTCAAAGATTGCAATTGAGGAAGATTAGATTAGGTCTATGTAAATTGCTTTTTATGAAACAACCTGTAAAACTTTGTATAGTAAGGATGAGTTGAAAGATTATCAAGATATCTTAGAAGAGAATACAGGGTTATAAATATCGACTTCAACAGATCATTTTTAGTGTTTAGATAACCACCAATATGTTTAAATGCATAGAATGCAACAAATTCTTTAGCCGGAGAGATAGTCTTTTAAGACATAAGAGACGGTCAATACATTTATTGAAAGAGAAAAATCGTGAAGACGAACATAGCAAGTTTATTGTGAAGGAAGGGGCAATTTTGACAAATGGAAACCAAATGCAGCACTTTATTTTTCAAACTCCATTTAGATTTAAGGATTTCACAACTGAAAAGACAAAAGAAGCACGGTCAACACATTTATTGAAAGAGAAAAATCGTGAAGACGAACATAGCAAGTTTATTGTGAAGGAATTGGCAATTTTAACAAATGGAAACCAAATGCAGCACTTTATTTTTCAAACTCCATTTAGATTTAAGGATTTCACAACTGAAAAGACAGAAAGAAGCGAAGTGATTGCATCATAATTACCATGGATTCAATTGGAACGATGGATATATCCCCTAACATCAAATACGTACTATAGTGACTCCTTTAATAAGAAACAAAGTACTTTATGTGAAAGGCTGTGAAAAGGTTTGCTGGATCAAAAATACATTTGATGAAGGTGTAATAGTATATAATATGGAAGAAGAATTGCAGTGTCCAAATTTATCTTCTCTTAAATTTTTGAATAAAACCCCATGCTGTTTAATTCATAAGAAGAAAATGTTTACCTTTTAAGAAATTTTCTAGAAAAGTAATAGAAGATAGAAATAAGAATTAAATGTCTTATTATTTAATACTAATAAAAGTCTTTCTGTAAATGTTAAAATAGCATTTTATTAATTTAGGCATTTATTTTTCCTTCAACATAAATTTATTAATGATGCTCATTTTCACAATTTCTAGTTAATCTAACAATTAGTTTCAAATGTAGCTTTCATAATATCTTTCTTGCTGTCTACTTGTAAAGAATAGATCTTAGATTTCAATCCTATACATTCTAACGTAATCTTACTAATGACATTGGGATTTGCAATTAAAGCACGAAGACCTAAATGTTTACCTCGACTTTCCCATTCCGTAGCTATTACATATATCTTATGATCATGTGGATACAGATATGACGTTTGGAAAATTTCGTAATGCGTGTGCTGAATTTTGGAAGTATAAATATGGATTTTTGTTGATTAATAAAAACAACGCAATGTGTAAGTGGTGCTACCGAAAGGGATTTGATGTATTCATGATACGTACTATAAAAGGAGAGGGATGAGCAATGATTTATTAGCTAATACTAACACTTTGATGGAAACAGTTCAGAGGATACTTCACATAGGTAATTATTGTTTCATGTTACATGTTTCATGATTCATGATTCATGATTCTTGTTTCATGTTTCATGTTTATTGTTTTATGATTCATGTTTATTGTTTACTGTTTCATGTCTTTTAGACTTGGTTCTTAAATAAGATCAATATGGATGAGAAGCTTACTAAGGAAATAGCGAGGGTTCGAAATGCCATCAGAAAAAAGTTTAAAGCTCTTAAGATGGGAAAAATGGAAACAGAGACTCAGCTAGAGCAAACTTTTAAGTCCATCACCAAGCCGCTTGAGACACTTGTTGCACAAATCAAGGATGAGTCAAAGAGCGATGCTTCAATAAACTCATATAAACGTAAACTCTTGAAAATGGATCCTGGGATTGAACTCTTGAAAATGGATCCTGGTATTGATAAATATAATAACAGTGAAATTTTAACACCTCAACCTAAACATAAATACTTCAAAGCAGAGCCAGCTAGTACTTCAAGTAAACTTGGAGATTATTCTAGAATTTCCGATAGCTCTACTAATAGTGAAGATGATGATAATGAAGAATTTGCTACACCTCCAAATTCATCTACTCTAACAAAGACGCTTTCTATCGATGATTTGCCCAATAACCCTTCAATTTCGAAATACATTAAATTATATGAAAACAAGAGCACAAAAATTGATAAATCTTATGGGGTTTACTTTGATGGTAACAACTGGAAAATTGGCAACTCGATTCTTCAAGTTGATGGTGACAATATCATTCTTAAAGAAAAAGTATATAGCATTACTCCAGGACTTCTCGAATTGCTCTTCATAAAAACCCCTAAACAACTATACACGTCAGATGATATGAACAACTACAGAAACATTATGAATGACACTAATGCTTATAAACGCAATTATATGGATGATGGTCGAATAAAAGGAAACAGAAGCAAGAAGTATAAAACCATCATTAAGAAGCTCACATCCCCAAAAGGTCAGGGCTTAATACAAATACCAAAGACTAATACTGGCTATACTTACTTTGAAAATCCTAATGAATTAGTTGATCGTTTACGCCTACTAATAGCATCAAAACAGGCTGGTAATAACAGTCATAACAATGAAATAATGTTAATAATTAAAAAACTGAGAGAAGCTGACATTATAGTATAAATATCTCAATATAGCTTTTAACCCTCTAATCATACAGTGTTGACAAATTTGGATGATTTTTTGAGGAGTTCTTGATCAGTGGATCTATCTGTATGCTATTAAATTGAGCTACTTAGAAATGAATAAATTGCGGCTCTACAAGGAAAACTGAAAATAGCATACGATTTGTATACAAATGAATGAATTGTTGATGCTCAGCAGAAGTTGATGAAATATATAGTTCTACATATAGGAAAAATTAAAGAAACTTTAATAGCGTTGATTAATGTAGAATCTCTGACAACTACAAAATGAATGAAATACAAGTAGTTAATGAACTTCATAAACCAACCAGAAAAAAATTGTATAAGAAGACTTGTTGTAATTAAGGTTAAATTCTGAAACACTCCCATATGAAGTATATAATATGGAAGAAGAATTGCAGTGTCCAAATGTATCCTCTCTTAAATTTTTGTATAAAGCGCGATGCTGTTTAATTCATAAGGGAAAATGTTTACCTTTTAAGAAATTTTCTAGAAAAGCAATAGTTATAAATAATAATTAAATGTCTATTTTATACTAATAAAAGTCTTTCTGGTAATGTTAAAATAGCATTTTATTAATTTAGTCATTTATTTTTCATTCTACATAAATTTATTAATGATTGTCATTTTTACAATTTCTAGTTAATCTAAAAATTAGTTTAAAATGTAGCTTTCTTAATATCTTTCTTGCTTTATACTCGTAAAGAATAGATCTTTGATTTCAATCCTATACATTCTAACGTAATCTTACCAATGTAATTTTTTTATTTTTCTATATTCATTTGATTCAATTTAATGATTCTCATTTTCTCATTTTCACAATTTCTAGTTAATCTAACAATTAGTTTCAAATGTAGTTTTCATAATATCTTTCTTGCTGCCTACTTGTAAAGAATATTATCTTAGATTTCAATCCTATACATTCTAACGTAATCTTACTAATAACAGTTTTAATTTTTAAATTCAGAATCAGATAAGTTATTCGTCGAACTGTGGTACAACCAAAAGATTTAATGGTGATATTAGAATAAGTCTTGCCAATAGTAAGCACCTGTTGAACATTTGAATATACTTAAGAACACAAAATTAGTGTCATTCATCGTGATAAATTCAAATTCCATCATAAGAGCTTAAGATCGGAAAGTGTTAACAGCTTTTGATCTATGCAAAGTACTAAGATCAATATATTGTTTTAATCAATTTCATTTTCTGAATCAAAGAGCTCTATGAATGCATGAAAACTTCAATTCATACTTTAAACTACTTTTTGGAGATTTCTATAATGGATTATGTAATGAAATGTATCTTCTAAGTCATATATCAATTTCCTTGAGCCTAATTCAGGGGATTTTTATATTATTTGCGCAAAATGGTAGATCATTGTGTAAGTCATGAAGTGATTCTAGATAAGTTAAATCTACTTCAAATATATATATTCAATTTCTGAACTTTGAGGAATGCTCATTATATCGATATCCGTATTTTCTATCCCATTGAAATTCCTCATATAGTAAGAATTCAGACATGTCCCACCCATATAAATTATTGGTATCGAAGTAAATTAAATATGTTGAGCTTTGTGATGGGATAACATTTTCCATATGCTTATTATTAGCAGTAGAATGCCTGCGAGAATATATAAAGTTATACATATTAACGACAGTTAATAATTATTGTAATTCAATCTTTGTATACTTAAGCATAGCATCCCAAAATAATCCTGGTGCTATGTAATAATGACAATATAAATAGTCTACAAATATTTTACATTCAAATGCTTTCCAAACGTTTGTTAAATGCGCATAATCATTATCAGAGCACTTCGTATCTGTAAATTTATTATCAAACTACTTTTGCATAGGCAATGAATTTCCACTAAATTTTTCAAAGCAATTAAGGTATTCATTAAATTAAATAAATCGTCATTTTTATAAAAGGATCTGGTTAATATTAAGTTTTCATCAGATGAATTATTCGCTAATTTATCTACGCCAGAGAAATCTAATCTATATGAATCTAAAAATCGTATTTCAATACTTTGATTTCTTGCAATATAAATTCTTTTTCAGATTAAGGCTCTAATAAATAAACGATAATCCTACTTCCACTTCAATGTGGATGATTCTTAGAAGAGCCCAGCCGCTGTCTTTTTCTTGAAATTCTTCAGATTTTACAATAATTTGTTTCAACATTCTATCTATGCTATGTTCATCTTAGCCTGAAAAGATTTTATATCTAAAGCTATTTCGTTTTCATCTACATCATCAGTATTAGCATATTTAATAAATTCACAAAATAATGCAATATTGAACTTTATAGCAGTATGCTTGAATATGTTTGGTTTGCATATACTCACTTACATCACTTAATTTTCTAAACTCTTGAAATATGAACTCAAAATGAAATGTATAAGAAATCGGCTCGTCAGATCTCAACCATAACATTAGACTCCTGTTACCATCTTCTGGAGGCATGTATTCCTCTAAAATATCATTAGGATTCATACTCGCATTCACAATCCTAAAATTGTTCCACCCTCCTTCATAGACACAAAAATAAAGAATTCGGAGAGGTTAAGTGTAATAAAACATATATTTGGATAATAACAAACAAAATTCTAATAACCGCAATTTCCTTTTAAATGAAGGCTATTTCGGATATGTTAAAACATGATTGGAAATGAAAAAGTATTGAGAGCCGCAATTTCCTTTTGAATCTATATATATTATGAAGAACATGTTTGGAAAATTTCTCATCCAAAATTTAAAAAACAACAAGCCCGGAACCTGACATTTGCCTAAATTACATGACAAACTCAAAGTAAACTGAACTCGGTGAGATCACAATTTGGGTCTATTTTCTTAAGTTCTTCACATGATAAACCTCTCCAAAGTACCGAAAGAAGCCATTCCAGCTACCTTGACTAGACGTTTTATTACTTATCAACGGATTTATGCAAAGCGATGCATGTTATTTTTAAACATCAGATTTTTTCCATTAATTACAGAAATTCTTTTGGCTATTCCTCAATGATGTTATTTTAACTAGTAATCAAGGTCAAGATGACGTAATCGGTAGAATGACTTACTTGCTAGTTGCATAAAACACGAAATTATTTAATAATATGACCTCGAATTAATGTCTATATTTAGATCTGAAAAAGAAATTGCATGACAATCTTTTAAAGTTCGAGGTTACTACAGCGAATCGTTTTTTTTCTTATCATCCCAAAACATTCTGGGCCATTCAACTCTTATCGGCAAATTTTTTACGCTAACGAATTGAATCCAAATGTTTACTACTACTTATCAGCGGATTTTTTATGTTAAAGGAAATTTAACCAGATATTTATTAATTATTTATCAATGAACTTATACAAAATTGTTGATGCTATTTTTAAGTCCAGGTTCAGATCCAGATCCAGGTGCAAACCAAAGAAGAAGAAGAAGACCAATTGTAGCCTCCAAGACCGAATACCCAAGTCCAGGTCCAGATCCAAGTCCAAGTCCAGATCTAAGTCCAGGTGCAAATCAAAGAACAAAATCAATTGTAGCCTCCAAGACCGAAAACCCAGACCTCAAAATTGAACCAAAACCACAAATTCATTAAATTCAGCACATAGAGGGCTTTTTCGCATATTCATAACCCACGATTAGCGCATTTTATTCGATGGCTAATACCAGGCAGTCATAAACACATGCAACACAATCAGCTGTGCAAAATTTCGTAATCAAGCCATGTTTGAATCATATAAACCAACAGAATTTTATGTTACTCATAAGTTTTTCGGGGCAAAATTTGCTGATAACGCTGTTCACTTTAGCGAGCCATGCTTTGGTCATAGTAAGAATATTATGCCGCCGTATAATGATAAGCTACATGTGCGATCACATCGTATTGACCATAACAAAAGCTTTGAGGTTGCGAGAAAATTGCTTTCTTGTACTTAAATTCATGATCGCCTGGTAGTCAAAATTTAAATACCCCTGTATTACTAATTATATTTAACATTGGCGCGTATGTGCGTATGTGTGTGCATGCGGTTATTTATTAATAACACTCAACTATCAATAAATATTCTATTAAATCGATAATCGAAAATTAATAATTAATTATTTCCACACGCTCAATCAGCACTCGATCCAACCTCTCACAATTTCACATCCATAGCAATGACGTAATCATTACTCCCAAAAATCAATGGGATCGGTGAGCGCTTTACTGATAATCGACAATTAGTTCCATCCTGAACCCAAACACACTGATGACGTCATCGAAACAATGCAAACATCACGTGTGCCCCTACAAAAGCCTTATCACCCAAGCCGACACAAAAAGCTCGAACCACAAATGCGATCATTTCGCTTCTTCTTCTTACTTTTTCATACTTTTTCTTTCGTGCCGAAAATCCAAGATGACCGACAATCCTTATCTTTCCATCATCAAACCAAAGAAGAAGACCAATTGTAGTCTCCAAGACCGAATACTCAAAATCCAAGATTAGATTTTTTTTCTCATGGGCCAGAACCGCCATAGCATTTTCTCATGAGCCAGAACCGCCATAGCAATTTTTTAGAAGAAGAAGACCAATTTTAGCCTCCAAGACCGAATACCCAAGTCCAGGTCCAGTTCCAAGTCCAAGTCCAGATCTAACTCCAGGTGCAAATCAAAGAAGAACAAAATCAATTGTAGCCTTCAAGACCGAAAACCCAAAATCCAAGATGGCCGACAGGTGTCTTATCTTACTAAAAAATCACCGACCTTGACCTTTGACCTTCGAAACCCCCCATTCCCTTATCCCCAAAGAAGAAGAAGACCAATTGTAGCCTCCAAGACCGAATACCGAAAATCCAAGATGGCCGACAAGCCTTATCTCATTTCCTTATCTCTCAATTGTAGCCTACAAGACCGAAATCTCTTTTCCTTATCTCTCAATTGTAGCCTACAAGACCGAATACCCTAAATCCAAGATTGCGTCAGAATCGGCAAAGCACATTTTTGACTCGATTTTCTCATGGGCCAGAACCGCCATAGCACATTTTGAGCTCGATTTTCTCATGGGCCAGAACCGCCATTTCTATACTACTAACAACCTATTCCCTCCAAACTATACCATTTTCCGTGTTGACGGTTGTGTAGGCAACAATCACCACCCACCAGGTCGTGGGGTTCTTATAGCTGCTCACAACCGTTATGATGTCACCCTGTTTAAGACCTCCGACTCTTCAATATCTGAATTTGTATGTATCAAATTAACACTGAATAAGTGTATTCTGTATATTCTTTGTTGTTATATTCGTCCCTCTCAACCTATAGTAGCCTACGAGCCCGTAATTGAAACGTTAGACACCATGCTTGAGAACGCTAACGCCTCCGATGAATTCATTGTACTGGGTGACTTTAACCTCCCCCGTATTCAATGGTCATTGTCTGAGGATTGTTCACACTTTGTCCCCCTAAACGCCTCTTCCGCCAAAGAAGCCTTTTTTACCGATCAGCTCTCTGTTTCTGGTCTCTTTTAAGTTAGTGGAGTCAGAAACTTTCTGGACAGACAATTAGACCTAATCTTTTCCTCAGACCCAGTTAACTCGGCTGTCGCGGAAAGCGAACATCTCCTCTCCTCCCTCGATCGTCACCATCCTCCCCTGTTCCTCGTTTTCTCTTACGAACACCCTCACGCCCTTTCAACCTCTGAGTCTTCTCTTTCCTTCAATTTTCGTAAAGGCGACTTTGAAAAATTAAATCACTTGCTCCTCAACTCCAACATTGGCAATATCCCTCAACATCTTCCAATAGACGTTGCTGTAGAGGCGTTTTATTCAGAAATACACGCTTGCCTTACACAATCTATCCCTCTTCTTCCTCGTAAAAACTGCTGCTCATCCCCCATTTGGTACGACAAAGAATTACGCTCTCTCCGCAACAGGAGAAATAAAAGTTGGCAAACTTTTCTTCTGACCCAGACTGAGTCTGACTATTCTTCCTACTTGTCTGCTTACACCTCTTTTTCTGAACGTTGTGATACCCTCTACCATGAGTACCTCCAACGGATGGAAACAAGCCTCATATCCGACCCCAAGTGCTTTTATAGCTTTATTAATTCTAAGAAGAAATCCAATGGTTACCCTTCCACCCTAAAGCTCGAGAATAACTCTTCATCAGATCCTCAGGTTATCGCCAACCTCTTTGCACACTTCTTCAGTAAATCTTTCAGCGACAATTCGCTTTAAACTGACCTTAGCTACTTTTCATTCTTGGACAAATGCACTCAAACGTCGTTTACATCTTTTGACCCTGACCCCGAACAAATCGCTGCCAGTATTAACGGGCTTGCGGATGACTTTCACCCCGGTCCTGACGGCATTCCGGCCATAGTTCTGAAAAAGTGTGCCATGCATCTAGTTCAGCCCCTTACTTTGCTTTTCTGCCTCTCGGTCACTCAACGGGTTTTCCCTCAATTATGGAAAAACTCTTATATTATTCCCATATTCAAAAAAGGCCGCAAGAGCGATGTATCCAACTACAGACCCATTGCTAAATTATCATCAATACCTAAACTATTCGAAAAATTGGTCTATGATTCCATGTTCTTCCACTGTAAGTCTATTATCTCACTCTCCCAGCATGGCTTCCTCAGAGGTAGATCTACAACCACCAACCTTACCGAATTCGTCTCCAAAACACTATGTGCCCTGGAAAACGGTAAAGATGTTGATGTTATCGCCACCAATTTTAGTAAAGCCTTTGACAAGATCTCCCATAGCGTTATCCTGTTTAAACTTGATCGCCTAGGCTCCCCCCCCCAGATTCATCTCCGGGATTCAATCCTACCTCAACAACCGTCAATACAATGTTCTTTTCAGCTCATCCATTTCTAACCCCATTGTCGCTCGTTCCGGCGTCCCTCAGGGCAGCCAACTCGGTCCATTAATTTTCATCCTTACAATTAATGATGTTGATTGTGTCATAAAATACTCAGAGCTGTCCATTTATGCTGATGACATGAAAATAATTAAACATATCTCCTCCACAACCGACTCTCTTCTTCTCCAAAATGAGCTCGATTCGTTCACCACATGGTGCATGAAAAACTTTCTTGAGCTCAATGTCTCCAAATGCCAGTCCATCTCTTATTCCCGCAAGCGTCTTACCAACACCCCGAGAACATAAATGTTAACCAACGTACCAGTCCCTATCGTTACCTCTTTGTGTGACCTAGGAATAATCTGTGATAGTGAACTAAATTTCCGTTCCCATATTGATAGCATAATTAACAGAGCTAACTCCGCGCTAGGGTTTGTGAAGCGCTGGTCTAGAGAGTTCTCCAATCCTTATGTTTCCAAATCTCTCTATATTTCCTTCGTTAGACCTCTCCTTGAATATGCCAGCCAGGTTTGGTCACCCACGCAAACAACCCACATTAACAGAATTGAATCTGTCCAGCGTAGGTTCATTCGCTTTGCTCTACGTGATCTTCCATGGGTAGATAGATTCAACCTTCCACCTTATGAAAACCGTCTGAAACTGATCGACTTACAACCCCTAAGTAAACGTCGTGATGTTTCCGACGTTCTCTTCATTCATCAGCTACTAGCTGGTGCCATAGACTGCCCTTCAATCCTGCAGTCTTTACCCATCTATACCAACCCTCGCAACCTTAGGTCCACTCCCCTTTTCCGACTCGACCGCCATCGCACGAACTACGGTCAACGCGAACCAATTACCAGGATGCTTCGAAAAGTCAACGACCTTCCCTCCTTTGACTTCCATCTGAGTAAATCATCCCTTCACAAAGCCTTATATCTTTATCCCGCCCATCTTGATCGCCTTTCCTTATTCTCCTTCCTGCCAGTTTATAGTTATCATAATCATAGCTTATATTGTAGCTTACATTATCTGTTATGAATTATTGTTTATTTTAGTTTGTAGTATTTATTTTGTTATTTTGTATTTTTTATGTAATAGCTTGCATTAAGCTTAAATAAAATAAAATATATCGAGCCATCAGCAGAATTTCTAACGACCAATCTACATCGAGATAATACGTATCCTATCTCACAAATGGAACTAGCAGGATGTGTCAAGTCAGAAACTCTAGGCTATCTCTGCCAGCAGAAGCAACCAATATACACTATTCAGGCCCCAATAAATTGATGTGAATTGGATCTACTGAATCATAAAGAACCACCAATATCCGCATGTCACATTAAAAAGACTCATCCATCGCAATACTGGATACAACTACAACACCCAAATCACTGGATCTTCAGTCTAAGCAAAGCAGCAATTATAAACATAGTATGCGGAAGTCACGTCATCATCAGGAAACTTGAGAGGAGTGGCATCATCAAACTAAATAATAACTGCCAGGTAAAACACCCTGCAATGAGCATAAGTTCACAAAATACATTATCCAACGAACAACGATCGTCATTCCTCCCAGCAACAAATATCTCATCTCTCCTAGTCAAAATTGGATTAAACACTCCAACAAAAACTCAACCGACTCCACTTGTTCATTTAGATACGAAAGCTTTAGACGACATCAAGTTTGGTCATCTAAAAGATTCACACCCTATTATCAATAGCCATCACCTGCATCATTACGTCATCATATACTTAGGCGTAGCGTCAGTCATTATAGGGTTTCTATAATATAACGGTTCAAGCCATAACACCTAGGCCCACTCAGCGCACCGCACCAGCCACATCGTCGCCGTGCCCAGTATGATCAACCGATCATGAAAAAAGGTCAGCATAACGTCATAAAATATTCTAACTGTCGTACACAATCAAGTTACACAACAACAAGTTACACAGATTGAGCACCTCAAATATTCAGGTCAGTTCACGGTGACATAAAACTGCAAGCATTGCGGAAAAGCTTTTAATGAACAATAAATGTAAACATGCCCCAAGAATTACACAAGTGACACAATAATATTATGATTGCTGTTAATAATTATTGTATATAAGTAGTATTAAGTCAAGAAATAAATCAGTTCTTAATTATCCAAGAACCAAAGCGTTTTCATTTAGAATTCCCCCTACCCAAGGTAAGGGTTCAAGTGAAATCCTAAGCACCGAATTTACATCTTACAATCTCATCCACAAATGGTAAGAATTGAAGTTGAAATTATCTCGTACATTCCGTGCACCCATGTAACTCCTTAAATAACATAATGCGATCCATTTCAAAAGATGAGCCTGTGCACCATTCCCTCTCAAAGACCATCAAAACCCTTCAACAGACCAAGGAAGACCTCGCCGGAGACGCCGCACGTTGAATATTAACAGGAAGACAGTTCTATTTGCGAATTACCTAAATACACTTAATACGCTAAATACTCATATCCAATGCATTCACCTGTAAATATCAGGTGACATACTTTCTTTAATTGCTCGCGTGCT
Source organism: Leptarthrus brevirostris (assembly GCA_964036015.1). Classification (NCBI taxonomy): domain Eukaryota; kingdom Metazoa; phylum Arthropoda; class Insecta; order Diptera; family Asilidae; genus Leptarthrus; species Leptarthrus brevirostris. The sequence goes on from OZ038374.1 coordinate 49,788,046, forward strand.
TCTTTTTGCTGCGCGATGCACTTTCACGTCGGTCAGAGCTTTGGTTCATTGTTTGTTTACGTTCTTCTGACATAAAACTTGAGTGCCGTGATTCGGCTCTACTGCCTGCTTTGTTTACGTTTACCGCAAATTGCAAAGTGCAATTTGTGGTAGGTCACGACTGATATTTATGTGCGTTATGGATTTGAGTATTTAGGTTACTACAAGAGAAACTTGTGACAACATCTGGCAAGTCGTTGATAAGCAAGCTAAATAAAAGCGGACCAAGGATGAACCCTTGAGGAACTCCTCAGCAGAGAACTGCTGGACTTGAGATAGAGCTTTTTACTTTTACAACTTGGCTGCGATTATACAGGAAGCTACTAATTAATCTTAAAGCTGATGAAGAAAATTTATGACTGTATCCTAGTTTAGAGAGCAATTTCGAATGATTAACAGAATCAAAAGCTTCACTGAAGTCTAAAAAACCATAATAGTTAAGTGATCATTATCGAGGGCTTCGTTTTTATCTATCGTGACTTTCAAAAGGGCAGTTTCACAGCTGTGCGTTGGTCGAAAGCCGGATTGGAATAGATGTTAATTGTTGTTCACAGTTAAGTATTCCATCATTTGCCGGTACATGATTTTTTCCAATATCTTAGCAAGAAAACTTAGCAAACTAATGGGGCGGAAATCACCGGGCCTAGAAGGGTTTTTACTCTTGGGGATGGGAACAACTAATGCTTGTTTCCATTGAGTAGGAAACTGAGACTAAGTAAGGCAAGCAAATATTTTTAGTAGTGGACTAGTTACGTAAGGTGCCACGAGCTTAAGAAATTTAGGAGATAATGAATCCAGATCAATAGCATTTGATTTTATAGAGTAAATTGTTGCAAGCAGCTCGAAACCATCAACACATCGAAATGCAAACCCCTCAGAGGAAAACTCAGCACTACTGAAATCACTGTAAGGATTGTTTGTTGTCACATTGCTGGCAGAGAAGAAATCATTTAGGTCATTTGGCTCAAGATCCACTTGCGGCGGTTCTTGCCCATATATTCCCAAACTTCGAATGTTTTTCCAAAGTTTTTTCGAGGGCAGATTTCCGTCCAGTTTAGTACCGAGATATGCACGCTTGGAGGAGCGAATCATGCGTGTCACCCTATTTCGAACCGATTTATATCTCCTAAGCACCGCGGCGTCACGACGTCTGCAATATTTGCTATACAGAAAGTCACTCTCAGCCATATCATGGGGAATTTCTCTAGTTATCCAAGGACACCGCTGATTATTTAGTCTAAAGATTTTTAGAGGAACATGTGTTTCGTACAGATATGTCAGTCTGTCACTAAAAATATTAACTTTCTCATCCAAAGTATCACATTCATACAAAGCACCCTCTGAGACCTCACTACAATCAGTCAAGTGTCCATGCTAATATTTTTGAAGTCACGGTAAGTAATTAGTTTAAAATTTATAGGTTCTAGATACATTCTGTATGTTAAGTACAAAAAGTCGTGATCAAAATTACTTGGTGGTGAGATTTGATTATGAAATAACACGTGCTGCATATTTGTTGTGAGAATGTAATCGAGTTTAGAGGAGATGTGGTGCCAACATTTGTGCTGATTTACCAAGTATAAATCTAATTTCTGGAACAAAGAAAACAAGCTAACTGTTGAGGAACCATGTCTAAGAGCATTTACATTAAAGTCGCCCCCAATAATTGCATTACCATACCGAAAGACAATAGACGAGACTGCATCTGAGAGCTCAGAAGCGCGTTCAGAATTTAAACTATCTGGGGGACAATATACACTAAAAACCACACATTTATCAGATCCCGAGTTTAGTTCCATCCCAATAAACTCGACTTCGTGTCAGATGAAGTATGCAGAATGGATGCCCTTAGGGATTTATGGACCCGATCGTTCCTTAAGATGTTGTAGTCACATGTATTGCCGTACCGGCAAACATATCCCGAACCTGATCCACCTTGTTACGCAGGGTTCTTGCATTAAAATAAAGAATGTTCAGTCTAGATGACTGTGCGGCGAAAATGTTGGCGAGGGTTCGTGCTCTGACCAGGGGCGAGAAATTAACATTATCCATTATCATAAATTATGCACCGGCGAAAAATTGACAAAATAATCAGAGAGTAAGGAAGCTCCATGAACTGGAATGGCTCACACCCCACAATTAATAGATAAGTGTAAAAATTGACAATTACGTGACAAAGATCAAAATTGAAAAAAACAAAACTGTACTGAAAAAAGCCTGAAAAATTCAAAATTATTTCAAAAATCAAGCTCAAATAACCTAATATAAAACTGATAAATTGAAAACTACAGGCTAATAATGAATTTTCAAATTCCAATAACATTCTTACAGATATGAATACTTAGAATAAAAGAAAAAAACATCAACTTACTAAACAAATCTATTCTCCTATTCAGCCTTCTGAGCGTTCGCGTGGTTGACGAGGTGCCATTCAGCATGTTCATACTAGCTACCATTGTTGGAGGGGCATCTGCTTTAATCCGGACATGTACAAGCCCATGACGTGTGAACACAGAGTGAAATGAATTTTCTCTCCTCTGGGCCAGAGCTTGACGCTGAATATGTATGTTGATTTGAGCGGGTGAGACTCTCATATGCATTTATTTTATGATCCGAAGAAAAAATTGGGGAAATTTGGGACAATCTTACCCCGTCGGACCTTCTGAATTTTTGCAGAAATATTTTCTGTTCGCTGGGAGAAGAGAACTTGATAATCAACGGTGAACTCTTTCTGTTACCGGCAGATTTGGCACGAAAAGCAGTTGAGTAAGGAGAAAGCGTGGGGTTAATAGCCGATGAAATATTATTTATAATGTGTTGTGGATTTTCATCTTGAATGTAGGGTATACCAGCTACAATACAGTCAGACTGCCTATTTAGTCTTTTTATGTGCTCTATATCAACTCGGATCTCAGAAAGCTCTTTCTTAACATTATTTAACTCATCACGAACATGGTTTACTTCTGAGTTAAATGAGGCTACCAACTGATCGATTCTTCGCGAAATAGAATCCTGAAAATCAGCAAACCTTTCTTAAATTAACTGGGAAAATCCTGTCATCAGCTTTCTTTCTAATAGGTCCAGAGAGTCTACGGAAATGATTTAACCAGACGAACCTTCAGTACAAGGAATACCAGCATCGCTATTGTGTTGAGGTTGATTTTTATGAGTGCCTCTCGTACTCCTACTCGTTATAGCTGGCGTGTTTGTATTGCCAGTTTTTGAGTTGGAATTCACTTTATCGTTCTTACTAATTTCGAAAGTCGATTTAAAATTACACTAAATGCACTAAAATCCAGGCTGCACCGCACAAAATAATAATCACAGCAGCGAAAAAAGTTTTAAAGTATAATTTATATTTGAAGCTGCTTGAAATTTGGAAAATATTCACGGAAAGTAAGTCAAAAACTCAGAAGGCCAAAATTTCACAACTACTCAGTTTGCATACACAACTACCAAGGTCTTAAAAAAATTACCTGCCTAACCTGGAAAATACCAGTATTTCGTTTCAATTTCTAAACGATCCCGAATTGCTGAAAATATGCGCAAGCTCTTCCTTGCGCATGATCAAAAGGGACAAGAAAGCTGAGACAAAGCGAAAAAAGTGTCAGCGAGATCTCTTGGTTCTGAGTCGCCATAGAAGGAGGTTATATAATATTAAAAATAAAAAGTTTTCTACTTAAGTCGTGGAAGAAATTTAAAAAATTCAAACAAAAAGCAGCGAATTAAAACTACATTGAAGACGACAAATAACTCGGAAGAAAAGGATACAAACGGAGAAAGATAGTACTACAGGAACAACATACTCAAACAAAGCACATGGTACCATTCAAATTTAATAAAAAACTAATAAAAACATATAAAACCAATAATAAATCTAATAAATAACAATAAATTAATTAATTTAAGCATTAGCGTAACTAATACTTTTTATTACGGCATTTTCCATGAAATTTTTATTACTAACAATTAGTTATTACATTTTTGGAAGCAGGACGGCCGTATTAGGGAAGAATTAGGAAGAATAAATGTGTTGGATTTTCAATAAGTAAATAAAGCAAGAATTTATGATTTAAAAGTTAAAAACGTACCCATTTTATTTCATAAAAACATTTTATTGTAACCTCAACTACCCCTAGACAGTTGTTGAGTTTACACAGTAGGTGAAGAAACAGCACACGATGTTAATGAAGTTCGACAGCGTACATTGTATGAAGTTTGGGTACGATTTGACGGGCATTGTTTACCACAAAAGAAAGTCACAATGAAATCGTACAAATTCAACAGTTTGCTACAAAAAGAACGCCAAACATTCAATGAATTTTTAACGGAATTGCGCACACAACACGAATGCTGTGAATTCACCTGTACATGTGGTATTTCGTACGAAGAAAGAATGCTGCGTGACCGAATCATAACGGGTGGACGTGAAGAACGACTGTATCATGTTGTTGATGTATGCAAAAATTTCGAATCGGCAAACATAAAGAACATATTGGATTCAAAAATACACTCAGTCGTTTAACATCGCAAAACAATTCATCGGTACGGGATTCAGTCAACGCTATCAAAAAACGCTTCTGCTACAATTGCGGTGGTGATTTAAAACCTCACCACAAGGATAAATGTCCAGCAAAGGATGTCACATGTCGATTTGGAAAAAATTGTCATTTCAATCGTATGTGCCGCAAGAAATCAAACAAGCCGTACGTAAGTAAATCGGAATCTAATTCACGGGTTAATATTGTAGACTGGAATGAAGTTTCAGGTAACATAACTATAACTGCTGACAAATTAGGACGCAATCTTAGATTTAATAATGGCATTTATAGAATAAACTCAATTGGAAGTGAAAAATGGACAAAAGCATACCAATTAGCAAATGAGACAGTCAAATTGAAAATCGATACAGGGGAGGACGTATATGGTGTTCCTCAAAAAATTATTCAAAAATTAAAAATCGAGATGATAAATGTCCACAATGACTTTCCTGTATTTGATTATAGCAATAATAAAATCAACATTTTTGGTACTGCTAAATTAAAATTAAGGGATTTAAAATCGAACAAGTAAACAAAAGCTGAATTTTTGGTTGTGAATGACGCTTTTGAGCCAATATTTGGTCGTGCACAATTAATTTACCGAAATGTAAAGATGAATTCGTAAGTACAAATGTTGACGTCTTTAGTGGATTGGGTAAAAAAAAAATTACAATTAATTTGAAAGAAAATTCTAAACCAGTCCTTCACTACAGAAAACAATTTCCGGGTACTATTATTGATAAATTAGGAATGGATGGAATCATTTCACCTCTTGAGCATCCAACGGGTTGGATTAACAATTTATAGCTGATATAAAAATCAAATGGTGACTTACGAATTTGCTTGGATCCAAAACCAATTAATGCTTGTGTGGGTACTGGTATACCTTCAGTACGCACGAAAGTATTGTCCCAAACCGGAGTTCACTTCTAGGGAGTCTCAGGTCAATCTGAAAGGACAATTCTTTAAATCTTTAAAAATAAGAACCTTTTGAAGTGTGTGCCGCGATGCCGGTGACGGTTGTATGTTTTGGAATTGATGTTCGAGTTGTTTAATAAATTCATCTTGGTTATTTAAATAATTCGTATTATTAAAAAAATCACCGGGTAACCGTAAATTTTCTCCATAAACTAATTTTGCACGGGAAAATTGGAATTCGTCACTACTAACTGACCTGAAATATCCAGTTCTTTAATAATGCAGAAGCTACTGTTTCTGCGCTAATGTTTTCGATGGGCCAGCAAGTATATCGGTCGATGATTGTTAGACAATATTTGACACCTTCTGAATTTGGCAGAGGGCCTATTAAATATACAGGGTGTTTCAGATCTGACGTGCCAAAATAAGTGGGGTGATAGATCTCACCTAGGCAAACAAAAAATTGTATGGCAGGAGGGGAGGGGGGGGGGGGGCAATCTCAACCGTTTGGGAGTTACAGGGTGATTCATAGATTTCAGTTCTTCTTTTATTTTTATCTTTTGATCTACCTAACATAGCGACATTAAACAAACGCTAAAAGACCTTTCCAAAAATGTCAACAATGTTGATCTCACTACTACCACTGCAGGTACAGTCACGGCCAAAATTGAAAAAAATGTTTTGAAATTACCGAAATTTCAGCATTTTCCCAAATTTTCTCCAAAATTTATGTAATTAGTATACCTTTTTTTTATTTTTATTAGATTGCTTTTATTTATAACCTTTCCAAAGAGGTGCAACATGGCAAGGTAGACAAAGAATTAGAAAAACCGCATTTTTAGAAATCTCTGACTACCTTATTATTTTATTGCACTTTAGGTAGGAAATTCTTTAAAGAAACAAAATTTTTATGATAAATGGTCGAAAATGTTAGTTTTGGGTTCGCAGGTAATTAGTTTTGATTATTGCTGCAAAAAAGTTATAGAAATGTTAGTGTAATTTTGTTTTATTGCCGATATTAGCATGTGTTAGCCAGAATTCACATCCTTGTATCCTGCCGTTTTGTTACTCTTACCTGATGAAAATTTTGCTATAAAAAAGGGTCAGTCAGCAAGAATACCTATCATAGTTGAAAAGCAAATCAATAAGTGCGGGAGATTTTAAGCAAAAGTTAGTAAAATATGGCAGACTTTAGTTTTGAGGAATACGCGGATATTAGCTGCGTTCCATTGGGCCATGCAGAGTACCCCGGCGTACACCCAACTACGCTCAGCTACCCTAGATTATAGGTTGGTGTAGTTTAAAAGTGTAGTTACGCGGAGTTTTTCCGCTAGGGTTTTTGTGCTTTAAAAGCTCTCAATAGGTGGCTTTTTCGTAGTTTTCATTTTTCACAAATATTAAAAGTGTTTAAAAAGAAGTATCGGCTTCCCGTAAATATCAAAGACGTTAAAACTTTTTGCAAAATTACTGCACTTATCGCATAACATCATATTTTTCACAGCACATCAAAAATCTGCAAGTACAATCTATGAAATGCCAAACTTGACAGCGGCTCGAAGTAGTCGGGTAAAGAAAAAGCGTTCCATTGGGGAAGTACGCCGGAGTACTCTGCATGGCCCAATGGAACGCAGCTATTATTTACATTTATGGTATAGTAGACGGAAACGAGAGAGCGGCTGTACTGGAATACCAAAGGAGATTCCCTAACCGGCGAGGACCCCAAAGAGGGGTATTTACACGGACTTTCCGAAGGTTAAGAGAAACAGGAAGTGTAACTTCACATGACTGGGAGACACGACCCGAAACTTCGGGAACTTCTGCCGACGTCGAGCAGCAAATAATCACCATCGTGAGGCAGGACCCTGAGACGAGCACGAAACGAGTCGCAAGGCTATTAGGAGTGTCGTCATCTAAGGTTTGGAGGGTTATTCATCAAGCGCGATTACGTCCATATCACCATCAGCCAGTTCAAGGACTACAAGAAGGATATTCCGAGAGAAGACTGGAATTAAGCATTCGGCTTCTGGAACGCGACATTGACGACAGGGCGTTTCTGGACCGAATTCTGTGGACGGATGAATCTCAATTCACCAAGGATGGTATCACGAACTTCCATAAGCTCCATACCTGGTCGGAAACTAACCCACGCAGGACAAAGCTGACCTCATTCCAGCAGAGATTCAGTGCCCATGTTTGAGCTAGTATCATCGGCAAACATTTGGTAAGACCATTCATTTTGCCGCCAGTGTTTAATAGTGAAATTTATGCGGATCTAATAGAGGCGAACCCTATGGAAAATCTTAGGGGTATTTTTCACCACCACGATAGAGTACCAGCGTATACGGCTAACATTGTGAAGAAAATACTAAGTGAAAAATTTCCTAACCGCTGGATTGGAGGAGTTGCACCGATTCCTTTGCCTGCTAGATCTCCAGACCTTGGGAGTGCATCGACGAAAATACGGGAGACGCTGGCTGAAACACGGCTTAAACAGGGCCTTCGAAGGAGATTGTTGGCATGCATCCATTTTTTGAACAGCTTTTGTAAGTTATTAAGGGTCATTGTAATACATTTTGAATTTAATAAAAATGATTTTTGAGTTAATTTGAGTTAAATTTTTTTAATTTGTTGATTTTTGTTATATTCTCCGATAGGATTTCTACATATAAATTTCTTAATACTTTCCCTACGTCGACATACTGCACCTTTTTGGAAAGGTAAAAATAAAAAGAGGTATACTAATTACATAAATTTCGGAGAAAATTTGGGAAAATGCTGAAATTTTGGTAATTTCAAAACATTTTTTTAAATTTTGGCAGTGACTGTACCTGCAGTGATAGTAGTGAGATCAACATTGTTGACATTTTTGGAAAGGTCATTAGAATAGTAGTTGGGTAGATCAAAAGATAAAAATAAAAGAGTAATGTGCATACCATGAAAACTGAAATTTATGAATCACCCTGTAACTCCCAAACGGTTGAGATTGCCCCCTGCCATACAATTTTTTGTTTGCCTAGGTGAGATCTATCACCCCACTCATTTTGGCAGGTCAGATTTGAAAAACCCTGTATATGAGTTGGTTTAAATCTTTCTGTTTCGTGTTGAAAATCAGCAATGGGAGAATTAATATGTCTCGAGATTTTAGCTCTTTGACATGGTAAACAGCTTCTGCTCCATTCTTTAACATGTCTCTTTGTTGAAGGCCAAATAACTCTATTGATCATAAGTTTAATTGATGCTTTTATCCCTGAATGGCTGAAGTTGTGGATAATTGAAAATATTTAATTTCGAAATTTGATGAGTATATACGGAAGCATTTTTTTGGTTGAGACATCACAGAAAATGTCTTTTTCCGAAGTGGCTAATTTTACTTTAACCATTTTCAAAGAAGAATTTTAAATTAAATGTTGAAGGTCTATGACATTGACCTGGGCGTCTGCCACAGTTTCGAAATCTATTGCACCGACGATATTGATTTCATTAAGCCTTGATAATGTGCCAGCAACTATATTCTCTTCACCGGATATATGTCTGATATCCGTTGAAAATTTACCGATGAGGTCGAGGTGTCTGAACTGTCTGGGTGAAGCTTTTTCAGGATTTTGTTGAAATGCAAAGACTAATGGTTTATGGTCGGTGTAAATAGTAAATTTTCTTCCTTCTAGAAGAAATCTAAAGTGTTTAATACCATTATAAATTGCTAGCAGGTCTCGGTCATAAGTGCTGTATCTCATTTGAGCGACAGATAATTTTGCAGAAAAGAAGCCTAATGGTTGCCAATCGTTGTTGCATTTCTGTTGCACAACCGTTCCGATGCCATAACCCGAAGCGTCGATCACTAAAGCTAATGGCGCGTCAGTAGAATGAAATGCTAATAATGTAGCTTTGCATAATTGAGTTTTGGTTTCCTCGAATGCATTTATTGCTTCTTTTGACCAGATAATTTTTTTCTTACCATCTTTTTTATCAACCTTTAAGAATTTGTTTAATGGCATTTGTATCATTGCTGCATTTTTCAAAAATTTTCGATAAAAATTGATCATACCTAAATAACGTCGTAATTCTTTTACTGTCTCAGGAAGTTTCATAGAGTTGATTATTTCAACGTGCTCTGATAAAGGTTTGATACCTTTACTTGAAACTGAATGTCCGAGAAATTTCACTTCTTCTGTCATAAAATTGTATTTGTCTAAATTGATGGAGAGACCATATTTTTCAAATTTAACAAAGATTTGATTTAGATGGTCTAGGTGTTCAATATCAGATTTAGAAGCTATTAATATTTCGTCGAGGTAAACGTAACAAAAGGGTAAATCGCGCAATACTGAGTGAATAAATCTTTGAAAAGTTTTGGCAGCATAACATAAGCCGAAAGTCATCCGTGTAAATTCAAAAAGACCGAAAGGTGTACAAATCGCTGTTTTGGGAATATCTGAAGGTGCTACTGGGATTTGGTGGTAAACCTTTATCAAATCAAGTGTTGAAAAGATTTTACTTCCTTCCAATTGAAGTCTTGAATATGTGGAATTAAATATCTATCAGGAGTTGTTTTAGCATTAAGTCTGTAATCGCCACTAGGTCTCCATTAACCGTTCTTTTTCTTCACCAGATGAAGTGGGGACGACCAAGGACTATCAGAAGGGCAACAGATCCCTTGTTCCAATAAGAATTGAAATTCCTTTTTAGCTGCCATAAGTTTTTCTCCGGTTAGTCGGCGCACTTTCGAAGCTATGGGTTGTCATTCAGCAGGAATATAATGGAAGACATCATATTTAGCCTGTGTTGTAAAATTACTTTCGGTTGTAACTGATTTGAATTTTTGAAGTAATTTATATACCTTGGAATTTAGAGATGGATCAGTGTAGATTGCTAATGATTCTGAGGGACCATTAACTGCTTTAGCGTTTGACCATAATGAAGTAAGAGGATCGATAAGTACCTTATTCTTCAAGTCCACTAATTATCCGAACTTCTGCAGGAAATCTGCACCAATAATAGGTTTCGAAACGTCAGCAATGATAAAATTCCACATAAACCTAAATTCAAAGTTAATAATTTTGTTCCATAAGTATGTATGATTGTTGAATTGGCTGCTAATAGTTTAAGACTGTTAAAGCTATGGAATGGATGGAAGTTCGGTATAACTGAAACGTCTGATCCAGTATCGATGAAGAAATGTCTTTTACTGTATATGTCGAGAATGTGTAAGCGACTTTTTATTTAGTCAAATTCCCCGTCGCTAATGGAGACTGACCCATTAGTTTGTTGACTTTTTAACACCTTACTTGATAAACGAGAAATCCTTTTAACTTGTTCTGAAAGTACACTAAATTGATTTTGAAGTGTTGTTATTACCGAATTACTTGGATATTGGTCCGTCGATGCTGAATATACTTCAGTTCGACCAATTTCTTCCAATATTTTGTCGGCCATGACTGATAGATCGTCTAATGTACCTGAACTACAAGCTAGAATTGCTTGCACATATCCAGGTAACCTCTGAAGCCATAAAGACTTTAAGATTTCGTCATTTAGTTTTCCCAAATTCAACGTCTTCATTTCCCGTAATAAGTATGAAGGACGAGAATCTCCTTAAGGTAATTCATTTAAGAGGTTCTTTTTGGTTAAATTTTGTATTGTCTTGTGTAATTCCTGCAAGGTCGAATTGCGACTCAAGCTGGAGGAACCACGCCTTCGGACTGGACCGCCGAAATGGTATGGTCTAAATGGCAACGGCAATGATTGATATGGACGCTCGAGACGGAGATAGTGGAGCAGACAATTGACTTGTGTCAGAAACACATGATTTAGTAACAGATTCACCAAATAAATCATTAAACCCGTTCATGTTGTAAATGCTTTACAATTAAAAAAATTGTTTTTAAAAAAAAAGTTGAACCGACTTCACAAAAAGTGCTAAAAAGCAAAAAATAATTTTAAATTATATATATATATATATATTACGACAATTTGTAGTCGGTGCAAATCAAAGAAACCAAACAACTACAACAAAAGTACTTAATCGTCCTTTCTTATGATCCCGTGACCTGAAACATTCAGGTAGTATTATGTATTATCTTCAATTGTGGTTCTGTAGTTATTTTTTTTTCATGGTAGTAGTATGAATATGGGGGTTCGGGCTCATGAGAAAATCGAGCTCAAAATGTGCTTTGCCGATTCTGACGCAATCTTGGATTTAGGGTATTCGGTCTTGTAGGCTACAATTGAGAGATAAGGCCATCTTGGATTTTGGGTTTTCGGTCTTGTAGGCTACAATTAGAGATAAGGAAAAGAGATAAGGATTGTCGGCCATCTTAGGAGCAGAAGAGAGATAAGGATGTCAGCCATCTGGGATTTTGGGTTTTCGGTCTTGTAGGCTACAATTGAGAGATAAGGAAAAGAGATAAGGATTGTCGGCCATCTTGGATTTTCGGTATTCGGTCATGGAGGCTACAATTGGTCTTCTTCTTCTTTGGGGATAAGGGAATGGGGGTTCCGAAGGTCAAAGGTCAAGGTCGGTGATTGTTTAGTAAGATAAGGCACCTGTCGGCCATCTTGGATTTTGGGTATTCGGTCTTAGAGGCTACAATTGGTCTTCTTCTTCTTTGGTTTGCACCTGGACCTGGATCTGGACCTGGATTTTGGGTATTCGGTCTTGGAGGCTACAATTGATTTTGTTCTTCTTTGATTTGCACCTGTCGGCCATCTTGGATTTTGGGTATTCGCGGTCTTGGAGGCTTCAATTGATTTTGTTCTTCTTTGATTTGCACCTGGACTTGGATCTGGACCTGACTGGGAATTCTCAAAGGGGGATTCCCTGTTGACTAGATAACATCCGGTTGCATGACGTCATAGGAGGGGATTCCCTGACGTCACATGTTGACTAGTCATCTGTTGGCTAAGTTTGTGAAATTTAATTAAAAAAGCAGAGATATCTGGATTTGAACAGCGGACCCTGAGTTTCACAGAAAAGTGCTCTAACCATGGGGGTTATCAAGCTAATTGGCAATGGTACTTCTAAGTCGGCGAATTTTGGAGGTAAAAATAGAAAATTGGATTTTTACTTTAATTAGTGGAAAAAGCGATTTAAAAATAGAATCAACAATTTTGTCTAAATTTATTGATAAATAATTAATAAATATCTGGCTCAATTTCTTTTAACATAAAAAATCCGCTGATAAGTAGTAGTAACCATTTGGATTCAATTCGTTAGCATAAAAAATTTGCCGATAAGAGTTGAATGGCCCAGAATGTTTTGGGGTGATAAGAAAAAAAAAACGATTCGCTGTAGTAACCTCGAACTTTAAAAGATTCCCATGCAATTTCTTTTACAGATCTAAATATAGACATTAATTCGAGGTCATATTATTTAATAATTTCGTGTTTATGAAACTAGCAAGTAAGTCATTCTACCGATTACGTCATCTTGACCTTGATTACTAGTTAAAATAACACCATTGAGGAATAGCCAAAAGAATTTCTGTAATTAATGGAAAAAATCTGATGTTTAAAAAGAACATGCATCGCTTTGCATAAATCCGTTGATAAGTAATAAACGTCTAGTCAAGGTAGCTAGAATGGCTTCTTTCGGTACTTTGGAGAGGTTTATCATGTGAAAAACTTGCAAAGAAAAAATATCTTTTCATAACCTTAAACTTCGTTTCTTTATGGTTCAGCCGTAATAATCTTAATAAGGGAAACCATTGATTCGTAACAATCATATAACAACCTTGAACTTAAGATAGGAAGAAGAAATTAACATGATCATTGCGGTCGTTGTAGCACTTTAGCCTCAAAACTGTGAATTTAGACTAGAACAAACAAAATCGGTAAACATTTAGGTCTTCGTGCTTTAATTGCAAATCCCAATTTTCACAGTATTGCGCAATTTACAATAAATATGGCTGCAGTAGAATTAAGCAAAGTAAAAGTGACTTATAACAAACCAGTTTATTTAGACTTTGTAGTTCTTGAAATATCGAAATTTAAAATGTATGAATTCCATTACGACTATATAAAATCAAAGTATGAAGATAGAGTTAAGTTAAATTATATGGATACAGGTTCCTTTATTTATACAATTAAAACTATTAATTTTTAAAGTGATATTTCAGATGAGAGAAATGAAAGATTTGATACTTCAGAATCCAGTCCAACCAATCCTTTTAGTCTTCCACTAAAAAATAAAAAGAAATTAGGTTGCTTATCTATACAAAATTTTGAATCTATAAAAAAGCGAAGGGTGTTAAAAAGACGTCTGTTAACAAGTTAACTCATTAATTCATCACTCAAAGCCTCAACAGATTTTTCTGCATATAGTTGACTTTCAGTTTTTCCCTTTTCCCACAGTAAGCTTAGAAAGTCTGACGAATAACTTATCTGATTCTGAATTAAAAAATTAAAACTGTCATTAGTAAGATTACGTTAGAATGTATAAGATTGAAATCTAAGATCTATTCTTTACAAGTAGACAGCAAGAAAGATATTATGAAAGCTACATTTCAAACTAATTGTTAGATTAACTAGAAATTGTGAAAATGAGAAAAATAAAAAAATTACATTGGTAAGATTACGTTAGAATGGATAGGATTGAAATCAAATATCTATTCTTTACGAGTATAAAGCAAGAATATATAGAAAGTATATATAGAAAGCTACATTTTAAACTAATTTTTAGATTAACTAGAAATTGTGAAAATGAGAATCATTAATAAATTTATGTAGAATGAAAAATAAATGACTAAATTAATAAAATGCTTTTTTAACATTACCAGAAAGACTTTTATTAGTATAAAATAGACATTTAATTCTTATTTATAACTATTGTTTTTCTAGGAAATTTCTTAAAAGGTAAACATTTTCCCTTATGAATTAAACAGCATCGCGCTTTATACAAAAATTTAAGAGAGGATACATTTGGACACTGCAATTCTTCTTCCATATTATATACTTCATATGGGAGTGTTTCAGAATTTAACCTTAATTACAACAAGTCTTCTTATACAATTTTTTTTCTGGTTGGTTTATGAAGTTCATTAACTACTTGTATTTCATTCATTTTGTAGTTGTCAGAGATGCTACATTAATCAACGCTATTAAAGTGTCTTTAATTTTTTCTATATGTAGAACTATATATTTCATCAACTTCTGCTGAGCATCAACAATTCATTCATTTGTATACAAATCGTATGCTATTTTCAGTTTTTCTTGTAGAGCCGCAATTGATTCATTTCTAAGTAGCTCAATTTAATAGCATACAGATAGATCCACTGATAAAGAACTCCTCAAAAAATCATTCAAATTTGTCAACACTGTATGATTAGAGGGTTAAAAGCTATATTGAGATATTTATACTATAATGTCAGCTTCTCTCAGTTTTTTAATTATTAACATTATTTCATTGTTATGACTGTTATTACCAGCCTGTTTTGATGCTATTAGTAGGCGTAAACGATCAACTAATTCATTAGGATTTTCAAAGTAAGTATAGCCAGTATTAGTCTTTGGTATTTGTATTAAGCCCTGACCTTTTGGGGATGTGAGCTTCTTAATGATGGTTTTATACTTCTTGCTTCTGTTTCCTTTTATTCGACCATCATCCATATAATTGCGTTTATAAGCATTAGTGTCAATCATAATGTTTCTGTAGTTGTTCATATCATCTGACGTGTATAGTTGTTTAGGGGTTTTTATGAAGAGCAATTCGAGAAGTCCTGGAGTAATGCCATATACTTTTTCTTTAAGAATGATATTGGCACCATCAACTTGAAGAATCGAGTTGCCAATTTTCCAGTTGTTACCATCAAAGTAAACCCCAAAAGATTTATCAATTTTTGTGCTCTTGTTTTCATATAATTTAATGTATTTCGAAATTGAAGGGTTATTGGGCAAATCATCGATAGAAAGCGTCTTTGTTAGAGTAGATGATTTTGGAGGTGTAGCAAATTCTTCATTATCATCATCTTCACTATTAGTAGAGCTATCGGAAATTCTAGAATAATCTCCAAGTTTACTTGAAGTACTAGCTGGCTCTGCTTTGAAGTATTTATGTTTAGGTTGAGGTGTTAAAATTTCACTGTTATTATATTTATCAATACCAAGATCCATTTTCAAGAGTTCAATCCCAGGATCCATTTTCAAGAGTTTACGTTTATATGAGTTTATTGAAGCATCGCTCTTTGACTCATCCTTGATTTGTGCAACAAGTGTCTCAAGCGGCTTGGTGATGGACTTAAAAGTTTGCTCTAGCTGAGTCTCTG
Organism: Leptarthrus brevirostris; assembly: GCA_964036015.1. Taxonomy (NCBI): domain Eukaryota; kingdom Metazoa; phylum Arthropoda; class Insecta; order Diptera; family Asilidae; genus Leptarthrus; species Leptarthrus brevirostris. The sequence continues at coordinate 49,803,803 of OZ038374.1, forward strand.
TTTCCATTTTCCCATCTTAAGAGCTTTAAACTTTTTTCTGATGGCATTTCGCACCCTCGCTATTTCCTTAGTAAGCTTCTCATCCATATTGATCTTATTTAAGAACCAAGACATGAAACAGTAAACAATAAACATGAATCATAAAACAATAAACATTAAACATGAAACAAGAAACAAGAATCATGAATCATGAATCATGAAACATGTAACATGAAACAATAATTACCTATGTGAAGTATCCTCTGAACCGTTTCCATCAAAGTGTTAGTATTAGCTAATAAATCATTGTTCATCCCTCTCCTTTTATAGTACGTATCATGAAGACATCAAATCCCTTTCGGTAGCACCACTTACACTTTGCGTTGTTTTTATTAATCACCAAAAATCCATATTTATACTTCCAAAATTCAGCACACGCAATATGAAATTTTCCAAACGTCATATCTGTACCCACATGATCATAATATATATGTTTAAAATAGTGATCACTTGCAAATACTTTTTGCAAAGGAACGCTGCACAGAATATCACAAAGTTGTAGCTGTAAAGTTCTTATTTTTCTCATATATTCAAAGACACAGTTCACTTTTCAACGCCTAAAAAAGCCCGATAATTGATAGTACTTATGAAGTTTACTTAGGTGACGATAACGAATGGAAAATTGGAAATTCAAAGATTGCAATTGAGGAAGATTAGATTAGGTCTATGTAAATTGCTTTTTATGAAACAACCTGTAAAACTTTGTATAGTAAGGATGAGTTGAAAGATTATCAAGATATCTTAGAAGAGAATACAGGGTTATAAATATCGACTTCAACAGATCCTTTTTAGTGTTTAGATAACCACCAATATGTTTAAATGCATAGAATGCAACAAATTCTTTAGCCGGAGAGATAGTCTTTTAAGACATAAGAGACTGTCAATACATTTATTGAAAGAGAAAAATCGTGAAGACGAACATAGCAAGTTTATTGTGAAGGAAGGGGCAATTTTGACAAATGGAAACCAAATGCAGCACTTTATTTTTCAAACTCCATTTAGATTTAAGGATTTCACAACTGAAAAGACAAAAGAAGCACGGTCAACACATTTATTGAAAGAGAAAAATCGTGAAGACGAACATAACAAGTTTATTGTGAAGGAAGGGGCAATTTTGACAAATGGAAACCAAATGCAGCACTTTATTTTTCAAACTCCATTTAGATTTAAGGATTTCACAACTGAAAAGACAAAAGAAGCACGGTCAACACATTTATTGAAAGAGAAAAATCGTGAAGGCGAACATAAAACTTTTAAGTCCATCACCAAGCCGCTTGAGACACTTGTTGCACAAATCAAGGATGAGTCAAAGAGCGATGCTTCAATAAACTCATATAAACGTATGATCCCGTGACCTGAAACATTCAGGTAGTATTATGTATTATCTTCAATTGTGGTTCTGTAGTTATTTTTTTTTTCATGGTAGTAGTATGAATATGGGGGTTCGGGCTCATGAGAAAATCGAGCTCAAAATGTGCTTTGCCGATTCTGACGCAATCTTGGATTTAGGGTATTCGGTCTTGTAGGCTACAATTGAGAGATAAGGCCATCTTGGATTTTGGGTTTTCGGTCTTGTAGGCTACAATTAGAGATAAGGAAAAGAGATAAGGATTGTCGGCCATCTTAGGAGCAGAAGAGAGATAAGGATGTCAGCCATCTGGGATTTTGGGTTTTCGGTCTTGTAGGCTACAATTGAGAGATAAGGAAAAGAGATAAGGATTGTCGGCCATCTTGGATTTTCGGTATTCGGTCTTGGAGGCTACAATTGGTCTTCTTCTTCTTTGGGGATAAGGGAATGGGGGTTCCGAAGGTCAAAGGTCAAGGTCGGTGATTGTTTAGTAAGATAAGGCACCTGTCGGCCATCTTGGATTTTGGGTATTCGGTCTTAGAGGCTACAATTGGTCTTCTTCTTCTTTGGTTTGCACCTGGACCTGGATCTGGACCTGGATTTTGGGTATTTGGTCTTGGAGGCTACAATTGATTTTGTTCTTCTTTGATTTGCACCTGTCGGCCATCTTGGATTTTGGGTATTCGCGGTCTTGGAGGCTTCAATTGATTTTGTTCTTCTTTGATTTGCACCTGGACTTGGATCTGGACCTGACTGGGAATTCTCAAAGGGGGATTCCCTGTTGACTAGATAACATCCGGTTGCATGACGTCATAGGAGGGGATTCCCTGACGTCACATGTTGACTAGTCATCTGTTGGCTAAGTTTGTGAAATTTAATTAAAAAAGCAGAGATATCTGGATTTGAACAGCGGACCCTGAGTTTCACAGAAAAGTGCTCTAACCATGGGGGTTATCAAGCTAATTGGCAATGGTACTTCTAAGTCGGCGAATTTTGGAGGTAAAAATAGAAAATTGGATTTTTACTTTAATTAGCGGAAAAAGCGATTTAAAAATAGAATCAACAATTTTGTCTAAATTTATTGATAAATAATTAATAAATATCTGGCTCAATTTCTTTTAACATAAAAAATCCGCTGATAAGTAGTAGTAACCATTTGGATTCAATTCGTTAGCATAAAAAATTTGCCGATAAGAGTTGAATGGCCCAGAATGTTTTGGGGTGATAAGAAAAAAAAAACGATTCGCTGTAGTAACCTCGAACTTTAAAAGATTCCCATGCAATTTCTTTTACAGATCTAAATATAGACATTAATTCGAGGTCATATTATTTAATAATTTCGTGTTTATGAAACTAGCAAGTAAGTCATTCTACCGATTACGTCATCTTGACCTTGATTACTAGTTAAAATAACACCATTGAGGAATAGCCAAAAGAATTTCTGTAATTAATGGAAAAAATCTGATGTTTAAAAAGAACATGCATCGCTTTGCATAAATCCGTTGATAAGTAATAAACGTCTAGTCAAGGTAGCTAGAATGGCTTCTTTCGGTACTTTGGAGAGGTTTATCATGTGAAAAACTTGCAAAGAAAAAATATCTTTTCATAACCTTAAACTTCGTTTCTTTATGGTTCAGCCGTAATAATCTTAATAAGGGAAACCATTGATTCGTAACAATCATATAACAACCTTGAACTTAAGATAGGAAGAAGAAATTAACATGATCATTGCGGTCGTTGTAGCACTTTAGCCTCAAAACTGTGAATTTAGACTAGAACAAACAAAATCGGTAAACATTTAGGTCTTCGTGCTTTAATTGCAAATCCCAATTTTCACAGTATTGCGCAATTTACAATAAATATGGCTGCAGTAGAATTAAGCAAAGTAAAAGTGACTTATAACAAACCAGTTTATTTAGACTTTGTAGTTCTTGAAATATCGAAATTTAAAATGTATGAATTCCATTACGACTATATAAAATCAAAGTATGAAGATAGAGTTAAGTTAAATTATATGGATACAGGTTCCTTTATTTATACAATTAAAACTATTAATTTTTAAAGTGATATTTCAGATGAGAGAAATGAAAGATTTGATACTTCAGAATCCAGTCCAACCAATCCTTTTAGTCTTCCACTAAAAAATAAAAAGAAATTAGGTTGCTTATCTATACAAAATTTTGAATCTATAAAAAAGCGAAGGGTGTTAAAAAGACGTCTGTTAACAAGTTAACTCATTAATTCATCACTCAAAGCCTCAACAGATTTTTCTGCATATAGTTGACTTTCAGTTTTTCCCTTTTCCCACAGTAAGCTTAGAAAGTCTGACGAATAACTTATCTGATTCTGAATTAAAAAATTAAAACTGTCATTAGTAAGATTACGTTAGAATGTATAAGATTGAAATCTAAGATCTATTCTTTACAAGTAGACAGCAAGAAAGATATTATGAAAGCTACATTTCAAACTAATTGTTAGATTAACTAGAAATTGTGAAAATGAGAAAAATAAAAAAATTACATTGGTAAGATTACGTTAGAATGGATAGGATTGAAATCAAATATCTATTCTTTACGAGTATAAAGCAAGAATATATAGAAAGTATATATAGAAAGCTACATTTTAAACTAATTTTTAGATTAACTAGAAATTGTGAAAATGAGAATCATTAATAAATTTATGTAGAATGAAAAATAAATGACTAAATTAATAAAATGCTTTTTTAACATTACCAGAAAGACTTTTATTAGTATAAAATAGACATTTAATTCTTATTTATAACTATTGTTTTTCTAGGAAATTTCTTAAAAGGTAAACATTTTCCCTTATGAATTAAACAGCATCGCGCTTTATACAAAAATTTAAGAGAGGATACATTTGGACACTGCAATTCTTCTTCCATATTACATATATACTTCATATGGGAGTGTTTCAGAATTTAACCTTAATTACAACAAGTCTTCTTATACAATTTTTTTTCTGGTTGGTTTATGAAGTTCATTAACTACTTGTATTTCATTCATTTTGTAGTTGTCAGAGATGCTACATTAATCAACGCTATTAAAGTGTCTTTAATTTTTTCTATATGTAGAACTATATATTTCATCAACTTCTGCTGAGCATCAACAATTCATTCATTTATATACAAATCGTATGCTATTTTCAGTTTTTCTTGTAGAGCCGCAATTGATTCATTTCTAAGTAGCTCAATTTAATAGCATACAGATAGATCCACTGATCAAGAACTCCTCAAAAAATCATTCAAATTTGTCAACACTGTATGATTAGAGGGTTAAAAGCTATATTGAGATATTTATACTATAATGTCAGCTTCTCTCAGTTTTTTAATTATTAACATTATTTCATTGTTATGACTGTTATTACCAGCCTGTTTTGATGCTATTAGTAGGCGTAAACGATCAACTAATTCATTAGGATTTTCAAAGTAAGTATAGCCAGTATTAGTCTTTGGTATTTGTATTAAGCCCTGACCTTTTGGGGATGTGAGCTTCTTAATGATGGTTTTATACTTCTTGCTTCTGTTTCCTTTTATTCGACCATCATCCATATAATTGCGTTTATAAGCATTAGTGTCAATCATAATGTTTCTGTAGTTGTTCATATCATCTGACGTGTATAGTTGTTTAGGGGTTTTTATGAAGAGCAATTCGAGAAGTCCTGGAGTAATGCCATATACTTTTTCTTTAAGAATGATATTGGCACCATCAACTTGAAGAATCGAGTTGCCAATTTTCCAGTTGTTACCATCAAAGTAAACCCCAAAAGATTTATCAATTTTTGTGCTCTTGTTTTCATATAATTTAATGTATTTCGAAATTGAAGGGTTATTGGGCAAATCATCGATAGAAAGCGTCTTTGTTAGAGTAGATGATTTTGGAGGTGTAGCAAATTCTTCATTATCATCATCTTCACTATTAGTAGAGCTATCGGAAATTCTAGAATAATCTCCAAGTTTACTTGAAGTACTAGCTGGCTCTGCTTTGAAGTATTTATGTTTAGGTTGAGGTGTTAAAATTTCACTGTTATTATATTTATCAATACCAAGATCCATTTTCAAGAGTTCAATCCCAGGATCCATTTTCAAGAGTTTACGTTTATATGAGTTTATTGAAGCATCGCTCTTTGACTCATCCTTGATTTGTGCAACAAGTGTCTCAAGCGGCTTGGTGATGGACTTAAAAGTTTGCTCTAGCTGAGTCTCTGTTTCCATTTTCCCATCTTAAGAGCTTTAAACTTTTTTCTGATGGCATTTCGCACCCTCGCTATTTCCTTAGTAAGCTTCTCATCCATATTGATCTTATTTAAGAACCAAGACATGAAACAGTAAACAATAAACATGAATCATAAAACAATAAACATTAAACATGAAACAAGAAACAAGAATCATGAATCATGAATCATGAAACATGTAACATGAAACAATAATTACCTATGTGAAGTATCCTCTGAACCGTTTCCATCAAAGTGTTAGTATTAGCTAATAAATCATTGTTCATCCCTCTCCTTTTATAGTACGTATCATGAAGACATCAAATCCCTTTCGGTAGCACCACTTACACTTTGCGTTGTTTTTATTAATCACCAAAAATCCATATTTATACTTCCAAAATTCAGCACACGCAATATGAAATTTTCCAAACGTCATATCTGTACCCACATGATCATAATATATATGTTTAAAATAGTGATCACTTGCAAATACTTTTTGCAAAGGAACGCTGCACAGAATATCACAAAGTTGTAGCTGTAAAGTTCTTATTTTTCTCATATATTCAAAGACACAGTTCACTTTTCAACGCCTAAAAAAGCCCGATAATTGATAGTACTTATGAAGTTTACTTAGGTGACGATAACGAATGGAAAATTGGAAATTCAAAGATTGCAATTGAGGAAGATTAGATTAGGTCTATGTAAATTGCTTTTTATGAAACAACCTGTAAAACTTTGTATAGTAAGGATGAGTTGAAAGATTATCAAGATATCTTAGAAGAGAATACAGGGTTATAAATATCGACTTCAACAGATCCTTTTTAGTGTTTAGATAACCACCAATATGTTAAAATGCATAGAATGCAACAAATTCTTTAGCCGGAGAGATAGTCTTTTAAGACATAAGAGACGGTCAATACATTTATTGAAAGAGAAAAATCGTGAAGACGAACATAGCAAGTTTATTGTGAAGGAAGGGGCAATTTTGACAAATGGAAACCAAATGCAGCACTTTATTTTTCAAACTCCATTTAGATTTAAGGATTTCACAACTGAAAAGACAAAAGAAGCACGGTCAACACATTTATTGAAAGAGAAAAATCGTGAAGACGAACATAACAAGTTTATTGTGAAGGAAGGGGCAATTTTGACAAATGGAAACCAAATGCAGCACTTTATTTTTCAAACTCCATTTAGATTTAAGGATTTCACAACTGAAAAGACAAAAGAAGCACGGTCAACACATTTATTGAAAGAGAAAAATCGTGAAGGCGAACATAAAACTTTTAAGTCCATCACCAAGCCGCTTGAGACACTTGTTGCACAAATCAAGGATGAGTCAAAGAGCGATGCTTCAATAAACTCATATAAACGTAAACTCTTGAAAATGGATCCTGGGATTGAACTCTTGAAAATGGATCCTGGTATTGATAAATATAATAACAGTGAAATTTTAACACCTCAACCTAAACATAAATACTTTAAAGCAGAGCCTAGTACTTCAAGTAAACTTGGAGATTATTCTAGAATTTCCGATAGCTCTACTAATAGTGAAGATGATGATAATGAAGAATTTGCTACACCTCCAAAATCATCTACTCTAACAAAGACGCTTTCTATCGATGATTTGCCCAATAACCCTTCAATTTCGAAATACATTAAATTATATGAAAACAAGAGCACAAAAATTGATAAATCTTTTGGGGTTTACTTTGATGGTAACAACTGGAAAATTGGCAACTCGATTCTTCAAGTGATGGTGACAATATCATTCTTAAAGAAAAAGTATATGGCATTACTCCAGGACTTCTCGAATTGCTCTTCATAAAAACCCCTAAACAACTATACACGTCAGATGATATGAACAACTACAGAAACATTATGATTGACACTAATGCTTATAAACGCAATTATATGGATGATGGTCGAATAAAAGGAAACAGAAGCAAGAAGTATAAAACCATCATTAAGAAGCTCACATCCCCAAAAGGTCAGGGCTTAATACAAATACCAAAGACTAATACTGGCTATACTTACTTTGAAAATCCTAATGAATTAGTTGATCGTTTACGCCTACTAATAGCATCAAAACAGGCTGGTAATAACAGTCATAACAATGAAATAATGTTAATAATTAAAAAACTGAGAGAAGCTGACATTATAGTATAAATATCTCAATATAGCTTTTAACCCTCTAATCATACAGTGTTGACAAATTTGAATGATTTTTTGAGGAGTTCTTGATCAGTGGATCTATCTGTATGCTATTAAATTGAGCTACTTAGAAATGAATCAATTGCGGCTCTACAAGAAAAACTGAAAATAGCATACGATTTGTATACAAATGAATGAATTGTTGATGCTCAGCAGAAGTTGATGAAATATATAGTTCTACATATAGAAAAAATTAAAGACACTTTAATAGCGTTGATTAATGTAGAATCTCTGACAACTACAAAATGAATGAAATACAAGTAGTTAATGAACTTCATAAACCAACCAGAAAAAAAATTGTATAAGAAGACTTGTTGTAATTAAGGTTAAATTCTGAAACACTCCCATATGAAGTATATAATATGGAAGAAGAATTGCAGTGTCCAAATGTATCCTCTCTTAAATTTTTGTATAAAGCGCGATGCTGTTTAATTCATAAGGGAAAATGTTTACCTTTTAAGAAATTTCCTAGAAAAACAATAGTTATAAATAAGAATTAAATGTCTATTTTATACTAATAAAAGTCTTTCTGGTAATGTTAAAAAAGCATTTTATTAATTTAGTCATTTATTTTTCATTCTACATAAATTTATTAATGATTCTCATTTTCACAATTTCTAGTTAATCTAAAAATTAGTTTAAAATGTAGCTTTCTTAATATCTTTCTTGCTTTATACTCGTAAAGAATAGATCTTTGATTTCAATCCTATCCATTCTAACGTAATCTTACCAATGTAATTTTTTTATTTTTCTCATTTTCACAATTTCTAGTTAATCTAACAATTAGTTTGAAATGTAGCTTTCATAATATCTTTCTTGCTGTCTACTTGTAAAGAATAGATCTTAGATTTCAATCTTATACATTCTAACGTAATCTTACTAATGACAGTTTTAATTTTTTAATTCAGAATCAGATAAGTTATTCGTCAGACTTTCTAAGCTTACTGTGGGAAAAGGGAAAAACTGAAAGTCAACTATATGCAGAAAAATCTGTTGAGGCTTTGAGTGATGAATTAATGAGTTAACTTGTTAACAGACGTCTTTTTAACACCCTTCACTTTTTTTATAGATTCAAAATTTTGTATAGATAAGCAACCTAATTTCTTTTTATTTTTTAGTGGAAGACTAAAAGGATTGTTTGGACTGGATTCTGAAGTATCAAATCTTTCATTTCTCTCATCTGAAATATCACTTTAAAAATTAATAGTTTTAATTGTATAAATAAAGGAACCTGTATCCATATAATTTAACTTAACTCTATCTTCATACTTTGATTTTATATAGTCGTAATGGAATTCATACATTTTAAATTTCGATATTTCAAGAACTACAAAGTCTAAATAAACTGGTTTGTTATAAGTCACTTTTACTTTGCTTAATTCTACTGCAGCCATATTTATTGTAAATTGCGCAATACTGTGAAAATTGGGATTTGCAATTAAAGCACGAAGACCTAAATGTTTACCTCGACTTTCCCATTCCGTAGCTATTTTAATATCTCAACTATTATTAACATTTTTCATTGCTTTGCCGTAGACAGCATTATTATCTAATTTGAAAATTTTTTTTGGAAAGTGTTAACAGCTTTTGATCTATGCAAAGTATTAAGATCAACAGATTGTTTTAACCAATTCGATTGTCTAAATCAAAGAGCATTTTTTTCTACGCTAGAGGACATAAATCTATATGAATCTAAAAATCGTATTTCTATACTCTGATTTCTTGCAACATAAATTCTTTTCGAGATTGACACATAGCGCTCCTTATTTAAAGTTTTAATATTTATTGCACCTTTAATTATATCTAAGGCTTTAATAAATAAACGACAATCATACTTCCACTTCAATGTGGTTGATTCTTAGAAGAGCCCAACCGCTATCAATTTCTAGAAATTCTTCAGATTTTGCAATAATTTGTTTCATCATTCTATCGAATATGTCTGGAAATTGAAAATTATCGGATGCTATGTTCATCTTCGCCTGAGAAGATTTTATAACTAAAGCTACTTCGTTTTCATCTACATCATCAGTTCTAGCATATTTCATAAATTCACAAAATAATTCAATATTGAACTTTATAGCATTGTGTTTCTGTAAACTTGCTTTGAGAAGATTTATAACTTGAGGTTTGATTTTGTAGAAAAATTGTTTTGGATCCAAAATTCCTTCATCATCATTTTCCAATAGAAAGCTTTCAATACGATTATTAAAGCCCTGTTTAATGCGCTTTAAATTTCTTTCAATTGGGTCAGCTGCATTTCTCTAGAAAGTTTGAAAAGGTTATTGGTGAGCTCACAATTTGGGTCTATTGTTACATGACTCATTCAAAAAATAAAATTTTAAATGTCATATAGGGTTGTTAGCTGTCAGTTTGGTATAAATTTAAAACATAATTACGATTCAAGAAAAAATATGGTTTCTGTTATTAAGATTATTACGACTGAAAAAAGAAGAAACGAAGTTTAAGGCTATGAAAAGATTTTTATTTTCTTAAGTTCTTGACATGATAAATCACTCTAAATTACCAAAAGAAGCCATTCCAGCTACCTCGATTTTGTTTGTTCTATCGTCCCAATTCAAAGTTTTTGAGGCTATTTTTATAAAGTGCTGCAACGGCAACAAACCCGGAAGCTGACATTTGCCAAAATTACATGACAACCTCAAAGTAAACTGAACTCGGTGAGATCACAACACAATTTGGGTCTATTTTCTTAAGTTCTTCACATGATAAATCTCTTTAAAGTATCGAAAGAGGAAATTTTAGCTACCTCGATTTTGTTTGTTCTAGTCTAAATTCACAGTTTTGAGGCTAAAGTGCTACAACGACCGCAATGATCATGTTAATTTCTTCTTCCTATCTTAAGTTCAAGGTTGTTATATGATTGTTACGAATCAATGGTTTCCCTTATTAAGATTATTACGGCTGAACCATAAAGAAACGAAGTTTAAGATTATGAAAAGATATTTTTTTCTTTGCAAGTTCTTCACATGATAAACCTCTCCAAAGTACCGAAAGAAGCCATTCTAGCTACCTTGCATGCATGTTATTTTTAAACATCAGATTTTTTCCATTAATTACAGAAATTCTTTTGGCTATTCCTCAATGGTGTTATTTTAACTAGTAATCAAGGTCAAGATGACGTAATCGGTAGAATGACTTACTTGCTAGTTTCATAAACACGAAATTATTAAATAATATGACCTCGAATTAATGTCTATATTTAGATCTGTAAAAGAAATTGCATGGGAATCTTTTAAAGTTCGAGGTTACTACAGCGAATCGTTTTTTTTCTTATCACCCCAAAACATTCTGGGCCATTCAACTCTTAGCGGCAAATTTTTTATGCTAACGAATTGAATCCAAATGGTTACTACTACTTATCAGCGGATTTTTTATGTTAAAAGAAATTGAGCCAGATATTTATTAATTATTTATCAATGAATTTAGACAAAATTGTTGATTCTATTTTTAAATCGCTTTTTCCACTAATTAAAGTAAAAATCCAATTTTCTATTTTTATCTCCAACATTCGCCGACTTAGAAGTACCATTGCCAATTAGCTTGATAACCCCCATGGTTAGAGCACTTTTCTGTGAAACTCAGGGTCCGCTGTTCAAATCCAGATATCTCTGCTTTTTTAATTAAATTTCACAAAATTAGCCAACAGATGACTAGTCAACATGTGACGTCAGGGAATCCCCTCCTATGACGTCATGCAACCGGATGTTATCTAGTCAACAGAGAATTCCCTTTGAGAATTCCCAGTCAGTTCCAGATCCAAGTCCAGGTGCAAATCAAAGAAGAACAAAATCAATTGAAGCCTCCAAGACCGCGAATACCCAAAATCCAAGATGGCCGACAGGTGCAAATCAAAGAAGAACAAAATCAATTGTAGCCTCCAAGACCGAATACCCAAAATCCAGGTCCAGATCCAGGTCCAGGTGCAAACCAAAGAAGAAGAAGACCAATTGTAGCCTCTAAGACCGAATACCCAAAATCCAAGATGGCCGACAGGTGCCTTATCTTACTAAACAATCACCGACCTTGACCTTTGACCTTCGGAACCCCCATTCCCTTATCCCCAAAGAAGAAGAAGACCAATTGTAGCCTCCAAGACCGAATACCGAAAATCCAAGATGGCCGACAATCCTTATCTCTTTTCCTTATCTCTCAATTGTAGCCTACAAGACCGAAAACCCAAAATCCCAGATGGCTGACATCCTTATCTCTCTTCTGCTCCTAAGATGGCCGACAATCCTTATCTCTTTTCCTTATCTCTAATTGTAGCCTACAAGACCGAAAACCCAAAATCCAAGATGGCCTTATCTCTCAATTGTAGCCTACAAGACCGAATACCCTAAATCCAAGATTGCGTCAGAATCGGCAAAGCACATTTTGAGCTCGATTTTCTCATGAGCCCGAACCCCCATAGCACATTTTGAGCTCGATTTTCTCATGAGCCCGAACCCCCATATTCATACTACTCATGGTATCAATAAAGGAACATGCTCTACCGAACAGAAAAGGAATCATCGAAATCGGTCCACGCGTTACGAAGTTACTACCCCTCCCCTCCCCCACCATACCATAGGACTAAATTATTCTCCTATTAGCAATGGGGGATCACACTCTATACAACAGCAAAAGAACCATCCAAATCGGCCCACTCGTTACAAAGTTAGATGACACCCCCACCCCACCAACATTTTTTTTCTCGTGGTATCAATCAAGGAACATAGTCTACTGAACAGAAGAGGAATAATCTAAATCGGTCCACGCGCTACAAAGATAGACTACCCCTTCCCCACTCCCACGACAGTACCAAATTATTCTCCTATTAGCAATGGGGGATCACACTCTATACAACAGCAAAAGAACCATCCAAACCGGTCCACGCGTTACAAAGTTATGTTTCACCCCCAGTCCCTGTCCCACCGTACCAAATATTTTTTTGACATGGTACCAATCGGTGAACATACTCTACACAACAAAAAAAGAATCATCAAAATCGGTCGACGCGTTACGAAGTTATGCCCGGTGTGTTATGACCAATGTTCTTTCTTGGTTTGCTTGCCGTTTTGTTCTTTTCCGAAGTTTGTTCTTTTGTTTCTTTTTCTTGAATAAGATTTCCGTTGATAAAACTAAGAATTTTAACAAGAGAGTACCTTACCACTGATGGGGGGTACCTTTGTTAAAAAATGTTGTTTTTTGGTTTTTTATGGGCTTGTTCTCCTTTAACAGAGAGTGCCTTACCGCTGGTGGGGCCACCTCTATTAAAAAAGGAATAAAGAAAGATCTTCAATCACAAGTGTCTTACCACTTACCCCATTTTTAGAAAATGAAAAGAGAGTGGAAGGACGAAGCCTCGAATTTACCCTATAATGCTAAGCACCAAATTCTGCTGCCCTACACACATCCAACCACCAAGATAATTTTAACGGAAATTCACAGAGAAAATCTTCATGCTGGCGCGCAGACACTATTAGCCCTAACAAGGCAGAAATTCTGGCCAATTAAGGACAAAACGCTCACTCGTTTCGTAGTAAAAAACTGCGTACAAAGCGCTAGAGCAAAGCCGACGCTCCTAAATCAGCTGATGAGTAACCTACCAGCACACCGAGTTCAACCCGAACGACCATTCGTAAATGCAGGGATAGATTTCGCTGGGCCAGTATCGACTCACTTCAAGAGGAGAGGGAAGCTCCCCAAAAAGAACTACATTGCAGTCTTCTGTTGTTTCGCCACAAAGGCAACTCATTTAGAACTTGTGACTGATCTGACGACAGAGGGATTTATTGGGGCACTGAAACGGTATATGGCTAGACGAGGACATTGTCGCCATATTTATTGCGATAATGCCACCAACTTCGTAGGCGCCAGGAAGTGAAAAGGTTCATTGAATCTCAGCAGTCCATTTACAAAATTAAGGAAAGATGCAGCTCAGAAGGCACCGACTTTCACTTCATCCCACCGAGGGCTCCACACTTTGGGGGGTTGTGAGAAGCCGCAGTTAAATCAGCAAAGAATCTCCTGCGATCTACTTTGGCTGCTTCATCACTAACGTATGAGGAGTTGGAAACTATGGTCATTGAGGCCGAAGCCTGCTCATCAGATGGACACACGTAAAGAACGATTTCTGGCGTCGATGACTTAGCGAGTTCTTAAATCACCTGCAGCATCGCGGAAAGTGGAAACAACAGTCCCAAAATGTACAGCCACACAGGTGGGGATGGTTTTGCCGATGTGCAAATATCCTCTGGAGTATGACGTCGCGCTATACCTAAATTACATTATATTTTGAAATTCTAGGTTTAGCTAATATCATATCTAGCGATTGAAACCTAATTGCCCACTATGAGATGAAACCAGACTGGAAAAAATTTCAAACTTTCGCTAACTTTAGCAGCATACTACGGGACATATGTGACTTAATCGAAGAAAGAAATATTTGTTCCCAGATAATCGATCCGTTTAAACATCTGTATGATGAGTTACCAACTAATAATATATTGCTAACAAGCAAACAGAATACAACCAGAGCAAGAAGGGGTGCTATTAACAGTAGCGTTCTAGACGCAGAATACGCTAAAAAGATGTCAGTAACAATATAAAGGCTACATAAGAATGAAATTCATTTGTCTTTTCTCAATTATGCGTCAATTATGGACGCATGTTATGAAAAGGGATCAACAAGCTGTGAGTCAACAATTCGAGCAATTAGAAGCTCACATATCTCACGTCACCGCAAAAATAACTGGAATTTATCAGGATATGCATCAACTACGGCTAACAAAACTGTTCACATCTGTTGCTATTCAAGCAATGTTGCTGGCCTAAAATTTTCAACGCATCCGAAATGCTTTGTTGGATGTAATGACTCACACTCACGGTGGAAGAATCAGCCCGCAACTCATGACGCCGACACAACTACAACAGGAGCTCATATTAATGAAGAGCCATCTTCCATCACATCTAAAGCTTCCAGCCGAAGACGATATACTGAACTTCTACAATCTTTTGACAATTGAAGGCAGAGCAAGATCTAAACACATTATTTTTAAAATTAGAGTTCCATTATAAGCTACAGAGAACTTTGAACTCTTTCATATAGTACCTGTGAAAGTGAGGATCAATGATACATTCATATCTATTTGTTCGACGAACCTGAAAGAAGATGAGATAAATCTAAAAATTTTATAAATATTATGAAATTTTACCTATACCTGGGAGACACAGGTAATCCTCCATCCAGGCGTCCGTCCAAGTTACAAAATAAGCTGAAATAGAAAAGAAACACAAATTAATTATATGAAATAAATATATACAAAACATAAACAAACAAGTTGTCAATTACAATAACAACAAGCATGCAAAGTAACAATTAATTATTTTCATGCAAACTTTATGTTCTGCAACATAAAGATTGCATAAAAGAGAAAATGGAAACACAATTTGTTGTGAACAGTGTCTTCACAATAAATCGCGAGCACCTGAGGTCAGAAATTCATCAAATGAAATTTTACCTCAACAGGTGACTCGCGATGTTGTAAAATAGACACTGTTTATACTACTGGATGTGGATATTTCGTTGGAATATCACATCCAGTAGTCTATTAACTAATTAACACTTACCTTTTGTCATTCACAACACTTAATTTATTCACAAATAAACAAAAACACACGAGCACGCAACTTTCGATTAAAAGTTCTCGGTGACATATGAGGTGTCAAATCCGTGTAAAATTTCACGGCGAATCGAAATATGATAATTTCACCGCGAAATTTTGCACGGATAAATAAATATTCAACAAAATATATTTTTCTATCTGTCACTATAAGAGTGACAGAGAACATGGCGAGAGAGAGAACGTTGTAAAAGTCTCCAAAACGTCACGCCATGTTTGGAACATGACAAAACAAATTGAAAACATGAACAGTAGCCATGTTATGGCATTAAATTAAAATTAATTATTATAAATGATACGGATACGGAAAATTCGAGATTTTCCTACCAAAAATTCAAGAATTACAAGTCAAATCCACTATAAATTACAATTTGTTAATAACCTTAACGAATTTTAAGTTATTAACAAAATATTGAATTTATGGATGTTGAAACATGTAAAAAAGGAACAAATTTTCCTATATAAGCAGCTGTCGGCGCTGCAGAAACCCTCCTTTTTCATTTCGCTTTGTAACAAGAAACAACATGCAAGTAAGTGCATCGTTTCAACACTTACAAGTGGAATAGTGGGTATACTTTGGTAGTGGTATCAATATTTGGTTGCGGTAAAATTTTATTATTTCAAATATCTTAGTAACTGGAACAATAGAAAACATTAAAGGTCAATCAAACTGTGTACAGATATACCAAGCGTATTTTTATACCATGCGTATTGTGCACAATGTTTATTACCTGATAATTTCTGTTCCAGTAATTTATTTAATCCAATTTTTCAATTTTCAGCAGTAAATTTAATTATTACGTCAAATTTCAATAAATCAACTTAACGCCATCTATATTTCAGCAGTGAAAACTTTAAAGTCAAATTAGAGACATTTGAGTGAAATTTAATTATATAGATTGAATTAATGTATATTTTAGGATTTTTAAGTAAATTTGAGCAATTTTAGATTAATTATACTACAATATAGTAGAATTCGGAATTTGTGATATAAAATAAGTAATTTATAATATATTGAATTGACATTGTTGTTTGAAGTAAAATTTGGAATTTTGAAATTTAGTAGACTGTAGAATAAATAAAGTTAACACGAATTGCTTTTATAAATTTTGAACTGAATTCAATAAACTAGACAAATAACTGAGGAATACATTTTTTTTTACATTTCCCGCTACACTAAGTTTCCCAGTGGTGAATTAGTATTGTTTTTATCAGTTCTAGATAAATTTCCTGACTTTATTGCTTGTTACGCCATCTAGGTCTCAGCATTAAAGGCCTTTCCGAGATTTATCAAATATTTCAATCAAATAACTTTGCTAACTTCATTCCTGTCAAGTGTCTTGGTGAGTGACATTTTGCAGTCATTGCAAAATTATCACTTAACCAAACATTTTTTGGTGGTTCCATCCAGGATTTTCCTCAACTTGTTTAGTTTGGGATTTAATTCAATATATTCAGATTTTTTAGAAATTGTCAAGTCAAGTAAGAATAAACTTTTTCAAGTCAATTACGAATAAACCTTTTCAAGCCAATTCCAATTTTTATATTCATTTCAAATTTAAAAATTGCTCAAATTTAAAATGACTAAGTTAAAAGAATTGTTAATTAAGGAACAAGCATTGAGAAATCGTTTAGAGAGATCAATAGATAACGGTTTCAACACTCCAACCGAAAAACGTACTCGTGGATTTTCAGAAGCAAAATTAACAGAATTAAGGAAATTATGGGCTGAATATGAAGGAATAGATCAATCAATCAATGAAATGTTGTGCAAAGGTTCATCAGACACAACACATAAACATATAACAGACAATAACTTTGGAAAATTAGAAACAAAGTATTGCGAATATGTTGGTGAACTTCTTGACAGCATACGGAATTCTACAGAATCCTTCGACTCAACACACATATGTCATAATAATGCAAGTAGTAGAAGCTTTGAATACGAAGAAAACGTTCTTCCAAAGATTGCCATACCAAAATTCAATGGAGATTATGACGCATGGCGTTCGTTTCACGATCTGTTTATGACACTAGTACACCAAAACACAAGGTTGAAAGCTGTTCAGAAATTATATTATCTAAAGGGATCATTAATTGGCGATGCTGAAAAGTTATTACGACACACACCTATAACAAATGAAGACTATTTACCGGCATTCAATAAACTAAAGGAGCGGTATGAAAACAAAAGGATTTTAACCAATCATCAACTCAAAACGCTAACAAGTCAACCCAAAATAGCGACAGAAACAGCAGTTGGATTAAAATCATTGATAGACACTACTGAAGAATGTCTTCAACAATTGCGAAGTCTACGAATAGATACGTCTTCATGGGATATACTAATCAACTATATTATTGTACAGAAGCTACCATTTATTACATTAAAATTATGGGAAGAGCAACAAGGAGCAACTCAAGACTTGCCAACATATTGTTACATCTGCCAAAATAAAGGATCCGTGACCACCGAACGTAGTCCATCGCATCCACAAAACACTTCGATGAGGTATAGATGACACCACTAAAAGATGATGAAATTCGTTAGAAGAGAACGACAACATGAAGAAGAGGAGAGATATTGTTTCCGGTATCCCAAAAAGAAGACATGTAAAATTTTTGCATAGCACCGAGCTGCACGTGTTTCATTTTCTTTTACCTTGGTCTTGTTAAATTAAACCTTTTTCTTGAATTAATAGAATTGTCAAATAAAGAAATACGCAAACAACAAAACTGTGTTCGGAGACTGTAATGAAATTGGAGTAAAAGTGGTGGTCTTTTGTCTTATTTAGTCCTTGGAGGAAAAGCCACACTTAACCGACTACATCCCAAAAAGAAGAAACAAAAACCCCCGAATTTACTAAACCCGTGGAGATACTGGGTAAGTGCTTTCCGTTCTACTCTATAGGTTAAGCTACACACAATAAATTGGTGGTATACAAAATTTTCTTGCACTAGAGAGCGAAAATTGCAAACGAGCAAAAAACAAAACCCTGCGCAAGTTGGGATACAGCAATATATCGCGAACCAGACTTAATACGGGCTAGTAAGAAACGAAGTAGAAAGTTAGTACTCCTTGAAATTAGTGTTTTCCACAATACGCCGAGTTCCGGTAGTATCGCAGAAAACCCAGCGGGCGCCGATAATAAGAACAGCACTCCAACCGGGTTGCCCGAAATAGAAACCAGAGAGAGGAAACGGAATTTATCACTGTGTCTATTGTTGACACCCGAAACACGGCACACAAATAACCTCCAGTGAACTCGAAAACAACAACAAACCGCACTTGCATTGTAAATAAATTTTCAAAGCTGTTGTTGTTGACAGACTGCCATCCATCCATCCATCAGTGAACCCGAAAACCATCACAAACCACATTAGCCCTGTTACTTCACTTTCACAGCTGTGGACAAATCATCCTCCATCAAAACAGTTACCACACGAAAACGGTACTTATTAACCCATCTTGTCGCTCTAGTTCAAACCAGGCGATAACAAACAGTTTAGTTTCTTATTTTTCGGGATTGATAAAAGTCGATACACTGCACAAATCGGTAGCGGTGACAACAAAGCACGATCACGTTATCATCGTAAACAGCACTCAAATAACTTCTGACAAACGAATTGGTCCATTTGCGGTTTCATCTGTCTACATTGAGTGTTGACAATAACATTGGAGTACATCACATCTCCGGTATAAGACCAGAAAGTTTTCACCGTTGCTGCTGGTAATCTTCAGTATGGGTTTACCCTGGTTCTGCTAACCCAGTTCGGTTGCCCTCATCATTCCTCTGTTCCTGTACAGTGCGTCATATAGCGATCTTACTCTCTCCTTAGAACCCCTCCGGTTTGACAACCGTTTCTTTCTTTTAAAATATCACTACCTGCAAGATAAAAATCTCCATCTCGGAAATATCAAGAAAAACCTTACAAAAACGTAACAATATCAACAATTCAAGGCATTCTTAGAAACAAGACTAAAGGTCTTAGAGGCAATTTCAGACACAATAACGCCTAAATCAAACCCTACCAACAATACCCAAAGGCACACAACAAAGACCTATCATGTCATCAAGTCAACGAAATGTTCAGCATGCAACGAAGGTCATTCACTCCATAAATGCAACAAATATCGCAATATGGATATACGAGCTAGGAGAAAGCTCATTTTATCAGCAGGCCGGTGTTACAACTGCTTGGCAAACAATCATTCAACAAAGGAATGTACAAGCAGGTATCGGTGTCTCAAATGCAAACAAAAGCACCATACCTCGTTACACGACAATACAAACACAACTGCTACTTCGCCGACAAGGCAAGTACAAACGCTTGGAGTTGATAACAAGTCAAGTCAAATTCAACTTCAACAACACAACGTAGATAGGACAACTCAAGTCAAGTCACACTCAGGCCACGGCGCCATGGATTCAGGTATTACACACACATACCTGAATAGGGAACTATCCCACACACTACTATCTACAGCTCTAGTGGTCGCCCACGGCACCACAGGCGAGCCTCAGGTTTTGCGATGTCTCGTTGATTCAGGCTCAGAATCTTCATTCATCACCAAGGAAGCATGTTCAAGACTACAAGCAACATGTAATCCAGCAGCAGTTCAAGTAACAGGCCTCAATACAAGCTACACAGGTAGTTCAAACAAACAAACCAAATTGAAACTACGAGGATGTCATGGCACATCACCGATTATCGAAGATAATTTTTTAGTAATTGAAAAGATTACAGAAAGTCTGCCTACAAAATTAATTTGTAGAGCAAAATGCAAACATTTTAAGAAGTTAAAGTTAGCAGATCCCACTTACTGGAAACCCGGTAAAATTGATGCACTACTAGGTGCAAAGGTGTATTCAAAAATAATACGCAACGGAATCATCCAAGGTACAGATGATACTCCTACAGCCATAAAAACTATATTTGGTTGGATACTATTTGGAGCTGCACAAAATGCAGACAACGTTCAAGTTACGCAAACATTTACGAGTGTAACAGACACGTTAGAACAACAACTCAAACGATTTTGGGAAATCGAAGAAGTGATAACAAAGCCACTATTAACCCCAGATGAATCACAGTGTGAAGAACATTTCAACAGCACACATGAGCGATTACAATCAGGCAAATATCAAGTTAAGTTGCCGTTTATTAACAATCAACTACCTGCACTAGGCGAGTCCAGACAACAAGCAATCCGACGTTTTGAGGCGTTGCAAAAACAATTTATCAGGAGGCCAGAATTTAAAGCTGATTACGAAAGGTACCTCGATGAGTACATGGATCTTGATCACATGGAAGAAGTGAATCCTCCAAAAGGGAATGAACATCATTATTACATCCCACACCACGCAGTTTATAAGGATAGTAGTACAACAAAACTACGCGTTGTATTTGATGCTTCAGCAAGGACTTCAAACAGCAAGTCATTGAATCAACACTTGCATAAAGGACCAACACTACAACCGATGTTGTTTACAACTCTGTTAAACTGGCGAAAATACAAGATTGTAATGAATGCGGATATAGAAAAAATGTATCGCATGATTCAAGTTCATCCTGATCATCGTACGTTCCAGAGGATCATATGGCGACATCCTATAACAGGTAATCTTCAAGATTATCAGCTCAAAACGGTAACGTTTGGTACCACATCAGCGCCCTATTTAGCCATAAAGACGGTACAACAACTGGCTAAAGATACATGCACTAAATGGCCTTTAGCAGAAAAGGCAGTATTAGAAAACTTTTATGTTGATGACCTCTTGTCTGGAGCTGACGACATACGAAGTGCACGAGAACTACAAAAACAGTTGATTGAAATGTTAAACTCAGCTGGATTCAACCTCAGAAAATGGTCCAGCAACAATCCTCAATTATTAGCTGATCTTCCATCAGAACATGTTGAATTGAAAAACGCGCTAATCTTTTCAGAACATGAATCTGTAAAAACACTAGGAATAAAGTGGTTTCCTCAAAGCGATGAATTTTCTGTGGTAATCAAACCAATCACCACATCTGCAACCTTCACAAAGCGCATAATACTATCAAACATCGCATCTTTATACGATCCATTAGGTTGGCTAGCGCCTATTATCATTAGAGCAAAGATAATAATGCAAAGTTTATGGATAACAGGCACATCTTGGGATAACATTGTATCTGAAGAAATCAGCAACCAATGGATGAATTTTATTACAGAACTACAACAGTTAGAGCAACTGCGAATACCGAGATGGATCAAGTTCAATTCAAACGCACAAATGCAAATACACGGATTTTGTGATGCGTCATCTAAAGCGTATGCAGCAGCAATATATCTGAGAGTAGTTCAAGATGATGGGAGCATACATTCAAACCTGTTAACATCGAAAACAAAGGTCGCTCCAATTAAACCAACAACGATACCTCGACTAGAGCTAAATGGTGCTGTATTATTAATCCGATTACTAGACAAATAACTGAGGAATACATTTTTTTTGCATTTCCCGCTACACTAAGTTTCTCAGTGGTGAATTAGTATTGTTTTTATCAGTTCTAGATAAATTTCCTGACTTTATTGCTTGTTACGCCATCTAGGTCTCAGCATTAAAGGCCTTTCCGAGATTTATCAAATATTTCAATCAAATAACTTTGCTAACTTCATTCCTGTCAAGTGTCTTGGTGAGTGACATTTTGCAGTCATTGCAAAATTATCACTTAACCAAACACTATTCGACCATCTTTTCCATTTATAATATTAAATCTTCATCGCGACCAATGTTATCCTCTCACAGCACAGGAATTGGGATATTATGTGTCACTTAATGGAGATGGATACCTATGCAAGCAAAGACATCCATTATATAGAAAGGGTTCAGGAGTCAGTTCTTGCGAAATAACTTTCATTAGTCCATTCCAACAATCACCTGAGGGCCAGATATCAAAAATGGATAGGGGACCTCACTGGATATAGCTTTGTACTCCAAATCTGTGGATATATTCTCTGGATGAACTGGCAACCATTAACATAGTATGCAGCAACAATGTCACACAATACAGAATTGAGGGAACTGGGCTTCTAAAATTGCAAGCCGATTGTATCATAAAGGAACAGTTAATTACGATTCAAGGGCATAATTTAGCTTCTTCAACCTCTAGATTGGCATATGTTCCATCCATTTGTCAGAAGCTATCACCCCTAACCAACTAGCACCATCATTACGAACCCCATTTGGAAGAACTAATTCAATTTAAAAAAAAAGGATACAAGAATTAGACACCGAACTGCCAGCCAAGTTGTTACACAATGATACTCACCACCTGTCCCTATCATACATCGGACTCTTCCTGGCACTTTCATAAGCTAGTTATCTTATTTGGAAATATAAGATCAAGTGCCATCACCCCAAGGTGGACCAGAGTGATCAACAATCAACATCCGTTTCCAACCCTATTGAGAAGCAGCCATCTGACGATCACTTTAAGGTAGATTTTACAACATAACACGATTGAACTTCCCTTCAACGCGGAGGAGGATGTTCAGTTTCTAATGAACATAATTTCATTTAATTCTTATCTTTAATAAGAATTAAATTTCATTTCATTTTCCCAAGAAAATAATTCCGTCTAATTCTTATCTTCAATAACAATTAAATTTCATTTAAATTATCAAGCATTAAGCCCGGTATTATGTTCATTTAGCGGCGGACCTTTTCTTCACGCTAAATTTTTGACAGCAAAGTTATTTGTTTTCAATTATAGGTGGCTACTTTTGACGATCAGCTATCGTACACTTTTGTTTATATTTTGTGTTTTACAGCTTAGTCAAATATATTTGTTGACCGAAATGTGTGATGATTGTATATGGACGAAGATATGGTCCTGGTCAGATAAATCTGAAGCTAAAAAATACAATGTGGGAAACAACAGCCATCTACAGGTGAAAACTAAACACACTTTTAGCTGCTAAAAATGCCGCGTTTTGGCTAAATATTTAGCGACAAAATTTCGCAGCTAAATTTCCATACAAAATTTAGCCGCTAATTGAACATAATACCGGGCTTAAAATGTACACATCTCCGTGTCCAATTGTTCTATTCTTACGAAAGTTTTCTGCAAATCAGCAAATGTGCAGTCATCGCTAGACGAAAACTGATCTGTTTACTCTGTAATGCCTGAAATTACCTAGAGAAAGCTTTCGAGGGAATAATATTTATATTTGAATTTATATATATGTACGAGTTTTAAGTGAAATAAAGTGATTCAGTTTTGTTCAGTTGAAGAAAGCAGTTTAGTTCATTTTAACCACTTTACCTTTCAGCTGCTCCAGATTTTCGCTGTATCGATACAAGAATCGAATGCACATTAACAGTAAAGCTAAAGTACAAGTACTGTATTTTTATGTAGTAAATCGAGCTTTTACTCGGCACTTGGTGGAAAATGCTTTTATTATTTATTTTTGGCTTCTTATATAAAACACACTTGCTTTTAAATTTTCCACATTTATTTAATTATTCGGTTAGTTATAATAAATACGCTAACGCGTTTTGTGATCTATCATATCATCAGAGCGAATAACCTATAAATTCTAATAACTTGCATAATAAAATTTGTTTGAATATATACTAAGTATACTTTAAGGCTTCATATTAAGTTTTTATAATTCGAGGATTTAACAAAAGGCTCTTATTTTATTCTGTTTAATGAACATAATTTTACATAAGTAAGTATATTCACTATCCAATTGCGATTACAACGACGAATTTTGACGAAATTAAATTCTATTAAATAGAAGTGTGAAAGACGCATTCTAATTTGACACCTAAAAGAAGTTACGATTGATAGCATACCAGGACACAAGTGCATAGCAAAACGCATGAAATTCAGTGATTTAAGAGTCATTTTACAGAATTCAGAATTCTAATTGTGGAAAAAAGCAACAAAGTGAAATAAAGTGGAGACCTAACTTTGCTATAAAAGAAATTAGCTTTGATTTCCAAATTCCAATTGGAACTACGCAAGAAACTAATTATCTACCTTCAGACGTTAAATAAATTTTTCAAAGTAGATGCAGTGTTGAGTAAGGCAATACTTAACTTACACGAAATTGTTACAGAAAATAACCTCAATATTTTATGAAAGCAAGTAATTTTATTCTTTGCACAAACATTTTAAATATATTGAATGTTATTCCATAACATGGTTAAGGATAGGAGAATAGCCAAAGCGTCAACTAGTACGTCAGTAGAACCTAATTCGTTTACGTTGAAAAAAAATGTATGAGATATTGTTGCAACGGGAAGCATCTCGGCGGGAAAGTGCTTTATACCAGAAGGAACAGAGAAAGGGGAACAAAAGACGAGTACAGCAAATACTACAGGGCGGGACACCGAAACGCAAAATAGATCTTTCCAACCCAATGTATCTTTTCAAGGTGTATCCAATGATTTTCGGAGTTTTCGGGGAGCGATGATTACGATATAAGTAATTGGATTCAAGACGTAGAGAGCGTGGCGACTCTTTTAAAATGGTCACCCTTAGAGGAGTTATTGTATGCTAGAAGACTTTTAAATTGGTCAGCAAAGTTAGCCGTGAGATCGCAACCTGATTTAAATTCGTAGCAAGAGTTGAAAAAGCTTTTAATAGACGAGTTTTCAGAAAGGATAAGTAGTGCAGATGTGCACCAAATTCAGAGAGAGAAGTCAGCCGATGAAACATAATGAATCGACTCTCTCCCGAGTCAGAGATAAAGGCGAGTTATGTTTTAATTGCGGAATGAAGGGGATCCGAGATGTTTCAGCTGTTTGGAATTTGGGCATAAGGCACCCGACTGCCCACGTAACCAACGCCAGCGCAATTTTGCAACAAATTCTCATAGTACAAGGTCAATTAACAACTCAGCAAGTGAAGCTGTACTGTTGAACAGGAAAAGAGTACTCGCATTCATAGACACCGGCAGTGATTTAACATTGTTGCGAGCTGACGAATATATAAGGATGGAGTCACCTATGTTGACAAAAGTATGGACAACTTTAAGTTCCATAACTTTGGTCGCTTTTAAAGAGGAAATTAAAGTATATGGCTAACTCTTTAAGACAGACGTTCACGTATTATCGGAAAATTACCTAGAAATTGACACGATTGTCGGTCGCGACGTCACAAACTATCAAAAACTATGAACCTCAATAAAATACGTCGTCAAATTTCGAGATGAAAATAATACTTAATCATGAAATACCAGTAACTTCGAAGCCAAGACGAATGGTCCCTTTTGAGAAAAGGATTCGTGACGAGCAGATTAGCCAATTGTTAAGAGACTAGGATCTAAGCTATTTTCAACACTGGATTTGGAAAACGGGTTTTTCCACGTGCCCATAGCAAAAGAATGCAGGAAGTATACGAGTTTTGTTATGGCAACAGCACAGTACGAGTTCCTCAGAATGCTATTCGGGCTATGCACATCCCCCACAATATTCCAGAAATATGTCAACATATACTAGTCTATATGGATGATATTATCGTACTAGCTAATGACGAAGAGGAAGCTATGAGACGCTGAATAGAAACGTTGGACGTCGCAACTCGGCACAGCTTACGAATAAAATGGAAAAAGTGCCAATTTCTGCGTAAATTTCTGCGTGAAATATCTTCGGGCAATATTAGGCCCTCACATCTAAAAATTGCTGTAGTTAAGAAGTTTCCAGAACCTAAGGACCTGAAAAAACTCCATATTTTTTTGGGCCTAACGGGCTATTTGCGGAAGTTTATCCGAGTATGAGCCCACGGCAAAAATGCTCACGGATTTACTTCGACATGAAACCAAGTTTTATTTGGTCAAGAACAGAAAGAGGCTGTGGAAAAAATTAAAGAAATGTTAACGGAAAGACCTACCCTACAGATCTATAACCCCGATCCCGAAACCGAACTTCACACCGATGCCTCCAAAATAGGTTTTGACGCCGTGTTGCTTCAAAGAAATTACGAGGATTATAATCTACACCCAGTAGCATATTATAGCCGAAAAAATACGCCAGCTCAAGAAAAATATACGAGCTACAAGCTTGAAGTCCTCGCTATCGTGTCGGCTTTAAAAAAGATGAGAGTCTACCTGCTGAGAATTAAGTTTAAAATAGTCACTGGCTGCTCAGCGTTTAAGATGACGATGGAAAAGGACTCCAAGTGGGCTATTTATCTTCAGGACTTTGATTATGATTTGGAGCATCGCCCCGGTCATCGAATGAGGTACGTAGATACGCTAAGCCGCTGTCCTATTGTTATGACTGAAACTAATGCATTGCTAGATAGAATAGAAGCAGCTCAGATGAAAGATGCAAACCTAAGGGTAATAGTAAAGCTTTTGGAAACTAATAAATTTGAAAACTTCTTGTTAGAAAAAGGAATTCCGTACAAAGAAAGAGACAGAGTTAAATTACTATGTGTCCCCAATGGTATGCAGAAAGAAGTTATCAAAAGCGTACATGACCTAGAGACCATTTTGGTCAACGCAAAATGAAAGAACTTTTGATAAGAGAATACGCCATCCCAAAGATAAAAGAGCAAATTGAAAGCTGCAGAAGAAATTGCATTCCTTGCATCCTCGCTGATAGAAAATCGGGTAAACAAGAGGGTTGGCTACACCCATTGCCAAAAAAAGATTACCCTCTAGTATGTTATCACATTGACCTCCTCGGTCCTCTCACAGCCACGAAGAAGAATTATCGGTATATCTTTACAGTAATTGACGCATTTAGCAAGTTCACGTGGATTTATCTAGTTAAATCACTAACGATGAGCGAAGCAATCAATAAAATTGAGTTTCAAAAAGATATTTTTGGAAGCCCTAAGCACATAATCTCCGACAAAGGGATAGCATTTACTCCCAACGACTTTAAGGAATACTGCAAGCAAGAGAGAATTCATCACACTCTAGTAACCACAGGAGTACCCAGGGGGAGGGTTTAAGGAGCTTTAAAATATTTCCGAGATTTCTAGGTCCTTACAAGGTGACAAGAATAAGCAGAAATGACAGGTATGACATAGAAAAAGTTGATAAGCACGAGGGACCTAAGCTAACCATCGTCAGCTGCGACAACATGAAGCTTTGGGGTACCTTCGAAGAGAATTACAGTGACTCTGTGACCCAGAACGAACCCTGAACGAACTCCGTGTTCACCAAGAAGAAGGCGTTGCTGAGATGCGTTAACGCACCACATCCCAGTTAAACGGTACAACCTAAAGATTACGCTACAGACTATACCGATCAAAGATGCTATGAAGACAATCAAAATACCGACGATGTACTAGACGAACGCGTTTACACAGAGATGACACCCCAATAAAAGATGTTATAAGAAGAAGAACACGTAAAACTAATATGATCCTGAAGGCGGTTTTAGACGTGTAATGAAGTCATATCCCGATAAAGACGATGTACCAGATGAACACTATGTTCTCCAAGAAGATGACATATTCCAAATGTGCTATTCTGACGAACCCCTATGTAACCCCACTCGATCCACTGAAAACTCGCTTCCAACGAGCTGAGGACGATGACATGACAGTGACGGGATGGCCGGCAGAGTGAGGAGTTGAAGAACAACAGGAAAAAGAAGAGACACCATCCATCTAACCAGCCGAAACCGAATCTTAAACCATCCTCGGCAAGAACTAGAGTATACTTTTTAAAAGCGCCTTGCAATTAAGTAAAGTAAATAAACGTATATATATATATATATATATATATATATATATATATATATATATATATATATATATATATATATTTATTTATTTATTTATGAAAAGAAGATTTGCCAAAGCTGGCTACTACAAATATGATACATACATATAAAAACTTATACCTAAGATAAAAATAATAATCAAAGTTCAATGATTTGCTTAAGTTGGGCTTTGAGCTGCAACCTGGAACGTCCGAACTCGATGTGGGCCGCAAACTCGTTGAATAGCCTGGACATAGAAGCTATGGGCTCGTGCATACCATATAAGGTTCGGTGGCGAGGCACATGAAGGAAGTCACGATTCCGCAAGGTCCGGGCCGGGACGGAAATGCTCACGTCGTTGAGTAATTCGCCAGAATCGATCGACCCCTGCAACAGATCAAATAAAAAAACAATTTTGGAGACCTTGCGTCTCTTTTCAAGTGTGTCAAAGAAATCAGACTAAGTCTGGCAGGATAAGGAGGGAGGTAGGTAGGGTCGCGCCAGGGGAGGCCGCGAAGGGCGAACCTAAGGAATCTACGTTGAACTGACTCGATTCGGTTAATGTGCACTGCGAAGTAAGGATCCCAGACCAGACTGGCGTACTCCAGGATAGGTCTGACGAAAGTGTTGTAGAGAAGCCTTGTCAAATAGGGATCGTCAAGCTCTCTAGACCATCTTTTTACGAAGCCAAGCGTGGAATTAGCTCTGCCAACCACGAAATCCACGTGGGCCTCGAAGGAGAGACGGGAGTTAAGAAACACCCCCAGGTCCTTGATCAAGTCAATCCTGCTCAAGGTGCAACCACCTTGTAGTTGAGTAGTTGAAGGAAATAGAACGCATCCTACGTGAAAAAGACATAACGGCGCATTTGCTGGCATTCAGTGGAAGGCGATTATTAGAGCACCAAGTCTCGAAATCGGAGCTCAGCAGTGCACAGTCATTGTCGCAGGAGACCGCGCGGAAGATTTTAGCATCATCAGCATAACACAGTATTCTGGACCTGGGCAGAAGTAACGAGACGTCATTGATGTAAATAATGAAGAGGAGCGGGCCAAGGATGTTACCCTGGGGCACAGCAGAGGTGACTGAGATTTCGGTGGATAGGGCGCCACGGAACAGGACGCGTTGGCAACGGCCGGACAGGTAAGATGACAGCCACTCCACGAAGAGCGGCGGAAAACCGAGCAGGCTGAGCTTATGAACGAGAATGCCATGGTTAATCCTATCAAAGTCCTTGCTGAAGTCAGTGAATATGCAGTCGACCTGCATACCCGATTCTATCAGGGGCAAACAGTAATGTACGAATTCGAGCAGATTGGTGATGGTTGACTTACCCTTCATGAAGCCGTGCTGAAAAGAACCCAGGAAGGGTTTACAATGAAAGCGGAGCACATTACTAATCAGGGTTTCGAAGGCCTTAGCAATGTGTGACAAGTTGGCGATGGGTCTGTAGTTCGATATGTCCGCCTTATCTCCCTTCTTGTGAAGAAGAACAATCACGGAATCTTTCCAGAGCTTCGGGAAACAACCACAGCGCAGGGAGAGGTTAAACAGACGACAGAGGACAGGAGTGATCGATGAGCAGCATCTTTTCAAAAACGAGGCCGGGACCCAGTCCGGACCACACAAAAACATGTCGGGCAGATTCGACAGATAAGCGAAGACAGCCGAGTCGTTGAGAATAATGTCACTGGCTTCAAGCGAAGTAAGCGGGAGCCTTGTCAACTGGGAGAAGTCATTGGAAAAAACATCACAGTAAGGGTCACAGAAAGCGGTACTAAAAAAGTCAGCGAAAGCGTTTGCCACCACAAGAGGGTCATGACTCTCGCGGTCACCCAGCCTCAGGGAGGAAGGGTATCCATCGCTCCGTCGCTTAGAGTTGATGAACTTCCAAAACTGTCTGGGATTATTGAGCAAATTGGATCTCGAGTTAGACAGGAATCTACTGTATGACGCCTGTAGATCAGAGGAGAATCGCAGGTGTAGGTCATAATAAACCAGGTAGTCCTCATCGCGCCTAGAGGAGCAAAACTTTTTCCAGGCTTTACACTTTAGATTTTTAAGGTGTCTCAAATGGCCATCGATCCAGGGTTGCGATGAACTGGAGGAGGAAGGAGAGGAAAACGAGATCGGAACACACTGCGTGAAGCAGGTATAAAGAGCGTTGTAAAAAGAAGGCCTGGTCAATATCCGCCTCAGTTAGGACAGCAGCCCAGTCGTAGTCCGAAAGCCAATCATTGATGATAGAGAAATCGGCAGATCTGAAGTTGAAGCAGTAGCCGTGCAAAGTGGAGCAGAAGTTTTCGACAGCATCGAAACCGAAGAGGACCTAAAGAGCAGGATGGTGACAAGACTCTGGGACCAGAGGGGTTCGGCACCGCTGCACCAATGAGCCATCCGGGTCGGTAAGGAAAACTAGGTCGAGCAGCCTGCCCGAATCATTAACGATGGCATTGCACTGGGAGAGGCCAGCAAAAGCACAGGTGTCTAGGAAGGACAGCACATGCTGAGGAGCACCAGAATAGGACGGCAATAACCCTTCAATCTCGGGAGACCGGGTCCAACCGACCTCTGGAATGTTGAAATCACCAAGAACGACTACCTCGTCAGAGGGTGAGAGGGCGCTGCTTAAGCCGTTGATGGAAAAGGACAGCTGGTCATACACTCCGGAGGGTGAAGCAGGGGGAATGTAGGCGGTGAAAACGTAAAGATTTCTGTGAGGGAATTTCACGGCGACGCAAGTGACCTCCAAGGTGTCAGAATGAGCAATCTGTACGGTGTTACAAGGGATGCCGGTTCTGACAGCGCACAGCACCCCGCCGCCAACGGGTGCACACGCATTCGCATGGCGATCCCGCCTAAAGACCCAATATGGCGGCCAAAACCACGTGACAAGTGGTGACTTTTAAAAAATCAACCGATTTCCATCAAATTTGGAATACGGAGGTTTTCGAGGTCACTGATCACGAATCCAGAGTTGGATTTGTACAATTCAAGATGGCGGATCCAATATGGCGGACAAAACCACGTGACAAGTGGTGACTTTTAAAAAATCAACTGATTTCCAACAAATTTGGAATATGGGGGTTTTCGAGGGCACTGATCACGAATCAAGAGTTGGATTTATACAATTCAAGATGGCGGACAAAAATTTAAAAAATTGCGTGTTTTCACCAATTCCTGTATACAGGGGTTTTTTGGGTCGCTGAGTAATAATAGAAGCGCTGATAATGTATATTCGAATGGTATTCTTATGTAATCAACCGATTTCCATCAAATAACCCAACCTTGCATTTTTTTGTTTGTTTGTTGTTGTTTTTTTAAATTTATTTACTGGAATCGACAATTTGACACTAATCTACTTAATACTGCAGCTCAGTGAAGCTGTTATTAGTCGAATATCTTTTAATCATTAATGTTTCATTTTTAACAATAAAGGTATGATTTTTCATGATTTGAGGTACAGCTGGAGCATTGCTAAATCTTTTATTCAAAAACTTGACATTCTTTTGATAGTCCTGTTGACTGTAATAAAAAATTTCCACCTCGAAAATATTTCTTTCACTTAATCTCACTTGCAAATAATTCCTGAGTGTTTCTACATTTTTCGCAATCATTGAAATAACATTTTTCATCTGGACTTTGACACGTCATTTTTTCTAAACAATCTTTATAATCCACCAATCGAAGTTCTGAATCAGCCGTTAGTTTTTTTAGGTCAATATGCAATTTTTGGAATGCAATTGAGCAAACTTGCTAAAACTCACAGGTGATTCTTTATGTTCTTCTGTATAAGTTGAATTAAGATCTTTAAATTGTAATAGAAGAAGGTGTTTTTGTACCTGAGTACGACCATTAGCAGTTTTAACAGATACAACGTCTTTTATTCCGGGCATGACTCTGCTATTAGAGGTCAAACCATGACCTTTATTTTTACAAGTTTCGGCTAAAACTCCACCCGAAGATTGTAAATTTTTCGATTTTTTCGCGAAATTCTAACAACAATTAAACTCTTGGGCGATTTTATTAATGCTCTAACTATCTGGAGCTACAGTGAGGATACTTAATTTTAAAGGATCATTAACTTCTAGTGAACTGAATTTATCTTTTAAACCCTGTAACATACTTTCAAGTTTTACTTCTCGTTCAGAAGGAACGGACGATGTCGTCGTTCTTGAAAAGGAAGAATTATTACTATTTACATTATCTTCATCACTCTTGGAAGTAGAACTGTTTCTATTTTTATTAGGACTACTTTTTCTAGAGGAAATGAACGTCGTATATTAGCCGACAACGACCGCAAATCTTTACCCTTATGATTTTTGAAACCATAAGGATTGCAACATCTATCGTTATGAAAATGTTTTGTAGGTGACATTTTATAATTTATTCATATAAACAATTAAACTTTAAATAAGATGGTTTGAATAATAATTTCGTACGTCAATTTTTATAAACTTTCAAAGAAACTCCAAGCTATAAGTTTTACTTTTCCGAAATTCAATTGGGAATTGGGTTTTATATAAGCCAGCATAAGTTAAAACTTGACTGTGGTCGGGGATACACCAACTGTTGAAAATGAAAGGAAGTACTCGCTGATAATGTATATTCGAATAGTACTGGGTTATTGGGTTATTAGGTTATTTGATGGAAATCGGTTGATTATATAAGAACATCATTCGAATATACATTATAAGCGCTTCTATTATTACTCAGCGACCCCTGTATACAGGAATTGGCGAAAACACGAAATTTTTTAAATTTTTGTCCGCCATATTGGATCCGCCATCTTGAATTGTACAAATCCAACTCTGGATTCGTGATCAGTGACCTCGAAAATCCCGATATTCCAAATTTGATGGAAATCGGTTGATTTTTTAAAAGTCACCACTTGTCACGTGGTTTTGTCCGCCATATTGGATCCGCCCTCTTGAATTGTACAAATCCAACTCTGGATTCGTGATCAGTGACCTCGAAAACCCTGATATTCCAAATTTGATGGAAATCGGTTGATTTTTTAAAAGTCACCACTTATCATTTTGGCCGCCATATTGGGTTTTAGTCGATGCAAAAAAAATGTTGCCATATGTGTTTTGAAAGTAGACTTCAATACCTTTCATTGTGGGCGTTAAGGACCTCAATCGAGTACATGCTGCTGGTTTTATAATCAATTTAGTAAAAAAAAATTGTAAGTCACTTGGTTTTGGCAGCCATATTTGATCAGCCCACATGTTTCGATAAAAAGGCCATTCGAATTTTGAAAGTAGACTTCAAGACCTTTTGATTGACCACCTATAAACTTTTAATAGACTTAACCGTTTTTGGCTTGTATGGGGTCATTCGTTGAGAAAGAATGAGCTCAGTGAAGCTGTTATTAGTCGAATATCTTTTAATCATTAATGTTTCATTTTTAACAATAAAGGTATGATTTTTCATGATTTGAGGTACAGCTGGAGCATTGCTAAATCTTTTATTCAAAAACTTGACATTCTTTTGATAGTCCTGTTGACTGTAATAAAAAATGTCCACCTCGAAAATATTTCTTTCACTTAATCTCACTTGCAAATAATTCCTGAGTGTTTCTACATTTTTCGCAATCATTGAAATAACATTTTTCATCTGGACTTTGACACGTCATTTTTTCTAAACAATCTTTATAATCCACCAATCGAAGTTCTGAATCAGCCGTTAGTTTTTTTAGGTCAATATGCAATTTTTGGAATGCAATTGAGCAAACTTGCTAAAACTCACAGGTGATTCTTTATGTTCTTCTGTATAAGTTGAATTAAGATCTTTAAATTGTAATAGAAGAAGGTGTTTTTGTACCTGAGTACGACCATTAGCAGTTTTAACAGATACAACGTCTTTTATTCCGGGCATGACTCTGCTATTAGAGGTCAAACCATGACCTTTATTTTTACAAGTTTCGGCTAAAACTCCACCCGAAGATTGTAAATTTTTCGATTTTTTCGCGAAATTCTAACAACAATTAAACTCTTGGGCGATTTTATTAATGCTCTAACTATCTGGAGCTACAGTGAGGATACTTAATTTTAAAGGATCATTAACTTCTAGTGAACTGAATTTATCTTTTAAACCCTGTAACATACTTTCAAGTTTTACTTCTCGTTCAGAAGGAACGGACGATGTCGTCGTTCTTGAAAAGGAAGAATTATTACTATTTACATTATCTTCATCACTCTTGGAAGTAGAACTGTTTCTATTTTTATTAGGACTACTTTTTCTAGAGGAAATGAACGTCGTATATTAGCCGACAACGACCGCAAATCTTTACCCTTATGATTTTTGAAACCATAAGGATTGCAACATCTATCGTTATGAAAATGTTTTGTAGGTGACATTTTATAATTTATTCATATAAACAATTAAACTTTAAATAAGATGGTTTGAATAATAATTTCGTACGTCAATTTTTATAAACTTTCAAAGAAACTCCAAGCTATAAGTTTTACTTTTCCGAAATTCAATTGGGAATTGGGTTTTATATAAGCCAGCATAAGTTAAAACTTGACTGTGGTCGGGGATACACCAACTGTTGAAAATGAAAGGAAGTACTCGCTGATAATGTATATTCGAATAGTACTGGGTTATTGGGTTATTAGGTTATTTGATGGAAATCGGTTGATTATATAAGAACATCATTCGAATATACATTATAAGCGCTTCTATTATTACTCAGCGACCCCTGTATACAGGAATTGGCGAAAACACGAAATTTTTTAAATTTTTGTCCGCCATATTGGATCCGCCATCTTGAATTGTACAAATCCAACTCTGGATTCGTGATCAGTGACCTCGAAAACCCCGATATTCCAAATTTGATGGAAATCGGTTGATTTTTTAAAAGTCACCACTTGTCACGTGGTTTTGTCCGCCATATTGGATCCGCCCTCTTGAATTGTACAAATCCAACTCTGGATTCGTGATCAGTGACCTCGAAAACCCTGATATTCCAAATTTGATGGAAATCGGTTGATTTTTTAAAAGTCACCACTTATCATTTTGGCCGCCATATTGGGTTTTAGTCGATGCAAAAAAAATGTTGCCATATGTGTTTTGAAAGTAGACTTCAATACCTTTCATTGTGGGCGTTAAGGACCTCAATCGAGTACATGCTGCTGGTTTTATAATCAATTTAGTAAAAAAAAATTGTAAGTCACTTGGTTTTGGCAGCCATATTTGATCAGCCCACATGTTTCGATAAAAAGGCCATTCGAATTTTGAAAGTAGACTTCAAGACCTTTTGATTGACCACCTATAAACTTTTAATAGACTTAACCGTTTTTGGCTTGTATGGGGTCATTCGTTGAGAAAGAATGACTCAGATATATATATATTTATATATATATATAATTTTACCTATGGTTTTAGAAAGTACATTTGGTACATCGTAGACCTCAATCGGCCTCACGGTGCCAGTTTTATAATCAATTGAAGGAAACAAAAAGTTGGGTCACGTGGTGTTGGCGGCCATATTGGGTCGGATGGTGGGTTTCGGAAAAAAGGCCACGTAAATTTCGAAAGCCCTTTTTTATACGAACATTTTAAGCCCTCACTCGATTTTTTTGGTGGCTCCTATTTTTGGACTCAGGGGCGGGCCACTTGACGTGGAATGTCACATATATATATATATATATATATATATATATATATATATATATATATATATATATATATATATATATATATATATATATATCGGCAACGGCGCTGGTGGCCCAGTGGTTAGGGAAATGGAGTATCATGCGCATGGTCTCGGTTCAAACCCAGCTAGCCAAATGTTTTTTTTAACGCAGATTCTCCGATTGCTACAAATTGGTGTCAGAAGTGGGATGGAGAAGACCTCATACGACGTAGCCTCACAATCGGTAATTAAAAGACGTAAAAGACGGACATCTGGGGGCAGATGTCATTTCAGGACGGCCGAGTTGTGGGATCGAGGCTTCTCCATGAAAAGATCTTTGGAACGGAGAATCGGCAACGGCGCTGGTGGCCCAGTGGTTAGGGAATGGAGTATCATGCGCATGGTCTCGGTTCAATATATATATATGAGACGTTATTAAGGCAAAGGGCGGTACTACAAAGTACTAATTTTTTTTAAACTCAATTTTAAAACTTTTATGTTTTGAAAATACATTTTTAATTCTAAGTTTAATAAAAATAAAGAGATATTGTTGGCTTACTGTATTTTTAATTTTTTATGAAATAACATTGCATTAAAAATTTGAACAAAATGAAGCATTTTTTGATTTCGAACGAAAAACTTTATTTTTTTTTTAAACAAATTACATATTGCAACATACTTTTTTGATTGGGTTATATGTAAATAATGTAAAATACAGAAAAATTACATAATAAATTGTTGTTATTTAACTTTAAACTTGCGGCTCTTTTTGTTGCACGGGGTATATATATATATATATATATATATATATATATATATATATATATATATATATATATATATATATATATATGTATATATATATATATGTATATATATATATGTGTATATATATATGTGTATATATATACACATATATATATATATACATATATATATATATACATATATATATATATATATATATATATATATATAAATATATATATATATATATATATATATATATATATATATATATATATATATGTATATATGTCGTAGATTATGTGCTTAAGGTACGGTTCCACGATGCCTTCTTTTCATGCGTTTAGCGCACGACGCAAGGAATAAAGTTGCATGCTTTTCAAGAACAAAAGGCATGCCTCAAGAAGCATGCAATTTTCTATTTCAACGGTATGCTTTTTATTCCAGGGATATTTAGTTTATGTTGAAATGTTGTCCTCCGAGGAAGTGTTTGCTGGTGTTTGCGTAGCATATTATATCATTAAAAAAAAGTGAAAAGAAAAAGAAAAGTTCTCGAGAAATTTGGGAGCTGAATTATTACAAAAACCGAACAAATAATATATTAGTCATGAAAATGGATGGGGAAAAACTTTTTAAAAATTTTACTCAAATGTGTGAAAGTAACTTCAAAATTTTACTGCAGCTGATTACCCAAGGGATAAAGAAACAAAATACAAATATGAGAGAATCTATTCCACCTCATATGAGATTAGCGGTAACACTAAGATTTCTGGCAACAGGAGAATCCTTTCAAAGCTTAATATACCTTTTCCACATCTCGAAAACATCTATTTCTCGGATAGTTTTGGAAACTTGTACTAGCATAATAGATGCGTTGAAAGATTACGTTAAGGTAATTAAACATTTAAAAAAAAAACTTCATTGCTAATCTAATTCAGAGAGTTTATTTGTTAAAAGTATAAAAAAAAAATTTATATATTAGTATATGTCGGGTCATAATTAAAATTGCTGTTATCAGCTGAAGAATATTTTGACAAGTGCTGTCCTGAGGTTGACGGCATTCGTTCAGAAGTTTGCGATAAAGATGAAGACGATTGCTGTGATTCGGAAAAAAGCATTTGAAAGGGAAAAATAGGTTCCGTCGCCTTCCAATGACAGCTCAAATAAAATATTATTTATCCTGTGCTCTGCAATATTCTGCAAGCGATTCGAAGGCAAATTTCTAATTTTGCACGCAATATGTTCTCCATGTACAGAAAAGTGATCCCTCATTCGCAACTTATTTTGCACACTTTTCATGAAATCAAATGCTTCATCGACAGTTTTATTAGAAGTTTTTTGTCGCTTAATTTTTTGAGTTGTACACGTAGGTCTCAAAAACGCTTCTTCTGTATCTTCACGATATGTACTTTGTTC
This sequence comes from Leptarthrus brevirostris, assembly GCA_964036015.1. Lineage (NCBI taxonomy): Eukaryota > Metazoa > Arthropoda > Insecta > Diptera > Asilidae > Leptarthrus > Leptarthrus brevirostris. The sequence goes on from OZ038374.1 coordinate 49,841,843, forward strand.
CCATTCTTCATTTAAAGTTTCTCGGGTTTTTTCATGATTATCCTGTAACATAATAAAACACACTTCAAAGAATGGAAATAATAATCCACAAACTAAAAATACTTTATCAACTACTTTTGTAGGTTACTACTCACAATGAAGAATGAATGGACGTTGCTAAAGGATTTGACAATATTTGGAATTTCCCACATTGCATATGTAGGTGCAATAGATGGGAAACATGTTTTGTTGAAATGCCCAAGAAATAGCGGAAGCACTTTTTATAACTATAAGGGGACTTTTAGTATTATATTACTAGCCATTGTTGACGCCAACTATTGCTTCCCGTACGCTCATGTTGGCTGTCAGGTCAGAATGGAATATGGAGGTGTATTTAAAGCAGTGATGGCCAAACTCACACTACTTAATGTGAGGAATGCTTAAAAGCTTTAAAAGCAATTCGTACTGTTTGTTTAATTTATATCCTTAAAATTTTTTTTTTTTTTTATATATATGATGTTGCCAAAGCTCAGGGGATGCCCTATGATGCTAAAGCACAGCCTTGGCAGGAAAGGAATTAAGGATGAGGGAAATGGGTTAGGAGGTTGAGTGAAGGAGGTGTCGATGTACGCCCCGTTTGAAAGTTTCAGGCTCATAAGACGAGGGAAAAACAGAAGATGGTAAACTGTTTCACATTCGTGTTGTTCTGCTAAGAAAAGATTCCCGAAATTTGACGGTACGTCCAAATTTGACCCGGAGAGTAAAGGGGTGGGAGCGACTTGTAGATCTTGTATCGCGCGTTGTAATGAGTCTACAAGGAATGAGGCTAGCGATTTCGTTAGAACAATGGCCATGGAAATAGCGATAAAAGAGTGAGAGACAACCGACATTCCGTCGATGCTCAAGAGAGTCAAGGCCCTCAGAGATTGAGGAATCGCCAATAAGTTTAACAGCCTTACGCTGAACTTTGTCTAACGCGGACAATGCGGTGTGTCCTGCCCCTGCCCAAATATGGGAATTATATTCAAGTCTAGGCCTAATGTGGGACTTGTAGATCAACGCTAAGTCGGGTGGGGTGAAATATTTCTTACATCTCTGTAGAAAACCCAAACATTTCATCGCACTTTTAGCAATTGCAAATATATGATCAGTCCAAGCGAGGACCTTAGAAATGTCGTTGTTTAATGATCTAAACATGCGTTCCCGATTGACTTCTGTAGCATTTCCACGTGAATTCGTTACAGAATCAAATGAGTACGCGAAATCAAGGGTGCTGTCGTCGGCAAAACTATGAATAGGATTGAGAGTAAGGGATAAGAGATCATTAATAAAAAGAAGAAACAAGGTTGGTGAAAGAACTGAACCCTGAGGTACACCGGCATTAATTTCGTAGGAATCAGATGTAACTCCGTCAATTACTACACGGATTGAACGGCCTGACAAAAAGCTCTCTATCCATTTAACTAGGGTAGGATGCAGACCAAATGTTTGAAGTTTGGCTAAAAGGGCAGCATGCCAGACTCTATCAAAAGCCTTTGAAATATCAAGAGCGACGATTTCGGACTCACCGAAATTATGGAGACAATGATTCCAACGCTCCGTTAGAGCCGTTAGTAAGTCTCCGGTTGAGCGGCCAGCGCGGAAACCGTACTGGCAATCGTTGATAAGATGGTTATATTCTAGATATTTTAACAACTGAGAGTTGATGAGTGTTTGCAAAAAGTTGTATATTTTAAGATATTGTATAATTGCTTACAAAACTACTTAAATATGACGATTTTTTTAACTTTTGTATGCTTTAACGATTAAAAAATGCAAAAACAGGAAATCGAATACAGCCAAACAACTGCATATATGAATTTAAAAGCTCAAAAGCTCATTTGCCCGCGGGCATAGGTTTGGACATCACTGATTTAAAGAAACGGAGTTTTATGAGAAACTGATAAGAAATAAGTCAAGTTTACCAAAAGAAAATAATTTGAGGGGCCGAGAACAAAGTCTACCATACGTGTTGATAACTGATAATGTATTTCCTCTAAACCGATATATTATGAAACCATTTACTGTAGATCTCAGTAAAGGTTCACCGAAGACAGTCTTTAATTACAGACTATCGAAGGCACGCCGAATAGTGGAAAACACGTTTGGTATAATGTCAGCCGTTTTTAGAATTTTTTCAAGACCAATTGATTTGAAAGTAGAAACAGCTGAAACCGTAGTTTTATCTTGCATATACTTGCACAAATTTTTACGGAAAAGTGCCTCGAAAAATTTGTATAGCCCCGCAGGGACCTTTGATATGGAAGATCTGGATTCAGGTGAAATTGGTCAAGGATCATGGAGGAAACAAGTACAACATGATCGAGGCGTATTACCACTTTCAGAAACTCCACGGAAACCTCGACAAGATGCTCAGCAAATAAGACAAGAATTTTTCGAGTACTTTATTTCGCAAGAAGGAAGTGTTCCGTGGCAAAATCAAAATTTATAATTCGTTTTGTTACTCCAAATCTTTTTGTTGTGATTTGTATTACGAAAATTATCTGGTTTTTTAACTTGAGTTTTTAGAAATATACAATTGAAATTTAAATTACGAATAATATATGTTTATATCTTTCAATAATTATTGATTTATGTTGTTATGTTCTTTTGGTTAATACAATTAATTTAAATATACAACTTACTTCTTCTGTTTCATGAATTTGAGACCCTTCAGATTCCGTACTCCTGCCTTGACGTGAAGTATCTGAATTCAAAATAAACAATAAATGATTATATCCAAACCAAGTCGACTCATCGCGTTCATCTGCTCCAGCACCACTTTTTAGTTTTTTACTTTCGCGTGTTCCTTACGAAAGTAGGATCGAACACTTTTAATTTTATTTTTTACAACACTTTCACTCCACCTATACTGGTCACACAATTTTTGCAAAGCATCTGCTCTTTTCTGTTTATAACAATAGTATTCTTTTTCAGCGCGCCATCAAATTTCTAACTCTTCATAATCTTTAATGAACGAAATAGTTGTTTCTTCAATTTCTTTCGATTCCATTTTACTACCAAAGCACAGAAAAGCCTACTTTGATCTTTTTTCTAAATATTATCGAAATCAAAACTTCTTATCAGCTGGGATGCACTCTTTGTTGGAATTTGCTAAAGGCAAATATAATATATTTTTCAACAGGACGAATTACTCTGTTATGCAGCTAAAATCACGAAAACCTGGCTGGCTACAAACAACTTGTTTTGGTGAGCGAACAATTTTGTTTGACCTAGGCGAACTATTTTGGAGTATTCTAATTCTTCACTAATATTGTTATAAGTTGTAAATTGTCCTGACTTTGTTCCTAACATTTAATAAGTAACCTAAAAGCTACTAAATTTAGTACAGAATCGCAATGTTAAAGTGTCTTTGCAATTACTCATTCGCAAGTGTTAGGTGAACTTTTCTGTTCCTGAGTAGTAGTTCTAATCACTCTAAATCCCAAACAATGATTGAAAAAGCGCATGAAAAGAGGCAAGCGTTCCCATCAACTGTGGGAATACGTGCGCTATTGCATGCGCTACTAATTTCCCGAAAAAAGCATGCCTTTCTACATGCTTTTCATGCGCTATAGCGCGCGCCGTAGCGCATGCCTTAAGCGCAAGAGAAAAAGGCATCGTGGAACCGTACCTTTAGGGCTTCCAATTTCTTTTTGAAACTCAATTTTATTGATTGCTTCGCTCATCGTTAGTGATTTAACTAGATAAATCCACGTGAACTTGCTAAATGCGTCAATTACTGTAAAGATATACCGATAATTCTTCTTCGTGGCTGTGAGAGGACCGAGGAGGTCAATGTGATAACATACTAGAGGGTACTCTTCTTTTGACAATGGGTGTAGCCAACCCTCTTGTTTACCCGATTTTCTATCAGCGAGGATGCAAGGAATGCAATTTCTTCTGCAGCTTTTAATTTGCTTTTTTATCTTTGGGATGGCGTATTCTCTAATCAAAAGTTCTTTCATTTTGCGTTGACCAAAATGGTCTCTAGGTCATGTACGCTTTTGATAACTTCTTTCTGCATACCATTGGGGACACATAGTAATTTAACTCTGTCTCTTTCTTTGTACGGAATTCCTTTTTCTAACAAGAAGTTTTCAAATTGATAAGTTTCCAAAAGCTTTACTATTATCCTTAGGTTTGCATCTTTCATCTGAGCTGCTTCTATTCTATCTAGCAATTCATTAGTTTCAGTCATAACAATAGGACAGCGGCTTAGCGTATCTACGTACCTCATTCGATGACCGGGGCGATGCTCCAAATCATAATCAAAGTCCTGAAGATAGATAGCCCACTTGGAGTCCTTTTCCATCGTCATCTTAAACGCTGAGCAGTCAGTGACTATTTTAAACTTAATTCCCAGCAGGTAAACTCTCATCTTTTTTAAAGCCGACACGATAGCGAGGACTTCAAGCTTGTAGCTCGTATATTTTTCTTGAGCTGGCGTATTTTTTCGGCTATAATATGCTACTGGGTGTATATTATAATCCTCGTAATTTTTTTGAAGCAACACGGCGTCAAAACCTATTTTGGAGGCATCGGTGTGAAGTTCGGTTTCGGAATCGGGGTTATAGTTCTGTAGGGTAGGTCTTTGCGTTAACATTTCTTTAAATTTTTCCACAGCCTCTTTCGGTTCATGACCAAATAAAACTTGGTTTCATGACGAAGTAAATCCGTGAGCAGTTTTGCCGTCGGCTCATACTCGGATAAACTTCCGCAAATAGCCCGTTAGGCCCAAAAAAAATATGGAGTTTTTTCAGGTCCTTAGGTTCTGGAAACTTCTTAACTACAGCAATTCTTAGATGTGAGGGCCTAATATTGCCCGAAGATATTTCACGCAGAAATTGGCACTTTTTCTATTTTATTCGTAAGCTGTGCCGAGTTGCGACGTCCAACGTTTCTATTAAACGTCTCATAGCTTCCTCTTCGTCATTAGCTAGTACGATAATATCATCCATGTAGACTAGTATATGTTGACATATTTCTGGAATGTTGTGGGGGATGTGCATAGCCCGAATAGCATTCTGAGGAACTCGTACTGTGCTGTTGCCATAACAAAACTCGTATACTTCCTGCATTCTTTTGCTATGGGCACGTGGAAAAACCCGTTTTCCAAATCCAGTGTTGAAAATAGCTTAGATCCTAGTCTTTTAACAATTGGCTAATCTGCTCGTCAAGAACCCTTTTCTCAAAATAGACCATTCGTCTTGGCTTCGAAGATACTGGTATTTCATGATTAAGTATTATTTTCATCTCGAAATTTGACGACGTATTTTCTTGAGGTTCATAGTTTTTGATAGTTTGTGACGTCGCGACCGACAATCGTGTCAAGTTCCAGGTGCTTTTCCGATAATACCGGAACGTCTGTTTTAAGGAGTCAGCCATCTACTTTAATTTCCTCTTTAAAAGCGACCAAAGTTATGGAACTTAAAGTTGTCCATACTTTTGTCAACATAGGTGACTCCATCCTTAGATATTCGTCAGCTCGCAACAATGATAAAACACTGCCGGTGTCTATTAATGCGAATACTCGTTTCCTGTTCAACAGTACAGCTTTACTTGCTAAGTTGTTAATTGACCTTGTACTATAAGAATTTGTTGCAAAATTGCGCTGGCGTTGGTTACGTGGACAGTCGGGTGCCTTATGCCCAAATTCCAAACAGCTGAAACATCTCGGTCCTAATGCTCGCTTTTTACAAGCATTTGACTTATACCCCTTCATTCCGCAATTAAAACATAACTCGCCTTTATCTCTGACTCGGGAGAGAGTCGATTCATTATGTTTCATCGGCTGACTTCTCTCTCTGAATTTGGTGCACATCTGCACTACTTATCCTTTCTGAAAACTCGTCTATTAAAAGCTTTTTCAACCCTTGCTACGAATTTAAATTAGGTTGCGATCTCACGGCTAACTTTGCTGACCAATTTTAAAGTCTTCTAGCATACAATAACTCCTCTAAGGGTGACCATTTTAAAAGAGTCGCCACGCTCTCTACGTCTTGAATCCAATTACTTATATCGTAATCATCGCTCCCCGAAAACTCCGAAAATTATTGGATACACCTTGAAAAGATACAATGGGTTGGAAAGATCTATTTTGCGTTTCGGTGTCCCGCCCTGTAGTATTTGCTGTACTCGTCTTTTGTTCACCTTTCTCTGTTCCCTCTGCTATAAAGCACTTTCCCGCCGACTAAGAGATGCTTCCCGTTCCGACAATATCTCATGCATTTTTTTTTTCAATGTAAACAATTTACGCGAATTAGGTTCTACTGGCGTACTAGTTGACGCTTTGGCTATTCTCCTATCCTTAACCATGTTATGGAATAATATTCAATATATTTAAAATGTTTGTGCAAAGAATAAAATTACTTGCTTTCATAAAATATTGAGGTTATTTTCTGTAACAATTTCGTGTAAGTTAAGTATTGCCTTACTCAACACTGCATCTACTTTGAAAAATTTATTTAACGTCTGAAGGTGGATAATTAGTTACTTGCGTAGTTCCAATTGGAATTTGGAAATCAATGCTAATTTCTTTTATAGCAAAGTTAGGTCTCCACTTTATTTCACTTTGTTGCTTTTTTCCACAATTAGAATTCTGAATTCTGTAAAATGACTCTTAAATCACTGAATTTCATGCGTTTTGCTATGCACTTGTGTCCTGGTATGCTATCAATCGTAACTTCTTTTAGGTGTCAAATTAGAATGCGTCTTTCACACTTCTATTTAATAGAATTTAATTTCGTCAAAATTCGTCGTTGTAATCGCAATTGGATAGTGAATATACTTACTTATGTAAAATTATGTTCATTAAACAGAATAAAATAAGAGCCTTTTGTTAAATCCTCGAATTATAAAAACTTAATATGAAGCCTTAAAGTAGACTTAGTATATATTCAAACGGCCGTCAGCCATCAGGTACATAGGGGAAATAACATGTAACACTTGGGTGTACGTGCCGAAACTATGTGCACTGATGGTAGTGCGACTACAACCTCCTCGTGGTGGCGGCTGGTAACAGACTCCTGGTACGGTCATGTCTCTGCCAGGGGTTCCTGGCTAATTGTAGTCGTGCGGAATGGTTGCTGCCGCATAAAGGCTCCGAATCCATCGGCGTCACTATGCAATCGGGACTCTCACCCGCCAGGTGGCAGAGAGACGGTCGTGTATCCTCCTGCACGGACGATGCAGTGAGACGAGGGGGGAGTTTAGCTGGCGATTGAGGTGAACGTCTACCTGCGGGATTCGGGATCCAACACATCTCTTTGCTTCACTCGTAACCTCGAGGACCTGCGGCCCTAGGGAGTAGCACACCCGAGGTCTAGAGAGAACACCCGTTCTGATCCTTAGGTCAGGCGGGAGTGTGTAGGGGGGCGCTCCTCGGAAAGCCTACGGAACCTTCGGAGGCAGGCTGCTGGTGATTCGGGGTCTGTTCAAAGAGGGGAAAAGACGGTCGGAAGGGGGGAGTTCTCCTATAGGCACGGGTGTAGCGGGAGGCGTAATGCTGGCGGTTGCCTCGGCTGTGGTCCGAGAACGCGAGCCCGTGTCCGAATAAAATCAAACTACTCACATGGAAACTGAAATTATCAATCAAACGGAGGGAGTGAAGTTGGTAGGGGATGAGAAGGGAACGGACAGCACGCCTGTCAATCCCGTCGGGAGAAAGTCGCGTATGCTTCGGTCCCCGATAATGCAAACACCGGTGGAGCGAGCACGATCATGGCCGGCTGCTGAGACGATCCGGGCGGATCCTTCTCCACCGGCTCTGGAACCTGGCGGAGGAGACTTAGTAGGAGTTGCGGAGAAAAAGAGCAGCGCACCGGTTAACCCATTCAGGAGGAGCTCACGAGTGCTCCGCTCGCCGGTGCTACAAATTGGGGCGGAGGTGACACACCAAACACCGACTGCCGAACCAGTTAGGGGGGATCTCCCTCCACCAGTCCTAGAGCCAGCCAGCCTGGAGGACAGACTGGAGGCTTTGGAGGCCCGCATGGAGAGGGGGTTCGGTTTAATGAGGGGCCTCATAAAGGAGATGCTGGCTGCTCTTAAGAAACAGCCGAACATCTCCAAGGTCGTTAAGGACGGTCTCCCACTGCTGGAGGAGACGATTGACGACCTGGACACGACCAGGAGGGCGTACGCAGAGGTCCGCTACGGTCTCCCCCAGGGGAAAACCGTGAAATCTGCGGGCACGCAGACTGCCCCGGTCGAGACGGCAGGCGGAGTTACCTCGTCGGTACGGGGAAAGAGTCTATCCCTGGGCACACAAACTGCCTGGGTCGGGGCAGCTGGTGAAGGGGATCCGCCGATGGCGAGGAAGAGAGGAGCTTCCAGCCCTCCGCTCCAAACGGAGGAGGAGGCTACGAAAAAAAAGAGGGAAGGAACCTGGTCCGAAGTAGTTAGAAGAGTAAGGAGGACCAGCACCGAAAAGGAGGAAGGGCGCAAGGACAAGGCGGAGGAGAAAAGCGCATTAAAGAAGAAGAAAAAGAAGAAGAAGAAAAAGAAGAGCAAAAAGAAGGAGGTCGCTGTTGCAAAGGAGACGGCAAAGTCTTCGGCTCCGACTCCGGCACCCAACCGACCAGCGCCTCCCATCGGAAAGGCCAGACCTGAGGCCATTCTGCTTAAGCCCGCAAACGGGAAGACCTTCGCGGAGGTACTTAGTACTGTCCGCAAGTCGGTTAACCCCGAGAGCTGCCGAGTCAGAGTGAAGGCCGTCCGTCAGACTAAGTCTGGCGAGGTCCTGCTCGAGCTCGGGCAGTGCACCCTAGAGACCCGGACGGCCTTCTCGGACGCCTTGAAGGGCGCTGTTGGGTCAGCGAGCAGCGTCAAGCAACTGGTCCCCAGAGCTAACCTGGAGATCAGGGAGCTTGATGGCTGCACGACCAAAGAGGAGGTTACGGCAGCTCTCAAGAGGGACCTGAGAGAGTATAACGGCCACCTCCAGGTCACGCTGACCCGCCCCAATGGTCGGGGATAATGCCTGGCCATTGTAGAAGTCGAGGAGACAGCTGCGGCGAGGCTACTGAAGGCTGCCCGAATCAGGGTCGGCTGGGTAGAGGGCAAAGTTCGTAGGCGGGTGGTCATTCCCAGGTGCTTTAAGTGCCTGGGATACGGACACCTGAGCCAGGCCTGTAAGGGGCCGGACCGAAGCAAGCTCTGTTTCAGCTGCGGCGGGGAGGGACATAATTCCAGAACGTGTACCATGGGTCCTGTGTGCTTCCTCTGCCCAGCAGCGGTGGGGGAATCCGGCTCGCGGCGTCATATGGCGGGGTCAGGGCAGTGCGGGGTTTTCCGCAAGGCCCTAGAGGAGGCCAAGAAAAAAAGCAATGGTTGTGGTCCTCCAGTGTAATCTGCACAGGAGCAGGACGGCCCACGCTCTGTTGGCTCAAATCCGTCTCGAGAAAGACGCTGACGTTGTAATAGTCAGTGAGCAGTACCGGGACGGACGCGAGCCGACATGGTACCGCGATGTTCTGGGCACGGCGGCGATCTGGATCCCGGATCTGCGGCGCTTTAGCGTTGCGGACCATGGCGCGGGTACTGGCTTCGTTTGGGTGAGGAGCGGGGACATTACGTATGTCAGCTGCTACTTTACTCCGAACGAGCCAATAGCGGATTTCCAGGCCAAGTTGGATGGCCTGGAGGATGCGGTCCGCGGCATGGATGGGAACCTGGTGGTGGCTGGAGACTTCAACGCGAAGGCCTTGGACTTCAACGCGAAGGCCTTGCCCGACTCCCGGGGAGAACGGGTCCTGGACTTTGCTTCCAGGACAGGGTTGGTGGTGTTAAACACCGGCTCGACGCCCACCTTCCGACGTCCCGGATACAGGGAGACAATTATTGACGTCTCCCTGGCGACAGAAATCTGGGCTGCACGCGTGCAGGACTGGCAGGTGATCGAGGACTATACAGCCAGCGATCACCAATATATCACGTTCCGCGTGCGTGATATGGCGCCAGCGCGGGCCCAGCGTTCGCAGGGCACGCCCAGATGGGATGTCGGCAGGATGGACGTCGAAAAGCTGTCCCAAGCCATCACACGCGGCCAGCGGACCATTGACGGGATTCCGGAAGGACTTCCGGCAATCGAGCGAGCCACTCGGGTGGTGGACTCCACAATGAGTCTGATCCATCAGGCTTGCCGGGAGGCCGTGCCGCGCAAAAGAGGATTCAGGGAGGGACGCCGCCCTGTGTACTGGTGGACGGACGAAATCGCGGAACTGAGGCGGATATGCCTCCGTCTCAGGCGGCTGGCTCAACGAGCTGACCGCCGCGATCCCGACGTAGCCCAAAGAACTGCCGACTACAAGGCGGCTAAGAGGAGCCTACGTAAGGCCATACAAACGAGTAAGCGCCGATGCTGGCAGCGGCTTGGGGAGGATCTCAACGAGAACCCCTGGGGACTGGGGTACAGGATCGTCCTCCGCAAATTGGGCGCGTTCTCACCGAACGCTCCCCTGGATGCGGAGACGGTCCGAACCATCGTGGACGCCCTTTTCCCCACCCATCCAATGGAGCCTAACTACGTGGTCCGCGAGGTACTCAACGCTCCTCTGTTTACAATGGAGGAGCTTACGAGGGCCTCGCAAAGCCTCCAAAATAAAAAGGCGCCAGGACCCGATGGGCTCCCAGCAGAGGTGCTGAAGGCGTTGACGGCGAGCCATCCAGAGCTCTTGCTTGAGATGTATAACGCCTGCCTGAAGGTGGGAGTTTTTCCCTCCCGCTGGAAAGCAGCTAGGCTGGTGCTTGTCAGCAAGGGCAAGGGGCCAGTAGGGTCCCCCGGGTCGTACAGACCGCTGTGCATGCTCGACACAGCCGGCAAGCTCCTGGAGAAGCTCCTGAAGCCTCGCCTCCAAGCGGCCGTCGAGGCTGCTGGGGACCTTTCCGAGAGGCAGTATGGCTTTCGGAAAGGGAGGTCGACGGTTCATGCTATCCAGGAGGTAGTTGACGCGGCCCGGGCCACCGAATGCGGGAACCATTATTCTCGCCCGGTGTGCCTGCTGGTCACCTTGGATGTGCGCAACGCCTTCAACTCGGTAAGATGGGGAGACGCACTCCGGGCGTTAGAGCGCGACTTCAGGGTCCCTCAGTATTTATTACGGATGATGAGGGACTACCTGAAGGATCGTACCCTCACCTTTGAGACGGAGGATGGACCGGAAATGAGGGTTCTTTCGGCAGGGGCGGCCCAGGGCTCCATACTGGGCCCCGACATATGGAATTACACATATGACGGGATTCTCCGTATGGAGATGCCGGAAGGGTCTTTCCTGGTTGGGTATGCTGACGACATTGCAGCGGTCATCACCGCTAGAGATGTCGCGGCGGCTCAGATGAGGCTCAACCAGGTGATGCGACGGGTAAGCTCCTGGCTGCGCGACCACGGGCTGGAGTTGGCGCTCGCCAAGACCGAGATCGCCCTTCTCACAAAGAAACGCATACCGTTGCTGATCGGGATGCAGGTGGGGGACGTGTCGGTCCAAACGCGGCCCTCGATTAAATACCTTGGGGTGAGCCTTGATTGTAGGCTCTCCTTCTGGGGTGAGATCAAGGGCCGGGCTGATAAGGCGGCTGCGGTGACAGCTGCGCTAAGCAGGGTTATGGCCAGCATTGGTGGACCCAGACCTTGTAAAAGGCGCCTGTTGCTTCGCACCGCCGAGGCCATAATGCTTTACGGTGCAGAAGTCTGGGCCGACGCGATGCGGTGGGAAAGGTACCGCAAGCGCTTACTTGCGGTGCAGCGTCGTGCGGCGCTCCGCATTGCGAGTTCCTACCGCACGGTCTCGGAACCGGCGGTGCTAGTGGTAGCGGGGGTCATACCCATCGACCTCTTGGCCAGGGAGCGGCAGTTCGTCCACCGGGAGAAACTCACTCTGGGGGGAGAGCCCGCGAGAGTGGCCCGGGCCAGGACCATGGCGTTCTGGCAGGAAAGATGGGATGGGGAGTCACGGGGCCGGTGGACAGCTCGGTTGATTCCCCAGCTGGACACTTGGCTGAACCGTCGGCACGGCGAGGTGGATTACTACCTCACCCAAATGCTGACGGGGCACGGGCTTTTCCGGGCCTTCCTCCACCGCATAGGGAAGGTACCGAGCCCGTGCTGTGTATACTGCGGCTCCCCATCGGATTCAGCTCTCCACACATTCTTTGAATGCGCCCGCTGGAGAGCGGGGAGGGCGGAGCTGGAGGCGGAGACGGGCAGCTTGACCCCAGAAAATATAGTTGGGGTCATGCTCCAGGGGGAGGACCACTGGCGAAGGATTGCCGCCTTTGTGAGAGAAGTCCTTCGCCAAAAGCAGGGTGACAACAACGGGGCTCCCTAGCGGGGGCACCTGCTAGCTTGTTGGGGGCCGAGAGAGCGGGGGCTCCCGTTAGGGAGCCCGGTTGACTCGCGAGTCTCGTAGGAGGCTGTTCCATAGGACTCCACCGCGAGGTAATGTCTCCTAGACGGTTCCGTGGTGGTCCTCCTGGAGGGGGGAGGGGGGTTTTAGCCGGTATGACTGGGCAGTGGCCAGATGAGTCCGGCACACAGTGCGTAAATGCATTTACCCGCTCCCATTAAAAAAAAATAAAATAAAAATAAAAAAAAAATAAAAAAAAAAATTAAAGTATATATTCAAACAAATTTTATTATGCAAGTTTATAGGTTATTCGCTCTGATGATATGATAGATCACAAAACGCGTTAGCGAATTTATTATAACCAACCGAATAATTAAATAAATGTGGAAAATTTAAAAGCAAGTGTGTTTTATATAAGAACCCAAAAATGAATAATAAAAACATATATATATATATATATATATATATATATATATATATATATATATATATATATATATATCAATCCCTGACTCCACAAGTACCGGTAAAAAATCTTAAAAAATCTTTTTTCTCACAAAATCTCAGAAATTTCTAGTTCAAATTGATCAAAGTTGCACAAAGAGGACTTCGTAAAACAGCCATTTGAGGAGTCGGGGAGATTTCGGATAAAAAAGTGTTTCAGACAAATGTTGGATATTTATCCTCGGAGAATAATAATCCGCGATAAAAATTGGGGTTGGGGTTAAATAAAATATGTACCACATGATATGTTTACCCCGATGCCATAAAAGTTACAGACCCTTTTTTTTTAAGCTGCACCTAGCTCAAAGCAGGTACGCTTACGGTGATCATGAATAAAATTTTCCTATCTCATTTCTCAAGCGGATTTGAAGTATTGTGGTGATTTATTTATTTGTTGGTGCATCTGTTATTCGAGTTGAGATTATCTAAAGGTGTTTTAATGTGACCTTAATAGTAAATTTTAATATTTTGGTGGATGTATTGTTTTTAGACAAAAATGGGAAAGATTAAAACATTTCGAGTGAAGAAGAGTCCAGTAATGCAGCTGTATTAAATCTAGGAACATTGTCTAATCGACAAACTGCTCAACAATAAGGTGTTTGTCGTCATACTTTGGACAGAATCTCACAGTTAAGGAAAAAAAACTTACCTACAACCAGCAACTGGCGAGAACAGTGTCGCGGAAAACGAAAAACGCAAAATTATCCAAAGTGCCATCGAGAATCGCAGTAAAAATATTAAAGTTAAATTTAAAACAACAAAGCATTCAACTATCGGTGTCTACTTTGAGGCGGCGGATCTACGAAGCTAACGTGAAATTCAGGCAGTCAGCAAAAGAGCCCAAATTAACTCGGCGAATGAAATTGGCTAGATTGAACTAGGCTAGAATACATTGCCATTACTCTGAGCAAGTTTGAAAAAAGGTACTTCAAAAGCGTAATTACTTGAATGCTGAATTTATTGGTTCTTGTAGGTGATCTTTAGTGACCAGTGATATGGTCATGCATTGTCAACGCGATACCTGCACCAGTATTCTTTGTTCAAGTTACGGTGAATCAGCATTCATACAAAGAAGTTTCTGGAAACCGTTTGTTTGCCCATCTACGACGCGCTCGACCCAGAAGAGGGACCATCAAAAACTTTTTAGAAAACAAAAATCTTCGTTTGCTACCGTGGCCTGGCAACTTTCCAGACCTTAACCCAATAAAGAATGTGTGGAGTTTACTAAAATATTGTGTATTCTTCTTCAAATCCTGCTTTCAATCTTAGAGAAATAAAATTGAAGAAACAGGGTCAGGAAAGAAGAATGCGTCAATAGAATGCCAACAATAATTGAGGCAGTTATTTCAACTAAAGGTGGAAACACCAAATATTAATCGAAATTAATTTATTTTGTTGTTAAATGTGCTACAATAGATTTATAATGTTAACCATAAAAAACAATTTGTTTTATTTTTGATTTACCGTGAGTTAGATTACGATATGAAAGGTAAAAATTCGATGTTAAATTAAAAATTTCAAACAAAATGGACTTAGGTGGTTATTCCGGGAAGCCAGAGATGTATATATTAAACAAGAACAATCTATGCCTATCTAAATTTATAACTACAAAATATGAGTTGTTACTTTTGCAAGGGATTAAGAATTTGATATTACACTTTACAGTATGTATTTTTAATTATAAACATAAAAATTACATGGATAATTTTTATTGATGCTTAAATATGTATGGAGCTTTTGAACTTTTGAAAAATATGTCTAATTGTTTGATTTTTTTCTTTTTGTCAACTTTATTTATAAATACTTACCCTGTTGTAACACTTGCGACTGGAGTATCAAACGTCTGTAGGCAAATTGGGCATGCGTTGAGTTCAACTATCAATTTTGTTTTCAATTCTGAAGGGCGGCTTTGCAGTGAATACAGATTTTGGTATCGGTTATTTTCATACCACCACTGGGTAAATTGCAAAAAGAAAGTGAAGACCTCAAACAGTTTGAAGATTATAAATCTGAAAGGGAAAATAATGAAGGTAGGTAAATAGATATGCATATTTAATCTATTTAATTTTTTTTTTATTCATTAATAGGCAAAATTCACTCATTTTTGTCAATAATATATAAATTAAGTGTAAAATAAATATTATACCAAAAAATGACTTATTTATTTAGTGTGTCATAGCTTCAATGCTTCTTGCAAAAAAATTCCCAACTAAACCGTTCAACTCGAGCGAAGTAAGAAAATATTAAAATAAAGAAAATATAAAAAATAAAAAAATAATAAAGAAAAGCTAAATTCGGTGTTTTTATTTAAATTTGTTGGATTTAGATCTAGTTGTCAGTTTTTTCGAAGGCGTCCAGCAGCTAAAGAAAAGCTAACCCTTTGGTGCTGCTGTTGACGAAGAGCCAAAGAAATTTAACTTTTCTTTATTAGGAACGCCGATCGCGTTAAGAAATGTTTTAATATTTTCTTACTTCGCTCGAGTTAAACGGTTTAGTTCGGAATTTTTTTGCAATTCCAAGTTATTAAAAATTTTTGAAAATTTGCTCGGGTCATGTGTTTATTTCAATCATTGTGTACATATGATAAATAGTTTACCGAAATATCAGTGTGACAGTGTAGTGATCATAATCTGATACAGCTTTCTGGATCGGTGCTTTTATTTAAATTTGTTGGATTTAGATCTAGTGTTCGGTTTTTCGAAGGCTTCCAGCAGTTAAAGAAAAGCTAAACCTTTGGTGCTGCTGTTGACGAAGAGCCAAAGGAATTTAGCTTTTCTTTATTAGAAACGCCGATCGTGTTAAGAAATATTTTAATATTTAATTTTATATAAGTTTGTTCCGGCAAGACTGTAAAAATCTGAAAGGAGATAACACAAAGTATCATATTCAACAAAATCAACACGATACTTATCTGACTGTCTCCAGGGCAATTACTTTGTATTCCTTCATTTCTTGATTTCTTGTCAATATTAGTAGTACCTAGAGAAATAATTTGTCAAAATGTAAACAAACATTAAATTATAATTTTTAACTTACTGAATTGTAATCCACAGTTCACAGTACAGATAAGGAACACATAATTATCACAATCCAATCGAAATTAAAAATAAAACGCGTTAAAATATGAAACACAATTTAATTTGAATTCGACAGACACTTGACTGACTTCATGAAAACAATAATTTATTTGACAGCATCATTTTCGTTCAATTATTCTTTCGTTAAAGTTGCTCAATCTGAAAGGCAGGAAAGGAGCTATTTGTAAGCGAAATAGACGATATTAAGAGTTGAGATAGATACCAACGAAGGGGTAGAAATTTCAGGAAACTTTCCATAAAAGGAAGAAATTTCAAATTGTTAATTTGAATTTACCATATTTGGTAAAAATATTAATACTTCAAGTTTACCGCAGGGTTGGAGGAGAAAAGTGAAAGTCAGTCGAAGTTTACATCCTGTTCGCGACGGTCGTGAAATCCAATAATTACATTTTGAAATCTTTAAATCGTTGAAATTTAACAAACATTTGAAATCAAAATTGCAAAGTTTAAATAAAGTGAATTCAAAAAGGCATTTAAACACAAGTGAAAGAAGTGAAATCAAAATATTAAATTGAAATTAGTAATGTGAACTGTGAATTGTGGAATAAAATTAAATTGGACGATAACCTTTAAAGTATAATCAAAATTTGTGAAGTTGGAATAAATTGATATATATTGAACTCATCTTCAAGTGTTTATTTGGAACCATTCACCAAGCCGTCGGCAGTTCAGTTCATAATTC
Source organism: Leptarthrus brevirostris (assembly GCA_964036015.1). Classification (NCBI taxonomy): domain Eukaryota; kingdom Metazoa; phylum Arthropoda; class Insecta; order Diptera; family Asilidae; genus Leptarthrus; species Leptarthrus brevirostris. The sequence goes on from OZ038374.1 coordinate 49,858,489, forward strand.
ATGAGACTTGAGTTCAAATCCTGTGAGAGGAAATATTTTTTATTCTTTTTAAGGGCGGATTCAAAACATAAAAGGTAATATTAATTACACCTTAGGCAATTAAGGAATTCTTCTAATTTAAACAAAGTTTAGTTCGGAATTTTATGTAATTCCAAGTTATTGCAAAGTTTTGAAAATTTGCTCGGGTTATGTTTGTTTCGTACATTGTGAAAAAAATTATTATTTTTCCGAAAATTTAGGTTTGAAAATCAATTTTTTTCAAACTATTAGCAGTCAAAAAAATACACAATTTTAGCATATATATCGGTGTGTTCCCTGTCAACTGACATATTAATAACGTCTCTAGCACTAAAACTTTAGAAGATATACGTAAAATGTAAGACTGGTTACCGCGCAACCCGAGCGAGTTACACCAATTTGTGAAAGCGCAGAATCACTTTTGAGATAGATCATCTAAATTCAAAATATCTACATACATCTTGAGTTATTATTTATCTTAATACAAGCAAGTTTAATTTAAACATCGATTACTCAGAATTTCCAAAATACGAAATAAACAGAGTTAGTACAATCTATCTACACAAAATGATTGGATAGGTCGTTCAAAAATATTGCGGGTGTGTGAAAACCATTTTTCCGATTCAGGGATCCGTTTGCGAAATATTAAACTTTCAAGTACTAATTTTTTTTAAAGTCAAGTGTACCCCCGCCCTGCCAGCTGAACGGTTATTTTTGGATATGTGAAAAAATTCACGGCAGTAGTATATATAACGGAGTTAAAAGGAAAACTATCGCAGCTAGATAGGCTTTACAAGTTAAAGAGTAATAGTCGACCAACTTATAAAAGAAGAAGTAAAAAGGAAAATTTCGTACAAATTTCATTGAAAATTACTTAGAATAAGTTGTTAATTGTGTAAAACAGATAGTAAATATAAGTTAGTGCACCATGTAAAATTATGAAAAAGTAAAATCATAACATCCTTAATAATAATAATTTCTAATGTTTACGTTCGAATTAATGTTCATAGTATCAAAGAAAAAGCCCCCTTCTAACTCCGCATATTATGATGGTCAACTACGGAACCCTGCGCGTGGCCCGACACACCTTGCCGTTTCTTTTATTTTTAATGTTTATTTTTGAAAATCTTCAATCAGTTTTATCTGGTAAACGATAATTTTCTAAGCAATTGCTTTCTCTTGTGTGCTAGCCAGTCCTACACAATACACAAAGATTTAAGAGTGTAATTATTTAAAAATAATGATATGTTTCTTGTTTTTTTTTAAGAACTGCTGCATCAAGTGTTTTAAGATATTGGGTACAAATTAAATACACATAAAATACACATAATTGTTTTCCGACCAAAATATTGAAATGGACGCAGTAACGGCACAAGATAAAAGTAGATTCATTGTTGCAATGATTGGCGCCTTTATATTGACTGGAATAAAAAAAAAACAAATCATAATTAAAATTAATATAATTTTCGTACCATCAACCATGCATTTTGCAAAATATTGAGAATTATAACAATGGTGGCGTTTTTAAAATAAGTATACAATTTCTCCTTTTTTTGCCTGCCAAATTGTCATTTTTGTGCAATCAAAAAATCCGTGCTTCAGACTACGACAAAACATGTCATTAACATGCAAAAAGAAATTTTGAATCAATATCGTTTTTGAATTATTGTGGCAGCATTTTTAAAAAATTCAGGTTTGAAAAAGCGCGTTTAGGGATTTAACTAGCGCCTCTTCAGTATTCAAAATTAATTATTCATAGCCGGGCGATAACTGTATTTTCAGGGCAACTTTTATACTTCGACCTCTTATTCTATCCATATAAAAGCATCGAAATATTTAAAATAAAAAAATCGATTTTTTTAAATTATCACACTGGTATAGACCCTTAATCCAGTTTTTCGCGCTATTTTTAAAAATTTCGAAACTGTTACGCTTTCCTGTAAAACGAATAGAATTATGGCAAACACGCTTATTAAACAAAGGGCAGAGAATCATATATGGTATTGAGCTTGAATGACCGTCAGTAATTTTTAAATTATAGAGGACAAAACATTCCATAAGAAACTCATTTAAATTAGACGAGAAGGTTAAAGACTTAAAGCTCTCTCACAACGCAAGGTCGGTAGCTTTTGACGTTTTTAATTTGTTTCCGTTCATACATTGTTAAAGAAAATAAATAAAAATATTTTGTTTGACGATATTACAGGTATTATAAGACCTGACAAAGCTGAGCAGTTTGTAAGATTGACTGAATTGTGTCTTACCCTTACTTCACTTATAACAATATAATATATGTGAACAAACAGATGGCCTAGCTATGGACAACCAGATTTACCTTTTCTTGTCGAGTATTTTATGTCCTTTTAGAAGACAAATTATTGAATTCTAAAGATTCAGCACGTATATAATAATTTATATCAACATGCTTGTCAGGACAAGCCATTATAATGCCTTACAAGCAGTTTTAGCAAATTTAGCAAAGCCCAGGAGACAACACCATATTCGTTGGCCTAGCTATGACTGGAAGGAAATTAGGGTAAAAAGAATAAGATAATTGAATGCATTGTTTTACCTAATTTTTTTGTTGATAACAGACTAAAAAATATAACTACTACTGTTGGGCATGTTTTATGTACAAGGCTAAAATAGCACCATTTGACTTACAAATCAATAAAAGAAACTAACTTAGAATTTTATCAGAATAATAATTATTACGGGTGAAACTACGGGAAAAACACGCCCTTCCTTCAACGACACATAAATAGATTTATACCCAAGAGGTAAATTGTGTTAAATCATCGAAGAGCAATTGTTTAGGAGAATTAACGAGCATTTGCAAATTAAGTAAACAGAATAAATTTTTTAAAACACTTAATACATTTTAAAATCAGGTGCCTCTGTTACAATAAGTATAGAATATTTGAAATGTGTCTCAGAAACAGAGTACGTTATTGTAAATAGTAACTGCGTTTCATTGGACCTGTCAAAGTACTCGCAACTAAACGCGAGTAGGCATTCAATGGAACGCTATTTTGTCTGTTTTGACTGGAGGTATTGTGACATTTTCTTAATTTTCAATAAAAAATTTAAAAAATTTTCAAGAAAAGCTAAAAATGATTTATTTAAATTTGTGTCCGATAAGAAATTTCTTAAAATTCGCCGTATTCATATCCATTTTACAAATTTTTCCTCGTTCTTATATTTGTGTAAATGAAAATTAAAGTCATTTACACCCAAATACATTTAAATCCATCTATTGAGCGTTAGAAAAATTAAAGTCATCTAGCGGCAAAAAATTGCGTAACTACTTGGGAAATTTTTGATCAACTACTTGGATCTAGAAGCATGTGTAGTTCCCGGCAACCAGAAGTACTTGCGCGTACTTTGCCAGGTCCAATGGAACGCAGCTATTATTACTTATATATACATACATATATATATATATATATATATATATATATATATATATATTACTGGTAACTCATTTTCTGCAAAAATAAACCTATCACGATTAACCTCTTTTGTACCTTAACAGTTTAAAATCCGCTGAAAATTCTTTATCGGATGGAGAAAACCTAACATACTGATTAAGAACCTTTGAAGGGAAACCTATTATTCACTAAATACGAGCTTATGAATATTAAATAACTGTGAAATATCATAAATGTGTTCATTTCCAGTTGTTGATTTATATATAAAATCGATACTGCCATAAATGCACAAAAAAATCGGAGCTTTCCTTTAAAAGTGCAAAGAAAAAAAACATATTTGGTATCGCGTCAGTGCTACAAATTTCTTATTTTTGAATTAAGAAATTTGTTAGCAATAGTTTAGTTATTTTCTTGTTAATTTTTGTTAAATTTAGTCTACTTAAGAAAATTAATTGTGTTCTCAACAACTCCAATGAAGAACGTCAGCGATACCGATACCGATATAAAATGAGGACAAGAAAGGTAAAAGTATTGTGGCGAATGAAGTTGGATGCGCCTCAACACCACAAATCTTAGTAATCCTAAAATATTTTGTTTTGATTTTCAGGCATATAAAAGGGAGTAAAAATTAAATATTATTCAGTCCTTCTTGTACAGCCTAATAGATGGGTTTTAAATAAGTCAAAGATTATTTCAATTTAATAAATCTTTAAATAATTTCATTTGGTTTTCACTAAAATAAATTTTCTACTACAGTGCGTTTCATAACACAAAACAGCTTGTGCTAGAATAAATTCTCTCTCTTCCGCTCTGAGAAATAAGAATTTTTTTGTTGGATTGTTTCGATCATTCCATAGTACTGTTCTAAGAAGTGAGACACTGCAATTTTAGGTCTTCTTTTCGCGTTTCATAATTATAGCACATTTAAAAAAACGAAACAAAATTCAACTTTATTTTTGCAATTGTGATACAAAACAATATATATCTAGTTACACTGCCCTGAGCATTTATGCATTCAAAAATTCTTTTTTTCATTGACGCAGCCATCAATTTGAACAAATTTTGATATAACGCGTTCCGCTCCTTCGAAATTACAGTTTTAAGCTCAGATTTTGAATCGTAGTGCCGATTATTGGCATAAACGACTCTTACGAGAATGCCAAATATTTTCTATTGGGTTAAAATCAGGCGAGCAGGTCGGCCAGTCCAACACCCTGATGTTATTTTCCCTTAAACAGTCTTTTGTTTGGTGGCTTATATGTATACTTGCGTTGTCCTGCTATAAAGTAAACTCTTTTCCTGAACTTCTTTGCAAAAATTAAAAAATACTGCATTGTAGCACGTTTATGTAGTCGCAGCATTTCATTTTTGATGAAACAAATTGTATTTCCAACGGACCATCTACGCAAAAAGTTCCCAATATCATTACGGAATCTCCTTCAAAATTTATTTTCGAGAAATATTGTCGTTGCTTTCTGAAATAATCTTAATGTAAGTAAGAGGCATTGTAAATAAAATAGTTTTTAAAAAAAAGTTGAATCGACTTCACAAAAAGTGAAAAGTTGAATGATGCTTACGAAGCTGTGTTGAAACAAAAAAATATGGAAAACGTAAGTTGCTGCCTGGAAATAAGGGCAATATTGTTTACACTTATCACAAGCTGCCTCCGTAAAATGTTTCTGTTTTTGTACCCGTGTGGATTGAAGCGTTTTAAAAATTTATTAAATCACTATAACCTTCATGGTGTCAAAGTTCGAAAACACGGCAGTTCAAATAAACCTTCTTCCAAACCAACATCAATTCAACCAGAAGAAATCACAAAAGTAGTAGAATTTATTAAATCTGTTGCTGATCGTATCGCTCTTCCGCTTCCAGGAAGGTTTTTTTTTTTTTTATACGATGTGGCCAAATCCTAGGGGACAACCCTTTGATGCGTTAGCATGGTTTTGGCCGGAAGGGAATAAGGGAATTAGGGTAAGGTTACCAAAATTCAAGGACTACAAAATAATGAAATTACCATCAAATGAAACCAAATTGTCAATTTATCCAATGTATATTGCAACCCTTGATTCCGATGAAAGAAAAAAAAAAGCAATAGATCTTTCCGCAGAATTTGGAGTAAATATGTGCCTTTTTTTTGTAATGAAGCCGGCTGACGATCTTTGTGACGTTTGTAGAGGTATTATTTCTTTTTTTTACTTTAGCGGTGTTCATTAGAAAACATTTTAATTAATCAATTTCTTGATGATGGTTTGTTCAGGTAATACGTTGGTGATTTCTCAAATGAAAAACTGTTCCGATGAAGTGCGAGAAGAAAAGCTGAACTCATTTGTAGACCACCTGCACAAAGCCAGAAATCAGAGAGCGTTTTACCAAGAATATTGTTCAAACAAAGACGCTTCTGTGCAAGTTATATCGTTCGATTTTGCGCAAACAGTGCATTATTTAGTCAGCCCTCAACAACCAGGAAGTGCTTATTTCATTTATTTATACTACAATTCCAGTCTTTATAAATCCTATCAAAAATTTTGCATGGCAAATTTTTTACAATTATTATTTTTTTGTTATTTTCAGTTCAATTACTTGGCCGATGAAAGCGTTGATATTGGAAAAGGTCCGAATTGCGTCATTAGTTTCCTTCATCATTATCTTCAAACCCACAACACGGCTAATCTTGTCCTCTTTAGTGATAATTGTGTAGGCCAGAATAAGAACAACGTTATGTTAGGATATCTCATGTGGCGAATTTCCAAAAACCTGAACACAACTATTTCGCTAAACTTTCTCCTTACAGGACACACAAAGTTTTCCCCTGACAGATTTTTTGGATTATTGAAATCAAAATACGCACTAAGCAACGTTGATAATCACGAAGATCTAATGAATTGTGTAGCCGCCTCATACCACTCCGGTCATAATAAGGCAGTTTCTGCCGAAGATGTTATTTGGTACGACTGAGGCAACTACATCAAACAATTTTATAAGCCATTGGTTGGTATTACTTCATACCATCATTTTAAAATTTCAAGAGATGGCGTTGAAGCGAAACTGTTTGCCGATTATGAAGATACTGCTGAATTTTAATTACTGCTAAGTCCAGTAGATAATCTAATGCCAACTGTTATTATTCCTGAAGGTCTCAGTCTGGAAAGGCAGTGGTATATTTACAATAATTTGAGAGATTTGGTTCACGACAAAGTAAAAGCTGACTCAATTGCACCTCTACCAACACAGAAAATACCTCAAAAAAGAAATGCAGCATCCACATCAACAAAGAAAACATCGAAGTCAACGAAGAAAGCTGAAAAATCCACAAAACAAAAAAAGAACAACTGAACAAAACACGACATCCGCGCCCAAAAAAAAAAAATTATTATGAACCAAATGAAGATTTGAAAAAAAATCAAAAGAAAGAGGAAACATCAAAAAAGCACAAAGGAAGAAAAAGAAATGTTGAAATTATTTTTTTTTCTTGCATTTATGTAATTTCAAATGTTGAAATAATTTTTTTTTCTTGCATTTCTGTAATTTATGTTGAACTTGTGTAATTTGTTACAAAGATAATAAATATAGGAATTTATGGTTTGTTTAATGGAAAAGGGTGTTAAATTTACAATTTCTACAAATTTTCATTAAAAAAAATCGATTTTTCCGACCACAGGTGCAAAAGATCAAAAAAAGCAATTCTTGATCTATTTACAATTTTTTTCGCGATTTGTGTAATTCATTTTGAACTTTAAGGATCATTTCCAGCAAAAGTTTCAAACTTAGGAGTCTGCGGTTTGTTCCATTGAATAATACGTTCAATTTTCTATAAATTTCGATCAAAAAACAAAAATTGATTCTTCCGACCATAGGTACCTTTCTATAGTCCAGGTCACATATATAGAATTATGGATGTTGTATGGCGTGTGGAAATGCTGAAGCCTACCAGAAGATAACCCTCAAGCAAGGTGATATCATAGGATCAGCTTTCTTTCTTACCGCATTAAAACCTCCATTTCGTCCCTTCCTCTCTTTTAATTTATTTTCTATTATTTTGTTATTATTTTATAATTTCTGTTCTTATGATTTCAAATTTGGTTTTTGAAAAATTAATTTCGTTATATATTATACTTTTATAAGTTCTATTATTTTTCCTTAGGAGACGGAGTTGGATCAATACGTTGAGCGGCAAGACCAACATGCCATGGGTCCCGGGTTCGAGACCAGATGACCCCGTGACTCAAAAAAAGGACTCAAGTTTCCTCGCTTCCCTTACCCTAATTCCCTTCCGGCCAAAACCATGCTAACACATCAAAGGGTTGTCCCCTAGGATTTGGCCACATCGTATAAAAAAAAGATACCTCTTTCCTTTTTATAACGTTTTTTTTTTGAAAAAAAAATTTATTATAAAGAAGAATAAAAAAAACATCAATAAACCTACTTCCGGAGAAGGCAACAAGCTGACGTCGACTAGAATAAGCAGTACACTTTGATAATGGGACCTAACATTGGATATGTCTATTCACCCCTGTCAACGCTTGGTACTCTTAAATCGATTGAAATGTCTAAGATGTTTCTGAAACAATCTTGATCTACTAAAACGTGGGCTGCAAGAAGACGTTATTAATGAGTGATGGTGAATCTATTGCACACGACGCTGACACATGTGAAAATCTGGATGCATTAACTTCTCCAAATGAGAAAGTTCACTTCCTCATGCGTCAAACTAAATAGAAATTGCAATCTTCAAAAAATCGGCTAACAAAACATCAGCTATAGTAATCTCAGCTGGGTCAGACTCCATTTACGAAAGGCTCCAAACGAATCGTTCAGCACAAACGTATGGAAATGAGGTGAAGGCAACTGACAACACATGTGATTTAAGAGCAAATTTTGTCGTGGTACCTGACTTTGACGTTGAACAAACCAAGGCACCAATTGATTACAGCGCAAAGTATACCATCAAAGACAATTTATCACACAAATTATTAGTCAGGAAATCTAACGGAAATGTGATTCTCTTAACTAGCCTATGCATTAAGACAACAGATTCCGATCAACTGACAAATCTTAGTTTTCGTTATAACGAGAACCAAATAAAAATTTTATTCGGAAAGAAAATTTCTACGTAGTCCTAAAAGCGACATTACATCGATTGTAAGAGATACCGTAATGCGTTGTCAGACGGGGGATACACATGGTGCACTCTCAGAGGCTGGATCCGATTTAGACTTGTGAATTAAACTAATCTTCAGCGTCCCGTAAAAGAATAGTGCAAAAGTGGAAACATTCAAAGTTCATCGATTGAAGCGACACAAACCGCTAATTAAGTGAGATAAAATATCGATCTGTTAGTCGAACACCTAGAAACTAATATATCTTAAGACTTAATCTGTAGCCGTAGCTAACTTCATAGCTAGGATCACGCTAACACGTAATTGGGATAGATGTACAGACTTCTTTGTAAAAGGACGAATTAACTAATCTTGAATATAACATTAGACAGCAAATGAAGGGTTAGTAAGCATTGTTTGAGGCACTTTCGTAGTATAAATACTCCCAAAGATCTAGAATAGCGAATCTATATTAAGCTAAACTAAGAAATAGATTCAATTGTCATTTAGAGAATTTATAAACTAAGTGATAGGTACGGTGCTTTCTACAGTTGGTGTCTTCAGTGGTTTCACACGCATTCAACGCATACTTCCTTGATTTCTCAGAAGTTTTGAATTACCTCTATGTCTTCATATCAAAGCTAACAATCATAATTATGTAACACCTGTCCTGTCTCGATGATTCACGCGAAATTCCGTAAACAAACAGGGTTACGCCCGACGGACATCGGTAAAGGCGGAACCACAACGCTCTGCTCGCAAACACATATAGACACGCACACAGACTAATTGTAAACAATTTAAGCGTGAGACATGAGACAATTTATCTCAGGGCATAGGGCCAAGCCACACGTTGTGCTTCAAATTGAGTAACATTGTCTTATTTCAGCTAAACAATATGTTATCCCCATTGAGTTTCCATTCCTTCTCCTTATCCCGCTCACTTTTTTCAACTTCCCTTCACACAAATTTTCAAAATTTTTGGAAGGGAACCTGCCCTGTTATGGGCAGGTTCTCTTCGAAAAATTTTTTGACGTAAAGATGTCCCATTGTACGGCAACAAGCCTTGAATTAGAACGAAGAAGATACAGAAATTTCTTGGAATCTGTAAATTTTTCTAATTGCATTCGTTTTTCTTTCCTATTGCTCTAAATCACTCATTTCTGACGAAATTTTTCCTGATTAAATTTAAGCTATTCCGACCTCTAAACAGTGTATAAAGAATAATATGCTATAAGGCAATTATTAAGTATGCAACTCAACAATCTGCATGGCTTGGTTTTCTCGGCGGTCCCGAATTTAATGTAAAAATTAATTTAAGTGTTTTGGTGATTATTTTTAATCCAAATACATAAATACAGACTCTCCTATCTGGGAGAACAGAGATTATTTAAAACAATCAAGTTATAAGAAATTGTTAATCTCCAATCGATCAGTATTCTACTGGTACTAACCATTATTCAATATTTGCAAAATTTTGCTATGAAACATTTTTCCAGCTCACGGCGCCACTGCGTAATTCCCCTCATTACTCCGGGTCAGGGTTGAGTATTATACGCAGAATATTGGCATTAAAAAGTGTAACGGCTGAACAAGATCCCACGAAAACGTCAAAATTAAGTCGGCCATCGGAGAGTGGTTTGATGTGGTGTATTTTAAATTTTGTAGTTTTGCGAGAGGGTAAAGGATGACTCGTTTTGTTTAAGGGCAGAAGAAATTCAAGATGATGTTACCAACATTTTGCAAAAATGGAGAAGTAATCTAAGCTTTGGGCAAGGTGTTAAGTTCGATACAAGGACATTTACTCGATTGAAGCGAAAAATAACACAAATCCAGGAGCCTTTATATTTCAACTATTTATCTTCACCAAGATTGAATTTAACTGTCAGCAGTATTAATCTTCAAATTGGTGGATTAGTTACAAATATATCGAACATTTCTCTTCAAAATGTTGCACCACCCCCTTCGGTATAATTGTCCATTGAAAGAACGAAGGAATAACAATCTAAGTACTAGTGAAGATCTTACAAAGGTCAGTTTTTTTAATACTTCTAATTCTGATGAATCAACGCAGTCTAATGACAACTGAGTACCATTCATTCCAGCTACAAACAAAGTAATCGAAAATTTTTCTTTATTAAAAGATAGTTCTTCAATTAAAAATTTGAATGTTGCTCAAACTGACACTAGTTATTATTTTGAGACCTTTAATGATGATGATGTGTCGCCTGCAACTAATAAGATTCGAAATAGTGATGTAATAAGCACAAAAACAGATCCACGATATACAGAAAAATTTCAACCATGTAGGTAGCTTAGATTTTTGTTTTGAAATGATTCATTTCGAGAAAATATAATACATGACTTCAGCAAAACTTGTGAGAAAAGTTCAAGACTTATAAACAACGGTATGCAAATTAGTTGGAAAAGAAGTACAAAAAGAAAAAATTCGCTATTAACAAAAAACCAGATAACTCTGTAAGTCATAAAGGTCAAATATCTTCATTAGATCCTAAGCCCGAAGGATTTCAAATACCTACAAATGATTTTAAATTTGAAAATCACGCCACACATTTTCAGTCAACACCTTATCAACATAAATGTTACTGAATCATTGATAAAAGGAAATGACGATTAATTTTATGGCATATTACAAAATCGTGAAACTACAATATTTTCAAATGCCAAGGAAAAAATGCGACAAGTAACAGGTATACAATAAAGTTCTAAAATTACCGCCTAATCGATCGGACGCGTTGCGTGATCGCTCCACACTTTGTCGAAATTCTCTGCATTATTTTCTTTTCGTGTATTTTGTGCGTGTCTCAGCAAAGTGAGTGCCACTCTTTCCCGGTCAATAACTAAGTCCTGAATTACACGAGAGTGATTTTACCCCATAACTCACGGCAATTCTCTTCTGTGCAAAAGTAGAAAAACCCTCGGAGTGTTGCTACGAAAGGGGCTTTGACTGACATTAAAAAACCAGTTCATAAGTGTTTTGCAGGATTGAAAATTTGTATTCACCGGTTCAAGCAATACTAAATCAACCTGACACCAAAAATTTGTCGAACCCTGATGAGGAGTTACGAAAATGGACAAAAGCCAATTAGGAAAAACTCAAGTAAAACCCCTACGATTCGTGATTGACACTCAAAGATGACCCTCGTGCTACCTCACTTCTCTCACCCAGAAAAAAACAGGTTTTCGTCACTCATGGGGTAAAATCCCTCTCGTGTAATTCAGGACTTACCTGACACAGTTTCTTCTTGTTTACTTATTTGTCAGTTACCTTATTTTTAACCCGCCGCTATTTTGTAAATGACTGAGTTTGTTTTTTTTTCACAGTGCCGGCAAATATTTTTGTTTTTTACTCGGAATTGCTGCAACCCGGTGAAAAGCTTTTTAGTTAACTTTTTGTTTTTGAAATATTTCGGAGTAATCTTCACGCGTATAATGGCACTTTGCAAGGCGTGCTCTAATGAGTTACTCAAAAATGGTGTTGCCTGTGATGGCATCTGTGGTGGTGTTTATCATATCACTTGTCTCTCACATGGTCTCTCTACATGTAAGGATTGCTCAAATATTAAGCCCTGCCACGTTTTACGACTTATGAAGGGAGTCGTTGCTACGCTCACTACAGATCAATCTTTCATAGCTGATAAGGTCAACGAGATCTTTACAAACTTTGCTGGACTTCAAGTTTTGTCCGATGACTGCGCTGGTCTAAACTCAAAACTGGACAAGCTGCTTCATATCGCTGAGGTTTTGACCAATGACTCGTCGCTGCTTTACAAGCTATCCTCAAAGTTAAGCGGCCTGGTCGTTTCCTTGGATGACCTTCGCGCTGGTTCACCATCGCCTTCTATCGGCCAACCTACGGAGTTTATCATGCCAATCTTAGATGATATTCGGCACGTCAAGCGGGATCTAGATTCGTGCTCCACAGCCATTGGACCATACTCCATTCCTTCTCAAGGGTGCACCTCATAATCCCAACGATTCCTGGGTCCACAGATTTTTTTCCAGAATTTTGGAATCAGCCCCGTTAGCTGCCTGAAGTAACTCTCGTCAGACGCAGGGAAATCCAGCAACTTCAAGATCTCCATCCCAAAGAAGTATGTCTGGCTCATCAGTAACCCCTCCAGCAAAATCTTCACTCTTGGGACCATCAAAATTTCTAAGTGGACTAGGAAGTATGTTAAGTTTAACCCTAAACCCTCTGTACCTAACCCTAAATTAAATGCTAATAAACCAAATCCCACTAACTACCTAAAACGACCTTTTAAGTACTCCAGTCAAGTATCCTAACTTTATATATTCTCACACCTTTAACCACCCTGTTCCATTTACACCGAAGCCCTCAAACACGACCATTCCAGCCGACAACCCAACCACTACTGTTTTGAATTCTGTAAATCCAGCGCACCCACCTAACCATGCAGTCCCAACTTTACCCGTGTGCCCACCTAACCACAAGCCAACTTCTTCCGATCACTCCACCACCTCTGATTTAATTTCCGTCTGTCCCACCCCTCCTCTGCATACACCACCTTGCACCCGCTGCCTCCTCCCCATGCCCACCTAATTGCATGCCGTCATCCTCCTTCACTGTCGCCCCCTCTCAAACAACTACATCCTCCGTTAACCCGCCCATTCCGCTAACCAATTCATATATCGATCCCTTAGTCCCACCTACAGTTAAATTGACTTTGCGTTCTACTGATTCCAGCGATGGACGATACCTCTTGTCCCGTTTACGGGACCGCCGCATTTATGAAAACGTACGTCTATTTCTAGCCTAAAACCAACAGCAACGTCATGTTAGGTATACACCAAGAAGGGCTGCCCACCGACCCAACCGTCTTACACCAACTGAACCATGAATCATTCAATATCCCTTCCCATAAGGTTTCAGAAGATCTGTCCACCTATGCTGCGTACGTCAGTTCTCACCGTACTTCCCATCTTCAAAAAAGTCGCAACTCCTTAAACTAATTTCGCTACTAACCCCATGTTTTCCCTATTTCTGACTCCCCTCTATTGCACCCGCGGTTTCCGATCAAGTACCTCTCCCAACAGCTTGTCAGTCTATTACCAGAACGTAAGAGGACTTCGCACAAAAACACCAAATATTTTCCTTAACTCCCACAAATTCCCGCACGATATTTTTGCCTTAACTGAAATTAATCTTACACCAGGAATTCTCAACAACGAACTATTCCCTCCAAACTATACCATCTTCCGTATTGACGGTTGAACAGGCACCAATGATCCACCAGGTCGCGGGGTTCTCATAGCTGCTCACAACCGTTATGATGCCACCCTGCTAAAGACCTCCGACTCTACAATATCAGGATTTGTATGTATCAAAATACCACTAAATAAGTGTATTCTGTACATCCTATGTTGTTACATTCGCCCCTCTCAACCTCTAGGCCCATAATTGAAGCGATCGATACCCTGCTTGAGAACGCTAACGCCTCCGATGAATTTATTTTATTGGGTGACTTTAGCCTCCCCCGTATGCAATGGTCATTGTCCGAGGACTGTTCTCATTTTATCCCCCTTAACGCATCCTCGGCCAAAGAAGCCTTTTTTACCGATCAGCTCTCCGCTGTCGCAGAAAGCAACCATCCCCTCTCCTCCCTCGATCGTCACCATCCTCCCCTGTTCCTCGTTTTCTCCTTCGAGCACCCTCATACCGTTTCAACCTCCGAGTCTTCTTTTTCCTTAAATTATCGTAAAGACGACTTTGACAAATTAAATCACTTGCTCCTCAACTCTAATATTGGCACTATCCCTCAACATCTTCCAATTGACGTTGCTTTAGAGGCGTTCTATTCGGAAATACACGCTTGTCTTACATAATCTATCCCTCTTCTTCCTCGTAAAAACTACTCCTCATCCCCCTTATGGTACGATAAAGAATTACGCTCTCTCCGCAGCAGGAGAAATAAACGTTGGCAAACTTTTCTTCTAACCCAGACTGAGTCAGACTACTCATCCTACCTGTCTGCTTGTGCCTCTTTTTCCTAACGTTGTGATACCCTCTACTATGAGTACCTCCAATGGATGGAAACTAACCTCATATCCGACCCCAAGCGTTTTTATAACTCGTTATCGCCAACCTCTTTGCACACTTCTTCAGTAAATCTTTCAGCGACAATTCTCTACAACCCGACCTCAACTATTTTACATTCATGGACAAATCCACTCAAACGTCGTTTACATCTTTTGACCCTGATCCTGAACTAATCGCAGCCAGTATTAATGGGCTTGAAGACGACTTTCACCCAGGTCCAGATGGCATTCCGGCCATCGTTCTGAAAAAGTGTTCCATCCAACCCTTACTTTGCTTTTCCGTCTCTCGGTCACTCAAGGGGTTTTTCCTCAATTATGAAAAAACTCGTACATAATTCCTATCTTCAAAAAAAGTTGCAAAAGAGATGTGTCCAACTACAGACCCATTGCTAAATTATCATCCATACCTTAACTATTCGAAAAATTGGTCTATGATTCCATGTTCTTCCACTGTAAGTCTATCTTCTCCCTCTCCCAGCATGGCTACAACCACCAACCTTACTGACTTCGTCTCTCAAACACTATGTGCCCTGGAAAACGGTAAAGATGTTGATGTTATTGCCAACAATTTTACAATTTTAGTAAGACCTTCGACAAGATCGCCCATAACGTAATATTGTTCAAACTTGATCGCTTAGGCTCCCCCCCCCCCCCCATTTTCATCTCAGGGTTGAGTATTATACGCAGAATATTGGCATTAAAAAGTGTAACGGCTGAACAAGATCCCACGAAAACGTCAAAATTAAGTCGGCCATCGGAGAGTGGTTTGATGTGGTGTATTTTAAATTTTGTAGTTTTGCGAGAGGGTAAAGGATGACTCGTTTTGTTTAAGGGCAGAAGAAATTCAAGATGATGTTACCAACATTTTGCAAAAATGGAGAAGTAATCTAAGCTTTGGGCAAGGTGTTAAGTGCGATACAAGGACATTTACTCGATTGAAGCGAAAAATAACACAAATCCAGGAGCCTTTATATTTCAACTATTTATCTTCACCAACGTTGAATTTAACTGTCAGCAGTATTAATCTTCAAATTGGTGGATTAGTTACAAATATATCGAACATTTCTCTTCAAAATGTTGCACCACCCCCTTCGGTATAATTGTCCATTGAAAGAACGAAGGAATAACAATCTAAGTACTAGTGAAGATCTTACAAAGGTCAGTTTTTTTAATACTTCTAATTCTGATGAATCAACGCAGTCTAATGACAACTGAGTACCATTCATTCCAGCTACAAACAAAGTAATCGAAAATTTTTCTTTATTAAAAGATAGTTCTTCAATTAAAAATTTGAATGTTGCTCAAACTGACACTAGTTATTATTTTGAGACCTTTAATGATGATGATGTGTCGCCTGCAACTAATAAGATTCGAAATAGTGATGTAATAAGCACAAAAACAGATCCACGATATACAGAAAAATTTCAACCATGTAGGTAGCTTAGATTTTTGTTTTGAAATGATTCATTTCGAGAAAATATAATACATGACTTCAGCAAAACTTGTGAGAAAAGTTCAAGACTTATAAACAACGGTATGCAAATTAGTTGGAAAAGAAGTACAAAAAGAAAAAATTCGCTATTAACAAAAAACCAGATAACTCTGTAAGTCATAAAGGTCAAATATCTTCATTAGATCCTAAGCCCGAAGGATTTCAAATACCTACAAATGATTTTAAATTTGAAAATCACGCCACACATTTTCAGTCAACACCTTATCAACATAAATGTTACTGAATCATTGATAAAAGGAAATGACGATTAATTTTATGGCATATTACAAAATCGTGAAACTACAATATTTTCAAATGCCAAGGAAAAAATGCGACAAGTAACAGGTATACAATAAAGTTCTAAAATTACCGCCTAATCGATCGGACGCGTTGCGTGATCGCTCCACACTTTGTCGAAATTCTCTGCATTATTTTCTTTTCGTGTATTTTGTGCGTGTCTCAGCAAAGTGAGTGCCACTCTTTCCCGGTCAATAACTAAGTCCTGAATTACACGAGAGTGATTTTACCCCATAACTCACGGCAATTCTCTTCTGTGCAAAAGTAGAAAAACCCTCGGAGTGTTGCTACGAAAGGGGCTTTGACTGACATTAAAAAACCAGTTCATAAGTGTTTTGCAGGGTTGAAAATTTGTATTCACCGGTTCAAGCAATACTAAATCAACCTGACACCAAAAATTTGTCGAACCCTGATGAGGAGTTACGAAAATGGACAAAAGCCAATCAGGAAAAACTCAAGTAAAACCCCTACGATTCGTGATTGACACTCAAAGATGACCCTCGTGCTACCTCACTTCTCTCACCCAGAAAAAAACAGGTTTTCGTCACTCATGGGGTAAAATCCCTCTCGTGTAATTCAGGACTTACCTGACACAGTTTCTTCTTGTTTACTTATTTGTCAGTTACCTTATTTTTAACCCGCCGCTATTTTGTAAATGACTGAGTTTGTTTTTTTTTCACAGTGCCGGCAAATATTTTTGTTTTTTACTCGGAATTGCTGCAACCCGGTGAAAAGCTTTTTAGTTAACTTTTTGTTTTTGAAATATTTCGGAGTAATCTTCACGCGTATAATGGCACTTTGCAAGGCGAGCTCTAATGAGTTACTCAAAAATGGTGTTGCCTGTGATGGCATCTGTGGTGGTGTTTATCATATCACTTGTCTCTCACATGGTCTCTCTACATGTAAGGATTGCTCAAATATTAAGCCCTGCCACGTTTTACGACTTATGAAGGGAGTCGTTGCTACGCTCACTACAGATCAATCTTTCATAGCTGATAAGGTCAACGAGATCTTTACAAACTTTGCTGGACTTCAAGTTTTGTCCGATGACTGCGCTGGTCTAAACTCAAAACTGGACAAGCTGCTTCATATCGCTGAGGTTTTGACCAATGAATCGTCGCTGCTTTACAAGCTATCCTCAAAGTTAAGCGGCCTGGTCGTTTCCTTGGATGACCTTCGCGCTGGTTCACCATCGCCTTCTATCGGCCAACCTACGGAGTTTATCATGCCAATCTTAGATGATATTCGGCACGTCAAGTGGGATCTAGATTCGTGCTCCACAGCCATTGGACCATACTCCATTCCTTCTCAAGGGTGCACCTCATAATCCCAACGATTCCTGGGTCCACAGATTTTTTTCCAGAATTTTGGAATCAGCCCCGTTAGCTGCCTGAAGTAACTCTCGTCAGACGCAGGGAAATCCAGCAACTTCAAGATCTCCATCCCAAAGAAGTATGTCTGGCTCATCAGTAACCCCTCCAGCAAAATCTTCACTCTTGGGACCATCAAAATTTCTAAGTGGACTAGGAAGTATGTTAAGTTTAACCCTAAACCCTCTGTACCTAACCCTAAATTAAATGCTAATAAACCAAATCCCACTAACTACCTAAAACGACCTTCTAAGTACTCCAGTCAAGTATCCTAACTTTATATATTCTCACACCTTTAACCCCCCTGTTCCATTTACACCGAAGCCCTCAAACACGACCATTCCCGCCGACAACCCAACCACTACTGTTTTGAATTCTGTAAATCCAGCGCACCCACCTAACCATGCAGTCCCAACTTTACCCGTGTGCCCACCTAACCACAAGCCAACTTCTTCCGATCACTCCACCACCTCTGATTTAATTTCCGTCTGTCCCACCCCTCCTCTGCATACACCACCTTGCACCCGCTGCCTCCTCCCCATGCCCACCTAATTGCATGCCGTCATCCTCCTTCACTGTCGCCCCCTCTCAAACAACTACATCCTCCGTTAACCCGCCCATTCCGCTAACCAATTCATATATCGATCCCTTAGTCCCACCTACAGTTAAATTGACTTTGCGTTCTACTGATTCCAGCGATGGACGATACCTCTTGTCCCATTTACGGGACCGCCGCATTTATGAAAACGTACGTCTATTTCTAGCCTAAAACCAACAGCAACGTCATGTTAGGTATACACCAAGAAGGGCTGCCCACCGACCCAACCGTCTTACACCAACTGAACCATGAATCATTCAATATCCCTTCCCATAAGGTTTCAGAAGATCTGTCCACCTATGCTGCGTACGTCAGTTCTCACCGCACTTCCCATCTTCAAAAAAGTCGCAACTCCTTAAACTAATTTCGCTACTAACCCCATGTTTTCCCTATTTCTGACTCCCCTCTATTGCACCCGCGGTTTCCGATCAAGTACCTCTCCCAACAGCTTGTCAGTCTATTACCAGAACGTAAGAGGACTTCGCACAAAAACACCAAATATTTTCCTTAACTCCCACAAATTCCCGCACGATATTTTTGCCTTAACTGAAATTAATCTTACACCAGGAATTCTCAACAACGAACTATTCCCTCCAAACTATACCATCTTCCGTATTGACGGTTGAACAGGCACCAATGATCCACCAGGTCGCGGGGTTCTCATAGCTGCTCACAACCGTTATGATGCCACCCTGCTAAAGACCTCCGACTCTACAATATCAGGATTTGTATGTATCAAAATACCACTAAATAAGTGTATTCTGTACATCCTATGTTGTTACATTCGCCCCTCTCAACCTCTAGGCGCCTACGAGCCCATAATTGAAGCGATCGATACCCTGCTTGAGAACGCTAACGCCTCCGATGAATTTATTTTATTGGGTGACTTTAGCCTCCCCCGTATGCAATGGTCATTGTCCGAGGACTGTTCTCATTTTATCCCCCTTAACGCATCCTCGGCCAAAGAAGCCTTTTTTACCGATCAGCTCTCCGCTGTCGCAGAAAGCAACCATCCCCTCTCCTCCCTCGATCGTCACCATCCTCCCCTGTTCCTCGTTTTCTCCTACGAGCACCCTCATGCCGTTTCAACCTCCGAGTCTTCTTTTTCCTTAAATTATCGTAAAGACGACTTTGACAAATTAAATCACTTGCTCCTCAACTCTAATATTGGCACTATCCCTCAACATCTTCCAATTGACGTTGCTTTAGAGGCGTTCTATTCGGAAATACACGCTTGTCTTACATAATCTATCCCTCTTCTTCCTCGTAAAAACTACTCCTCATCCCCCTTATGGTACGATAAAGAATTACGCTCTCTCCGCAGCAGGAGAAATAAACGTTGGCAAACTTTTCTTCTAACCCAGACTGAGTCAGACTACTCATCCTACCTGTCTGCTTGTGCCTCTTTTTCCTAACGTTGTGATACCCTCTACTATGAGTACCTCCAATGGATGGAAACTAACCTCATATCCGACCCCAAGCGTTTTTATAACTCGTTATCGCCAACCTCTTTGCACACTTCTTCAGTAAATCTTTCAGCGACAATTCTCTACAACCCGACCTTAACTATTTTACATTCATGGACAAATGCACTCAAACGTCGTTTACATCTTTTGACCCTGATCCTGAACTAATCGCAGCCAGTATTAATGGGCTTGAAGACGACTTTCACCCAGGTCCAGATGGCATTCCGGCCATCGTTCTGAAAAAGTGTTCCATCCAACCCTTACTTTGCTTTTCCGTCTCTCGGTCACTCAAGGGGTTTTTCCTCAATTATGAAAAAACTCGTACATAATTCCTATCTTCAAAAAAAGTTGCAAAAGAGATGTGTCCAACTACAGACCCATTGCTAAATTATCATCCATACCTTAACTATTCGAAAAATTGGTCTATGATTCCATGTTCTTCCACTGTAAGTCTATCTTCTCCCTCTCCCAGCATGGCTACAACCACCAACCTTACTGACTTCGTCTCTCAAACACTATGTGCCCTGGAAAACGGTAAAGATGTTGATGTTATTGCCAACAATTTTACAATTTTAGTAAGACCTTCGACAAGATCGCCCATAACGTAATATTGTTCAAACTTGATCGCTTGGGCTCCCCCCCCCCCCCCCATTTTCATCTCCGGGAGTCGATCCTACCTCAACAACCGTCAGTACAATGTTCTTTTCAACTCGTCTATTTCTTACAATATTGTCGCTCGTTCCGGCGTCCCTCAGGGCAGCCACCTCGCGCCATTGATTTTTATCCTTACAATAAATGATGTTGAATGTATGATCAAACACTCAGAGCTGTCCATTTATGCTGACGACATGAAAATAATCAAACATATCTCCTCCACAACCGACTCTCTTCTCCTGCGAAAAGACCTCGATTCATTCACCATATGGTGCATGAAAAACTTTCTTGAGCTCAATGTCTCCAAATGCCAGTCCATCTCTTATTCCCGCAAGCGTCTTACACCCACCCCGAGAGTGTATATGTTAACCGACGTACCAGTCCCTATCGTTATCTCTCTATGTGACCTAGGAATAATCTGTGATAGCGAACTCAATTTCCGTTCCCACATTGACAGCATAATTACCAGAGCTAACTCCGCGCTAGGGTTTGTGAAGCGCTGGTCTAGAGAGTTCTCCAATCTCCCAAATCTTCCAAATATCTCTACATCTCCTTTGTTAGACCTCTCCTTGAATATGCCAGCCATGTATGGTCACCTACACAAGCAACTCACATTAATAGGATTGAATCTGTCCAGCGTAGGTGCATTCGCTTCGCTCTACGTGATCTTCCGTGGGTAGACAGATTCAACCTTCCACCTTATGAAAACCGTTTGAAACTGCTCGACTTACAACCTCTAAGTAAACGTCGTGATGTTTCCGACATTCTCTTCATTTATCAGTTATTAACTGGTGCCATAGACTGCCCTTCAATCCTGCAATCTTTACCCATCTATACCACTCCCCCTAACCTTAGGTCCAATCCCCTTTTCCGACTCGACCGCCATCGCACAAACTACGGTCAAAGCGAGCCAATTACCAGGATGCTGCGAAAAGTCAACGATCTTTCCTCCTTTAACTTCCATCTGAGTAAATCATCCCT
The DNA here is from genome assembly GCA_964036015.1 of Leptarthrus brevirostris. Taxonomy (NCBI): domain Eukaryota; kingdom Metazoa; phylum Arthropoda; class Insecta; order Diptera; family Asilidae; genus Leptarthrus; species Leptarthrus brevirostris. The sequence goes on from OZ038374.1 coordinate 49,879,976, forward strand.
ACACAAAGCCTTATATCTTGATCCCGCCCATATTGATGTTGATCGCCTTCCTTAATTCTTCTTCCTTCCGCCTTCTGCCGGTATCTACTATATTGTAGCTTATACTATTTATTTATTTATTATTACTTATCATTTATTATAGTTTTTAGGATTAGTATTATGTTTTAGCTTGTATTCTTGTATTTTTATGTTATAGCTTGTATTAAGCTTAAATGAATAAATTCATCAAAATTCGTTTTATTTTTATTTGTCCAATTTAAAATTTTAGCGCCCATATTCGGAGTAACTCTGAAATATGGCGAGTTCCCAAGAGACGGCTGTCAGCGTCCCTTTTTGAGTTTTGGTTTTCGAGAAGTCAAGTTCACGAGTGAAAAATCGGATAGTTTTGCTTTGTGATTAGATTCAGGAGAAGAATTTTATAGTGCGGAACCGGAAATTCTCATCAATAATTTCGAGAAGGAACAAATAGTGAAACAACGCTAAGGATTTTGGCGAATTTCAGCAGAAGATGCATAGTATCGGATGTTTGCGTTAAGCATATGGAAACCATGCCGAACTAGAATTAGCGGATGAGTATAATCGTGCATACATTTTTGATGATGGTATTTTTTAATTGAACCAGGTAACCAACACACTTCATATAATCGTAAAATTTTCGCAAGACATTTTTAAAATGAAAAAAAGAGGAAAATCAAACCCTGGTGGCATAATTTATAATCACGTGGGGAATTAATTTAGGTTATAATACTGAAATATACAGGCGTACAATTGTTTTTGTTAATCACTATAAATCATTGTAAGCCTTATCGTACCAAACTATATTATCCTAAGTGTAAAATCATGCATTCTTTAATTAAGTAAAGCATCTAAGCGAAGAAAATAATTATTTGACAAAACAATTTTCTACACCTGATCAGCATTATAAGGTGAGTGCACTCAGAGAAAAGTCAAGTTTACGAGTTCACTCACTGCATAAATGCCGATCAATTAATTTTTACCAATCAAATTTTGTAAGCGTAGGCAATTTAATTAATGTAATGAGTCTATAGATTAACGATAGAAATTAAAACGTAGGATTAAGCATTTTTTTGTATAAATATTATCAGCAATAAAGACTAAAGTCAGTTCTGGTTTTAACTGGGAACAAACAAAGTGTTTTATTTAGTTACTTTCATAACACATTTTCCCTTTCAGAAATTCTGTCTGTAGTGGTTTAAGATCCGCTGCATCACCATCAGAAGCCAAGGTGTAACACCTTGACTTACTCATTTTAACAAGGAACAAAAGAGTTCTTTTACATTGGTGACCCCGACGTGATTCAGGTGTAACACTTGATTCACTAAAAATCGCATTCAAATCATCCTTCGCATCAGCGGTCAAAATCAAACATCAAGAGACATGGCTCCTACCAATCCACAAGCAACAACTCCAAGGACCATGGAGGAATTAGCATCTGAACAAGAGCTTTATTCACAGGAGATTCAGCGAGTAATTTCTAACTACAAAAAAGATTCAAATGACAGGAGGACAACAGCATCATATTATCAAGAAAGATTACGTCGGTTAAATTCACTGTTTGATTCAATCGATGAAGAAATCAGGAGTCTGCCATCTCCACCATTGCACCACCCGTATTTCACGTCAAATAAACACAAAATAATGGCCCAAATATATGAAGATTACACGCAGTACTTTTCGAACAGAATTGAACAATTTAAAGAAGGTACCAGTAAACCAAGTACAGATGAATTCGAAAGAATATCCTCTGAAGATTCTACAAAGAATCAAACCAATTGTAAAGATCAGTCCTCAGTCAAAAATGCAATGAGTCAACCAGCAGAAATTATCAAAATTATCCGCAGACAAAGAGCGGTAATTCAAAGTCTGAACCGTTTGTTATCCAGTCTTGAAAATTTTGATGAAATATTTTATTTTTGAAAATTAACTCGGGTCAAGTGAATTTTTGCTGCACATTTTGTGCATTTTGTGAAAATAATTTTACCGCAAGGTTAGCGTGACAGTGAAAGTGATCTTTATTTGATACAGCTGTCTAGATCGGTTTTTAAAATATTTTGTGTTGGAGTTCAATCTAGTTTTCGTTTTTTCGCGAAGGCGTCCAGCAGCTGAAGAAAAGTTAACTCTTTGGTGCTGCTGTTGAGAACGAGCCAAAGGAGTTTAACTTTTCTTCATTAGAAACGCCGATCATGTTAAGAAATTTTTATATTTCTTACATTGCTCGAGTGTACAAGTAGTTTCTTTTTATTTTGATTTTTGAAAATTAACTCGGGTCAAGTGAATTTTTGCTGCACATTTTGTGCATTTTGTGCATTTTGTGAAAATAATTTTACCGCAAGGTTAGCGTGACAGTGAAAGTGATCTTTATTTGATACAGCTGTCTAGATCGGTTTTTAAAATATTTTGTGTTGGAGTTCAATCTAGTTTTCGTTTTTTCGCGAAGGCGTCCAGCAGCTGAAGAAAAGTTAACTCTTTGGTGCTGCTGTTGAGAACGAGCTAAAGGAGTTTAACTTTTCTTCATTAGAAACGCCGATCATGTTAAGAAATTTTTATATTTCTTACATTGCTCGAGTGTACAAGTAGTTTGTTTTGATTTTTATCCTTAAGTAATTGCCAAAAAATGTGTTATCTGAAGATGAACCTGGTAGGAGAAGCTGAAAAGTTGATCAGACACTTCAGTATATCTGACGAAAATTATCTCCTACATCAATCAAATCAATGCACGATATCACCCAAGAATGTTTATTGTGGCTAGACAATTTAGGAGTGCCAACAGCCAACTAGAATCACTTGCTGCTACACATCCTATACAAGAAACTAGATAGAGGCACACACACGTTCTATGAAAAATCATTAACCAATCCGAAGAGCCTTTAGTCAGTAAAACATATTCTCGAATTTCTTGAAACACGCTTTCAGTCCCTGGAAGTCTTGGGCAATAAAGGCAAGAAATCAGAGGGAAATGGAAGGATTCACGAAGTCTCTAAATCTTCAGCACTCGCATCAACCATCGCTTCCAATCCAAAATGTGTAAACTGCTCTGGAAGCCATCCACTTTTCAGGTGTCATAAGTTTTTGAAGATGACACCAAGTACTCAGCTGACTGTCTTACAAAAGCATAATTTTTGCTACAATTGCTTACGAAAGGGCCATAGTGCATCAAAATGTTCGATAAGAGGATGTACGAAGTGCAACTACAAACACAACACTCTTGTACATAATAAATCTTCAACAAAGACAGGAGACTCAACATCTAAGGTAACTTCCGCAACTTCAGACAAGGAAAGAGAATCCAGCTACAATTCAGCTGTCAACATGAAATCTAATCAACATCCATTGACATTGACTACACTCACCAAACCCAATCAGGACAGTTATATTCTTTTTAGCACAGCACGCGTTAAACTTCTAAGCAACGACGGACTCGAAGTAGAATGTAGAGCCATTCTTGACTCAGGCTCTCAACTCAACCTAATAACTGAACGAGCAGTCAGGAAACTCGGCATCTCACCATGTCATGCACCTATGCACATTCCAATACCTTGAATGTGCATAGGTGCATGACATGGTGAGATGCAAGCAAGTCAAAAAACTCAAAAGGGAGTGAATATTCAGCTTAATTCAAGGATAAATGGCTTTTCAACTAGAGTGGAGGCATTCGTTCTAAGCAACATAATTTTACCGCATCCGAGTCAACCACTAAAGACATCGAACTGGGCCATACCAAAGAATATTCAACTGGCTGACCCCACCTTCTACAAGCCTGATCAAATTGATCTTCTCTTAGGTGCTGAATTCTTCATGCAGTTATTATCTATTGGACAAATCAAGCTAGGACAAGATTTACCCACACTTCAAATTACGGGCCTCGGCTGGGTTGTTACTGGAAGGCTTAAGCAGACTACAGAGTCCACAGCAATGTGCGGAGTTTGCACTGATGAAATGGATATAGAGTCTCTATTGGGGAGATTTTGGCAGATAGAAGATTCTGATGAAACTCAAGGAACATCTATAACATTGGCAGAAAAACAGTGCGAAGAGACATTCAATCAAACAATAAAAACAAATCCAGATGGGCGATTTATGGTTGGGCTTTCATTTTTAGAAGATCCAAAGACTTTGGGAGAGTCAAAGGAGATTGCTTTACGAAGGTTCTATGCTATAGAACGAAAACTTAACAAAAACAATGATCTGCGGCAACAGTACATAGGATTTATGGATGAATACCTTGATCTTGGACACATGAAAGAAGTTGATATAAATTCAATATCAAAACACAATTACTTCCTTCCCCATCTAAACTAAGAGTCGTTTTCGATGCCTCAGCGAAAACCTCTACAAACATATCACTAAATGACATTCTTCACAAGGGGCCAACCACCCAAGATGACTTATTTTCAATACTGTTGCGTTTTCGTCTGCCTCGCTTTGTATTCAAGGCAGATATAGAAAAGATGTACCGACAAGTTGTTCTCCAAAAAGAAGACAGAAGATACCATCTTATATGGTGGCGACGCGATCCAAATCAAAAATTAAAGTGCTATCAACTACGCACTATTACATTACAGGATATTTAATGTTGGTTCGCAGCTCCTCCGTCAAGACTTTTACGTGGACGACGTCATGACAGGAGCAGACAGTCTCTCAACTGCGCGTGATATGCAAGCACAATTAATCGCAATCTTAAAGGAAGCTGGTTTTAAATTGCGCAAATGATGCAACAACCATGCTCAACTATTGCAAGACATACCACTAGCAGATCAAGAAATAAGACTAGACTTTTCAGACGAGAAAACTTCTTACATAAAAACATTAGGATTGACATGGTTACCGAAAACTGATCAATTTCAAACAAAACTAACTGCGAATGAAGAGCAAAGATTAACAAAACGAACAGTGGCATCAGAAATAGCTCGAATCTTCGACCCTCTGGGAATCATGGCTCCAGTTGTCATCAAGGCAGAAATATTCTTGCAAAATCTATGGGAACTCAAGGTGCAATGGGATGCGTTGCTAACAGAAGAATTACACGACATGGATGAATTTCCGGAAGAATCTCTCGGCATTAAATGATGTTCACATTGCAAGGCATGTATTTGCAGGAAGTATTCCTCGGGTCATACATATCCATGCATTTTCGGATGCATCAGAGAAGGCTTTTGGCGCCGCAATATATATAAGATCGCGAAATAGCTAAGGAAGGGTAATTGTCCGCCTTCTTTGCGCCAAATCCAGGGTTGTCCCTAAGAAGAAGTTATCAGTGCCCAGACTTGAGTTATGCGCAGATAAACTAGGAGCAGAACTTCTACAACGAGTTAAGAGATCTTTAAAGTTCGAACAAGCAGCAAGTTATCTCTGCTGTGACTCAGAAATCGTAGATTGGATCAACTCTACATCTACCTCTTATCAGACTTTTGTAGGCAACAGAATAGCTGCGATTCAAATAATTTCTCTTCCCCAACAATGGAGACATGTCAAATCAGAAGACAATCCAGCGGATATTCTCTCCAGAGGCCTATCACCGGAAAAATTAAGTTCCTGTAATCTCTGGTTTTATGGACCACTTTTTTTTACATGGGACCGAAGAGATATGGCCTCCACCCTACACCAAAGTGTCTGAATGTGATCTGGAAAGAAAACGAGCAGCACTTTCTATAACTATAGCGAAAGATGAAGACAATGTACATTTCATCGAAAGAATTGATCACAAAAATTCATTTCAAAGACTTAAACGAGTAACTGGATACGTTTTAAGATTCGTCTCAAGGTCCAGATCTAAGCAAAGACAATCAACAACTTCATCGACGACATCAACGCTAACTGCTTCAGAACTAGATGAAGCTCTATTCACCATCATCAAACTAATGCAACAAAGGGAATTTCAAAACGACATTCGTTGTCTTCTGCGATACAAAGAATTATCCAAATCAAGCCCACCAGCCACGCTGCCACCCTTCCTGGGTGCCTCAAAGGGATCATACGAGTCGGAGGACGACTTGAGGATTCGGGACTTACGTACGACTCGAAACATCCAATGCTACTGCCACATTCGCACAAACTAACAAAGCTCATCATGTCAGATTATCACAAAGAGAACTATCACACAGGACCACCACAAGGACTTCTATCAGCAATTCGACAACGTTTTCGGCCCATAAAGGGAAAGAGTGTTGCGCGTTCAATAGTTCAACATTGTATTCAATGCACTAGGAATAGGCCCAAATTGATGACAAATAATCCAGCACGACCCTTTATCAACAGTGGGGTTGACTTTTGTGGACCCATCTGGATTCATTTCAAAGTCAAAGGAAAACGACCACATAAGGCGTATGTGCTGTCCACCGGAGTATTAAAACGTTTCATAGGTAGACGTGGACGTTGCCGCAACCTATACTGCGATGACGCCACCAATTTTGTAGTCGCAAAAAATCAGCTAGCAAAATTTTCTGAGGTGATCCATTCTCAAAAATTTTATTATTCAGAAGGGAATCGACTTCCATTTTATTCCCCCGCGCTCTCCTCATTTTGGCGGGTTGTGGGAGGCTGCCGTAAAATCGGCCAGACATCTCTTGGTTAGAACAATATCTTCAGCTTCATTGACATATGAAGAGCTTGAAACAGCTCTAATTGATGTGGAGGCAATTCTCAATTCTCGCTCACTAACTCCCTATCTTCTGATCCTAACGATCTCAGTGCTCTAACACCTGGATACTTATTGATAGGAGGACCATTGACAGCACCAATTGAAAAGATGGGAATTAGTCCACGATATAAAACAACAATTTTGGAAACGTTGGTCGCTAGAGTATCTAAACGAATTACAGTATCGGAGTAAGTGGAAGCACCAATCACCGAATGCAAAACCAGTTATGCTGGTCATCTTAAAGGAAGAAAATACACCTGTACAGCAATGGCAGAATTGTAGAGATTCATAAGGGAAAAGATGGTTATGTACGAGTGGCAGACGTGCGCACCGCTACAGGAATATTACGAAGACCTATACATAAGTTGGCTCCACTCCCTCTGGAGAAAGACATTGACAATGAAAGGGAAACACCGCAAGATGGCCATACACAAACTAGATACAGGGCACAACGACTAAACTTGCACAAACGACAAAACGATGATCCAGACATTGTAAAACCATCTCCAACTATATTGTTTTATATGTATGTGTGATAGCTACTATTAGCTCGTCGTTTTAGCAGAGTCAAGAATAGTTGACTATTTAGTCAACTATTGTGAGTTCCCGAACGGTCATAGCTATCAAAAATAGTCAGCTATTGTGATTTCCGAACTGCAATAGTTAGCTATATGTGACAATAGTCAGCTATAGTTGTGTTTCCAAACGAACTCTGGATCAGCATTATAAGGTGAGTGCACTCAGAGAAAAGTCAAGTTTACGAGTTCACTCACTGCATAAATGCCGATCAATTAATTTTTACCAATCAAATTTTGTAAGCGTAGGCAATTTAATTAATGTAATGAGTCTATAGATTAACGATAGAAATTAAAACGTAGGATTAAGCATTTTTTTGTATAAATATTATCAGCAATAAAGACTAAAGTCAGTTCTGGTTTTAACTGGGAACAAACAAAGTGTTTTATTTAGTGACTTTAATAACACATTTTCCCTTTCAGAAATTTTGTGTGTAGTGGTTTAAGATCCGCTGCATCACCATCAGAAGCCAAGCTGTAACACCTTGACTTACTCATTTTAACAAGGAACAAAAGAGTTCTTTTACAGTAAGGTTTGAATAGTCCCGGGAGATAAAGCCAAAATTTTAAATGAGTTTTACATAATTTGTTTGTTGATAACAGACTTAAATTTAACTACTACGTTTGGGCATGTTTTATGTGCAAGGCTCAATTAAAGAAACTAACTTAGTAATTTTATCAGAATAATAATAATGTAACGTTCACCAGGTAGGCCACGAAAAAGGAAATAGTCAACCTTCTAATGCGCATGCCACAGGTGGCCAGAAATCAAGAAAAGGAAATGTCAAACGGGGAAAGTCAAGGACGACTCGAAGCTATGGTGAATATGTGAGGTGAAAATTCCTAACGAAAATATCTAGAACTAAGTGATTGAACTTTCTAGAATTAAGCTAAGTATTATAAATAGGGCTGAGTAGCAGCCGAGTTAATTTTAGTCGCGATTTATACTGCGAAGTGTTTAAATGTGATAATGCGAATAGTTAGTTGCATTTTAACTAGTGAAGTGATAGGTTTTAATTGTTGAAGTGAAACGTAATATTGTGAAGAGATATTGTACGAAAATTGTGCAACGAACTAATTAAGTGAATTGAATAAAATTGTGAACATTCATGATTGAAAATAAGTGTCTTAATTAATCCGTCGAGCCCGAAGAGCCCCATTTACGTTACAATAATTACGGGTGAAACTCCAGGAAAAACACGCCCTTCCTTCAACGACACATAAATAGATTGTAATGTATGTGTATGCGGATGAGCAACGTGAAGTTGCCGCAAGATGTTCAAGAGGCACGCGCTAGCTGGCAGCACGTCCTATCTCGTCGGTATGGGGTGTACACACATCCACAACAGAATTCCGCGTGCCTGTGGCGAAAGAAGGTTGTGGACTTCTTCTTTCAGATCGGCCGCAAAGGATAAAAAAACGAGAAACAGACGAAAGGAAGAACAACAGGTCTGGTGTCACCTGCTGTTCCTAGCCGCACTGAACTGTCATGAAAATTGTACCAAAAAAGAAAATTTACCCCTAGAAAGAGGGATCATAGAGGCAAGAGGAGAAGAATCCTCTTATCTTATACTATCTTATTTATAAATACATTTCAAAGTAACTTGCTCGAATTTAAAAGAACGAATGAATAACTTAACCCGATAGTGTCTATTACATGACAACTTACAGCACAATAACATTGAGAAAAAAAATAATGAGCTTGCTCAAACAAAATGAATTTAGGAATAGATATTTCTTACAGGTGTAACAAAAAAAAAAGATCTCAGGGAATTACAATTAATAATTTCAATAATTTCAATGAGTGTTTTACGTCTACGGTTGTCTGAGAGAAATGATACCAAATTTAAACTATTTAATAATAATTAACTAGAATGAACAATGATTAAAATTCTCACTATGTTTCTTTGGTCAGTCCTTTCAATCATTAAAATTGCGGAATGCCGGAATTGTCAAACAAAATGAAATTACGCTTAGCAAAGAACGATTAAAAGTAATATATTCGTTCACCTAATGCAAACACCTGTCGTATACGTACTGACACCTTATTAATATGTAAATATTTCCGGATTAGCCGCGTAAATAATATATAATTTAAATGAGTGCTAATATTAGTACTCACCCCGAACGTTTCGCTACAAGTTATATTGAGCGTGGTCACCGGGAAACTGCCTGAAGCTGTTATCGATTCTTTAAGTTACGCAGATTATATCGGTGCGTAAGCTGTTGTTTCGGTTGAACTTGCTGTTGTTGGTGCTGTGGTGCAGAATGTTGTTGTAGACAAACACTACTCACTACGTCACTGTTTGCGTGTAAATCGTTTCGGATCAACTGCATCGAGGTGTTAAGTACAGGATCCCATGTCCGTGAAAGCGGAAAACTATTGTCGCGATTGAAGTTTTGTCGCCGCTTAATTTCAATCGCCTCACAGACAAGACGTGGAGTGTATCGATATTCGCGAGACAGGACTGCAGATTTTTCAAAATGAATCCAATGATGTTCTTTTGGATGGTCCAGTATGCGCTCGCTGATCTTTCCCGCTGATTTTTGCTGACCGCATTTGCTTGAACTTAGTTTAGGGAATCCTTGGGTTTTCGGTTCAGGCACGGAGCTCTTCACAGAGTGGGCTACTTTTAATCCTTTGGGGCCCATTAGGCTTATGAGGGAGATATTTACGTGAACTCTCTCTGGCGGGACATTTGTGTCACTTGCCGTTTTTAGTTAGTAGGGCAGGTCATCTATCTTGTCGTTTGTTATTTTCCTCCTTTCGTGTTTCCTTACAAACGGGAAGGAAATAGGCCTTCATCAAACAGGTATGGGGGGATTTCGCTAATTGCGGACGTGAACGAATATCCAGCAATTATTGCCTTTTTTTGTAAAGCCAATAACTCTTGTCAACCCGGAAGATTTCCAGCGCACCAATAGCAGTGAAGAATATAATTGAAGCTATTGAGTTATCATTTTTTATACAATTAACCGATTTATTGCTCGGCACTTGGTGGAAAAACTTTTCACTCAACATTGCAAAAGAAAAAAGAAAACAAAACACTTGCCTTTTAATTTTCCACAAATTATTTATTAAGTTTATCGAGTTACAATCGACGCGTTTCGACTTTCTGGGTCATTTTCAAGATTGAACTAAATATTAACTGGTTTAACAAACAATTATATACTTATTTAGAGAGAGGAAAACGCTATTAATGAAAAAGAGAATCTATGAAATTACAATCAGGTAGAATACTCTTGTTGTTAAAATCAATAAGGTCATTGACTAAGAAACAGCCATGATTTTTAGCTTTGTGTATTTCATATTTTTCAAATCTATCTAATATTTTGTCATCGCTAATGTGATGTAAAAGTTCTAGGTTATCAATATTAATAGAATGTCCAGTATCTAACTAGGTCTGCCTGACCTAGCTGATGTAAAGTGTTCTTTAAATCTTGTCCTAATATTTCTCTTAGTCTTTCCTATGTACAGAGCATCACAATCACTACATTTAATACGATATACGCCACTACATTTTAAAGGGTCAAATTTAGGTTTTATTTTATAATTACATATTCTAGATTTAAGGTTATTTTTATTTAAAAACGCGGGATAAACTTTAACATTTTTAAGACAATTTTTTAGTATTGAATAAGAATTATTTAAATATGGGATTTTTTTACGCAAGAATGTGTCATCATCGGATTTATTATTGCACGGGTATATAGATTCAACGGTCAATTTATATTGTTTTTTCTTTAATAGTTGATAAATAATCTTTGGTTTATACCCATTATTAATCGCAATTTGTTTGATCACATTTAACTCTTGACTTAAATTTATGGTGGTCTAAAGGCAGTTTCACCAATCTATTTATCATAGAGTGAAATGCTGACATCTTAGTATTCCAAGGGTGGTTGGAATCGGACGGTATTACAGCATCACAGTATGTTTCTTTTCTAAATATATTGAAAGATAATTTTTGATTTACTATTGATAGCGTCAAGTCTAAAAATTTGATGTGTTGGTTACCATTTTCGATTGTGAATTTTATATTATTGTCAAGTTTGTTTAAAATATTATCTAAAAATATTTTGAGTTGTCTATCAGTCCCTGTCCAGATACAGAAGACATCGTCAACATATCTATACCAAGTAAAAATATTATTTAGTAGGTTGTTGTCAGAATTAAAAAGTTTATTCTCTATTTGACGCTTTAATAATCAAAAATTTAAAAATAAAAACTGCGACCAACGAAATTATAATTAGGAAAGCTGACAAATTTAATACTGTAGCTATTATAGATAGATTAGAATACTTAGATAAAATGAATAGTGTCTTAGGTCAATTAGGAGTTCTGGAAATTAATAATGATCCTACTGATAAATTTAATCGAGAATTAATCAGCAAATTAAATAATAGTAGCCTAGCACTAAGTAAAAGTGATAAAATAAAGCTATGAACCAGCCATCCAGCGATACCGATATTATATGGACTTCCTAAATTGCACAAATACAATATTCCCATGCGTCCTATAGCCTCAGCTTTTCAATCTCCAGCCTATAAGTTATCTAAATTCTTAGCCAGAACAATTCCTGTCCTACTTGACTTTAAACCTAACTTTTCTATTAAGAATTCAATTGATTTAGTTAATAAAACCAAAGACTTAATTTTACCGCGTCACTCTAAATTGGTGTCATTTGATGTTAATAGTTTGTTCCCTTCCATTCCCACAAAAACACTAAAAGTAATTTTAAATTCAAAAATTCATAGTGCGGTTGACAATGACACAAGAGCATCACAATTTGTCACTCTATCGAATTGTTGTATTGAACGAAATTATTTTATGTTCAATGATAAAGTTTACATGCAAGCAAATGGACTTGCTATGGGGTCACCTTATTCTCCCTTTTGCGCTGAAATATTTATGGACCATTTAGAAAATAGACTTTTTAATTCTGACAGCAACCTACTAAATAATATTTTTACTTGGTTTAGATATGTTGACGATGTCTTCTGTATCTGGACAGGGACTGATAGACAACTCAAAATATTTTTAGATAATATTTTAAACAAACTTGACAATAATATAAAATTCACAATCGAAAATGGTAACCAACACATCAACTTTTTAGACTTGACGCTATCGATAGTAAATCAAAAATTATCTTTCAATATATTTAGAAAAGAAACATACTGTGATGCTGTAATACCGTCCGATTCCAACCACCCTTGGAATACTAAGATGTCAGCATTTCAGTCTATGATAAATAGATTGGTGAAACTACCTTTAGAACACCATAAATTTAAGTCAGAGTTAAATGTGATCAAACAAATTGCGATTAATAATGGGTATAAACCAAAGATTATTTATCAACTATTAAAGAAAAAACAATATAAATTGACCGTTGAATCTATATACCCGTGCAATAATAAATCCGATGATGACACATTCTTGCGTAAAAAAATCCCATATTTAAATAATTCTTGTTCAATACTAAAAAATTGTCTTAAAAATGTTAAAGTTTATCCCGCGTTTTTAAATAAAAATAACCTTAAATCTAGAATATGTAATCCTAAAATAAAACCTAAATTTGACCCTTTAAAATGTAGTGGCGTATATCATATTAAATGTAGTGATTGTGATGCTCTGTACATAGGAAAGACTAAGAGAAATATTAGGACAAGATTTAAGGAACACTTTACATCAGCTAGGTCAGGCAGACCTAGTTCAGGCTTAAGCAAAAGATTTAATTAATATTGGACATTCTATTAATATTGATAACCTAGAACTTTTACATCACATTAACGATGACAAAATATTAGATAGATTTGAAAAATATGAAATACACAAAGCTAAAAATCATGGCTGTTTCTTGGTCAATGACCTTATTCATTTTAACAACAAGAAATTACTTGATTGTAATTTCATAGATTCTCTTTTTCCTTAATAGCGTTTTCCTCTCTCTAAATAAGTATATAATTGTTTGTTAAACCAGTTAATATTTAGTTCAATCTTGAAAATGACCCAGAAAGTCGAAACGCGTCGATTGTAACTCGATAAACTTAATAAATAATTTGTGGAAAATTAAAAAGCAAGTGTTTTGTTTTCTTTTTTCTTTTCTATTGAGTTATTTTGGCTTGAAATGACGTTCACAAGGAAAAATTTTGCTAGTTGATGTTCCCCGCCAAATGGATTAATTCAGAGTCAGACGTCTTGCTTGCTGTCACGATTCGAAAATGGCTGTCACTTCTTTCAGGAAATGTCATTTTCATATCGTGGTAGAAAGCAGGGCCGCCAACCGCTGGGATAAAGAAGGCACCTTCACGTAGGAATGACGTTAAAGGCGGTAAAGGCGCGTTCATGACATGTCTCACATTACAACACAGGTCTCTCTCTCAAGGCCTGTAGCTCTAGCGATCCGATGAGACTCATCGGCGGCACAAGCCCAATCCAGGGTCGTGGGTTAGCACGCTGCCGTGGCAGTTTCCGGTATCACTTCCTTCCCTAATGAGAGGAAGAAGGATGGCCGGTCACTTCCACCTCGGGCAGAGAGTCAGATCTTTCCTCCTCCAAGCTCTAATGAGAAGCTCGAGAGTTCAGATCTTCCTCGCTGTTTGATTAAAACAACGTATGGCACGACCACGCCCTGAGAAGAGTCTCATGCTCTACTGACTGAGCCGGGCTTTCCTGTCTAGGACGGCGGACGAACGGACTAACAATAAAATTCGGACGGACGGACGATTGAAATTGGATTGTTTATATTGGATGGCCTTCACTGCCTTATGTCTTTGGCGTGAAAAGATCCGATGGACTTGCCTTGCATGTCTTCCAACTGATCCAACCCGCTTGACAATTCTGGCTTTGTTGAATTTATTTGCCAACTTCGCACTGATACCTTTCTGCATGTCGCTCTGAATAAAGACCCTACAGTACACTTCCTGACCGGGAGTGTATGTTATATCACGACAGCTAGTATTGTAGGCCTTCTCATGCTTTTCATGTGCGCGCTGGAGATGGTCTGACAACCGAGAACGAATCAACTGGAGACGGTCTGCTACAGGTAACATAGATATATCACCAGTTTTCAGCTGGTCTAGCTGTCTCAGGACTGGATAGGCTGAGCCGTGCTGTACCATGTGGTGGCCAAAGAGAGCATAGTACGGATCCATGGCAATAGACTGGTGTACAGAAGTGTGTAACGCGCTTCCTATGGCGGGGAGGTGTAAGTCCCATGCACTATGATCATCTTGCAAATATGCACGGATGGCTGACAGGATGGACCTATTCACTCCTTCGGAAGCGTTAGGGTGTGGCGAGTATTTGGCGGTCTTTACATGATTAATACCATATTCAGTCAGCAGCTTCTGGAATTTTTTGGAGACGAACTGTCTGCCATTGTCAGAGAAGATCGTCTCGGGGACTCCGAAGACAGACAGGACATCTTTCTCCAAGAAAGCATTGACTAGATCTATTCGCTCAGCACGCATAAGCTTGATCAAAACAAATTTAGTAAAGCTGTCGAGTACAACAAAAATTACCGTGTTGCCACGTTTAGTACGAGGATAAGGTCCGAGGAAGTCGATATAGAGAAATTGGAAGGGACGTTGTGCTTCCTGCATACTTGACAACTTGTTACGTATGCACGTACATGTGTTACCATGCAAGGCCAGTAGTATTTTTCGCGGAGTCTAGCTAATGTTTTGTGAAAGCCTGCATGCGCTGACTGAGGTGACTCATGGGCCTCACGAATCAAGCCTTCCACCAGACCGGATGGAACCCAAAGCTTCCAGGCTAACTCCTCCTGTATCGAGTCACCGCTTCGGGGTTGGGTCCTCTTATAAACGTATCCGTCCGAGACACAGAGATCAGCACAGGTGATTTCAACTGCTCATACTCTTCCATGGAGAAGTATGGCGAGTTTAAGTCTACGTCGACTGCACTTACTTTCAACTCCTCTGCCGTTTCATTGTGTGCTCGTGACAAAGTGTCAGGGACCACATTCTGCGAACCCTTACGATGCTCGATCTGGAAGTCAAAAGCCTGCAGCTTCAAACTCCATCGAGCCAATCGTCCGGAGAGATCCGCGTGACTCATCAGCCACTTCAGACTAGCATGATCAGTAATGATGGTAAATGATGTCCTTCAACGTAAGCTCTGAATTCTTTCACACTCAGCACAGCCGCATAGCATTCCAATTCAGTAATGCTATAGTTGCGCTGTGCTGGGTTGAGCTTTTTGGACATATATGCTATGGGTCTTTCAGCGCCTGACTCATCAACTTGAAAAAGTACACTGCCTACACCCGAGGTGCTAGCATCGCATTGTATCTAAAACTTTTTAGAGAAGTCGGGTGTTGTCAAAATCGGTGCACTGCATAGCTTGTTTAAGATTAAGTCCGTAATAGGAGCTGCCAGGGTCGCATAATTGGGGATGAATCTCTGATACCAACCCGTCTTTCCGAGGAATCTGCGGATTTGCTTAGCAGAGCGGGGTATAGGGAAATCCGCCACCGCTGCTACTTTCTCGGAGGCAGTTGTCAGAGTTCCTTCTCCAATCATGAAACCCAAGTAGCGGACTTGCTTGACGCAAAAGCGGCTTTTCTCGACGATGATCGTGAGTTTGGCACTGCGAAGGCAATCAGCTACTTTTCTTAGTGTTTGAAGGTGTGAATTGAAATCAGGTGATACGACAAGTAAATCGTCTAAGTAAACAAAGACGTGCTCGCGCAAACGACCTGGTATTATTTTGTCCTTTAGACGACACATTCGTTGTGGGGCATTGCACAACCCAAAAGGCATAACGGTGTATTGGTCGAGAGGCCTGCCGGGCACTGTGAACGCTGTCTTCTCCCTTGACTGCTTCTCCAAAGGAATTTGCCAAAAGGCGTCCTTCAAATCGATGGACGAAATGAAGTGGGTGTCCTGCAGTCGACCAAGCAATCCGTCGATGTGTACATGATGAGTACAACTGGGGAATTCCAGGGACTATTGGACTCTTCAATTACCCCTAACTCCAACATGCGGTCTAGTTTGTTGTACATCAGCTTTTGGATTGCTGGAGAAATGGGATAGTGCTTTTGTTTTATTGGCAAAGCATCGCCGGTATCAATGACATGCTCTTCTAGGTGGGTCTTTCCCAAACCTAGAGCTGTAAAAGAAGGGAATTGAGCAATGACTGTGTCGAGTTTGTTTCTGTCAGAGTTATTCAGGGAGTGAAAGTTCGTCTCAACCGAAGAAGAAGGCTGTACTTCGAGAGAAGCGATGATGTTTGGTGCGAGTTGAAAGGCTCTCAAGAAGTCTACTCCTAGATATAATTGTTGGCTAAGACCAGGCACTATAAACAAGGTTAGGACTTCAGTCTGTCCTCGATAGGTGACTGCAGTTCTAACCGTGCCGGGGACGGACTTGCTAGTACCGTCGGCGGTACGAACTGAGGCTGTCAAAGGGGGGAGTTTTAAGCCTGAGGGCTGGACAAACTCTATGGCTCCTTGTCCCAAGCAACTCACGCTGTCGAGCAAGCCGAGGATTGACTCGTTGCCTATTTGCACCTTTACATATGGACGACCGTCGTCCTGCCTAGTAATTACGGTAGATATTAAAGACTGTCGAGATTTCTTCAGTACGCGTTTTCTCTCTCTGAATTTCCTCCATCGTAATCTTCTTCGGTTGAGAGGAAGCGTCACTTCTTCTGCAAAAATTCGAGCTCTTACGAGGTCATAATTAAGTTGCCTTTCATGCAAGGACATTCCTCGCATGAGGCAAAAGGGATCTGTCTGGGTACCGCATTCTCTATGCGTTGGATCAGTCTGGGTTGCTTGTGTTTTGGTAGGGAAATTCATGGGGTTGTCGATGTCGCCTTGCTGATCATTATTTTCGGCGAGTGGTGTCCCCTGTTTCAACCACTCGCCTTGGCGTTTTCCGGGTTACATCTGGAGCACTTAGGTGACACCACTCCAGGCTGTCCACAGGTGTAGCAAAAGAGTCTCCTGGTCTCACTGGGGCAGGAATGGAAGGAGTGACCCGCTACGCCACAGTTCCAGCAAGTCATGCGACCGGCAGCTTCAAGGGTGCGCCTCACTTCCTCCACTCCAGCCTCAGGAAAACCAGAGAAATCCTCTGAGTCCTGAGCTGAATTACAATCAATTTCGTGTATATCTGATCTCGTAGATCGCCTATATAGGTCACGTCGTTGTAGAAAGCGTTCAGCCATACGGCATAGGTTTTGCAGTTGATCCATGGATCTAACTGTAGCCGTAGAAAACTGCTGACCTATCCTGGGGTGTAGATTATCTCTGACGATTTGTACCACTTCAGTCTCACGCGGTGGCATCCTCATGTGCCCAACTATCGCCCAGGCCTTACGGAGGTAGCTGTCGCAACTCTCCAAGCTCTCACGGAGTTCCACCAGAGTCCGCATCAGGTCGAGGTCCGTTTCGGCTGAGCCGAACTCTTGCCCGATGCCAGCCCTGAATAGCTTTCAGTCAAAGTCCGGAGAGGCGCGACAGAACTGGTTCCAGAACCATTGTTCCACCTCTTCCTTGAGAAACAAGTGTATGTTCGCGAAGAGTTCTTCGTCTGAAACACGAGAGACTGACAGCTAGTCGCTCGACCCGGAATAGGAAATCGTCAACGGAGAAAGCCGGATTACGGCCAGTAAAGTGGATTCCCCAGGACGCCAGGATGGACGGGCGTCTGACTTGGTACCCTGCCACTCTAGGGGAGGGCCTCTGCCTAGGCTGGGGTCGCAGAGAAGGCTCCTGCTCTAGGGCCTGGTGTTGCCATTGTGGGCTTACTTCAGCAGATCTGCGTTGGAAATATGAACCTATAGGGTCTGGGTTATTTTTTTCTAACATCCGGGGATGTGAGAACGGCACCGACGGAGCTTCAGTCGTTTCACTTTGTCCGCTGCCGCAACCTGACCTCTCCAGGATAGATTGTGCCAAGTTAGTTCGGAACAGGCCAGGAATTTCCTTCTTAAATTCCCCTAGTTGAGTCGACAGTTGGTCTACAGTGACTACTGCGGCTTCTGGGTGATGTGCACTCCTAGATGGAGGGGGAGTGAGACGAACTTGTCTCAGGTTTTCAAGGGTCTGGGCCTAGCCTGCAGGTGGGAGGGACCAGGCTCCACTCAAGGAATGAGTTGACCCAAAGTTATGCGGCGGTTGATATACCGAAAGGCCTGAAAGTAATCCTTGGCTTACTGATAATCTACGGGGGTTAAAATCCGGTGGGGGTTTTGTTACATCCGGACCAGACGGGAGTGTAGCTCCTTGGGCGGAATCCGAGGACAGTCTCGCAGAGCCATACGTCTTATTAAGAGATTCTGCGTTTTGCTTCTCGTCACCGGTGGAGAGGAGGGAGCTACTACCTCTTTGGGCTTGGTCCCTTGGCCATCCAATGCTGTAATCAGTTTACTTACCGGGGATCGAAACATTCTTAGTAGCAAAAAAAACAGAAGGTCTCGCTAATAGTGCGGGAGTCCAACTCCTAAGGTCGTAGCACAAACTTAAGTCTGAAGGCAGCTGTTGCTACCTCACGCCTCAGGTGAGGGCACGCTAGCTCAGTAAATGGGTGTGGGTTTTCTTAAGAAAATAAAAAAAAATTAGGGCGCCACGTGATCTTTTGCGAATGAAGGTTAGACCACGAAACCTATCAAAGTATATATACTCAAGATCCACTTAACAAACTTTATTATATAGATTCTCAATGAATAAATTATACACCAGTGAAATAAGAAAAAGGAAAGTTAAACAAATCAATCCAACACCCTACTCGATAAACTCTCTAATCATTGAAATAAAAAATTTTATATGGTTGCAAACCTCCCAGCCGCATATTAAAATTATAAACAGAAATTCAAAACATTTTTACTTAGCTTTCTTTACATTCCTAATAAGTCCTTTTCCTCCACGTGTTACTTTTACCAGCCATATCATTTAAGTAATCCGACCGGATCCAAACTTCCTTATATTAATTACATGCACTTCGTGTTTTACTTCTCCTGTAGCTTTTTTTTGACTTGTTGCACAAAACTTTTTAAATATTTTCCTGGTCCACTTTTAACAATACACTGCCAAGACGACCCAGAAGAGAAGAGAAAAAAGGGAGCGCGGTCACCTTGTCGGCCCCGGCTTTTATATTCTATCACCTCCATTTTCGGCCATATACTTCCGCTGTGGCTGCGTCAGTTCTATTTCGACAATATTTACATTTACTTTGCCTTACAAATGTCTTCAGTTCGTTCAATGATTTTACAAGTATTTCGCATGTCTTCACAATTGTTTTGACTTTTAAGGTGATTTATTGTCTATAACACTTATTGTGACGAATTGTTCAGATAATTAATCTATCTATATTTCACAATTTCAGAACTTTTACAGCGAACTCCTCGGATAATTAATATACTTTTCAATATTTTTCTTGTCCAGTATTTTCACATTAATAATGCATTATGTATCTAGTTCACTTGTTTTATTATTTGAGAAAGCCTGGATTTCAGTTTTTAATATATTCCGTGTATAATTAAACTTCATGTGTGGAAAAAGGAGCTTTCAGGATATTCGCACGACGTAGTTAATTATTTGATTGCAGCTGGGTGGCTCATGTTCAACAAAAGATGCTAACTTTACATTATGGAATTCAACTTATAGTATCGATACATAATTGCAATTTACATGTTCCATTTTCTACAAGATAAAGAAGCTATTAAGCTACAATTCAAAATTCAAGTAATATATATCATAACGTAATACAAGTTTCCAACCTAAGTAATTTATATGGTAAGCTGATTACAAATATCTGTTATTGACGCTTGTATAATGATAATATAAGAAAATACGACAAGCCAAAGTGAAGTTAATTATGAATACCTAAAAATGACGATTATATAATAATAGAAAAACGGTAAACTAAGATGCTGCTTATGAATATCTAAAAATGACGATTATATAATAATAGAAAATACGATAGACCAAAATCACCTAAACAAGTTAATATACTATTTTTTTACATAGTTCAATAAGTAATCGATAAAGCATAAATCTATATCCTCCAGATGTGTTCTCCAGTGTAGATATAGTAGAATAATTTTGAGGGGTTAAAAATAATAACATTATTACTGAATGGTACAGAGCAGCGGCGATTTTCCAAGTAGCGAAATGGTATCGGAAATGAATCCTGACAGAGTGGAACATTTTTAAACAACTCCAAGCGAAGAAGAGATGATCATAGACTTCAATCCATGGTATTCAAGTGTAGCTGTAGAGCTTAATTATACTAGTAGCTCTATATCCTAATAGGTAGCGCTGAGGCAATATTTGACGTAAGACTTGTTGGGATAGTCGCTAATACTCCAACAAAGAAAAATCCAAAATAGGTTCGCTTGTCAACAACGTTCGTCCTGAGCAGACCCTTCGAACATCTCCTTCAGTAGATCAACGAGGGTTATCTGAAAAAGACCAAAGCCTGCAGAATCGCTTGTTCGGAAACGACAAACACTACATGGAGAAAAACCATCGCCATACGATTTTGGGGACGTAACACACCTCCTCTTCCTCCGAGAGATTTCACTGAAATCTTAA
Organism: Leptarthrus brevirostris; assembly: GCA_964036015.1. Lineage (NCBI taxonomy): Eukaryota > Metazoa > Arthropoda > Insecta > Diptera > Asilidae > Leptarthrus > Leptarthrus brevirostris. The sequence continues at coordinate 49,900,777 of OZ038374.1, forward strand.
AATAGTAAAGTACTGCAAAGTGTTTGTCGCTAATAGTCGAGTATGAAACATATGCTCCTAGGCCCTAATAAATACTTGGACAATATATATTTGATAATTTTAAAATGGTACGGTGAAAACTGTCCCTGATACATAGGGCTTTAAGTCTTTCGTGTGCCAAATACCTTGGGTTTTGCCATTATCGTCACCGAGCTCATAGGTCCACGGCAATACAACCTTGAGCACTTTAAATGGGCCAACAAACTTAGGGGCCAATTTAGCAGTAAAGTATTTGGAGGCGTCGGAAAGAACATAATTCTTTCTCCAGACTAAATCATGTTTAGAGTATCTCGCGTCTCGCCTACGGAGATTATAAGAGTGCTTGCTCCTCTCAACTATCTTTTCTAACCTTTTCCGAACATCTTTCATAACAACTTCAAGTGCTTTCGACCTTAATTCCGCGTTATATATCTCATTTCCGAGTTCCTTGTGGGATTTTCCATCTGTAATCATTTCGCGGCCGAACACTATGAAATAGGGCGTTAGCTTGGTAGCTTCATGAACGGATGTGCGGATGGCACAAGCAATTTTTGCCAAGTGCGAGTCCCACGACCGGTGGCTCTTCGCAACATACGCTCGAAGCATGGACTTGATCACCTGATTGGTTCTTTCTGCCGGATTTGCTTGTGGATGGTAGTATGCAGTATATTTTATTTCTACGCCATATTCCCTACATAATTTTTGGAAATTTCGGCTTTTAAACTGAGGTCCATTATCGCAAATGAGAGTACTAGGAACTCCAAAAAGAAGGAATACTAGATCCTCTAAAACTAAAGAAATGGAATTGACTGTCGCAGTACGAATGGGAAACAACATCGGGAACTTTGTAAACTGATCTACAACGGTTAACACATATTGGTAAGCACGACTAGAGCGAGGTAAAGGCCCAATCAGGTCGACACTAATGGTCTCCCATGGCTTTTCCGCAATTTTGCGTGTGGCCATTAATCCTGCTGGTTTCATGCATACCGGCTTAATTGCTTGACAAGTTTTACACTTCTTAACATACCTAGCGACGTCAACCTTCATTTTTGGCCAATAATAATTTTGACAAATCCGCGTGTATGTCTTCTGAGTTCCGCAATGTCCTGAGATTGGAATATCGTATGCTTTATATATCACATCTTTTCTTTCTATTTTAGGACAACCTTCTTCCAGTTATCGGAGTCGAACATTAGGGCTGGATATCTTGGACGAACATGTTTAAATAAACAATCATCAACGAGTTTCCAATCTGGGTATTCTGTAGGATTATTTGTAACATTCATTTTCATTCGCAAGTACCAATTGTCTATTGTGGACGGCTCCTCAGCTAGACATTCGACTACGGGCACGGACCTAGAGAGTATATCTGGAAGTAAATGCTCTTTCCCTTTTCTATGAACGATGTTGAAATCATGTTGCTGCATGCGCAATGCCCACCGTGCTAACGCTCCTGCTGGATCTTTCAGGTTATGTAGCCACACTAAGGATGCGTGATCGGTGACGACTGTAAACCTACTTCCTTCGAGATAAGGGCGTAACTTTTCAACTGCCCACAGAACCGCTAGGCATTCACGCTCAGTGGTCGAATAATTTCGTTCGCACTTATTAAGTGATCTACTCAAGTAAGTTATAACCCTTTTGCTCTCTCTCGCTGTGTCAGAACGGCACCTATACCGTATCCAGTGGCATCTGTATGCACAAAGAAAGGCAACCTAAAATCGGGACAGGTCAGTATTGGTGCAGTAACTAGTCGATCTTTAACCGAGCGGAAAGCTTCTTCACATTCATCTGACCACACAAATTAACGATTTTTCTTGAGCAGACTAGTAACAGGCGCAATTTGTGTAGAGAAACTAGGTATGAACCTGCGGTACCATGCCACCATCCCTATGAATCTTCGGACCTCTGAGGTGGTTTTGGGATGAGCCATATCCAGAATACACCTTACTTTTTCTGGATCAACCTGTAAGCCGTTTTCACCGACTAGATATCCTAGATAGCGAAGTTCCTTTCTACAAAATTCGCATTTCTCGTAGTTTATTACAAGTCCCGCTTTATGAAGCCTAGAAAATACCTCTCTAAGTACACGCTTATGTTCAGTTAAGGTTTGGGTAACAATAATTACGTCGTCTAGATATACAAAGACATGACTCTCAAGCTCTCCGGATAAAACCTTATCAACTAGTCTCTGCCATGTGGCCGGCGAATTAGTTAGACCGAAAGGCATCCTACGGAATTGGAATAGACCTCTTCCTGGAACCGTAAATGCTGTAAATTGCTTGGAAGCTTCTGCTATAGGGACCTGCCAAAATGCTGATTTGATATCCGATGACGTCAGGTACTTTGCATCCCTTAGCTTATCTAGAGTAGCCGAAACATAAGTTATCGGATACGCGTCCTTTTTGGTAACCTTGTTTAGTTTACGGTAATCCACACAGAATCGGTAAGTTCCGTCCCTTTTACGTACCATAACTACAGGGGAGGACCATGCGCTGTTTGAAGGTTCCACTATTCCGTCTCTAAGTATTTTGTCCAATTCACCATCGATTACTTTCTGAATAACCGGTGAGACTGGATAATATCGCTGTTTTATTGCAGGCGAGTCTGTCTGAATGACGTGTTCAACCTCAGTTGTACAACCTAATGCGTTTCCCATTTTATTTTTAGCTTCTCTTATAATTTCTTCAAGCTCTTCCTTTTGCTCTGTCGTTAATTTCGATATACATTCAAGTGACGCGATCTGATTCGGTGAACATACTTCGGAAAATGTCCAAGATTCATTAGATAAATTTGCTGCTATTCCCATTATCTTCCAGAAATCTGCTCCCAATATAATCTGGTGAGTAATTGTTCGAACGACCAAAGCTTCAAAAATTCTCACGCGGCCTTCCAATGCTATCAGGAGATCTACTTCGCCAAGGATGCTCACACTATTTCCATTAGCTAGAGTTACGTTCCCAATTTCGAACTTTTTACACATAGTCCCATTCTCTCTAAATTTCCCATCCTGGCCCACCTACTATAGTGCGCGACGCACCGGAGTCTAAAAGACCCATGAATTGAACGTCAAATATCTTGACTTTCAAGAAGGGACGTACATCATTCTTTGTCCTCGCAAAGACATAATCCAGTAAACCTGCGAGCACGCCTTCCTCTTTAACGGTTAGAACATTGACATATTTTTGGATCGCGGCTTCTTGGGACTCACTAGAGTTCAACTGGCCGCCTACTGTTGAACTCCTCTTTCGTTTCCCGGTCTAGAGTTTGGTTGACTGTGAGGACTACTAGCGTTAATCCTATTTACGTTACGCATATGGTTACGGGTTTCATTATTGGGGACTGACAGTCGACTAGAAGAGTTTTGTTTCCGTGAAAATCTACAAAAACGGGCAAAATGACCCTCTCGACCACACTTAAAGCACCTAGTGCGACTATTATTTCGCGGATTATCAATGGGAGTTACTGAAGCAATAGTGGGTGGATTCGCGGATAGATAGGCAAGATCGGGTTCAAGTAGCTTAGAACTACGTCTGTTAGGTGGAGGAATAAAGGCTTCTACTGATGCTCGTACTGACTCTAGCTTCCGGCCAAAGTCTACTATATCTTTAAATGACTTTACACTAGTAAGACCTAATTGCGATTGATAAAATGGGTTGATATTTCGCTTTATTAGCCTTAATTGCTGTTCTTCTGTTAAAGGTGTGCTAAGTCTAGCAAATAGCCTGCTCATTACTGCAACGTAAGTACCTATACTTTCATCCCTACCTTGAGTTCTATAATTTATCTCCTCGAGTAACCTATCATCATAATCTGCAGGTAAATACTCCTCCTTCAACTGCTCTATTTACCCCTCTCGCTTCACTAAGCTCCATTACTCTTTCTAAGAAACAGTCTAAGGATTGGTCGTCTTCTCCTGAAAATTGTATTCCCCATTTATATATATGTATTCTGCATCTTGATACCGATAGGATTGTTGTAGAAGATTCATTCGTGGATTGATTGGTATTAATTGTAGGAGTTTCATTTACGATGGTGGTTGTCTCCATTTCATCGCACTCGTCACTTTCCGATTCATCATCTTCTGCTTTGTGCTGCAGAGATCCCAACGCTAAAACAAGTTCTCGTTTTACACTATTCCTTTCTCTTGACTGCGAATCATCACTAGTTTCCACTCTCCCTAACCTGACAAAAGCCCAATCTAATTTAGTCATAATTTTCTTATAATCATTTGAACCAGCCTCACCCTTAAAGTGTTCAATCAAACTCTTGATTTCCTCTCGTTTTTTATTCAGCGCGTACACAGGGCCGTCTTTGACCTATTGGGGGCCCAGGGCACTTTCAATCGATGGGGCCCCAAGAAGATTAAAAAATTATTCATTGATGATATTAAATTTATATAGCAAGGAACTATTTCAATAACGAATCACAATAAATAAAAGGAGTGAATAAGGAAAATTAAGGATTTGATTAATTATTATATTTATTTGTTTACATAATTATTTTGAATGCATATATGAAAATCTAGTATTACTGAAGTGGTACTTTTCTAAATTTTAACTGTGCAAAATGGTCAATGACTTCATCGAAGTTGATGTCTTTTAAAAGCTCGCACTCTATGGACATTAATGACAAACTATTCAATCTTTCTTGACGCATAGTACTCCTTACTTCATTTTTAATTCTTTTTAATTTTGAAAAAGAGCGTTCCCCGCTGCAGTTCGTAACCATCAAACTTAAAAATATTCGCAATGCAATTTCGATGTTTGGAAACATATCCTCAATTTTGTGTTTCTTTAATAAATTATATAATTCTGAATGACTATTTGTTTTTGTTGATTCATCAGATTCGACAACTTTTAAATACTCAGAAAAATGCAGGCATTCACCCTCCAATTCTTTTTCGCTAACGTCTTCATGGTAAAATTCAGCAAATTCTTTGCATTTTTGTGTCAATTCTTCCGAACTCAAATTTTTTAAACACGTCAAAAATCCAAACTTGTGGTTTATAATTTCGTATGATTTCATTCGCTGGTTTAATTGCACGCTTAGAATGTCAATTATTGGAAGAAAAGTTTCTATTTTAAATTTTTCGCTCCCGTTTACCTGAACTGATGGAGCAGAGCCATCAAAAAATGTCTGGCGTGAACTTCTACTTCTTATGCTTTGAGTTTTGTCTTTGTAATCAGATTCAGGATTTTTTTCTTTGGCAGATGATTCGAAACTTTCAAATTTATCTCGGAGACTAGTAATAAAATTATTTAAAGATATAAATAAATTATTTACAACGTCCATAGTCATTAATTCTTTTTGCAGACTTTTACTAGTAGTGTTGATTCTATCTAATATAGTGCTCCAAATTTCTGTGAGTACAGTGAATTCTAAATTTTCCATTTTTTTAAATAGGCTTAGAGCTTCGTGCCTAGTCTCTCGAGGCTGATCAATGTCTTCTGAAATAAATGTCAATGCCTCTATAATTTGTTGCCGACCTTCTTGTAAAGCGCATACTGCATCAGCTCGTGCAGACCATCTAGTTTGTGAAAGGCTTTTAATAACTTTTTTTGAGCCCAAATAATCGGTTAATTTACTCCATCTGTACGTAGAGCTAGAAAAAAAATTATATAATTTTTGCACTGTTTCGAAGTAGCTATTTGCCTCTGTTACGTTGGTTGCAGCATGAACACCAACCAAGTTCAATGTATGTCCTGCACATGGCACAAAAGTAGCAAATTTACATTTTTCTTTTATTTTTGCTTGCAGGCCAGCATACTTTCCTGCCATATTTGAAGCATTATCGTAGCTTTGCCCTCTGCAATCTTTTATTGAAATATTTCGTTTTTGTAAAAAATCAATAATGGTGTCCGCCAAATATTCTGATCTATGCTGCGCGATCGGTATAAATTCTAAGAACCTTTCAACTGGATCGAATTATCGAATTATCGAATTATAAAAGTCAATTGATCGACATGCGATAGATCGGGCGTGCTGTCAACGCTTATCGAAAAATATTTAGCAGTATTAATTTCCTCGATAATTTTTTTTAAAACCTGTTTTCCCATCGCATCTATGAATTCATTGCAAATATTCGCCGATAAATATGAAACTTTACCTTTTCCAGGGTTTCCGAATTTAATTAGATGATCTTCAAGCAATGGATCAAATTTACTTAATAATTCTATACATCCTAAATAATTTCCATTGTTTGGAGATCCTATTATTTCATTAATTGGATGACTGCAACGATCCGTTTGAGTATATTTTTCCAGTAATTTACCTGTTGTTGGTGTTGAGAAAGCAAGTCCATATCTACTCTACCGCTCACTTTACTGCGGGAAAAATACGTTATAATGGATTGTCTGTGAGCAGCGCTATTTTCATGTTTTGTGATAATGTCATTTATATGCTTCCAGTCATTGCATCCACTTGGAGAGCTTAGATTTGTATTTGAAGGGCAAAATAAACTGCAAGAAAAACAAAATAAAGATTTTTTTGAGGGTGAATATAATAACCATATTCTCTCAACGCTTTCATTCTTTTTCAATTTTCGAGAAAATACTGATTTATTGAGGCATCTTAGAACTGTTTTTCCATTTACTTCGCTGTAAGTTCTAGATGCCTCAGAGAAGTCAAAATCTTTGTTTTGAAAATATTTTGGCCCTTTATGAATGCACATTTCGCGTTTTTCTTCAGTAAATCCTTCATGAAAAAAATCAGCTACATCGTGTGAAATGATTTCTGGGATCAATGTGGAAAGCTGCTGTTCTTTAACCATGTCAGTAGTTGGTGATATTGCCAAAGTTTCTGCATTCTCAATATCTTCTTCTGGAATAATCGAGACTATGGTTGAATGCGAATGATAAGATTCTGAAGTTTTCACGATTTGTTGCTGACACGACTCATCAGATGACAATTTGCTACTCGTAGAAGCTTCCTGCGTGAAAAAGGATGTAACTTTTGGCAACTTCTCAATAACTTCTTTTTGCAGTGCAGCTTTTTTCCTTTTCTGCGAGCCACTAGGATATGACCGTTTTCACATATTGTACTATAAATTATTTTAGTGGGTCGCGTCCTTAGAATTGCATTCAATCTATGAAGTAATAAACATATATTTATGACTTTAATGTGTCACCATATGGGATGTGTTTAAAATAAGGAAATAATGAGCGTACTCATATACAGATATACTATTAAAGAGAAAAAAATTTGAGCTAAGAAATTTCTAAAGCACCACTTTTTGCTCACATCAACTACAATGATTTCTTGAATATATGAAAACATTTCAAATAAAATTCGTAGACATTTAAAAATTGAAGTTATCTAGAAAACGTGTTTGTAAGCATTTGATCGATCAATTTGCTGTAAACTTATTTTTCACGTACATTTTTTAAAACATATAATAGTATACTTCAATACTTATGCGATACAGTGATTTTCTCAAGTGTGATGGTTTACACTTGAGCAAAGTGAGAGCAAAAAGGTCACCTGAAGAGAAAATCACTGTCTCACACTTGTTTCGAACCATATTTTTTAATAGAAATTATAAGAAGTTCGATTTTTACATATGTAATATCAAAAATATATATTTATATTACATTAATAAAGATTTAGCTATGGATATTCTAAACAATTTAAACAATTGTATCAATACATGGACTTTTTGATAAAATCTTGCGGTTTGTTTAAAGAAGCTTGTAGCTTGGAAGTATAAAGCTCAATTTATTATAATATAAGATTTTTTATACTATGGAAAATCATTAAAATAAAGAGTATAAAAGTTAAAAAAAACTTAAAATAAACTCTCGCCACTAAAAGGTTATAGCTTGCTTTGCACGTTTAAATTATAATATACGTGTGGACAGTGGAATCACTGATAAATTATTTTCATAGTATTTTCATGTCTCAATAAGTCATGAAATATTAATTAATCAATTGTTTAAATAATTGGATTTGCTATTCGATTACGAATATTAGATATTTTTAATGGCAAATATCGAAAAATTATTTCTCAAAAATTTAATAAAATACAACGAAATTTGAATTTTCAGGAAATTTTTTGATACTTACTACATTACTCGATTTACATTATTGAAAATGTGTTATATCGCTTAGTTAACTACGAGTTCTGAGCTTTTTTGAAGTAGCATCCTACATTTTTGCAATTTTTTTTGCGAATTTTTTTCTCTTTAATAGTAATTTTAGAAAAACTGAATTTTTTTAACTCGCAAATAAGTAATTATTATAAAAAATGAAATTTATAAATTTACCTAATGACTTGATATGCAGCTTAGAGTAACCAATACTTTATATAAAACAAATGTTCAATTCACTTAGTTTGTAAATATTAAATCACTGGTCAAATCAACATTCAACAGTATACAACTGATGCACAATTACATACGAGCAAATACGTATCACACTGAATAGTCGAAATCCTTATTCACGCTATAAAATAATTTAATTCATACACTTCGATAATAACTCAATTTTAGAACTTAAGGAAAAAGATTGAGCTAACAGGATAGTCACTACTAGAATGAGTTGAGATGCAATGTTCCTTGGCTTATTACCTATCCCGCGGAGCTCTTAGTATAATGCACGAAAAAATATTGATGGGCTCATCGGCACCACACATGACACATGGCTGTTCAGTATCCAATCTGTACAGTATGTATATTGTATAGTGTACACCTGTATTCCTATTGTTTAAAAGTGTTCAGTTTCCTCGCGACCTCACTGTATATCTATAATATGTGAAGGATTTTCTTGCACGCATAACGAGGAAGTTTTTTTTACCCGCTAACTTTGAGAACCGGTTTTCTTCACCACGTAATTTTTATAACATTTTCTTCGCAGATATCGGCGAATTATATACTCCATACATATTATACTTTTGCTTATTATAAGATATGTATCATTTTCATATGTACAAAGTACACACTGCAATACACTGCATAACAGGTAACGCTGTGGCCAGTTTAATTTACTTATACTTATTATTGTACACCTATACCTAAATATATATTTATTATTCATATACATAATATCTCTATTATTTAATTAATTATCTTGTGAGTTTTCACCAAGTATACTTAATGAATACAAAAAAAGTACGAAATGGTACTATGAGTGTACTATGCACGACTAACCGTACTGCGGTGCAGCAGTTTACTTTTCGGAAAATATATTTTATATTATTATTTTTTAATGATCGATTAGGGGGCCCCTCTGATTAGGGGGCCCCCGGCATTTGCCCGAAGTGCCCAATGGTAAAGAGGGGCCTGCGCGTACACATCCTCTTCAAACTTAAAAGGATAAGGATCGTACAGTAATGATTGACCTAGCTTTTCGGCTTTTAGCGGAGATCGAAGGCTTGATCTCATTTCGTCAACTTTGCCCGATGGGATATTTCTAATAGCGAGCTCATAGACAAGCTCATCTTGATTTAGTCGATTTATGTCCATCTTATCGAAATATAAAATTAAACTGTGACAAGAAAGTAGATCTAACAATATAAACCAGGCAATATGGCACACAAAGATTCGAAGCAATGGGGAGCAACAAAAAAGAAACAAAATATATATATTTATTAAGTTAACAATAAATTAGGATATTTTACTTCCACAAATCTTGACTGCGGAGAGGATTCCGAAATGTTTTGCTTTATAACACTTTCCAGTAAAATGTATTTCATTTATTTACTCTCAATTTTTTTTAGTACCCATTTTATATAAACACCAACTTGACAGCAAGATAAGTTGTAAGATGCTAGGATGCTTCTGTTAAGAATCCAACAAAATAAATACGAAATACGTAGGTAATGTATCTACTGCTCAAAATTAAGACTAATTGCTTCCGTGCGAAATTAATTTGTATCAGCATTCGTTACTGAGAGACCTTTAAAGAATTGTCTTAATTTCCACTTTAATTCACTTCTCTTGTGGTTGCTCGTCATAACAGTGACACTATCAATCGTCCACTTTATATTGCTCGTTTATCTTGTGGACAAGAATATTAATATGAACTAAAAATCCCATTAATGCTATCTTGCGGATGAGTAAAACCTCTTTCAATTGTATTCTTGTTTCAAGCAAGAAAACACAATAAAATTGACTAATAATTGATTATATTACCACTGGAATCAATATGCTATTCACTTAACAAATCTTTCTTAAAAGCATTCAACCAAAATGTATGTGTTTATATAAAAAAAATTATTTTGGAGAAATCTTTAATCATGTACATACATTTGATCGTTACCATAAGTTGATCTGCTAATACCTTCTTTATCTCCTAGATCTAATTAACTGAATTACTGAATGCTTGTACTGGATATAAATCTTCCCACCATAAATCCAAGGTGACACTAATCTGAGGTAGCACTTATTTAAATTAAAGCGACTTAAATAACGCACTTTTGCATATACTGATCCTTCAGAAAAATTTAGAGTACATATTCGCTTATATTTGATCTTGATCAAAGATACCAAGAACCAAGTTTTCTCTAGATTCGAAGTTTTCTATTTACTTTGCATCACTTTACTAATATTAACTTTAATATTTTATTTCCAAAATTCACTTAAATTTTAATAGAGGAAGATGAGGTATAACACACGAACACGCCTGGGAGGTCACTAACTACTTTAAAAACAAAATTTTGCAAAACTGGGTTTCGACTAAGAAACATCTGGTGTTGTGTTTTCAAAATAATGACGAAATATTATCACCGTTTCCATGATATGAGCTGTTGTAAACCAAAATTATTGTAAATACCCATGAGATTAGCGGCTAGCAATAACATTTTGTTTTTGACTTTCAGCTATTTTCGGTATCCGCCAACTAAAGTAACCTTGAACTTGCGTTAACTCGTTCAATTTTGATGATTGATTATGGACTTATGATTTATGTAATCCAACACAAATTTTCTTCGATTTTCTTTTCAGGGATAATTTCACGACTTTTGTTTCTGTTTTCCACAGGCACTTTTCCCTAGCAAACTTTTCAGAACCGTACACACTTTTTAATGAGTTTTAGACACCTTTGAAACTGAATTTTTGAATTTTTCACCTGACGAGCCCACGTTTTGGGCGCCAGAAAATGTTGCTACCTCACGCCTCAGGTGAGGGCTTGCTAGCTCAGTAGATGGGCGTGGGTTTTATCTTAAGAAAATAAAAAAAAATTTAGGGCGCCACGTGATCTTTTGCGAATGCAGGTTAGACCACGAAACCTATCAAAGTATATATACTCAATATCCACTTAACAAACTTTATTATATAGATTCTCAATGAATAAATTATACACCAGTGAAATAAGAAAAAGGAAAGTTAAACAAATCAATCCAACACCCTACTCGATAAACTCTCTAATCATTGAAATAAAAAATTTTATATGGTTGCAAACCTCCCAGCCGCATATTAAAATTATAAACAGAAATTCAAAATATTTTTACTTAGCTTTCTTTACATTCCTAATAAGTCCTTTTCCTCCACGTGTTACTTTTACCAGCCATATCATTTAAGTAATCCGTCCGGATCCAAACTTCCTTATATTAATTACATGCACTTCGTGTTTTACTTCTCCTGTAGCTTTTTCCAGAATTTAGCCTTTTTTTTGACTTGCTGCAGAAAACTTTTTAAATATTTTCCTGGTCCACTTTTAACAACACACTGCCAAGACGACCCAGAAGAGAAGAGAAATAAAATAGTTTTTAAAAAAAAAGTTGAACCGACTTCACAAAAAGCGCTAAAAAGCATAAAATAATTTTTAATTTTATATCTATTACGACATTTTGAAGTCGGTGCAAATCAAACACACCAAACAACTACAACAAAAGTATTTAATCGTCATTCCTTTTGATCCCGTGAGCTAAAACATTCAGGTAGAATTACGTAAATTTTCAATTGTGGTTCTGTAGTTGTTTTATTTGTTAAATTTGCACCGACTTCAAAATGTCGTAATAGATATAAAATTAAAAATTATTTTATGCTTTTTAGCGCTTTTTGTGAAGTCGGTTCAACTTTTCTTTTAAAAACTATTTTATTTTTCACTTTTTTGTGTCTTCGACTCTATACAATGAAAAGAACCATCCAAATCGGTGCACGCGTTAAAAGTTAGTTATAACCCCCTACCCCACCCCCATTCCACTAAACTTTTTTTCTCATGGTATCAATCAAGGAACATACTCTACTGAACAGAAAAAGAATCATCGAAATCGGTCCACGTATTACGAAGTTACTACCCCTCCCCCTCCCCCACCACCACCATAGGACCAAATTATTCTCCTATTAGCAATGGGGGATCACAATATACAACAGCAAAAGAACCATCCAAATCGGTCCGCGCGTTACAAAGTTAGGTTCCACCCCCCTTCTCCCACCCCAACCACACCAACAATTTTTTTTTCTCGTGGTATCAACCAGCGAGCATACTCTACCCAAAAGAAAAAGAAATATCCAAATCGGTCCACGCGTTACGAAGTTAGACTACTCCTCCCCACTCCCAACCCCCCACCATGGACCAAATTATTCTTCTATTAGCAATGGGTGATCACACTCTATACAACAGCAAAAGAACCATCCAAATCGGTCCACGTGGTAAAAAGTTAGGTTCCACCCTCCCCCCCTCCACACCCCAGCAACATTTGTTTTCTCGTAGTATCAACCAAGCATCATATTCTACCCAATAGAAAAAGAATTATCCAAATCGGTCCACGCGTTACGAAGTAAGGCAACCCCTCCCCCCCACCCACACCTTCCACCATAGGACCAAATTATTCTTTTATTAGCAATGGGGGATCATACTCTATACAACAGAAAAAGAACCATCGAAATCGGACCACGCGTAACAAAGTTAGGTTCCACCCCCACCCCCCACCCCCATCCCTCCAAAAATTTTTTCTCCTGGTATCAACCACGGAACATACTCTACCCAACAGAAAAAGAATTATCCAAATCGGTCCACTCGTTACAAAGTTAGGCTATTCCTCCCCCCTCCCCCCAACCTAGACCAAATTTTTTTCTCCTATTAGCAATGGGGGATCATACTCTGTACAACAAAAAAAGAACCATCCAAATCGGACCATGCGTTACAAAGTTAGGTTTCACCCCCACCCTACCAAAAATTTTTTTGACATGGTACCAATCGGTGAACATACTCTACCTAACAAAAAAGAATCATCAAAATCGGTCGACGCGTTACGAAGTTATGCCCGGTCAGACATAAAAAAAAAAAAACATTTAAAAAAAAATAATTAAAAAAATACGCGTCGAACTTAGAACCTCTGTGTTTTTAGGAAGTCGGTTAAAAAGGGAGCGCGGTCACCTTGTCGGCCCCGGCTTTTATATTCTATCATCTCCATTTTCGGCCATGTACTTCCGCTGTGGCTGCGTCAGTTCTATTTCGACAATATTCACATTTACTTTGCCTTACAAATGTCTTCAGTTCGTTCAATGATTTTACAAGTATTTCGCATGTTTTCACAATTGTTTTGACTTTTAAGGTGATTTATTGTCTATAACACTTATTGTGACGAATTGTTCAGATAATTAATCTATCTATATTTCACAATTTCAGAACTTTTACAGCGAACTCCTCGGATAATTAATATACTTTTCAATATTTTTCTTGTCCAGTATTTTCACATTAATAATGCATTATGTATCTAGTTCACTTGTTTTATTATTTGAGAAAGCCTGGATTTCAGTTTTTAATATATTCCGTGTATAATTAAACTTCATGTGTGGAAAAAGGAGCTTTCAGGATATTCGCACGACGTAGTTAATTATTTGATTGCAGCTGGGTGGCTTATGTTCAACAAAAGATGCTAACTTGACATTATGGAATTCAACTTATAGTATCGATACATAATTGCAATTTACATGTTCCATTTTCTACAAGATAAAGAAGCTATTAAGCTACAATTCAAAATTCAAGTAATATATATCATAACGTAATACAAGTTTCCAACCTAAGTAATTTATATGGTAAGCTGATTACAAATATCTGTTATTGACGCTTGTATAATGATAATATAAGAAAATACGACAAGCCAAAGTGAAGTTAATTATGAATACCTAAAAATGACGATTATATAATAATAGAAAAACGGTAAACTAAGATGCTGCTTATGAATATCTAAAAATGACGATTATATAATAATAGAAAATACGATAGACCAAAATCACCTAAACAAGTTAATATACTATTTTTTTACATAGTTCAATAAGTAATCGATAAAGCATAAATCTATATCCTCCAGATGTGTTCTCCAGTGTAGGTATAGTAGAATAATTTTGAGTGGTTAAAAATAATAACATCATTACTGAATGGTACAGAGCAGCGGCGATTTTCCAAGTAGCGAAATGGTATCGGAAATGAATCCTGATAGAGTGGAACATTTTCAAACAACTCCAAGCGAAGAAGAGATAGACTTCATAGACTTCAATCCATGATATTCAAGTGTAGCTGTAGAGCTTGATTATACTAGTAGTTCTAGATCCTAATAGGTAGCGCTGAGGCAATATTTGACGTAAGACTTGTTGGGATAGTCGCTAATACTCCAACAAAGAAAAATCCAAAATAGGTTCGCTTGTCAACAACGTTCGTCCTGAGCAGACCCTTCGAACATCTCCTTCAGTAGATCAACGAGGGTTATCTGAAAAAGACCAAAGCCTGCAGAATCGCTTGTTCGGAAACGACAAACACTAAATGGAGAAAAACCATCACCATACGATTTTGGGGACGTAACACAGCGACCACGAAAAAATCAAAGAAGTCGCAGCACAGAATCAAGTTCGAAGGCAGCAAAAAAAAAGAAATCAGAGAAAAAAGAATTTTAAAAAGGACAAAAAAAATCAGAGCTATGATAAATCAACAAAAATTATGTATACGAACAAAATTCAAAAACAATCTTACTGCAAAAATAACCTAAACAAAACTGTATAAAAACTTAATCAAGCCAAAATCAGAATTCAAAGAAAAATGAATTTAAAAAAATTAAAATTCAAAAAAAGACGTCAACTTATCCGAAATCAAAAAAACCGAAAATATTTTTGAAAGAAATCCAAAAAAAA
This sequence comes from Leptarthrus brevirostris, assembly GCA_964036015.1. NCBI lineage: Eukaryota > Metazoa > Arthropoda > Insecta > Diptera > Asilidae > Leptarthrus > Leptarthrus brevirostris. The sequence continues at coordinate 49,915,866 of OZ038374.1, forward strand.
TCAACCAAAACAATTCCAGGTATCCCCCAATGTAGCTTCTTCTCCTATCTTGCTAGGATGGGAAGGGATAGGAAAAGGTAGAAGGAAGGAGGTAGACAAACACAAAAAGAAAAAAAGAAAAAAAATGAACTTAAAAAATACAGAAAATATAAGGAAAAGAACTAAAAGTATTCACCAAAAGAAAAATTTTGAAAACAGGAAAAAAAATCAAAAATTTTAGGAATGTGAGAACCTTGAGGAGGTTCCCAATACCCACAACATCTGTCCTGCCTGTGGAGCTAGGAGTTATCCTGAACTTAGGCAAACTAACCAGGCACTTCCACTAGCCATACCAGGACAGCATCGAGGCTGTTCAAGCGTAGTCGACCAGGTGAAGAGTCACGATGGTTACTGCCTAAGTCGGGTGTTTGTACGACTCACCAGCTCCCTGCGACATGAGACACGACTGATCGCAGAGATTAGGCATGTGAGGAGCAACATCGGCACTAATCCTGAACATCAGTCATCCCATGTCGAGGACAGAGCAGAGTTGGCTAAACATGTGTCCCTATTGCTAAAAGGTGATATGCCTATGGACACTATTAGACATGTCAGGACAGAGGCACTAGATCTCGAAGGTGCTTTACAAAGAAATAAAAAAGTCGAGATGACTGCCGTTTAGGCCAAGCATCGCCTAAGTCCGAGAAGGACTAGCAGATCAGCCTAAGCTGACAAGCCATCTCTTCAGAGGCGCAAAGCTTCCAGAAGATGCTGGAGTGTCTTCCCGTGGGAAGACATGCTTCGCGTTGGGCGCCATGTTGTAATGTATGTGTGTGCGGATGAGCAACGTGAAATTGCCGCAAGATGTTCAAGTGGCACGCGCTAGCTGGCAGCACGTTCTAGCTCGTCGGTATGGGGTGTGAGTCCTTGATTGATTTTTATGATTGCGTGTGTGTTTATTGTTTGATATTTTGGTTTGTTTATGCCGTGCGCTTTGCGGCTTGATTTTTTTTTTTTTTTTTTTAAGCCCTGTTTAGCTTTGTTTACGCATTTTATATTTATTTTGTTTGTTTATTTATTTATCTATTTAATTTCTTTCAAAGTTTTTAATACTTCTTTTGCCTGTGAGCGCTTGTTTTTAACCGACTTCCCAAAAACAAAGAGGTTCTAAGTTCGACGCGTATTTTTGTTTTTTTTTTTTTTTTTTATGTCTGACCGGGCATAACTTCGTAACGCGCCGACCGATTTTGATAATTCCTTTTTTGTTGGGTAGAGTATGTTCACCGATTGGTACCATGTCAAAAAAATTTTTGGTAGGGTGGGGGTGAAACCTAACTTTGTAACGCATGGTCCGATTTGGATGGTTCTTTTTTTGTTGTACAGAGTATGATCCCCCATTGCTAATAGGAGAAAACAATTTGACCTAGGGTGGGGGGAGGGGGGAGGGATAGGCTAACTTTGTAACGCGTGGACCGATTTGGATAATTCTTTTTCTGTTGGGTAGAGTATGTTCCGTGGTTGATACCAGGAGAAAAAAAATTTGTAGGAATGTGGGTGGGGGGGTGGGGGTGGAACCTAACTTTGTAACGCGTGGTCCGATTTCGATGGTTCTTTTTCTGTTGTATAGAGTATGATCCCCGAATGCTAATAGGAGAATAATGTGGTCCTATGGTGAAAGGTGTGGGTGGGGGGAGGGGTAGTCTAACTTCGTAACGCGTGGACCGATTTGGATAATTCTTTTTCTATTGGGTAGAATATGATGCTTGGTTGATACTACGAGAAAACAGATGTTGCTGGGGTGGGGGGGGGAGGGTGGAACCTAACTTTGTAACACGTGGACCGATTTGGATGGTTCCTTTGCTGTTGTATAGAGTGTGATCACCCATTGCTAATAGAAGAATAATTTGGCCCATGGTAGGGGGTTGGGCGAGGGGAGGAGTAGTCTAACATCGTAACGCGTGGACCGTGGACCGTGGTTGGGGTGGGAGAAGGGGGTTGGAACCTATCTTTGTAACGCGTGGTCCGATTTGGATGGTTCCTTTGCTGTTGTATAGAGTGTGATCGCCCATTGCTATTAGGAGAATAATTTGGTCCTATGGTGGTGATGCGGGAGGGGGAGGGGTAGTAACTTCGTAATTCGTGGACCGATTTCGGTGATTCCTTTTCTGTTCGGTAGAGTATGATCCTTGATTAATACCATGAGAAAAAAAGTTTAGTGGAATGGTGGTGGGGTAGGGGGTTATAACTAACTTTTAACTCGTGGACCGATTTGGATGGTTCTTTCTTCATTGTATAGAGTCGAAGACACTAAAAAGTGAAAAATAAAATAGTTTTTAAAAAAAAAGTTGAACCGACTTCACAAAAAGCGCTAAAAAGGATAAAATAATTTTTAATTTTATATCTATTACGACATTTTGAAGTCGGTGCAAATTAAACAAATAAAACAACTACAGCACCACAATTGAAAATAATACATAATACTAACTGAACGTTTATGTACGGGATCATAAGAAATGACGATTAAATATTTTTGTTGTAGTTGTTTGGTTTGTTTAATTTGCACCGACTTCAAAATGTCGTAATAGATATAAAATTAAAAATTATTTTATCCTTTTTAGCGCTTTTTGTGAAGTCGGTTCAACTTTTTTTTTTTAAAAACTATTTTTTATTTTTATTTTTGTTTCTTTTTGATTTGGGATGTCTATTTGCTCGGCTTGTAAGTTTCCTATTTCCCGTGATGGGATCAATTGTGATGGGGTGTGTGGCCACCTGTGTCACGCCGCTTGCTTAAAGGGTAGAACCAGATCTTCATCCTCCTACACTGTGCCGGGAATGCCTCGATATAAAACCTTGCCACGTGTTGAGATTAGTGAAGGGTATTACCGAGGCCCTCTCCGGTGATATGACTCTGATTGCTGATAAGGTCATGTCTTTTTCTTCCCGTTTGTGTGAAAGTCAACTCTTGTCTGATGACTTAAACATTCTTAGCACTAAGATAGATATTGTCGGCATGCTTCAGGCTGATTCTTCTGCCTTGCTGGAGAGGTCTTATGAGCTATCCTCAAAGGTTGCGTCCGTATCTGATTCGCTCGTGGATATCCAGGCTTCGGTAGTGAGCCTTGACCCTGGCCTGGTGTCCTCGTTGGGCCCTTCGCCGATCTTACCAGTCGTGGATGACATTCGCCGAGTTGTCAAACAGGTGAAGCTCGACCTTTCCTCATGGTCGTCCGCGGTTTTAGCCAATGGTGACCTTATTGGTTCGGTTGCCGCAGATGTCAGGGCTCTCTCTGCTCATGTTAATGTTCCTTCAGCTGTCTCTGTCTCTCTTGCTTCCCCTGTTGCTCCTGTTTTCCCGGTTTCCTCTGCATTTTCTGATGCCTCTGCTGCGTTTCCGGCTGTTTTGGATCCTCCTGCTCCCTCTGTCGCCCCTGCTTCCTCTGTCGCCCCTGCTTCCTCTGTCGCCCCTGCTTCCCCTGCTTCCCCTGTTGCCCCTTCTTCCCCAGTTGCACCTTCTCCCCTTGTCGACCCTGCTTTAAATTCGGTTCGACTTGAACAACCATCCGGCGATGGCTCGACTGGCCCTCATGATGTTCGCGACATTGCATCAAAACGTTCTCGCAATGCCCGTCGGCGTGGCCGCCGTACGTGTGCTCCTGTTACCCCGCCTTGTTCGCTTATTACTGTGTCTAGAAATGAGGGTTTTAATCTGAGGATTGCGCAACCACCTAAGTCTTTCTTTGTTTCTCGACTTGATCCGTCGACCTCTGTTGATGACGTTATTGGCTATGTGAGGGAGAGGAGTGGTGTTGGTGACTCTGCACTCCTCCGTTGTCAACTTCTTGGATCTCGTCATTCTCAAGGACTCATGTCGTCTTTTAAGTTGACATCGTCCCCTGAACTTTTTGTGATAATGTCTGCCCCCGATTTCTGGCCCGAGAATATCATTGCACACGAGTTTGTGCCCCGTCGTAGGGTCGAAGCACTCAGATATCCCTGCCTTTTCCGACACGCTCACAATCGAGCTTTTAGCTCTTAAGATAGATTTAGGGAAGATGCACATATACCTGTTATGTTGCTATATTCCTCCAAACTTGACAAACCATGCTGATGCAGATGGTCGTAGTCTCTACGAGATGTTAATTCTTAGCCTAGATTTTATTAATAATATGACAAACCCAGAAGACGAAATAATTCTTCTCGGTGACTTTAACTTACCCAGCGTTCAATGGGTATTCAACGCTGATGACGATGACTACCTTCCTTCAAATTGTCTTACTGCTAAAGACTCCCATTTTCTTGACGCCATCTCCTCCTGTGGTTTACACCAAATGAGTGATGTAAAGAACTCTATGGGAAGGCAGTTAGATCTTATCTTTTCTTCCGATTCAAGTAACACTATAGTCGAATTAACTTCTCGTAACTTATCCGCTATTGACAGTTTACACCCGCCCATTTCCATCTCTGTCTGCTACGATGGTTCTAATATTGTTGACCCCAACGTAGATCAGTACGTTCTTGATTTTAAAAGGGCGGATTCCTCTGATCTTTCAAATAGGATCCTCTCAATCGATTTCACATCCCTTTTTTGTGATAGCGATGTAGACGCTTGTGTTTCCCTGTTTTATGATAGGATATATGATCTGTTTAATTCATGTGTACCACTCAAGCGGTCCAGATCATCATGTCATTCTCCCCCGTGGTATACTAGGGAACTGCGGAGTCTTAAGAATAAAAAAAATAGGCTATGGAAAACCTACTTGCGTTGTAGAAGCACGTTAGCTTATTCTGAATTTGTTTATTGTCACGACTGCTTTTTGGCGTTATCTTCATCCTTATACAGTGAATACCTTGATAATATTCGCAGTAACTTGCATAATGATCCCCGTGCCTTTTTTAAATTTGTTAACCTGAAGAAAAAAACTGATAATTATCCATCTACAATGTGGTATAATGGATCCTCCAGTTGTAGCGCGCCCGATATAGCCGATAACTTTGCATTGTTTTTTGAGGGCGCCTTTTCATCAGGCAACTTTGTGCCTTCTCTGGAAGTGTTTGGTCATATCCAAAATTGTCCTGCTACCTCCATTGCCTTGCCCATTATATCTCGGGATATTATCATGAATGGTATCAAGGAGCTTAAACTGGACTTTTCTTCTGGTCCTGATGGTGTTCCACCAGCATTCTTGAGATCCTGTTCTGAAGCCTTACTCACTCCATTGGAACTCATCTTCAACAAATCTCTTCAGGCTGGCAGATTTCCTACGTTATGGAAGAGCTCCTTTATAATTCCTGTTTATAAAAAAGGGCAAAAAAACTTCATAACAAATTATAGGCCAATCGCGAAGCTTTCCTGCATACCCAAGTTATTTGAGTCTGTTATTCATTCACAGCTTGTTGGGCAGTGTAAAAGGTTAATCTCATCTAATCAACATGGCTTTCTGCCCGGTCGATCGACGACAACCAACCTGCTTGAATTTACATCCCACATTATCTCTGCCTTCCAACAGGGTATCCAGACCGACTGTGTTTACACTGATTTTAGCAAGGCATTTGATAAGCTCCCTCACTCTGTGATTTTGCTTAAGCTTGAAAGGTTGGGTTTTCCACCTTTACTGCTCGATTGGATCTGCTCTTACTTAAAAAATAGGACTTACCGAGTCTCTTTCCGTAATACTTTATCTAGAGTCGTTAGGGCTTCATCTGGTGTGCCGCAGGGTAGCCATCTGGGACCGTTGCTGTTTATTCTTGCCATTGACGACATTGTCCCTCTGATTAAGCACTCCAAACTTCTAATCTACGCAGACGATATGAAGATTTTCTCATGCGTTAGAAACAGTTATGATTCTTCCTGCATTCAGGATGATTTGAATACCCTTCAGGGCTTGGTGTGCCTCAAATTGATAAATGTGAAATTATGTCTTTTTCTAGGAACATCAATCAACTCGTCTTTGATTATACATTTGCGGATACTACTATCCATCGGGTGGAGTCCGTTACTGACCTTGGTGTAAAGCTGGATAGAAAACTCGATTTCACTCTTCACATAAATCATATCGTATCTCGGAGTAATTCCGTCCTGGGTTTTGTTAAGCGGTGGTCTAGGGAGTTTTCTGATCGACAGACCCTAATTCACTTATTTTGTTCTTTAGTTAGACCAATTCTCGAGTACGCATCTCAGGTTTGGTCTCCTTGCTATGCTGTTCACTCTAAACGCATTGAGTCGGTGCAGCGGAACTTTGTTAGGTTCGCACTATGGGACCTCCCGTGGAATGATCCATTAAGGCTTCCTCCTTATGAGGATCGCCTCCGTTTGCTTAATATGCATTCGCTGGGTGAACGTCGTAGAATTGCTGACCTAGTATTTATTCACCAGCTTTTGAACTCGAATATAGATTCTCGTACTCTCGCAAGTTTGGTTACTTATAGGCATACCCCGTACAGCTTAAGGAGATTGCCTTTACTACATGTTACCCATTCTCGGTCTAACTATGGTATGCATGAGCCTATTAACCGCATGTGTAGAGCCGTGAATATGTGTCCTATTTTTGACCTGGCTCTTAGTAAGGATTTGCTTAAACGATCTTTGTTGTCTTTGCACCCCTCATTGTAGTGTTTGCGATTGTTGTGGATTTATTTTTTGTGTTTTAAAAGTAATATATTCGTTCACCTAATGCAAACACCTGTCGTATACGTACTAACACCTTATGACGAGATTATGCACAATATCCTCACTTTGGTACTACACTTAGCTGATCCAAAACAAAAAGGAAAATTTAGACTAACTTCAATGAAGCTCACAAGTCCGTGAAACGAAGCTTTCTTTCCAATCTACTACGTTAGTCTATACAAGGCAATGGAAAATTGTAGGATAAGCTTTGATTAAAAACCGAATTCGTTCTGAAACTTTCTATCCGTCACTTGTCATTGGAACATTAGATATTCCTCATGCCCGAGGTTACTGACTTTGCTAATTATTATTGGTAAAATATTCCTTCTTCCTTGTTTATTCTGTTAAATATTTATAATGTGACCACCCGAATGAAATTACTGCCAAAAAGTTCATTATAGGTGGTAAATATCGCCTGACAAAAAGAAATTATTGTAAACCTAGTACAAGATTTATTTATATTATCAAGCAGAAGTCATTGAACCTAGAGATCGTTCATCGATCAATCTTTTACTATATCAATTTTATTCTCGCCTGACGACAATGTAAATTATGTCTGAACATGTTTTCTTCTCTATTTACATCTATGTATATATATACCTAACACTTTAATAATTTTAAGAAATGTCATGGTTCTTTTTAAATATGCTTAGCTAATATCAAATAATGGTTACAAAAATAAATAGGAAGATTAGTCCGAGGACAGCCTTACCTTATGGGAGGGCGTATGAGTATATACATACGGGTTATATCCTGTGCCTGTTCTCAACGTTTTTCTTTTTGCAGGTACGTACTGCGCCTAGGCCTGCTTGAACTTAGTTTAGGGAATCCTTGGGTTTTCGGTTCAGGCACGGAGCTCTTCACAGAGTGGGCTACTTTTAATCCTTTGGGGCCCATTAGGCCTATAAGGGAGATATTTACGTGGACTCTCTCTGGCGGGACATTTGTGTCACTTGCCGTTTTTAGTTAGTAGGGCAGGTCATCTATCTTGTCGTTTGTTTTTTTCCTCTTTTCCTCCTTTCGTGTTTCCTTACAAACGGGAAGCAAATAGGCCTTCATCAAACAGGTATGGGGGAATTTCGCTAATTGCGGACGTGAACAAATATCCAGCAATTATTGCCTTTTTTTGTAAAGCCAATAACTCTTGTCAACCCGGAAGATTTCCAGCGCACCAATAGCAGAGAAGAATATAATTGAAGCTATTGAGTTATTTTGGCTGAAATGACGTTCACAAGGAAAAATTGTGCTAGTTGATGTTCCCCGCCAAATGGAGTAATTCAGAGTCAGCGCTGTCGTTCTGAATAACGAAAGCTTTGCTTTCCATTTGCTGAAAGGTTTTTAACTCCAGGAGTTGTCCGACGTCTTGCTTGCTGTCACGATTCGAAAATGGCTGTCACTTCTTTGAGGAAATGTCATTTTCATATCGTGGTAGAAAGCAGGGTCGCCAACCTCTGGGATAAAGAAGGCACCTTCACGTAGGAATGACGTTTTAGGTAAAGGCGCGTTCATGACATGTCTCAAATTACAAGATCTATACCTCAGAGGTTAATTGTGTTAAATCACCGAAGAGCAATTCTTTAGGGGAATTAACGAGCATTTGCAAATCAAATAAACGGAATACATTTCAAAACACTTAATACAAATAGGTGCTTCTGTTACAATAAGTATAGAATATTTGAAATGTGTCTCAGAGACCGATTACGTTATTGTAAGTAGTATATTACTGATAACTCATTTTATGGACAAATAAACCTATCACGATTAACCTTTGGTGTACCTAAACAGTTTAAAATCCGCTGAAAATTCTTTATGGGATGGAGAAAACCTACCATACTCATTAAGAACCTTTGAAGGGAATCCTATTTTTTACTAAATACGAGCTAATGAATGTTAAATAACTGTGAAATATCATAAATGTGTTCATTTCCACTTGTTGATTTATATATAAAATCAATACTGCCATAAATGGACAAAAAAATCGGAGCTTTCCTTTAAAAGTGCAAAGAAAAAAAACATATTTGGTATCGCGTCAGTGCTACAAATTTCTTATTTTTTTGAATTAAGATATTTGTTAGCAATGGTTTAGTTATTTTTTTGTTAATTTTTTTTTAAATTGGGTTTACTAAAAAAAAATAATTGTGTTCTCAACAACTCTAATGAAGAACGTCAGCGATACCACACGTAATATAGTATAATTATGACAAGAAAGGTAAAAGTATCTATTGTATAGGCGACAAATAAAAATTTCGTAACTAGAAAACTTTCTAAAGAATTTTTTGAAATAAATAAAGTATATATAAAAAAAGAGGAACGTAAAATTAAAACCGAGCTAAAGAAAGAGGATATTGATCCCGATTAATTATACAGTACATATGCATTTATTTTATTTTGAAATGAACTTTTCGTAAATCAAATTGAAATAAGATTTGCATACAAATGAAATAACTTGTAGACGGATTACCGAATATAATATTCAGTATTTGGCAAGCATATGTTTGTAATTAAATTTCTTAAATTTTCTTCATTGAATTAAGGGCTACCAATTTCGATTTCCTTTTTTGTTATTACATAGTATGCGTTGTTTTATTTGGTATCCACAGAGTCCTCATATTTTCATTTTTGCAGTGAATAATGAAGTGGTAGATATTAGCCTGGTTCCCTCCGACCCTCCTTCTCTCTATAACCTCTAGTTCCGGACAACTGTCCGGGATTAAACGGGACTGAGCCGAAATATATGGGCTAGGCTCTGTCAAAGATTGGGCTGGGATGTAGCCCTACAAGCCTCGGACCATCTGGAGGCTGAGGTTGCTTTTCGCCGGGGGCAAGATCACGTCTATGCCTTTTATCCTTTTTTTTTAATTTCCTATTAATATGTGCTTCCTTCAATTGAACCGTCTTCGGTCCAACAGGACTTTAAGAGTGCCCGCAATGATGTTCGGGTGAGTGTATCGAGGACTGCAAGGCAAGATCCCAGCGCTCCGGCGAGCTAAGCACGGCTAGCTAGGCGGGCCCCTCACCTCTTCGGTCGCTGACCAATGACGCTCACCCTGGTAATCCATGACCCTTCTCCCTATCCTTTTTGGTTGTGAGCCCAGACATAGTCGGGGTTCTCATAACCGTCACTCCAATTCATGCCCTCATGCGACCGCTTGATGCCAGCATGGGTGTATGAATTTCCCAACTACCTAACTACAACAAAAATGGCGCCCAACGCATGTGCCTAGTCCTGGGTAAGGACCTAGAGGAGAAGTAAAATTCCCTCTCTAGATATACGCACATCTCAGGAGACTTCACGCTTCCCTTAATTGCTTCGACAGGTTGTTCGGAACAATTTCTCAATGTAGGAGAGTTGATAGTTCATCTTCACGGCTTTCACGGCTGATATACTTTTATATACTTCTACTCCCCCTAGGCATAATCCTGAACGGATAGCCCTTTCCACCTTTCCATATTGACCTTCCTTAACGGACCTCTTAGTAGTAATACGCATGTTATGCTACCTGCTTGCCTTCACGGCTTAACTGACATTTTTTTATTTTCTTATTTCTGGCAATCCTAGTCGACTGATTCCTGAGGATACCAGTTGTTGTTTAGCAATTTCTGTATTTGCAATTATATTGATAATTCTTGTTTATTTTGATTTTTCTTTTTACTTTTACTTAGTTGCGACGAGCAATAAAGCTCTTTCGGTGTAATATACAAATTTCTTCTGGAAATATTATTTTACTCACGCTAGTATCAACCAAACAACAATTTAAAATTTTTTATTTGGTGATACTAGTTGGTTATATTTACAATTTGCAAAGTTTTTTTTCTTTAAATTTCGTAATACTCAGGCAATACTGGTATAGTAATTAATTGCGATTTACTTTCCCTCTTTTGTCCTTTTTGGCTGTGGCGTTAGTAGAACTATACGTTTAGAACTTCCTTTGTCAACGTTCCTGGGGAGCTGCTAAAACAATGGGCAGCCGCTCTAACATTCTGCACAAGCACTAACCCTGAAATCACTCCCCGTGAGCACATCTTTCACAGTAAGTTCAATGCGCAATGGCTAGAGCTGCAACCAAACTGCCCGGTGTGCAAACAAGTCTGCCCGCTGGCAGAAAGTAGGGTATACGATCCTAGTAGCGGAGTCGTGCCACGCACCATGACCGAAGGAATGGTGACTAGATCCAAAGCCAGACGGAATCCCACTACGTCTGTGGTCTCACCTACCCAGTCACTGAACCTAACGGTTTCCGCAGCACCATCTAGCTCACGAACGCAGGAGTCTAGCCCCGAACAACCCAGTCATCCCCCTTCTCCTAGCGTACAGGCTTTACTAGCGGGGTTCAGAGTAGAGCTCTCTAACCTAATAACGTGTCAGATTAGCCAGCAGCTTCAGGATTCGCAACTCCAGCAGCCTATTGCGAACACAGCACCAACCCATCAATTGCCGTACCACCAACCCGAGGCGCTAGCATCCGTTTATCGACCGGCAAATCTAAGGCCAGCTAGTCTCGGGGAAGCGAACGTCGCCAACCGGTCTTACGAACGGAGAAGATCTGCCAGCTCAATGAGAACTTGGAAGCTATTTCTATTCAGGGCGGAAGTGATGGCTCGCAAGACCCTAGCAGGCGATTATCACTTGATGGCCGAGAACCTTGCCGCACTGTTAAAGGATCAACCCTTGGAGTGGTATTGGCAATATCTGCATTACCACCCGGAGCCTAGATGGGACGAGCTAAGGCAGGCATTCATACGGGACTGGACGCCTCCGGTTCACGATTCAGACACGCTGAGACAAATGTTGGCACGTCGACAACAACCCGGCGAAACCTTCCAATTTTATTTACAGGACCTTCAATCGTTACGTCAGAGACTACGCTTAATCATGCCTGAAGCGGAGTTTGTTAAGATTGTGAGGGACAATCTACTGCCATCAACACATCTGCCAACGTGCTGCCTTTAGAATTGCTCAGTTACAAGCGTTAGTAATGCCGATTGAAGGAGTATTCCACCGAACCCAAACGATGAGACATAACACCAGTCTCTGGAGATTGGAAGAGGTAGATGCCGAAGCAATCACTCGATGGCAGCCAGATTTGAACCAACCTACACTGGACGATGACAATACTAATGACAACACCCCAATGGAAGATTGTTCGGCAGTTTCGAATGAGAACCCATACTGAAACTGTGGCCAAGTTGGACACTGGTACCGGCAATGAACACTCAACACAAGAGTGGCATTGCTACGGCTGTGGACGGCGTGACGTCTACACAAACGACTGCGAAAACTGCAGACGAAAAAAATTGCGCCGGGGCGGGAACAATACCACTAGTTCCCGTCGGAATCAGCCATCACCCAACTCGAACCGTCGAGCAATCGACCAGAAATAGCTGCACAGGACGTAAATACTTGGAAGCATCTACACAGACGTCGACAGAAAGCTTAGGCCCAGCGAACATCAGTTCTGAGCACGAACATCAAAGCAACGGAACCTAAAATGTTTCCACGGAAACCATACCATATTCGCTTACAGGAATATAAGGCTGCCCGAGCGCGTGTAGCACTCAGCTATAGCCCACCTCCAGTTCGCAAGCCCAAACGCTCGACAAAAAGACTTCGCGAATTCTGGCGACGAGTCATATCAGATAGACGCCGACTCGTGTCTGGTATTACGTCTATACCGCGAGATATTCGACCGTATGCCCGAGTCAAATTACTAGGGCAGGAGGTCAACGGGCTGCTAGATAGTGGAGCGAGCATGAGTTGCCTGGGAGGTCAAGCAGCTCGGAAGCTTCTGCAAGAAGGCCAGGTGACTATAAAAAGATACGCAACGTCCGTCAAAACAGCTTACGGAACCTCTCAGTAGGTATGCGATCACCTGGACGCAGATATAGAGTTCTGCGGCAACCGGCATATCATTAGGTTATATATCATACCTAGTTTGGCGCAGGACCTATATCTTGGAGTTGATTTCTGGAAAGCTTTCCGGTTGACATCATCTGTTCGCTTTTTCCGTCATTCGTACCAGAGGCACCCGTTGACCCCAACATCCATCCTTTATCCACTGAGGAATGGACACGGCTCGAGTTAACGAAAAGCTTTTTTCCATCGTACGCGCAGCAAAACTTGGGAAGAACGAACGTGTTGGAACATACTATCGACGTTGGAAATGCGATGCCAATTAAGCAGAGACATTATCCTGTTTCTCCGGATGAAGATGATGAGCGGATCAAAAGCTTAGGAGTTATTGAGGAGAGCCAGAGCACATGGAGCTCTCCAGTCGTACCAGTGCGGAAGCCAGGGAAGATCAGGCTATGCTTTGACGCGAGGAGAGTCAAAGCGGCATCATCAGCAGGACACGCTAAAGAAATCCGCCAAATTTGCGTGGACTAGTGAGGCACAAACCGCTTTCAACCTCGTTAAGGAGAAACTGACCTCTTCCCCGTTGCTAGTGAGGCCTGATTTCTCCAAGTTTTTCATTATACAGTGCGATGCTAGTAACCAAGGCATAGGAGTTCTGTTACAGCTGGATGACCACAACCAGGAGAGACCCATTGCCTATGTGTCAGAAAAGCTAAACTCGGCAGAGCGTAACTACACCGTATCCGAACTAGACTGCCTAGCCACAATTATCAGCATTCAAAAGTTTCAGCCTTATGTGGAACTCATGCAGTTCAAGGTAGTGACGGAGCATGCGAGCTTGCAATGGTTAATGTCCCAAAAGAATCTTACTGGACGCTTGGCCCGGTGGAGTCTAAGGCTTCAAGGCTTCAACTTCACCATTGAACACCGCAAGGGCAGCTTAAACGTGGTACCTCACGCATTATCCCGTACACACTGCGACGAATTATCCGCTATTGAACAGCTAACTGTTTAGGAACATGGCCCGCAAGTGGACTTAGATGCACCGGTATTCGACTCACAAGAATACCAGGACCTTTGGGACCGAGTCGAGAAGCACAAGTCCTCTTTGCCGGATTTAACGATTTGCGACGGATACGTATACATAAGAACGCAGCCCAGAACTGGTAAACCAGTTCAGGAAGAAGAAGCCTGGAAGATTTGGATTCCACGGGGCTTGGTACCAGACTTCATTGCAAGAGCGCATGATCCGCCACTGTCTTCGCATGGTGGCATTGGAAAGACCTTATAACGAATACGACGACACCTGTATTCGCCCAAAATGACTGCTAATGTTCGAGCATATGTATTGGCCTGTGACACTTGTAAAGAGACAAAAGCTCCAAATTCCATCTTGCGACCACCAATGGGAGCTCAAGCAACAACGGAAAGACCATGAGAGCCTGTATATGAACCTACTGGAACCGTATCCTCGCACGAAACGAGGTCACGTATGTATCCTGATTACACTGGACCATTTCTCCAAATACACCCTGTTACACCCATTGCGGAAAGCGAGCACTTCACTCATTTGCAGCTTCACCGAGGATGAAATCTTTCACAAATTTGGAGTCCCGGAGAACATGGTTACAGGCAACGGCCCGCAATTTCGGTCAGCGCAATTTGATAATTTCTTGGAGAAATACGGCATCCAACACGTTCGCACGGCTGTACACTCGCCACAAGCAAACGCCTCTGAAAGGGTAAACAGATCCGTCCTAGCCGCTATAAGAACGTATGGAATGGACGAACACGACAGATGGGATGAGAAGTTAAGTTCAATAGCGAGCTCACTTCGCAGTTCAGTTCACCAAGCTATTGGCTTCTGCCCTATTTCAGAGGTGTTACGGATAGGGTGGGAAAGGTTTTGAAGCGATACGGGATACAATCGATCTTTTTACCACCCAAAGAGGTGCAAAACTACCTGCGTCCACCAAAGGATCGTTTTCCTCTCCAGTCGCCAGGCGTTTACTCTGTCCCTTGTAGCTGTGGGTCATCTTATACTGGACAAACACAACGAAGTATTGCTACGCGTGTTAAAGAACATATAAGTGCTGTAAGTAAGAATCAGCGGGAAAAATCAGCAATATGCGAGCATATTTTAGATCATCCATCGGAACATCATTGGATTCACTTCGAGAAGACCGAAATCTTGGCCCGCGAACCTCACTACACGCCTCGGCTCGTTCGTGAGGCGATTGAAATGAAACGGCGCCAAAATTTCAATCGCGACAATAGTTTCCAGCTTTCACGAACATGGGATCCCGTACTGAAAGCATCTCAACGGTCGATACGTAAAAACATATTCACGCCAAGCGACATAGTGAGTGTAGTTTGTTTGGATTCCTCTTCGCAACATCAACAAATGCAACAACCGCAACAACGGCCTACGCACCAGTACAATCTGCGCAGTGTGGATCGACACTGACAACTTCAGGCAGTTTCCCGGTGACCACGCTAAATGCAACTTGATGCGAAACGTTCGGGGTGAGTACTTTTATTAGCACTCTCTTAATAATTTTACGCGGATAATCCGGAAAACATAAAAAATGTCAAGAACAAAATAGTTCTTGAATTAACACACTTGCTATATTCAGAGTTTAATCTGAGTTTTTCACCCGACAATTATTGCACGAAAGTTTAATTATAGTGCAATCTTTTAATTTTTCTTATTATTTATTACAGGTCCTACCCAGTGGAAAGTAGGGGAACCTTTCATCGTGGATGTATTAAGGAAATTCCACCCAGTGGAAAGTGTGAGGCCTTTCCTCGGAGGATTTTTATATATGATTTTTTTTTATTTATTCTTGGATTTACTGAATTTTGTGAAATTGTAGAATAACCATAAATTTTAATTACCTTTTTATGTACTTTGTCTTAGGTTATTGACACACTTGTAATTGCGAAGCGATTCGAAACAACGATTGCAAGTAGACCTATAATTGAAAGCGGATTCCAAACCACTGACATTACTCTGCAAACCCCAATGGGCTTTTTATGATAATCTGTTGTGGAGTGGACAGTGTGCTATGTCCACCCATACGCAAATGTGGCAAGTATTTCATCACACTTTTAGCGTTTGAAAATATATGGTACGGCTAAGATTACTGGATATTTTAACACCCATCCAGAAATGTTGCTAATTCTCACTAGCCTTGTTAGAATCGGATATTGATTTTTTAAATTATTTAAAAATCAATATCAATATTGGTTCAAGGTTTTAAAACAAATGATTTAACTAGAATTAACAAAACATTTCTATTGCTAAAAAATTTACAACTAATGAGCAAAATCCCAAAACACCAAATCCCGTATCCCGAATTTATGCATGTTTTTATGAAATTATGCATACATTTAAAATATTACATTTCCGACATCCAAGAAATGGTAATTGTTCCATTAGGTGACTTCACCCTAATTAATTTTTAATGAACATTACAAAATGATGAAATTAGCATGAATCTGAAAGAAGGAAACGGTTCACCAGATATTCGCATATTCAGTTTGTAAATCATTAGAGACAATAGTGATGGCTCGGAAAATGTTTGTTTATGTCCGATGTATCATTGTTGCAGAAGACTTCTTGTTCGAGGAAATATTTCTACACCAAAATTATAATTCTCTTTTTACAAAATATTTGAAGAAGGAAATATAATTTGGTTGCACAAATATTTCCTTGTACATTAAATCTTAAAATATTTTGTAAACGAAAAATTATTTACTTTCCAAGCCATCAGGAGTGTCTCTAATGACTTCCAAAATGAGTTATTTGTTTGAACACTTGCGATAAGTTATATAGAGAATGTGAATTTCTTTCAGATTCGTAATCAGAGCACCATTTTTTTCGTGTTCTGAAACCTAATAGATTTTCGACTGTTGGGTTTAGTTTTCGCTGTTTTGCTTCTATTTAGTTTCAGTTTCAGCAAGTATTAATTTGTAATAGAAAACCTTGCTTGCATTTTCTATCTAAAATAGAAATGCTGAATATCTGCTTTGCTGTTGGATTTGAGTTATTGGCAAAAGAGTGCTGCCAGAGTTTCACTTTGTTATTGCTGTTAAAATACTGTATGATGTCGTTTACTATCAGACTCTGGACATACATTGTAAGAATTAGGTGTAACATGCATATAGTAAATGTTTCTCTCTACCTACCTACATGCACCCAGCTGTGTGTCGTACTTTAATGCATTATTATCATGTAAAATTTAATTGAACCTCCGGCGGAACTACAATTTATGTATTAAGATACAGTGCAATTGATAAAAAATTATAAAATATTAAAAATTGTTGTGTTAAACGTTTAATATAACTATGTATGCCTTTTCATTAATTTCAAAGTGGATCACTTGGTTTAGTGGCGCGATCACCATTCCATGGTAGCAGGATTCGAGCCTTGACCTATTCGTGAGTTTTAATAAAACTTAAAAAAAATAATAATTCCTTCTCTGGGCTGTCTTTTAGGTCGCAGGAATGCCAACCCTAATTCCCTGCAGGTCAAGCCAAGCTAACGCATCATAGGACTGTCCTCTGAGCTTTGGCTACATCATTGAAAAAGGTATAAATTGAAATTCCTCAACAATATATATAATTTTATTATTAGAATTCACCACTATTAATCCTTCCAAGCCTCTATTATCAATTAAAAATGTAGTCCGCTCTTCCCCATTCAACCTTTTCCTGTCTTTTTCTGCTGAACTCTCGCCTTTATTTTAGACACTTAGAAATCTAGCAAACTTAGCTGGAATGACCATATCTTTGCAATAGCAAAGAATGCGATGACATTTTTACGTTTTATTGCAAATATGGGAGAAATATTTTATTGCTGTTCTAATCGTTGCTAACCGCGAGGTACTCAACGCTCCTCTGTTTACAAGAGATGTATAACGCCTGCCTGAAGGCGGGAGTTGTTTCCTCCCGCTGAAAGGCAGCTAGGCTGGTGCTTGTCAGCAAGGGCAAGGAGCCAGTAGGGTCCCCCGGGTCGTACAGACAGCTGTGCATGCTCGACACAGCCGGCAAGCTCCTGGAGAAGCTCCTGAAGCCTCGCCTCCAAGCGGCCGTTGAGGCTGCTGGGGACCTTTCCGAGAGGCAGTATGGCTTTCGGAAAGGGAGGTCGACGGTTCATGTTATCCAGGAGGTAGTTGACGCGGCCAGGGCCACCGAATGCGGGAACCATTATTTTCGCCCGGTGTGCCTGCTGGTCACCTTGGATGTGCGCAACGCCTTCAATTTGGTAAGGTAGGGGGGCGCACTCAAGGCGTTAGAGCGCGACTTCAGGGTCCCTCAGTATCTACTACGGAAGATGAGGGATTACATGAGAGATCGCACCCTCACCTTCGAAACGGAGGCTAGACCGGAACCGCCGAGGCCATAATGCTCTACGGAGCAGAAGTATGGGCCGACGCGATGCGGTGGGAAAGGTACCCGCAAGCGTTTACTTGTGGTGCAACGCCGTGCGCGCTCCGCATCGCCAGCTCCTACCGCACGGAACCGGCGGTGCTAGTGGTCGCGGGGGTCATACCCATCGACCTCTTAGTCAGGGAGCGGCAGTAAATTCACCGGGTTAAACCCATTCTGGGGGGGGGGGAGAGGCCGCGAGAGTGGCTCGGGCCAAGACCATGGCGTTCTGGCTAGAAATATGGGATGGGGAGTCTCGCGGCCGGTGGACAGCTCGGTTGATTCCTCAGCTGGACACTTGGCTGAACCGTCGGCACGGCGAGGTAGATTACTACCTCACCCAAATGCTGACGGGGCACGGGCTTTTCCGGGCCTTCCTCCACCGCATATGGAAGGTACCGAGCGCGTGCTGTGTATACTGCGGCTCCTCATCGGACTCAGCTCTCCACACATTCTTTGAATGTGTCCGCTGGAGACAGTAGAGGGCGGAGCTGGAGACGGAGAACTACGATACGGTAACCATCACATGCAAGAGGTGTACCGTTTACAGCTACACAGAAGCATGGAGAGACGTTGCAGCAGTTATGTGTGGACACATTTGGCTTATCCTACGTTTAGCCAAGATTATTTCAGCGAGGTCGAGATTTAGTAACTCAGTTGCTGATCGTGACCTGCAGCAAGCAATAAGACTAGCTGGAAAAAACACCAACGCTGAGGTTTTGGCGTACGCTCTGGCATATGAGGCAGCAAAACAAGCCTCAAGAAGTACCGTCCGCCTAAGGGAAGTAAGGGAAATAGAAGATACCTGCTGTCGGATTAATACATCGGAAAGGTGGAGTCGATTTAAATGCTGGTCGTGCAACAAAGAGGGCTACCTCCAAAGAGATTGCGGAAAGAGACGAAGATCAGACTCTCCACAAGATTGCAAGAGCAAATCTGACACTTTGCCCTTTTTGTTTTGTGTGGCAAAAATTTTTACCACTTAGCGATTTACAGAGATTCACCCCGTTAGATTGTTTAATTCCTGGCAATGGCAATGTCCTTTTCCATGAAGTACATATTAAGCATATTGATTTCCTTATATATATATATATATATATATATATATATATATATATATATATATATATATATATATATATATAGTATACATATCTATAGATGTTCTGATGCTGATGAAAGTGGATTTGGGACGCAAGTGACCCACCTGGCCCTGAGCCAGTGTAGGCGGAGTCTTGGTAACCTCCTTTTCCTTTTATCACACTTTTTCCGTGTAGCCCCTCCCCCCCTTGTTTGCGCTAAAATCGAGGAACTCTTTATTTTTGCTTTGCATTAAAGTTCAAATGCTTACCTAAGTGATCTAAACCTGGTGAAGGAAAATCCAATATGCGAACGGGACTGCGCCCGGCAATACTTCCTGCTCTCCCTGTCGTCTCCTTGACTTTTCTTCCTCTGTCTCACGGAGGAGATTTGTTAATAAAATTCCCGCACGTGTACTCTTCAATTACCCGTGTTTCGACTTTTTTCTTTATAATTTTTCGCGAATAGACCGATCTGTCACAAGACTTGAACAGAAAAGAATCACACTCACCTAAAGGTTGTGACTGCTGCCGACTCCTACACACACATTCTTACATTTTTCGGTTTCCTCCATGCACTGTTACTTAGAGACGATTTTTCTCCTCGCCTGCACTGCAACCACCGTTTCACTCGCACCTGATCTAATCGAGAAAATTTCTGGCAAATTCTAAGTGTGCTGTGTCTGGCGAGCGGTACTTGTTTGGTTGACGTAGTGGGGGTGCACCAAGCCGGTGTAAATACACAGTTTTTCTCTCTTGCAATCCGTGTAGGTTTTGAGTTTAGGAATGTGTTGGATTGCCATAATTTTTGCAGAGCCATAGTCGGGGTATTTTAATTTTCTTAGGTTTCCTTGCGAAAATTTTAATACGGAAGATGACACTGTGATATTTATGTGGCGAATTAATCTAAACTTTTAGTGGAAAAGTGAAATTTTGTATTGTAAAGAGAACGTGTAAAGGAAATTAAACGAACTAATTGAGTGAAGTGAATAAAATTGTGAACATTTGTGATTGAAAATAAGTGTCTTAATTAATCCGCCGAGCTCAAAGAGCTCCATTTACGTTACAGTAAATTAAGTAATTTGGTTAAGCAAAAGTTGATTTAGATGGAGCTAACAAGACTGGGCAGAAATGGAGAAAATTTTGGATAGACTTAATCTCTTTACTATACATATAGTCTCGTAATATGCTGTTATAATTTTTTTGCAATCTTAAAAAGTGATACATTTCAATAAAACCATCATCCGAAGACTCTGGATCTCGCATGTTGATTCACAAAATTTCTCATATTACTTTTGTAATACAATTAATATATTGAGGTTATTATAGAATTTTGTATTTCGATTATATGTTTAAAAAAAGCAAGTTAAATGTAGCAACAGTTAGTTAAACTACAAACTTATTTTTGCTCATACAAAATGTGAAAAATCTAAGCCATTGTTTGTAAAATTAATTGCGTCATAATATACCTGCCACTTGAGATGCTGTATCGGTGCGATGATAAAAATAATCGCAGCAAATGCTGTTGATTTGGTGCGATTGTTATGCGATTATTGAACATAACCAAACTTAATTGGTTTGTTTATATTTTTGAAAAGTGCCGGATGAATGAAAAATGGCTTGAATAAATATAATATCTATGTATTATGTGTTATTAATTATAAAAATTAATTCATTATTATTTTAAAGCAAATGAGGAAATAGCGAGAAAACAAATATTCCCTTTTCTTCTTTAAAAGAAGGTTCAACAACATTAACTTCAATTCGCTTTCACTATTCGCTATATATCTATATTTGGAATGCAATATATTTATTATTATTATTATTATTATATAAGGGGTTACCCATATGGTGGGCACTACGACCATGGAGGTCTTTTGTGCCGGAGCCCCATTACTGCAAAAGACCCTCAGCCACCCTGAGGTAAGCGAGGAGGTCTTTAGCAGGGGAGGATCTAACGTCAGCCGGATTCAGAAATTCACGACTGAAAGTCCTCCTTCTAAGCCATGATAAGGCAGGACAGAAGCACAAAATGTGCAATGTGGTTTCGTCGTCTTCCAAACAAAGCCGACATTCCGTCACTCTAGACAGACCTATTCGGTGTAGATGATACCTAAGCCCGTAGTGGCCCGATAGGTAGCCTGAAAGCAGTTTGAGATCCGCCTTGCCTATGGCAGTGATATCCTTATAAGCGTAGGGTCTGACAAGTGCCTTGGCCTGGCGAAGCCCAGAGAGGTTCCTCCAGTATAGCAGCTGTTGACTCCTACCCCAATTTTCTACAACAGCTCTCGTCGAAGCCCAACTGAGGCTGCAGTAGGGTTCGGGACCTTGGCAGCGAGAGGATGAGCCTTTCCTGGCCAGTTCATCAGCGATCTCGTTGCCCTCGATACCAGAGTGACCTGGTATCCAACAGAGTGTGACCCTGTTGTGGGCGGCCAGTAGCTGGAGGGTGTCGAAGCACTCCTTAGTAATCCTCGAGGAGAAACTCAATGAGGATAGGGCCTTAAGGGCCGCTTGGCTATCAGAGAAGATAGTAATGTCCGCGCCTTTCAGTCCTTTATTGAGGTTGAGAATGGCGCAGGTTTCAATGGCATGGATTTCAGCTTGAAAGACGCTGGGCCAACTACCCAATGCGAGCGAAATCCTAGTGTTGGGTCGAAAGACACCAGCACCGGCACCGTGTGCCATTTTAGAGCCATCAGTATACCATTTGAGGCATCTGGGATCCAGACTTGGACCACCGCCGTCCCAGTCTGCTCGTTCAGGGAAAATGGTCTTGAACCTTTTGCCAAAGCGCAGCTCCTTGGTCATGTGATCCGTTACGGAGCACACATCTAAGCCAGGGATGCGCTTGAGGAAGCTCATGTGACCCTTGTCGTCAACCGGCATATTATTCAAGAGCTGCAATCTCAGGGCGCTGATAGCAACAGATTTCATTATAGAGATGTGCAGTGGAGTAAGTCCAATCACCGCCTCCATGGCAGCGGTAGGACAAGTCCTCATTGCTTCTGTCATGGAGAGGCAGACAAGCCGCTGCAGCTTGTTGCATTTGTCGATTGCCAACCGCTGCTGGACTTTAGGCCACCAGACCAGGGCGGCGTAAGAAACGATCGGCTTGACAATCGTATTGAACAGCCAGAAAATCATCTTCGGGGTTAGACCCCAACTCCTTCCGAAGAGTCTTCGACAGGCCCATAAGGCTCGTGTAGCCTTATTTAGGGTAGTGTTGAGATGGGTGTTCCAATTTAGTCTTTTGTCGAGCGTAATTCCCAAGTATTTGACTTCATTGGAGTACTCAATAGCCGTGCCTTGGATCAGTATTTGATCAAGGTCCAGATGGTGCCTTCTAGTGAATGGCACCAGAACAGCCTTGGCAGGGTTGATCGTAAGATCTTCGTTAGCACACCAATCAGTGACCGTGCGCAGAGCTGATCTCATTAGATCAGTGTCAGTAGAGTCGAACTTCCCTGTGATAATGATGGCAAGGTCGTCCGCATAGCCAACGGCACGGTAGCCAAGCTCACTCAGCTTTCTTAGGAGGTCGTCTATTACTAGAGACCAGAGCAGTGTCGACAGTACACCGCCTTGTGGGCACCCCTTAACTGCCCTGATACACACAGAGGTGTTGCCCAGGGTGGATGTAATTTCCCGTTCTCTAAGCATCGCATCCACCCACTTCACAGTTTGCGAGTCCGAACCCTTCCGTACGAGAGCTCTAGGTATGGACCCATATCTAGTATTGTCGAAAGCACCTTCTATGTCAATAAAAGCACATAAAGCTATTTCTTTATGATGAAAAGCTTTCTCAATCTTACTGACTAGATTATGTAAGGCAGTCTCTGTTGATTTGCCTTTTCAGTATGCAAACTGGGTGGGATGAAGAGGAGATATTTGCTCCAGTTTGTACCTGATGTGAAGGTCTAGCAGTCTCTCCATTGTCTTTAATAGAAAGGAGGTTAGACTGATTGGTCTATACGATTTAGGCAGCTCTAGGGGCCTATTGCCCTGTTTGGGGATAACCACCACCACTACCTTCCTCCATGAGAGTGGTATGTAGCCCCAATTATAGCTAGGTCTAAACAGGTTGACCAAAGGGTCAAGGATGGTATCCAGGCAATTTTGGAGGAGTGCTGGAAAAATCCCATCACCCCCAGGAGCTTTAAAAGGTTGAAAAGAGGCCACTGCCCATCTAACCTTATCTTTGTCGAATATGACTCCGGACCGGCTCAAGGCCCTACGGCACAAAGGAGACCCATCGTCGCAGTCGACGAAATGATCTGAGCCTTGTCCTAGAGTTGACCCGGGGAAGTGCACCTGTAACAGGTATTCTAGGGTTTCCCTTGGGTTTTCGGTGTAGGTATCATCCTGCTTCCTGAGAAGCCCTACTCCATTACTGGTGTCCTTGGCTAGTACCTTTTGAAGACGAACTGCTTCCGGCAAAGATTATATGCTTTCACAGCGTCTTCTCCAGGACTCGCGTTTGGAGCGTCTGATCTCCTTATTGTATTCAGTGAGTGCGAACCTATATTCGTCCCATTGCTTGGAGCGTTTAGCTCTGTTAAAAAGACGTCTCACCCGCCCACGCATCTCAGACAGCCGCTCGCTCCACCAAGGCACCTTACGTATCACTTTGGTTGGAACCGAGCCTGTACTATCTTGGCTCCCTATCTAGCTCCCCGCTTTCGGCCTGCATCTCTACGGTCTGCTTCTCTTCAGTCGCAGCCGGATTTTTTGAGGCATTGTCCTTCAGGATCAGTCTCACGTGACCAAACCGGTAGACAATCCTGCCCTTAAGCTTAGTAAGGGTCGCCATTGACGCCTGGTCAATGAGCATCACAAGGTGCAGAAGCTGACCATTTGTCAGTCTCTGCACCACCTTCCACTGCGAAGTTGGGAGGTGGTTTTGGGCATCAATTGATGCCAATACCTTCTCGTTGGTGAGAGAAAGGCTCTGGGGAAAGTGGCCTCGAATCACATGTGTCCGAGGGAACTGACCTTCCTCAGCAAGGGCAATGTTGAATGCACACTTGGCACGGATATGCTCAAAGTTGCTTCTGACCCAATCCGCCGTCTGAGCATTTGCGCAGACAAGAAGGAGCCAACCAGTCCGGGGTAAACAGCCCTCGAACTCTGGTTTGACAACAACTGTTCTTTTTTCAATTGTGACGTCAATAATCGCCTCTTGTAGAAGATCAATCAACTCAACTGCTCAACTGTTAGGGGGCGATTAATCACGTCCGTTGAGGTCAAGCCCAGCAATATAACTTAAAAGCACTAATTATGAGCAAACCAAAATATAAACAACAAATTTATTCTGTCAACCTTGTGAACGGGCATACGATAATATTAGTCGCAGACTGAAGCAAAAGTCTTCAAGTATTCAGTTGTATTGCACTCATGAACAAGACCTTACATTAAATAGATTTAAAGAGTGTTAATTTGTGAAAAAAGTTAATGAACTTAAACATAAAAGAAGTAAAAACAGTTTCCAGTTCAAAACATAAGCAATAAAGTGTTGAGCATTGTTCAAAATAGTGAAAATCGCGTCCTTCGCCGATTGCCTGGAACTTTCTTCAAAATATTTGACTGCAGATAAGGGATATTCCGGGTATTCCCGGAAATAAATTTCAAAAAAACGAAATTTTTTTGCGCTTGATCGTCTTTTTAAGGGCCTTGAGAATATATCTCTCGACGATTACTTCGATTGATTTGGAAGTGCCTCTATAGCTTTGTTTTTTCCGGAAATTTCACCTATTTAATACCAATTGGAAAACTTTGCCAGTGTTTTTCTCGGAACACAATTTTTCGAAGTGGTGGTCTGGATTAAACGAGGACTATTGAACCTATTTAATTTTGTTTTTGTTTCATTTTGTTCGTTGTATAATCCTCTATCGAATGATGTGGCGGCTTTTTGATTGAAAAGTTTGCACCTATATACTTTACATGCATTTTACTCGTGCCATTTCAATCGATTTCTGGATGCTTAACTTTAATCGGCCGCCATTTTATAAAAAAAAATTGAAAAACGGAACCATCATTCGATTTTTGTATGTATTTAAATTAAGAAAATAATTCAATTTTCTTTCAAGTGCATTATATTTGCGCAATCACGCCCACTGTTTTGGATAATTCTTCAGAGGCGACTGTAAACATAAGCATAAAAGAAATATATGAAAATCCGAATAAAAAGAAAAAAGCATCATTCAATTATCTCCTATGGTCATTGAATAAATGTCATTTCAAAATCCCTTATTTTTCCCATGGTTTTCCGGGAATGCCCGCTTAATGTAATATCTTACCTAGAAAATAATATTTAATGCGATCATGATAGAAAATGTGTTAGGAGTTGTGAGATGCTTCAGAAAGTTCCATTTGTAGCCATTCCTTTAGTTCTTTCTTCGTAGGTTATTCGATAATTCTTGCTATTTACTAGTGTATAACATGTTATTTACAGTTTTTGTTTCAGGCCGATACCGTCCTCATAAAACTGCCAAATTTTGTTAAATAACTACTGTAAATTTTGTAAAACTAAAAAAATCCATCAAAAGAAATTTATCCCTAATTTAGAAAGTCCATTTTCTATCCCTTTTAAACATTAAAGAACATATAATTTTGGATGCGATAAACATTACAAGATTAGCTCTGCCCCAAGGGAATATCGTAGAAACGTCGTTTTGTAATGATTCAAACAAGCGTACTCGGTTGATTTCTGTACAATTCCCACGAGAATTTATTACAAGATCCAAAGAGTGCGCGGATTAATTAATAAATATAGGAAATAAAGTAGATGAAACAATTCAAACCTATGGTACACCGGCATTTATATCAGGGATCAGATGAAACGACTTCTATTGTTACACGGACTAAACGACCTGGCTAAAAACTTTCTATCTATTTGAAGAGGTGAGGATGCACTAATTACTGATTTGCTTGTTTGGTTTAGTGGCACAATCACCACGCCCTGGTTCCAAGGTTCAAGCCTCGGTCTCCCCGTAAGTTTTTAGTAAGAATTAAATAAATCTACTCGGTCTCTGGGCGGCTGTCTATCTCGCAGAGATGCAAAAACAAGACATTCAAGTTACCTCATTGCCCTTAAACCTAATTCCCTTCCGGCCAAGCCATGCTAACGCATCATACGTTTGTCCCTGGGCTTTGGCTACATCTCAATTGCTCTTATGGCCATAACTTATATGCTTGAAAGGTTGCGTCTTTATTTTTAGTGACCATAGACCGTATTGACCCAATTCGTTTGGGTTGGTTTCATGTTTCTGGAATGAAATCGAGTATTAATCTAGATGCGACACTGGATGGACCACACTATTCCTTGCAAAAGCATTTTAGGAAACGCCACAATTTTGAATAGATTCGCCCCCGTCCTCAATATTCCTACACTATTCCTTGCATATCTGTGCTAAAAGTTTCGGTCCAGTTAACTTATTTCGTAACGTAATGTCGTATTTGTATCAATATGTTTCCATTCCATATAGTTCACTACCTCAAAAGGCCATGGGGGTTGCAGAGAAAATGCCAGTGGTTCGGAATCCACTTTAAATTGTAGATCCACTTGCAATCGTTGTCTCGAATCGGGTGAAGTTCTCCTCCTACCTCATGCCCCTCAAGGAGTTACAGGAACTACAAAGATATCTGAAAACACTAAAAAGTGACAAATAAAATGGTTTTTAAAAAACAAAATATCAACCACACTTCACAAAACGCGCTAAAAAGTATAAAATAATATTTAATATTGTTTATTACGACAGTTTGTATGAAGGTAGTTGTTTTGTTTGTCTAATCTACATTGACTTAAAAATATCGGTGGATTAAATATTATTTATATATATATGCTTTATAGCGCTTTTTTGTGAAGTCGGTTCAACTTTTTTATTAAAAACTATTTTTTTGGAAACAAGTTTATTGAAACGTAAAATTTTACTGACACGTTTGCGCAATTTTCAAGGCTAATCAATCGAATCATATATTTTAGGTTGAGCGTGAATTTGCATCTACTAAACAGGACTACATGGTATCATATATTTCATTTTTAAATTATATTATGTATCAATAATCGAAAAAATAATATACAACATTCATCCAATTTCATAAATTAAATTCCTTAAACTTATAACCTTCAATTTTGTGAAATCTAATTCTCATAATATTAATTATAAAGAAATTTCCACAAAATTGTCAAGGTAAAAAGTTGCAAGCACAAAATTCTCAGTCAGAAGCTTTGCTACATGATCCCTTGGCACTTGCCGTGGGAAGAATTTGCCTGTGATAATACGATCGCTGACGTACGTGAGAGTTTTGTGCTTTCAGACAACCTGCGATAAGAATTTTCTGGGAATTTCAACGAATTTGTAATTACTTTGCTGAACTCTGCTAAAATTGTAACCTTCTATATGTGACTAGATAAAATATAAATATGTCAATAAAAGTTGCTCCACAGTCAGTCGGACGGAGCATTTACGCAAATCAAGTTGTTTTTACTTTTATCAAGTGATATTTTCGGATGCATAGGTATTGTACCTAAGCATCATATCATCAAAGTCAAGGTTTTGTACTTTGGCTACCACGAACTTTCACAGCTCGGTAAAGGAACCGAGCGGAGATTAAACAACACGATTCACGCAACAAATTTTGCTATTTAGATACATCCTCACTCCCACGTAATCCAGGCGATTCGCTTGTGAGACGTGGATCAACTGCATCATTCAGCAGCATTTCTGATCACATCATTACATTACAACTGATCAATTCAGTAGTATTTCCGCATCAGCCGAAAAATACAAGACGTCACAATGGAGGATTTAGCAGCGCAACAAGAGCAAACCGGTATCAAAATCAAGGGCATCATAACTAACTACAAAAAGGATTCCTTATCTCGCAAGAACTCGGAATATTACCAAGAAAGATTAAGGCGCCTGCAATAAGCCTGGGATACCTTTGAAACGACCGACAATATTATAAGAACTCATATGGCGATCAACTGCAGCACGATTATTTTGTTAAAGATTATTATGAAGCTGTGAGAGAGATCAGTGAGGCATACTCGGAGGAATTCAAGAAAAATTTCATGATTCTTGAGCAGGAAGCATTAAGAACTCCAAAGCCCCAGGGCCCAGTTGCTAAGAAAAGCACTGATCAAGGTGAAAGGGCAGCGACGATTAATCCCCATATATCTCAAATTTGCGTCGGCACAGCTGCAACCACAAAAGAAACAGCAACCAAACCTCATCCAAATCAATTGATAGTTGACACAATTGCAGAGGCATCCAAGGTAATAAGGAAACAAGCGGTAGTAGTCGGATCTTTACAGCGATTTCTGACACGAATTAAGCAAAATGAGCAGCAATTCTCCAGGCAGGCTTACGAAGGGAAAATGTCGACTATTAACCACTATTGGTCGCAAATTGAGGCTTTTCGTCATAAAATTTGGGAACTCACTTATGACCCATCCACTCATGGTTATGATTCCACTGGCTACTTCAACATAGAGGAGCAAGTGCAAGACACGTTAATTCATCTGTCAGAAAAGTTAGCCAACTTACCTTCAACCACAGTTCAAACATCCATGAGTTCGAATACAATCAATGTTCAATCAAATGGTCCATAACCAACCTTTGGGAAATTTCCAAAAGATGTTGTACTTAAAAACACATCTTTTAGGAGAGGCCGAAAAACTCATCCGTCATCTAAGTCTGTCGGATGAAAATTACACCGCCGCCTGGACCATGCTCAAAGATCGCTACGATAACCACAGGTTACTAGTCACTGCATTGTTGAACAAGCTGTTATCACAAGCCAACATAACCTCGGAAACAAGGGTAGATCTCCAGATGGGAATAGAAGAAGACCAGCAGCAAAATCATTTATTTCCATCGCCAAAGCACCAACAAAATGCCCTTCTTGTACGGGAAATCATCCGCCTTTTGCATGTCATCGATTTCTACAAATGACACCATCTGACAGATTAAATCTTCTACGAAAGACCAACTTGTGCACAAATTGCCGCAGACCTGGACATTTTGCACCGAAGTGTACTTCAAGAGGATGTTTTAAGTGTGCCAAGAAACATAATACATTGGTGCACCTCGAAAAGGCAGTTACTACAACCCATATAAACAGTGAACCTGCAGGTACTCATACGCAATAGAAGACAGTAGCTGATCCTGCTCGAGATTTCTTAAGCCCATCGGAAGAGAATGCAACGTCTCTATCAACATATGGTGCTCGACCGAAAAGAGGATATGTCATTCTAGGAACGGTACTCATCAAACTATCTGGATATAAAGGTGCTAGAGTGGAGTGTAGAGCAATCCTCGATTCCGGTTCTCAAGTAAACTTTATAACAGAAAGAGTAGTTAAGAAACTTGGCTTAAACGAAACGTCAGAGCTCATGCATATTCAGGGAATCGGCCAAAGCAAGCAACAGACTCGAATACGAGTTAACGTATTATTACAATCAAGAACCAGCGGCTTTTCTACTAGACTGGAAGCCTTCATCTTGCCAAGGATAACGTCTCATCAACCGACGCAACCATTTTACACAACAAAGTGGTCCCTTCCCTCCAATATAAATCTAGCCGATCCGCAGTTCAACCGACCCGATCGCGTAGATTTTCTAATTGGAGTCGAAATCTACTACCAAATCATGTCAGTTGGCCAAATAAGGCTAGCACACAACCTGCCAACGTTACAGAACACTGTTTTTGGATGGGTGGTATCTGGCAAGATCGACGAGGAACCTCAATCAAAAGCAACATGTGGGATCTGCAACGAAGATGAAAGAACCGAGGAGCAGTTAGAAAAATTCTGGAAACTACAAGAAGTGAATACTTCGGATGATGAGACCAGTATAACAGTGCCGGAGCAGAGGTGCGTGAACCACTTCAAACAAAACAGAAAAGAACACCAGAAGGCAAATTTATAGTAAGGTTGCCATTTTCACAAAGTCCCAAAACACTAGGGGAATCAAGAGACATTGCCCTCAAAAGATTTTTATCATTACAACGAAGACTTAATAAGCAAACTGCTATTAAGGCACAATATACCGAATTTATGCATGAATACATAAGTTCATGTGTCCCAAATGAAGCTAGTAAAGCCAGCGGAAATCATTAAACCACATTACTTCTTACCACACAATTGTGTGAGGAAGCCAGACAGCAGCACTAACAAACTCAGAGTGGTATTCGACGCATCGGCAAAATCGTCATCCAACATATCTCTAAACGATATCCTACACAAAGGGCCTACTATACAGGACGAGCTGTTTTCTATAATACTACGCTTCAGATTACCGCGTTTTGTCTTCACAGCCGACATAGAAAAAATATATCGGCAAGTGGTTTTGCATGATGGTGATCAAATGTACCAGCTCATTCTGTGGAGAGACACTCCAGATCAACCTATAAGCTGCTACAAACGCAATACGGTTACATACGGGACAACATCAGCTCCATTCTTAGCCACAAAATGCTTACAATCACGGGCAGACTCTACAAGGACAAATCTTCCATTAGGCTCTGAAATTCTTAGAAGTGACTTCTATGTGGATGATGTAATGACCGGTTCCAACAGTTTAACTGAAGCAAAGGAAATGCAACGGCAGCTAAAACAACTTCTTCAGTCAGGAGGATTCCATCTTCGGAAATGGTGTGCAAATCACCCACAGTTGCTGCAAGGAATTCCAGAAAAAGACGTCGAACTGCATCTGGACTTCTCGGAAGCAAATGAGGGATACACAAAGACTCTTGGCTTGAGATGGCTTCCCAAATCAGACATTTTCTCTATAAACACAACATGGACTGACACCAAGAGAATAACGAAACGGTCGGTCCTAGCAGACATCGCACATATATTCGATCCTCTTGGATTTTTAAACCCGGTAACGGTCGTAGCAAAACTATTTATACAAAGGCTATGGACACTTAAACTCGGCTGGGACGCAGCAATGCCAATGGAAATGCACACTGACTGGCTTAAGTTTCGTGAAGGGCTTAAAAGGCTCAATGATATACAAATTCCGAGGCACGTATTCTCAAATCAAATCCCAAGATCAACACAACTGCATGCATTTTGCGACGCGTCCGAAAGGGCATATGGAACGGCAATCTACATGAGGTCAATATCCCAAGATGGAGTTGTCATTGTGCGATTATTATGTGCAAAACCCAAGGTAGCACCCTTAAAAACTGTGACACTTCCGCGCCTTGAATTATGCGCCGCAAAATTATCTACCCAGTTGGTTCAACGCGTCATAAAGGATTTAAGGACGCAAAACGTAGAAACGTATTTTTGGACAGACTCTGAAATTGTTCTTGCATGGAGCAACGCAGAATCATCAGCTTACAGTACTTTTGTAGCCAACAGGGTCGCCAGCATACAACGAT
Organism: Leptarthrus brevirostris; assembly: GCA_964036015.1. Lineage (NCBI taxonomy): Eukaryota > Metazoa > Arthropoda > Insecta > Diptera > Asilidae > Leptarthrus > Leptarthrus brevirostris. Next base: position 49,947,273 of record OZ038374.1, read on the forward strand.
CATCGAATGCAGAACAATGGCGACACGTCAGGTCCGCTGATAATCCAGCTGATATGGTATCACGTGGAATTCCAGCTGAGAAGTTAGCAATTTGCAATCTTTGGTTCTATGGTCCCACTTTTCTCCATGGTTCCGACGGATTATGGCCATCTAAGTACTCAAAGATAAGCACTGAGTTACTGACACTTAGTGCAACAACTGTATGGTCACCACTCACAAGTACTATCAACCACGAATATTCATTCTTAAAACTGCAAAGAGTAATCGCATATATGCTGAGATTCATACACAACGCACGACAAGCTGATCACAAAACAAGGCGCTGCCACTTCTTAAAAACCGAAGAATTGAACAGGGCACTTGTCATATTGAAGGAAGTCCAACAAGAAGGGTTCATGGAAGACTGAAATCAATTGCGGCAAACCGGTTATATTGACAACGGAAGTTCCTTAAGAAGCTTGTCCCCTTTCCTCGACAAGGATGGAATTATCAGAGTAGGAGGACGATTAGAGAACTCAAGTTTACCATATGATGCTAAGCATCCCATATGATGCTAAGCATCCCATATTGCTGCCCTACTCTCTCCCATTAACAAGGCTATTGCTGACAGATATTCACATTAATAATCTACACTCTGGTCCTCAGTCACTACTTGCAATGACCCGTCAAAGATTCTGGCCAGTGAAGGGAAAGACAATCGCCAGATCAATCGTTCAGAACTGCATTCGGTGCAACAAGGTGAAACCCAAAGTGATGACACAACTCATGGGAAACCTTCCCTCAGTACGAGTTGAACCAGCAAGACCATTTGTTAAAGCTGGCGTGGATTTCTGCAGTCCAATTTCGACACATTATAAATCGATGGGAACGCGTCCTCAAAGATCCTATATTGCAGTCTTCTGCTGTTTCGCGACTAAAGCAGCTCACCTTGAAGTAGTCAGCGATCTAACAACAGACGGATTTCTTGGCGCGCTTAAACGTTTCATCGCAAGACGAGGACACTGCCGGGATCTGTACTGTGACAATGCCAGGAACTTCGTGGGCGCGAGAAACCAACTGTCTGAGCTACACGACATTTTATACGCCAACGAATCTCAAGAAAGGATCTCAACATTGCGCCACAAAAAGGGGATAGAGTTTCATTTCATTCCACCACGAGCTCCACACTTTGGTGGACTCTGGGAGGCTTCAGTAAAATCGGCCAAAAACTTACTTCAAAAATATGTTGCACCTGCCATTTTAACCTACGAAGAATTGTCGACAGTAACATGTGAGATAGGGGCCATTCTAAATTCGAGGCCCATCACTCCAATGTCATCAAATCCTAATGACTTGACGGCATTAACGCCAGGGAATTTTCTGATAGGAGAACCCCTAACAGGCATCGTCGATCCACACTCAAGCCCGCACAACCTGAAACTTGTAGAAAGGTGGAAACTCGCATCCCAGATAAAAAATGAATTTTGGCGGCGATAGTCGAATGAGTATCTGTGCGAATTGCAACATAGACATAAGTGGAACCAGCCCTCTAAAAGCGCTTGTCCTGAGATGATGGTACTCATAAAAGAAGACAATCTACCTCCGTTAAAATGGCAACTTGGAAGAATTACTGAGGTAATTAAGGGCAACGATGGCCTGGTAAGAGTGGCCGACGTTAAAACTAATTCAGGATTCTTGAGAAGACCAATACACAAGCTAGCACCTCTACCAGTAGAGAATCAGGACAATCAACAGTTACCCCAACCTGCAGAAAGACCACTAAAACCACCAAGAAGAGGTGATAGAGATCATAGCAATCGAAGTGCAGAGTCCACACCAGCCAAGAAAAGCCGCTCATCTACAAGTTCAGCACTTACAATGTTTTTATTTACTGGGAAGTCCACCAGTTGAAATATTACCATTCAAATCTCAACCAGGCATTTACTGTGAAAGCTTTGGGGTCCACTCACTTGATCTCCAATGAATGGGACTTAGTCGTCTATTATGACATGAAGGGTTATTAATTCAGGAAGAATTCACCAAGAATAATGAACTCTTGTCGGAAGAGAGTGGCGCGAGATCCATTAAATATCATCGGCAATATAGCTAGCTCTCTTTTTGGGGTCCTTGACTCTGAATACGCCGAGAAGATGACCCTTAATATCGACAATATAAAGAGCAATGAAAATCATCTCTTAAGCTTGATCAAAAATCAAACAGCTATAATTGACTCAACCACGAATATACTCAAGAAAGATGAAGAGATCATTCAAAATCAATTTAAAGAGCTGGATGCCCATCTAAACAAGATGACAAACTACGTCGACAACTTAACAGAAGAGCTCCATCAGCAAAAACTATCGCAGCTATTTATGTCATTGGCTATACAAGTAACGCTGATGTCGTAAAATTTCCGACGTGCACAAATTGCTTTTATTGACGTCTTGATAGACACTCACCATGCAAAATCAACCCTTAACTGCTGTCTCCAATTCAATTAAAGGACGCTTTAACTACAATTAAAGATCACCTACCATCTACCCTCAGACTGCCAGAACACCGGGACAGCCTCATTCAACTCTACAGTTTAATGACAGTTGAAGGCCGTGTGACTACCAAATATGCCATCTTTAGGCTTAAATTACCATTGTTCGCATTTGAAGAATACGAGATGTTTCGCATCATTCCCGTACCAGTTGTGATAAACGGCACCTTCGTCGCCATCAAACCTTCAACCGATTACATAGTAGTAAATTTGCACCGTGATCAATACTACCCGCTCAACGAACAAGAACTGACCACTTGCATATGTCTTAAGGAGACCTACCACATATGTAATCAGAAACACCCAATCTGTCAAGGGGTCCAATATTACATCGTGCGAAATGAGCTTCATAAGTCACGCTCCACCATCATCTAGCTGCGAGACAATGAATGCCGAAGGCATTCCCAAATGGATTCAGTTATACAATCCTAATGAATGGATCTACTCAATGAAGGACAAGAACGTTATTAACATTGTGTGCGGCACGAATGTGGTTCAGCGAAATCTGGAAAGCGCAGGAATTTTAAAAATCCAAGCTGATTGCGCAATTAAACATAAGCTACTTACAATACAAGCTCATCGTGTTTACCGCAGCGCTCTCCGATCATCATTCACACCAACTTTAAATTTGACGGATCTCCTGTCAGCCGATCAATTGGAAAGGCAATCATACTCGCCAATTCAGCTCCAGTCCAATCAAGATCAGCTTGAGCAAATACAACAGAGGATTCATGAACTGAAACAACAGCAGACACTGCAAAATAAGATCGAACCAATCGATGTCCATCAGTTCACTTTGGGATACCTGGCACTCCTCCTAGGAATAATCATCGCTGTCATTCTACTCTACAGTTGGGCGAAACACAAGCTCAATCACCATCAGATGAAAAAACCGAAACCAGCACCTCCTCAAACTCTTCCTCAGCCTTTCACAATCAACATCAACGAAGAAGAAAGTTGAACAAATAGTCCAACGCGGGGAAGTATGTCCAATTTCATAAATTAAATTCCTTAAACTTATAACCTTCAATTTTGTGAAATCTAATTCTCATAATATTAATTGTAAAGAAATTTCCACAAAATTGTCAAGGTAAAAAGATCAAGTTGCAAGCACAAATTCTCAGTCAGAAGCTTTGCTACATGATCCCTTGGCACTTGCCGTGGGAAGAATTTGTCTGCGATAATACGATCGCTGACGTACGTGAGAGTTTTGTGCTTACAGACAACCTGCGATAAGATTTTTGGGGGAATTTCAACGAATTTGTAATTACTTTGCTGAACTCTGCTAAAATTGTAACCTTCTATATGTGACTAGATAAAATATAAATATGTCAATAAAAGTTGCTCCTCAGTCAGTCGGACGGAGTATTTACGCAAATCAAGTTGTTTTTACTTTTAGCAAGTGATATTTTCGGATGCATAGGTATTGTACCTAAGCATCATATCATCAAAGTCAAGGTTTTGTACTTTGGCTACCACGAACTTTCACAGCTCCGTAAAGGAACCGAGCGGAGATTAAACAAGCGCTTTTTTGTCGGTTCAACTTTTTTATTAAAAACTATTTTTTTTTGGAAACAAGTTTATTGAAACGTAATTTTACTGACACGTTTGCGCAATTTTCAAGGCTAATCAATCGAATCATATATTTTAGGTTGAGCGTGAATTTGCATCTTCTAAACCGGACTACATGGTATCATATATTTCATTTTCAAATTATATTATGTATCAATAATCGAAAAAATAATATACAACATTTCTATTGATATTACTTACGTTACGCTCTCACCATCAATGGGCTTTGAGAGATAATTTAGTTGTATTCTTAAAATTCCCAATATAGGTGAATGTGTTCCAAATATTTTCATCATATATCCTATTGATTGCATTGCTTTCATCAAATTGTATACAAGGATAATACTAGACAAACTTCTAGTTAATAGACTTTTGCCAGGTATCTTCAAGTTACAAGTTAGTCCTAAGTATTTCGGAAGAACCATACAAACAACTGATATTATCTTTTTTTTTGTAGACAGTGATGTATTTGGATTTCGCCAGTTGGTTCTTTGCAATCCATAAAAGCTCTCACCAAAAGAAGCGTCTGAAAAAAAATAATAGGATTCAGTAAATTTAAAGACAGATACAAACGATCAGGAAATATTAGTAACAGGAACAATAATTGGCCTGATATTGCAAAAGGTCTGGTACATCTGATTTTTTTTTGGATATTTTTTACAATTAAATGTTATTAATAAAATATTTAAAAAAAAAATCGATAAAGTTGCTTATTCTGTAAAGGTTGGGGCTGGGCTATATAGCAATATAGGGCGTAGTATTATTCTTTGGTGGAACTCCAAGCCTAGAGCTTGTGACGTACTTCCCCGGTTCGGTTACTCGGGCGCCAACGAAATGCGATTTTTCTATCGGTACGGTAGTGGGAAAGTCACAAAATCAATTGCCTGGGTAACTACAGTGAAGAAAGGCCAGGGTCCACGCAACGGAGAGAGAGAATAGGGTAGGGGCGTATAATTAACAAGACCTGGTCTTTGTTAGACTTATCTTTATTCCCCTAATTCTAACAATCCCTTCCAGTACTTACTGACTACGGGTATATAATTCAAATGCTTACTTCTACGTACTTAACTAGGTACTACGTCCCTTTGACCGTTCCCCTCAACGCGGGTACTCGGCCCGAGCCCTTTGACCGTTCCCCTCAACATGGGTACTCGGCCCGAGCAGCGAACTGCCCTTAAACTACTTACGGCTAGGAGCTAGGTCCCTTTGACCTTTCTCCTCAACACGGGTACTCGGCCCAAGCAGCGAACTGCCTTTAATCTACTTACGGCTATTAACTTAACACTATGGGCTACTCTAACCTGAGCCGTTCCTATGCCTCTAACGGCCCGTACTAGGCTCGAACAGCTGGCCCTATCTACTGCCTTAAGACTATTAACTAAGTCCCTTTGACCTTTCCCCTCAACACGGGTACTCGGCCCGAGCAGCGAACTGCCCTTAAACTATTTACGACTAGGAGCTAAGTTTATTTGACCTTTCCCCTCAACACGGGTACTCGGCATAAGCAGCGAACTGCCCTTAATCTACTTACGACTAGGAGCTAAGTCCCTTTGACCTTTCCCCTCAAGACGGGTACTCGGCCCGAGCAGCGAACTGCCCTTAACCTGCTTACAACTAGGAGCTAAGTCCCTTTGACCTTTCCCCTCAACACGGGTACTCGGCCCGAGCAGCGAACTGCCCTTATTCTACTTACAACTAGGAGCTAAGTCCCTTTGACCCTTCCCCTCAACACGGGTACTCGACCCAGCACTTTTTATTTTCTTATATGGGCCCTTTTTGGCAATTTCCACATAAAATTGCACTAATTGGTGCCTGTATAGATGGAAAGAGTTAATTGTAACGAATAAGCTTAATAATTCTCAGCCGGAAATTTAGCTTCGTTACATCTCAACCCCGCCCCCAACCCCCACTTCGGAGGAAAATTTTTGCGGAGCCAAGAAAATTTTTCGGGGCGAGTGTCGGAATTCAAAGATAGGAGCGGAACATTCTTTTATTGTACTCAAATTTTTTTTACAGACTTCATCTAGGCAAATCTTTTGATATTCAGGTATAGGAAGATACTACTACTACTATTACTGCTACTATTATAAAAGATTACAATTCAATATATTCTTGACTCATCTCCTTCTAGAACATCCACAGGTCTGGTTCTTCCTCGGGGGTCCATTCATGGGTTGCTCTTCGGGTGGTTCCGTCGGCCAGACGGTAGCGCCAGCGGTGCTGTCGGACCTTTCTGGATCCCTAACGTTTTGGCTTCCACTTGGGTCGGCGGTGGGATGGTTGGGCCTTTGACCTGGCGGGGTTAGCTGCTTGCGATGGTGGCGGTGTCGTTTTTCGTCCTGGGGCGGTCATTAACTGCCGGTTGGCTGAATTTGACGTCACTGTTGTTTTTCGGGTCGGTGTTAACATCGGCTGAACGGTCTTCTTCATGGCGGTAAGAAGCGTCGACGGTAACTTAGTCTTCTGGGGTGGCTGGACTGCCACTGGCTGGTTTCGGGTCTGCCCTGTATGGCTGGGCAGTGCTGGTGACCCGGTTAAGGTCCCAGCTGGTGTAGTCTTCTGTGGAAGGGCCTTCCTTCTATCGGTCGGTAGCTTCGTCGGCATCTTTATTTTTCTTGGGGGCAGGGTCGCTGTGGACGGACTTTTGCCCTGCCCGGTACTGGTCGATGGTGTGGGTGGCAGTATCGTGGCCACCGTCAGCGTCTTCATCGGCTTTTCGGTGCTCCCTCTGGCGGTCGGTAACTTCGTCGGTGGTGATGACCGGGCCGTTGGCTTTTGTCTTCGGGCCTGTCCTGGACTTATAGCTAGTGCAGCTACCATGGTTGTAGCCGCAGGCGGTGTCTTCTTAGTCGTCTGATCCGGGGGCTTATCGGGATTGACTGGTGGTCGCCTCTTCTGTCCGGTTGGTATCTAGGGCTGGGCCTCTATGAGGATTATTGGGCGGCTCTCCATTGGCGGCTTCCACGTCGTTTTCCTCGGTGTGGCTGGGGGTTGTACGCTCTCCCTTATGGCGCACATCGGTGCCATGACGGTGCGGCCCGTGGGCGGCTTCCGTGGCTGCATCCTCCTCCGTGCGCAGATTTCCTCCATGGTCGGCTTCTTCTTCGGTCCTGGATCCATTTTCTCGGCGGTGGTTACTTGAAGACTGATGTCGAGTGGTTGGGTGGCTACGGCTTTTGTACTTTCTGGGTTGTACTCGCGGAGATCTTTAATGTGTACGACCTGAGTTTCCCCCTTTTCGTTCTGTTCGGGGCGAATTTTGAACATCACGGGGGAAATTAATTGCACTATTCGGTAAGGGCCGGCAAATTTTGGTGCGAGTTTAGCACTGAACTGCTTATTTGCGTCGGAGAGGGGGTATTCTCTCTTCATGACTAGTGTTCCCCTTCGTGGTCCCCAGTCTCTTCGCCGCAAATTGTAGTGCCTTTGTTGTGTCGCAAAGGCTCTGCTGAGGTTGTCCAGTACCATCGTGTATATCTTTTCTAGTCTGGTTTGCTTTTCCCTGGGTCCCTCGTGGTTGTTGTCTGGTAGGGATGGGTCTCCTGGAGCGGAGAGTTCTCGGCCGTAGTTCAGGTAAGCGGGAGAAAAACCCATTGTCTGGTGATCACTGGTATTTACGCAGAACATTATCTCTGGTAAATGTACATCCCATTGTCGGTGGTCTTGCCCGGTGAATTGGGCGATTATGATCCCTATTACTCGGTTGGCTCTCTCAGTTGAGTTTGCTTGCGGTGTGTAGGGCGGTGTCAAGCGGTGTGATATCAAGATTTCTTAGTTCGTCTCGAAACAAGCGGCTGGTATACTGGCTTCCGTTATCGGAAATGACGGTTTTTGGGCAGCCGTGGCGGTAAACGATTCGTTCCAAAAAGCTTTTTAGCACGGCGGCGGCGGTGGTTTGACGTAGTGGTTGTATTTCAACCCATTTGGTAAACTTGTCTTGGAAAACGAGGACGTATTGGAAGCCTTGTTTGCTTCGTGGAAACGGACCAATAAGGTCGGTCGTGACGATCTCCCAGGGTTTTTCAACCCTGGTCCAATACATTAGTCCCGGCTTCGATTGTTGTGGCGGTTTAAACTGCCGGCGGACATAATTGGCTGCATCTCGGAACATGCCGGGCCAGTAGTTTAGCCGGCTTAATCGGCTGATCGTCTTTGCGATACCGAGATGGCCTGCGGTCTGTAGATCATGGCAGCGTAATAGAGCTTCGCTTCGTTGTTCGGTCGGTAGAAACAATTTCCATGCGAATGCCTCTCCACGGCCATCCATGTCCTGATGATTCGGCATACGGCGGTATAGCTGGTAATTTTCGATTTTGTAGTCTGGGTGTGCTGCCGGATTATTACTTATCTCTTTCCATCTTTGTCTGTACCATGTCCAGGTGATCTGGTTACTAGAAGGTCCAACATTCCATAGATCTTCACGTGTAGGGAGATTCACGGGTTGGCGCGATAGCGCGCCTGCAACCTTATTCATTGCTCCTCTTCGATGTTGTACGAGAAAGTCGTACTGTTGTAAATCCAATGCCCAACGGGCTAATCTGCCGCTAGCGCTTTGCAGGGAGTTCAGCCATTTCAGGGCTAAGTGATCGGTGATGACTCTGAATCGATAACCCTCCAGGTACGGTTTCATCTTGTGTATGCCCCATAGTACAGCGAGACATTCCTTTTCGGTAGCGGAGTACTTTCTCTCGGTTTCGGTTAAAGAGCGACTGGCATACGCAATTACTCTTTCTCTCTCATTCAGGTCCTGTGATAATACTACTCCTAATCCGTCTCCACTGGCATCGGTTTGGAGTACAAACTCTTTGGAGAAGTCTGGGCAGGCGAGAATCGGTGCTTCGGTCGGTAGTTCTTTTAGTTTCTCAAATGCTGTGTTTTGGGCTGCGGTCCATTCCCATCTCTCTTGCTTTTTCAATAAGCGGCTCAGGGGTGCTGCGATTCTTGAAAAGTCTGGTATAAAACGTCGATACCAAGATGCAGCTCCAAGAAATTGCCGGATTTTTTTTCGGTTCTGCGGTGTGTTTAATTCTCTTGTGGCTGCCACCTTTTCTGGGTCCGTTCGTATACCCTCCTTGGTTATGATGTGGCCAAGGTATTTCAGTTCGGGGAGGCAAAATGCGCACTTCGCTGGGTTTAGCTTGAGGTCAAGCTAAGCGTCGGAAAACCTTCGCTAGGTGGTTCAGATGCTCCTTAAATGTAGTGCTGAACACAATATCATCTAGGTACGCAAGCGCGAATGAATCTAATTCCGGACTTATCACTCGGTCTAGAAGTCGCTGGAATGTGGCGGGGCAGAGTGAAGTCCAAACGGCATGACTTTAAACTGGAATAGCCCTCTTCCGGGGAGGATGAAGGCTGTCTTCGGTTTGCTTTCGGGCTCTAATGGAATTTTCCAATAGCCCTGTTTGAGATCCAGGGTAGATATAAACTGGGCTCCTCTTAGCTTGTCTAATGTCGGTTGTACCTGTGGGAGCGGGTAGGCGTCTCGGACGGAAATTTTGTTGATACCTCGGAAGTCTACACAAAATCGGTTTTCTCCATTCTTCTTCTTGACGATGACAACCGGAGAACTGTACGGACTGTCTGACGGTTCGATTATTCCGTCCTGCAACATTATATTTACTTCCTGGTTAATGATCTGCTGGATCGCCGGGTTTCGGGGGCTGTACCGTTGTCTTACTGGCTCGTCGGTCAAGAGTCGAATCCGGTGTTGTATCAGGTGTGTCGTCGGCCTGAGCTTGTTAAATTTCGGTATTTCGGTTTCCAAGAACGCCTCCAGTCGGTCGTCGGTTAAAACGGTTATGCCGTGTAGGCTGCTGGATGGTGAGGTTTCGTCGTATGATGCTGTGTGATCAAACAGGTGAATCTGCAATTTGCCTTTCCGTAGGATGTCCATTACTAATAACATCTCCTCAGCTAGTGAAGGAGGCACGTAGAATGTGTGCCATAACTCGTGCCCATGTACTCGCACGCGGATCGTTAACTCGTGGGTGATTGGTACCCTCTTTCCATCAGGTATCGTGACGTCGCGTTTTGTCCGTTTGGCGGAGAATTCGGGGTATTCCTTGAGCATGTGGAAGATGCTACCCGAGATGTACGAATTTACGGCACCTGTATCCACTAAGGCATCTATTACGTGTCTGTCTATTCGTATTTCCGCAAAGGGTCGCCCATCTGGACAGGGCACCATCCCCTTTGACGGACCTGGGTCGGACATGCGGCAGTGCGATGTTAGCGGTGTCTAATGTTCCATAATTCGGTCGGGAGCGGCACAGGGGTTCTTCCTCCGGTGACGGTATGGTGTAGTATTTGCGGGCTGCGGTTGTTGTCTCGTCGGCTTATTCGGCGGTTACGGTTTCTGGTGCTGGTATTGATTGGGGTAGCGTTACTGTCGGCGCAGCGGTTGCAATATTCGGTTTATGTCCTGGATGTCCGATTGACGGTGTGTGTTTCTTAGATCCAATCGGTGGTCTGGTGGCGGTATCCTCGGTGTAACAGGTACGACTTTCGAAGCCGTGTGCGTTTGTCGGTACGGTGTCCGCGGCCGGTCGGGTGCGATTCCTGTATCTGGTGTCGGTTGACTATGCGATGGCGGTATCCTCGGACAGTCGGCTTAAGTACTCGTATCTAGTTTCGGTTGACTATGCGATGGCGGTTTCCTCGGACAGTCATTCACTGTTCTTTTATCTGGTTCCGGTTGACTGTGCGATGGCGGTTTCCTCGGGCAGTCAGTTCCTGTTCTCGTATCTCGTTCCGGTTGGCTGTGCGATGGCGGTTTCCTCGGACAGTCGATTACTGTTCTCTTATCTGGTTTCGGCTGACTGTGCTATGGCGGTTTCCTCAGGCAGTCAGTTCCTGTTCTTGTATCTCGTTCCGGTTGGTTGTGCGATGGCGGTTTCCTCTGACAGTCGATTACTGTTCTCTTGTCAGGTTTCTGCTGTCTGTGTGATGGCGGTTGCCTCGGACAGTCGGCTACTGTTCTCTTATCTAGTTTGAATTGACTGTGCGATGGCGGTTTCCTCGGACAGTCAGTTTCTGTTCTCGTATCTGGTTCCGGTTGGCTGTGCGATGGCGGTTTCCTCGGACAGTCGTTCACTGTTCTTTTATCTGGTTTCGGTTGGCTGTGCGATGGCGATATCCTCGGACAGTCGGCTACGGCTGGTGTCGATTGACAGTGTGGTGACGGTGTCTGGTGACTCCGCAGGTACGGATCTTGTGAAATTATCGGCTCGACGTATATTGGTGGGCTATGCGCTCCTCGGTTCTGGTGGTGGGACGGTAGTTTTACATGGGGCGAGAGAGGTTCCCAGGCGCTCTCGCCCGTCGCGAGTTTCCCTGTCGGCATGCACAGTCCTGGGTTAACGTCCCCGTAGTACCACAGAACGAGCAAAATAGTCGTGTTGGTCCTGGGCATTGGGAGCGTGCATGTCCAGGCGGACCGCATCTCCAGCAGCAATTCTAGCGATTGTATCCTTGAATGGAGAGCATGGTGTGCGATTTTCTGGTTATGTCAGCGGTTCGGGTAATTGGCAGCCTACTTTGTGGGGGTGCAATCCTCTGCGGTCTCGTTTCCCCCTGGAGCTCTTCATATTCGTCGCATAGCTCTATGAGAGTCTGCAGATCGGCGAATATGTCGCGATGGCGGATATAATACTTGTATTCCGTCGCTAGATTCTTTCTAACTGAGCCTCGGGTGTGAGTTCGGCGTTTCTCCTCATCAACGTCTGTAATTCCAAGACGTAAGCCCGTGCTCTCTCACCGTGTCTCTGTTTGCGGTTGGTAATCTGTTCGAGCAGGGTCTTCTGGTATGACCGGGGAAGAAGAACGCCTGGAACTCTCTATTAAACACTGTCCATGTGTCTATCAGGTCCCGGTTATTGCGATACCAGAGCAATGCTTTCCCTCTCAGCAGTTGGCTTACGGCGGTTAGGATGTCTGTCTGGTCGAATCCATATCCCTCTTTCAGCTCGTGGATCCTCTCTAGGAACGCGACGGCGTCTCCGGACCCATCGAAGTGTACGTTCCACTTACGGGCCTTCTCCATCACATCCGTTCGCCTTCCTGGCTGTAGGGGCGGTGGTTCTAGGAAACCGGTGGTTTCTTCCATAGGTTGTGACGGGATGCTGCGTAGCCACGCTGTCAGCCTTTTGCGCAGCTCATCGACGGTTCCGGTGGTGTCCTAGCCTAAGTCCGCTAAGGCTCCTTCTAGTGCCTCCTTATTCAGCCGGTACACCCAAGACACCTTTATTTTCTCCTTCTGGATGCCTTCAACCTCTGTTGTTGCTTCGCTCCCCGTGGAGTCTCTAGGCATACTAGTTGTTTGCTTACTACAACTAGCTTTCGAAGTCCCTTCTTTCGGTTGGTCTGCGTCACTAGTAGCACTCTTCTCTGCAGTGCTATCCCCTCCCATTGCCGCGGTCTTTCGGGACGGGATTTTTCCCTTCAGTCCCCTTTTCTTTCTACCGTATCTTGCCACTCTGTCCGTCCTTTATTGTTCTCCTTTTAACTCCTTTCTCTCTCTCTCTTTCTCTGGACTCCTTTCTCCGTGTCCCTATCCTGCTTGGCGAGTCCCTGCTCGGGCTCCAAATTTGTGACGTACTTCCAAGATTCGGTTACTCGGGCGCCAACGCAATGCGATTTTTCTATCGGTACGGTAGTGGGAAAGTCACAAAATCAATTGCCTGGGTAACTACAGTGAAGAAAGGCCAGGGTCCACGCAGCGAAGAGAGAGAATGGGTTAGGGGCGTATAATTAACAAGACCTGGTCTTTGTTAGACTTACCTTTATTCCCCTAATTCTAACAATCCCTTCCAGTACTTACTGCCTACGGGTTGTAATTCAAATGCTTATTTCTACGTACTTAACTAGGTACTACGTCCCTTTGACTTTTCCCCTCAACACGGGTACTCGGTCCGAGCAGCGAACTGCCCTTAAACTACTTACGGCTAGGAGCTAGGTCCCTTTGACCTTTCCCCTCAACACGGGTACTCGGCCCGAGCAGCGAATTGCCCTTAATCTACTTACGGCTATTAACTTAACACTATGGGCTACTCTACCCTGAGCCGTTCCTATGCCTCTAACGGCTCGTACTAGGCTCGAACAGCTGGCCCTATCTACTAGCTTAAGACTATTAACTAAGTCCCTTTGACCGTTCCCCTCAACACGGGTACTCGGCCTGAGCAGCGAACTGCCCTAAACCTGCTTACAACTAGGAGCTTAGTCCCTTTGACCTTTCCCCTAAGGACGGGTACTCGGCCCGAGCAGCGAACTGCCCTTAAACTACTTACGGCTAGGAGCTAAGTCCCTTTGACTTTTCCCCCCAACACGGGTACTCGGCCCGAGCAGCGAACTGCCCTTAAACTACTTACAACTAGGAGCTAAGTACCTTTGACCCTTCCCCTTAACACGGGTACTCGGCCCGAGCAGCGAACTGCCCTTAATATACTTACGACTAGGAGCTAAGTCCCTTTGACCTTTCCCCTCAACACGGTTACTCGGCCCGAGCAGCGAACTGCCGTTAAACTACTTACGGGTATTGGACTAGGAATTGTCGTATGACCGGACTATGCCTGATCCATACGACATGGTATCGGATAAGAGAACTCAGGAAGTCAAGGAGTGGAAAAGGTGATTTTGCCTGTCTGAGGTCTGGCTTATATTCACCATGTTTCAAATTTACATGCGAATCATATTTCAAGAGAACTTATTACATCCGCTTTATTCACCCAGTTTCAATTTCTCGTGCGAATTATATCTTCAAGGCAACTTTTATACTGGGGTCCCGTGTCCGAATCTCCATCGACCCAGCACTTTTTATTTTCTTATATGGGCTCTTTTTGGCAATTTCCACATAAAATTGCACTAATTGGTGCCTGTATAGATGGAAGGAGTTAATTGTAACGAATAAGCTTAATAATTCTCAGCCGGGCATTTAGCTTCGTTACAAGCTTTTTATAAAAATGTATTTAAAATTTATTTTATTTTACAAAAATTTAAAAATTGATTTAAATTTAAATTGTTACTTATTTTTCTTTTGGATCCTTTTAATTTGTTGGATCTGGTTGATTTAAATTTACATTAATTGTGGAGTCTACTTTAGCAACTATTGCATAGACTCATTTAAAATTTTATTTGTATTGAGAACAGTAATATTTGATTATTTTAATTTCCAAAGTGTTTGTGTTTCACACTATTAAAAAACCAAAATTAAGGTTCTTCTCACTGTTTTTTTGGATATTCGACAAATTGTTCACTCGGAATTCCTTCCGGAGGGTCAAACAGTGAATAAACAAAATGGGTGTTATGAGGTGCTTGAGAGAGAGCATTCGTAGAAAAAGACCGGATCTTTGGAAGAAAAATTCATGGATGTTGCACCATGACAACTCACCGTCTCACAAAGCCATCATTGTGACCGTATTTTTGAACAAAAACGCCACGAATATCATCGAACAAACACCGTATTCACTAGATTTGGCTCCGTGTGACTATTTCCTGTTCCCGAAGCTTAAATTGCCGCTTCGAGGAACCGGTTTGAACTCGATTGACGACATATAGACGAATTCGCTGAAGGAACTCAAGGCAATCCCGGAAAATGACTTCAAAAAGTGTATGGATGATTGGATTGTTCGCCCTTGATATAGTTGATATCTCTTGAGTTGTTTCTTGTTAAAAAATTGGTTGCGATTTCCTTGCGTTCTTGTGTTGATAAATGTTCCTCGATTACACTTGTGTTAAACATATCTGATGGAATGAAAGAGTTATCTATTTTGTTAGAGTAATGACTGTGAGCAGTTATTGTAATCGAGTCTTGTTAACTGACACACCCAGATTTAAATTTTAGCAAACCTGCACCTAACAGTGTTCATTGCTGAGTTTGAGTTCCGCAGACGATGTTGAGAACTGAGGTTTGATCTAATATGTATATCCAGTTATTTGGATTATGAAGTTGGATCCAGGTATTTTCGGATCGAGCTGGTTCTAAAGTGCAGTTTTCTGGTATGATGCTATTATGGTTCAGGATTCCAAGTTCACATGTTGCTCCGCCAACTGTTTTATAAAACACACTGTGTTTTTTGCTACAGATGAATGTTCCTTTAGCATTTGTTGTACATCGTGAGATTTCGTCTTCTTTCATTTGATAGTAATAGTCCCGGTGAAGACTGACTGCAAGAAAGCTTGTATCTATATTTACTTGAACGAATTTATTTTTAATTTTAATTGGAATTGGTACAACATTGAATATTTGAAATACTTCCTTGTTCAATAGTAGCAGATAAATGACGAAAAGCACATAATCTTCTGTAACTCTTGTTTGGATTGTCATAAGACTATATAATTGTAATAGGTCTGCATGGTCAGATCCTCCAGGTATGGTTAGAGTCGAAGGTATATTCTCTCTTATAAGTGAGAGTTCTCTTCGGAGTTGTTCAGGAGTAAGCAGTAATGGATTTATCTTTCCGTTGTGAGTGTCCGTAATAACTTCAATCAAGGCCGATTGTACCTGTTTATACCCAATCATGATTAATGCTGTGTGTATAGAAAGCGTGTTGAAGACCTGGAAAACTTCTTGATCTTTTATGGCTTCGTCTATTGCTTTTGCCACCTGCTGGAGTTTAATAAGAGCGTTATTCATGATAGTGAATTGTTTATCTGCGAATTCACGGTCCTTTTGTATTATATTTGTGGTGGAATCAATTATTGATGTCTGATTTTTTATAAGTTGTAATAAGTGGTCCCGATTTATATTTACCTTTTCAATGGTTTCTGACATTTTGTTTGCATAATCTTGATCGAGGATTCCAAATAATTTGTTCGATATTGTTCCGATGATGTCTAGAGGGGAACGTCTTATTCTAGAATTGTGATCATTTCTCTTTATTAATATTTCATTGTTCAATTGGATGATATCTAACTGCCGTTGATATTGCGAGAGAATTGGCTTACAGTATTCAAAATGAGTAGATATGTTTAAATGATAACATATTTCTTTAAGCTTGGATAGTTGAATTTTTAATGAATTTATTTCTTTCCAGTAGCAATGGTGCACATCGAACACATTGACGGACAATTGATTGTGTTAACTTTTTTCCGTTTATGGGCCAATATTGTCGTCGTATGATAGCCAGCAGTGACTGTGGTCCTGCGTGCAAATACCGCTCGTGTAGATGGGTTATGAGTAGTTTCACATATTCATGACTTTGTGGTAACAGGACCGGGTGTCTGGCATCAAAAGATAAGTTAGAATCTCGCAATCTTCCACCTACTCGAATAAGTCCAGTATTGTCTATAAATGGCAATTGTGAGTGTAAATTACTTGCTGAGGTTACTGGTCGTCCACTTGTAAGTTGATTTAGTTCGGTAAAACATGATGTTCTTTGCATCTTGTAAATGTGGCTTGCAACGCCTTGCCAGCGATTCGTTCCTCTTCTGGTTTTTTTCTGTGGGCAAACCGGAAAACATAACCCACAATTTTTTGCAACGTTAAAAATGAATTCCGCTGATTGATGCCATTTAGTATGCTTGTAGTATTATTAGTAGTAGTTAATATTGTTTTAATATTCCGGAGTTCTTCTGTGACTTTAACCTCTTCCTGAGGTTCTCTTGGCCACTGGGAGGGTTGCATTCGTAAGAAATCTGGTCCTTCAAACCATATTTTTGAGGATAGTAGTCTCTTAGGTGTTATACCTCTAGAAAGGAGATCCGCAGGGTTATGTTTTGTAGGGACGTGCTTCCATTGATTTTTGTGTGTGTGTTCCTGTATGAAAGAGACTCGGTTTGCGACAAAGGATTTTAATGAAGAACTCTCTGCGCTGATCCAGGTAAGGATTATGGTTGAGTCTGTCCAAAGGTGTATGGTGTCAATAGGAATATGCAGGGTCTCCTTTAGACGATTGACTAATTTCACCATTAAATGAGCTGCTGCTAGTTCAAGTCGAGGTATGGAGGCTATTCTGCTTGGGGCTACCTTCGATTTTGCACACAACAACTTTACAGTTACCTGATTTTTTATATCTGTAGATCGCAGGTAAATTGCTGTGCCGTATGCCTTTTCACTGGCATCTGAAAATGCATGAATTTGAACGCATTTTCTTAAGTCATTAGATAGCACATGTCTCGAAACCTGTAAATTTTTTAAGTATATGAGGTCATCTCGAAAAGCTATCCATTCGGTATGAAGTTCTTCTGGCATTGCTTCATCCCAGTCTAGTTTGAGTTGCCAAAGCCTTTACATAAAGATTTTAGCCCATGTAACTACTGGATTTACGACTCCTAAAGGGTCGTATATATGTGCGATAACACCTAGAATAGATCGTTTAGTGATACGTTTAATATTTGTTACACTAATTTTTATTGAGAATTTGTCTGAACTCGGTGCCCAAATTAAACCAAGAGTTTTTACCTGACCTTCATCACTATCACCAATGTGGATCATAGTCTCTATTTCTTCTTTTGGTATTGATTCCAAAATCTTTATATTATTTGCACTCCATTTTCGTAAGGGAAGATTAGCTTTGATTAATAGCTCCTTTAATTCGGCTTGAAGTTTAATAACGTCACTTAAGTTATCGGATCCCGTCATTACATCATCGACATAAAAATCGTTTTTTAGAACTTGGGATGCTTTAGGATACGTATCTTGTTCTTCTTCAGCTAATCGATGTAGACATTTTATAGTCAAATAGGGGGCTGACGTAGTCCCATAGGTAACCGTTCGAAGTCTGTAAAATTGTAATTTTTCTAGTGGTGATTGTCTCCATACTATTATCTGAAAATTACGATCTTTTTCATTTACCAAAACTTGTCTATACATTTTGGTTATGTCGGCGGTGAAAACGTATCTGTATAATCGGAAGCGAAGTAGAATGTCGAAAAGTTCATTTTGTATGGTTGGACCAACTGATAAAATTTCATTAAGTGACATATTATTTGATGTCTTACATGATCCATCAAATACCACTCTAAGTTTTGTAGTTGTGCTGTCGGGTTTAAGCACACAATGATGTGGCAAGAAGTAATTGTGCTCTGGTATACTATTTATGGGTTCCATATGGTTAAGTGTTAGAAGTTCTTTCATGAAGGCACTGTATTCTTTGTTGAGCTCTTGATCCTGCTGCAAGCGTTTTTCAATGCTCAAGAATCGCCTGATTGCAATATCTATAGAGTTTTCTAAATTATTTGGATTGGTAGTGAATGGAAGTCTGACGATGAAACGTCCGTCTTGATTTCTGAATGTATACTTATCGAAATGATTCTCACAATCCCGTTCACTTTGTGTTAATTGCTCTTTAGTTGATTCTCACTCTTAAGCCCAACATTTTGCTAGTTGTGTTTCAAGAGATCTTGATGCAATACCACATATTTGAGAGGAACTGTTACCTGCGTGATCTACCTTCCCAAGAACAATCCAACCAAATACTGAATTTTGAAGAGTAGGTAAATCTGGTGAAAGTTTGATTTGACCAACCGACATCAAACTGCAGTATATGTCTGCGCCTAAAAGTAAATCTACTCGTCTTGATTTATTAAATTCTGGATCTGCTAAATGAATGTTTTTTTGGAATAGGCCGTAATGTGTTTAATGTTATACTTGGTTGATCAGATGTAATTTCTGGCAATATGAATGCTTCTATTCTATTTAATTTAGATCGTATTGCTATATTGACTCTTCCATGTCTTTTTAATTTTAATTGACCTATACCATTTATGTCTATATCTTGCTTGGCCGTTGTAAGACTCAGTTTCCTTATTAATCGCTCTGATATAAAGTTTAGCTGGGAACCTGAATCCAGTATGGCTCTACAGGTTCCGAATTGTGCTTCTGAAGTTTCGATATCTATCATGGCAGTTCCCAGAAAAACGTAACTTGATGGCTGTGTTTTTGTATCGCGATGAATTGTTTTATTCACCGCCTGTTTAATTGTTGCCCAGGTACAAAACCTGTACAACGGCTTAATCTACTTGTTGCCTAGGTACGAACCTATGCAATGTTGAATTGTGCGCAAGTACAAAACCTGTGCACTAGTTACAATATACAATGCTCTTGGCGTCCTCACCAAGAGAAAATAAAAGGCTTGCTTCACTGAATATCTGTAACTAACTTTATTATCATTCAAAACAAAACATTTATAACATAAATTTGCTTAAGTAAACATTTTTACCAATCTACAGTCTTTCCCACGAAACATTTTTGCCTTCTGTCTAGAATTATGCTGTGCTTATCTATGGGTTTCTAATTACATGAACGAGCACAACATAATTAGAGCAATTTTCTCATGCACTTTTTAGTTAATCAGCAAAAATGTTTTCGCGTTTATCTTAGGTGTAGTTTAACATTGCATAAAGCACTGAAAATATATTTGAAATCTAATCTACGTAGAATTTAAACATTAAAGCACTGAAAATATATTCGAAATCTAATCTACGTGGAATTTAAACATCCTCCCACGCGTTGAACGCCTAGTTCAATAATTTCTTCCGCTTCGGCGCTGAGGCGAAATGTTGAACTTGTTGACCTTGGGGCTGAAATTGGAGGGTGATCCCTAGTGCTTCTCTTCTGATTCATGATGAATTTCCAAAATAAATAGCCCAGAATGCATATTGCGATGAACAAGCTGGAATAACCAATACTGAAGTGATGAACATCCTTATGTGAAAGGTGTAGTGGGGCGTCTTCTTCTTTCTTTAGTTGTTTTATTTCTTCCTTTAGGTGTAAAATGTCGTTGGAAATGTTGTGGGTTGAAACCGGCTGATGAAGAAGTTCTGATATTTCGAGTGGGTCCAAAAGATCAGTCAAATTCGTTGTTGGTGTGAAAGATGTTCTTAGTGAGCTGGGGTATAGGTTACGAGCCTGAATGGTAGTTTGTTCATCTTTTATTGTGCATCCACTTTGAAGCGTAAGTAGGCCAGATCCTTTCAATGTTTTTTGAAAGACGGAATTTCCACACACTATGTTTATTGTGTTCTAATCCTTTATCACAAAGATCCAGTGATTAGGATTGTACAATTGAATCCATCGCTGCGCATCGCTTTTGCAGCCGGGAGGAGAGGGTGCGTGAGTTAGCAACCCTAATTCACAAGAGCTTATATTGGAGCCTCTTCTATAAATTGGATGATGTTGTTTACACATGTGAAGTGACTATCCTATTGTTGAACACATAGATAGTTCATGGTCACCGAGTGGATAGTATTGATCTCGGTGCAAATTCACAATCAAAAATCGAGGCGATGGTTGTATAGTCAGAATGTGTTGTTTACGGGAGTAGGCACAGGAACAATCCTCAAGAGTTCAAATTGCTCATATGAAAACAAAGGCACCCTTAATCGAAATAAGATTTGATCCAATGTTATCCGTCCTTCCATTGTCATGAGACTGTAAAGTTGTAGTAGATTGCTAGAGGGCAGTCGTAAGGTGGACGGCAGGTTGTCCTTCATGAGAATTAGTTGAGCTTGTAGTTGGACAATAACAACGGGTTCATTTTTCCATGGTGGGTATCTATGATCACGTCCAGTAGCATGGCCTGCACCCTAAGGTAATTCGTTATGGCTAAGCTAAGGCGTATGGATAAGGCGTTAAACGTTTTGTTTATTTGTGCTTGAGTTTCTTCATTATTTCTTTGTAGTATATTTGCTGTTGAATCGATGATCGAAGTTTGATTTTTTAAAAGGTCCAACAAATGATGTTGATTCTCATCCAGATTGCTAATAATTTCGGACATTTTATCGGCATATCTCGAATCCAGACACATCTGGTTGTCTTTTATTGAGCTGCATAGTTGCACGAGAGCACTGATTCCGTTGAGCATGGTATCGAATTCGTGCCAATACGGTTTTAGGTCATAGTAAATAATCATACTCCATTCGTTAATCACCAAATGTGTTGGTGAAATATATTCCGGGATGTAATTTGAACCTTCTCACATTAATTTCTGTAGTGCCTAACACGGGCATTATTAAGCAAGTGAGAAGAAAAAGCCCTAGTGCTGATTTGTTAGGACGTTGCCGTTTAGGTGCTGTAGGCTCCGCTCGAGTATCTTCGTTTGTAATCACCTCTTCTGTCTTAGCTTCTTCAGCGTCAGTCGGTTCCTCTTGCTCTATTGGTAATGGAGCCAGCTTGTGAATAGGTCTTCTAAAGGTTCCGGCTGCCGTTTTTACATCCGCGACCCGAACCAATACATCATCTCCTTTGAAAGTTTGGAGTATTCTTCCCAAGGGCCAACTTAGTGCAGGCAATTTCTCGTCCTTCAATACCACCATGGTTCCTGTTTGAATATTTTTGGCTTGTTGCCTCCATTTATGCCTGTGTTGCAATTCGCACAAATACTCCTTGGACCAGCGTTGCCAAAATTCATTCTTTAAGTGAGCTACCTTCTTCCATCGCTGAAGTAATCCAGCCTTGCTTGGTTCTGCGTGTGGATCAACAATCCTGGTCGGAGGTTCACCGATAAGGAAATGTCCTGGTGTTAGAGCCGACAAATCATCTGGGTTTGAAGACATTGGCTTCAAGGGTCGAGAGTTTAAGATAGCTTCGATTTCTGTCATTACTGTTTCCAATTCCTCATACGTGAGTGAAGCAGCAGCTATACTCTTCTCAAAAAGGTGCTTTGCTGATTTTACAGCGGCCTCCCACAGTCCTCCGAAATGCGGTGCTCGGGGCGGTATGAAGTGGAACTGTATGTTTCTGTGCGTACAAAATCGAATGATTTTATCTTTTGATTCTGCATTGTGTATGGCCTCTTGAAGTTCTACAATTCTGTTTCTGGCTCCCACGAAGTTGGTGCCATTGTCGCAGTAGATATTTTGGCAGTTTCCTCTTCTGCTGACGAAGCGTTTTAATGCTCTAATAAAGGCGTCACTTGACAGGTCACTCACGACTTCGATGTGTACAGCCTTCGTGGCAAAGCAACAGAATATGGCAACGTATGCTTTCTGGGGTCTTTTATTGCCTCTTCCCTTGAAGTGGATCAAAAATGGACCACAGAAATCTATTCCGGTGTTCATAAATCGGCGCGATGGTTGAATTCGGTTGGCTGGTAAGTTGCCCATCAGTTGTTTCAACAGTTTTGGTTTGCTCTTTACGCAGCGCACACAATTTTGAATAATAGACCTGGCAATTGTCCTTCCCTTTACTGGCCAAAATCTTTGCCTGGTCATTGCTAGTAATGCCTGAGGTCCTATATGATGATTACTAATGTGAACGTTTTGCATTAATAGTTTTGTAATGTTGTGTGCGTAAGGTAATAGCATGGGATGTTTGGTATCGTATGATAGCTGCGCTTGTTCTAATCGGCCTCCTACTCTTATTATGTCCTTGTCGTCAAAAAATGGACTGAGGCTGCTTATGGAGCTTGTAGTGTTCACTGCACCCGAAGCCTTCAATTGTGCCAATTCTTCCGCAAACCCTTCCGCTTGCGTATTTTTTATTATTACTTGTAATGCTTCTTCCAGCTCGTCAACTTTTAATTCTGATGTGTTCCTTTCCTTACGTGGCCTTCGCGTATTCCTTACAAATCGTAGGACGTACGCAATGATTCTCTGCAAGTGCTTAAACGAATTTTGATGATCGATGACATCCAATATTGATATGGCAGGAGTTACTGTTTTCAGGACGGTCTTGGAACACTTTTTTTCTAGGTCCGTTTCCATGTTTGGCTTATTGGGCCATTCTGATTCGCGTACATGCAGGAACAGAGGTCCGTAGAACCACAACCAGTTATCCTTTAATCTTTCGGCGTCCCAATCGAGCTTCAGCTCCCACAGCCCTTGCAAAAGAATTTTTGAACTTATAATTACTGGACTCCGGAAGCCCAGTGGATCAAGTAGATGTGCTTTTTCTGATAACACAATTCTCTTTGTAACCCTTTTTTCTCCTTGGGATTGATTCGATCTTGAAGGTAAATTCATCTCTTTTGGGTGACTATGAGAGCCCCAATGTTTTAACATGGAAATCGTCATCGGCTTGTAGTTCTAGTTGGGAAGCTCTGTACGCTGAAGGGATTTTTACTAGGAGCGCAGGGTGATTTGCACACCATTTGCGTAACCTAAATCCGGCTGATTGAAGAATCTTTATCAGCTGCTCCTGGGTTTCTGTAGCTTCTCTCAAACTGTCTGAACCTGTCATAAGGTCGTTGACATAGAAATCCTTCTGGAGTGAAGCAGATTCTAGAGGGTGCTGATCTGCAGTTTGAAGTGCTAGGCATTTCGTTGCTAAATATGGAGCAGTTGTTATGCCGTAGGTTACTGTGTTAAACTGATAACACTTAAGTGGCTCGGACTGGTTTTTTCTCCAAAATATTAATTGATACTTCCTGTCTTCTTTATCAAATATAACCTGACGATACATTTTTTCAATGTCTGCGGTAAAGACGAATTTTGGTAATCGAAATCGTAGCAGAATCGAGAATAATTCATCCTGAATGGTAGGGCCTGTTAGAAAGATATCATTCAACGATGTGTTATTAGAGGTCTTCATGGAGGCATCGAAGACAACACGAAGTTCTGTGGTAGCGCTGTCTGGTTTCACTACTCCATGATGCGGAAGAAAGTAATAAGATTTCGGAATGTCGTTCGCGTTTATCTCTTCCATATGCCCGAGATCGATGTACTCCTTCATGAAGTCACAGTACTGCTTTTTAAGCTCAGGATTCTTATTTAGTCTTCTTTCCAAAGAGAAAAATCGGTTCAAAGTCCGATGTCTTCGGACTCTCCTATTTGGTTAGGATTTGTTGCAAATGGAAACTTGATTACGAAACGTCCTAGGCTATTTCTTTGCACCGTCTGATTGAAATGATTTTCGCATTTTTTTTCCTCTAAGTTCCAGAATTTTTCAACCTGTTTGTCTATAAGACACAAAGAGTGCCCGCATTAAAGTTCGGGGGAGTGTACCGAGGAGTGTGACGCAAGATGTCACCCCGATCCGGCGAGCATAGCACGGCTAGCAAGGCGGGCCCCTCATCTCTTCGGTCATCGGACAAAGCCTGCACGACTATCACTACGCTCACCCTGGTATCTCCTATAACCTTCCCAATTCCTCTCGGTGGTGAGCTACGACTAGGTTGTGACAAACAACTTAGTGGTGCTCACAACCCTGAATCCAATCCATGTCCGCATGCAGCCATCTGTTGGTTGCCCTTGAACATGAATTTCACAAATTACCGACAACAAAATGGCGCCCAACGCTTGTGCCTAGTACTGCTTAAAGGACTGAGAAAGGAACCAACCTTCCTTTTTGCAGCAGGCACAATCTCAAGGACACTTTACGTCTACCTGTATGCTTCGGCCGGTCTTCGAACCATTCCCCAAGTGGATAAATGGATTCATATTCCACAAGGCTTCAACGGCCACCCTTTTCCACTCCCCCTAGAGCACATTCCTTCACGGATAGCTCTACCATAGTACTTCTTCAACCTTCCTGAACGGACTTCTCAGTATTCATATGCTATCTAGTTGGCTTCACGGCCTGTCGGAAATTATTTTCTCAATTTTTTGTTCTTTCTTTCCCTATCCCTCATCGACTAGAGGTTGACAGTGCGATAGATGAATCCAGGTCAGTGGCCTCCGAAGTTGGAGCACTCCAGAGAGCGATATCCTTTGGCTGGGATTTTAGCCAATGGAATGTCTCTGGAGATCGTTTCCAAGTTTCGAAGCAACCATCTGTTCCTGGATCCCTTTCCTTGGGCTGGCAATCCTAGTCGATTGATTCCCATCCTTATAGTCAGCCTTATTCGAAGGACGATCGACTCGAGTGTTCAGACTATTCCGGAGTTTACGAACTTTGGCTTGATAGCCATTGATCTTGTCCGGGATAGTTCTGTGCGCTCATAGTAGCCGGTCGAAATTCGGGTAAGTGTCTGGCTTACAGCTTTACACCGTTCTAACTAACTTCTTAGCATCTGTTCCTGGCGAGGAGGCACCTCATCGGCAGTTGTCCGACGTGTAGAGAGAGCGGTCAGAGAGGAGGCTGACCACTTATATTTTTATTTAAATACATAAATTTTTTTTCACATTATACAATTTTTTAGTTTTGGCCAATCAGTATCCACCAACTTTAACAAATCGTCAGCGGTTGGGTTCAAGCCCCAACAGTTTTTTTTACTTGGGGGCACTGAATAGCATTGGTCGTTGATAGGATTTCTATATATATATATTTTTTCTCTTTGTTCAAAATTTTTTTGTGTGTAATAACACATTTCAAAAGCCTACTGGTAAGACTCCCTGATATGAAGTAATTCTTACAAACCGTGATTTAATAGTATTGTAGTGAACGGTCCACAACTGAGTATTCACCGCAACCCATTAAATGTTCGTTCAATTGGGTTCAGGTGCCAAAATTTCAATTGCATATATTTGCGGGAATATCTAACGAAGAGTTGTGAGAGCGCAACTTAGTGAAATTTAAATATATAATAAATTTTTTTTGTCCTCAACTTTCAAACTTATCTGATTGTCCAGTCATTCCACCATGTTTCGCTCGCCACTAGAACAGGCAGCAGGAGCGGCCACTTCTCCAATCTGTACGGTGTGCCAAAGCAGCGACTTCGGTCCCAGCACGATGCCAGTGATCACCACATGTGCGCACACCTTTCATAAGAAGTGTTTGGCACAATGGTTGGAGCGACAACCCAACTGCCCAATATGTCGGCGAGAGTGTTCGCTGGTGGAGAGTAGGGCGTATTACCCTAACATCGGAGTCATCCCACGCACAAACAATAGAGGCGTGGTGACAAGGTCGCAGGCTAATCAGCGACCTCAAATTCCGATGGTATCTCCAACTCCTCCGCTCGACCGAACACAAACATTAAGCTACCACAGCCAAGGACACAGGAGTCGAGCCCAACAGAGGCTAGTAGGTCAAGTTCCCCCAGCGTGCAAGCTCTGCTGGACGGTCTAAGAGCCGAGTTATCCGATTTGATAACTCAGCAGATCAGCCAACAGATTCAGAACCTGCACCTTCAGCCGCCTGAAACCACTGCATCTACGCACAGACCGCTCAATCAGATGCAGAACTCACATCTGCCACAACCTGAGACGTTGCCACCAAGTTATCGACCACCTAATCAGAAGCATGCTCGCTACGGTGAGAGGTATGTTCCCAGACCAGACACCACAAGGTACCAGAGAAGGTCACCCAGTCCCATGAGGCACTGGAACTTAACCTACAACGGGGACAATTCGAGGTTGTGGGCCGAAGAATTTATTTTCCGATCGGAAGTTATGGCACGGAAAACCTTGGCCGGAGATTATAACCTAATGGCCGAAAACTTTGCCACCCTCCTGAAAGACTGAAAGATTTGTACTGGCAGTATCTCAGATACCATCCTGAGCCCAGGTGGAAAACCTGAAGCAGCTTTAAGTAGGGACTGGACGCCGCCAGTGCATGACTCCGATACACTTCTACAGATCCTCTTCCGAAGACAACACCCAGGAGAATTGTTCCAGTTTTATCTACAGGATTTATTGTCCCTCAGACAAAGACTCCGACTACCAATGTTGGAGTCGGCATTTGTGGAAATTGTCAAGGATAATTTATTGCCTGCTACCCAACAGCAAACATGCCTTCACCCTGCATACAGCATTGCCCAACTACAAGCTATAGTCATGCCCATAGAAGGAGTCCTTCATAGGACAAGAACTATGAGGCATCACAAAGTCAGAAGGCTGGAGGAGGTAGACATAGTACCACCTACAAGTTGGCAGACAGACCAGCCTCTTACGACCCTAGGCAACGAGTTGGTCAGTACAGCTTCGCAGGCTGCAGAATGTTCGGCGATAGCTCGCGAAAACCCTTGTTGGAACTGTGGTGAAGCTGGACATTGGCATCGACAATGTCCAATTCCAAACACTGGCGTCTACTGCTATGGATGCGGACTGCGAGACGTGTATATAAATAATTGTCAGACCTGCAGTCGAAAAAAACCAGCGGAGAGGCGGGAACAACGCCACCAGCTCTCGCTCTCACTCACAAGAAATAACACCGTTGGACAGAATACAAAATGGGGTTTCACAATTACATTGTACACATGTATCAAATCATTCAAAGATAAATTGTTCCTAATACGTCTTAAAAACCCAGTCTTTTTTGACACCTTTTTGCACACATAAGCCACATGTTCTTTAAAATTAAGTTCCCTATCAATGATAACTCCTAGGTACTTTATATTGTCCACACATTCAATTCTGTTTCCATCAATTTCAATATTCACATTAAAACTAGTATTGATAACCATACATTTAGTTTTGGTTACGTTCCGTTTGAGCTTATTCATATTCAACCACTTATATATCTCTTTTACATCTTCCTTTATCATTCGCTCACACTCAGGACCATTCACACCTACTGCATATAACAACCCATCATCCGCAAACAATGCAATTTTGCAATTTTTTAGGACACTACACACATTATTAATGTACAGCAGAAATAAAGTTACTCCAAGTATTGACCGTTGCGGAACCCCAAGATTCACATTCACAGTTTTCGAAATAGATTCATTAACTTTTGTTTTTTGTGTTCTTCCATTCAAATATGACGAAAACCAGTTTAATTCCTTACCCGAAATTCCATACAACTGTATCTTTTTCAACAAAATGCTTCTGTCCACAGTTTCAAACGCTCTTTTTAAATCTAAAAATACCGCAATCACACATTTCTTATTATCTATTTCAATTTTCCAGTCCATAATTGTACAATTCAACGCAGATTCGCACGAATGTCCCTTTCTAAAACCAGATTGCTGTGGTATAAGCAATCCATTGCCTTCTATAAACGCCTCTAATTGTATCTGTATTACCTTTTCGATAACCTTTTCATACACAGGTAACATATTTACCGACCTGGAATCTATACATTGCTTAGCCTTCTTCAGCTTTTCCACAGGTACTACTACTGACTCTTTCCCCGATTCAGGGAACACTCCATTTTCCATTGATACATTGATAATGTTATGTGAGAATGCTTTGACATTAAACATCCAGTCAGCGCCATCTCTGAGACTGACGATGCAGTACATTTCTTCCTTATAATTTCGTGAACATACCTTCTTCTTTAACTTCCACGGTTGGCACCCCTGCGTTCGCCACGATACACGATGACACTTCCGCAAAGGAGGAGGCCATTTGTATAAAATCTGTGACATTAAAAGGGTGGACGACAGCCAAAGGTAAATTTTTTTACGTATACCCAAATATTCTTTCCTTGCATTTGTCTGAACTATTCACGTTCCGACAAGTGCCTATGAGTGACCATCATTATTTATAGTGAAAGGGCCGGATTTTATCCCTAGAGGGAAAAATCAACTTCACTCACAATTGGAGTGGACCTACTTAGGTCACAGTGAAGCGCACGTTATTCATGGAAGTCTGAGAGCAGGGCAGATAGGCTCGCACCCACTTACGGATTTAGTTCGAGACAGTGAATTCCGACCACCCCAGCGGCACCCTGCAAACACCCTTTTTAGGACAGACATTGTTGCATTAAACGGTAATTATCTGCAATTAATGAAATAGAAAAATAGAAAAAAAACACCCAGCCTAAAGTCATATATTGCATTTTTAGCTCTCTTTTGCGGCCCCTGGACACTATTTGTACCAGGCTGTGGGGCCAGCAGCAAGGGCGGCTGGTTTAAAAGCCCACTTAACCCCAAAAAGGTACCAGTTCAAAGGAACACAGGCAGGAGGGACGGTGAAAGCATGAGCCCGGAGCTCCTCCTAAAGCGAAATCACACTTTGCCGGATTCTTTCCTGACGTATAGTACAGTACGGAATGTGAAAAGCGAAGTATATTCCGCTGACAAGAGACCCCAGAAAGGAACAACAAAATAAGCTTGCACTGTTGAGTATAAATGGTTACGAAATTGCCCGATCTGTAAGTGGTTTTATTTTTTTATTATTTTAAACAAAACCTAGTTGTCTTCCTCCGGAGAAGATTAATAAATTTAACTCCTGTTATCAGCAGGAAATTGGTCATAAGACGTATAATTTTACAAGTTTCTTTGTTTTAAAATACCAAATCACCTAAGCAAATTACCTACTTGCAATGTGTTCAACTAAGTTCAAAAAAAGTTAAAAGTGTCGTCGAAAGTTAGCTATACTGTTCAGGCGCCTCTATGGATATTTTTTTTAATTTAAATTTTTAGATAGATACGGGAATTCCTTCAGAGCCCTAAATCATGCATTGTAAGACAACTACAGGATAGGATATCTAAAAACAATACCCTTAAGTAAAGAGTGAAAATTATACTATTGTAGTTTGTACATTTCCAATCAATGAGACTGTGTACGCACTTGTATGTTTCAACATAGTTAGCCAAGTGGAAGGAAAATTCCGACGATCCTTGATGTTATTGAGATTTAGTATTGTTTCTTTCACTTTTCAGTAAAAGTTTTTTTTGTATAAAGAAAGAAATTAAAATTCCAAGTGTACTAAGCGTTGATATAGAATAGGTTTACATACGTAAGAGAATTGTGTACCGCATTTGTTGCTAAGAATATTATCAAATCATACCATCGAGCCCGGTTTTATTTTTATTTACATAACGATAGCACAGAGACATAGCCGTGAATCATTATTAAAAAATCTTTGAATCGTGTCAAATTCATTTAGGTTTTCGGCATTTCAAGGTAAAGTTAATTTGCTGGTTATATAGAGCCCCAAGTAACGACTTGGTGACGTAAGCTTGCACTTGCATAGTAAGTTCTTAATACGAATCTGGCTAATTTGTGCACAAACTAACCAAGACTTAGATTATACGATTTATATCCCGCAGATATATCAAAAGTTACAGGAATCACTTCGGATTCTAGAGACAAATTAAAATTGTGGCAGATCTTTTTTTTCGTTATCTAATTGATATAGTTTTCTAGTTTTGTTTTTTTTTTTTGAACTTATGCATTTAGACCAACTCGATAAAACTTTTACAGGAGTCAATAAAAATAAAAGATGGTATTACATGTAGGTTCGATTCAGGGACTTAGGTGAGATATGTATAAGTAATTATACTCTTAGTCTAGGCATTAATGAAGTTGTTCGA
This sequence comes from Leptarthrus brevirostris, assembly GCA_964036015.1. Taxonomy (NCBI): domain Eukaryota; kingdom Metazoa; phylum Arthropoda; class Insecta; order Diptera; family Asilidae; genus Leptarthrus; species Leptarthrus brevirostris. Next base: position 49,977,393 of record OZ038374.1, read on the forward strand.
ATTAAGCATGAACTCTTGTAAATTTTTTTCTTATCATTAATATATTGTAATTATGTGAGTGAATTTAATTTTTAATTTCAGGAAACCCTATGAAGCTTCTTCCTCCTCTCGTTTCCCTCATCCTTCATCCCTAATATCTTACCCTAGATCTTTTTATTGATTATTTTAAATTGTTGGTTCTGATTTAGTTTTTTTTCAGCACTCTTCTTCTAGGTTGGGCCTGTACCCTAGCCAGGTACAGGGATGGCGTGGGTTAGAGACTGAACCATCGCATATGGGGTAGTTTTTCTTATTTCTTTGCGGTTCTTCAAGATGGTTCAGTTTGGCTAGGAACAGCAGGTGACACCAGACCTGTTGTTCTTTCTTTATAACTGTTTCTGGTTTTTTTTTTGCAGACCTGAAGAAAGGATACCACAACCTTTCTTCGCCACAGGCACGCGGAATTCTGTTGTGGATGTGTGTTTCAGATGTTCAAGGACCTACACCCCATACCGACGAGCTAGGACGTGCTGCCAGCTAGCGCGTGCCACTTGAACATCTCGCGGCACACATTACAATAATATCCAGAAAAATATCTCCTATTTCTGGCATCACGTCCAACAGCATATCAGGACTAATTTGATTGTAGTCCCTTTTTCGCTTCAGCATCTTGATTGTATCAATAAGTTCATACTAATCAATATATTTAAAAATAAATCTTTTCAGAAAGGCACGAACGCCAAACTTGCGAAGAAGTTCCTAAAAAAGCAGAATACGATCAAGAAAGGGTAATAATCTATACGAGTTAGAAGATTTACAAGGGTAACTAATCGGAATATACCATGCCACTCTGAAGCGACAACACGGCTAGGGGTGGTGTGGTGAGTCTGGCCACACTGGAGTGTGTGATCTTCTAATGATGAAAAAAATTTCGACGTAACGAAGCTTCGTCTGACAAGGAAGAGGAAGTATAGACTGGAGCTGAAGGAGGGTGGTACATACACATACACCAAGGTCCAGTCCGCACGGCGGGACTCACGATCCCAATTCCTTTTCGTGTGGAGGAACGTCTCGGCTACTGTGGGGGGGGGGGGGGGGGGGGGGGATCACTGGGGCGCACGAGTTTTGGTTAGGTTAATTTAATTAAATAAAACACCACTTGAAATTTATTAGTTTATTAATTTAAGCAAGAACGATTTAACCTCTTAGATTATAAGTACGATACTAACTTCACAATTACTTTTCTATTGCATTTCAGACCTCTGGTCACGTTGCCGCAACATCTCTAGAGTTTCGGGTTCCGAGACAGAAGGTATGTAAAATTTTCTTTAATATGAGTTTACTATTACAATATTTAGCATTTATCGTGGGAAGTGCCTAATCGGCAGTTATTATCTGTAAATTTTACTTATGCTGTATGATCTTGGAAAAATAACCTTGGGTAATTGAGTTTTAGCAAAAGTAAATAAGTGTTGGATTACTTATTTAATTATGGTAACGTCGTAGACGTAACTCACGCGTCTCTCATCAGGACGTCGAGTCAGTCCTGGTAAAACTACCACAAAAGCTGAGCTCAGATTCACCGGCTGCTCTCTCATTAGGAGTATGTCTGATGAGTCTGACTGACTCAGAATGTCTGACTGAGTCTGAATGTCTCACGACATCGTATTCCATACCCAAAGCTAACACGGCAATATCATGATATCCAGCTAGCACATGACAGGAGCAGATCTGTCGTCGGGTTTATACACCCAACCTTCCCCCATGCTTCCTTTATTAAACGAATCCCCATCACCTTAGTTACCGTTGGTTCTTTACGCTATAATAGAATACATAATATTTACGAAACCTAACTATTTTATGACTTATACTGTTTTGAATATATCATTAAATGCCTACTGACATAATCGTTGCTTGTGGTTCTGCCTTCCGTATGTGCGTTGTGACAGATGCAGATGTTTAATAATTCAACCGTTTTTTTTTGTACGACCAATAAGTAAACTAACGACCTCGAGGTCAGGTGCGATACAAATAGACAAATAGATAAATAATACCACTATCACAAAAAAATCAAATTAGACAGCGAATAGTCTTTGTTTTAATGAATATATATAAACATGAATGTGGTAGGTGCGTGTGGAGATACTGTATGTCAAGTAAGGGTCAGTCAAACTAGACAGTAGGATAGGGTCAGGCTCTTCTCCCCCTTAATATCCTCCAACCTCCCAATTACTTATTATTATGATTATGATTTTAGCCTCGTTATTATTTTGTAAATATTTTTTTTTTAATTTCCTTAAGGCCTACTTTTTTATATTTTATTATATTTTTGTTTTGTTTTGAACTTTATTGCTATAATTTACTATTATTATACTTACCTTTAAGACTTATTTTTTTTGAGTATAACTTTTTTTTCTTATGAATCTCATTGTTATAATTTCTCTAAATCCCAACCTTTTTATAACGTTTTTGGAAAAAATCCTCAGTCTATACACTTTGCGCGCTCAAATAGTGGGACTTGTGACATACCGATAGGTCTTCAAACGGCCTGAACACTTGCAGATGTGCATATTCTCTCTGGTCAACGCCTGGTTCTCATAGTTCGTCTAAAATGTCAAACGAATCTCTGGAATTATCCTGATTCACTGGAACATGTTCATGAATCAGTTCACGTGGGAGCAGCCATTACACTTCATAATGTTGTTCATTCTTATTATCAGAGTTACTTTGACCGTTAAACATATCTTCAATTAAACTAATATCATGGGCTTTGGTCAGAATTGCAAACTAGTGGTTTAGTTTTTCTTTAACATTTATTTTGCCTTAACGTTTCGCTCATTGTCACAGAGCTTCATCAGAAGGTCTTATCTAAAATTATACAACACATTAAACCTTAGATTTAAATACACACTTTGCCAAACTTACTGCGTCAAATCATTTCAAATCACTTACAAATTATTAAGAACAAATGGGACCTTATTAAAGAGTATACAAACATACCGAAAAACAAATTCCTTGAGATTCTAAAATTCTGCATTGAGGGTAGCAATTATTTTGTTTTCAACAAAAGGATATATAGACAGGCTTTTGGTATTCCCATGGGAAGTCCGCTTTCACCGATACTAGCAGATATTGCGATGGAGGATCTACTAGATAAAAGCATTTCTAAGCTAAATTTTTGCCCTAAAATATTAACTAAATACGTCGACGATATTTTCACCATTATTCGTAAAACAGAGGTCACGAATATGTTAGAGTCCCTCAACGCATATCACAATAGGTTGCAGTTTACGGTGGAATTGGAGCATAGAAATTCAATACCGTACCTGGATGTGAGAGTGATTAGAGAAGGAAACCACATTCTGTCAGACTGGTATCAAAAATCTACTTCATCAGGAAGGCTAATAAACTACAATTCGTGCCACCCGAGGTACCAGACAATCAACACTGCAAAAAATTTTATAACCACGGTTTTGGATCTAAGTGATCCCAAATTTCATCCAGAGAATATAAAAAAGATTGAAGCGACTTTCCAATGCAATAGTTTTCCGATGAAACTGATTCGGTCACTGATTGAGAGTCAAAAGAAGATTAGAAAGGAGAATGAGTTGGTGCAATTAGCTACCAGTACACAGCCCAAATACTACAAAAGTGCTATTTACATCCCGGGTATTTCCGAAAAATTTTATAAAATTATTAACAGACACAACATCAACATTCGCGTAGCATTTAAGAGTGGCAAATCCGTAGGAAACATCTTCAGTAAACTAAAAGAAAAAACTGATAAAGAAAAGATATGCTATTTATAAAATTTCCTGTGCCGGAAAATCTGGTGAAAACTGTGATTCATGTTATGTTGGTACTACCGGACAACTACTTAAGAATAGAATATCGAACCACAAGTCTGACATCAAAAATAAAAATTCAAACAAAACAGCCCTATCTTCGCATTGCATAGATATGCAACATACCCCAGCCTTCAGCAATGTAGAGATCTTGGCAAGGGAGAGTAACTGGAACAAACGACACATTCTCGAGGCACTTTATATATATAACACGAACAATACCATCAACAAGAAAACTGACACGGACAACATCAACTCCACTTATTGCTCGTTATTGGATGACTGGTAGCGAAGGAGATGACGTTAGGTTTTGTAATTATAGCTAATAGTCTTTTTGTATAGTTTCGGGTTTTTAATCCTGACGTCATGTTAATTTATTATCATGTTAAGTGTAAATTCATAAGTTATTTTAGTTTTAGTGACCGTTACAAAAAATTGAAAAATAGTTGTTTTTATATGATTTGACGCAGTAAGTTTGGCAAAGTGTGTATTTAAGTCTAAGGTTTAATGTGCTGTATAATTTTAGATAAGACCTTCTGATGAAGCTCTGTGACAACGAGCGAAACGTTTGCCAGTTTGGTGCCCTACAAGCAATTGTAAGTTTAATTCACCTCGATCGGGCTGTACATGGACCAAAACCAAACGATCAATGTTGCAACTCCTTATGTAGATACACTTTGATGACTTTAACTAATTTGACTTTCGGTAATAGAAATAATAAGGCTTTCTATACGCAAACAAAGAATATAAGGAAGCTCTTGTTGCTTCAGATGACCTTTTACAAATTACAGCAAAACTTTTGTGAAACCTATCGTGGAGGGCTGACAATAGTATGAAGACTATTTTCAACCAAGTCGGTACAATAACAGTTTTGATGAAAAGGAACCGAAATGAAACACTTTAAAGACCGTAAGATTTGCCTTACGTGGCCTTCATGGGAGCGATTCTCTACGGCTGCTTCCTTACGCTGGCCGATTAAAGCTCATTTCATTGGAGTCCCTTGAAAGTGGACGCCGACTAGAGATGGGCGATACTGTATCGATATACCGGAGTATCTATACTTTGCTTTCAATACTTCGAGGTTTTGTAATCGGTACTACCAGCCCCCGATACTACCGATCCTCGATACTTTTCTTTCAATACTCGAAGTATTGACAGCCCAGCACACACCGTCTCATTATTTGGTATATGGGTCCAATCTCTAGTCGTGTCTAGTATGCAAAAGCTAAAAATAGATTTCTATTGAAATAAAAATTTATTGTTCTTTATTTCATCTGCTTTTTTAGTTGTTCTTGCGAAATTTCTAATTATTCATTTGCTAAAAAGATATTGGAAATCACCCGCTGATGCGTTTTCATTTGAAAAAAATTATAAATCAAATGCACATATCTTTTGAGCAAATCGATATTTTGATATTTCTCAACGATCAAGTTGTTGCAAATTGTTTTGCAACAACAACAAAAAACCAATAAGATAATAATTGTACACATACATATAATTTTTAATTTTTTATCCATATAGTTCCAATACTTTTGAATATCGATACTTCTTCAACGGTATATTTGTATCTAAGTACCGAAAGATGCGGATATATTGCAATGCCAAGTATCGATACATTTTGATTCGGTTCCCATCTCTAGACGCGACAACTCCAGAATTGTTTTTGCCTTCAATTGCTTACAAGCCGCGATTAATTCCCCCAAACTGCTGGGGGCTCGGTATTTATCGATTCCTGCTCGCCCCTAAGGATAAAGTGCTTTCTACATATTCCTCACCACCGCACACATTTTGGTCTGGTCGAGCCTATTACATTTATGTCTCGTCTCCTTAAAAATCGTTTTGAGTTGTGATTTTTACTTGTCGAGACCTCAACTGAAGAATCAGCTTTGTTAGGGTAACTTTTATTATTTCTTACGTAAAAATAATGTTATTTTGATGTATTAGTCAGCATTTGATGAATTTTAAAAAATAAATAAGGAAGTGGATAAATGGACGGATCCCTGGCAGGGAAGCTCAGGGAAATTACTCTGCTCCCATCTCTCTCAAGAATTTTTTTCCCTGCTACTTCCGTCTCACCCCTTTTTTCCCTATACCATCTTATCACTTTATGTACCACTATGCGGCGGGGGAGGGGGACAGGAGCCCCCCAGTTAATAAAGCAACTAAAAACCTGATTTATACACCTCTTCCTCACAGAAAGTCTAATATTGTTTTGACGTAAAAGCAGGGAAGCAGCAGAGTAATTTCCCTGAGCTTCCCTGCCAGGGATCCGTCAGTTTATCCACGTCCAATAAATAAATATAAAATGACATTTAAAACAACATATTTGAATGCGTCATGTAACAATAAAACCAAATTGTGAACTCAGTTCCAAGTGAGTTCGTTTTACTTAGGATTTTGTCATGGAGAAAACACACTGGAGACAATAGGGAATTTTAAGTTAAGCACCAAATTTGCACAAATTGAAACATTCTGAAACCAGAAAACTTTAATTCTTTAATGCAGTACAACGGCTGCAATAAAGAATTATAAATCATATTTAGCGCAAGCTAACTTTAATGTACCAATAGTTAGTCAGTTTAAGCAAGGGTTGATCTACTTTTGTCACCTATAAGCATAAATTTATTTATAAATAAAATTTATTCTTACCATACTTCCGTAAATAAAAGAATTGTAGTATTCCTAAGACTCCACTTGAAATTACTTCGGATTTAACATGCAGCAAATGTTCATCATCTAAAAACTAATTTATAAAGGTATAATTAAAGTAACCATATACGAGTTTACTATCTTAAGCAATTTTAAAAAGAAATCCCCAAAACCACTTAACGGCAAGCTCAGTACATTATTAACAAACCTTAAAAAATCGGTAGAACGCGGGGAAACAAGTGTTATCCAACATTTCTGCGGCAAATACTTCAAATATCGACGGCTTTTGTTGCAAAGTGGAAGTTATATAGGAATTTCCAACCATTATTTTGTATTAATTCTAGCGTTTTCGATGGGACTTTTTCAGCACGGTTTCCGTGGCGCACTGTTTCTGACGTTTTCTTGTAGTGGCCTACTGATCAATGAAACATTTTTTTCCTACTTTGTCAATGTGTGCGCACCAATAAAAAATATTTTAATAAAATGACAGCGAAAATCTATTATAAAACATTTTAAAATATTGTTAGATGAAATTATATCGCTTGGAGAACGTTTTAGGCAGAGCTGGTCAACCAACCAATTTGTAAAAATGTAAACCATTAAAAAACCGTCTGACAATTCGAACTGTCAAAACATTTTACGTTTGAAGTTGTAAAACTGGGTGTTTTCGAGTTTGCTTAGGAGTTAACTCCGGAGAGAATTAATGTCAAAGTCGTGTCGAGTATGCCTTAAGGTAGAAACCCAATGATTGCGTCGCATGCATCGCATGCTTTTGACAGGCATCGCTTCAGAAGCATTGTCGCAAGGCCTGTTCCAATGATCGCAGTGCATACTTTGACGTTTCACTTTGAAAGAAAGAGGAAAAAGTTATGTTTACAATAAAAATTTTAGAAAAATGAGTGAATTTATAGACATTATAGACTTTGTGGAATTTATTTTATTTATTTATGAAGTGTATAGACAATATAAAAGTGTTCAAAATAGAAAATGTAAACAATCACGTAGATTTTGGGTGCGTGAAATGAACATTGATAGAAAAATGAATGGCTTCTTTGAACTAAATTTTGAAAAAATGAGAACAGTGGATCCTGTGCAGTTTTCTCGAGTAACAAGGATGAGCAGTCAGAATTTCAATGCCCTCTACAATTTGTTGGAAGAATATTTAACCAAATATTCACTACGTACTCCGATATCAGCCAAATATATTATTATTAAAAATTTATAAAATTATTTTTGAAAAATGTTATACCTGGCTGCTTAACACTAAGCGAGATATTTTCCCATGCTCTGGCTTTTTTATTAATATTTCTGTATTCCATACACTTTTTATTGTAAATGCGTTTATTAATTTTTCCTCAAAACACTCTATTTTTTCTTGCGTACCCGGCAAATCACAATTTGTTTACTTTTCATTTGTCATTTGCCGCAACGGAAGCGTTGCAATATTGAGAGTTCAGCAATATGTGCATCGCATGCTTCGCTTGCATCGTTCATTAGGTTCGCTTTGGTAGAAATACGCACGTTGAATGATCTGTCAAAGCATGCGATGCATGCGACGCAATCATTGGGTTTCTACCTTTAAAGGTGGAAGTACAATGCGCGCTTGATTTGCTTCGCTTGCTTTGACAGAAGATTGAAATAAAGACTTTGTATGAGTGCGAGCCAAACGAACGAAGCAAGCAGAGCATCTGAAGCGAAAGTTGACCAACTTTCTACTTTTGAAAGCTTCGGATGCTTTGACATGTCAACATAAGCTCTAAAATTAGATGCTAGCTGCTAGTTAGCATAAAATATGTCACACAGTAAATAAATAAACTCTTTTAAATTCATTATAATATGAAATTTTATTTATTTTTGAATTTCAATAAAATATACACGCTTCCCGCACAAAAACTAGACGGAACGGGTAATGTCAAAGCAAGCGGGCATTTGGTCACGTAAACATCTGAAGCATCCAAAGCACATAAAGTTTTAAATAAGCACAGCAAGCGAAGCAACCATTGTACTTCCCGCTTTAGAATAAAGATAGATAGATAGATAATCTTTTTATTGTTCACAGCAATACAAGTTCACTTATTTACTAACATGAATTTATTTCTTACTTTAATCCTATCAAAGTTACTTCGGATTGAATTGCTCCCTTTGGCTTGACTTATCGTATAAACACTAAAGCACACATGATTTTCACTTGGAGTGTAATTTTTACTTTATAAATGTATTTCCTAGGCAGTCACAATCCACTGTCTTTATTGCTAAGCTCTTTATCTTTTATTGATGTGTGTTTACTAAACCTAACTTACAAACTACAAACCTAAAACTAAAAGAGAACTCTATACGAGTTCTTATTGCAGCTGTATTCTTGTGTCAGTGAGCCATGCCAGTGTGAGAGCAACACAAACTTGTTTTCGCAATGGCATGTCTAACTGACACACCAACAGCGCTCTTATTTGTACTACCTTTTTCTCTATCACATGACATCACATATGCCTTCTTTTTTCGACATTGCCATATTTACATTGCCTACTTGTAGGACTTTATTTCGTATATTTCTTTTCTCAATATGAGATAATAATTTTTATTTGAATATAATACTGTTTTTAATTAGGTATCATCTAGCCTCTATAATGATTTTTAATAGTACATTGATAAAAGGTTGGTATTGTATTTTCTCTGTCAAAAGTAAACATTCTTTCTTTTGATATTTCATTTATATGATTAAAAGGCGATAGATAATATACTCGGTTACTATCATAATCTTTTTGGCTGTTAACAGCTTCTCTTATTAGTACATTGGAATGATTCTCACTCCTTACATTATTCTTATCCATGGCATTTATCAGATATGTCATCAGATGTACTATGCTTGCTTCATTCATTATATATTTGTTACTGTAGCGCTTATGTCTGGTTTTATAATTTTTATTTATGGAGAATCTAACAATTTTTCTCTCAAAAACCGAAAGTTCTTTGGCCACTATTGGCGAGATTGTATGCCAGATAGGGAACGCGTATGTCATTATGGGTCTTATTAATTGCTTATACATTAATAGCTTTGTTTTGGTACTTAATGCCTTATTAAAAAATAAACTTTTAAGAGAATAAAACGCCTTTTTTGCCTTAGTTAGAGCAGCCCTACCCTGTCTGTTAAATTTGAGTCTGTAATGAAAAAGAACTCCTAAATATTTAATCTCTTCTTTCAGAGGTATGATGTTGCTATCTATTTGCGTTTTTACCACCCTGCTTTTTGTAATTACGTCCTTTGTAATCGTTTTCCCATAAGCGTTTCTAATGCATATCGATTCCGATTTGCCTGTATTAATTTTCATTCCCCATGTTTTGTAATAATCATCGATCTCTTCCAAATGTTCATTGACTATCTTAGATGCCACCAACGGGCACAAGTTATCTGCATATACTAAGGTATCATCAGCATATAACAATGCTTTTGAAGTAATATTTCCATCATTATCCTGTCTGATATGTGGGAATTCCATTAAAAACAAGTTATACAGTTTTGGTCCCGTTAAGGAACCTTGGGGGACACCCGAGAAGATTTGTATAACTCTTGAGATGTGCTTGTTGATGGTGACTGCTAAAGTTCTGCTTGTTAGAAAGTTGTCGATCCATAGAACTAGTCTATGTGGAAATCCGTAAGTAATTAACTTGAAAATCAGTGCTTCCGTCCAGACCGAGTCGAAAGCCTTCTCTATATCCAGTGCACAGGCCACTGTGGATCTATAGTTTGTTAAGCTGGATACTATGTCCGTATGGAACTTTGCTAGTGCGTCAACTGTAGAATGGCCTTGCTTGAATCCAAACTGGTATGCGGGTATCATTTCTTTTTCGTAGATGAATTCATCTATTTTGTTTGCGAGTATTCTTTCCAGAATTTTACCTACATTTGACAATAAAGAGATTGGTCTGTAGTCCTTAACATCCTTAGCATCCCGTTTTTTGGGTATTGGTATAATTTTCGCTATTTTCCAGCAGTCAGGAAAATAAGAATTGTTAATGCAATTATTAAAAATGATTGTTAGGAAAATTATAGCTACTTTTGGCAGATATTTTAAGAATTTATTTGTTATTTCATCCATTCCTGATGAGATCTTTCTGTTTGTTCTATGTGTAATAATATTTTGTACATCGCTCTGTTGCACAAATTCAATTACACTTTCCCTAGGCGTATCTGATTGATTATAGTCATTGAAATTTGTTATTTTTTCAACCTGATTATTTTCCCTTTCGTTTCTGTAACTATCTCTGAAACTTCTAACCCTTTCCTTAACCTCATGGTTGGTTATTCGGTCATATAATGGATCTTTTTTGCTGTATATAGTAGTATAATAATTAACAAAAGTTTCCGCGATGTCATTTGCGTCATTAACTATCGTTTGCTCATTGTTTTGCCCATTTACCACAATTCCGTTTGTTGTGATTGCCGATTTCCTTCCCGTGATTCGATTTGTCTCCCTAAACGCATCAGAGCCTGGTCTAATCTTTTCAAGTTGTTTACTGAAAACTTCATCGTTGTGCATATCTATTTTAAATCTGATAATGATCTTTAGCTGGTTAACTCTATTCATCATGGCAATGTACTCAGGATGGTTCAAGTTGCATGTTCTGTCTAGTATCCTCTTACTTTTCCATCTAGTTTTTCTTTTTTCCCTTATAGCATTTATAATGTCTTTGGGCATTCCTAGATATCTTCTTTTGGATTTCCTAAGCACTTTAGCATGCTCACTGTGAACATCCTGAATGCATTCCGTGAAGAGATGTATTTTCTCGTCAATTTCGCTGTTTTCAAGATTTTTATTTTTATCAATATTAATTAAGTTAAGTTTATCTGTAATGTCAGATTTTACCATGCTCCAGTCAACGTTTTTGTAATCGTACATTGTTTCGGGTTCGCTAAAATCAATTGTTAGGCTTTTGAATTCGATGTTTATGATCACCGCATTATGGTCAGAGAAAGTTGGTAGAACTTCCAGAGATTGTTTTGAATTTATGGAGAGTGCATTGCTAATTATGTACAAATCGAGAATTGAACCGCTTCTAGGAAACGTAGGTTTCATTGGAGACATAATTTCGTAGCTAATGCTACCCCTATCCCTCATCCAGTCCGCCAATATATTTCCAAAATCGTTACATTTCGAGTCCCCAAATGATGTATGCCTCGAATTAAAATCCCCTGCTATGATAATGTCATTGAATGACTCCGCTAAGTCATCCAATGTTCTTAGTAAGTCTCTATATTGTTCCACTGTTATAGAAGCTGTAACATAAATGCACAACAATAATACATTCTTAGCTTCATGGTCTTTCCATATTTTTATTATTGCCGCCGCTATTTGTAACGTGGATTCGATAAAAACTTTTTCATATCTATGAATATTTCTTATTCCTATTAATGTGCCGCTATTATTGTCATTTCTAATTACGTTGTAATTGTCAATAATTACTCGATGTTTGGCGTTAAGATTTGTTTCTGTTAGAAATATTATATCAATATTTAATTCATTGACAAGCTCGGTTACTAGTGCTCTTCTATTTTGAGCCCTAAGGCTACAAACGTTCAGATTGAATAATTTAAGTTTGTTTGTACCCATAACAATTTCTAAGTGTTATTAAAAATTTATTTTCGATATAGTTGGCATTTTTAAAATATATTATTGTAAGTTTATTTTGAATATAGTTAGAATTTTTAAAATATATTATTGTAAATTTGTTTTGAATATAGTTAGCATTTTTAAAATATATTAAAATTAATTTATTTACCATTAAGAGATAAGATTCTGAAATATAATTTTAAATACTCAGTATTTGATTCTGCTTTTGGCCTGTTGGCATATTTTCTGTTGAAGTTTTTAATGCTTTCAATAATTTCATCGAAGTTATCAAATCGTTCATAGCCTTCGTTTAAGAAGTTTTCAGAAATATTGCTCGGGTTGTTACTTTGATTGTTGTTTTCAAAGTGAATACTTTTACTTGTCCTTTCTTGTGGAACATTGAAATTTGTTCCTCTATTTAGTGGGGGAAAATCTTCTCTGAAATTATCCGCGAACGACCTCATCGCCGTCAGTCGCGAACTGCTAAACCTCACGGCATTAGCATTCAGGCTTTGGCTCTGATTTTGATTAAATCTTTTTGCATCTTTTGTTTTTTGCACATATTTTTTATAAAAGGTACATCCTCTGTAACTCGCTGGATCTCCTATTTCCCCACAATTCGTACACTTTGCCTTTTGTTCCTGCCCCAATTGGCATTCTCCTTGCTTATGCGTACCCGCACACCTCACACACTTTGCTGCTTTAAAGCAATTGATTGCCAGATGCCCATATGCCTGGCATCTTTTACATCTTACGGGCCCGTCGCCCCTGACCCCTTCCCAATGTACCTTACAGTTACATAACCGTGTGATATTATTAATTATATCGGCCTTGTTTGGTTGGGGACCGAAAACTACTCTGAATGTATTTAAATTCCAATTTTCCTCGATAGACCTTTTGGTCTTAAGTATGCTAACATCTTCCACCTTAATATTTGGCATTATTTCGTTAATTTCTTGTTTGATTTCCTCTGTCGGAATCAAATAATTCATCCCCTTAACTAGCATAACTACAGGCCTTTCACCTTTAGGCGTGTACGTGTATGCTCCGTACTTCCCACTCCCTAACTGGCTGTCGTAGGCTATTACCTTTAGTAACCTTTCCCTGGTTTCTCTGTGATCTTCCCTAATTAGAATTTTTAATTTGTATTTATTAATTCTTTCAATAACAAAGTTTGCATTAGTTTGTTTGAGAAACAATCTAATGTTTTCAATATTTTCCCCATCCATGATAATTGGGGGCAGATATTTTAATTTTTTTTTTGGTTCATTGACCACTTTAGCTTTAGGATTTATTTTATTTAAATTATCAGTATTCAAATTCCTTTTTTTCCTTTTGCCATTCTTAATTAATTTGTCCCCTGAGGGCTCATTATTTTTTCCGGAGCAATTTTCCTCTATATTATTGTTAGTTAAGCTACCTAGTTTACTTAATCTATCGTAATCTATTCCAACTTCTTGGCTAAAAATTTCATACCTGTTTACTGTGATATGTTTTTTAAAGGTGTCTTTTGTTGGCGTTTGCTGGTGTGTCCGCTTGATGTGCCGCTTTGGTGGAGTCCTAAATGCTTCCTTTGGGAAGTCATAGTCCATACTGACATCTTCAAAAATCGCACCCATTTGTTGTGCGTTTGTGATCTCACTTTCTTCAAGATAGCTATTATTTATATACATGTCCGTTTGGCTTGGACTGATATCGCCTTTGCTTATGTTTTTCTTTTTATTGTTCCTGAAATTAGAAGCGTTACTTTTGGCTATTAAGTCCCTATGGGACGATACAGAAACCTTTTCTCCTGAGAGTGATTTTTGCTGTTGTTGCTGTTGCAGTTGTAGTTGTTGCACTTGCAGTTGCTGTTGCTGCTGTTGAATTTGCAGCTGCCGTTGTTGCTGTTGAAATTGCAGCTGCTGTTGTAGCTGCTGCTGCTGCTGTTGCGTTTGCAACTGATGCTGTTGTTGTACGATTAGAGGTGGTGGCCCCGTTTTTAACTCCTCTGCCACTTCGGCTATACTAATTATGGACTTTGCCGAGTCCATATTCAAATCTTTAAAAATTTCCTGGTTCATTACGGCTTCCTGCTTGGACTGCCTAGATTGTATCGGGCTCTCGAAGCCTATTTCATCTTCTGTGGGTAGATCCACTTCTTGCGCTTGTGATATCAAATCACTATTTCCGTAATTGTAGCTTGCCACTACAATGTATAAAAAACTTGTTTTAGTGCGCGCGCACTAAGTATGAAAATTTTAGCAGTTTTAAACTGCCTCACTACACTTTTTGTTTTTGAGTCTAATTATACTCAGAAAAAATAATGAGCCTGCAGGTACTTCCCATGGCTTTCTTAAAATTTTTGCAAAAATTTTGCAACACAAAACTTTTTTTTTATCTTTACCCCACTTAAATACTGAGGAAATTGCACTTAGTGTTATATACTATAATTCAACTGTTCCACTGAATCTATATCTCAATTACTTTATTTTGCTTTGTTAGATTTGGTAAGTGACGCCAAGCCGGCAAACCGACGCCACTTACGCATGTGCAACGTTGCACTTTGCGCCTATTTCACTTTTGCTATTTCCCTAAATTAGCGTAATTTTCCCTATCACTCCATCAAATGTGCACTTTAATATTTCCTAATATCACCTGTGAGTCCCTATCTCTATAATATCACTGCACTACAATTCCTAAATTAGGCGACCGACGCCACTACTTCCCTAATTTCCTAAAACTTGTGTTCAGATTTGCACAGAACACAACCTATCTCACTGCTGGTTCGAACCAAACTCGCTTTAGAATAAAGAACTAGAGGAAAGGCCATCACTCGGAAAAATCTAAGCATTTTTCTTTATGTAGTAGAGTCTAAGTGATTTTTGCGTTTCGACATGAAAGTAGTAAAATTATGCTAGTATCCAGGAGGGGCCAACTCATTTTGATAATATTTTAAATTAGGTGTTTTTAAAATATATTCTTATAACACTTTTAATATAATATAACTTTGCCCGAACATATTTTATTAATTTACTTAATTTTACTATTTAAAAACACTTTGCTTATGCCCCAAATATTTTGGTATTACGGAGACGACTTTGATTTCAAGGCGACATTCGGTCCAATTTGACATTTCAGGCGTCATTCCCCCTTAACGCACTCGCCACTTGGCCAAGAAGCAAAAATGCTTATCACACGTACAGGGTTTTTACTTGAGATAGCCTTTCCTCTCGTTCTATATTCTAAGGAGTTTGCAGAGTCATGCCCCTCTAAGCATTTTGGCGAATTCGCTCTAGGCGAAACGTAAACGTAATGTTTACGAGTCGCTCTGACACCAACACTAATGTATCGAAGCGTGTCAAATAAAAATAAATCTGTCATGTTTACTCACAGTTTGTGGCCAACTCGGGTTGTGTTCAAAGTGTTTAGAAAAATTTTGCAGTGTTATTTTAATTATAAAGTGATTAAAATAGTTTGAATTAATTGTGATAGTTTATGTTGATATAAGACAATTAGTGTATTGCGATAAGTGGACAATATAGACAATTGAGAATTAGGTTAAAATTGTCACAAATAAATATAAAATTAATGAAAATATTTTAAATATAAAAATAAATGAATGAATGAATTAGCTTTCTTTTCTCCTCTCCAAATTTTTCAAGAGCGATTTATATTATTAATTTATTTTACAGTTACAGTTCGCTATGTGACCCTTCACTGTTAGAACTTTTGCGCCGAAGATGAAGAGGAGTTTAACCGCTAAACTTCAATATATGTACATCTCGTGCAAAAACTTTTACAGTGGAAATTCTCAAAGTGAACTTTATGAAAATAATTTATCAGCGGCTAAAACTATTTCGTTAACGTCACGCTGAAAGCATTTCGTTAAAGACACGTACAGGCATTTCGTAAACGACACACTAAAGTATTACGTAAACGGTACGCCTCCGGCGTACAGTTAGCGTAGTACCACCACATAAACAACAATTCGCCGATTTGTTTCACTTCTCTTTGGTCAAGTGAAACGTTAACGACTCGTTTCTGTTGGCGAAGAGTTCTATGACAATTAGACTTCGCCGGCGTTACGTTTACGACTCGTCATGTTTAGAGGGGACTCATGACTCCGGAGCCATCAAACTCGTGTTTTAGTTTGCTACCTAATGTCCCCGGTGCTAGCACCGATGGCCCCTGCTAATGAGCAGGGGCACTCATGACCCCGAAGGAAATGACATATAGACAAGAAGAAGCACATGCGATTATTTGAAGAAAACGTTCGGAATAATTCGTTTGACAAATTTATTTTGATAATTTTGCTTCTTTCTGTTTGAATAGTGAAATAAATGCAGGCGAGGTAATAATTTAATTTAAAAAAGCAACAAATAAGTATGGAAATGTACTGAATATTTTTGCGTATATCAGTCATATTCGTGTTTGACATTTCTTGCCTCAGTCAAACAAAAACACGAATCGTGACCCTCAGAATCAGGAGCCGTGCTGGAAGCAATTCATGCGGTTCTGACATGTCCCTAATGTCCCTGGAGTCATGCTTCGGAAGCAAACTCGAAAAAACCCACTGGCTCCACTGAAATAGCGTTTTCGACGGGACTTCAGTGCGAAACGAGTTTCGATTTTTTCTAGCAGTGTCGCTGTCAAAACATGTTCGGCGGGACTTTTGACAACAAAACTGCTAAACTCAGTGGACCACTGATTTCCCCTTCCTGGCACTGGGGTTCGGTTTGAGTGGAGCCAGTTTTACAACTTCAAACGTAAAATGTTTTGACAGTTCGAATTGTCAGACGGTTTTTTAGTGATTTACAAATTGGTTCGTTGACCAGCTCTGCTTAAAACGTTATCCAAGCGATATAATTTCATATAACAACATTTTAAAATGTTTTATAATAGATATTCGCTGTCGTTTTATTAAAATAGTTTTTATTGGTGCGCACACATTGACAAAGTCGGAAAGAAATGTTCCATTGATCAGTGGGCCACTACAAGAAAACGTCAGAAACAGTTCGCCACGGAAATCGTGCTGAAAGAGTCCCATCGAAAACGCTAAAAGCAAAACACAGTGCCAGGCAGGGGAAATCAGTGTACCACTGAGTCTAGCAGTTTTGCTGTCAAAAGTCCCATTGAACATATTTTGACAGCGACACTGCTAGAAAAAATCGAAACTCGTTTCGCACTGAAGTCCCATCGATAACGTTAGAATATAGAACTAGAGGAAGTTCCCTTGGCTGTACGTGTAATCGTACGTGTTTAAGCATTTTTCTTACTGGCACGGTGAGGAAAGGGATGTGCAGGGTTGTCGCCTGCGATTGACAGATGGCAAATTGAAATAGTTCGGTCGAAATTATTCGCGATATTATTCGAAATATAAAAGGATTAGTGAAAAGTATTATTAAAATCAATACTATATTAGTAAAGTGATTTGTTTTTAAGAAGTTTGAGACAGTTTATACACTTTAAAAGACAGATTTTTAAAATGAAGTGTGCAGTGCATTGTTGCAGAAATAATCGACGTCGGACTCGTGGAATATCTTTTTTCAGGCAAGCAACTAGCATAAATATGTTTATTAACATGTTTAATTTCAGATTAAATTATTAAAATTCCAAAGCCAAAAAAGGGTAACAAAGAAAATCAAAGTTTCTGTCCCCATTCTCAGTTTGTTTACATTCTGATGAATTGGAACTTCTGTGTCGCCTGAGATCAGGGTAGCGATTCTCACACAATTTGGTTGACTAACCGTTTCAATAAATTAAGTGCATGCCCAAAAAATGTTGTGGCAATAGAAAAATATTTCATAGCAACGAATAAATATGTCAAGTTTGTGCGCATGATCTGTAATTCTCCCATGCCGTTCCCCGGAGCTTGCATCTAAATACTCAGTCGCCTGGCTGGGAGCTGGCGTGTGATTTTGACACTTCATAGCGCTTGGACTGCCATGAGTAAAAATTTTGTAAAACGGTTGGCATTCCCATTCAACCGATTGAACACACACTTGTTAAATTAAAGCTCTACCCATTTTTACAAATTTGCGTATTTACAAGGCAACCAGGTTGTCTGAAACAACAAATTTCGTGAGAATTCCTACCCCGCAGTGGCGGTTAGCCAAAATGTAGTTAAATTTCAAAACAAGTCCATTTTTTTACTACTGCTATGGAGTCCTACTACTGCTACGCAAGTCCATTTTTTTGCTACTGCTATGGAGAAAACTACCACAAAGATACACTTCTAACACATGAAGAAAAATGCTTAACTTTTCTGAGCGATGTGCACTTCCTCTAGTTATATGTATATTCTAAGTTCGGAGTTAACTCCGGAGACAATTAATGTCAAAGTCGTGTTCGAGTTTGCAGAGTCATGACTCTCATCACTCCGGAGCCATCAAACTCATGTTTTATAGCGTTTTCGATGGTACTTTTTCAGCACGATTTCCGTGGCGCACTGTTTCTGACATTTTCTTGTAGTGGCCCACTGATCAATGAAACATTTCTTTCCGACTTTGTCAATGTGTGCGCACCAATAAAACAAATTTCAATAAAACGACAGCGAATATCTATTATAAAACATTTTAAAATATTGTTATATAAAATTATATAGCTTGAATAACATTTTAAGCATAGCTGGTTAACAAACCAACTTGCAAACCACTAAAAAACCGTCTGACAATTCAAACTGTCAAGCGATAAGTAAAGCGATAAGTCAAACGTTAAATAAACAATTTTTTCCTTTAATAATTCAACGAAGAAATGAAATTCAAACTGTCAAGCAAAGTTAAAGACAAGAATTGATATGACAAATCAATAAAAATTTAGGAACGGTATTATAAATAACAACAGGATTTGCACGCTTTAATTCAATTTTAATTTATTTAGATAAATTCAATATATATATATAACCAAACAACAAAAAATTATAAAATTATATGAATAATTGTCTCATTTAGCACTAATAAAAAAAATGAAATAATAAATGAAAATAAATGCACAATAAATTTTATGAATATTAACTGCTGAAAAAGAAAATTATTAAATATTCAAAGTTTTGGAAACACATGTATTGAGTTGTTTATCCCAAACAGGACATGTATAACTCACTATGTAATTTCCACGAAATACCCTAAAAAATTGCCTTTCACGATGTAACCTCCTTGAAATCCACGAACGAAAAGAGAGCGAATCAGCCAGGTTGTGCCCCTTATATAGAAGTCTAGCAGCCATATTGCTGATATTCATGTAGCAGCCATATTAAAGGTAGCCATTTTATTCGATTAATGATAACCATAATTAAAAATGTGTCCTTATTTTTAATTTCAATTGACTCCAATTATATCAGTCACATAAAGAATTAAATTATCTATGTTTTAAACTTATTTTTTTGATTTTATAAATAATATTTATTGCAAATTAATTCAAATTTAATTTTGTCCATAAAAATGGCGGATAAACAAAAATGTCCTCATAATTTCGATACTCGAATTAACTTATACATGTTGTACATGCTGTCTCTTTTTCGCTCATTACGAACATATAAAAATTTAAATTTTTTAAATATTTAATTAGGAGTGTCTTTTTGGTGGTTTTAATTAGCACCATCGGAATCCCCATAAAATTTTATTCAAATTTCATGTGCTGTATGTTGGCAGTCCATAAAGTTGACGTCTGTTTGTAAACTTTAAAAAGTACGTGAACTGTCATTCGGGAGTGTTTTTGTTTTTGATCTAAAATACGTAGGTACCTTATTATTTACCTTTAATTCCATTTAAAATTATTGTGTGTATGTGATTATTCACATGTTACACAAAATTAATAGAATTACTAAGGTTTTTCTCTTATTGCAGATGTTCATTTCGAATTTGAGACCTTGCCACTATCCGGCCATCCAGCCTCAGAAAGGCCCCCTTATGCTGGAAGTTATCAAACCTGGTGAGTAGAATTCATGTTTCACCCGTGATTATGTTTACATGTTAAATTTATGTAATTTATTATGAGTTTTCTGTTTCTAACCCCATTGTTTTCATTTGTTGCATTTCATGTTGTCATTTTATTCATTGTGAATTCATGTAGGCTTATTCTATAAATTCATTGCTACTTCATGACATTTCATTTTAATTAATTGTATTTCTCTCATTTCAGGTTCATAGAAATTTCGGAGGTTAATACTACTTCGAAGGTAAGTATGTCATCAGGTAGAGTATGTATTTTTCCATTGGTTTTGTCCCTTTTAACTTTTTTTAATTTCAGGAATTCTCATGGAACAGTTCGAACATTTCGAACATTCTCCCCCCTGTTGAACGTTCCGTTCAATAAATCGTTTCTTGAACTTTGAAATGCCTCTTTTATGATTGTGGTGACAAATTATCACTCCGTCCGCCCTTACACGTAATCGTACTTGATGTTGACTCGGTAAATTAATTGTTTTCTCCTTGGTTTTTCTTCGCCTTATCGCTTCGAAGTCGATTCGTTGAATGATTTGTCGTGATAAATACAAGCTTTGTCCTTCTCGAGTAATGAAGCGTTGATGGCTATTGGCTATTCGCATGTTTAACTCCTTGATAGTTGATGTTGGTCTTAAAGAACGGAGTGATACAACTCTTGCACCGTTGATCATGGCTGGCTCAGGCAATTCTGGTGATGGGCTTCTTGGTCGTGATGGTCCAGCTTCTTGCCACTGGGTTAAGCCTTGTTTTTCGTAGTTGCGTGGTGGTGACGATTCCGCTACCCTTATTGTAGTTGATACTGGTTTTAATGGAATTCCAAATACATCACATCCTGGTTCGAGGAGGCCAGTTGGACTGCCAGGAGGAGTTAGCTCAAAGTCCTCAACGATGGTAAGTACGTCAGCATCAGAATCATATGAATTGTCCATCTGTAACAAAGGCTATTATAATGAGATGTTTTAGTTGAACAACGCTCACAAAACATTGAACAGCACAACATAGACAAAGACTAACAAATTTGTATCAACCTTGTGAGGTTGTGTCTATTATTGGCAGTCGACAGATTTTTGCTATTGGTCTTTGCAATATATTATGTTTTGTTCGAACTTGAACGACTAGAACTAAGCCGTCTGCACCTGGATAAACATTTTCAATTATGCGTAACGGCCAAATAGTTGGCGGCATGTTTTCGCATTTGACTAATACAACATCTCCGATTTGTATGTTTGGTTGTTTTGCACACCATTTTGGTCGATGTTGTAATTGGTTTAAGTAGTCTTTAGACCATTTATCCCAGAATTGTTTGGTTGCCTGTTGTAACGATTCCCATCGTTGAAGAAGTGATGTGTTCTCTGTACCATAGTCAGGTTCTGGTAAGGCATTAAAATCCTGGCCAATTAAAAAATGACCCGGTGTTAATACGAATAAGTCATCTGGATTATTGGATATGCGACACAGAGGCCGAGAATTTAAACACGCTTCTATCTGAGTGAGTACTGTCGCATATTCTTCGAATGTATAAATCTTGTTTCCCAATGTTTTTCTTAAATGCTGTTTAATTGACTTCACCCCAGCCTCCCATAATCCTCCGAAGTGAGGTGAAGCTGGTGGATTGAAATGCCACGTGATAGATCTCGACGCCAAATAATTTGCCGCTTCTGTGGTGGCATTTTTGATTGCTTGCTTTAACTCCTTCTCCAATACTGTCCTTGCGCCAGTAAAATTGCTACCACAATCCGAATAGATGTTCTTGCACAAACCTCTTCTTGCCACAAATCTTCGCAGAGCTGCAATAAAGGCTGCTGATGTTAAGTTTGATACTAATTCTATGTGAATAGCGCGCGTTGCCATACAAATGAAAACGCAGAAATAAGCTTTTTGACATTTGGCATTTCGATGTGTAGACACCTTTACAGTAATTGGTCCGGCGTAATCTATTCCAACTTCTGTAAATGGTTTCGTAATGTTTACTCGAGGATATGGCAAATTTCCCATAAGTTGGGTTGTAGTTGTCTGCCGTTGTCTGGTACATGTTATACATTTGTGTATTCTGCTGGTTATGCATCTTCTTGCATCTAAAATCCAATACTGATTTCGACTGGTATTAAGAACTAGAGATGGTCCACCATGCAATGTCTCGATGTGTATTTTATCAATTATTATCATTGTAACATGGTTGTTACGGGGCAGGATAATTGGATGCTTTCGATTGTATGATAGTGTAGCGTTTTGTAACCTTCCACCTAGGCGTATTAACCCTGCTTCGTCAATAAACGGGTTAAATGTTAATAACCGGCTCCTGCGCAATATTGGTTTCTTATGAAGTAATTGATTATATTCTTCTGGAAATTCTATTTGTTGTATTGATCTAAGAACGCTAATTTTAGCACATTTCAGTTCAGTATTACATAGCGGACCTGCTCGTTTATCCTTTGGATTTCGACAATTATTAATAAACCGTTGCATTGTTGCGACTATTCGAATTAACCGTGTATATGATGAATACCGAAGAAGAATGTTATCCGGAGAAAGAACAAATAAACTTTTAGTTGTGGGTTTTTTAACTTCCAAGTCTGTTTGTTCGTTGTTAGTTATCTGTTTTGGCCATTTGTTTTGCTGCTGTGATAACCAAGCGGGTCCATGCCACCACATATCATTGACTACTAGGTTTGATGCTGAAATGCTTCGAGACGATAGGTCTGCTGGATTGTCCTTTGTTGAAACATGCCGCCAATGATCGTAACGTAATATTTCTTGGATTTCCACCACACGATTAGCAACATATGTTTTCCATTTGGAAAGATGTTCCCTTATCCAATGTAAAACAATCATAGCGTCTGTCCAAGCAACTATCGGGATGTTTTGAAATTGCATGGTTTCAACGGTCGTTTGTATAAGCCGTGCGAGAAGCAGCGCTCCGTTTAGTTCCAGCCGTGGTATTGTTGTGGGTTTAAGTGGTGCTACCTTCGTCTTGGAAGTAAGTAATGTTGTTGTTATATTTTCATGTTCATCTTCGACACGCAAATATAATACAGCAGCATATGCCCTTGCACTCGCGTCACAAAATCCATGAAGTTGCATTCTTGCAGATGAAGAAGCATGAATCCATCTAGGAATTTTCAACAGTTCTAGTTTTTGCAATTCTTGTTTAAATTTATTCCACTCAGTTTTAACTGCATCAGTCACTTGGCTGTCCCATGATGTACCCAATATCCACAATGTTTGAATTAACAGTTTTGCTGCAATGATTACCGGAGAAAGCCAACCAAGTGGGTCATATAGAGACGCCACATCAGACAAGATGGTTCGCTTGGTTGTAATATTGTATTCCGGCCGTGGTGTTATAGCGTAAGTGAAATGATCCGGTGCCGGATGCCATCGAAGACCAAGCGTTTTGACAGACTCGTTTTCTTCAAGCACTAAGGTTTCTTTTAGTTCTCGATATTCTATAGGTAGTTTTTCTAACAATCTTGAGTCATTGCTCGTCCACTTTCGTAAGTTGAAGCCGCCTGCCTTCATCATTTGAATTAATTCTTGTTGTAATTGTTTTGCATCCACTATATTTTCAGCACCCGTCAACAAGTCATCAACATAAAACTCTGTTTTAGCTACCTTCGCTGCTAATGGCCAGTTTTGTTTTTCATCCTCCGCTAACTGTTGCAATGTCCGAATAGCTAAATATGGAGCTGAAGAAGTTCCAAATGTTACCGTTTTTAGTTGATAGTCTTGAAGTTCTAAACTGTTCGGATCTTGCCATAAAATTCTTTGGAACGTTCTGTGATCTGGATGTACTTCAACCATGCGGTACATCTTTTCAAGGTCGGCATTCATGGCTATTCTGTATCTTCTCCAGTTTAACAGTGTCGAAAATAGCTTGGGCTGCAAGGTCGGACCATTCAGTAAACATTGATTTAAAGATTTGCCATTTGTCGTCTTAGCTGACGCGTCAAACACGACTCGTAATCTCGTAGTGGAACTGTTCTTTAAAACGGCATGGTGTGGAATATAGTAATGATTTTCATTTTCAGACGGAGGGTTTACCTTTTCCATATGACCCAAATCGATGTATTCGTTTAAACATTGTTTATATTCCTTTTCAAGTTGAGGATTGTTTTTGAACCGTTGTAGTAACAATTGAAAGCGCTTGAAGGCTTGTGATCGAGAGGCTCCTAATGTTGGAAGCTCATTGTTTACAAATGGTAGCTTTACTTGATATTGGCCACTGTTCAATCGCTGATAAGTTGTTTTGAAAATATATTCACATTGTTCTTGCTCTTCTATTTCTTCTGTTTCCCAGAAGTGTTTTAATTGTTTGTTGAGGTCTGTATCAGCTGTCGTGACGGTTAGAGATGTTGTGTTATGTACTGGTGCTTCTATAGTTGGGCCCAATAGAATCCATCCGAAGATTGTGTTGATGGCTATGGGTGTATTGTTTGCTCCGCGTCGAATGCCTTCACATAATATTTTCGTGTAAAGTTTTGCTCCCAGCAAGACGTCTATGTCCCCTGGCTTCCAAAAAGTAGGATCGGCCAATTCTAAATTCCTTAAATGATGCCAGTCTCCTTTCATTATTGGTTTTGTTGGTAAGGAATCTGTGATTTTATTTAAAACTAAGAAGTCATCCTCCACTGATGCATTAGTTAAATTTCGGGACAGTAAATTTAGTTTGATTTGGTACCGGCATATAGCAGATGATATTAGATTTAAACCTGCAACCTCTACTGAAGTTGGTAGAGGCTTGATATGTAACCTCTTTAAGGCAGATTCGGTGATGAAAGATGACTGCGAGCCTGTGTCAACGAGACATCGTAAAATTTGTTTAGCACCATACCTATCTCGCACACATACAAGTGCTGTGGCTAGTAGTGACTGATAATTTTCCATGATTACAAAGCTTTGTGTGATGTTTAATTCTTCAGTCAGTTTGGCTTTTGGTGACGTTGAATTTGTATTCGTATTATGATTCCTTGTATTTTCTTCTTGTTCCCTTGTGAAGGTGCTATGGTCTTGTTTATTGGCTTTGTTATTTAATAACGTATATTGCTCTTTCCTAGGATCCTCGTGGATTGAAGTGTGGTGCTTTTCCTTGCATTTAAAGCACCTGAATTTGCTAGTACAATTATTGGCTAAATGATGGTTTGACAAGCAAACTAAGTGGATTCTAAAACTTTCAATCGTGTATTTAAAAATGAGCTAAATCGTATAAACTCCTTGTTCTTCTTCCTATAACTTTAATGTCATGAACGGTAATTTTTGTACAAGTAGATAAATCAAAAGTGCATCCCAAGTAGAGGGGTTCACATCTAGACTCTTTAATTGTTGCAAACATTCTTCAGTTGTGTCAAGGAGAGACTTTATCCCCTTTGCTGTTTCAGTTGGAAGTTTTGGCTGATTGACTAGGATTTTTAGTTGATGATTTACTAATATTCTTTTATTATTATATCTCTCCACCAATTTTTTCCATGCTGGTTGATAATCTTCTTCTGTTATGGGTGTATGCCTCAATAATTTTTCAGCTTCGCCAGTTAAACAACCTTTTAGATAATGTAATTTTTGTACTGGTGTTATCTTCCCATTGTTATGACTAATGATATAAAGAGGTCATGGAACGAGCGCCACAAATCATAATCACCATTAAGCTTTGGCAGGGCAATCTTCGGTAGCTGAGACTCTTGCTGCACTATTGTTGTTGTATGACCTTGACATGAGCCTGTTTCCGGTTTCGTTGATGATGAAGTAGGTAGATACTTTCGAATTCCGTCTAATAATTCGCCCATATATTCCGAATACTTGATTTCAACGTCACAATAAACATCTTTAATTAAATAATCTTGCTGTCCAAGTGTTTGATCTTGTATGCTCAATTTATTGATCTCAAAATCATTTGCGTTGTATTCGCTCCATAACATTTTCAGATCAGCCACTTTGTTCTCATAGAAGCCTTGAGTTCTTTTGAGCAAATTTGTTTTCTTCCCAGATTCTATTAATTTGTCCAATCTGAACTTTAAAATGCTTTGTTTTAAAACAAGCTCTTCCATTGTTGCCATAACTGTATTTATTACTTAGCCGATATATTAAGAAGCGTACCAATATAAGATAATCGTCGAATACCGATATAAAATTGACGTAAAAACAAATGTATAAAACGCACCACCCAAAGTACCGTAAAATAATTAAATTAAAATTGAATGAGCTGTGCAATCCTAGATGGAACCACCAAAATGTCAAGCGATAAGTAAAGCGATAAGTCAAACATTAAATAAACAATTTTTTCCTTTAATAATTCAACGAAGAAATGAAATTCAAACTGTCAAGCAAAGTTAAAGACAAGAATTGATATGACAAATCAATAAAAATTTAGGAACGGTATTATAAATAACAACAGGATTTGCACGCTTTAATTCAATTTTAATTTATTTAGATAAATTCAATATATATATATAACCAAACAACAAAAAATTATAAAATTATATGAATAATTGTCTCATTTAGCACTAATAAAAAAAAATGAAATAATAAATGAAAATAAATGCACAATAAATTTTATGAATATTAACTGCTGAAAAAGAAAATTATTAAATATTCAAAGTTTTGGAAACACATGTATTGAGTTGTTTATCCCAAACAGGACATGTATAACTCACTATGTAATTTCCACGAAATACCCTAAAAAATTGCCTTTCACGATGTAACCTCCTTGAAATCCACGAACGAAAAGAGAGCGAATCAGCCAGGTTGTGCCCCTTATATAGAAGTCTAGCAGCCATATTGCTGATATTCATGTAGCAGCCATATTAAAGGTAGCCATTTTATTCGCTTAATGATAACCATAATTAAAAATGTGTCCTTATTTTTAATTTCAATTGACTCCAATTATATCAGTCACATAAAGAATTAAATTATCTATGTTTTAAACTTATTTTTTTGATTTTATAAATAATATTTATTGCAAATTAATTCAAATTTAATTTTGTCCATAAAAATGGCGGATAAACAAAAATGTCCTCATAATTTCGATACTCGAATTAACTTATACATGTTGTACATGCTGTCTCTTTTTCGCTCATTACGAACATATAAAAATTTAAATTTTTTAAATATTTAATTAGGAGTGTCTTTTTGGTGGTTTTAATTAGCACCATCGGAATCCCCATAAAATTTTATTCAAATTTCATGTGCTGTATGTTGGCAGTCCATAAAGTTGACGTCTGTTTGTAAACTTTAAAAAGTACGTGAACTGTCATTCGGGAGTGTTTTTGTTTTTGATCTAAAATACGTAAGTACCTTATTATTTACCTTTAATTCCATTTAAAATTATTGTGTGTATGTGATTATTCACATGTTACACAAAATTAATAGAATTACTAAGGTTTTTCTCTTATTGCAGATGTTCATTTCGAATTTGAGACCTTGCCACTATCCGGCCATCCAGCCTCAGAAAGGTCCCCTAATGCTGGAAGTTATCAAACCTGGTGAGTAGAATTCATGTTTCACCCGTGATTATGTTTACATGTTATATTTATGTAATTTATTATGAGTTTTCTGTTTCTAACCCCATTGTTTTCATTTGTTGCATTTCATGTTGTCATTTTATTCATTGTGAATTCATGTAGGCTTATTCTATAAATTCATTGCTACTTCATGACATTTCATTTTAATTAATTGTATTTCTCTCATTTCAGGTTCATAGAAATTTCGGAGGTTAATACTACTTCGAAGGTAAGTATGTCATCAGGTAGAGTATGTATTTTTCCATTGGTTTTGTCCCTTTTAACTTTTTTTAATTTCAGGAATTCTCATGGAACAGTTCGAACATTTCGAACACAAACTGTTAAAACATTTTACATTTGTAGTTGTAAAACTGGCTCCACTGAAACCGAACCGCAGTGCCAGGAAGTGGAAATCAGTGGTCCACTGAGTCTAGCAGTTTTGATGTCAAAAGTCCCATCGAACATGTTTTGACATCGACACTGCTAGAAAAAATCGAAACTCGTTTCGCACTGAAGTCCCATCGAAAACGCTATTAGTTTGCTACCTAATAGGGATGGGCGATCTGCCTTCGATCTGCCGATTTTTCGCTGGACCGATTCAGCTGGAATCGATTTACTTATTTCCGATTCTCATCCATTTAAGACAAGACAAAACGCTCTAAAATAAAACTGATAGCGTTTTCATTGAAACTTCAGTGCACAACGAGTTTCGATTTATTCTAGCAGTGTCGCTGTCAAAACATGTTCGATGGGACTTTTGACAGCAAAACTGCTAGACTCAGTGGACCACTGATTTCCCCTTCCTGGCACTGCGGTTTGGTTTCAGTGGAGCCAGTTTTACAACTACAAACGTAAAATGTTCTGACAGTTCGAATTGTCAGACGGTTTTGTAGTGGTTTACAAATTGGTTCGTTAACCAGCTCTGCTTAAAACGTTATCCAAGCGATATAATTTCATATAACAACATTTTAAAATGTTTTATAATAGATATTCGCTGTCGTTTTATTAAAATATTTTTTATTGGTGCGCACACATTGACAAATACGGAAGGAAATGTTCCATTCATCAGTGGGCCACTACAAGAAAACGTCAGAAACAGTGCGCCACGGAAATCGTGCTGAAAGTGTCCCATCGAAAACGCTATGAGTAAGTTCAAGTGGAATTCTTTCGCATCATTAATTCGTGTAATAATCCAGCAGATTTAAAATTTCGTATCTAAAAACTTGTTAATGTTAGATAAATGCATTTCGGATATCTGTAATATGTTAGTGTTATCTGTATCAGTGAGTACCATGATTTTGTAATTTTATAATCATCAGTAGATGTTTATCCCAAAGATTGGCACGATTTTAGTTTCCGTGGCACACGGATTTGACGATGAATTTCGATAAAACACCACAAAATAAAACGAAAATAATAAATAAATTTTTTTGATATCTGGCTTAGTTTTGGAGATATTCGATCTTGAAATTTTAGGAACACATCACGACTTGTTAAAACGGCCTTAAAGGCTTAAGACGCGAACTTTTGAATTTCGATAAAACACCACAAAATAAAACGAAAATAATAAATACATTTTTTTGATATCTGGTTTAGATTTCAAGATATTCGATCTTGAAATTTTAGGAACACGTCACCTGTCAAAACGGCCGAACTTAAAGATAGCGCGAACTTTTTTATTAAACTTTCTGGGAGGAAGAGGTGTATAAATAAGTCTTTTAGTTCTTTTATTATTAAAAGAATATATTTCCAGTTTGTTAATAAATCTCTTAAATATTCGATTTTGAAATTTTAGTGACAAATAACTTCACGACTTGTCAAAATGGGCGAACTCAAAGATAGCGCGAACTTTTTTATTATACTTTCTGGGAGGAAGAGGTGTGTGAATAAGTCTTTTAGTTCTTTTATTAACTCCCCCCCCCCTTCCACCCTGCAGAGGCATATATTGCATTGGTTAGTTAATAAAACACCTAAAAGCCTAATTAATACACCTCTTTTGGCAGGTCGTGAAGTGATGTGTTTTTAAAATTTTAAGATCGAATATCTGCTAAACTAAGCCAGATATCAAAAAAATTTATTTATTATTTTCGTTTTATTTTGGGGTGCTTTATCGAAATTCATCGTCAAATCGGCGTGCCACGGAAACTAAAATCTCCCCCAAAGATTACCTACTATGTACTAGATAACCGACTCCCTAAATTACCCAGCTAGTCTTGAAAAAGTAACACTGGCACCACAGAAATATATCTAGCTTTTAAAGTCATAAGGATATATGTACATGTACAGGTAGTGTGCGGTCATTTACTCCTGTCAAAATTATTTGAAAGAATCACTTACTGCAGTCAAAATTCTGTTCTCATCCGGAGAGAATTACAGACTCTTGTCGAAGAGTAAAAATGTACCAAAAAGTAGCACCAATAAAAACAATTCATGTGAAGTTCATGACTGAGTTACTTACTTGTGTGCGTAAGAAATTTTCAAAATTTCAATGGATTCCGATCTTTTAATAATTGAAGTACATTTAACATTTGTAAATGTAGGTACATAAGAAAAGTATACGTGTCTGTTATCCACAAACTCTCCCGAAAAACAAATTTCTAGTTCTGAAAGCAGGGTTACCCGATACGGGAAATATATAAAAGCAACCACAAATTTTTCTTTACTTTGTTCGGAACTGTTTTGTAATGTATGTGTGTGCGTATGAGCAACGTGAAGTTGCCGCAAGATGTCCAAGTGGCACGCGCTAGCTGGCAGCACGTCCTAGCTCGTCGGTATGGGGTGTAGGTCCTTCAACATCCGATTCACACATCTACAACAGAATTCGCGTGCCTGTGGCGAGAGAAGGTTGTGGACTCCTTCTCTCAGGTCTGCCACAAAAGAAAAAAAAAGTACGAGAAAGCAGAACTTGAAGGAGGAACAACAGGTCTGGTGTCACTAGTTGTTCCTAGCCGCCCTGAACTATCTTGAAAACACAAACAAAAAAAGATTACCCCCATAGCGATAGTTCAGGTCACTAACCCACTCCATCCCTGTACCTGGCTAGGGTACAGGCCCAACCTATAAAAGGATGCTGAAACACAAAAAAAAATCACAAAAAAAATTATACACTCAAATTAAAAAAAAAAGCATGGGATGAGGAGCTAGAGGATGAGGGAAACAAGAAAGGGAAGCAGCTATGTTAGGGGGGGTTCCTGAAATCAAAAGAAGTAAATTACATTATATATATATGAGATATATTCATAATAAAAGACAATGTGTTTGATTGACACTAAAAATACTAAAAATTCTCCTCTGACCTTACCCTAATAAAGTTATCTCTACTAACTCCTGCTCTTAATGCAATACATGATACAAAGCTTAGTTACTATTAAGCTAACAAGTTCCAGATAGGCTTTGCAAATAAAGAAAAAGAAAATGTTGATATTAGTTCAAACCCTGTTACTGAACGGAAAGCGCAAAATTTAAGACTTAGCTATGTTCAACTACAATTCTCGTAGATTTACAACCAAAAAAAACAACAACCCAACGGAATCATGAATCTATTCGTCAGGGGAAAAATATATCTGGCCAGACATATGTTTCTGAGGTGATATAAGCGAAAAATAATTATGTCTACGCATATACAAGAGTAAATTTCTAATTAAACCTTTCCCTGATCAACACTAAAAAGAAACCTTGTGACGTTCGCTTGTGGCATTCACAATTACTCGGACTTATTTTAGGTACTTATGTAGTTAAAAGATCGTGTATGCTTCTAGCATTTAATTTCGCGCTTAGCCCACTGGAATTCACCTTACTATCTACTATTAAGTTATCACTTTAAGCCTAATTATAATGAAACTTCTGCAATATTTAACGGGTTAGAATACAATTACAGTCCTGCTACTATCTTTGCCAAAAATTGCATAAAAATCCACCTGCATATCTATCACTGTTTACACAAATGCCTTAAAACAATTGCAAATTCTATTTTTTTCTAATACTTTAGAATTAATGGGTATTGTCACTGAATCACTAATTGACTTCACTGTCTTATATCCAACAAACAAATGACTAATCACTATTTGTGACCTGTGCAAGGCTATTCAGAGATTACTTGTTATCCCTGTCACTACACTTTAATCGACAGTAATTTGCAAACAAGAATTTTTAAATATGTGTCTCAAAATTGTACGTTATCTTAATCTCTAACATGTTTTCCAGTTGTAGAATCAAGTTGCCTATTTGACTTGGACAACTTCTCAAAAGAAATAATCAAAAACAATTTATACTAAGAGCAAAAATAAATTCAATAACTTGCCGACCTCCGTGGTACACTCAATTTCCATTGTTTTCCTTTCCTTTTTATTTCCATGTTAGTGCTTCCCTGTTAGGTGTTAAGGATTGTATGTGGCCTAGAAGGCAAGATTAGTCCGCCTGTTTACACTTCCTTGCTGGAATTACCTCCAGGCTGTCAGGGACTCAGGGAGTGCCTCCTGTTAGTGACGGGGTTAGTGCTAAGGTGCTACGTTTGCACTTGCCGTATGCTATTTCCACTTGCCCTCCTTACACAAGTCCCCCCTACAATAAAAATAGGAGATGCGATAGTTCTTTGGCTTTCTTGTTTTTTTGTAAGATATTTTGGTCATTAAATACACTAGGATATTTACCCAATTCAATGCTGCTTCTTAATGGGAGGGATAGAGCGTTCCGCTGACGCTAATTTTGTGATTCCTTTTCCCGTCCTGATGAGGCCAGAACGATTACCGTCTCAGGCGTCACTTGTTATTTATTCCCCTTTTTGAATTGTTTGGGAACCGGCGCCTCGCACGCACCGCCTGAGCAATTAGTTGCGGCACCAGAAAATTTTACCGCCACGCTACCCGTCAACTAGCTCGTTCGCCAGGAGAACGAAATTAAAGGGGATATTACTTTTTCCTAATAGTAATAAAAACACTCATTAGGAGCTGATCAGAGCCTTGATGGCTCTGATGATGTAAGATTAAGATTTTAAATAATGTTTACTTACCTCTGCAAGATTTCCAGACCAGCTTGCTGTCACGACATGAAATGGCAATCTCTCCTTTACGCAGGGCTTCCAACCTCAGAGATACCAAAAATATTATAGGGCGATGTATGTGCTCCGTGTTATCGACACAGAGATGGCGCGACTATGTAATGCATGGCTCACATTACAACACAGGTCTCTCTCTCAAGGCCTGTAGCTCTAGCGATCCGATGAGAGAGGAACTGAAAAGAGTGAGACAGGATGTACTCGAGTTCAGTGGAGGCGAGGATCATCACAGGGTCTGGTGCTGGCACGCTGTCGTGGCAGGTCCCGGTATCGCTTCCTTCCCTGATGAGAGGAAGAAGGATGGCCGGTCATTTTTACTTCGAGCCGAGAGTCCGATCTTTCCTCTCCAAGCTCTAATGAGAAGCTGGAGAGTTCAGATCTTCCTCACTAATCCATTAAAACACGTGTGGCACGACCACGCCCTGAGACAAGTCTCATGCTCTACCGACTGAGCCGGGCATTCCTGTCTAGGACGGCGGACGGACGGACTAACAACAAAATATGGACGATCTTATAATGTTCGGACGGACGGACGATTGAAATTGGACTGTCTATGATTGGATAGCTTTCACTGCCGGATGTCTTTGGCGTGAAAGGTTCCAATGGACTTGCCTTGCATATCCTCCAACTGATACAGGCTCTGTCCTATGCGCTTGACAACTCTGGCCCTCGTAAACTTGTTGGCCAGCTTAGCACTATAACCCTTCGGCATGTCGCTTTGTGCGAAGACTCTACAATACACTTCCTGACCGGGAGTGTATGTGACGTCGCGACAGCGCGTATTGTAGGCTTTTTCGTGCTTTTCGTGCGCGTTCTGGAGGTGATCATAAATACGAGAGCGAATCAACTGGAGACGGTCTGCCGTGGGCAAGACTGTTATCTCGCCAGATTTCAACTGGTCAAGTCGTCTCAGAATGGGGTAGGCTGAACCATGTTGTACCATGTGGTGTCCGAAGAGAGCATAGTATGGGTCTGTGCCGATGGATTGATGTACTGAAGTACGCAAGGCACTCCCAATGGCGGGAAGGTGTAGGTCCCATGAACTATGATCGTCTTGTAAATAGGCACGAATAGCAGACAGAATGGACCTATTGACTCGTTCTGAAGCATTAGGGTGCGGAGAATATTTAGCAGTCTTAATATGTTTTATACCGTATTCGTTCAGCAGCTTCTGGAAGGTACTGAAGACGAACTGTCTACCATTGTCAGAGAAAATGGTTTCAGGGACTCCGAAGACAGACAGGACATCTTTCTCCAAGAAGGCACTGACTAAATCTGCTCGTTCAGCACGCATGGACTTGATAAGGACGAACTTGGTAAAGCCATCTAATACTACGAAGATTACGGTATTTCCGCGTTTGGTGCGGGGATATGGTCCGAGGAAGTCAATATACAGAAATTGAAATGGACGTTGTGCTTCCATAGGCTTGCCCATGGGTGGTCGCAAAATGGTATTAGGGGATTTAGTTTCCTTACACACCTGACAACTTAATACATATGCGCGTACATGTGTTACCATGTAAGGCCAGTAGTTCTTCTCTCGGAGTCTAGATAAAGTTTTGTGAAAGCCTCCATGCGCTGACTGGGGTGACTCATGACCCTCATGGATCAAGCTTTTCACCAGACCCGATGGAACCCAAAGCTTCCAGGCTAAGTCTTCCTGCATCGAGTTACCGCGTCGGGGTTGGGTCCTCTTGTAAATGTACCCGTCCGAGACACAGAGATCAGGGAGCTGTGTTGGGTTAGCAAGCACA
Organism: Leptarthrus brevirostris; assembly: GCA_964036015.1. Taxonomy (NCBI): domain Eukaryota; kingdom Metazoa; phylum Arthropoda; class Insecta; order Diptera; family Asilidae; genus Leptarthrus; species Leptarthrus brevirostris. The sequence goes on from OZ038374.1 coordinate 50,011,694, forward strand.
GCCGATTTCAACTGCTCATACTCTTCCATGGAGAAGTATGGCGAGTTTAAGTCTACGTCGACTGCACTTACTTTCAACTCCTCTGCGGTTTCAGTGTGTGCTCGGGACAGAGTGTCAGGGACCACATTCTGCGAACCCTTACGATGCTCGATCTGGAAGTCAAAAGCCTGCAGCTTTAAACTCCATCGAGCCAATCGTCCGGAGAGATCCGAGTGACTCATCAGCCACTTCAGACAAGCATGAACTGTGATGATGGTAAATGGATGTCCTTCAACGTAAGCTCTGAATTTCTTTACACTTAACACAGCTGCATAGCATTCCAATTCAGTAATGCTATAGTTGCGCTGTGCTGGATTGAGCTTTTTGGATATATAAACAATAGGTCTTTCAGCGCCCGACTCATCAACTTGAAAAAGTACACTACCAACACCGGAGGTGCTGGCATCACATTGTATGAAGAACTTCTTAGAGAAGTCAGGTGTTGTTAAAATTGGTGCACGGCACATAGCATGTTTTAAGTTTTCGAATGATTGCTGCGCTTCATCTGTCCATGAGAAACTCTTGCTTTTCTTCAAGCAGTCCGTAATAGGAGCTGCCAGGGTAGCATAATTGGGGATGAATCTCTGATACCAACCCGTCATTCCGAGATATCTGCGGATTTGTTTAGCAGAGCGGGGTATAGGGAAATCCGCCACCGCTGCTACTTTCTCGGGGTCAGTTCTCAGAGTTCCATCTCCAATCATGAAACCGAGGTAGCGGACTTGCTTGACACAAAAACGGCTTTTCTCGACGTTAATCGTTAATTTAGCGCTGCGCAAATAATCAGCTACTTCTCGTAATGTTTTGAGGTGGGAATCAAAGTCAGGTGATACAACTAATAAGTCGTCCAAATAAACGAAAACGTGTTCGCGCAACCTACCAGGAATAATCTTGTCCATTAATCGACACATTCTTTGAGGGGCATTGCACAATCCGAAGGGCATGACAGTATATTGGTAAAGCGGCCTACCGGGCACTGTGAACGCTGTCTTCTCCCTTGACTGCTTCTCCAAAGGAATTTGCCAAAAGGCGTCCTTCAAATCGATGGAAGAAATGAAGTGGGTGTCCTGCAATCGACCTAGCAATCCATCGATGTGGGGTAAGGGGTAGGCGTCCTTCCTAGTGATTAAGTTCACCTTGCGAGAGTCCAAACAGAGCCTGACCTTCCCAGGTTTACGTACAAGTACAACTGGGGAATTCCAGGGACTGTTGGACTCTTCAATTACCCCTAACTCCAACATACGGTCGAGTTCGTCGTACATCAGCTTTTGGATTGCTGGAGAAATGGGATAGTGCTTTTGTTTGATCGGCAAGGCATCGCCAGTGTCGATGATATGCTCTTCTAGGTGGGTCTTTCCCAAGCCTAGAGCTGTAAATGAAGGGAATTGCGCGATGACTGTATCAAGTTTGGTTCTATCCGGTGATGTTAGGTGGTGAAAGTTCGTCTCAATCGAAGAAGAAGACTGTACGTCGAGAGAGGAAATAATGTTTGGCGCAAGTTGAAATGCTCGCCAGAAGTCGACGCCTAAATACAATTGCTGGCTTAGGCCAGGCACTATAAACAGGGTGAAAATTTCAGTCTGTCCTCGAAAGGTGACTGCAGTTCTTATTGTGCCGGGGACGGACTGGCTAGTACCATCGGCGGTACGAACTGAGGCTGACAATGCGGAGAGTTTTAAGCCTGAGCGCTGGACAAATTCTAGGGCTCCTTGTCCTAAGCAACTCACGCTGGCACCGCTGTCGAGCAAGCCGAGGAGTGACTCGTTGCCTATTTGCACCTTGACGTAGGGACGACCGTCTTCTTGGTTGGTAATAATTGTAGATATTAAAGACTGTTGAGTCTTTCTCCTTGCACGTTTCCTCTTTCGGAATTCTCTCCATCGTCGTCTTCTTCGATTGAGAGTAAGAGTCACTTCCTCTGCAAAGATACGAGCTCTTACTCTGTCATAATTGAGTTGTCTCTCATGCAAGGACATTCCTTGCATGAGGCAAAAGGGATCTGTCTGTGTGCTGCATTCTTGATGCGTGGGATCAGTCTGTGTATGTTGTGATAAGGCAGGGTAATTCAAGGTGTCGTTGAAGTCGCCTTGCTGATCATTATCTTCGGCGAGTGGGGTCCCCTGCTTCGGCCACTCGCCCTGGCGTTTTCCGGGTTACACATAGAGCACTTAGGTGACACTACTCCTGGTTGTCCACAGGTATAGCAAAAGAGTCTCCTGGTCTCACTGGGACAGGAGTGGAAGGTGTGTCCCACTACGCCACAGTTCCAGCAAGTCATACGACCGGCAGCTTCAGGGGTGCGCCTCACTTCATCCACTCCACAGGAATAGGTGGTGGTTTCACTGCCAGAGTGGAAGGAGCGTCCCGCAACGCCACAGTTCCTACGAGCTACATGACTTGCCGCGTCTGGGGTGCGCCTCACTTCTTCCATTTCCGTCCCAGGGAAGCCAGAGGGATTTTCAGCCTCCTGGGCGGGGTCAAGGTCTACTTCATGGATTTCGGGTCTGACGGATCGTTTAAATAGATCGCGACGTTGTAGCCAGCGTTCAGCCATACGGCATAGGTTTTGCAGTTGATCCATGGATCTAACTGTAGCCGTAGAAAACTGCTGACCTATCCTGGGGTGTAGATTATCCCTAACTATCTGTACCAGGTCGGCTTCAGGTGGTGGCATCCTCATATGTGCTCGTAACGACCAGGCCTTGCGGAGGTAGCTGTCGCAACTCTCCGAACCCTGACGGAGTTCCATCAGAGTCCGCATCAGGTCGAGGTCTGTTTCGGCAGAGCCGAACTCTTGTCTGATGCGAGCTCGGAATAGTCCCCAGCCAAAGTTCGGAGAGACACGACAGAACTGGTTCCAGAACCAGTTTTCTGCATCGTCTTTCAACAGAAGGTGGACGTAAGCACAAAGCTCGTCATCAGTTACATGTGCACTGGACGCTAGTCGCTCAAGTCGAAATAAAAAGTCGTCGACTGAAAAGGATGGATTGCGACCGCTAAACTGTATCCCCCAGGACGCCAAGATGGATGGGCGCCTGGCTTGATAGCTTGCACTTCTATGCGTAGATCTCTGTCTAGGCTGATAGTGAAACGCTCACGCTCATAGGCCTGGTGTTGCCATCGAGGGTTGTCATGGGTTGTTTGAGTTCTAGCAGCTGTTTGCTCAAGCGAAGCTGAATTGTTTTTCAGCTGACGAAGGTTAGGAAAAGGGGCTGGACCTACATGTTCGGCTCTTGCAGGACTACTAGCTGTGCCAGACCTTTCCAGGATGGATTGAGCTAGGTTGGTGCTCAACAGGTCTAGCATCTTGGCCTTGAGCTCGTCCATGATGGTAGCCAGCTGCTCCGGAGCAATTACTGCTGTTGCCAGATGAATGTTTGACCCATCTAAATGAGGGGAAACTGGAGGTTGGTTCAAGTCCTCAGGCTTCTGGATCGGCTTGGTGTATTGCGGTCCCCCGGAGCGATGGGGAGTTATCTCCAGACGACGGAGATCCTCTGCCGGTTGAGCCTGCCTGGTATTAAAACAAGACCAAGCTCCGTCAAGAGACTGACTGGATCCGAAGATTTGCTGAGCTTGACTTATCAATTGGTCGGGAACCAACTCGTAATTGGCAGTCTGCCTTCGTTGGTTGTAATCTGGCGGGGGTTTAGACAAGTCAGCCTGTGTTAAGTTCGAACGGAACGACTGAACTTGGTTCGAGGCCTGTAATATAGCAGGGTCCTGAAGAATGTTTGCTGCGTCAGCGTTAGGCTGAGCGACAGATCCCTGCGTCGAGTCAGACGACAGCCTGGCTAAACCAAAGGTTTGGTTTAAGGCCTTCGTCTTACTTCTCGTCTTGGGTGGGGCTGGCTGTCCTGGAGCCTGTTTGGGCTTGGCCCCTTGGGCTTCAGAAACCATGTCTGTTTTAGGGATAGGAGAATGATGAATCATCCCCGAATAAACTATGCAAAGTTAATAAAAAAACAATTTTTAATAGCAGCAAGGTTGCCGCTTGTCTATCTAAATGTTTGAGACAAAAGGTCTCGCTAAATATGCTGGAGTCTCAGCTCCTGTATGTTCAAGAAAGGGAATATATAGATTTTGAAACTGAGAGTCTCTGCCATAAATACGGGAGTCACAACTCCTAAGATCTCTTTCACCCAGTGAGGACACCAAAAGGAAATAAAAGGAAAATTAGAGCTATGATATTTTTTAAAAAAATGATATATATATAAGAATAAAATTTCAGAAACAATAATGCTGCAAAAAAAAAACGTAGGCAAAACTGATAAAGAAAACTTAATAAAATCAGAATAAAACGAATTTGAAAAAAAAAATCAAGATAAATCAAATTTCAAAAAAAAAGAATACCAACTCATCCGAAAATATTTTCGAAAGAAAAAAACCAAAAAAAATTAACTCAAATAATTTCAGGTTCCCCCACAGCTTCTTCTCCTATCTTGCTAGGGATGGGAGAGGTAACAAGGAGGAAGGAAGAAAAAGAATCAAACACAAAACAAAATTCAAAACAGAAAAAAAAATCAACAATAAAAAAATCAATGAAAAGAAAGGGGGTAAAAAAAATTAAAAGAATTTACGGTATTCACCAAAAAGAATAAAAGAAATTATGGGAAGAAAGAAAAATTTTCAAAAGAAAATGGAATGTGAGAACCATGAGGTTCCCAAAACCCACAACATATGTCCTGCCTGTGAAGCTAGGTGTTAACCCTGAGCTTAGGCAAACTCAACGAGCATCTTCGCGGTCATACCGAGACAGCATCGGGGCCGTACAAGCGTATGCGACCTACGAAGTGTCACGCTGGTTATAGCCTAAGTCGGGTGTTCGTCTGACTCACCAGCTCCCTACGGCATGAGACTCCTATGATCCCAAAGATTAGGCACATCCGAAGCGACATCGGACATCGCTAGGGACGCCAGCACTAATCCTGAGCATCGGTCATCTCAGGCCGAGGACAGGGCATAGTTGGATACTGTGTCCTATTTGCAAAAGCTGGCATGCCTACGGACACTTTTAGGCATGCCAGGTTAGAGGTACTAGGCCTCGAAGGTGCTTTAAAAAGAAAAAAAGAAAAAAGTCGAGATGACTGCCGTTCTGGCCAAGCATCGCCTACGTCCGAGAAGGACTAGCAGATCAGCCTAAGCTGACAAGCCATCTCTTCCGAGGCGCAAAGCCTCCAGAAGATGCTGGAGTGTCTTCCCTAGGGAAGACGTGCTTAGCGTTGGGCGCCATTGATGTAATGTATGTGTGTGCGTATGAGCAACGTGAAGTTGCCGCAAGATGTCCAAGTGGCACGCGCTAGCTGGCAGCACGTCCTAGCTCGTCGGTATGGGGTGTAGGTCCTTCAACATCCGATTCACACATCTACAACAGAATTCGCGTGCCTGTGGCGAGAGAAGGTTGTGGACTCCTTCTCTCAGGTCTGCCACAAAAGAAAAAAAAAGTACGAGAAAGCAGAACTTGAAGGAGGAACAACAGGTCTGGTGTCACCAGTTGTTCCTAGCCGCCCTGAACTATCTTGAAAACACAAACAAAAAAAGATTACCCCCATAGCGATAGTTCAGGTCACTAACCCACTCCATCCCTGTACCTGGCTAGGGTACAGGCCCAACCTATAAAAGGATGCTGAAACACAAAAAAAAATCACAAAAAAAATTATACACTCAAATTAAAAAAAAAAGCATGGGATGAGGAGCTAGAGGATGAGGGAAACAAGAAAGGGAAGCAGCTATGTTAGGGGGGGTTCCTGAAATCAAAAGAAGTAAATTACATTATATATATATGAGATATATTCATAATAAAAGACAATGTGTTTGATTGACACTAAAAATACTAAAAATTCTCCTCTGACCTTACCCTAATAAAGTTATCTCTACTAACTCCTGCTCTTAATGCAATACATGATACAAAGCTTAGTTACTATTAAGCTAACAAGTTCCAGATAGGCTTTGCAAATAAAGAAAAAGAAAATGTTGATATTAGTTCAAACCCTGTTACTGAACGGAAAGCGCAAAATTTAAGACTTAGCTATGTTCAACTACAATTCTCGTAGATTTACAACCAAAAAAAACAACAACCCAACGGAATCATGAATCTATTCGTCAGGGGAAAAATATATCTGGCCAGACATATGTTTCTGAGGTGATATAAGCGAAAAATAATTATGTCTACGCATATACAAGAGTAAATTTCTAATTAAACCTTTCCCTGATCAACACTAAAAAGAAACCTTGTGACGTTCGCTTGTGGCATTCACAATTACTCGGACTTATTTTAGGTACTTATGTAGTTAAAAGATCGTGTATGCTTCTAGCATTTAATTTCGCGCTTAGCCCACTGGAATTCACCTTACTATCTACTATTAAGTTATCACTTTAAGCCTAATTATAATGAAACTTCTGCAATATTTAACGGGTTAGAATACAATTACAGTCCTGCTACTATCTTTGCCAAAAATTGCATAAAAATCCACCTGCATATCTATCACTGTTTACACAAATGCCTTAAAACAATTGCAAATTCTATTTTTTTCTAATACTTTAGAATTAATGGGTATTGTCACTGAATCACTAATTGACTTCACTGTCTTATATCCAACAAACAAATGACTAATCACTATTTGTGACCTGTGCAAGGCTATTCAGAGATTACTTGTTATCCCTGTCACTACACTTTAATCGACAGTAATTTGCAAACAAGAATTTTTAAATATGTGTCTCAAAATTGTACGTTATCTTAATCTCTAACATGTTTTCCAGTTGTAGAATCAAGTTGCCTATTTGACTTGGACAACTTCTCAAAAGAAATAATCAAAAACAATTTATACTAAGAGCAAAAATAAATTCAATAACTTGCCGACCTCCGTGGTACACTCAATTTCCATTGTTTTCCTTTCCTTTTTATTTCCATGTTAGTGCTTCCCTGTTAGGTGTTAAGGATTGTATGTGGCCTAGAAGGCAAGATTAGTCCGCCTGTTTACACTTCCTTGCTGGAATTACCTCCAGGCTGTCAGGGACTCAGGGAGTGCCTCCTGTTAGTGACGGGGTTAGTGCTAAGGTGCTACGTTTGCACTTGCCGTATGCTATTTCCACTTGCCCTCCTTACACAAGTCCCCCCTACAATAAAAATAGGAGATGCGATAGTTCTTTGGCTTTCTTGTTTTTTTGTAAGATATTTTGGTCATTAAATACACTAGGATATTTACCCAATTCAATGCTGCTTCTTAATGGGAGGGATAGAGCGTTCCGCTGACGCTAATTTTGTGATTCCTTTTCCCGTCCTGATGAGGCCAGAACGATTACCGTCTCAGGCGTCAATTGTTATTTATTCCCCTTTTTGAATTGTTTGGGAACCGGCGCCTCGCACGCACCGCCTGAGCAATTAGTTGCGGCACCAGAAAATTTTACCGCCACGCTTCCCGTCAACTAGCTCGTTCGCCAGGAGAACGAAATTAAAGGGGATATTACTTTTTCCTAATAGTAATAAAAACACTCATTAGGAGCTGATCAGAGCCTTGATGGCTCTGATGATGTAAGATTAAGATTTTAAATAATGTTTACTTACCTCTGCAAGATTTTCAGACCAGCTTGCTGTCACGACATGAAATGGCAATCTCTCCTTTACGCAGGGCTTCCAACCTCAGAGATACCAAAAATATTATAGGGCGATGTATGTGCTCCGTGCTATCGACACAGAGATGGCGCGACTATGTAATGCATGGTTCACATTACAGTTTATCTATTAGTAAGTGATCTTCGGTTTGTCCTTTATTTCTGGCTTGGTGATTCTGGATTAAGTAAAAAATAGGTATTTAAGGAAATATCAAAAATAATTCATTTTTAAACTTCCTGGGGATTACAGAAACTATTTGGAGCACCATTAAGATTTTCAAAATCATTTTCATATTGCGACGTCATTTTACGGAAAAGGACAGTAGTGAGATCAGGGTTCTCAACCGTCCTATAATTATAGTACGTGTACTATAATTTGACCAGCTGTAATATCCGCAATCCTGATTCCATTATAGTACGCAAGTGTACTTAATTAATGCTTTCACAAGCTAACTAGTCACTCTATTGTTATATTCTTATTGACTGTCAAATGAAAATCATCAATTGTGCAGTTTATTCCAACATACAACCTGCGGATAAAGCAAAAATTTGAGTAAATTTCCATACAGATTAATCTTTATGCCTTTAATATAATAAATTCAATCACAACAATATTGAAATAGAACGGGATTTATACATTTTTGTATTGGTGTTGCCGTTTTTACCAAGGATACTATAATTCTCAGGTTGGTACTATAATTTTACCACCACGATACCAAAGATTACTTACTACTAGATAACCGGCTACCTAAAATACCCAGCTAGTCTTGAAGAAGTAACATTGGCACCACAGTAATACGAAATATATCCAGATTTTAAAGTCATAAGAATATACATGCAAATAAAGAGTACAGGTAGTGTGCAGTCATTTACCCCTGTCAAATTTATTTGAGAGAATGGTCGCGTTCGATATACTGAGGGGCTACGTAGAGATAGCGTTCGGTTAAATAACTTAGTGAGGGAAATAGTAGGGAAGTGAGCCATAAAATTGTTCCCTCACTATCTAGCTTATTGAATTTGACATTAGTCAGCTGTTGTTTGTTTGATTCGCAGCAGTTTTCACAGAAAATTAGCGCACGTTCTAAATTAAGATTAGAATTGCAGTTGCTAATTTACGAATTGTTCCACTTTAAAATATTTGCAAATTATATTTTATCCATTTTGTAAAAAATTTTAATTTAAAAACTCAGAAGGGTCAAAATGTTAAACGTCAAAAATTCCCTCAATGTAGGTCCGTTCGGTTCGCATCAGAATTCTACAAATAAGTGCAAAGTGAGACTAGGCTCAGTCCCTCGCTCTACCGAACAAGCCTGAACAAGATCAACATCATGTAGTCAAGATAGATTAAGATAACATAAAAAATCGAATTGTATTTCATTTCAATTTAAAGTCATTAAACTTATCAATTCATGTTTTTATTGTGCTAATCATAAATGTACATTGCAAAATAAAATAATTACCTAGCTCTAATTTCACTTTCTGTAAATCAAAACAATTGCTCAATTAAGTAAGTAAAGTTTTATGTTTCAAAATTGTCACGAGTGGATTTCCTCAGCGTCAGCATTAATAACGGTTACTTGAAGTGTAATGAACTTAGCTGACCCACATTGACTTGCGCTGAGGAAACCCCAATAATGACCTAGCAATAAGTATTAATTGTAAGCAAATAATTGTATATAAATTGACGTTCAATAAAGAACATTTTCTTTTGAAGTTTGTTAGCGCCAAGGTAACAAGTGTTTCATTTCGTTTAACCTTTTTCTTACAGCTCATCGAAAGCTGGTGTAGTGGTTCATGTACTATTTCCACCCAACGATAAAGGAAAACTTCAAGATTTAATCCGGTGTAGTGGTTTATGTACTACTTGCACCCAACACAAAGTGAAGGTATAAGAACCTTGGCTTTGAATATACTGTAAGGTCGAGAATCTTACATTTTGGTGACCCCGACGTGATTTGAGTGTAACACTTGAATTACGATTCGCAACTTTCATCAGAGTAGCCATCATCAATTAGCAACCTTTAAATCTTGGCAGAGTATTTAGAATGGCAACAGACAAGAGTACAACGGACATCGATCAGATGGTCGCCGAACAACGAAATTATGGCTCAGAAGTTGAAAGAGTTATTTCAAATTACAACAAAGACTCGCCAGAAAGAAAGACTGCAGCAGATTACTACGTGGAAAGGCTCCGACGGCTGGATGCAGCGTGGACCTTGTTTGACACAATGGACAAGGAAATACGAAGCTACCCAAATGCACCGAAGGATCATTCATACTTTACAACAACCTATTATGCTGATTTAAAGAATCGTTATAATCAGTATAAGGCACACTTCGCAGGAAAATTGGCAACTTTTAAAGGTCATACGATAATCTCAATTGAAACACCTAAAATTAAAACAACTGCAGACAAACAGCAGATTGATAAGGGATCAAGTTCGACAGACATCATTAAGGTCCTTCGAAGACAAAGAGCAACAATTGATTCACTCTGTCGTCTTCTGACGACCACTGAAATGTTAGAAAATAACCAAGAATCAAAAGCATATTTTGAATTAAAATTGAATGGAATCAAGCACTATTGGACTAAAGTACAAGAACAACATCATAGCATCTTCGAATTAACCGAAGATCCGGCTACCTATGGACATGATATCGATGGATATGTTAATCTAGAAGAGAGAGTTCATAAGTGTCTCATAATGCTGACTAACAAGCTTGACCAAGCCTCTATTTTACAATCGCCACCAAATGCATTAGTATCGCCAGCAGCCACTATGCTGAAGCTCCCAAAAATTACTCTGCCAAAGTTTGACGGTGATTACTCCAAATGGCGACAATTTTATGACTTATTTTCGCAAATGGTCCACAACCAGGCAATGAGCAACTGCCAGAAAATGTGGTACCTGAAAACAAATCTTGTTGGAGAAGCCGAAAAATTACTGCGACACTTCACGCTAACCGAAGTAAATTACAATGCTGCTTGGAAAATGTTACAAGAAAGATATCAAAATCCGAGATTATTAGTCGCAGCGCTGGTTAACAAACTACTGAATCAGCCGTCTCATGCAGGTGAAATGTCCTCTGCTAACGCTATTAAGACTTTGCACGACACCACACAAGAATGCTTGTTGGGCTTGGAAAATCTTGGAGTTTCCACATCAACCTGGGATCCTCTACTACTCCATATAATGCTCAAGAAAGTTGATAAGACAACGCATTATTACTATGAGCAGTCTCTGAGAAACCCAAAAGAATTGCAATCTTTAAAGGACTTTCTCTCATTTCTTGAATCACGATTTCAATCTCTCGAGGCGTTGGGTCATAAAGGAAGAAGCTTGGAAGAGAACCACAAAAGCTAAATCATTGATGTCAATTATATCATCAAGCTCGAAATGCGTAGCTTGCAATGATAATCATCCACTTTTTCGTTGCCGAAGCTTCTTAAACCTGTCATCTACACACAGACTAAACTTACTGCGCAAACATGAAATATGTATTAATTGTCTAAAATGTACTCTCCGGGGATGCACAAAATGTTCTCGGAAGCACAACACACTGGTACATATGGAACCCACCAAGGTTTCTGAAGGTACAATGTCAAATTTCTTCAATAAATCTGCAGAAAAAAAATCAATTCCCGGTGTGCAGAAACCAAATTTCAACAACGAAGACCTACATCGTACTCCCGTAATCAATACAGCAATGAGTGATAAACCACTGACATTAACGACTTTAAGTAACAAAAGTCAAGTAAGTCAAGTTCTATTGAGCACCGTACGGGTTAAAATAGTGAGTGACAATGGAAAGGAAATTGAATGTCGCGCCATTCTCGACTCTGGTTCACAACGAAATCTAATCTCAAATAGAGCTGTTAGGAAACTTGGTGTGACAACTGCTCATGAATTAATGTACATCCAAGGCATTGGAAGTGGAAAACCACATTCACAGCGAAGAATAAGCGCAACACTGAAATACAGAATAAATGGATTTTCAACCAGATTAGAAGCCTTTGTCCTCACACAAATAATTACTAATCAACCAAGTCAACCAGTAGACACCACAACTTGGAATCTACCACACAATATTCAGCTGGCTGACCCCAGATTCGATCGACCGGATCACATAGATCTTCTTCTAGGTGCAGAATTTTATTACCATTTTCTGTGCGATGGGCAAATACAATTAGGAGAGAATCTGCGAACCTTACAAAATACAGTGTTTGGATGGGTAATACCAGGCAGAATCAATCAGACAACACAATCCTCAACTACTTGCGGAATCTGCACTGAATCAGATATTGAAGATGCCATTAAGAAATTCTGGAAAATCGAAGAAGCCGAAGGAATCCGAGAGAACAACTTTACCTCGTCCGAAAAACAGTGCGAGACGCATTTTATTCAATCGAGCCAGCGAGATAGCACTGGACGATTTATAGTACGTTTGCCATTTGCAAAAGACCCAAGCATTCTAGGGCAATCAAGAGACATAGCTCTAAGACGATCTCATGCATTAGAGAAAAAGCTCGCGAGAAGTTCAGAATTACGGCAACAATATATGGATTTTATGAATGAATACATACAACTGGGTCACATGGAAGAAATCAACCCAAGGAATATTCCATCCTCGCAGTCCTTCCTTAAAACTTTTTGCAAAATTACTGCACTTATCGCATAACATCATATTTTTCACAGCACATCAAAAATCTGCAAGTACAATTTATGAAATGCCAAACTTGACAGCGGCTCGAAGTAGTCGGGTAAAGAAAAAGCGTTCCATTGGGGAAGTACGCCGGAGTACTCTGCATGGCCCAATGGAACGCAGCTTAGATAACCGGCTACCTAAAATACCCAGCTAGTCTTGAAGAAGTAACACTGGCACCACAGTAATACGAAATATATCCAGATTTTAAAGTCATAAGAATATACATGCAAATAAAGAGTACAGGTAGTGTGTAGTCATTTACCCCTGTCAAATTTATTTGAGAGAATGGTCCCGTTCGATATACTGAGGGGCTACGTAGAGATAGCGTTCGGTTAAATAACTTAGTGAGGGAAATAGTAGGGAAGTGAGCCATAAAATTGTTCCCTCACTATCTAGCTTATTGAATTTGACATTAGTCAGCTGTTGTTTGTTTGATTCGCAGCAGTTTTCACAGAAAATTAGCGCACGTTCTAAATTAAGATTAGAATTGCAGTTGCTAATTTATGAATTGTTCTACTTTAAAATATTTGCAAATTATATTTTATCCATTTTGTAACAAAGGGTCAAAATGTTAAACGTCAAAAATTCCCTCAATGTAGGTCCGTTCGGTTCGCATCAGAATTCTACAAATAAGCGCAAAGTGAGACTAGGCTCAGTCCCTCGCTCTACCGAACAAGCCTGAACAAGATCAACATCATGTAGTCAAGATAGATTAAGATAACATAAAAAATCGAATTGTATTTCATTTCAATTTAAAGTCATTAAACTTATCAATTCATGTTTTTATTGTGCTAATCATAAATGTACATTGCAAAATAAAATAATTACCTAGCTCTAATTTCACTTTCTGTAAATCAAAACAATTGCTCAATTAAGTAAGTAAAGTTTAATGTTTCAAAATTGTCACGAGTGGATTTCCTCAGCGTCAGCATTAATAACGGTTACTTGAAGTGTAATGAACTTAGCTGACCCACATTGACTTGCGCTGAGGAAACCCCAATAATGACCTAGCAATAAGTATTAATTGTAAGCAAATAATTGTATATAAATTTACGTTCAATAAAGAACATTTTCTTTTGAAGTTTGTTAGCGCCAAGGTAACAAGTGTTTCATTTCGTTTAACCTTTTTCTTACAGCTCATCGCAATCTGGTGTAATGGTTCATGTACTACTTGCACCCAACGATAAAGGAAAACTTCAAGATTTAATCCGGTGTAGTGGTTTATGTACTACTTGCACCCAACACAAAGTGAAGATATAAGAACCTTGGCTTTGAATATACTGTAAGGTCGAGAATCTTACATTTTGGTGACCCCGACGTGATTTGAGTGTAACACTTGAATTACGATTCGCAACTTTCATCAGAGCAGCCATCATCAATTAGCAACCTTTAAATCTTGTAGTACTTCAGCGGCAGAGTATTTAGAATGGCAACAGACAAGAGTACAACGGACATCGATCAGATGGTCGCCGAACAACGAAATTATGGCTCAGAAGTTGAAAGAGTTATTTCAAATTACAACAAAGACTCGCCAGAAAGAAAGACTACAGCGGATTACTACGTGGAAAGGCTCCGACGGCTGGATGCAGCGTGGACCTTGTTTGACACAATGGACAAGGAAATACGAAGCTACCCAAATGCACCGAAGGATCATTCATACTTTACAACAACCTATTATGCTGATTTTAAGAATGTTCTCTCAGCTGACAAGGGTAATGTTACGGTTATTATGTATAAGAAGGATTATTACGAGAAAATGGGTATTTTACTATCGGATAGGAAGACTTATAGGAGTATTCGAATAGACCCTACTAAGCCGGTTCAAAAGAAGAATAATGATATGGTTAAAGACTTGGAAAGATTGGGTCTCATTAGTAAATCGGAGAAGATGAGCCTCACAACATACAATGCTACAACCCCAAAAATGTATGCTCTACCAAAGATCCACAAGGAGGGTTGCCCTCTTAGACCGATCGTTTCGTCTATAAACTCACCCACTTACGGATTGTCAAAGTACTTGATGGGCATCTTGAGGAATGTCTGCAACAACTCAACATTTAATGTCAGGAATTCTGGGATTTTCAAGAAAAGAGTGACAGAGGTAGAAATAGAAGATCACGAAACATTGGTTTCCTTCGATGTTGTCTCCCTGTTTACAAACGTACCAGTTTCGCTATGCATGTATGTCATCGAGAGGAGATGGAACGATATCAGCCAGTTTACGGAGATACCAAAGAAAAAATTTCTTGACATCCTGAGGTTGTGTACCTATGACTGTAATTTTTTCAGTTTTGACAATGCAATTTACAGACAGACGTTTGGCTTGCCCATGGGGAGCCCTCTCTCCCCGGTTTTGGCGGACCTTGTCATGGAGGAATTGCTATCCGTATCCATTGAAAAACTTCCATTTACTCTAAAGATCATAACCAAGTACGTGGATGACATCTTCGCGATTGTACCCAAGGAACATGTTGATTTCATGCAGCAAATTCTCAATGATTACCACGACAATATTAAGTTCAGCGTAGAACTTGAGAGCAATGGGAAGCTGCCCTATTTGGACGTATTAGTGATAAGAAGGGGCCGCAACTTGGTCACGGATTGGTATACAAAACCACTGGCATCTGGCAGTATTATCAACTTTAATTCGGTCCACCCGAAATCGCAAATTATAAATACCGCAACCAATTTCATTTATAAGATTTTAAAACTGTCTCATGAATGTTTTCACAAGAAAAACAAAAGAATCATTCGTAGGATACTTAGAAACAATGGTTTCCCACATAAAATCATTTCGTCGTTGATTGGGAGGCAGGAGGTGAAAATAAACATAGATACAGAGGAAATGAGCACTGAAAGGGAAAAAAGAGACATTAGATTTAGAAGTAGTCAGTACATCCCGGGATTGTCGGAGAGATGTGGAGGGCTTTTCAAAAAGTACAACCAGAACTTAGGCTTAGCTTATAAAACCAGGAAAATTACGCACAGATGTTTCAGCAAAATAAAAGACCGGGAGAAAAAAGACAATTCTGTGGACGTGATTTATGAGATACCATGTGGTGGCAATGATGAAACTGCAATGCCAAATACATAGGAACCACAGGCCAGTTGTTAGCGAATAGATTAAATAACCACAGATCGGATCTAAGGAACAAATACTCCCACAAAACAGCGCTTGCCGAACACTGTATCTCAGAAGGGCACAACCCGGATTTTGCCAACACAAGAATACTCGGCAGGGAAAATAATTACAACAAGAGAATGAAGTTGGAAGTTCTGCACATATACTCCAACAAAGACTCCATTAACAAGAGATCGGACGTTGAAGGCATTAATGCAGTGTATTGTAGTTTACTGGATTGATCTGTTACCATCTTAGTACACCGTTTGCTTTGAGTGTCACCAGTTGTTGTTTTTCTCGCTTTGAGTCGTGTTGCCCTTTTGGTGGATAAAATGGAAAACATTTTTACCGTTTGTTAAAAATAGAATAGTGGCTCTAAAAATTTTCTAATAATTTTTGTTTGGTTTATATATACCTTGACAACAGCGAACACACTTGTAATGTTTGGACTAGCTGTATATGTTTTTGTTGCAAGTTTTGTAAGCATGCTTGAGATTTTGATAGTGGTTTGTGATGCATAACGGGTTCTTTTGTTCTAGAATTCCCTGAAGATGACCGGGAGGCCGGTCGAAACGTTAGTAATTGGATAAACATAATAAAGAGGTTTTATTATTATTCGTTTGCGTTTTACTGTGCTGTAATTGCATGGATTCAACTGACCGTTAGCCTGATATTTTGCAGACATCATTATGAATTATCGGTCAACAAACACACGTAGTTAATCAGTATAAGGCACACTTCGCAGGAAAATTGGCAACTTTTAAAGGTCATACGATAATCTCAATTGAAACACCTAAAATTAAAACAACTGCAGACAAACAGCAGATTGATAAGGGATCAAGTTCGACAGACATCATTAAGGTCCTTCGAAGACAAAGAGCAACAATTGATTCACTCTGTCGTCTTCTGACGACCACTGAAATGTTAGAAAATAACCAAGAATCAAAAGCATATTTTGAATTAAAATTGAATGGAATCAAGCAATATTGGACTAAAGTACAAGAACAACATCATAGCATCTTCGAATTAACCGAAGATCCGGCTACCTATGGACATGATATCGATGGATATGTTAATCTAGAAGAGAGAGTTCATAAGTGTCTCATAATGCTGACTAACAAGCTTGACCAAGCCTCTATTTTACAATCGCCACCAAATGCATTAGTATCGCCAGCAGCCACTATGCTGAAGCTCCCAAAAATTACTCTGCCAAAGTTTGACGGTGATTACTCCAAATGGCGACAATTTTATGACTTATTTTCGCAAATGGTCCACAACCAGGCAATGAGCAACTGCCAGAAAATGTGGTACCTGAAAACAAATCTTGTTGGAGAAGCCGAAAAATTACTGCGACACTTCACGCTAACCGAAGAAAATTACAATGCTGCTTGGAAAATGTTACAAGAAAGATATCAAAATCCGAGATTATTAGTCGCAGCGCTGGTTAACAAACTACTGAATCAGCCGTCTCATGCAGGTGAAATGTCCTCTGCTAACGCTATTAAGACTTTGCACGACACCACACAAGAATGCTTGTTGGGCTTGGAAAATCTTGGAGTTTCCACATCAACCTGGGATCCTCTACTACTCCATATGATGCTCAAGAAAGTTGATAAGACAACGCATTATTACTATGAGCAGTCTCTGAGAAACCCAAAAGAATTGCAATCTTTAAAAGACTTTCTCTCATTTCTTGAATCAAGATTTCAATCTCTCGAGGCGTTGGGTCATAAAGGAAGAAGCTTGGAAGAGAACCACAAAAGCTAAATCATTGATGTCAATTATATCATCAAGCTCGAAATGCGTAGCTTGCAATGATAATCATCCACTTTTTCGTTGCCGAAGCTTCTTAAACCTGTCATCTACACACAGACTAAACTTACTGCGCAAACATGAAATATGTATTAATTGTCTAAAACCGGGGCATATGGCTTCAAAATGTACTCTCCGGGGATGCACAAAATGTTCTCGGAAGCACAACACACTGGTACATATGGAACCCACCAAGCTTTCTGAAGGTACAACGTCAGATTTCTTCAATAAATCTGCAGAGAAAAAACCAATTCCCGGTGTGCAGAAACCAAATTTCTACAACGAAGACCTACATCGTACTCCCGTAATCAATACAGCAATGAGTGATAAACCACTGACATTAACGACTTTAAGTAACAAAAGTCAAGTAAGTCAAGTTCTATTGAGCACCGTAAGGGTTAAAATAGTGAGTGACAATGGAAAGGAAATTGATTGAAATGTCGCGCCATTCTCGACTCTGGTTCAAAACGAAATCTAATCTCAAATAGAGCTGTTAGGAAACTTGGTTTGACAACTGCTCATGAATTAATGTACATCCAAGGCATTGGAAGTGGAAAACAACATTCACAGCGAAGAATAAGCGCAACACTGAAATCCAGAATAAATGGATTTTCAACCAGATTAGAAGCCTTTGTCCGCACACAAATAATTTCTAATCAACCAAGTCAACCAGTAGACACCACAACTTGGAATCTACCACACAATATTCAGGTGGCTGACTCCAGATTCGATCGACCGGATCACATAGATCTTCTTCTAGGTGCAGAATTTTATTACCATTTTCTGTGCGATGGGCAAATACAATTAGGAGAGAATCTGCCAACCTTACAAAATACATTTGGATGGGTAATACCAGGCAGAATCAATCAGACAACACAATCCTCAACTACTTGCGGAATCTGCACTGAATCAGATATTGAAAATGCCATTGAGAAATTCTGGAAAATCGAAGAAGCCGAAGGAATCCGAGAGAACAACTTTACCTCGTCCGAAAAACAGTGCGAGACGCATTTTATTCAAACGAGCCAGAGAGATAGCACTGGACGATTTATAGTACGTTTGCCATTTGCAAAAGACCCAAGCATTCTAGGGCAATCAAGAGACATAGCTCTAAGACGATTTCATGCATTAGAGAAAAAGCTCGCGAGAAGTTCAGAATTACGGCAAAAATATATGGATTTTATGATTGAATACATACAACTGGGTCACATGGAAGAAATCAACCCAAGGAATATTCCATCCTCGCACTAAGTCCTTCCTCATCACTGCGTATTAAAACCAGACAGCAGTACTACAAAATTAAGGGTAGTCTTCAATGCCTCAGCGAAGACATCAACAAATACATCGCTTAATGATATATTGTACACAGGACCAACAATTCAAGATGATCTTTTCACTATTATCTTACGGTTTCGATTACCCCGTTTCGTTTTCACCGCAGACATACAGAAGATGTATCGGCAAGTGAAGCTTCATGAAGAAGACAGGAGATATTATTTAATATTTTGGAGAAGCGACCCAAATCAAATGCTCAAATGCTATCAGCTACGTACTGTCACATATGGAACATCTTCAGCACCGTATCTAGCGACCAAATGTCTTCAAGGGCTAGTTCAAACCGAAGAAATCAATTATCCATATGGAAGTGAAGTCCTTCGAAGCGATTTCTACGTGGATCATATTATGACAGGACCAAACAGTCTCGTCACAGCCCGTGATAAACAAACACAATTGATAGCTCTATTAAAAAAGGGAGGTTTCATACTACGGAAGTGGTGTGCTAATCATCCACTTTTGTTGCAAGACATAGCTTCAGAATACCAGAAAGTTCAATTAAACTTTACGGATGAAAAGGACTTTTCCATCAAAACCCTGGGAACACTGGGATGCCAAAAACTGGTCTATTCTGTGTTAGAAGCACTTGGGATCCCACTGACAAAATAACAAAAAGAGCAGTCACATCTAACATTTCCCGATTATTTGATCCGCTCGGTATTATGGCTCCCGTTGTAGTCACTGCCAAAATGTTTCTGCAAGAGTTATGGCAACTTAGGCTTGATTGGGATGCTGCGCTACCGATTGAACTCCACACGACGTGGACAACGTTTCGCAACGGGCTACGAACAACATTCAATTTCCAAGCCATGTGTTTTCAAACGACACACCCACGTCTGTACAACTGCATGGCTTGCCGATGCGTCAGAAAAGGCCTACGGTGCCGCCATATACATACGTTCAATCAACAGAGAAGGAGCAGTTATTGTTCGTCTTTTACGTGCCAAATCTAGAGTAGCGCCATCGAAAAAACTAACTCTTCCACGGTTGGAATTAAGTGCAGCCAAATTAGCAGCAGAATTGATTCAAAGAGTTAAAAGGGGCTTAAAATTAGACGATACGCCTACCTATTTATGGACGGACTCAGAAATCGTCCTCGCCTGGATAAACGCTACATCTTCATCATTCCAGACCTTTGTAGCAAACAGAATTGCTAGTATTCAAGAGATATCGATTCCGCAACAATGAAGACACGTTAATTCAAAGGAAATCCAGAAAAATTAAAACATTGCAATCTTCGGTTCTATGGTCCGCCATTCTTACATGGCAAAGAATGTATATGGCCAGCACTTTATACCAAGGGTGCGCAATGTGACCTGGAGAAAAAAGCGTCCGCACTTTCGACAACTACACATACAGAAACAAGAGGTTGAAAAGTTCAGCCAGTAGCTCCACGACAGGACCCGCTCTCACTGTACAAGAGTTAGATGAGGCACTGTTCACGATCGTCAGCAAAATGCAAGAAATTGAATTCAAAGAAGACATCCAATATATGAGACAACGAAGGGAAATTAATAAGACATGCTCATTAGCAAGCTTTACACCATTTCTAGACGAAAGAAATATTCTCCGCGTTGGAGGTCGATTAGAAGCTGCTACACTCTCATATGACGCCAAACATCCCATTTTGCTGCCATATACACATGAATTCACCAAACTGTTAATAGCCGACATACACCGACAGAATCATCATGTAGGTCCACAAGGACTTCTATCCATTACAAGACAACGTTTTTGGCTCATCAAAGGGAAAACTATTGTTCGCTCAATTGTGCAGCATTGTGTTCCGTGCGCTAAAAGCAAGCCTAAACTTCTAACACAGATAATGAGCAACTTTCCGCCTCTACGAGTGCAACCAGCATGACCATTTGTTAATTCAGGTCTCGATTTCTGTGGCCCTATCTGGATCCACTACAAAATAAGGAATAAACGACCACAGAAGGCCTACATTGCAGTATTTTGCTGCTTTGCGACAAAGGCGGTTCATCTCGAGATAGTTAGCGAGCTTACAACAGACGCATTCATAGGAGCCTGAAAGCGATTTATTGGCCGGCGGGGACATTGCAAAAATTTATACTGTGATAATGCAACCAACTTTGTAGGTGCAAAAAACCAACTAAGAGAGTTGAGCAAGGCAATATACTCACAACAGTCCCAGGAGAAAATATCTTCGATTTGCAGCCAAAAAAGTATCGACTTTCACTTTATTCCACCCAGAGCACCACATTTTGGTGGGTTATGGGAGGCTGCTGTTAAGTCCGCAAAGTATTTACTGCAACGGACAATCTCCACAGCATCACTCACATACGAAGAACTGGAAACCGTTATAATAGAAATAGAGGCGATTCTTAACTCACGCCCTTTGACTCCAATGTCCTCAGATCCAAATGATCTTGCAGCGTTAACACCAGGACACTTCTTAATTGGTGAACCGTTGACTATATCTGTAGATGCACATGCAAAACCTACGCATAAGAGTTTACTGAGACACTGGAAGGCCGTATCACATCTTAAACACGAATTTTGGAAACGTTGGTCGGTGGAGTATTTGCATGAATTGCAGCACCGTCTTAAATGGAAGCAGACAGCGCAAAACATTAAGCCAGGGACAATAGTCGTCATCAAGGAAGATAACACACCAGTTATAAAATGGCCACTAGGCAGAGTCGTGGAAGTGCATAAAGGCGAAGACGGACGAGTGCGAGTAGTTGATCTACGCACGGCGACAAACACATTGTGAATTGCACGCACAATCTTGCTCCATTGCCATGTGAAGAAGAACTCGCAAATGCAATTCCTGCAGATGAAACAGATAAACCAACTTCTTCCAAACGCCAGAACCCTACTGATGAAACATCAGTCCAATCGACTATCACAACCGAGCCACAAAGAAAAAAGATGCGTTCGTCTTTTCGTCCGTCCATACCTTCTTTATTACTTATTGCCCTTATACTCCCCCTCATATTAGCGGATCCTATTGAAGTTACTCAGTTTAAAACTCAACTCGGAATGCATTTTGAAAGTATCGGAACAACAAATCTAATAACAACTGTCTTCTGGCGGCAATAAGTCTCTAGATTGGCGCGAAGAGTTAGCCGGTAGTGAAAATTGGTGCGAAGGATGAGTTGGGATTAAGATGTGGAACGATATAGATGGTATCAAAAGTCGCGCGCGCAATTAAGTTGGTTTTTATCTACGGGTACGAAACTAAATGGAGTGGCCCTAGCGTGAAAAATCCGTGTACATGAGTGTGCCGATTTCTACGGTTTTTTTTTGCTCTGATATTTCTTCACGTGTTGGCACTTGTTTGACATTTTTCTGTAACCGAGTGTCGTGGTTGAAAAAGTGCTAATTTTATCGTCCTGTAATGTTGAAGTAAGTATTAAATTGATTGCGAAGGACAAAAATATAAAACTATTGCGTGTTGTGTCAAAACTATGAAAAAAAAAGTTCAAGTTTTAAACGATTAGTGATAATGAAGTGTGTAGTGCAATTTTGCAAAAATTCGAGTTCTTTAAAACACCCTGGGATTGAATTTCACAGATAAAGTAGAGAAAATAACATTCTTTTGTGATAAGAATATTTCAGGCGGTGTTAAGCACACTATTAACTTATAAAATACCCACCTTTTTGCGTTAAGGTTTTTATACAGAAAGAAAGTGGAACCTTTCATTGTTTTATTTCGCTTAAGTTTGTTGTGAGAAGAGTTTTTTTAAGAAAAGCAGATAAGAACAGTTGAAATACATAGTTTTCCCAATAAAACAATGGAATCTCGCATACTAGTGTTGTGTCAAGCAATGATACCAAGTGGAAGAAAATAACTAAATTGTTTCCAAGAAGAAGTGTATTTGACATTAATCGTATCGGTTTTACAGTGACATTCAATTTCTATTTACGCTTGAGAAATTATATTAATATGGATTATGTCGTGCATAAATTTGATTGGAACATATTAGAATTAGTGAAAATTAACAATTTAAATTGTAAAAAATTTTTAATCTAATTCGAGTGAAACACGTGGGAATTAAAGTCTAGTTGGAACAATACAATACTGAAAAAATATTCGAAACAGGTGTCATAAGTTTGTGGCTTAATTTAACGAGCTTGATAATGTGCTGTGCAATATTTTAGCGCGGTCTTAATGCATTCTTACAATAAAGATACATAAATGAAACAAATTTATGAACGGTAAGCGATTTGAAAAGACAAGAAAATTTAAAGTGATGAAAATTTTTAAAGAAAGTAAAAAGAAAAGAAAATTTAAAAGTGAAGGAAATTTAAAAAAAAAAAAGGTGAAAAGACAGGAAAATTTGAAGTGGAGAAAATTATATGAAAAAGCAAAACGACAGAAAATTTAAAAGTAAAGGACATTTTTAAAAAAAGGTGAAACGACAGAAAAGTTTAAAGTGATGAAATTTTTAAAGAAAGTGAAAAGAAAAACAGAAAAATTTAAAGTAAAGAAAATTTTTAAAGAAAGTGAAAGGAAACACAAAGGAATTTAAAGTGAAGGAAAGTTTTAACGAAACTGAAAAGAAAAACAGAAAAATTTAATGTAAAGGAAATTTTTAAAAAAGGTGAAAAGACAGGAAAATTTGGAGTGAAGAAAATTATAGGAAGAAGCAAAACGATAGAAAAATTTAAAGCGAAGAAACTTTAAGAAGAAGTAAAAAGACAAGGAAGTGCAGTTATGAAGATAAATCAAGAAATAAAAGGACGAAAAATTTGGTGAGTCCGTTCCAAAACGAAGTATATTAACAGCAAGCATAATTTAACTAACTATTATAAATTATTATCTATACATGCACCATTTTATTTACAAAAAAAAAAAAATCAGAGTATCCAGAACGAGCTTGACATGATTTTATACTTTCCATCGTTGCAATTTAGTTATTGAATTAAGATACTAAAAAAAATTGTATACAACAGTCAACTATAGAAATATATAAACAAATGACAGGGCCTATCTAAATTTAGAGAAATATTTAATAACAAATAGGAAATTTTCGGAATAAGTTCAGAATCACCTGACTATTAATTTAAAAGTATATATATATGAAAAAAAAACTGACTGTAAATGTAAAGCTTTTCATGCTTTTTATTTTTACTCCGTATTATAATTATAGTATACATTTCACGTAGTGGAAATGTCCAAGATTTGCTGATTGCGTTTGTATACCTGTTTATTTTCATTTTTTTCAATAAGTTGATTACTCAATGAAATATGAATTAATCTTGAAAACCTGATACTGCTCTTCCAGAACTTGATGAATAGGATTAAGGATTTAGTAGCGCTAGATTAAAAAGAAAAAGAAAAAAAAGAAAAAAACAAACATTTTGTAAGGTTTCGTCCATTAATGATCAGGAAAGATTGATTTTATCAGTAAGAAGATTTGTGCGATATTTTTTTTCTCTTAAGGATTGCGTTAAGTAACTTTACCCATAAAAATGTAACTTCGACAGAGAATAGTTCCAAGTAAGACATATATACTCTTCCGGCCGGTACGAAAATGCGCATTTCCGAAACCCCCCGGTAGTCCAATAGAATTAACTTAATCAAAGAAACGATAATCCATACGTTCTCTTTCGAATTGGTTAGGCAATAGTTAGTATAATATCAGCATACTTGTTTTGTTCTCAATACTCCTCAGAGCCCCATTGCAACGGGGTAAATAGGCCTTAGCCTTAGGCTAGACGGTCGTGTGCCCTCCTACGGAGGGGGTAACTCTTTTTTTTTTCAAAAACAAAAATTTTTAATTTTAAATAAAAATATGGTTTATATGGGTCTGAAATAAACTCATTTTCTTCTTCTCTGACCCTCTCTCTTTTCAGGTACAAATTGCATCTAGTAGACAGGCCCCCTAGGTGCAAAGGGCGGTTGGGGCATGGGCCATACAAAGGGAGTCATGACACCAGACTCCCCCAACGATATCCGGTACGT
Organism: Leptarthrus brevirostris; assembly: GCA_964036015.1. Taxonomy (NCBI): domain Eukaryota; kingdom Metazoa; phylum Arthropoda; class Insecta; order Diptera; family Asilidae; genus Leptarthrus; species Leptarthrus brevirostris. The sequence goes on from OZ038374.1 coordinate 50,036,257, forward strand.
CGAGCAACGCCTGCTCGCATCCTCTTCCTCCTGTTCTGTACCTTTTTTTTGGTTTCTTTTTGAACTTAAAATCCTCTTTGGTTTTTTTTTTCCTTTTTTTTTACAAATTTCAAAATTTCCGTCATTTTTTTTTCTTTTTCCAGAATTTTCGCGGGTTTTTTTTCTCTTCCTTAGTGTTCTTATTTTCGCGGTTTTTCTTTTCTTTCATTCTTTTTTTTTTTTTTTTTATCCATTTCTTTAAAATCATTTTTTTTCCTTTTTTCGGTTCGTCTCACCCTTCCCATCCTAGGCATGATTTCTTGCTTTTGTTGCGCGACCGCGAGCGGAGATGGCATCACCTTTTAGAACCCCCCCTCTCTATCGCAAAGCTAGCGATACCAGCATGCCATCCTCCATCTCTGCCCAAGCATCTGCTGACAGATGAATGTCCAGCGGAGGCCGTGATCCTGGCTGACCTCAGCTGACTTTCAGTTGATGCCATCCAGAGTCATAGCCTGCCTTGGGCAATCATCCAGCAGCAGTATCGGTCCCAGCTCGCAACACGACAGCAACAACAACTGACAGAAGTGGAAATTGATCGTGTATTATGACTTGCAGCCATATTGGATGGAATTTGAAGCTCTTAACAATGGTACAACGGCAATACAGCACCTTTGCAACCAAATAGCACATAAAAGCTCTTGTAGACAATTAATTACTCAGTTTCAGCATCTTCTGGAAGAATTAAGCAATGACAATGAACTATTATCCCCGCAACGTTCGTCAATCAGCAAAAACGGGGCGCCGTTGACATTATCGGCAACATAGCGAATTCATTATTTGGTGTGCTGAGTAGTATAAATATGAGGTTTCTGGCGCAAATGTGCAGGTGCACCTAAAAATTGGTTAAATTGTGAGGGAAATCGAGGTCTGACGTCACATTTTTGCACATTTTTCATGCGCCAGAACATACATAACAATTTGGGGAGGTGCAGATGGTTGGAGATAAGGGAAAGGTCAAAGGTCAAGGTTGATGATTGTTTAGTAAGATAAGGCACCTGTCGGCCATCTTGGATTTTTGGTTTTCGGTCCTGTAGGCTACAATTGGTCTTCTTCTTCTTTGGTTTGCATCTGGACTTAGATCTAAACCTTGGATCTGAACCTATATTGTTTAGTAGTTTTATTTCTGTTGCAAATTCTTATTTCTATGATATCATTTGTTTTCAAGCAAGTTTTAACATGTTTTTCTGGTCGAGCTGTGATTGATAAGCGAGCTGGTGACTGCGTTGAAATTAATAATTTGGCGGCAATGTTAAGGTCGTTGGGTGATAAGGTTTTGTAGATGAACCTGACCTCGTGCTGAAAATAAGAGTTTGTTGTTTTGAGTTTTTAATTACGCAGTACAGCTTTATCAGCTAAATGAAATAACATGATGCGAATTTAATTGGAAAACAGAATATTGCGGTTTCCTAAATTATAATTGAATGTGATAAATTCGCCTAATAAAAGACGCGTGCTGCTGACATTTCACTCTAGTTCTATTTCTAATTAGATGAGAGTTGGACATAAATCTATATAAATCTAAATATCGTATTTCTATACTTTGATTTCTTGCAACATATCTGAGTTTTGTAAACTAAATCAAACGTGGTTTATTAAATGTTTTTAAGACTGTGTTTTCTAAAGAATAAGAAAACTTTATTTTAAACTTTTAAAGTGTGCATTAATACTAAAAGACAACTTAAGAACTCTTTATAATTGTACAAGAAGTGGAATATAATAGAAATGAAGGGCGTTTTGTGTGAAGTATGTGGAAAGACCTTTAAAAGGAACTTCACCCTACAGAGGCATATAAAAAATATACACAGCAGCACATTGGATACAAGATCGCATCGTTCAAAAGAAGATACTAAGGATATGTCTACATCTATATCGGTATCAGTTTCACCATCAACATCATCATTAAAAACATCATTAACGGACGCTTTAACACATATGTTTTGTCAGGCATGTAATTTACAAATTAAAGTAAAAGACTGGACGTATCATTTACGTACCAATATTCATAAAAAGAAAGTGTCTATACCTATAAAGGAACATCTTAGGTGTGTTAAGGAAAATTTCGGGGGACGAATTGAAACATTTATTCTTGAAAATGGAGATGAAGGATTACTCGATATAAATAAATTCTTGCAAGAATCTAATCATCAACTTTTGGAAGTGTTAAATATGTCGTTAGAAAAGCATATTTCTTATAAGTTCAATATTGAGCTTTTTGCAGAATATATCAAAGTTGTAAACTCAGAAGACGAAAATGAAATTATTTCTTCAATAAAATCATTTCAATCCAAAATGACTGTCATATTCAACAACAGCGATTTACCAACTTTATGTAAGAATATGATTAACTGCATTAACACCAAATCAGAAGAATTTCAAGAGAAAGATAGTGGATGGTCGTTGATTCGAATAATTCATTTAGAAATCAACATTAACCAATATCACCCGTTAAGAGGTTCTTCCTACATACCTTTACCAAAAGTTATAATGGACAAGAAAGCATGCGTTAATGTGAAAAATAATGATATTTACTGTTTTAAGTGGGCTGTTATATCAGCTTTACACCCACCAACTCGCGATTCTGATAGAACATCTTCATATTCAGTTTCTGATATATCAGATAGCGAAATAGAGCTTATAAATGGAGTGAAATTAGATTTTACTGGGCTGGAATTCCCCATGACTTTGCGTGATATAAAAGTATTCGAAGAGATCAATGCAAATATAAGCGTGAATGTTTTCGGCTACGATTTTATACAAGGTAGTTATCAAATTGTGGGACCTTTTTATTGTACATCAAATGAGAAAGAAAATCACATAAATTTGTTGCTTCTTCAAGATGAACCTCTAAATCATTATGTCTGGATTAAGAATATTTCCAGATTGATTAAGGAACAAGTAACACATCATAAAAGACAAATTTACTTTTGTAATTCGTGTTTTCAACATTGTTCTAATGTAGAATCTTTTGCTAAACATAAAAATGAATGCTGTAAAATAGTGACTTCTATGCCTACCTCGGAAAAAGCTTTTTTGGAATTTGAGAAGTATGAACGCAAGTTAACTGTGCCATTTGTTATTTATGCTGACTTTGAATGCGTGCTAAAGGAAATTAAAACGTGCATACCTAATCCTATGCTGTCTTCAACAACCAACACTCAAGAGCACATACCCTGTGCTTTCTCTTATTTTATCCATTGCCTTTATGATGACGCTTTAAGCAAGTTCAGGATTTATCAAGGTGAAGATGCTGTTAGTCGATTTGTACATTTATTAGCAGACGACGTGAAAGACATCTATAAAAATCATGTTTCAAAGTGTAAGCCGCTTGTTCCCATGTCACCAAATGAAATAAGGATGCAACGAGAAGAGCAATACTGTCATATTTGTAAGCAATTATTAGCGAATGATAGGGTTATTGATCATTGTCATCTTACCGGAAAGTATAGGGGTCCAGCTCATAATAAATGCAATCTAAGGTATAGAGTTCCAACATTTTTCCCAGTTTTTCTACACAATTTTTCTGGTTATGACAGTCATTTATTTATTAAATCATTAAATGAAATTGAAGGTTCTATTAACGTTATTCCCTTAAATAAAGAGGTATATATATCAATGTCAAAGAAAATTTTCTTTGAGTATAAAACGATTGAATTACGGTTTTTAGATTCCATTCGTTTTATGCCTGCGAGTTTAGATACTTTAGCAAAAAATCTGCCTGATGAAGACTTTAGAATAATCCGTAATGAATTTAAAGATGATGAATATTTTAATTTAATAAGGAGAAAGGGGGTTTTTCCATATGATTACTTAAATTCTTTTGATAAATTAAATGAAACATGTCTACCTCCTCGCGAACAATTTTTTAATAAACTTACAAACAATGAATGCACAGAAGGAGAATATCAACATGCTGTTAACGTATGAAACAGATTTAATTGTAGAGATATTTCCCAATATTTACTTTTATATTTAAAGTGTGATGTTTTGTTGCTAGCAGACATTTTTGAGAATTTTAGAAGAGTATGCATAAATATCTATGAGTTGGACCCATGTCATTATTACACAGCACCAGGATTGTCGTGGGATGCGATGTTAAAACATACTCAAATTAAATTAGAATTGTTAACAGATATAAATATGTATAATTTCATGAAAAGAGGTATTCGAGGAGGTTTAACACAATGTTCCTTAAGACATTCTCTAGCTAATAATAAATATATGAAAAAGTTTAATCCTGCAATCGATTCAAAATACTTGGTTTATCTTGATGCTAACAATTTATATGGATGGGCTATGTCGGAATCACTTCCATATGCAGGTTTTGTTTGGGTAGATAACTTTGATAATATAGATTTCATGAAAATTCCTGAAAATTCAGAGGTAGGATATATTTTAGAAGTTGATTTAATTTATCCAGATTTATCTCATGACGATCATAATGATCTTCCCTTTTGTCCTGAAAATAAATTACCTCCTCAAGCCAAGATTAAAAAGTTGATTGCTGATTTAGAAAATAAATATAATTATGTTATACACTATAGAAATTTACAACAGTGTGTGAAGCACGGATTAGAACTGCAGCGTATTCATCGAGTTTTAATGTTTAAACAATCAAATTGGTTAAAGAGTTACATTGATTTAAATAATTTCCATCGAACTGCCGCAAAAAATAATTTTGAAAAAGACTTTTTTAAATTATTAAATAATTCGGTGTATGGAAAGACTATGGAAAATGTAGATAAAAGGAAAGATGTAAAAATTGCAACAGAGTGGGAAAGCCGTGGTAGACATCAGGGATTGCGTGCTCTTATAGCAAAACCTAATTTTCATAGTCTTTCTCATTTTACATCAAATATGACTGCAGTTCAATTAAAAAGAGTTTACACAATTTATAATAAACCAATTTACTTAGGCTTTACAGTCTTAGAGCTATCAAAGCTAAAAATGTATAACTTTCATTATGAATATATGAAACCTAAATACAAAGATATGGTCTCCTTAAACTATATGGACACAGATTCTTTTATATATTCTATTTCTGCTAACGATTTTTATAATGATATTATTTTAGATATTAATGAAAGATTCGATACATCAGAATATCCCCACGACAATCCTTATAATATACCGTTAGTAAATAAAAAGGTTTTAGGTTTAATGAAAGATGAGAATAAAGGAAGAATTATGACTGAGTTTATAGGTTTACGATCTAAGCTATACTCTTTAAGTATTGAAGAAAAACCCGAAATAAAGAAAGCTAAAGGTATTAAAAAAACAGCTGTAAATACTTTAACTCTAGATAATTACAGAGATTGTTTATATAAGAAAAAATTATTTTATGTCAACATGTTAGGATTTAGAAGTAAATTTCATACAATATATACGGAATATATTAATAAAGTAGCGTTGAGTCCATTTGACGATAAAAGATTTATAAGAGAAGATGGTATTCAAACATACGCTTGGGGACACTATAGATTATCTAAAAATTGTTAAAATAAGAATTATGAATAAATGTATGTAGAAGGAAAATAAATGAGTAAATTAATAAAATGATATTTTAACATTAACAGAAACAGAGACTTTTATTAGTATAAAATTATAAGACATTTATTTCTTATTTCTAAATTTTATTATTTTTCTAGAAAATTTCTTAAAAGATAAACATTTTCTTGAGCGCATTGTCCCTGATGAGTTAAACAGCATGGTACTTTATAAAAAATTTTAAGAGAGGATAATTTTGGACACTGCAATTCTTCTTCCATATTATATACTATTACACCTTCACCAAATGTATTTTTGATCCAGCAAGCCTTTTCACAACCTTTCACATACAGTATTTTGTTTCTTATTAAAGGCATCACTATAGCACGTAATTGATGATAGGGAATATATCCATCGGTCCATCTGAATCCATGATAATTATCATGCAGCCATTTCGCTTCTCTTCTCTTTGCAGGTGTTAAATCCTTAAATCTGAATGGAGATTGAAAAATAAAGTGCTGTATTTGGTTTCCGTTTGTCAAAATTGCCAATTCCTTCACAATAAACTTGTTATGATCGTCTTTAAATCCTTGAATATCCACAATTGCAGCCATTTGTTGCCTTAAATTATTTTTCTAACTTCACTCGTCAATGAACTATATTCGACTATTCTGTCATGCAAAAGTAAACAAAAAGCTGTTGTGTTTGCAGGAATATTACTAAGTGTTTTAAACTGTATACGAATATCGACTGGTCCTGATTTGATCACCTCGTTTTGATGTGAGCAATCGATAACAACAATTGGAGCGCTTTCCTTGAACTTCTCTCGGGTAAGCAGCGGTTGATGCATCCGCCCATAATACGATTGTTGGAATTTCGTATACATATCATACAATAAAGCATATCTCTCACGATCAAATTTAATGTTTAAGTCTTCATATGGAAATGTTTCAGAATTTAAGTGAAGCTTCACATCTGAAAGTTCGCAATGATCAAACTTGCTTGCATCTTTACTCTTCTCGTTTTTTCGATCCGTTTGAAGTGCTAAAATTACATATCGAGGTTTTTCTAACTGAGTAGATGTTTTAATTGTCCAATTATGATCGACAGTTGTAGGTAATATAGGATATTCGTATATATCCCAGCTACGAAAGCTCATTTGTATTGGTCGTCCAGTATCGATTAACTTAAGCAGCGATAGTTTTTCTTCATCAGCTACACTTATGTGGGGTACTCGCCATTGTAGTTTGAAAATATCTATTTTAACTTCATCGTTTGGTGATATAAAAGCATTTTCATCGCCTCTACTTCGAATCAATATAAGTTCATGTTTAGCATTTATAACAATTTTCTTATAGTCTTCAGCAAAGCCGAGCAACAACTTTAAAGGAATGCAAAAATTGAAAAATCCTCTTGTAGGTAATATTGAATTATCTGGAGACCAGGAAGCATTTAGCAACACATTGCTTTCATTTTGATTTAAAGATATATAATTTTTTATTGTTGTAGCAAATCCCAGATTTCTCGTGCGATCAATTTCTACGCCATTTAATTCATAGCGAATTTCGTCAAATAGAAAAGCTATGGCGTTATTAGTTAATTTTGCCGTTGTTGAGGCCAACCCATCTGATTTTGTTATCGCACCTTCTATATATAAGGAGCTTTCACTTGGTAAAATATACAAATCCTGATGTTGTAATGATATTCGAACTTCATCGTTATTCTTATATGATGCTAAAAACGGAGAGTAGCTGTGATACTCAACTTTTGTAATACTATTATCATAGGTAGCACCTTGAGTAATATCGAGTATTTCACTCATTTTTTAACTTAAGACCAAGAGTTTTTAAGAATTGCTTGTTAGCGACTGTTAGCTTTATTCCTGACTGTTGCGTGGCTTTAGGCTGACTAGAAGAGTTAACACTTTTGTGTTTGTATTTATTATCAATGGTATTATTGTATATTAACATGCTGCGGCTTCAAATGCAATCTCACTGTAATCGTTTCTCCTCTAAAATTAATTAGATCACCGTCTTGATCCACGAACTTCAGCGTAAGAGAACTTATCCGTTTGATGTTCAGTGGCAAATAAATGACATTCTTGGGAACTTCAATTATTTTATATCCCGGACCTACCGTAGGAGAGAACTCGTGTAATGTATGCACTTGTTGATTATTTATAAAAGAGCCTGATACTATATTACATTCAACTCGAATCACATTAACTTTTATTATATTTACTGGTAAATCAGATTGATATGAAATATTAGGTTCTAGAACGCGTTTACTAAATCCTAATAATGATCCAATAGAGTTATTTTTATTCAAAAATACTCGGGTAGAACTTTTGATTTCTGTTTTCAAGGTGTTATTATTAGCTGTTATTTGTACTATAGGTTTAGTTTTCGTCTTAGTTAGCTCCTTTTTGATAAATCCTGCAATATCATCAATTTCATAGGAGCCTTCTGGAATTTTAATTTCATCATCATCATCCAGATGAAGTAAGTTATTTCTATTGTCCACATTAGGAATTGAATTATATGTCTGTAAATCAATAAGTCCGCAAACGTATTCTGAACTTAAGTCCAACGGAGGAAAATATTCAACTGTAAGCACAGATGAATTTCCAGTCAAAGTCAGTGTTAATGACATAGTAGCTCAAAGTGAAATGCAGATGTTATTTTATGTAAAGTTTATTTATAGTTGTTATCTTACAATGTATAATTATACTATTAAATTTATAGTTACTTATTATTATTGTAATGATTATATAAAAATTCTAAACATAAATGACCGCAATTTATCATATTATAATTTTGGTAAGACTTATAATTGTAAACAATGTTTTTTCCTAAATAGCTTAATATTTCCTTTGGTGGTTGCAAGTTTCCAAAGCTGTCAAAGTATTCTTTTTTGGATTCACTTTTGTAATATGCTACCCAATGACTACCAGGACCTGATATAGAGTCCAAATTTACTATTCCACGCTCATATTTTCTAGGCTTTTTGGGGAGAGCATCAAGCATAAAAACACCTCTAAAATGTGGTAAATTATTCGCATATTTATATAAATCGATTTCATTTAATGCTCGATTAGGTAGCAGTTTTAGACGTTTTTTGAAGGTGGATTTAAGAATAGACCAAGTCCTTTTCTGTATGGCTTCAAATATAAGCCGCTTCCCTTTTTACCTAATGCAATAGCTTCCATCGTATTATTATGTCGATTGCTCTCCTTTAGCTGTTCTTTAGCATTTGTTGCAGCATTAACAGCCTTTGCGACACCTGATACTCCTCCCACTAAAGCACCTAGTGCTGAAAGACCAGCAAAAATAGGAATTAGAGGTAGCACTCCTCCAGCCTTTGGAATCGGAATAATTCGAGGGGGTCTTACATCCTTCTTCTTTCGCTTAAATACACTTTTAGTAGCAGCAAGTGCAAGACCTATAGCTTCTTTTAAGGAATCAGGCTTTTTTAACTTTAAAATATTTCTTGCTTCATGAACTCCTTTTTGTAGAGTTAATTTTCTTTTTGGCTTCCTAGAGTGAATTTTAGGTTTTTTTCTTAACCCCATTCCAAATTTTACTTTCGCCTTCATAGCGTTTGTTACAAGCCAGGCGTTGCTACGTTCACCAAGGGATGCGTTTGAAGATGTCACTCGTTCCCAAGCTTTACCGGATAATATACGATCAGCAATATGACGATCTTCGATATTTTTATGTTGAGAATATGCGATATCGTGATCTCTACAAGCTGCGTCAAGAGGATTAATTCCAGGGTCACCCCTTGCTAATCTTTTTTGTAGTTTAGTACCAGGACCACAATATTGATATCCAGGCAAATGAAATTCAAATGGTCAATTGCTAATTGCTGTATTAAGCAAACCGCCTCCTCTTCGACATTTACGTTGGCGAGAACGATTTTGATTCTTTGAATGATCAATCATTCAACTGATAGGATAAACCTTTTAGACGTCCTCACAACAGCACATTGAGTTGATGACTGATATAAAAGTTCAGTGTTGTGTAATAAATATTTCAGTTCTAATAATGAAGTTCGTGAAGCAGAAGGACTCTTTATCAATAAAAAATCTTGATATTAAATCTACAAATGAATTCAAAAGACATAGCTCGCTTATACCTAATAATATAAGAGGTATTCTTGTGGGACCTTCAAACTGCGGTAAAACCAATCTTATGATTGGTCTTATAGAACATCCAAATGGACTCAAGTTCAAGAATATTTACATCTACTCAAAATCACTACATCAACCCAAATATCAGTATCTAGAACAGTTGATAAGTCCTATTGTTGGTCTGGGCTACTACACGTTTTCTGATAATTGCGAAGTTATATCTCCTGAGGAAGCTAAACAGAATTCAATTTTTATTTTCGATGATGTAGCATGTGGGAAACAAAATAACATACGTGATTATTTTTGCATGGGTAGACATAATAATATTGATAGTTTCTATCTCTGTCAGACTTATACCCATATACCGAAGCACTTAATACGTGACAACGCTAACTTTCTTATTTTATTTAAACAAGATGATATGAATCTTAGACATATATATAATGATCATGTTAACACAGACATGACCTTCGAAAAATTTCGTAGTATTTGCGGTGTTTGTTGGAGAGACAATTATGGCTTTTTAGTAATCGATAAAGATAGTTTGTTGAACAAAGGACGTTATCGAAAAGGAATCGATACATACATTTCGCTATAATTTTAGAAGATCTAGTAAAGAAAATCAGTTAAAGCTGTTCATAGACCTGCTAAAGCTGGTAGAAGACCTGATATAGCTGTTCATACACCTGGTAAAGCTGTTCATAGACCTGGTAAAGCTGTTCATAAACCCGTTTGAGCTGTTTTATAGAGCTGGTACGGAGCTGTCAAAAGCTGTTCACAGACCTGATAAGAGCCATCCATAGACCCATTTAGATCAGTATAACCCAGTTCACAGACCAGTTCAAATCTTATTACAAAGATGGTTAAAAAGAGAGACGAACTATTAAAAAATCTTATCAAAACTAGAAATGCTATTAAGAAGAAATTTCGCGCTGTGAAAACTGGACGAGTTGAAACTGAAACTCGTCTTGAGGAGACATTTAAGCCCATAACAAAACCACTTCATGAGTTCATAACAAAAGCAAAGCATGAGACTAAAATTAAAGAAGAATATGGAGATGATGATGATGATGATTATGGTAATATAAAGCTTACTCCTAAAATGAAACTTCCGAAAATGGAGCCGACCAGTACACCTATAAAACGTTCAGATTATTCCTTAATGTCGGAAGATGATAACTTTGCAACACCTACACATTCTAGAACTTTGATGGAAAAGAGAGATTCTCCTCTTAATTTATCAAGCGGTATAGTTGATAAATATTTAGATCTATACCTTAAAAAAAGCTTGATAATTGACAACACTTATGGAGTTTATTTAGATGATGATAACGAATGGAAAATTGGAAATTCAAAGATTGTAATTGAGAAAGATTTTTTCCTTATTAACGGAAAATCGTATAAAATAACGCTAGGTCTATGTGAATTGCTTTTTATGAAACAACCTGCAAAAACTTTGTATAGTAAGGATGACTTGGAAAATTATCAAGCTATCTTAAAAGAAACTAACGCCTATAAAAGAGATCATAAAGCGGCTGGTCAAATAAAAGGAAGTAGAGCTTTAAAGTACTTAGAAATTATAAGTAAACTGGTTTCTCATGAAGGCAAGGGTTTGATGCATATACCCAAGAATAATATTGATTATGTTTATTGGAATGATCCTAATGAACTTGTGGATAGACTTCGTCTCTTAATAGCATCACAAAGTGCTGGGCATACTAATCACAACAATGAAATTATATCAATTATTGAAGAGTTAAAAGAAGGCGGCATTATAGTATAAATAACATCTTTAATCATATTCAGTTTTAATGTAATAATGAGTGTCGACAAGTTTGGGAGATATTCTAAAAAGGTAAAGTTAGGATCTACTGGCAAGCGTGGTCCTAGAGGCTTACCAGGCGAACCTGGTCCTCAAGGAGAACAAGGAATACAAGGTCTAAGTGGCGTGGGCTTTAAGCTCACTGAAAGTGGAGATTTCAATCTAAGTTTTAAAAATTTGAAATACCTTAAGAGCCCCATAGAAAGGGATGATGCAACCAATAAAACATATGTTGACGATGTAGCTGACAAGATCATACATTTAAGTAATTCCTACGTTAATGAAAAAATCCAGTTAGTCAGCAACAATCTAACTGAGCAAATACATAAGGAAAGTGCTGTACTACAAAGAGAATTAAAGGAGTTATACAACATAATCAATATAACAAGTGAAAAAGATAAAAACACTAGTCAATTGTATACGAATGAAACAATTACGAATCTGCAAGAGCGATTGAAGAGAGCAGCCGAATTATATGCAAATGAAGCAATTGTTGACGTTAATGAGAAGTTGATGAAATATATAGATCTAAATATACAAGAAATGAAAGACACTTTAAAGGCGTTAATTAATGTAGAATCTCTGACAATTTCAAAATGAATAAAACACAAGTAGTTAATGAGCTTCATAAACCAGCCAGAAAAAATTTCATAAGAAGAAGTGTTATAATTAAGGGAATAGATGATCTATGGCAAGCCGACTTAGTTGAAATGGGTGCTTATACTTCAAGCAATAATGGACATAATTTTTTATTAACTGTAATAGATGGGTTTTCTAAATATGCATGGGCAATTCCTATTAAAAGAAAGACTGGTGTCGAAGTTACTCAAGCTATGAAATCCATACTAAAAGAAGGTCGGACTCCCACAAATTTACAAACTGATGATGGAAAAGAGTTTTTCAATAGCTCATTTCAAAACTTAATGAAAAACTCCTGCATTAATCATTTTTCTACATACAGCCCTTTAAAAGCATCTATAGTTGAACGATTTAATCGAACATTAAAAAGCATGATGTGGAAAGAGTTTAGTATGCAGGGCTCATACCGATGGATATATATGGTTAAGAAATTACTCGTAAAATATAACTCAAGTTATCATCGAACAATAAAAATGAGACCACGTGATGTAACAAAGCAGAATGAGAAGAAATTGCTGTCAACAGTTTACAATCATTTGAAGACGTTTCATTTGCCAAAATTTAAGATGGGAGACTTTGTTCGCATTAGTAAATATAAACATGTATTTGAAAAGGGGTATACACCAAACTGGACTACAGAGATCTTCAAGATCGCAAAAATTCAGATAACGAATCCTGTAACATATCTCTTGGAAGATCATGAAGGAACCGCAATAAAGGGTAGTTTTTATGAAATGGAGCTCCAAAAGACGAAGAATCCTGATGTTTACCTCGTAGAAAAAATATTGAAGAGAACCGCAGATAAAGTTTATGTTAAATGGCTCGGATTTTCATCAAAACACAACTCTTGGATTAAGAAAGATAATGTATTATAATATTGTTATACAAATATATATTTTATATTAAAAGTACTTGAGTTCTTATTTTATTACTTTATTTAAAATTTTTAAATCTTAACCTATAAATTTTATTTCTATGCGAGATGAATAAAATGGGATCCAAAATATCCTTCATATTTCGAATTCGCTCTTGAAATCGAAATCTGTCCAACGCAAATGTTTGCCAGGGACCCTTGCGATCGTATATTGGAACGAAATGTATCTTTGGGATGATATTGAATTGAACTACTTTTTCTCCAACTACTTTGGCCTTCTCTTCTTCTTTTTGTAGCAAAAGTAAAACATCTTGAAGGTCCAAACTCCTACAAATATCCTTGAATTCTTTATATGCTGCTGAATCAGATTTAGAAATCTTAAGAAAGAACCTCCCATGCTTTTGATAATCGTCAAACAAAAGTTCGTTCTATCAAAAAAATAATTATAATATATATAAATAAATGAAAAATGATGTTGGCTTTACATTTATAACCTCTTTGATAGCAGGAGTCAATAAATCTCGCTTTTTATATTCAGCAATAAGTTTATTATAATCTGTTAATTCGATTAATTTGCAAATATTATCCCAAATTATTTTTGTATGAATGTGCTCCATTTTGAACTGTCTTAAAAATTAATTACACTTCCTTTTATAGCTGCTTATTTTGAAATATTCATTTGATATGTTTGTTTCATTCCTCTCAAATTCACTAATTCCACATCGCTTTTATAATTAGCATCAACTTGTTTCACCATCTCTACTTCACCACTACTTAGAATTCTTTCAGTTTCAAACTCGCGATATTCATAGCATGATATCTTCAATGAGCGAGTTACGTAATTACTGTCATATGTACAACGAATGGTTAGCATAGTTTCGTCATCGAATTCAAGTTTAAAGTGCCTATAAAAGATATCTTTGCTCTCAATAATTCCTGCAATATCCAATTCTTTCTTTAATAGTTCTTGCCTGAAACCTTCGATGGCCTCGTCAATAGACACAAATTTCTTTTTAGGATTATCATTCGTAGTGATCCTTGATGTGGTAGCAGGAATTTGCTCGTCATTACTTTCTTTTGAAGTAGAAACTACATCTTCTTTGGGATTGCTAGCGTTACTGTAAGTCATCAATTTAAAAGATAAGCCAATTTGTATAGAATCGTTATTGGGTAGAGTTAGTGCAAAATCTAAATTGCTACTACTTTGATCCATTAGGTTTACACTTAACGGGATCTGTAAGCTATTGATGTGTAAGATGCATAGTGATAAAAGCAAAAGACTTGTTGAACGTCTAGCCATTTTTAATGTTAATATGTTGACTTGAACTCAAGAACTAAATTTTATGATGTTGATATATTTATAGCATCTCCCTCAATTTTTTTATTTTCCATTTTAATTTTCATAGGATGATTCCAATTCCAATCATCCTCATCACCAAAGGGACAGTTCCTGGGGAAATGATTTGTAGCTTTATATCTAACTGTGCGATCTTGTGATTCACCAACCAATACAATGTCACCTCCTAAAATCAATATAAGGAGAGATATTTGCTTGATTCTATACCAATTCAATTACCGTAGACTTCTAACTTTACATGCTGCCAGGGCGTAAAATTAAAATCAAAATGAAATGTGGAAGTAATTGGCTCGCCAGATCTCAAGCGTAATATTAGACTCCTGTTTCCATCTTCTGGAGTCATGTATACTTCTAAAACATCATTAGGATCCACACTTACATTAACAATTCTAAAATTGTTCCACCCTCCTTCGCAGACACAAAATTTACTGTCTGCCCTTACTGTTTCAGACCAAAACATCTTTTCTAGACTGACGTTTTTTTATGAAGATGCAGGTATTTATAGCATCCATTCAAAATCTCTTAAGAATTGTGACTTTTAAAAGTACTCCACTGACCCCGCGGTTCAGCAGCTAGATTAGGAAATTATTAGACCGCTGGCGACTTGTTAAAGTATTTTTTTTTGCAGATTCAAATCTCAATCAAGCAAAATTGTTGGACTTTTTTAATTTTAGCTAGAGAATTGGAGGAGGTAAAATGAAACAAAAACATATATTTAATAAAAGTACTTTTATTTATTTATTTATAAATTTAAATAATAGCCAGTGCTAGGTGCTATCTTAGAAAACATTAAATTAAAATAGCTGCCACCTGCTGCTTTTCTTTCAACAAAGAAGCCTCCATGGTTCATTTTCTCAATTGTATGATCAGAAATTTTAGCGTCGAACCTAGGCGGCAAAAAAACATGGTACTTCTCCAGTTCTAAAAGGATCCTGGGTCCATATTTTGTTGTTGTTCTTCTGCAGCTTATGATTTTGAAATTCTGAGACTCTTCCATATCTTTAACAGCGAGTGCAGGCTTAAAATTTGCAGAATTTAACTCCTCCAATACTCCGAAGTCTTCGATGACTGCTTCGTTGATCGGTTGCTGATACATTTTAAATTTTTTTATTATTTCAATCTGTCTTAGAACCTGAATTTTAAGTATAAGAATTTCACTGGTTGACTTCACTATGAATACTAAAAGACTACCTAAGAACGCTTGATATTTATACAAGAACTCAATATTCTGTTTTCCAATTAAATTCGCATCATGTTATTTCATTTAGCTGCTAAAGCTGTACTGCGTAATTAAAAACTCAAAACAACAAACTCTTATCTTCAGCACGAGGTCAGATTCATCTACAAAACCTTATCACTCAACGATCTTAACATTGCCGCCAAATTATTAATTTCAACGCAGTCACCAGCTCGCTTATCAATCACAGCTCGACCAGAAAAACATGTTAAAACTTGCTTGAAAACAAATGATATCATAGAAATAAGAATTTGCAAACGAAATAAAAAATAATCTTCATCTATTTACTCAAAGTGGTGAAATCTTTATTACGCAATATTCTGTTTTTCCAATTAAATTCGCAACATGTTATTTCATTTAGCTGATAAAGCTGTACTTCGTAATTAAAGACTCAAAACAACAAACTCTTATCTTCAATCCAATTAAATTCGCCTCATGTTATTTCATTTAGCTGATAAAGCGGTACTTCGAAATTAAAGACTCAAAACAACAAACTCTTATCTTCAACATCAATTGTAGCCTCCAAGACTGAATACCCAATATCCAAGATGGCCGAAAGGTGCCTTATCTTACTAAACAATCTAGGTTCAGATCCAAGGTTTAGATCTAAGTCTAGATGCAAACCAAAGAAGAAGAAGACCAATTGTAGCCTACAGGACCGAAAACCAAAAATCCAAGATGGCCGACAGGTGCCTTATCTTACTAAACAATCATCAACCTTGACCTTTGACCTTTCCCTTATCTCCAACCATCTGCACCTCCCCAAATTGTTATGTATGTTCTGGCGCATGAAAAATGTGCAAAAATGTGACGTCAGACCTCGATTTCCCTCACAATTTAACCAATTTTTAGGTGCACCTGCACATTTGCGCCAGAAACCTCATATTTAGACTCCAAATATGCCGAAGAAATGTCTAAAACCATAACCATGGTCCGAGAAAACGAGCAACACTTAGTCAGTTTGCTAAAAAATCAAACTTCAGTGGTTGACTCCACCATAAACATCATAAAAAAGGATCAAATAGCAACTGAGGGCAAATTTAAGGCACTGGATGAGCAAATACGGCAACTAATCAACCGAATCAACAGTAACGGAGGACATACTAAACAAGCAAAAATCCAACATCTCTTTATAGCACTAGCAATCCAAATGTCACTCATCACCAATAACCTTCAACGTATTCAGACGGCAATTATTGAAGTTTTGACAGACAGTCATCATGGAAGAATCAATCCCTTATTATTATCGCCCAAACAATTAAAACAAGAAATCACGATAATACAAAGTCATCTACCTAGACATTTCCAACTTCCAGTAAGTCAAGGCGACATACTAGAGCTATACAAATTAATGAGGGCGGAAGTCGGACTCGCTAACAATCACGTCCTATTTGAAATCAAGTTGCCACTAGTAAAAGGGAAGAGCTTCGATCTATTCAGAGTCAGACCGATACCCAACTTTATCAACAACACTTTTATAGCAATGGAATCACACTCTCCTTTTCTGGCTGTTACTTCGCTTCCAGATCAATATTACCCCCTTAAAGATGCCGAACTATCTTCGTGCACAGTATTCAAGGGAGACCGATATCTCTGCAACCAATTACATCCTATTTATCATAGAGGAGCCCCACTCAGTTCTTGCGAAATAGAACTTCTTAATTATAATCCGAACCTACCGCAATGCAAGCTGAATGAAATAAGACAGCAACCTCTTTGGATACAATTATTTCAAACTAATCAATGGATTTTTGCCCTGAAGTCCGAAACACCCATCAACGTGGTTTGTGACAGCGAAACTTTTCCGATCAACCAAATTGTATAATCAAAGAGCATCATGTAACCATTCATGGACATCAGATCTACACAAGTGAATCTAGAACATCGTACACAAAATTGGGATTATCGTATGACACCATAACCGCTGAGCAGTTGCCAATAAAATTCAAAGAACGTCCCAAATACCAATGTCAAGTTGCTGCATTAGAAGAAATTCAAAATCAATTAAATTCTTTAGACGTCTCCAACCTACCGCATCGGATCAACACTAACTCAGTTCTTCAATTCATTATAAGCTACATGGCATTGGCTCTTATCATTATCATCACCCTGTACCACGGAATTAACATCAGAATTTGGTCAAGAAAAGCGAAGATTTCTGCCTCTCCACCACAACAGCGATGTCCCAACTATGTCATTCATGTCTGATCAAATTGAATATCTACTCTACTCTTAAAATTAAGAACTAGAGGAAAGGACATCATTCGGAAAAATGTAAGCATTTTGCTATATGTAGTAGAACCCAAGCGATGTGTGCGTTTCGAACATGAAAGTAGTAAAATTATGCTTGGATACAGGAGGGGCCAACTCATTTTGATAATATTTTAAATTAGGTGTTTTTAAAATATATTCTTATAACACTTTTAATATAATATAACTTTGCCCGACTATATTTTATTAATTTACTTAATTTTACTATTTAAAAACACTTTGCTTATTCCCCCAAATATTTCAGTACTACGGAGACGACTTTGATTTAAATGCGACAGCCTATAGCCTTTCCTCTCGTTCTTTATTCTAAGACGGTACTAGGACCTTAGAACAGAAAACGAAAGGAAGTGCAATGCCGTGTATAAACCGTGTACGTGTTTTCCGATTTTTTGTTCGTGGGAAAGGTGTGGGAAGGGAGATTTAACTTCGCCATAACGAAATATCAATTTGACGTGGACTTTCTGAAGATTGCGGATCCAAGTGTTTATTGAATAATTTTCAGTGTTTAGTAGTTCAAAGTGGTGTAATTTTACAAATAAAGACATTTAACATTTAAAAGACTGTTTTCGTTTAGTTTACTAAGAATCTCACGTGCTTAATTTGGACATTTTTCGTGATGAAGAGTGCGATATTTTGTTGTAAAAATAAGCGACGCATTGCGTGTGAAAAATCATTTTTCAGAGAAGTTATATAATAAGCCATTATACAGCATTTTCTTTGAAATAAGTGCAAAAGCTATATAAATAAAAGCTAAATTACCAAAAATAATGACCATTTTTCTTGATGGTGCTCGTTTGTTTACATTTGAGATTCATCAGAGTTTTAGTTCGCCGTATTGGTTTCAGCGACAGCTGACGGAAGTTTTTGCCTGAGGGCTCGAATAAAACTTTAAAGAAATTAAAATATTTTTCTACCTTTTGGTATTTTAGGTTTCCAAAAGATAAAGACTTCAGAGAACTATGGTTAAAATCCATCGGTAGAACTGATTATATACCATCCGATGGTAGTAATGTTTGCGAGGACCACTTCGAATAAGTCACAAATTTACTACTTCCATGGTGAAAACTAACACATTCACACCTTTCAAACACATAAGGAAAATTCGGAAACTTTTTGAGCATGGTGCACTTCCTTTCGTTTTCTGTTCTAAGGCTAGAACCGTTGGCACCTACGAATAAAGAACAAAAGGAAAGGCCGATACGTATTTATACGAGAACAAAAAGTGAAGCAACATTTTCTGCAGACTACCTGTCAAATTGCAGACTCATTGTCAAAATTTGACATTAAATTTGTGAAAGTTTTAATGCCGGCAAGTGTCCTCTGGAAGAAAATTTTAAATTGTGTGAAATTTGCTTAGAATTTTAAAAATTTATGTAGTGCAGTACTAAGAAAACATTAAAGACAATTTATCATAAAGACATTACAAGTGAAGTTTACTTAGAAAACATTAATTAATTCATAAAATGATGTGCATTATAAATTTGTGTGAGAACAAAGTGCGAAATCATCCTGTTGGAGTCTCGTTTCATAGGTAAATATAGAACAAATAGTAGTTAAATAGTAATGCTACATTGAATGACTTAATTGAAGGCAAATCAATTAGTTTTAGCACGAAAACAAAGCGAAGTAAAAGTAACTTGTAATTTTTTTTGGTAGCCATTTGTTTGTTTTCTTTTAATGTTCAGTGCTATGGTTAATTTTTAATATAAGGAGGAGTTAGAGAAATATTATCTTTTTATTAGTTGACAAAATTTGAATAGTTTATTTGTTGAAATTTCTATTTTAAATTTTGTAATGTGAGCCATGCCTTACCTATTCAACGTGCATTTTATACCCTGTGGTTGTCGCCCCTGCTAGCTGCCACGGATGTAATCTTTTGGGAAGAAGAAGATCATATACGTGACAGCTGCCAGAGGAACCACGACAAGAAAAGGTAAGTGGAATAAGATCTTAAAAATTTTTTCGAAATTTATCCAAGCCATCCTAGCTGGGATAAACTTTCTTATAAGGCATTCATAATCCCCTAGCTATTATACACGCATCGTTTCGCAGAGTGTCCAAAACTGGACAAAATTAGCATTCACGGCACCACCCCAAAATCTTAGTACCGGCGTGCCTTTACCCAGGCTGGAAAATTCTGGTAATAGCCGCCTACTATCTTGCACTGCGTCAGTGCTCCTCATTCTAGACTGCCGCCACCGCAAAAAAGCGTAAATTTTTTAATTTTTCAATATATGTGAGAAATTAACCTCAAAATTGTTCATCCAGGGAAAAGGAAATGTTGCCCAACATGAGAAAGTCTCAGCAGACTTTATGATGCTGGAATGCAAGGCCTTTAGAGACATAATAATTTTGATACCATAAAAGGTATCCCCGTTGTGTCCCCTGGATTCGTTAAGGATCAACTTTATGAAAATATTTCCCAACAGGCTGAAGAAAAAAAAACAAGTGTAATCCACTATAGAGCATCCAGGTTATTATCTAACCAGACTTACAGAAACTGGTGTGCAGCTGTGAACTTGAACTGCCGAAATTTAACAACAGGGAACATATTTTGATAGCTGAATCCGCAACAGCCGAATTGTGCATACATTGCAGTTGGAATTGTTCCTCACTCCTTTCCCCAAGAAGTTTTGGGTGGACAATCTACAAAAGATTCACCAACAGGGCAATAACGTGAGTACGTTCCATAATTTCGAACAAAGGCCTCTTAATCTTCTATAGTAGTATTGATATATAAGCTATGTTACTGGGCTAAAACGAAAACATACCCTTATTATTCACTGAAATTATAGTTTCAGGGGATCTATTCGCGTTCTGTGATAAAATGAAATGAAAAAAACTTTTTCACTGAAGTTTTCACCGCCACTTTTCACTGCAACTTTTCATTTTGTTCAGCATGCTGATTCTCGTTCACTTTGTGAAAAGTTCCGCTGAATGCAAGTGCTGAATCATATATTTTCATTTGAAAGATGTCAGGTGAAAAGTTGTTTCAATAATATCGCAACATTTGTAATTGAGCTAAGATAACATGCATTGTTAAAAAAGTACCATATTTTGTGATCTTTAGAAGATAGTCATATCTTTAGTGAAATACTTACCCTGTAATTAAAGTGTACTGTGAAATATCTATAAAAGCAAGAATTTTAACAAAAAATTTCTTCAATTTTTATTCGGATTCTTTTAAGAGAAATTAGAAGAGGTTCTCAAATTTAATCAATATTTTTTACCTAAATAATTATATATTTTACACGGAAATAAAATAAAAAATTCCCGAAGTTTTTTTAATCATTTATTATTATTATTTTAGGAAAGCTTATCTATTAATAATTTTAAATTATTAGAAATTGTTTTTAAATGTTCAGAATTTTCTTTCTCGATAGAAAGACGCTGCTTTTCGATTAGCAGTTTCTCCTCCTCTATTTTTAATTTTCGCAGGGCTTCCATTTTGGGCGTTACCACAATCGAAGGGAGATGTCGACGTAGTTGCTTCGTCGCGATTGCTGTTATCTACCTCTTCCACCACATATACGGCATCCTGTAAATTTTTTTAAATTAGTTATTTCCTTAGCTTCGTTAATGTAACAGCTGCAGAAGCAACAACATGATTAAAAATTTCTTACCTCATAAATATCGGGCTCCACTCCAACTTCCTGCACATCTGCATCTCCGTTAACCGCCACTGGGTTGATTATCACTAAAACTCTCTTCTCCAAATACCGTTAACGGCTTAATCTTTTTGGTGCCGTTTACACCACTGCAGCTCTAAATAATCAATTAGATGATCCTTTTGCTGCTCACTCTTTCTTTTTCCCCGCTTTAAATTAATTTTATCCATTTTAAAAATTTCTTGCAACTTTAAACTACACTTTTCCAAACTTTTCACAAAAGAATTTGGCGGTGAAAAGTTTTTCCTCGAATGATAAAATTTTGACAGCTGTTTTCATGTTTACACAGAACCGGAATCGCACCGCCGTGAAAACTTTTTTCACAGTGGTTATCGCAGAACTCGAATAGACCCCCAGCGCGGTTTTACCCTATAACGATTTAAAAGATAGACTACAAATTGTTTTTTTTGCCAACTATTTTGATATGAATACTGTCAAACGTAATTACTTCTTCCTTTCAAATTTTAATACTATTTAGTGCTTGTAAGGATATTAATAATAAGTTAATATGATTTCACCTTTAATGTTTTTCAGCTCGTAAAATTATTAAATATTATCTACAATTTTATATAGTTATGCTAATCAGCTACTATTTACTTTGGATGCTAAACTTCATTTCATTTGTATGGAGAGCATTTTGCTAAAGTCAAAAATTTTTATTTAGACCAAGATTGATATGTAGCTATGTATCTAAGTATAGATTGGGATACGTTATTTCGCTTTAAATATTAGGTAAATGCATATACCACGTAACGAGGTATATTCAAGTTGTTTGTGTAGTTAAATTTTAAGGAAAGGCAAAATCGGTTTTAAATAATATTAGAAATGAACGTTAGAAAATGTTCCTATAACTTCTTTATTCGAATGTAATCTATTTTTTTTTGGCGAGCGAAAGATGAGATATATTAACCTTCCCGGTATTGTTTCCCTCTATCAAACCAACTACAATGAATGAACGTTAGTTAAACTCCTTAACGAATTACGACGACCCCTCGGTAATACGCGAAAATTTTGGTTGTATTCCCAAATGTAATTATAGGCTTTCCCTTAGATGTTAATTGGAATCTAGGATCGCAACGCACACATAGGTACTTGAGGAAAGTTAGCACTGTTGAAAATCGCTTACGTTTCGTCTGAAGTTAATTAAAAAGAGTTTTTTTTTCGTCCGGTTTTTTTTTATTAATCTTTTCCAAAAATTTTCAGGAACCTTAACGCCATTCTGGCTCACTTTTAATGTCAATCTTTCGCTGGTTGAGTTTACGAATTTTCCTGCCCAATTTAGGGTTATTAACGATATGAATCCGATATTGCTTCCATTTTTTTTTTGTTAATTAAGTTTAAGTCTGGTCAGATTAACTATGGATGATATTATAGTAAGATAATTAAATATACAATAGATTTTTTTTGTTGTACTGAAGGAACGACATAACTTAATTTAGGAACTTATGCATTTATATTTAGTATAGTATGCTAATTGTTTAATTCGTTTATATGAATATAATATTAACAACATGAGGTAATTGACTTTGTTTCAGGAAAACCCAGAAGGCTTCTTATCCGTTCTTGTGTTCTTCCCTCCTCCCATTTCCCACATCCTTCCTCATGTTTTTTTTCTATATCTTGATTTGATTTAATTTTCTGTTTCTTTCAGCTTTATTTATAGGTTGGGCCTACACCCTAGCCAGGTGTAGGGATGGCGTGGGTTAGAGACTGAACCATCGCATATAGGGTAGTTTTTCTTATTTCTTTGCGATTTTTCAAGATGGTTCAGTTTATCTAGGAACAGCAGGTGACACCAGACCTGTTGTTCTTTCTTTACATCTGCTTCTCGTTTTTTCTTTCTTTTTGTGGCAGACCTCAAGAAAGGATACCACAACCTTTCTTCGCCACAGGCACGCGGAATTCTGTTGTGGATGTGTGTTTCAGATGTTCAAGGACCTACACCCCATACCGAAGAGCTAGGACGTGCTGCCAGCTAGCGCGTGCCACTTGGACATCTCGCAGCAACTTCACGTTGCTAATCATGCGCACACATTACATAACATGGTGCCCAACGCAAAGCACGCCTTCCCCAGGGAAGACACTCCAGCATCTTCTGGAGGCTTTGCGCCTCAAAAGAGATGGCATGTCAGCTTAGGCTGATCTGCTAGTCCTTATCGGACTTAGGCGATGTTGGCCTGAACGGCTGTTGTCTCTTCCCTTTTCTTGTAAAGCACCTTCGAGGCTTAGTACCTCTGTCCTGATATGTCTAAGAGTGTCCATAGGCATGTCAGCTTTTAGCAATAGTGACACATGTTAGCCAACTCTGCTCTGTCCTCGGCCTGAGATGACTGATGTTCGGGATTAGTGCCTGTGTTTTTAGCGATGTCCGATGTTGCTCCTGACATGTCTAATCTTAGCGATCATTAGCATCCCATGTCGTATTGATCTGGTGAGTCTGACGAACACCCGACTTAGGCCGTAGCCGGCGTGACTCTTCACTTGGTCGTCTACGCTTGAACAGCCCCGATGCCGTCTCGGTAGGACCGTGAACTTGCTCGCCGAGTTCTTCTAAGTTCAGGGGTGATTCCCAGCTCCACAGACAGGACATACGTTGTGGGTATTGGGAACCCCATCAAGGTTCTCACCTCGCATTTGTTTCTGAAAAAATATTTTTTTCTTTTCCCTCCTTCCTTAAATTTTTATATATTCTTTGGTGAATACTTTAAATTCTTTTAATTTTTTTTAACCCCTTCTTTTTTTTCTTTTTACCTTTCTTGATTTTTGTTGTTGTTGAATTTTGTTTTTGTGTTTGATTCCTTAGCTCCTTTCCCTCATTCCCTTTCCCATCCTAGCAGGATAGGAGAAGAAGCTTCTGGGGGATACCTGAAATTGTTTTGATTGATATTTTTTATTGGTTTTTCTTTCAAAAAATATATTCATTTTTTTTGGATGTGTTGAACATTTTTTTGAATTTTGATTTTTTTTCGAAAATGAAATTTTTTTTCTTTTTTTTTTGCTTTGCCTATTTTTTTAACTTATCATATCTCTTAATTTTTTTTGTCCTTTTATCTCTTTCTCTGATTTATTTTTTTTGCCGCGTTCAAACTTGAGTTTGTGCTGCGACTTTTCCTTGATTTATTTTTTTTCGCCTTCAAACTTGAGTTTGTGCTGCGACTTTTCTTGGATTTATTTTTTTTTCTGCGCCCTCAAACTTGATTTTGTGCTACGAATTTAGGAGTTGGACTCCCGTAATACTTACGAAATCTTCTGTCTCAAATTCATAAATTTTTTTTGAAAGAAACCTTTAGGAGCTGAGATTCCCGCACTAAT
Source organism: Leptarthrus brevirostris (assembly GCA_964036015.1). Lineage (NCBI taxonomy): Eukaryota > Metazoa > Arthropoda > Insecta > Diptera > Asilidae > Leptarthrus > Leptarthrus brevirostris. The sequence goes on from OZ038374.1 coordinate 50,061,095, forward strand.
TGCAGAGACCTTCTGTCTCAACTTTGACAGTTTTATTTGAGAAACCTTTAGGAGCTGAGACTACCGCACTAATTGCAGAGACTTACAGTCTCAGTTGTCTGCATTCTACGTTGTGATAAGCGGCGATATAGCCGACATAGAATTTTGATAACGGCTTGATTTTTTTATTCGAGATGTTTCGATCTCCAGTTTGTAAGGCAGACACCGCTTCTGAAGCTCAAGGGGCCAAGCCCAAACAGGCTCCAGGACAGCCAGCACCACCCGAGACGAGAAGCAAGATGAAGGCCTTAAACCAAACCTTTGGTTTAGCCAGGCTGTCGTCCGACTCTGCGCAGGGGTCTGCCGCTCAGCCTAACGCTGACGCAGCAAATATCCTTACAACCCGCGAAGGCAGACTGCCAATTATGATTTGTTTTCCGACCAATCGATAAGCCAAGCTCAGCGAATCTTCGGATCAAGCCAGTCTCTTGACGGAGCTTGGTCTTGTTTTAATACCAAGCAGGCTCAACCGGCAGAGGATCTCCATCGTTTTGAGATAACTCCCCATCCCTCCGGGGGATCACAATACCCCAAGCCGATCCAGAAGCCTTAGGACTTGAACCAACCCCCAGTTTCCCTTCATTTAGATAGGGCAAATAATTATCCGGCAACAGCAGTAATTGCTCCAGAACAGCTGGCTACCATCATGGACAGTGATGCCAATTCAGTGATTTTGTCACCAAATCTGCTGTTTTCGAACACCTCCCTAGTGACAGAATTTTTTTTCTCAGACACGTCTAAAAGTTGGTGATATTTAACTTCCACCGCGGTGACTTCTGGTGCCTTTTAATGCAGTGATGCCAAAACAGGGTCTTTGTCACCAAATCTGGTGTTTTGGAATATCTTTTTAGTGACTGATATTTTTTTAGCGCCACTGTTATTTGAACCTCTCCCGATGACACCAAATGTTCTCCGACTCTTTAACGTTTTAACGTAAATATTCGGAATTTCTCATTGTTTTGACTATTTTTGTACATATTTGCTGGGTTACCACTTATTTCAGTTACAACCGGTGTTGCACCACATATTTAAGTGGCCCATTTAATGCTTTTGTTGCTAATCTAAACGCATGTGTAAGACAATTCAAACAATTTTCTGTGAGACCTCATGACTTTCCAGCGAGACCCTGAAACTTTTAACGATACTCATTTTCTGTCGCTTACGATAAGAGGATCGCCTAAAAATTTAGAACCTCATCACATTCTAATAGTTCTCTGTTTCTCCTAGCACTAATTATATTTAAATACGCTTGTGATTCAGGTAAATACAGTTTTTATTGAGTAGTAGTATTTACATTTTTGTTACTTCGAAATTTCTTATATAATATTGGAAGCAATTTTGAAAAAAATTTAGTATTTTGTATCTGGTGACTTTTTTTTAAAAAAGGTGTCCTTTTTAGTCCCCATCTAGTGACATTCTTCATCGACGACTTGGCAACACTGATCATGGACGAGCTCAAGGCCAAGATGGTAGACCTGTTGAGCACCAACCTGGCTCAATCCATCCTGGAAAGGTCAGGCACAGCTAGCAGTCCTGCAGGAGCTGAACATGTAGGTCCCGCCTCTTTTCCAAACCCTCGTCAGTTGAATAACAACTCAGCTTCACCAGATTAAACAGCTTCTAGAGCTCAATCAGCCCATGGAAACCCTCGATGGCAACACCAGGCCTATTAGAGTGAGCCCCTTCAATATCAGTCTAGACAGAGATCTACTCATAGAGGTGCAGGCTATCCAGCCAGACGCCCATCCATCTAGGCGTCTTGGGGTATATAGTTTAGCGGTCGCAATCCATCCTTTACAGTCGATGACTTCTTATTTCGGCTTGAGCGACTAGAGTCTAGTGCGCATGTAACTGATGACGAGCTTTGTGCTAACGTCCACCTTCTGTTGAAAGATGAGGCAGAAAACTGGTTCTGGAACCAGTTCTGTCGCGTCTCTCCGAACTTTGGCTGGGGATTATTCAGAGCCCGCATCAGACAAGAGTTCGGCTCTGCCGAGACAGACCTTGATATGATGAGGACTCTGATGGAACTCCGTCAGGGTTTGGAGAGCTTGGACAGCTACCTGCGCAGGGAATGGTCAATCAGGGCACACATGAGGATACCACCACCTGAAGCCGAACTGGTCCAAATCGTCCGCGACAACCTTCACCCCAGAATTGGCCAACAATTCTCGACGGCTGCAGTCCACTCTATGGACCATTTACAGGAACTGTGTCGAAAAGCTGAGCGATGGCTGCAGCGCCGAGAAATGTTTAGGCGATCGACAAGACCTGACGTACATGAAATCAATTATGGCATACCCCAGGAAGCAGAGGATTTCTCTGGTTTCCCTGAGGCGGGAGCGGATGAAGTGAGGCGCTCCCCAGACGCGGCAAGTCATATGACTAGCAGGAACTGTGGCGTAGTGGGACGCTCCTTCCACTCCTGCAGTGACACCACCACCTACTCCTGTGGGGTGGATGAAGTGAGGCGCACCCCTGAAGCTGCAAGTCGTATGACTTGCTGGAACTGTGGCCTAGTGGGACACACCTTCCACTCCTGCCCCAGCGATACCAGGAGACTTTTCTGTTACACCTGTGGACACCCTGGAGTAGTGTCACCTAAGTGTTCCAAATGTAACCCGGAAAACGCCAAGGCGAGTGGTCGAAACAGGGGACACCACTCGCCGAAAATAATGATCATCAAGGCGACTTCGACGACCCCCTGATTCCCCCTGCTAACACACAATCAACACAGACTGATCCAACGCATCGAGAATGCGGTACCCAGACAGATCCCTTTTGCCTCATGCGAGGAATGTCCTTGCACGAGAGACAGCTTAATTATGACCTAGTAAGAGCTCGTATTTTTGCTGAGGAAGTGAGGCTTCCTCTCAACCGAAGAAGACGACGGTGGAAGAAATTTAGAGAGAGAAAACGCGTATTGAAATAGACTAGACAGTCGTTGGTTTCAACTGCTATTACGAGTCACGACGACGGTCGTCCCTACGTCAAGGTTCAAATAGGCAACGAGTCAATCCTCGGCTTTCTCGACAGCGGTGCCAGCGTGAGCTGCTTAGGACAAGGAGCCTAGAGTTTGTCCAGCGCTCAGGCTTAAAACGCTCCGGATTGTCGGCTTCAGTTCGTACCGCCGACGGTACTAGCCAGTCCGTCCCCGGCACAGTCAGAACTGCTGTAACCTATCGCGAACAGACTGAAATCCTCACCCTGTTTGTAGTGCCTGGCCTAAGCCAGCAATTGTATCTAGGCGTCGACTTCTGGCGAGCGTTTCAACTTGCGCCAAACATCATTTCCTCTCTCGACGTCCCGTTACTTCCTCGGTTCAGACGAACTTTCACTCCCTGAGTAACCCTGACAGAAACAAACTAGACACAGTCATTACGCAATTCCCTTCGTTTACCGCTCTAGGGTTAGAAAGACACACCTAGAAGAGCATATTATCGACACCGGCGACGCTTTGCCGATCAAACAAAAGCACTATCCCATTTCTCCAGCAATCCAAAAGCTGATGTACGACGAACTCGACCGTATGTTCAAGTTAGGGGTAATTGAAGAGTCCAACAGTCCCTGGAATTCCCCAGTCGCACTTGTACGTAAACCTGGGAAAGCCAGGCTCTGATTGGACTCTCGCAAGGTGAACGTAGTCACTAAAAAGGACGCCTACCCCTAACCCCACATCGACGGATTGCTCGGGCGACTGCAGGATACGCACTTCATTTCGTCCATCGATTTGAAAGATGCGTTTTGGCAAATCCCTCTAGAGAAGCAGTCAAGGGAGAAGACAGCGTTTACAGTGCCCGGCAGGCTGCTCTGCCAATACACTGTTATGCCTTTTGGGTTGTGTAATACCCCTCAATGAATGTGGCGCTTAATGGACAAAATGATTCCCGATCGTTTACGCGAACATGTCTTTGTCTACTTGGATGATTTATTAGTCGTATCACCTGACTTCATAACACACCTGAAAATCTTACGAGAAGTAGTTGATTGTCTGCGCAGCGCTAAATTAACCATCAATGTTGAGAAAAGTCGCTTTTGCGTCAAGCAAGTCCGCTACTTGGATTTCATGATTGGAGATGGAACTCTGAAAACCGACCTCGAGAAAGTAGCAGCGGTGGCGGATTTCCCTATACTCTGCTAAGCAAATCCGCAGATTTCTCGGAATGACGGGTTGGTATCAGAGGTTCATTCCCAATTATACAACCCTAGCAGCCCCCATCACGGACTGCTTAAAGAAGAGCAAGAGTTTCTCATGGACAGACGAAGCGCAGCAATCGTTCGAGAAATTAAAACAAACTATGTGCAGTGCACCAATCTTAACGACACCTGACTTCTCTAAGAAGTTCTATATTCAATGTGATGCTAGTACATCTGGTGTTGGCAGCGTATTGTTCCAAGTCGACGACTCAGGTGCTGATCGCTTACATGTCCAAAAAGTTCAATCCAGCACAGCGCAACTATAGCATTACTGAATTGGAATGCTATGCTGCTGTGCTGAGTGTGAAAAAATTTAGAGCTTATGTAGAAGGACATCCATTTACCATTATCACTGATCATGCTAGTCTGAAGTGGCTGATGAGTCACTCGGATCTCTCCGGACGATTGGCTCGATGGAGTTTAAAGCTGCAAGCTTTTGACTTTCAAATCGAGCATCGCAAGGGTGCACAGAATGTGGTCCCGGACACTTTATCCCGAGCACATACTGAAACGGCAGAGGAGTTGAAAGTAAGTGCAGTCGACGTAGACTTAAACTCGCCATACTTCTCCATGGAAGAGTATGAGCAGTTGAAATCGGCTGTGCTTGCTAACCCAACACAACTCCCTGATCTCTGTGTCTCGGACGGGTACATTTACAAGAGGACCCAACCCTGACGCGTTGACTCGACGCAGGAGGACTTAGCGTGGAAGCTTTGGATTCCATCGGGTTTGGTGGAAGGTTTGATCCATGAGGCTCATGAGTCACCTCAGTCAGCTCATGGAGGCTTTCACAAGACCTTAGCTAGACTCCGCGAGAAGTACTACTGGCCATATATGGTAACACTTGTACGCGCATACGTGTTAAGTTGCCAAGCATGCAAGGAAACAAAATCGCCTAATACCATCTTGTGACCGCCTATGGGCAAACCTTTGGAAGCCCAACGTCCCTTCCAATTTCTCTATATTGATTTCCTCGGGTCATATCCTCGCACTAAACTTGGAAACACGGTAATTTTCGTCGTGTTAGACGGCTTTACTAAGTTTGTTTTGATGAAGCCTATGCGTGCTGAGCAAACTGATCTAATTAATGCTTTCTTGGAGGAAGATGTCCTATCTGTCTTCGGAGTCCCCGAGACGATCTTCTCTGACAATGGAAGGCACTTCGTCTCAAATAAATTCCAGAAGCTGCTGACTGAATATGGTATTAAACATGTAAAAACTGCCAAATATTCGCCGCACCCTAACGCATCGGAACGAGTGAATAGGTCCATTCTGTCAGCCATCCTATGCTCTTTTCGGTCATCATATGGTTCAGCATGGGTCGGCATATCCAGTACTCCGTCAACTTGACCAACTGAAATCTGGTGATATATTAGTTTTACCCGCTGCAGACCGCCTCCAGGTAATTCGCTCCCGTATTTCCGACCACCTCCAAAACGCGCACGGAAGGCACGAAAAGGCGAACAACACTCGCTGTCGTGACGTCACATACACTCCCGGACAAGAGGCGTATTGTAGACTTTTTGTTCAGAGCGACATGCAAAAAGGCATCAGTGCTAAGTTGGCTAACAAATTTAACAAAGCCAGAATTGCCAAGCGCGTGGGACAGAATTTATATCAGCTAGAGGACATGCAAGGCAAGTCCTTGGGAACATTCCATGCCAAAGACATCCGACAGTGAAAGTTATCCAATCATAGACAGTCCAATTTTAATCGTCCGTCCGTCCGCCGTCCTAGACAGGAATGCCCGGCTAGCTCAGTCGGTAGAGCATCAGACCTGATCTCAGGGCCGTGGTCGTGCCACACGTTGTTGCAATCAAACAGTGAGGAAGATCTGAACTCTCCAGCTTCTCATTAGAGCTAGGAGGGGAAAGATCTCACTCTCTGCCGGGACCGGCCATCCTTCCTCCTCTCATTAAGGAGCGAAGTGATACCGGGAACTTCCACTGCAGCGTCCCAGAGACAGTCCCTGTGACAGCCTTGTGTCTCCATTGAACTCGAGTAGATCCTGTCTCACTCTTTTCAGCTCCTCTCTCATCGGATCGCTAGAGCTACAGGCCTTGAGAGAGAGACCTGCGTTGTAATGTGAGCCATGCCTTACCTATTCAACGTGCATTTTATACCCTGTGGTTGTCGCCCCTGCTAGCTGCCACGGATGTAATCTTTTGGGAAGAAGAATATCATATACGTGACAGCTGCCAGAGGAACCACGACAAGAAAAGGTAAGTGGAATAAAATCTTTAAAATTTTCGAAATTTATCCAAGCCATCATAGCTGGGATAAACTTTCTTATAAGGCATTCATAATCCATTAGCTATTGTACACGCATCGTTTCGCAGAGTGTCCAAAACTGGACAAAATTAGCATTCACGGCACCACCCCAAAATCTTAGTACCAGCTTGCCTTTACCCAGGCTGGAAAATTCTGGTAATAGCCGCCTACTATCTTGCACTGCGTCAGTGCTCCTCATTCTAGACTGCCGCCACCGCAAAAAAGGGTAAATTTTTTTATGTTTCAATATATGTGAGAAATTAACCTCTAAATTGTTCATCCAGGGAAAAGGAAATATTGCCCAACATGAAAAGGTCTCAGCAGACTTTATGATGCTGAAATGCAAGGCCTTTCGAGACATAATAATTTTGATACCATAAAAGGTATCCCCGTTGTGTCCCCTGGATTCGTTAAGGATCAACTTTATGAAAATATTCTCCAACAGGCTGAAGAAAAAAAAACAACAAGTGTAATCCACTATAGAGCATCCAGGTTATTATCTAACCAGACTTACAGAAACTGGTGTGCAGCTGTGAACTTGAACTGCCGAAATTTAACAACAGGGAACATATTTTGATAGCTGAATCCGCAACAACCGAATTGTGCATACATTGCAGTTGGAATTGTTCCTCACTCCTTTCCCCAAGAAGTTTTGGGTGGACAATCTACAAAAGATTCACCAACAGGGCAATAACGTGAGTACGTTCCATAATTTCGAACAAAGGCCTCTTAATCTTCTATAGTAGTATTGATATATAAGCTATGTTACTGGGCTAAAACGAAAACATACCCTTATTATTCACTGAAATTATAGTTTCAGCACGGTTTTACCCTACGAATAAAGAACTGAAGGAAAAGCTCAACGCAAAACGTCGTGAAGCATTACACAAATACTGAAACACTGGAAAGTGCACATATTCAGTAGTACATTTTTTCTTTCAAGTGGGGGTTCATTCTAAAATTCTTTGGATAATTAGTAGTTTCAAATTTTCTTTTGTAATTGAGAATTAAAAAAATATTTAACCAATTCCATATGACATTTATATATTTTACTCTTGGGAATATATAACAAAAATTAAATTATTTTAAACGCTTTAAACAATATTTCTATAATACTGATAAGCAAATTAATTTTGATAATTTATTGGCCTCTCAAAACCGAATATTTACGACGTCTCTTCACCAAAATACGCTACTTACTGCAAGAAGAACACAATTTGTAAACAATAATAATATTTAATGTTTTCTTCTTTTCTGACTGAAACTTCATTATAACTTGCTTTTGTTGTGTTTCTATGGAGCTATCTTAACATTTACATTAAAAAATTTAGCGAAAGAGATGTTCCCGGCAGTCGTCAACGGAATTTATTTCCACAGTTTGGCACTACACAAGTCATTTCAACTTAATATAGTTTGTTTCACACACTTTTTAACAGTTTTTTACAACTAATTATGTTCAAAAAATCTATTTAACTGCACAATTTCACGACTTTCGATATCGGAAAATAGATTTCCAATTAAATGACAGCTCAGGTTTCTTATTCTTATTGACGAATCTACAATTCCCCCCACATCTCTTCCACTTCGCCTAAAAGCTTTTTGCTTCATTCACATATACGACTTTTACGAGTTAGGGCCTTTCCTTTAGACCTTTATTCGTAGGTTTTACCCTTTCCCTTAGCTCTTTATTCGTAGGTTTTACCCTTTCCTTTAGCTCTTTATTCGTAGGTTTTACCCTACGAATAAAGAGCTAAAGGAATTACGACGACCCCTCGGTAATACGCGAAAATTTTGGTTGTATTCCCAAATGTAATTATTGGCTTTCTCTTAGATGTGAATTGTGCACAATTGGAATTTAGGATCGCAACGCACACATAGGTACTTGAGGAAAGTTAGCATTGTTGAAAATCGCTTACGTTTCGTCTGAAGTTAATTAAAAAGAGTTTTTTTTTCGTCCGGTATTTTTATTAATCTTTTCCAAAAAATTTCAGGAACCTTAACGCCATTGTGGCTCACTTTTAATGTCAATCTTTCGCTGGTTGAGTTTACGAATTTTCCTGCCCAATTTAGGGTTATTAACGATATGAATCCGATATTGCTTGCATTTTTTTTTTTTGTTAATTAAGTCTGGTCAGATTAACTATGGATGATATTATAGTAAGATAATTAAATATACAATAGATTTTTTTTGTTGTACTGAAGGAACGACATAACTTAATTTAGGAACTTATTGTTTAATTCTTTTATATGAATATAATATTAACAACATGAGGTAATTGACTTTGTTTCAGGAAAACCCAGAAGGCTTTTAATCCGTTCTTGAGTTCTTCCCTCCTCCCATTACCCACATCCTTCCTCATGTTTTTTTTATATATCTTGATTTGATTTAATTTTCTTTTTCTTTCAGCTTTATTTATAGGTTGGGCCTACACCCTAGCCAGGTGTAGGGATGGCGTGGTTAGAAACTGAACCATCGAATATGGGGTAGCTTTTCTTATTTCTTTGCGATTTTTCAAGATGGTTCAGTTTGGCTAGGAACAGCAGGTGACACCAGACCTGTTGTTCTTCCTTTACATCTGCTTCTCGTTTTTTCTTTCGTTTTGTGGCAGACCTGAAGAAAAGATACCACAACCTTTCTTCGCCACAGCCACGCGAACTTCTGTTTGCGATGTGTTATAGGATGTCCAAGAACCCTGACCCCATACCGACGAGCAAGGACGTACTGCCAGCTAGTGCGTGCCACTTGGACATCTAGCAGCAACTTCACGTTGCTAATCATGCGCACACATTACATTATTTCCTAATCAAATTTAGAGTATATAGATAATGTACAGAATTTAATAACTATAAGTATTATCCTAGTCACTAAATTAGTGTTGCAAGAATCATTTCAAGCAACCAAAGCCGCAACTCTGCCGAAGCCGGTCCCAAGCCCGGTTGCAAAAAGAGGAGGGAGGCCGTAAATTAAAATAATATTTTTGAACACTATTTTTTTAAAACACTTGTTTTTAAATTTTTCACATTTGATTTTAATAAAATAAGTCTATTTTAAACATTTCAAATGCCCTTATAACTCAGCTGAAGAAATTTGTATTATTGACCTTTTTTATTAAAATCAAATGTGGACATTTAAAAGCAAGTGTTGTAAAAAATTAGTGTTCAAAGATAAATTTTGCGTTATTTAATTTAAAGTGCGCGCCAAAATTATTAAATTTGTTAAAAAGAACCTCTGCAGTAAAATTTTTCTTTGACTACACCAATGTAGTTTTTCATTCGGGTTAGTAAAAAAATCGTATAGATTTTAAAATTTGCTTCAGGAAATTTTCGTATGGGCCCTTCCTTTCGTTCTTTATTCGTAGGTTGGCCCCTGCTAATGAGCAGGGGCACTCATGACACCGAAGGACATATAAACAAGAAGAAGCACAACATAAAAATATATATTAAGCGACAGTCATTTATATAGTAAATATTCACTACTTTCTTGTCTATAGATCTTTGTTTACATTTGTAATCTAGCCAAATATAGCTTTGCCTTTATTGTCACTGTCGGTTCGCGGAAAATTTTTCAGAAGGGGGCAGAACATATTTTTCGATTTAAAACTGAAAATATTTTAAGTATAATTACATATAATTCCCAAAATTAGCAAATAATATATATAAGTACCATAATTATACACAATACATTTATGTAATTTTAAATGCAATAGACAAAGGACAAACCGCTGGGGACCAAAAAAGATACATAAGTTATAATAATATCATATTTTAACCTGCGAATAAAGAACAAAAGGAAAAGCCGATACGTAATATACGAGAACAAAAAGTGAAGCTACATTTTCTGCAGACTACCTGTCAAATTGCAGACTAATTGTCAAAATTTGACATTACATTTCTGAAAGTTTTTATGCCGGCAAGTGTCCTCTGGAAGAAAATTTTAAATTGTGTGAAATTTGCAAAGAATTTTAAAAATTTGTGTAGTGCAGTGCTAAAAAAACATTAAAGACAATTTTTTATAAAGACATTATAAGTGAAGTTTACTTAGAAAACATTAAAAATGTGTGAGAACAAAGTGCGAAACATGTAATTTTTCTTGTTCTTTTCATTCGTTTGTTTTCTTTTAAGGTTCAGTGCTATGGTTAATTTTTAATATAAAGGGGAGCTGGAGAAATATTAACTTTTTATTAGTTGAAAAAATTTGAATAGTTTATTTATTTGTTGAAATTTCTATTTTAGATTTCCCAATCAAATCCAGAGAATATAGATAATGTACAGAATTTAACAACTATAAGTATTATCCTAGCCAATAATTTAGTGTAACAAGAATAATTTCAAGCAACCAAAGCCGCAACTCTGCCGAAACCGGTCCCAAGCCCGGTTGCAAAAAGAGGAGGGAGGCCGTAAATTAAAATAATTTTTTTGAACACTTTTCACATTTGTCACATTTGATTTTAATATAATAAGTCTATTTTAAACATCTCAAATGCCCTCATAACTCGGCTGAACAAATTTGTATAATTGACTTATTTTATTAAAATAAAATGTGGAAATTTAAAAGCAAGTGTTTTAAAAGATAAGTTTTCAAAGATAAATTTTGCGTTATTTAATTAAAATTATTAAATTTGTTAAAAAGAACCTCTGCAGTAAAATTTTCTTGGACTACACCAATGTAGTTTTCCATTTGGGTTAGTAAACTTTTAAAATTTGCTACTACCATTTTAAAATTAGATACTTCGAGTAAGAAACTAAATGGAGTGGCCCTAACCAACGCCATCTTGATAACTACAGGCCGTAAGGTAGAAACGATGACGTCAGCTTATGAGGAAACGAAACCAGCGCCGTCTATAAGACCAAATGAAAAGTTGTTATCAGCTGTTCAAGTGACAGCTTAGAAAAAATCTTATCCAACTTTTCAATTGCATAATTTATTAATATGTGTATCCCCATTTACCAACAAACTATAACAATTGCAAACCACTATTTTCACATATTCTCCCAACTAAATTTTTATATCAGATCACTTCATATTTATCGTACAATTTGTTGTATAATGCCAGCAATTAGAGAAAAATCTAAGCCAACTCTTCAAATGTAAAAGTTGTCAATAGATTTGTCCCCATTTACCAACAAAACTCGAAGCACTAGTACCACATATTCTCACAACATCACAAAACTATTATATTATCACTTATAATAAAGTTAAACGTAATTTCTTTCACTTTTTAATGAAATTGAGAGTTGTTTACATCCGCTAGGTTGAAGAGCGGACGTCATTACTTCCCTCCATTTGACATTTCTTTTGGATATTGCCAATATATTTTGACCGGCGATAACTCACACATAATTAAATAGATCTAAACGAAACTTTTATCACGACATTATCTCACAAGTTAATTTTATCACACACTAGTTATTTCACTTAAATAATGTCTGAAACTCACACAATATTAATTTAAAGTCCGAGCCGAATTAGCCGAAATTTTCACTTTAACTAAAAAATATATACACTTCGCCACTTGAATGTCACAAAACTTTTACCGCAAATTATTCTTTATACGATTCACTATTAGTTTTTGGTTAGAACGATTTTAAAACTTAATCACACTTCTTATAATTAAACAAAACTTCGAGTGACAGAATTTCGACTTTTTCACGTTTTTCCTCATAGTGTGATGTCACGGGTCACAACTGGCTCTACCTTACGGCCTGTAGTTATCAAGATGGCGTTGCCCTAACCAACGCCATCTTGATAACTACAGGCCGTAAGGTAGAAACGATGACGTCATCTTATGAGGAAACAAAACCAACGCCATCTATACGACCAAACGAAAAGTTGTTATCTGCTGTTCAAGTGACAGCTTAGAAAAAATCTTATCCAACTTTTTATTGCATAATTTATTAATATATGTATCCCCATTTACCAACAAATTGTAAGAATTGCAAATCACTGTTTTCACATATTCTCCCAAATACATTTTTAAATCAGATCACTTCATATTTATCGTACAATTTGTTGTATAATGCCAGCAATTAGAGAAAAATCTAAACCAACTCTTCAAATGTAAAAGTTGTCAATAGATTTGTCCCCATTTACCAACAAAACTCGAATCACTAGTACCACATATTCTCACAACATCACAAAACTATTATATTATTACTTATAATAAAGTTAAACGTAATTTCTTTCACTTTTTAATGCAATTGAGAGTTGTTTACATCCACTAGGTTGAAGAGCAGACGTCATTACTTCCCTCCATTTGACATTTCTTTTGGATATTGCCAATATATTTTGACCGGCGATAACTCACACATAATTAAATAGATCTAAACGAAACTTTTATCACGACATTATCTCACAAGTAGATTTTATCATACACTAATTATTTCACTTAAATAATGTCTAAAACTCACACAATATTATTTTAAAGCCCGAGGCGAAGTATCCAAAATTTTCACTTTAACTAAAAAATATATACACTTCGCCACTTGAATGTCACAAAACTTTTACCGCAAATTACTCTTTATACGATTGACTATTAGTTTTTGGTTAGAACGATTTTAAAACTTAATCACACTTCTTATAATTAAACAAAACTTCGGATGACAGAAATTAAACTTTTTCACGTTTTTCCTCATAGTGTGACGTCAAGGGTCAAAACTGGCTCTACCTTACGGCCTGTAGTTATCAAGATGGCGTTGCCCTAGCGTATAAAATCCGTGTACAAGAGTGTGCCGATTTCTACGATTTTTTTGCTCTCATTTTTCTTCTCGTGTTGTCACTTGTTTGACATTTTACTTTAACCGAGTGTTGTAGGCTTAGATAAAATAATAAACAGGATAGGCCATTACGTATATGAATCGTGTACGTGAGACCAGCCACTTTGCTCGTAGAAAAGGTGAAGACGGGGAAGGAAACGAAGTTCACTAAGTTGAACTGTCAACTTTTAATTTCGGTTATTTCTGTTAAAGCGTTTATCAGAAAAGTTTTTTTGAATTTATTAAAAAGTTATAAGTGAATTGGTAGTTTTGTGTTACTAAATAGACAAAGAACAGTTTAAATAGTGTTTTCAAAAACTCTGTGAGCAGTTAAAGTGCTCAAATTAAGTTAATTTCGCAATGAATTGTGAAATTTTGTGCTGTGATAATAATCGCTGCAATTCGCGAGGATTATCATTTTTCAGGTAAGTTTTAGTTAATAAGTAAGTTCTTATGACTGTTTATTGTCTATATTTATTCACAAAAGTGTAAATATTGGAAAGGAAATGGTAATTTTACGAAGTTTTTATTACCATTTCCAGTTTGTTTACGTTCGGAAATTTTCATTTGTCAACTGTTCAATGGCGGTGCTTTTTTATTTAAATTTCTTTCGAACGCCTCCACAGAAATTCCACTATTTTACTACTTCCATGATGCACTTACACATGAAAAGGCCTTTCCACTACTTTAAGAGATATGCCGAAGTTTTCTCAGCTTATGGCACTTCCTTCTTAATTATATATTCTAAGGTTGTAGGTGAAAAAGTGCTAATTTTAACGTCTTGTAATAGGAATACTTCAGGCGGTGTTAAACACTTTATTAACTTGTAAAATACCCACTTTTTGCGTTAAGGTAGACTTTGTTTACCTTTGGCTCAGCAGCCATATTTTCTTGAGTTACCATTTACAAAGGGGGTGGTGTAATTAAATTTTGCAAGGAGTTAGTAGATAAAAACTTTATTATTGAAGTGTACTGATTTGCAAATTAATTAGTTAAATTTCTTGTGATGAAAAGCCGTAATAAAAATTACAAATTTTAGTGAAAAAGCTGCTTTTAAATTGCAATTTTAAGCAGATTTCTAGAAGTTATAAAGTGCACCAAAGCACCCCCATATAAAAATTTTTTCTTCAGCCTGTCCTGTACTGTTTTTCTTGGGTGTTTTCGAGTTTGCTTCGGAATTAACTCCGGAGACAATTAATGTCAAAGTCGTGTTCGAGTTTACAGAGTCATGACTCCGGAGCCATCAAACTCGTGTTTTAGTCTGCTACCTAATGTCCCCGGTGCTAGCACCGATGGCCCCTGCTAATGAGCAGGGGCACTCATGACCCCGAAGGAAATGACATATATACAAGAAGAAGCACATGCGATTAATTGAAGAAAACGTTCGGCATAATTCGTTTGACAAATTTATTTTGATAATTTTGCTTCTTTCTGTTCAGTGAAATAAATGCAGGCGAAGTAATAATTTTTTATTAAAAGCAACAAATAAGCATAGAAATGTACTGAATATTTTTGCGTATATTAGTCATATTCGAGTTTGACGTTCCTTGCCTCCTTTAAACAAAAACACGAACCGTGACCCTCAGAATCAGGAGCCGTGTTGCGGTTCTGACATGTCCCTAATGTCCCCGAAGTCATGCTTCGGAAGCAAACTCGAAAACACCCCTTGTTTGAGTGTAAACTCACACATTTTAGGCACAGGCACTCCATTTAGTTACTTACTCGTAGCGTTTTCCAAATCAATCCTCTGACGTTTTCCGTAATTTTGATTGAAGCTCTGACATTTGCTCAGAAATTTTCACTTTTAATGAAATGTCAAAGTTTGTGTTGATTCAGAAACAGACCGTATTGCACTTCTTTTCGTTTTCTGTTCTAAGTGTTTATCTTATGGTCAAAGGAGTTTGATTCTTCAGCAAATTAAAATGGAAGTAATTGACTATACTGAAGATTTTCATTTTGAGTCTGATCACTTGGCACTTCGTGGAAATAAGGATTATACTGCAGTGTTGCATACTATAGTAACACTCCAGGCCCAACGTATTCAAGCGACCAAAGATACCGACGAAAAGAAGATCTTGGGTTTCCTAAGTCAATTATAATTGCTCAGGTAGCTTTACCTTGATGTCAGAAATTAAATCCTAATTTTCCTTTATTTATACAGTTGCCAAAATAAATTTCGACAAGTTTAAGGTTATCCTTCCGGAGCCCCCTAAAGGTAAAGCTTCAAATGTTATTTCCGAAAATGTTATGTACGAGGTAGACTTTTTGATCATTCGAAACCAGTAAGCAGTAAGCAGTTATTCAATGATTTTATTTATAATCTTTTTACTATGCTTTAGTTGTGTCAGTTCAGTGGAGTCACAATTGACCGTGTCTCTTAAATCAAGCAAGATTGACTTGGCCACAAACTTGTGAATAATAAAAATCAAGTTTAACTTAATTTTTGTGTAATTTCAACTATGGACTTGCGAAAAAGAACGCAGATTAGAAGAATATCCACCGGAAACAATTGAAATGCGTCGTTTTACTAAAATTGCCCGAGAATTAGGAAACCGTACAACCAAACAAGTCGCAAGTATTTTTGATCGCGATCAGATGAATCATCATGCAGAAATCATAACAGTAGCACCAGAAAGCGAAGATGATGACATTGATTGACATTATTCTGCTCAAGATGCACAAGAACAGAGTATTTTGAGACTTTTACAGCGTGTTCGCAGAGATAAGGCAAAAGAGGCTTATGGCCGCCTTTCTAGCGAGGATATAAGTTATGAATGCGACGTGTGTGGGGACAACTCAATTATAGGGATGCGTTCGCACTGCAGTCCTTGTACAAACGAGTCGCTCAATTTCTGTTCAGATTGTTTTATTACGCGACTCTTATCAGATAAACCTCATCCACTGAATCATAAATTTCACGGATTACGTGTTGGTCACAGTCAACAAACTGGCAGATTATGATTTGATGCGGATACTGATGACGAAGATCAGGAAGAATATAATACCAATTCGGAAACTAATATTTATGATAAAGACTATTTACTCTCAAAATTTTTAAAAGACGTAGAGTATAATTATTTAGATCCCAATTTTTTTGTAGGTAACGGTAGGGAAGGGAAGAGACTGCTCCGCCAGCTTCATAGTTCGTCTCGCCACACCAGCTTCAACAGCATATAATAGGGTAATACAGGATACCACTGGATCCTCCAAGTAAGGTCTTTTATTTAATTGCGTAAAGGGCTCAGGCAATTTCGCAAAACGTCAGAGTGCGTATATTAGCCAAGCCTTGAAGCCGAACTCCCCAAATTTTGTGTCAGGAACCTAACCAAATTCCACATATTAACAACATAAATAAATTTTTTTTTGGTTTTGTATAAAAGAACTGTGTTCAAAAAAGTAGTGAATTCAAGAAATCACAAGTACACACCTAAGTAATTTAGAATAATCGGTTATTCAAGTGCCATACCGCCAATTTTTTCTTGCTAGCAATCGATGTGGGTACAGAAGAAAAAGCTAAATCGTGCTGTAATGAAAGCCTATCGGTTATTGTAAGGCAACAAAACATAGAAGTCCCGCGAGATAGTTGTCTATCATTTAGATTTCGTACAGGAAATTTTACAGCTGAAATAAGAGTTCAATCTTTACTCAAATAAGAATTAGTTTTTTTTTGCAATCGTTCTCAAAAAAGAAAAAGTAGACATCGTTCATGATTTTCGTACACCCAGAAAACGACGAGACCCATCTCGAAAAATATTTATAATTTCCTTTATGTAATGATTAAATTGAACAGTTTTAACGTAACCTGTAGTTTTAGATCACATCTCGTAGATTTTTTTATCTATTCATAACTCTAAATTACATATTATAATTGAGGTCATAAGAAAACAAATATTGATATAATTTTTAAGATCGTTAGTATTAGATATTTGTTACTAGAATAATTTTGCACATTGTTTTTGGTAGTCGTAAATATTGCACAAAATTTAAACGATTAATAGTTTCATGACTTTTCAACCTCTCCTTTACTTTTTTGTGAAATCTTGGTTAAAGCGACAAGAGCGAGTGAATTATCTTCATTACTTAATATTAAATATCGTCGAATATAATAATTCTTTTCCTTGGTTTAGCTGCACAAAACAAAAAGCATTTTGTTCACGGAATGCTACGCTATTCTATAAATTAGTTATTTACCGCAATTAAGTAGAACGTCCTTTATTCCTAATACAGCATTAATTGCAATGGCGATAGTTCACTTCGTGAAATCATGTTATAAAATACAAAGACAATGGCCTCTTTCAGAATACTTTGCATAATTTACGAATTAATATATGTCAGAACCGGAAGATAAGTCATATAAACTATATAGTAACTAATGTTCTTGTGTTAATTACCTATATCTGAAATGAAATAATGAAATTATCCTAGATTAATGATAATAAGATAAGTTTTAGGACTACAGAAAAATTTCATATTTCTTTAGGAATAAGATGATCATGTTTTGTACTTAATTCGTTCCTGACCCTTAGAGCTTCTTCCCCGTTCTTGTCTCCCTCATCCCTCTTTCATCATGTTCAAATTTCTAGAAATTTTTATTTTTCTTGTTTTCAGTTTTCCTTATTTTTTTAGGTTGGGCCTGTACCCTAGCAAGGTACAGGGAAGGAGTGGGTTAGTGACTGAACCATCGCGTAATGGGGGTTAATTTTTCTTGCGTTTTCTTTTCAAGATGGTTCAGTGCGGCTAGGAACAGCTGGTGACACCAGACCTGTTGTTCTTCCTTTCATCTGTTTTTGTTTGTTTTTATCCTTTGTGGCAGACCAGAAGGAAGGATTCCGAAACCTTCTTTCGCCACAGGCGCACGGAATTCTGTTTGTAGATGTGTGATGATGTTCAAGGACTCACACCTGAACATCCTGCGACAACTTCACGTTGCTCTTCCGCAAACACATACATTACAATACAAAAATATGTAATCTAACTAAATATTACTAAAGCTACTACCACTAGTCGGAGAATTAGCCGTTGCCCTAAACATTTTGGGCAATTTAGTATCCACCAGACCATTATTATCGTTTAAAGCCCGCTCTTTATTCTTCGCGATGAAGACTGACTCCCAAACACACAGTTCACTGTAACTGTTGGCCTCCTTTATTAATTTTATACTCTCACCATCGATCCCATGCTTTCTTTGTTTTGGTTGACCATCATCCAATGCTGCATTTGCGTTCTTGATGTGTCTCGAAAGTGCTGTCCTGTCATTGCCGTTTCTGATGTCAAGCAAGTGGTCTCGGAATTTTTGCCTAAGTTTTCTTTCAGTCATTCCGATGTATTTTTTATTACAGCCTCCACAGTTGATTTCATAAACTCCCGACTTTTCCATATGTGGTATTTTGTCTTTTGTAGAGCCAAGTAGGTTTTTCAATTTTCCACTAGAGGACAGTGCTAATTGTAAGTTATATTTTCCCAAGCATCTTGCTAATTTATCGATAATTTTTGGAAAATATGTCATTTTTATATATTTCTTTCTGATTTCACCTTCTGTAGGCTTTAAAGTTGTCTCCTTTTTGAAATGAATTTGTCGATTTTTCCTATCCATAATATTATGTATGTTTTCCGTATTCAATCCATTAAAGAGTGCTAAACCAAAAATATATTGCTTTTCTTTTTCACTCTTTCTTCTGTCATGGGATAGCATACATTCGATGGATCATGGAGTTAAAAGCTGCATACTTATGTCTAAAACCATGAAATGAGTCATTGACTATAAGCCGAGGTGAGTGTGTTGGATTTCGAAAAATATCAAATTCGAGGTCTTTTAAATGTTAATTGTCTTTATTTGTAAAATTACACCACTTTTAAACTGAACAGTGAAAATTATTCAATAATGAATTTGAATTGAATTTGAATTTGAATGCGCACTCTTCAGAAAGTCCACGTCAAATTGACATTTCGTTATGGCAAAGTTTTTGGTTCCCTTCCCACACCTTTCCAACGAACAAAAATCGGAAAACACGTGCACGTACAAAGTATTGGCAATTTTTGGGTTGCTTTTAAATATTTCCCGCATCGGGCAACCCTGCAATCAGAACTAAAAATTTGTTTTCCGGGAGAGTTTGTGGGTAGGAGACAAGTATACTTTTCTTACGTGCATTTACAAATGTCAAATGTACTTCTCTCATTAAAAGATCGGAAAACATTGACTGTTTGAAAGTTTCTAACACACATAAGTAACTACCTCAGTCAATGTGTTTCACATGAATTCTTTTAATTGGTGGTACTTTTTGGTACATTTTTCGCTTCGACAAGATTCGCTGCGATTCTCTCCGGATGAAAACAGTATTTTTATAGGAGTAACATATGTGATTCTCTCAAATAATTTTGACAGGGGTAAATGACTGCACACTACCTGTACTCTTTATTCCCATGTATATTCTTATGACCTTAAAAGCTGATGATATATTTCGTTTTACTGTGGTGCCAGTGTTACTTTTTCAAGTAAAATTTTTCTTTGACTACACCAATGTAGTTTTTCATTCGGGTTAGTAAAAAAATCGTATAGATTTTAAAATTTGCTTCAGGAAATTTTCGTATGGGCCCTTCCTTTCGTTCTTTATTCGTAGGTTGGCCCCTGCTAATGAGCAGGGGCACTCATGACACCGAAGGACATATAAACAAGAAGAAGCACAACATAAAAATATATATTAAGCGACAGTCATTTATATAGTAAATATTCACTACTTTCTTGTCTATAGATCTTTGTTTACATTTGTAATCTAGCCAAATATAGCTTTGCCTTTATTGTCACTGTCGGTTCGCGGAAAATTTTTCAGAAGGGGGCAGAACATATTTTTCGATTTAAAACTGAAAATATTTTAAGTATAATTACATATAATTCCCAAAATTAGCAAATAATATATATAAGTACCATAATTATACACAATACATTTATGTAATTTTAAATGCAATAGACAAAGGACAAACCGCTGGGGACCAAAAAAGATACATAAGTTATAATAATATCATATTTTAACCTGCGAATAAAGAACAAAAGGAAAAGCCGATACGTAATATACGAGAACAAAAAGTGAAGCTACATTTTCTGCAGACTACCTGTCAAATTGCAGACTAATTGTCAAAATTTGACATTACATTTCTGAAAGTTTTTATGCCGGCAAGTGTCCTCTGGAAGAAAATTTTAAATTGTGTGAAATTTGCAAAGAATTTTAAAAATTTGTGTAGTGCAGTGCTAAAAAAACATTAAAGACAATTTTTTATAAAGACATTATAAGTGAAGTTTACTTAGAAAACATTAAAAATGTGTGAGAACAAAGTGCGAAACATGTAATTTTTCTTGTTCTTTTCATTCGTTTGTTTTCTTTTAAGGTTCAGTGCTATGGTTAATTTTTAATATAAAGGGGAGCTGGAGAAATATTAACTTTTTATTAGTTGAAAAAATTTGAATAGTTTATTTATTTGTTGAAATTTCTATTTTAGATTTCCCAATCAAATCCAGAGAATATAGATAATGTACAGAATTTAACAACTATAAGTATTATCCTAGCCAATAATTTAGTGTAACAAGAATAATTTCAAGCAACCAAAGCCGCAACTCTGCCGAAACCGGTCCCAAGCCCGGTTGCAAAAAGAGGAGGGAGGCCGTAAATTAAAATAATTTTTTTGAACACTTTTCACATTTGTCACATTTGATTTTAATATAATAAGTCTATTTTAAACATCTCAAATGCCCTCATAACTCGGCTGAACAAATTTGTATAATTGACTTATTTTATTAAAATAAAATGTGGAAATTTAAAAGCAAGTGTTTTAAAAGATAAGTTTTCAAAGATAAATTTTGCGTTATTTAATTAAAATTATTAAATTTGTTAAAAAGAACCTCTGCAGTAAAATTTTCTTGGACTACACCAATGTAGTTTTCCATTTGGGTTAGTAAACTTTTAAAATTTGCTACTACCATTTTAAAATTAGATACTTCGAGTAAGAAACTAAATGGAGTGGCCCTAACCAACGCCATCTTGATAACTACAGGCCGTAAGGTAGAAACGATGACGTCAGCTTATGAGGAAACGAAACCAGCGCCGTCTATAAGACCAAATGAAAAGTTGTTATCAGCTGTTCAAGTGACAGCTTAGAAAAAATCTTATCCAACTTTTCAATTGCATAATTTATTAATATGTGTATCCCCATTTACCAACAAACTATAACAATTGCAAACCACTATTTTCACATATTCTCCCAACTAAATTTTTATATCAGATCACTTCATATTTATCGTACAATTTGTTGTATAATGCCAGCAATTAGAGAAAAATCTAAGCCAACTCTTCAAATGTAAAAGTTGTCAATAGATTTGTCCCCATTTACCAACAAAACTCGAAGCACTAGTACCACATATTCTCACAACATCACAAAACTATTATATTATCACTTATAATAAAGTTAAACGTAATTTCTTTCACTTTTTAATGAAATTGAGAGTTGTTTACATCCGCTAGGTTGAAGAGCGGACGTCATTACTTCCCTCCATTTGACATTTCTTTTGGATATTGCCAATATATTTTGACCGGCGATAACTCACACATAATTAAATAGATCTAAACGAAACTTTTATCACGACATTATCTCACAAGTTAATTTTATCACACACTAGTTATTTCACTTAAATAATGTCTGAAACTCACACAATATTAATTTAAAGTCCGAGCCGAATTAGCCGAAATTTTCAATTTAACTAAAAAATATATACACTTCGCCACTTGAATGTCACAAAACTTTTACCGCAAATTATTCTTTATACGATTCACTATTAGTTTTTGGTTAGAACGATTTTAAAACTTAATCACACTTCTTATAATTAAACAAAACTTCGAGTGACAGAATTTCGACTTTTTCACGTTTTTCCTCATAGTGTGATGTCACGGGTCACAACTGGCTCTACCTTACGGCCTGTAGTTATCAAGATGGCGTTGCCCTAACCAACGCCATCTTGATAACTACAGGCCGTAAGGTAGAAACGATGACGTCATCTTATGAGGAAACAAAACCAACGCCATCTATACGACCAAACGAAAAGTTGTTATCTGCTGTTCAAGTGACAGCTTAGAAAAAATCTTATCCAACTTTTTATTGCATAATTTATTAATATATGTATCCCCATTTACCAACAAATTGTAAGAATTGCAAATCACTGTTTTCACATATTCTCCCAAATACATTTTTAAATCAGATCACTTCATATTTATCGTACAATTTGTTGTATAATGCCAGCAATTAGAGAAAAATCTAAACCAACTCTTCAAATGTAAAAGTTGTCAATAGATTTGTCCCCATTTACCAACAAAACTCGAATCACTAGTACCACATATTCTCACAACATCACAAAACTATTATATTATTACTTATAATAAAGTTAAACGTAATTTCTTTCACTTTTTAATGCAATTGAGAGTTGTTTACATCCACTAGGTTGAAGAGCAGACGTCATTACTTCCCTCCATTTGACATTTCTTTTGGATATTGCCAATATATTTTGACCGGCGATAACTCACACATAATTAAATAGATCTAAACGAAACTTTTATCACGACATTATCTCACAAGTAGATTTTATCATACACTAATTATTTCACTTAAATAATGTCTAAAACTCACACAATATTATTTTAAAGCCCGAGGCGAAGTATCCAAAATTTTCACTTTAACTAAAAAATATATACACTTCGCCACTTGAATGTCACAAAACTTTTACCGCAAATTACTCTTTATACGATTGACTATTAGTTTTTGGTTAGAACGATTTTAAAACTTAATCACACTTCTTATAATTAAACAAAACTTCGGATGACAGAAATTAAACTTTTTCACGTTTTTCCTCATAGTGTGACGTCAAGGGTCAAAACTGGCTCTACCTTACGGCCTGTAGTTATCAAGATGGCGTTGCCCTAGCGTATAAAATCCGTGTACAAGAGTGTGCCGATTTCTACGATTTTTTTGCTCTCATTTTTCTTCTCGTGTTGTCACTTGTTTGACATTTTACTTTAACCGAGTGTTGTAGGCTTAGATAAAATAATAAACAGGATAGGCCATTACGTATATGAATCGTGTACGTGAGACCAGCCACTTTGCTCGTAGAAAAGGTGAAGACGGGGAAGGAAACGAAGTTCACTAAGTTGAACTGTCAACTTTTAATTTCGGTTATTTCTGTTAAAGCGTTTATCAGAAAAGTTTTTTTGAATTTATTAAAAAGTTATAAGTGAATTGGTAGTTTTGTGTTACTAAATAGACAAAGAACAGTTTAAATAGTGTTTTCAAAAACTCTGTGAGCAGTTAAAGTGCTCAAATTAAGTTAATTTCGCAA
Source organism: Leptarthrus brevirostris (assembly GCA_964036015.1). Classification (NCBI taxonomy): domain Eukaryota; kingdom Metazoa; phylum Arthropoda; class Insecta; order Diptera; family Asilidae; genus Leptarthrus; species Leptarthrus brevirostris. The sequence continues at coordinate 50,084,727 of OZ038374.1, forward strand.
TGAATTGTGAAATTTTGTGCTGTGATAATAATCGCTGCAATTCGCGAGGATTATCATTTTTCAGGTAAGTTTTAGTTAATAAGTAAGTTCTTATGACTGTTTATTGTCTATATTTATTCACAAAAGTGTAAATATTGGAAAGGAAATGGTAATTTTACGAAGTTTTTATTACCATTTCCAGTTTGTTTACGTTCGGAAATTTTCATTTGTCAACTGTTCAATGGCGGTGCTTTTTTATTTAAATTTCTTTCGAACGCCTCCACAGAAATTCCACTATTTTACTACTTCCATGATGCACTTACACATGAAAAGGCCTTTCCACTACTTTAAGAGATATGCCGAAGTTTTCTCAGCTTATGGCACTTCCTTCTTAATTATATATTCTAAGGTTGTAGGTGAAAAAGTGCTAATTTTAACGTCTTGTAATAGGAATACTTCAGGCGGTGTTAAACACTTTATTAACTTGTAAAATACCCACTTTTTGCGTTAAGGTAGACTTTGTTTACCTTTGGCTCAGCAGCCATATTTTCTTGAGTTACCATTTACAAAGGGGGTGGTGTAATTAAATTTTGCAAGGAGTTAGTAGATAAAAACTTTATTATTGAAGTGTACTGATTTGCAAATTAATTAGTTAAATTTCTTGTGATGAAAAGCCGTAATAAAAATTACAAATTTTAGTGAAAAAGCTGCTTTTAAATTGCAATTTTAAGCAGATTTCTAGAAGTTATAAAGTGCACCAAAGCACCCCCATATAAAAATTTTTTCTTCAGCCTGTCCTGTACTGTTTTTCTTGGGTGTTTTCGAGTTTGCTTCGGAATTAACTCCGGAGACAATTAATGTCAAAGTCGTGTTCGAGTTTACAGAGTCATGACTCCGGAGCCATCAAACTCGTGTTTTAGTCTGCTACCTAATGTCCCCGGTGCTAGCACCGATGGCCCCTGCTAATGAGCAGGGGCACTCATGACCCCGAAGGAAATGACATATATACAAGAAGAAGCACATGCGATTAATTGAAGAAAACGTTCGGCATAATTCGTTTGACAAATTTATTTTGATAATTTTGCTTCTTTCTGTTCAGTGAAATAAATGCAGGCGAAGTAATAATTTTTTATTAAAAGCAACAAATAAGCATAGAAATGTACTGAATATTTTTGCGTATATTAGTCATATTCGAGTTTGACGTTCCTTGCCTCCTTTAAACAAAAACACGAACCGTGACCCTCAGAATCAGGAGCCGTGTTGCGGTTCTGACATGTCCCTAATGTCCCCGAAGTCATGCTTCGGAAGCAAACTCGAAAACACCCCTTGTTTGAGTGTAAACTCACACATTTTAGGCACAGGCACTCCATTTAGTTACTTACTCGTAGCGTTTTCCAAATCAATCCTCTGACGTTTTCCGTAATTTTGATTGAAGCTCTGACATTTGCTCAGAAATTTTCACTTTTAATGAAATGTCAAAGTTTGTGTTGATTCAGAAACAGACCGTATTGCACTTCTTTTCGTTTTCTGTTCTAAGTGTTTATCTTATGGTCAAAGGAGTTTGATTCTTCAGCAAATTAAAATGGAAGTAATTGACTATACTGAAGATTTTCATTTTGAGTCTGATCACTTGGCACTTCGTGGAAATAAGGATTATACTGCAGTGTTGCATACTATAGTAACACTCCAGGCCCAACGTATTCAAGCGACCAAAGATACCGACGAAAAGAAGATCTTGGGTTTCCTAAGTCAATTATAATTGCTCAGGTAGCTTTACCTTGATGTCAGAAATTAAATCCTAATTTTCCTTTATTTATACAGTTGCCAAAATAAATTTCGACAAGTTTAAGGTTATCCTTCCGGAGCCCCCTAAAGGTAAAGCTTCAAATGTTATTTCCGAAAATGTTATGTACGAGGTAGACTTTTTGATCATTCGAAACCAGTAAGCAGTAAGCAGTTATTCAATGATTTTATTTATAATCTTTTTACTATGCTTTAGTTGTGTCAGTTCAGTGGAGTCACAATTGACCGTGTCTCTTAAATCAAGCAAGATTGACTTGGCCACAAACTTGTGAATAATAAAAATCAAGTTTAACTTAATTTTTGTGTAATTTCAACTATGGACTTGCGAAAAAGAACGCAGATTAGAAGAATATCCACCGGAAACAATTGAAATGCGTCGTTTTACTAAAATTGCCCGAGAATTAGGAAACCGTACAACCAAACAAGTCGCAAGTATTTTTGATCGCGATCAGATGAATCATCATGCAGAAATCATAACAGTAGCACCAGAAAGCGAAGATGATGACATTGATTGACATTATTCTGCTCAAGATGCACAAGAACAGAGTATTTTGAGACTTTTACAGCGTGTTCGCAGAGATAAGGCAAAAGAGGCTTATGGCCGCCTTTCTAGCGAGGATATAAGTTATGAATGCGACGTGTGTGGGGACAACTCAATTATAGGGATGCGTTCGCACTGCAGTCCTTGTACAAACGAGTCGCTCAATTTCTGTTCAGATTGTTTTATTACGCGACTCTTATCAGATAAACCTCATCCACTGAATCATAAATTTCACGGATTACGTGTTGGTCACAGTCAACAAACTGGCAGATTATGATTTGATGCGGATACTGATGACGAAGATCAGGAAGAATATAATACCAATTCGGAAACTAATATTTATGATAAAGACTATTTACTCTCAAAATTTTTAAAAGACGTAGAGTATAATTATTTAGATCCCAATTTTTTTGTAGGTAACGGTAGGGAAGGGAAGAGACTGCTCCGCCAGCTTCATAGTTCGTCTCGCCACACCAGCTTCAACAGCATATAATAGGGTAATACAGGATACCACTGGATCCTCCAAGTAAGGTCTTTTATTTAATTGCGTAAAGGGCTCAGGCAATTTCGCAAAACGTCAGAGTGCGTATATTAGCCAAGCCTTGAAGCCGAACTCCCCAAATTTTGTGTCAGGAACCTAACCAAATTCCACATATTAACAACATAAATAAATTTTTTTTTGGTTTTGTATAAAAGAACTGTGTTCAAAAAAGTAGTGAATTCAAGAAATCACAAGTACACACCTAAGTAATTTAGAATAATCGGTTATTCAAGTGCCATACCGCCAATTTTTTCTTGCTAGCAATCGATGTGGGTACAGAAGAAAAAGCTAAATCGTGCTGTAATGAAAGCCTATCGGTTATTGTAAGGCAACAAAACATAGAAGTCCCGCGAGATAGTTGTCTATCATTTAGATTTCGTACAGGAAATTTTACAGCTGAAATAAGAGTTCAATCTTTACTCAAATAAGAATTAGTTTTTTTTTGCAATCGTTCTCAAAAAAGAAAAAGTAGACATCGTTCATGATTTTCGTACACCCAGAAAACGACGAGACCCATCTCGAAAAATATTTATAATTTCCTTTATGTAATGATTAAATTGAACAGTTTTAACGTAACCTGTAGTTTTAGATCACATCTCGTAGATTTTTTTATCTATTCATAACTCTAAATTACATATTATAATTGAGGTCATAAGAAAACAAATATTGATATAATTTTTAAGATCGTTAGTATTAGATATTTGTTACTAGAATAATTTTGCACATTGTTTTTGGTAGTCGTAAATATTGCACAAAATTTAAACGATTAATAGTTTCATGACTTTTCAACCTCTCCTTTACTTTTTTGTGAAATCTTGGTTAAAGCGACAAGAGCGAGTGAATTATCTTCATTACTTAATATTAAATATCGTCGAATATAATAATTCTTTTCCTTGGTTTAGCTGCACAAAACAAAAAGCATTTTGTTCACGGAATGCTACGCTATTCTATAAATTAGTTATTTACCGCAATTAAGTAGAACGTCCTTTATTCCTAATACAGCATTAATTGCAATGGCGATAGTTCACTTCGTGAAATCATGTTATAAAATACAAAGACAATGGCCTCTTTCAGAATACTTTGCATAATTTACGAATTAATATATGTCAGAACCGGAAGATAAGTCATATAAACTATATAGTAACTAATGTTCTTGTGTTAATTACCTATATCTGAAATGAAATAATGAAATTATCCTAGATTAATGATAATAAGATAAGTTTTAGGACTACAGAAAAATTTCATATTTCTTTAGGAATAAGATGATCATGTTTTGTACTTAATTCGTTCCTGACCCTTAGAGCTTCTTCCCCGTTCTTGTCTCCCTCATCCCTCTTTCATCATGTTCAAATTTCTAGAAATTTTTATTTTTCTTGTTTTCAGTTTTCCTTATTTTTTTAGGTTGGGCCTGTACCCTAGCAAGGTACAGGGAAGGAGTGGGTTAGTGACTGAACCATCGCGTAATGGGGGTTAATTTTTCTTGCGTTTTCTTTTCAAGATGGTTCAGTGCGGCTAGGAACAGCTGGTGACACCAGACCTGTTGTTCTTCCTTTCATCTGTTTTTGTTTGTTTTTATCCTTTGTGGCAGACCAGAAGGAAGGATTCCGAAACCTTCTTTCGCCACAGGCGCACGGAATTCTGTTTGTAGATGTGTGATGATGTTCAAGGACTCACACCTGAACATCCTGCGACAACTTCACGTTGCTCTTCCGCAAACACATACATTACAATACAAAAATATGTAATCTAACTAAATATTACTAAAGCTACTACCACTAGTCGGAGAATTAGCCGTTGCCCTAAACATTTTGGGCAATTTAGTATCCACCAGACCATTATTATCGTTTAAAGCCCGCTCTTTATTCTTCGCGATGAAGACTGACTCCCAAACACACAGTTCACTGTAACTGTTGGCCTCCTTTATTAATTTTATACTCTCACCATCGATCCCATGCTTTCTTTGTTTTGGTTGACCATCATCCAATGCTGCATTTGCGTTCTTGATGTGTCTCGAAAGTGCTGTCCTGTCATTGCCGTTTCTGATGTCAAGCAAGTGGTCTCGGAATTTTTGCCTAAGTTTTCTTTCAGTCATTCCGATGTATTTTTTATTACAGCCTCCACAGTTGATTTCATAAACTCCCGACTTTTCCATATGTGGTATTTTGTCTTTTGTAGAGCCAAGTAGGTTTTTCAATTTTCCACTAGAGGACAGTGCTAATTGTAAGTTATATTTTCCCAAGCATCTTGCTAATTTATCGATAATTTTTGGAAAATATGTCATTTTTATATATTTCTTTCTGATTTCACCTTCTGTAGGCTTTAAAGTTGTCTCCTTTTTGAAATGCATTTGTCGATTTTTCCTATCCATAATATTATGTATGTTTTCCGTATTCAATCCATTAAAGAGTGCTAAACCAAAAATATATTGCTTTTCTTTTTCACTCTTTCTTCTGTCATGGGATAGCATACATTCGATGGATCATGGAGTTAAAAGCTGCATACTTATGTCTAAAACCATGAAATGAGTCATTGACTATAAGCCGAGGTGAGTGTGTTGGATTTCGAAAAATATCAAATTCGAGGTCTTTTAAATGTTAATTGTCTTTATTTGTAAAATTACACCACTTTTAAACTGAACAGTGAAAATTATTCAATAATGAATTTGAATTGAATTTGAATTTGAATGCGCACTCTTCAGAAAGTCCACGTCAAATTGACATTTCGTTATGGCAAAGTTTTTGGTTCCCTTCCCACACCTTTCCAACGAACAAAAATCGGAAAACACGTGCACGTACAAAGTATTGGCAATTTTTGGGTTGCTTTTAAATATTTCCCGCATCGGGCAACCCTGCAATCAGAACTAAAAATTTGTTTTCCGGGAGAGTTTGTGGGTAGGAGACAAGTATACTTTTCTTACGTGCATTTACAAATGTCAAATGTACTTCTCTCATTAAAAGATCGGAAAACATTGACTGTTTGAAAGTTTCTAACACACATAAGTAACTACCTCAGTCAATGTGATTCACATGAATTCTTTTAATTGGTGGTACTTTTTGGTACATTTTTCGCTTCGACAAGATTCGCTGCGATTCTCTCCGGATGAAAACAGTATTTTTATAGGAGTAACATATGTGATTCTCTCAAATAATTTTGACAGGGGTAAATGACTGCACACTACCTGTACTCTTTATTCCCATGTATATTCTTATGACCTTAAAAGCTGATGATATATTTCGTTTTACTGTGGTGCCAGTGTTACTTTTTCAAATTAGCTGGGTAATTTAGGAAGCCGGTTATCTAGTTGTAAGTAATCTTTGACTGCGGTTTGGTTTCAGTGGAGCCAGTTTTATAACTACAACCGTAAACTGTTTTGATAGTTCGAATTGTCAGACGGTTTTTTAGTGGTTTAGAAGTTGGTTTGTTGCAGGGTTGCCAAGTCGGTAAAGAAATCGCCGATTGGGTTAGGCTACTTGAGCCGTCAGTTTGGCGAGAAAATTTTCCTCTCTGCGACTAGGCACTTTTTGGGCGATTTTTTAATTCTTGCTGGGCGCTTTTGGACGATTTTTTAATTCTTGCTGGGCGCTTTTGGGCTATAGGCTGAATCAAAATGTACGACAGCCTACAGCAACAGTTCATATTGGCTAATCGAAATCACATAACCCGACGTGACAACAGACAAATTTTTGCTGTCGAGTCATCTCAAATTCTAATTTTACCTTAGAACATAAAGCTAAACAAGAATGGCAGTATCGCGTATATGTGCTGTAGGTGTGATCGGTATCTGAACGATAGAAGAAGTGTGGAAGTGGGGAAAGTTTTGAGGTACTGTCCCCATATCGAAGTGTTTTGCTTTTATTTTCGGAAATGTCAAAGTTTAAGTTGTGCTGTGAAAGTTTTGTGAAAATAGAACTTTATCGAGTTGATTTGTATTAACGATTGCTAATTATAGCCTAGTTAAGTGTAAAAATACCTTGTGATATGTTATTGTGTCCTTTTATTGTGTAAAACTCCACAAAAAATCACAAATTTAGTGATGAAGTGTGCTGTGTACTGCTGCAAACATTATCGCCGGAGAGCGCGAGGAAAATCTGTTTTCAGGAAAGTATATGTTATAATACAATCTCTAAGGTCTCTTTGCTTAAATTACTGCGATTATATTAAGCGACAGTGACTTATAATAGTAAATATTCACTATTTTCCTGGCTATAGAACTTTGTTTACATTTGTAATCTAGCCAAATATAGCTTTGCCCTTATTGTCACTGTCGGCTCGCGAACAATTTTTCGGAAGGGGTCAGAACACATTTTTCGATTTAAAACTAAAAATATTTTAAGTATAATTATATAGATTTCCCAAAAATAGCAAATAATATACATAAGTACTTACAATAAATAATTTTAAATACAATAGACAAAAGACAAACCGCTGGGGATCAAAAAAGATACATAAGTTATAATATCATATTTTAACTTATTTATCTAAATCACCTATCTCAACCTCCACGTGGTGGTCCCTGGAAACAAGTGAGCACTGTCTGTATTCAATAACAATGCTCACTTGGCTAAAAGAGAAGGTGGAACAGTTTAAATGCATAAATTATTGAAAATTTCAAAACATTTCGCAACTGTTTTTCTAAATTGTGTTAGATCTTAGTATAATTAGAAAATCAATTTCATCTTTGCGCACATTTCTAAATGTAATTTAATAATACAATTTTGAAAATAAATATTTATTAATTTTGATTTAATACAATTTGTAATTATTCCAAAGATATATCAACCCCGCTTCAAATAATCTCAAATTTGACTACTGTCATGGGCTTCAAACACATAGAAAACCCTCACCTCTACAGAAAGGAAAATGCCGACGTTTTTCTGGCTTACTGCCATTCCTGTTTAGCTTTATGTTCTAAGAATTTTACGCGAATAACTTTTTACTGAACTCCGAACGAGTCCAAACTGACGTTTATCGCAATGGAATTTTTTCGCTCAAACATAAAAGTATGCTCCAATCTTAAGGCCAAAACACAATGAGATGCGACACGTCTGCGACACGACACCTATGCGACTGTCAAAAGTTCCAACATGTGCAAAACCATTGATGGTAACACAATGGTCGCAATGCGACATTGACGTGTCGCACTGCTTGCTAAAAATTTTCAACACTGTTGGAATTTGACGCTGCGACACTTTGACAGTTAGCAAGAAAATATAAATAAAATTTAAAATGAGCGAATTTGAAGAACTATTAATAAATTATGTTAGAGAATATGAATGCCTATATAATAAAAAGTCAAAAAAATACAAAGATAACAAATATAAGGATCAATTATGACAAAATATTTCGGAACATGCACATTAGTAATATTTTTTTTTGTTTTATAGTAAGCACCATTCTTCAGAAAGTCTTTTATAAAGATTTACACAACTTTTTAGCCTAAACGAAACTGAACCAAACTTATTTAATACACTTCTCAAAATGGCGCATCATAAGTTCATTGTGTTATCGAATCCGACATCATGCGTCACGGCTGCGACAGCAAAATCATATGGTGTCGTTTCGCAGACGTGTCGCATCTCATTGTGTTTTGGCCTTTAGAATAAAGAACTAGAAGGACATCATTCGGAAAAATGTAAGCATTTTGCTATATGTAGTAGAACCCAAGCAATGTGTGCGTTTCGAACATGAAAGTAGTAAAATTATGCTTGTATACAGGAGGGGCCAACCCATTTTGATTATATTTTAAATTAGGTCTTTTTAAAATATATTCTTATAACACTTTTAATATAATATAATTTTGCCCGACCATATTTTATTAATTTACTTAATTTTACTATTTAAAAACACTTTGCTTAGGCCCCCAAATATTTCAGTACTACAGAGACGACTTTGATTTAAAGTCGACATTCGGTCCAATTTGAAATTTCAGGCGACATTCCCCCTTAACCCACTCGTCACTTGGCCAGGAAGAAAAATGCTTATCACACCTACAGGGTTTTTACTTAAGATAGCCTTTCCTCTCGTTCTTTATTCTAAGGCTCCAATCAACGCCATCTTGATAACTACAGGCCGTAAGGAAGAGCCAGTTTTTGGCCGTGACGTCACACAAAATGGAAAAAGTTGAAAAAGTCATAATTCTGTCATCCGAAGTTTTGTTTAATATTAAGAAGTGTGATAAAGTTTTAAACTCATTCTAAGAAATGACTGACAGTGAATCGTATAAAGAGTTATTTGTGGCAACGCCATCTTGATAACTACAGGCCGTAAGGTAGAGCCAGTTTTGACCCGTGACGACACACTATGAGGAAAAACGTGAAAAAGTTTAATTTCTGTCATCCGAAGTTTTGTGTAATTATAAGAAGTGTGATTAAGTTTTAAAATCGTTCTCAGCAAAAACTAATAGTGAATCGTATAAAGAGTAATTTGCGGTAAAAGTTTTGTGAAATTCAAGTGGCGAATGTCACAAAACATTATTTAAGTGAAATAACTAGTGTATGATAAAATTAACTTGTAAGATAATATCGTGAGAAAGTTTCATTTAGATTTAATTAATTATGCGTGAGTTATCGTCGTTCAAAATATATTGGCAATACCCAAAAGAAATGTCAAATGGAAGGAAGTAATGACGTCCGCTCTTCAACCTAGCGGATGTAAACAACTCTCAATTGCATTAAAAAGTGAAAGAAATTACGTTTAACTTTATTATAAGTGATAATATAATAGTTTTGTGATGTTGTGAGAATATGTGGTACTAGTAATTCGAGTTTTGTTGGTAAATGGGGACAAATCTATTGACAACTTTTACATTTGAAGAGTTGGCTTAGATTTTTCTCTTATTGCTGGCATTATACAACAAATTGTACGATAAATATAAAGTGATCTGATTTAAAAATGTATTCGGGAGAATATGTGACAACAGTGATTTGCAATTCTTACAATTTGTTGGAAAATGGGGATACATATATTAATAAATTATGCAATTGAAAAGTTGGATAAGATTTTTTCTAAGCTGTCACTTGAACAGCTGATAACAACTTGTCATTTGGGTGGGATCTGGCAACGCCGTCTTACCCTTAATCAAAGGCTTCGACGTGGGAAACGTACATTTTTCAGACCATATGCCAATATTTCTCAGCATAGCTGTTAAGAAAAGTTCCACTTATCAAGAGAACCTAACATTGATTCATTACGTTGATCATTACGTTGAACCTCATATAGAAGATGATGTGCTAGATAAAACTATTAGTGTGGAGGAAATTTTGGAGGTGCTAGGTAAAGCAAAAAATAACAAAGCTCCAGGTCAAGATAGAATAACTTATGAATTCTTCAAGAACGCAACACCCACTTTTCTCCGATATTTGGCTGCAGCATTTAATAATATATACGAAAGTGGATCTGTAACTGAGGCATTCCGTACGGCAATTATCTTCCCTATTTTCAAAAAAGGCGACCCTTATGTAGTTAATAACTGCAGAGGCCTATCATTTATAGATGTTGTGGCTAAAATGTTTGTGAGTGTTCTTGTGAACAGACTTGAAAAATGGGAAATGCTCAATGACATTCTGTACGAATACCAAGCGGGTTTTAGACGGAAATATTCTACTACAGATAACATATTTAATCTAGTGAGTATCATTCATCTAAGCTGTGGCAAGATGTTAGAACATCGAAATTTTCGAAGTTCGATCATCTGTCGATAATTGGTATGTTGTAACACTTTCGACAGGCGATATTTTCGTTAAAACTTCACTCCGGTTTGTTGATAGTGATACGAGAAGCGATATAGTTAAAATGTAAGTTTTTTAAATATTATTTGCTGTAATCTATAAAATTATAAATTAAGAGGCATAAAATTGAAATAATAAAAGTATTTTAGATATGTTACATAAGTTTTGTAATGAAAATACAAATTAAATTTAAAACCCTCTTGAATTATCTCTTATTTTCTGTTTTTTCGTCACCAATCGGGAATTTTATCCATTTAGGACATAAATTCTTCTCCAAGGCGCTACTTATTTCATCTATAGATTTAGAAACCATAGACTGGTCCATTGAGTTAAGTATCAAATCGACAATAAATCTTTGATAAGAACCAGTAGCATAAAAATTTAATAATGCTGCCAGTTTTGAAGAAAGAGGAATTCTTGAATTTTTTCTGAACTTGTATCACATTCAAATTCACTTTGTATTTCCTCCAATATTTCCAAAAAAGCTTCTTTGGATACACGGAAAGATTCTTGAAACCAAGAACTATAAAACTGTGTCATAAAAATGAACTTTTTCGTGCACAAAATATATAAAAATTACTTTTTGTTTGGCATATCCATAACATTATAAGGCTGTCGTAAGAATCGTCTTCCCGATAGTTTAGTACACTTTCGTCTTCATTTTCGCTATCTTCCACAGATAAACCAACTCCACTCCAAAAATTCATCATTTTAATCCATAATTAGTATTGTATAAAAATTTAAAAGAGCAAAATTTGTAATGCTGAATATATGTGGAAGGTCAAAAAGTTCGGAAATATTTCGAAAATGATAGAATCGCCTGTCGAACGAAAATGTTGCAACATACCGCCAAAGCGATATTTTCGCTTCGATGATCGCTTTCGAAGTGATGTTATAACATCTTGCCACTGGTCTATAGGTTGCAAGAAAGTGTACGGTTGTTTTGTAGATTTCAAGGCAGCATTTGATACAATCAACAGGGATAAACTGTTCTACAAGCTCTACAGCAAAGGGGTCTCGTCAAAATGGATAGGGATTTTTAAGAGTCTGTACATCGGAACAAAAGCATCTGTGTGGAATGGAGAGAAGCTATCGCCAAATTTCAAAACTCACACAGGCCTCAAACAGTGATGCCCTGTAAGCCCCCTCTTGTTCTCCCTATACATCAACGACTTGCATGACGCAGTGGGAGGAGGGATTACCGTTGAAGGTATACATGTGCGGCTGCTTCTTTATGCTGACGACTTATTAATGTTAGCGGACAGCCCAGCAAGTTTACAGGTAATGATAAACAATCTTAATGTATATTGCAAACTGTGGTCACTTAGAGTTAACCTTGACAAAACAAAAATAATAATGTTCAGGAGAAGGGGAAGGACATCAGCAACTGAGAATTGGAAATTAGAAGATGAGCCCATAGAAGTTGTCAACTCCTACAAATACTTAAGTTTTACTTTAACACCAGGTCTATCCATGAGGAAACATCTCGAAGAAAAACTGGAAAGCGCAAAAAATGCAATAAGTATAACATGGAACAGCATTATGCGGCTAAAACGTGTACCTCATAGTGCAAAGATTCAAATCTTTAACGCGGTTGCTCGCTCCATAATGTGCTATGCTAGCCAGATGTGGGGTTATAACCATTTTGATGAAGTTGAAAAACTGTTGAGGTATTTCCTCAAGAAGCTAATTGGCCTTCACAAACATACCCCCAACTATGCACTGAACCAGGAACTTAAAGAACCCGATCTATACCTCTATACCATTCAAAACCACTATAAATATTTGATAACAGTGCTACAAGATATGCCGAACGAAAGGCTATCGAAGATGCTAGCCTATAAAACAATGGAGAAGGAGATATTTTGGTTTGCAAAATGGAAAGATCTTGATGACCAATTCACTGTAGGCATAAATTTAAATGATTTGAAATGCTCACTGGGGAAGTTAACTGGCAAGCTAGCCAAATTTCTGTGGGACCTCAAAATACAGAAGGGACGACAAAGCATACGTCACGGCCTCTATAACGCGTTAGATTACGATCTCGCTGGACGAAGGTACTTCATTGATTCGAATAGAATAGATAAAATTAGATTTATTTTAAAATGTCGAGTGGGACTCTTTTGGCTGAATGCTTCGCTCTGGCGTAACTCAGGCAACTCACTATGCTCTCTATGTAACCGCAATGAAGAAGAAGATTTAGGTCATTTTATAGCAGTATGCCCCATTCTTTCAGAATTTAGACGACTATGGTTTCGAAAAGATATTTTAAATAATAATGATCTTTTAGCGATCTTAAATGGTGAAAACTGGGAAACATTGTATCAATATCTGAAAGCTGCTCTAAATTATAGGAAAATTTTAGTAACGGAATATAATGCATAAATAAATGTAGAAAATGTTGGATACGCGCCGAATGACTTCTCAGATTAGGAAGGACACAAGGTGTTATTTGTATCCCCATGTTATTAAATTTTCCAGATCCAGATAGACGCTATTAGTCATTGTCTTAGTTTATTTGCACTATTTATCTCTTGTACTCTTTATGTTCATGAATTATTAACTGAATTTTCTTTCTTTTGAATATCACGAGTTTTCTTTTCTTTTTCTTTCTCTTTTTTGGATTTACTGTACTTAGAATTGTATATAGATAATCAATAAACAATTATTGTCCAGTCCGACTCCTCAGCGCACCCCGATCCGAGGCAATTCTTTCAATATTCACCATTGAAAAACGGGCTGCATTTTATACCTACTGCCAAGTTTAACAAAACGGCCGCCCCTAACCGATAAATTTGGGCTTCCGTCCAGATGGATTGAGATCATCAGTGGTCTGTATAGAGATTCAGTGATTCTCATAAAGCATAATGGGCATATATTGTCACCTATTCCGTTTCGTCGGGGTATCAGGCAGGGATGCCCGTTGTCAGGAATGCTTTATGACATTTTACTGGAGCCGCTGCTAGTAAATCTTCGTCAATCGTTGAGACAATATTCAATTCACTTACGATACACTACTATAAGGCCACTTATTCTAGCGTATGCGGACGACCTGTCTATATTTGTAACGAAAGATGATGCATTTCCAGTCGCTCGTAGGGTTTTCAAACAATATGAGCGATTAGCGGGCGCTAGGGTTAACCTAAGCAAAAGCCAAGGCCTATGGTGTGGGAGGTGGCGGAATCGAACAGATTCTCCCCTCGGCATACAATGGACGAATACTTGCCTGAAATATTTAGGTGTATATGTGGGGCTCGATGGTAAAACATATAATAGCCGCATGGCTCTGAAGAAACTCTCCGGAGCTGTGAATTCGTGGCGGACTAGACTGCATCCACTTTCGCTGAAAGGACGTGCAGTCGTTGTCAATTATTTGATTACCTCGTCCATCGTGCATCTGTTAAAATCAGAGTGCTTCGAAGAAGGCTTCGTAAAACTTTTACAGGCGAAAGTCGTTGACGCCTTCTGGGGAGGAAGACGATGGGTCGCTGAAAGCACGCTCTGCCGACCAGTAGCGGAGGGTGGTTTGGGTCTTACAGACATGGTCGTGAAATTTCGTTTTCTTCAGGTAAGGGCATTCCAACGAGTGTTCTGTCAAAGAGATAACTTAATTTCGCAGCTGTGGGTAAGTTCTATGGGGGGTAGCGGCGCAGGGGAGCACTACTATCTGCTCTCGGTTCGCCCACTATATCCGCATGACTGGTCCCAGGATATGATCTCCACGATAACAACCTGTGGCAGAATAAGACCAACATTTCATTTGCGATGGAATGAACTTGGGTACGGGGATTTCTCAGCAATTCCGATCAGGTTGAACCCTGAGTTAGTAGATTCGGTGTTTAGTAATGCTCGAGGTGTAACGGCCGATACAGGACAACTCACAGTTCTTGGAGACATCATTGATGCTTCTGGGAACACACTTATACACCCCCACACAACACAATTACACGAATTGGTGGATACAGCCCGAGAGCGTTTTAGTCGTCTCTCTACTAGGGAACCTAGCACTGAGGTGATAAACGCATTCGTAACGAATCGACCACCGCACACGACATTCAGTACACTCACTTCATTTAGGCTGCGCGAGCTCTTCGTAGGAGTAAATCCTACGGATACCTTAGGGGTTAATAGATGGCGCGCACATCTTGGGGTGGACTTGGGAGTAATGGGGACCATAACTAGCAGAGTCATCTATAGTTATCCGTCCAATTACAGAGACTCTGATGTGGCATTCAAACTGCTCCATCACAGCCTCGTGCATCCAAACCAGCTGTCACATATCGATCGAAGAATTCAAAGAGTCTGCACGGTTTGTGGTGGTGAAGGAACCCTGTTCCACAGATACTTCACATGCCCGACCTTGTGCGACATTAATAATCTTGTTCGCGATATGTGCCAGCATATCTGCCCGACATTCAGCATTACAAGAACGTCGTTTTTACTGGGGCCAAGGACATGTAACCAGGTAAATTGCTTGATAAGCTTTATCTTAACACTTGCTAAATCGACAATTCATCTGTACTGCATGCGGATCGAGCCTGGGCAACAGCCCACTAACCCACAGTTTCACACACACGCACTTAAGAACCACTTCGTTACCAGATTGAAGAGGCGATTACGCCTAGAGTTCATGGCAATGAAGGCCGACACATTCAACTGCACCTGGCAACCTTTATCGTCGGTGCGGAACGGAAGCCTCATCTTTCACTGGGAATAACAGGCCGCAGACTTGCAGCAGCTTGTCCACGAAGCTCCTCTTCGCTTTGGTATTGCTGCAAGTGCTGCGGGAAGGACAAGTCTCACGTTGGAATCGTAGAACTGAGAGGATGATGGGAGCAGTTTGCAGACGTCAATGACTCTGCAGACTGGTCCCGCGGGACTCTAATCGGTTCGAAATTTTTGTGCGTTCGTTTAGAACATGTTTGGATGAGTGCTCCCGGAGGACTAGAAAAGTGGCGAACGGCTCTACGGAGAGGGCATTTGCTTGGGAGCAGTGGTTCCCGAAGTAGGAACTTCGCCCGATGCTGCATCTACCCTCTGGGAACACTCAAACAATCATGTTCCAGTTTAAGTTTCTTCACGGTTTCGGTGATTTCTGTTTAGTGCTAGGATTAGTTTTGGAATTTTTTAAAAAAAATTTTAGGAACTTTTCTTAGAGCTGGCATTCGCTTGGAGGCACTTTAAAATTTCTTGTATTTTCTTTTTTACAGGTTTTTTACAATTTTTTTTTTGCCTTCAAGTTTTCGAGTCGTTTTTACGAAACATTTTTAGAGTAACGTAGCGTGTCATTTCTTATGTTCTTTTTGATCGTTAACTATTGTGTCTTTTTGTTTTGAATATTGTACATTTTTTAGGGTAGCTAGAGTTTTGTAGGATTTTTTTGTTTATAACGATTGTGCCGAATAAAGTGTCATTACATACATAAAAAAAAATTATTATTTTCGGTTTTGACGCGTGTCATCTCGGCTTTCAGCCGGCGCGGCGGTAGTTTTCCCCTACGTCGGGCGTAATGCCAAGATTTCGGGGATTTGTCATTCGTTCGTTATGTCCTTATGTATTGTCTGTAGCGTCCTGTCCGTAGTTCAGGAATTAGCGAACCGTTCTGCAAGTGTTAAGAACAACCACTTTCTGTAGTGTGTGTGGAGTGTTTTTATGTAACTTTAGTGTTTGTATATTTGGGATTAGTGTTTTCGGCACAACAATACAAGATGATTGGCACGATAGTCACCCTGTCCATTTTCCACATCCGCTGCACCTCGTGTGCCAAATCTGTATATTTCGTAATCTTCTCTCTAAAAGTGTTCTGCACATTGTTGGTGTTGGGTACTGCAATGTCAATTAGGTATGTTGTTTTGCTGTGTTTATCTATGAGAGTAATATCCGGTCTATTGTCCGATCAGTTATTATTGACCGATCATAATATATTTTATGTGTGGAGTTTTCAAGAACACTGTCTTGTGTATATTTGTAATATGGTGTGTATGTGGCGGGTGTAATAAGGTTGTGTTTTAGGGCTTACTGTTGGTGTATGACATTGCAGGCCTGGTTGTGCCTATGCAAGTAATCTGTTTGAGTAAGGATTTTGCATCTAGCCGTTATATGTTCTATTGTTTCAGAAGCTAAATGACAAAGTCTACACGTGTCGTCCTGAACTGCCGCATCCTTAAGGATGTGTTTCCTATAATTCCTCGTGCTAATGACTTTGTCTTGTATAGCAAGCATGAATCCCTCCGTCTCAGGGAATAAAACACCGCGACTGAGCCAAGCGTTCGACGCATCTTTGTCGACATGATGTTGGTGCAAGTCAACGTAATGTCTTCCGTGGAGAGACTTCTGTGACCATGCTTGCTGTTTATCTGTGTGTGTGGCTATGTAAAGGGTATTATCCAGCATTCTGTTGTGCAAATCAAGTGGTGTTTGTTTGTTGTCGGCTTTGATCACTGCTGCATGCAATGGAGAGTTATCTTCTTTGCTATAGAAGTATTCTCTGATAGATTTCACTTGTTTATAATGAAGTGACTTTATGTCTATCAGGCCGCGACCGCCCTCGCACCTCTCTAGCGTTAGTCGTTCGGTACCAAAGGAATAAGTAAGGACTGGTGTTGCATACGTGTTTATAGCCTTAATGAGATTTTTCCCATTAAGGCTAGTTTTTAGAAGACTGTTCAAGCGGCCTGTATATTTGGTCTCCAGGTCGCTCGCTTTATGTCCGTGTGAGGTATATCACGTGATTGTTGGAATCCAAGATACTTGTAGAGTTCGCCCTCCCCCATTGGTTCAATAGTATCCCCGAATGGGAGATCGAATCCCACAAGTTCATGTTTTCCCCTCGTCACATGAAGCGTCCTACATTTGTCAACTCCGAACTCCATCCGGATGTCATTGGAAAAATCCAGAGTAGTCTGCAGCAGCTGTTGCAGATGAGGTTTCGAGGAAGCGTATAATTTGATGTCGTCCATATACATGAGGTGCGTGATTTTATGAATATTATTATTATTATTATTAACTTGTCATTTGGTCGTATAGATGGCGCTGGGTTTGTTTCCTCATAAGTTGACATCATCATTTCTACCTTACGGCCTGTAGTTATCAAGATGGCGTTGTTTGTGGTAAAGGTTTTGTAACATTTAAGTGGTCAAGTAGATAAATTTTTTAGTTGAAGTGAAAGTTTCGTTTAATTTTCCTGGGACTTTAAAGTAATTGTGTGAGTTTCAGACATTATTTAAGTGAAATAACTAGTGTATGATAAAACTAACTTGTAAGATAATGTCGTGAAAAAGTTTCATTTAGATTTAATTAATTATGCGTGAGTTATCGAATTAAATTATCTTTATTATAAGTAATAGGATAATAGTTTTGTGGTGATAAAATATTTTGAATTTAGTGATTTCTACATTTTGTAGCTTATTTTAAAATTTTTGTTGGTAAATGGGGTGCAATCTGCTGCCAACTTTTACAATTAAAGAGTTGGCTTAGATTTTTCTCTAATTGCTGGCATTATGCAAAAAATTATAAAAGAAATAATTTAAAACTTTATTTGGAAGAATATGTGCAATTAGTGATTTTAAAATCTTACTTGGTGAATGGGAATAAATCTATTGACAACTATTACAACTGAAGAGTTGACTTAGATTTTTCTCTAATTGCTAGCATTATACTGCAAATTTTAAGATAAATGTGAAGTCTTCTACCAGGTACCTACATATGTCTTCCCAGATAACAATCGTGATCCTCACAAAACTTGCATGAGTGACTCTCACGCATGTAAGTTTAATGACTGTCACAAGAGTCACACAGACGAAAATTTTTTCAACCATGCACGGAAAATGATAATCACGCGAGATTCTAACGCATGCAACTTTAATTGTGTACGGCATGCGATACTTGTATATACTTACAGCGTTGCAAAGATACCACAGAGGAAGTGCAGATATTAACTCAAGGATTGAAATCCAAATTTACTACAAACAATATTTTTGAAGGTTTTATTTAAATTTATTTTAAAGGTCTGATTGTGCCAGATGTATGTTATAATTATATATTTATCTTGACGGTCTCATGTCTCCTCTACGGTTCATAACTTATATCATATTGATAGCATTTAGCGTAGAAATAATTTGTATTTAATGGCAGAAAATGAAATAATTATATAAAAAATTCTCATCACTTCTTTCAAGGAAATAATACATAATATTAACATATATTAATATCAGAATGTCACGCCTTAGTTAAAACTTGAATCGGATTTCTAAATCCTTCAACACGCCTACGTCATACACTTCGATGAAACTTACTTAGGATCCCAGAAGGTAGGTGTAAAGTTTTTTGGAAGAAATGAAATACTTTTACAGTTTTTGGAGATTTCAGGCTAAGAAAAGAAAAACAAAAATAGAGATCGCAATTTCTTTAATCAAAATAATTACCAATACCTTTTACCTCTTTTTATAATTCAGAAACGGTTGCACTTCAAGAATTAATTTCACTCGAGGACAAAGCTAAAGAAATATTCGTTTGAAAGCTTGCTTTAGGCCAGAATCACCAAGGTTTAAGTGAATTCACTTACTTAGTGTATGACCACATCGAATTTTTGGGGTTCGAGTTCTAAAAGAACATCGTCTACTACCACATAACTTACTTGTAAAAAATTTACTTTAATTGAAGTTTTAATGCTGTTGCTTCATGTCAAAATTTTGGGCAAGTTCCATTGTTATCAGACCAGAATTTCTTTATCTTTAAATAAATGTTTGTGTTCAGTAAAAACATCGAGCTGTAGATCATGAAATTCATTGAAATTACGGAATCCATAATATCTGCTGCAGTTGCCGTGTAAAAATGATAAAATTTTAATAAAGCATTTGTTTTCTTTCTATTTAGATTTTGCTCTTCTTTATAACCTTTTTTTCGTTTGATTGGAGGATGGTATTCAGACTCAGAAATATCTCGTCTTCATTCTATTAATCCTATTTTTGCTACGGTTGCGGTTCTGTGGAGTACTATTTGGGAGTAATTAAAGTATAAACGTTGTCTAATTGAATTACTTATCCATTCTTTGCGTCAACTGCACCTACATATGAATTCTGAAACTGAGAAGATACTTAAACCATTTAGGAGATGATTAAGATTTAAGGATAAATGAAAAAGGAAATTGAGAACACGTTCTTTTAATAAACAAAATTAAATATTTATTTTAAACAGAAAAATTTAATGAATAACATCATTTAATGAAAAATAAAGTGATTCAATATTAAATAAACAACACCTTCATGCATATTACAAAAGATCAAAATAATTCATATTCCTGAGTGAGTGAAAATTATATATTTATCTTTATCCTTCGTCGTAAGTGCTCAATCCTTCGTAGTCCTGATGAGTTCAAAAATTGTTGCCCAATCTGTAAACAAATACTATAAATCATTTTGACTTCATTTTAAGAGTACTAAATTCTTACCGTACTTCTAATTCCCATAAAATCCCGTGAATACCGCAAATAAATGTCCGGTGTTATATTATGTACAGAAGAAAATTGCCATCTAAAAAGTAAAAACTTAAGGTTATCTTATATTGATTATAGTAAATTATTGTAAAAGCAAAAATAACTAAAACTGAAATTAAAAATATCACAGTGGAAGTAAAACTAAATAAAACTGAAATTAAAAAATATCACTATGCGGCTGGTAAGAATATAAAATCAATGAAGTCAGTAGTTAGAGACAGTGTTTTATTTTTTTTAAGAGCGGGGAATTGATTTTTTTAGACATCATAAGTCGAAAATTATGCGGCATAACAGAAAATGAATATATTTTTTTATTTCATATGATACCCCCCTTTCGACCCCTTTTGCAATCAAAATGAAAATATTTTTTTTTAATTTGCAATTAAGGTGGAAGAATTTTATATCACAAAGTGAGAAAGTACTCACGTGAATGTTGCAGAAACTGGCTATAGGGTTCCATTTTTTGATACCATTAAAGAACTAAAAAATAAAACAGAGTTTATTGGATTGAAACCAAAAGAAAATTAGTTAATTTATCATTATCAAATGGGATATTTTCTGATTCATGGAAAAAAGCAGCGAAAGTGTTGTAACACGACCACTTACATCTTATCTTACTTCATTATCAGAGTTTTCTCACAGCCCTTAACTTAAACCCTTGAGATGCATTTTATCCCAAACCCTAAAACCATACAATCCATTAATTATTATCTCTCTCCGGAAAACAATTTCACAATCTCACATTGCTAAAAATGAATTTGACCCAAACAAATTTCCCTAACGCATCAAATTTCAACTGGAGCACCAATAAATATTTTTTTAAATGAAAACTCTGATGACATGTAAACATTACGGTATCGTGCCGTAAATTTCTTTTTAAACTCATATGACCTATCCCCTAATAAATAAATTCTATTTACATAGCATTTTTGCTATGTAAATAATTATCGAAGATTTTCATTGGCTCAATCAATGAAAGGAAAGAAATCAAAGGAGGGACAAGATCGAGTGAATAAATATAATTGGTGGTAAGTAAAAAAAATTAGTTTTTAATCAGTATTTCTTCCGATATTATGTTGTTATATTTGACAAGTGTCCTTTTAATCGGTAAAATACAGTACAAAGTGTTAAAAACGTCTTTATCTATTCGATAATTCTGCAAAAGTATCTTAAGAGTTCATCAGTGAAAATAATAAAAGACTTGTGTTTGTTTTATAAGTATTCTTGAGTGAAGTGAAGAACTTGCGGAGTAATTTTTGGGGATTGGAACACTCCCCACGATGTACATCAAGCAACTTAGACAAAAGCACACGCAGTCCTAAGTCCCCCCCCCCCCCTACTTAATAAGAAGGGAGACTTGAAACACTGGTGGAGCGGTGGGATCAAGTAACGTCATCTTGATAACTACAGGCCGTAAGGTAGAAACGATGACGTCATCTTATGAGGAAACAAAACCAACGCCATCTATACGACCAAACGAAAAGTTGTTATCAGCTGTTCAAGTGACAGCTTAGAAAAAATCTTATCCAACTTTTCAATTGCATAATTTATTAATATATGTATCCCCATTTGCCAACAAATTGTAAGAATTGCAAATCACTGTTTTTACATATTCTCCCGAATACATTTTTAAATCAGATCACTTCATATTTATCGTACAATTTGTTGTATAATGCCAGCAATTAGAGAAAAATCTAAGCCAACTCTTCAAATGTAAAAGTTGTCAATAGATTTGTCCCCATTTACCAACAAAACTCGAATCACTAGTACCACATATTCTCACAACATCACAAAACTATTATATTATTACTTATAATAAAGTTAAACGTAATTTCTTTCACTTTTTAATGCAATTGAGAGTTGTTTACATCTGCTAGGTTGAAGAGCGGACGTCATTACTTCCCTCCATTTGACATTTCTTTTGGATATTCCCAATATATTTTGACCGGCCATAACTCACACATAATTAAATAGATCTAAACGAAACTTTTATCACGACATTATCTGACAAGTTAATTTTATCATACACTAGTTATTTCACTTAAATAATGTGTGAAACTCACACAATATTACGAATTATCCGAAATTTTCATTTAACTAAAAAATATATACACTTCGCCACTTGAATGTCACAAAACTTTTACACAAAACTTTTCTTATAATTATAAGGAGTGTGATTAAGTTTTAAATTCGTTCTAACCAAAAACTAATAGTGAATCGTATAAAGAGTAATTTGCGGTAAAAGTTTTGTGACATTCAAGTGGCGAAGTGTATATATTTTATAATTAAACAAAACTTTGGATGACAGAAATTAAACTTTTTCACGTTTTTCCTCATAGTGTGACGTCACGGGTCAAAACTGGCTCTACCTTACGGCCTGTAGTTATCAAGATGGCGTTGGATCAAGCAAGAAATAAGCCAATCCTCTACCAATCATAAAGGTTAGCAGCAGATCGGAAAGTTAAGCTATTGTAATGTGAGCCATTTTCCCTAATATTTCGCGCCCTCTGTGTGCTGAAGCGGGAAGTCACGCTTACACACAATTTTTAAGTTACCTAGTTTTCGCCTCCTTAAGCTGTCACGAATGCTGTGCTTTTGGAAGAGGAATACATTCCGTGTCAGCAGCTTGAAGACGTCAACTGCTAGAGGTAAGTGAAAAAGAAAAACTTTTAATTTTATCCGCGGCATCCTTTATGTAAGACAAAAGTAATATTCTGGTAATTTATTGTAGGAAAACGATAAATTCGAGAAGCCATCGGTCACATCCAAAGTCTCGAATATTACGAAAGTACAAAATAAGTACTCCAAAAAGCAGATCACGATCAAGGTCTTAAATTACCACATGATCGCAAAAGTTAAAGAACGGCGAAAATCATAATCCCGTAGCATTTTATCACAACGCCGAAGGTTTGTTGGAAGAAGGGAACATCCTCAACAGAGTTGCTCTTTAGGAAAATCTGGATTAAGCGTTTATACGACTGAAGACAACAGTAAGGAGATTTACTCCAAATTTGGGCAAATCGAGGTTCCTGCTTCGTAAACTTTGTGAGCTCCGAAGATGGCAAATTTGCAAAGGAACAGTGCTCCAGTATGGAAATAGATGACAGACGAATTAGGGCTGACTATTCCATTACAGCAAGAGCTCATACACCTACCTCTGGAGTATAAGGTTTTTGGTTTATTTACATATTAATATATTTATATACTTATTTATGCAATTGAGTTAAATAAGCATGGTATAGTTAAGTTTTAAAATATTGAACCAAGTAGAGTATATAGGAGCAATAGCGAAAACACGCAGAAGTACAGTGCTTTATAAAGCCTATCGTAAAAGATCAATAGTTATATTAACCTCAAAACGGATGTGGACTATTCGGTTTCATGTGATCTACTTGTGCATAACCGAGTTTTAGTGGACAGTTTTCATGGCAAGCAAAAAAGGCGAGTTGAAAATGTGCAATTCTTGCAAGTTAGTCAGGCTATTATGAAAATTGCTATGTAAGCAATGTCACAAGCAAACTCAGATACGACAAAGACAGTCATTCGGCTCCAAGTCTATGCCGAAATAATTCAAGCATATCGTTAATTATTAGCCAAAACTTCAGATTCGATTAAGATTTTAGTGTATTTTTCAAGTGGGTAGTTCCCGGATTTTCTTGCAAGACATCTTTCGCTACTTTAAGAGTTAAGTTTGTTTCAAGTGTTTAAATTACATTATTTTCAAAACGAAAAGTCATATTCATATATCATATATATTCATATATCAAGATAGAATATAATTGATTTTAGAGAGGTCATATTAGTGAAATTATTATGTTTGTGCACAAACATTAGTAAAGAATTGCAGCCCGACATCTAAAAGATGTAATTTAAAAAAAGTCGATAATTAAGAATTTTAAATCGGGTGTCGTGAATACAGTTAGTTACTACCTATATTAATGAGATGTAATATTTCAAAATTTAAAATCTGTTGAGAACTGAATACTATTGTTATATAATATGACAGCCGTATAAATATCCATGAAATATCAATGAACAAGATCTTAACATCTTAGTATTAAATCGAACCTTAATTTTTTTATTGATCAAAATATATTTAAGTTTCTCAACATTAATACTATTTAATATTTCTTTTTATAAATAACATTTAATTAAGAATTCGAGTAGCGTAAGAGTTGCGTGTATATTAGTAATGAATTGTTGAGTTTACCTATTTAAGTTTGCTTTATATTAATTTTCCTTTTTATGCTCAATTAAATTAAATATGTTATAAATAATTTCTTTTAGTTTCAGGAATTCCCTAACGCTTATTCCCCTTCTTGCTTTCCTCATCCCTTCCCCCTCTATCAAATGCTTTTGATTTAATTTTTGTTCGTTTTTTTTTGTTTCAGCATTTCTTATAGGTTGGGCCTACACCCTAGAAAGCTGTAGGAATAGTGTTGGGTTAGTACCTGAACCATCTCATATGGGGGTAATTTGTTTCTTGTTTTTGCTAATTTCAAGATTGTTCAGTGCGGCTAAGGGTAACAGGTGACACCAGACCTGTTGCTCTCCCTTCTGTTTTCTGTTTCTCGTTTGTTTTTCTTTTCGTGGCAGAAATGAGAGAAGGACTCAACAACCTTCTTTCGCCACAGGCACGCTGAATTCTGTTTGTAGATGTGTGATGATGTTCAAGGACTCACAACCCATACCGACGAGCAAGGACGTGCTGCCAGCTAGCGCGCGCCACTTGAACATCTTGCGGCAACTTCACGTTGCTCATCCGCACACACATACCTTACAAATATGGCGCCCAACGCGAAGCACGTCTATCCTAGGGAAACACTCCAGCATCTTCTGGAGGCTTTGCGCCTCTGAAGAGATGGCTTGTTACCTTAGGCTGATCTGCTTGTCCTTCTCGGACTTAGGCGATGTTTGGCCTAAGCGGCAGTCATCTCGACTTGACTTTTTTTTGTAAAGCACCTTCGAGGTCTAGTGCCTCTGTCCTGATATGTCTAAGAGTGTCCATAGGTACGTCAGCTTAGGCCGTAGCCAACGTGACTCTTCACCTGGTCATCTACGTTTGAACAGCCCCGATGGCGTCTTGGTATTACCGTGAAAGTGTTCGTTGAGTTCGTCTACGCTCAGGGTTCACTCCAGCTCCACAGGCAGGAGAGATGTTGTGGGTATTGGGAACCTCCTCAAGGATCTCACATTCCAAAAAATTTTGATTTTTCTTCTTCCTGTTTTCAAAATTTTCCTTTTTTTTGAATACTCTTAGTTCCTTTTTATTATTACAACCTCCTTATATTTTCTGCATTTTTAAAGTTCCTTTTTATTTATTTTATTTCTCTTTTTGTGTTTGTCTTCCTCCTTCCTCCTACCTTTTCCTATCATTTCCCATCCTAGCAAGATAGGAGAAGAAGCTACATTCTTGGATACCTGAAATTATTTTGGTTGATTTCTTTGGTTTTTTCACAAATATTTTGCTTTTTTTGTTGATTTCGGATGAGTTGAAATTTTTTTTTTTAATTTTGATTTTTGTTAAATTCATTTCTTTTTTTTGAATTCTGATTTTGGCTTGATTGAGTTTTTATGCAGTTTTGCTTATGTTTTTTTTTGCAGTAAGATTGTTTCTGAATTTTGTTCCTATACATATTTTTTTTGATTTATCATAGCTCTGTTTTTTTTTGTCCTTTTTTTCATTTTTCTCTGATTTATTTTTTTTGCTACCTTCATACTTGATATTGTGCTGCGACTTTAGTGATTTTTTTCGTCATTGCCTTCAAACTTGGTTTTGTGCTATAACCTTAGGACTTGGGACTCCCGCACTATTAGCGAGACCTTCTGTCTCAACTTTGTTTTTTTATAAACTTTAGGAGTTGGTACTCCCGCACATTTGGCAGAGACCCTCAGTCTCGCAAGAATATATTTTTTTTATTCCTTCGGTATAAGCAACTAGCTGGCGGACTTTAGCTAAATAGCTTTCCTGAAAAGAATTTATTTTTACAATGTTTCGGTCACCAGTCGTGAAAGCCGTGGCTGAACCCGAGGACCGAGCAGCCAGGCCTAAACAGGCGCAAGCCCCTTCTACACCACCCAGAACGAGAAGTAAGGCGAAACAGGCTCTTGACAGAACCTATGCCTTTACGAAAACGTCCTTAGACTCAGTCCCAGGGGCTACAGCTGTGCTGCAGCCAGACATGTCCAAACCTCCTCCGGACTTTCACTTTCTCAATAGATGATTTTCTGTTTCGGATCGAGCGATTAGTGTCCAGCTCTCGTGTGTCAAGTGAAGAACTTTGTGCTGATATTCATCTCTTGGTCGAGCCAGTAGATTGTGGACTCCAGCTGCGCTGGAGCAGCCCATAGTCCACCCAACGCCATCTTGATAACTACAGGCCGCAAGGTAGAGCCAGTTTTGACCCGTGACGTCACACTATGAGGAAAAACGTGAAAAAGTTTAATTTCTGTCATCCGAAGTTTTGTTTACTTATGAGAAGTGTGATTAAGTTTTAAAATCGTTCTAACCAAAAACTAATAGTGAATCGCATAAGGAGTAATTTGCGGTAAAAGTTTTGTGACATTAAAGTGGCGAAGTGTATATATTTTTTAGGTAAAGTGAAAATTTCGGCTAATTCGCCTCGGACTTTAAAGTAATATTGTGTGAGTTTCAGACATTATTTAAATGAAATAATTAATTGAATGGGAGATTGGATAAGGTGGTTGGAGTCATTGAAGTAGTGGTATTTTAGAGAGGAGATGCCACGAGCTGACTTCGCGTGTTACCACGTTGTTTGGGTCACTGGACGATGTGCAGACTGCACTTGCGGGTTTCAATCTTGCTTTTTGTCCCTCATTGGACTCGTCTCCCTTGCTGCCTTTCTTTGAAGACATCCGTCGCTGCGTCAAGCAAGTGAAAGATGATATTAGCTCTTGGTCCTCTGCTGTTTCGGCCAACGCTGTTGTGTTATTCTCCATTTCGTCTGATGTAAGAGCTTTCTCCACCCGCTTTGAAAGTTTCTCAGTGCCGTCTTCGTCTGGTTCTACTGACATTGGCTGTTCCCGGGCATCCGGCGGGTCCTGCTCCTGTGACTGGGCCAAATTTTCCTTCCATACCCCTTTCTGATGGGGCTCGTAGTGTTTTCGAGCCTGCCTCTCGCAAATCCGTGCGCCGTGGTCGTGCACGCCGTCATCGGAATCGTATGTCCGCGTTGCCTTCTGACTCTTTGGTCAGTGGTCAGGATCTTGCCTCCCATGATCCTGCTATTCCGGGGCTGGATGTTTCTCCTTCTCCATCTCTCTCTCAATGCCCATCGGATGGTGTTTTGTTCCCCATGCCGGAAGGTTAGTCTGCTGGTGAACCTGGTGGTGACATTGTCGAGCTATCTGCCGTTCCTCGCCCGAAACAAATTTTTGTCTCTTGACTTACACCTGGTACCTCTTGTGAGGTTATGTAACGTTTCCTTGGATCTAAGGGTGTTGACACATCAGAGGTGTCCTGTAGGAGGATAAGCGGTACTTCAAGGCCCTATTCATCTTTACTGTTATCTGCTCCTACTCCGGTGGCCGATGCTTCTTCGTACCCCATTCCCACCGACGTGCCAGGCCAATAGTCGCTCAATCTCCCAATTTAAAAAACGGGATATGCTCTCTCTCTACTATCAAAACGTGAGAGGGTTAGGGACTTAAACTAATAATTTTTATTTCTCATCTGTTAACTCTGATTTTGATTTAATAGCTTTATCTGAGACGTGGTTACACCAGGGTATCTCGGATGTCGAGCTGTTTAATGACTCCTTTCAGGTTTTCCGCAGGGACAGGTTTGCGAATTCGTCTGTACGGAGAGGTGGGATTCTCATTGCATGTAGAAATTTTCTAAATGCTACTTTTGCGGACCCTCCGTCTTTTTCTGATCAATTTGATCTGGAACAAGTCTCAGTAAATGTTTCATTCGATTCGGGCAAACTCTTTTTAATTTGTTGTTACATACCTCCAGATATGGGCAATGTCGTCGATAATAATGGGTTGAGTCGGTATGACATTCTTATTCAGCATATCGACTTTATTCATGGCCAGATGGGTTCTTAGGACGAAATTGTCCTAGTAGGGGACTTCAACTTACCCAAGGTGAGATGGGTAGTGAATGATGATGACGATAGCTACCTTCCTCATAACTTGACTGAGGGACAATCATTGTTCCTTGATACCTTAGCTAGCATAGGACTTTGCCAAATGAGCAATATGAGTAACAATATGGGTAGACAGCTTGATTTAGTGTTCTCTACGAACTCCACGCTCATTTTTGTGGAACCTAGCCTCTTTGCCTTGACGAGTCTGGACATGTTTTACCCTGCATTGCTTGTCACTTTTCATTGTCTCTGGGACGTGCGTGTCCATAATCTCGAATGCCAATTTTGTTTTAACTTTAGAATGGACGATTTTGAATGAATATCTTAGTGATGTAGACTTCCATACCTGTCTGTCTAGTGACGATATTGACAGGAACGTATCTGGTTTCTATGAAATTTTATACGAAGCTTTTGCTAGGTTTGTTCCCTATGTCCGGGTTAGAAGTAGAGAATCCGCTCCCCCCTGGTTTAACAGAGAATTAAAAACTGTCAGAAATAGGAAAAATAAACTCTGGAAAAGGTACCTGCGAGTGGGAAGTGTGGACTCTAAGCGTGAATTTATTCTTTGTCACGAACATTTCATAGGTCTTTCTCGTTCTCTATATGAAGAATACCTACTGAACCTTAGAGGCAACTTATTCTCTGACCCCCGTGCATTTTTTGATTACGTCAATATGAAGAGAAGGGTTGATAACTATCAATCGACTATGGAATTCGGGTTAAGTTGCAGTAACGATTCTAAGGTTATTTGCAATTTATTTGCTGAATACTTCAGGGGCTGATTTGAATAATCCGATTTTTATCCAGAAAGTAGCAACTTTTCGCACATTAATAATAGTAATATATCCCCCGTACCTATTCCATATATCACGGAGGAAAGCTTATACAAGCATATTTTGGATCTTCCGGAAGACTTTTCTTATGGCCCTGACGGGGTTCCTGCTGTTGTCTTACAGAAGTGTTCTTCGGTGTTATTATGTCCTTTACTTTTACTCTTTCGGCGATCCTTCTTGGTTGGTGGCTTCCCTACATTCTGGAAGGCTTCATTTTTAGTCCCCATTTGTAAGAGTGGCAATAGGGGAGAGATTGTTAACTATAGACCTATTGCTAAACTATCTTGCATTTTAAAACTTTTTGAACTGATGATCCAGTCCCAATTGTCTATTGGGTGTAGGGGTTTAATCTCTAGCAGGCAGCATGTATTCATTCAGGGTAGGTCAATGGTTTTCAACTTGTTAGAGTTTGTGTCTGGCAGTGTGGATGGATTTCTGGAAGGTTGCCAGACTGACTGCATTTATACCGACTTCAGTAAAGCCTTTGATAAGCTGTCTCACTCTATTATCGTTTTCAAATTGGCCAAGTTGGGTTTCCCGGCCCCACTCATTGCATGGGTTAAGTCGTATTTATACAATAGAACTTATAGAGTGCGTTCCTCAGGGTAGTCATCTTGGGCCTCTGTTGTTCATCTTATCTATTGATGACATTACTTATTTGCTTCAAAGAAGTAAAATTCTTATTTATGCGGACGATATCAAGATTTTTCTCCCAATCAAATCTTTTGCGGATTGGGAGATCTTGCAGTCGGACCTGCACATATTTTATAGCTGGTGTGTCAATAATAATCTTAAATTAAACATCGGTAAATGCCAGGTTATGACCTTCTCGAGGTCCCGCAACTACTGTACTTTTCAGTACAAGTTTGAACATACTAGTATTCAACAGGTGGAAAGAGTGAAGGATTTGGGTTGTGTAACGGATTGGATTCGCTTATTTTAAGATAAGCCAAATTCTAACGAATCCAATCTGACATTTATAAAAACAAATCGTAAAAAGTCTTATGAGTTGGATTTCGAGCATCAAATTTTGTTGCAACAAAGTTGCAACATATTCAGATCCAACTCAGGCAGAAATAAAAAATAATAAAAAACCAATAAATATTTAATGGGTTGGATTTCCTACACCGAGTGAATTGCAACAAAGTTGCAATGTACTCAAATCCAACTCATGATAAACAACGCGCTCGGGTTACCGTCGAACTTCCTTTCACACGGTAGCCCAGTACACGATAAGCGAAAGAAATTTGCTTAATCAGCGCGAAAAACAACGATCTACAGCGGCTTTGCCCAATGACAACTAACTACATCAAGGGCAAAAGCTAAAAAACGAAGAAAAAGCACGAAAGCTTTCCTTCATGTAGATCGGTCGTAAGTAATTCTTAAAAGAATAATTAGTGAGTCTGGTTTTAAACGTGGGAAGGAAAGGTTCGGGAGTGACGGAGTCGAGAAACAATTTAATCAAGAACACGATTAATTAAAGTAAAAGTTAGAAAGTATATTGAACTGTGCAAAAGCAAAGATAAATGAGTAGTGCATAATACTGAATTGTGTTGCCGACTTACTATTAATTAAAGTAAAAGTTAGAAAGTATATTGAACAGTGTAAAAGCAAAGATAAATAAGTTACATAAATTAGTAGTGCATAGTATTAATTAAAGTAAAAGTTAGAAAGCATATTGAACTGTGCATAAGCAAAGATAAATGAGTAGTGCATAATACTGAATTGTGTTGCCGACTTACTATTAATTAAAGTAAAAGTTAGAAAGTATATTGAACAGTGTAAAAGCAACGATAAATAAGTTACATAAATAAGTAGTGCATAGTATTAATTAAAGTAAAAGTTAGAAAGCATATTGAACTGTGCATAAGCAAAGATAAATGAGTAGTGCATAATACTGAATTGTGTTGCCGACTTACTATTAATTAAAGTAAAAGTTAGAAAGTATATTGAACAGTGTAAAAGCAAAGATAAATAAGTTACATAAATAAGTAGTGCATAGTATTAATTAAAGTAAAAGTTAGAAAGCATATTGAACTGTGCATAAGCAAAGATAAATGAGTAGTGCATAATACTGAATTGTGTTGCCGACTTACTATTAATTAAAGTAAATGTTAGAAAGTATATTGAACAGTGTAAAATCAAAGATAAATAAGTTACATAAATAAGTAGTGCATAGTATTAATTAAAGTAAAAGTTAGAAAGCATATTGAACTGTGCAAAAGCAAAGATAAATGAGTAGTGCATAATACTGAATTGTGTTGCCGACTTACTATTAATTAAAGTAAAAGTTAGAAAGTATATTGAACAGTGTAAAAGCAAAGATAAATAAGTTACATAAATAAGTAGTGCATAGTATTAATTAAAGTAAAAGTTAGAAAGCATATTGAACTGTGCATAAGCAAAGATAAATGAGTAGTGCATAATACTGAATTGTGTTGCCGACTTACTATTAATTAAAGTAAAAGTTAGAAAGTATATTGAACAGTGTAAAAGCAAAGATAAATAAGTTACATAAATAAGTAGTGCATAGTATTAATTAAAGTAAAAGTTAGAAAGCATATTGAACTGTGCATAAGCAAAGATAAATGAGTAGTGCATAATACTGAATTGTGTTGCCGACTAACTATTAATTAAAGTAAATGTTAGAAAGTATATTGAACAGTGTAAAAGCAAAGATAAATAAGTTACATAAATAAGTAGTGCATAGTATTAATTAAAGTAAAAGTTAAAAAGCATATTGAACTGTGCAAAAGCAGAGATAAATGAGTAGTGCATAATACTGAATTGTGTTGCCGACTTACTATTAATTAAAGTAAAAGTTAGAAAGTATATTGAACAGTGTAAAAGCAAAGATAAATAAGTTACATAAATAAGTAGTGCATAGTATTAATTAAAGTAAAAGTTAGAAAGCATATTGAACTGTGCATAAGCAAAGATAAATGAGTAGTGCATAATACTGAATTGTGTTGCCGACTTACTATTAATTAAAGTAAATGTTAGAAAGTATATTGAACAGTGTAAAATCAAAGATAAATAAGTTACATAAATAAGTAGTGCATAGTATTAATTAAAGTAAAAGTTAGAAAGCATATTGAAATGTGCAAAAGCAAAGATAAATGAGTAGTGCATAATACTGAATTGTGTTGCCGACTTACTATTAATTAAAGTAAAAGTTAGAAAGTATATTGAACAGTGTAAAAGCAAAGATAAATAAGTTACATAAATAAGTAGTGCATAGTATTAATTAAAGTAAAAGTTAGAAAGCATATTGAACTGTGCAAAAGCAAAGATAAATGAGTAGTGCATAGTACTGAATTGTGTTGCCGACTTACTATTAATTAAAGTAAAAGTTAGAAAGTATATTGAACAGTGTAAAAGCAAAGATAAATAAGTTACATAAATAAGTAGTGCATAGTATTAATTAAAGTAAAAGTTAGAAAGTATATTGAACTGTGCAAAAGCAAAGATAAATGAGTAGTGCATAATACTGAATTGTGTTGCCGACTTACTATTAATTAAAGTAAAAGTTAGAAAGTATATTGAACAGTGTAAAAGCAAAGATAAATAAGTTACATAAATAAGTAGTGCATAGTATTAATTAAAGTAAAAGTTAGAAAGCATATTTAACTGTGCAAAAGCAAAGATAAATGAGTAGTGCATAATACTGAATTGTGTTGCCGACTTACTATTAATTAAAGTAAAAGTTAGAAAGTATATTGAACAGTGTAAAAGCAAAGATAAATAAGTTACATAAATAAGTAGTGCATAGTATTAATTAAAGTAAAAGTTAGAAAGTATATTGAACTATGCAAAAGCAAAGATAAATGAGTAGTGCATAATACTGAATTGTGTTGCCGACTTATTATTAATTAAAGTAAAAGTTAGAAAGTATATTGAACAGTGTAAAAGCAACGATAAATAAGTTACATAAATAAGTAGTGCATAGTATTCATTAAAGTAAAAGTTAGAAAGTATATTGAACTGTGCATAAGCAAAGATAAATGAGTAGTGCATAATACTGAATTGTGTTGCCGACTTACTATTAATTAAAGTAAAAGTTAGAAAGTATATTGAACAGTGTAAAAGCAACGATAAATAAGTTACATAAATAAGTAGTGCATAGTATTAATTAAAGTAAAAGTTAGAAAGCATATTGAACTGTGGATAAGCAAAGATAAATGAGTAGTGCATAATACTGAATTGTGTTGCCGACTTACTATTAATTAAAGTAAAAGTTAGAAAGTATATTGAACAGTGTAAAAGCAAAGATAAATAAGTTACATAAATAAGTAGTGCATAGTATTAATTAAAGTAAAAGTTAGAAAGCATATTGAACTGTGCATAAGCAAAGATAAATGAGTAGTGCATAATACTGAATTGTGTTGCCGACTTACTATTAATTAAAGTAAAAGTTAGAAAGTATATTGAACAGTGTAAAAGCAACGATAAATAAGTTACATAAATAAGTAGTGCATAGTATTCATTAAAGTAAAAGTTAGAAAGTATATTGAACTGTGCATAAGCAAAGATAAATGAGTAGTGCATAATACTGAATTGTGTTGCCGACTTACTATTAATTAAAGTAAAAGTAAGAAAGTATATTGAACAGTGTAAAAGCAACGATAAATAAGTTACATAAATAAGTAGTGCATAGTATTAATTAAAGTAAAAGTTAGAAAGCATATTGAACTGTGCATAAGCAAAGATAAATGAGTAGTGCATAATACTGAATTGTGTTGCCGACTTACTATTAATTAAAGTAAAAGTTAGAAAGTATATTGAACAGTGTAAAAGCAAAGATAAATAAGTTACATAAATAAGTAGTGCATAGTATTAATTAAAGTAAAAGTTAGAAAGCATATTGAAATGTGTATAAGCAAAGATAAATGAGTAGTGCATAATACTGAATTGTGTTGCCGACTTACTATTAATTAAAGTAAATGTTAAAAGTATATTGAACAGTGTAAAAGCAAAGATAAATAAGTTACATAAATAAGTAGTGCATAGTATTAATTAAAGTAAAAGTTAGAAAGCATATTGAACTGTGCAAAAGCAAAGATAAATGATTAGTGCATAATACTGAATTGTGTTGCCGACTTACTATTAATTAAAGTAAAAGTTAGAAAGTATATTGAACAGTGTAAAAGCAAAGATAAATAAGTTAAATAAATAAGTAGTGCATAGTATTAATTAAAGTAAAAGTTAGAAAGTATATTGATCTGTGCAAAAGCAAAGATAAATGAGTAGTGCATAATACTGAATTGTGTTGCCGACTTACTATTAATTAAAGTAAAAGTTAGAAAGTATATTGAACAGTGTAAAAGCAAAGATAAATAAGTTAAATAAATAAGTAGTGCATAGTATTCATTAAAGTAAAAGTTAGAAAGTATATTGAACTGTGCAAAAGCAAAGATAAATGAGTAGTGCATAATACAGAATTGTGTTGCCGACTTATTATTAATTAAAGTAAAAGGTAGAAAGTATATTGAACAGTGTAAAAACAAAGATAAATAAGTTACATAAATAAGTAGTGCATAGTATTAATTAAAGTAAAAGTTAGAAAGCATATTGAACTGTGCATAAGCAAAGATAAATGAGTAGTGCATAATACTGAATTGTGTTGCCGACTTACTATTAATTAAAGTAAAAGTTAGAAAGTATATTGAACAGTGTAAAAGCAAAGATAAATAAGTTACATAAATAAGTAGTGCATAGTATTAATTAAAGTAAAAGTTAGAAAGCATATTGAACTGTGCATAAGCAAAGATAAATGAGTAGTGCATAATACTGAATTGTGTTGCTGACTTACTATTAATTAAAGTAAAAGTTAGAAAGTATATTGAACAGTGTAAAAGCAAAGATAAATAAGTTACATAAATAAGTAGTGCATAGCATTAATTAAAGTAAAAGTTAGAAAGCATATTGAACTGTTCATAAGCAAAGATAAATGAGTAGTGCATAATACTGAATTGTGTTGCCGACTTACTATTAATTAAAGTAAAAGTTAGAAAGTATATTGAACAGTGTAAAAGCAAAGATAAATAAGTTACATAAATAAGTAGTGCATAGTATTAATTAAAGTAAAAGTTAAAAAGTATATTGAACTGTGCAAAAGCAAAGATAAATGATTAGTGCATAATACTGAATTGTGTTGCCGACTTACTATTAATTAAAGTAAAAGTAAGAAAGTATATTGAACAGTGTAAAAGCAAAGATAAATAAGTTACATAAATAAGTAGTGCATAGTATTAATTAAAGTAAAAGTTAGAAAGCATTTTGAACTGTGCATAAGCAAAGGTAAATGAGTAGTGCATAATACTGAATTGTGTTGCCGACTTACTATTAATTAAAGTAAAAGTTAGAAAGTATATTGAACAGCGTAAAAGCAAAGATAAATAAGTTACATAAATAAGTAGTGCATAGTATTAATTAAAGTAAAAGTTAGAAAGCATATTGAACTGTGCATAAGCAAAGATAAATGAGTAGTGCATAATACTGAATTGTGTTGCCGACTTACTATTAATTAAAGTAAATGTTAGAAAGTATATTGAACAGTGTAAAAGCAAAGATATATAAGTTACACAAATAAGTAGTGCATAGTATTAATTAAAGTAAAAGTTAGAAAGCATATTGAACTGTGCAAAAGCAAAGATAAATGAGTAGTGCATAATATTGAATTGTGTTGCCGACTTACTATTAATTAAAGTAAAAGTAAGAAAGTATATTGAACAGTGTAAAAGCAAAGATAAATAAGTTACATAAATAAGTAGTGCATAGTATTAATTAAAGTAAAAGTTAGAAAGCATATTTAACTGTGCAAAAGCAAAGATAAATGAGTAGTGCATAATACTGAATTGTGTTGCCGACTTACTATTAATTAAAGTAAAAGTTAGAAAGTATATAGAACAGTGTAAAAGCAAAGATAAATAAGTTACATAAATAAGTAGTGCATAGTATTAATTAAAGTAAAAGTTAAAAAGCATATTGAACTGTGCAAAAGCAGAAATAAATGAGTAAGTAGTGCATAATACTGAATTGTGTTGCCGACTTACTATTAATTAAAGTAAAAGTTAGAAAGTATATTGAACAGTGTAAAAGCAAAGATAAATAAGTTACATAAATAAGTAGTGCATAGTATTAATTAAAGTAAAAGTTAGAAAGTATATTGAACTGTGCAAAAGCAAAGATAAATGAGTAGTGCAGAATACTGAATTGTGTTGCCGACTTACTATTAATTAAAGTAAAAGTTAGAAAGTATATTGAACAGTGTAAAAGCAAAGATAAATAAGTTACATAAATAAGTAGTGCATAGTATTAATTAAAGTAAAAGTTAGAAAGCATATTGAACTGTGCAAAAGCAGAGATAAATGAGTAGTGCATAATACTGAATTGTGTTGCCGACTTACTATTAATTAAAGTAAAAGTTAGAAAGTATATTGAACAGTGTAAAAGCAAAGATAAATAAGTTACATAAATAAGTAGTGCATAGTATTAATTAAAGTAAAAGTTAGAAAGTATATTGAACTGTGCAAAAGCAAAGATAAATGAGTAGTGCAGAATACTGAATTGTGTTGCCGACTTACTATTAATTAAAGTAAAAGTTAGAAAGTATATTGAACAGTGTAAAAGCAAAGATAAATAAGTTACATAAATAAGTAGTGCATAGTATTAATTAAAGTAAAAGTTAAAAAGCATATTGAACTGTGCATAAGCAAAGATAAATGAATAGTGCATAATACTGAATTGTGTTGCCGACTTACTATTAATTAAAGTAAAAGTTAGAAAGTATATTGAACAGTGTAAAAGCAAAGATAAATAAGTTACATAAATAAGTAGTGCATAGTATTAATTAAAGTAAAAGTTAGAAAGCATATTGAACTGTGCATAAGCAAAGATAAATGAGTAGTGCATAATACTGAATTGTGTTGCCGACTTACTATTAATTAAAGTAAAAGTTAGAAAGTATATTGAACAGTGTAAAAGCAAAGATAAATAAGTTACATAAATAAGTAGTGCATAGTATTAATTAAAGTAAAAGTTAGAAAGCATATTGAACTGTGCAAAAGCAAAGATAAATGAGTAGTGCATAATACTGAATTGTGTTGCCGACTTACTATTAATTAAAGTAAAAGTTAGAAAGTATATTGAACAGTGTAAAAGCAAAGATAAATAAGTTACATAAATAAGTAGTGCATAGTATTCATTAAAGTAAAAGTTAGAAAGTATATTGAACTGTGCAAAAGCAAAGATAAATGAGTAGTGCAGAATACTGAATTGTGTTGCCGACTTACTATTAATTAAAGTAAAAGTTAGAAAGTATATTGAACAGTGTAAAAGCAAAGATAAATAAGTTACATAAATAAGTAGTGCATAGTATTAATTAAAGTAAAAGTTAGAAAGCATATTGAACTGTGCATAAGCAAAGATAAATGAGTAGTGCATAATACTGAATTGTGTTGCCGACTTACTATTAATTAAAGTAAAAGTTAGAAAGTATATTGAACAGTGTAAAAGCAAAGATAAATAAGTTACATAAATAAGTAGTGCATAGTATTAATTAAAGTAAAAGTTAGAAAGCATATTGAACTGTGCATATGCAAAGATAAATGAGTAGTGCATAATACTGAATTGTGTTGCCGACTTACTATTAATTAAAGTAAAAGTTAGAAAGTATATTGAACAGTGTAAAAGCAAAGATAAATAAGTTACATAAATAAGTAGTGCATAGTATTAATTAAAGTAAAAGTTAGAAAGCATATTGAACTGTTCATAAGCAAAGATAAATGAGTAGTGCATAATACTGAATTGTGTTGCCGACTTACTATTAATTAAAGTAAAAGTTAGAAAGTATATTGAACAGTGTAAAAGCAAAGATAAATAAGTTACATAAATAAGTAGTGCATAGTATTAATTAAAGTAAAAGTTAGAAAGTATATTGAACTGTGCAAAAGCAAAGATAAATGATTAGTGCATAATACTGAATTGTGTTGCCGACTTACTATTAATTAAAGTAAAAGTAAGAAAGTATATTGAACAGTGTAAAAGCAAAGATAAATAAGTTACATAAATAAGTAGTGCATAGTATTAATTAAAGTAAAAGTTAGAAAGCATTTTGAACTGTGCATAAGCAAAGGTAAATGAGTAGTGCATAATACTGAATTGTGTTGCCGACTTACTATTAATTAAAGTAAAAGTTAGAAAGTATATTGAACAGTGTAAAAGCAAAGATAAATAAGTTACATAAATAAGTGGTGCATAGTATTAATTAAAGTAAAAGTTAGAAAGCATATTGAACTGTGCAAAAGCAAAGATAAATGAGTAGTGCATAATACTGAATTGTGTTGCCGACTTACTATTAATTAAAGTAAAAGTTAGAAAGTATATTGAACAGTGTAAAAGCAAAGATAAATAAGTTACATAAATAAGTAGTGCATAGTATTCATTAAAGCAAAAGTTAGAAAGTATATTGAACTGTGCAAAAGCAAAGATAAATGAGTAGTGCATAATACTGAATTGTGTTGCCGACTTACTATTAATTAAAGTAAAAGTTAGAAAGTATATAGAACAGTGTAAAAGCAAAGATAAATAAGTTACATAAATAAGTAGTGCATAGTATTAATTAAAGTAAAAGTTAAAAAGCATATTGAACTGTGCAAAAGCAGAGATAAATGAGTAGTGCATAATACTGAATTGTGTTGCCGACTTACTATTAATTAAAGTAAAAGTTAGAAAGTATATTGAACAGTGTAAAAGCAAAGATAAATAAGTTACATAAATAAGTATTGCATAGTATTAATTAAAGTAAAAGTTAGAAAGTATATTGAACTGTGCAAAAGCAAAGATAAATGAGTAGTGCAGAATACTGAATTGTGTTGCCGACTTACTATTAATTAAAGTAAAAGTTAGAAAGTATATTGAACAGTGTAAAAGCAAAGATAAATAAGTTACATAAATAAGTAGTGCATAGTATTAATTAAAGTAAAAGTTAGAAAGCATATTGAACTGTGCATAAGCAAAGATAAATGAGTAGTGCATAATACTGAATTGTGTTGCCGACTTACTATTAATTAAAGTAAAAGTTAGAAAGTATATTGAACAGTGTAAAAGCAAAGATAAATAAGTTACATAAATAAGTAGTGCATATTATTAATTAAAGTAAAAGTTAGAAAGCATATTGAACTGTGCATAAGCAAAGATAAATGAGTAGTGCATACATAATACTGAATTGTGTTGCCGACTTACTATTAATTAAAGTAAAAGTTAGAAAGTATATTGAACAGTGTAAAAGCAAAGATAAATAAGTTACATAAATAAGTAGTGCATAGTATTAATTAAAGTAAAAGTTAGAAAGCATATTTAACTGTGCAAAAGCAGAGATAAATGAGTAGTGCATAATACTGAATTGTGTTGCCGACTTACTATTAATTAAAGTAAAAGTTAGAAAGTATATTGAACAGTGTAAAAGCAAAGATAAATAAGTTACATAAATAAGTAGTGCATAGTATTAATTAAAGTAAAAGTTAGAAAGCATATTGAACTGTGCAAAAGCAGAGATAAATGAGTAGTGCATAATACTGAATTGTGTTGCCGACTTACTATTAATTAAAGTAAAAGTTAGAAAGTATATTGAACAGTGTAAAAGCAAAGATAAATAAGTTACATAAATAAGTAGTGCATAGTATTAATTAAAGTAAAAGTTAGAAAGTATATTGAACTGTGCAAAAGCAAAGATAAATGAGTAGTGCAGAATACTGCATTGTGTTGCCGACTTACTATTAATTAAAGTAAAAGTTAGAAAGTATATTGAACAGTGTAAAAGCAAAGATAAATAAGTTACATAAATAAGTAGTGCATAGTATTAATTAAAGTAAAAGTTAGAAAGTATATTGAACTGTGCAAAAGCATAGATAAATGAGTAGTGCATAATACTGAATTGTGTTGCCGACTTACTATTAATTAAAGTAAAAGTTAGAAAGTATATTGAACAGTGTAAAAGCAAAGATAAATAAGTTACATAAATAAGTAGTGCATAGTATTAATTAAAGTAAAAGTTAGAAAGCATATTGAACTGTGCAAAAGCATAGATAAATGAGTAGTGCATAATACTGAATTGTGTTGCCGACTTACTATTAATTAAAGTAAAAGTTAGAAAGTATATTGAACAGTGTAAAAGCAAAGATAAATAAGTTACATAAATAAGTAGTGCATAGTATTAATTAAAGTAAAAGTTAGAAAGTATATTGAACTGTGCAAAAGCAAAGATAAATGAGTAGTGCATAATACTGAATTGTGTTGCTGACTTACTATTAATTAAAGTAAAAGTTAGAAAGTACATTGAACAGTGTAAAAGCAAAGATAAATAAGTTACATAAATAAGTAGTGCATAGTATTAATTAAAGTAAAAGTTAGAAAGTATATTGAACTGTGCAAAAGCAAAGATAAATGAGTAGTGCATAATACTGAATTGTGTTGCTGACTTACTATTAATTAAAGTAAAAGTTAGAAAGTACATTGAACAGTGTAAAAGCAAACATAAATAAGTTACATAAATAAGAAGTGCATAGTATTAATTAAAGTAAAAGTTAGAAAGCATATTGAACTGTGCAAAAGCATAGATAAATGAGTAGTGCATAATACTGAATTGTGTTGCCGACTTACTATTAATTAAAGTAAAAGTTAGAAAGTATATTGAACAGTGTAAAAGCAAAGATAAATAAGTTACATAAATAAGTAGTGCATAGTATTAATTAAAGTAAAAGTTAGAAAGTATATTGAACTGTGCAAAAGCAAAGATAAATGAGTAGTGCATAATACTGAATTGTGTTGCTGACTTACTATTAATTAAAGTAAAAGTTAGAAAGTACATTGAACAGTGTAAAAGCAAACATAAATAAGTTACATAAATAAGAAGTGCATAGTATTAATTAAAGTAAAAGTTAGAAAGTATATTGAACTGTGCACAAGCCAAGATAAATGAGTAGTGCATAATACTGAATTGTGTTGCCGACTTACTATTAATTAAACTAAAAGTTAGAAAGTATATTGAACAGTGTAAAAGCAAAGATAAATAAGTTACATAAATAAGTAGTGCATAGTATTAATTAAAGTAAAAGTTAGAAAGCATATTGAACTGTGCAAAAGCATAGATAAATGAGTAGTGCATAATACTGAATTGTGTTGCCGACTTACTATTAATTAAAGTAAAAGTTAGAAAGTATATTGAACAGTGTAAAAGCAAAGATAAATAAGTTACATAAATAAGTAGTGCATAGTATTAATTAAAGTAAAAGTTAGAAAGTATATTGAACTGTGCAAGAGCAAAGATAAATGAGTAGTGCAGAATACTGAATTGTGTTGCCGACTTACTATTAATTAAAGTAAAAGTTAGAAAGTATATTGAACAGTGTAAAAGCAAAGATAAATAAGTTACATAAATAAGTAGTGCATAGTATTAATTAAAGTAAAAGTTAGAAAGCATATTTAACTGTGCAAAAGCAAAGATAAATGAGTAGTGCATAATACTGAATTGTGTTGCCGACTTACTATTAATTAAAGTAAAAGTTAGAAAGTATATTGAACAGTGTTAAAGCAAAGATAAATAAGTTACATAAATAAGAAGTGCATAGTATTAATTAAAGTAAAAGTTAGAAAGTATATTGAACTGTGCAAAAGCAAAGATAAATGAGTAGTGCATAATACTGAATTGTGTTGCCGACTTACTATTAATTAAACTAAAAGTTAGAAAGTATATTGAACAGTGTTAAAGCAAAGATAAATAAGTTACATAAATAAGTAGTGCATAGTATTAATTAAAGTAAAAGTTAGAAAGCATATTGAACTGTGCAAAAGCATAGATAAATGAGTAGTGCATAATACTGAATTGTGTTGCCGACTTACTATTAATTAAAGTAAAAGTTAGAAAGTATATTGAACAGTGTAAAAGAAAAGATAAATAAGTTACATAAATAAGTAGTGCATAGTATTAATTAAAGTAAAAGTTAGAAAGCATATTGAACTGTGCAAAAGCATAGATAAATGAGTAGTGCAGAATACTGAATTGTGTTGCCGACTTACTACTAATTAAAGTAAAAGTTAGAAAGTATATTGAACAGTGTAAAAGCAAAGATAAATAAGTTACATAAATAAGTAGTGCATAGTATTAATTAAAGTAAAAGTTAGAAAGCATATTGAACTGTGCAAAAGCATAGATAAATGAGTAGTGCATAATACTGAATTGTGTTGCCGACTTACTATTAATTAAACTAAAAGTTAGAAAGTATATTGAACAGTGTAAAAGCAAAGATAAATAAGTTACATAAATAAGTAGTGCATAGTATTAGTTAAAGTAAAAGTTAGAAAGCATATTTAACTGTGCAAAAGCAAAGATAAATGAGTAGTGCAGAATACTGAATTGTGTTGCCGACTTACTATTAATTAAATTAAAAGTTAGAAAGTATATTGAACAGTGTAAAAGCAAAGATAAATAAGTTACATAAATAAGTAGTGCATAGTATTAATTAAAGTAAAAGTTAGAAAGTATATTGAACTGTGCAAAAGCAAAGATAAATGAGTAGTGCATAATACTGAATTGTGTTGCTGACTTACTATTAATTAAAGTAAAAGTTAGAAAGTATATTGAACAGTGTAAAAGCAAAGATAAATAAGTTACATAAATAAGAAGTGCATAGTATTAATTAAAGTAAAAGTTAGAAAGTATATTGAACTGTGCAAAAGCAAAGATAAATGAGTAGTGCATAATACTGAATTGTGTTGCCGACTTACTATTAATTAAACTAAAAGTTAGAAAGTATATTGAACAGTGTAAAAGCAAAGATAAATAAGTTACATAAATAAGTAGTGCATAGTATTAATTAAAGTAAAAGTTAAAAAGCATATTGAACTGTGCGAAAGCATAGATAAATGAGTAGTGCATAATACTGAATTGTGTTGCCGACTTACTATTAATTAAAGTAAAAGTTAGAAAGTATATTGAACAGTGTAAAAGCAAAGATAAATAAGTTACATAAATAAGTAGTGCATAGTATTAATTAAAGTAAAAGTTAGAAAGCATATTGAACTGTGCAAAAGCATAGATAAATGAGTAGTGCATAATACTGAATTGTGTTGCCGACTTACTATTAATTAAAGTAAAAGTTAGAAAGTATATTGA
Organism: Leptarthrus brevirostris; assembly: GCA_964036015.1. Lineage (NCBI taxonomy): Eukaryota > Metazoa > Arthropoda > Insecta > Diptera > Asilidae > Leptarthrus > Leptarthrus brevirostris. Next base: position 50,127,928 of record OZ038374.1, read on the forward strand.
ACAGTGTAAAAGCAAAGATAAATAAGTTTCATAAAAAAGTAGTGCATAGTATTAATTAAAGTAAAAGTTAGAAAGCATATTGAACTGTGCAAAAGCAAAGATAAATGAGTAGTGCATAATACTGAATTGTGTTGCTGACTAACTATTAATTAAAGTAAAAGTTAGAAAGTATATTGAACAGTGTAAAAGCAAAGATAAATAAGTTTCATAAATAAGTAGTGCATAGTATTAATTAAAGTAAAAGTTAGAAAGCATATTGAACTGTGCAAAAGCATAGATAAATGAGTAGTGCATAATACTGAAGTGTGTTGCCGACTTACTATTAATTAAAGTAAAGGTTAGAAAGTATATTGAACAGTGTAAAAGCAAAGATAAATAAGTTACATAAATAAGTAGTGCATAGTATTAATTAAAGTAAAAGTTAGAAAGCATATTGAACTGTCCAAAAGCAGAGATAAATGAGTAGTGCATAATACTGAATTGTGTTGCCGACTTACTATTAATTAAAGTAAAAGTTAGAAAGTATATTGAACAGTGTAAAAGCAAAGATAAATAAGTTTCATAAATAAGTAGTGCATAGTATTAATTAAAGTAAAAGTTAGAAAGTATATTGAACTGTGCAAAAGCAAAGATAAATGAGTAGTGCATAATACTGAATTGTGTTGCGACTTACTATTAATTAAAGTAAAAGTTTGAAAGTATATTGAACAGTGTAAAAGCAAAGATAAATAAGTTACATAAATAAGTAGTGCATAGTATTAATTAAAGTAAAAGTTAGAAAGTATATTGAACTGTGCATAAGCAAAGATAAATGAGTAGTGCATAATACTGAATTGTTTTGCCGACTTACTATTAATTAAAGTAAAAGTTAGAACAGTGTAAAAGCAAAGATAAATAAGTTACATAAATAAGTAGTGCATAGTATTAATTAAAGTAAAATTTAGAAAGTATATTGAACAGTGTAAAAGCAAAGATAAATAAGTTACATAAATAAGTAGTGCATAGTATTAATTAAAGTAAAAGTTAGAAAGCATATTGAACTGTGCAAAAGCAAAGATAAATGAGTAGTGCATAATACTGAATTGTGTTGCCGACTTACTATTATTTAAAGTAAAAGTTAGAAAGTATATTGAACAGTGTAAAAGCAAAGATAAATAAGTTACATAAATAAGTAGTGCATAGTATTAATTAAAGTAAAAGTTAGAAAGTATATTGAACTATGCAAAAGCAAAGATAACTGAGTAGTGCATTATACTGAATTGTGTTGCGACTTACTATTAATTAAAGTAAAAGTTAGAAAGTATATTGAACAGTGTAAAAGCAAAGATAAATAAGTTACATAAATAAGTAGTGCATAGTATTAATTAAAGTAAAAGTTAGAAAGTATATTGAACTGTGCAAAAGCAAAGATAAATGAGTAGTGCATAATACTGAATTGTGTTGCCGACTTACTATTAATTAAAGTAAAAGTTAGAAAGTATATTGAATAGTGTAAAAGCAAAGATAAATAAGTTACATAAATAAGTAGTGCATAGTATTTATTAAAGTAAAAGTAAGAAAGTATATTGAACTGTGCAAAAGCAAAGATAAATGAGTAGTGCATAATACTGAATTGTGTTGCCGACTTACTATTAAATTACCTAAAAGTTAGGAAGTATATTGTTCTGTGTAAAAGCAAAGATTAGTAAATTACATAAATAAGTAGTGCTTAATACCGAATTGTGTTGCCGACTTACTCTTAAATTGCCTAAAAGTTAGATAGTGCTATTAAACTGTGTAAAAGCAAAGATAAATAAGTTACGTAAAATCAAACTGCGTATGTTATTGAACTGTGTATTCATTAAAGTGATAACCTATCAGGAAATTAATAAAAAAGGGAAGTTTGATGTCCACATGAAAGGGCGTTTAGCTGAACTATTCCAAGGTAACTTGTTACATAGAAAATAACGTTAACAAAATTGGCGCAGTCGGTAGGATCAAGGAAGCGTGGTAAATCAAAATTACCCTAACAGCTTGAAAAGCCTTGATCCCAGACCGGACTAAAGGGGATCTTTTGACCACTGCCGGGTAGTCAATAGCCTGGTACGTCACCCCAGGCGAGCACGCAGTTGCCCTAGTTTAACTGTGCAAATAGGCACCAACTGTAACTAAAGAAGACTTTCCGAAGGATGCCAACTAATTACGAGAAGGAAGTCAACGACGACAATCAACGACGCACAACAACCAACACCACCAATCAACATATCAGAAGTGGCAGAGTGGAAAAGGGAATCACTGAAGCCGGCACAAGCCCCCATTTTCCCCAACACAACTATAGTACTGTCAACAAGGGAACGGTAAGAAGGCCAAAAGCCCTCCTTGCAACGATAAAGAGCAGAAGTTGATGTCCAAGGACACCCACTCTACTCCCGCTCACTCACCAACGGAGGAGAAGACAGAGGACCTCCTCATAACCTCTCTGGACCTGGAGAGCAACGCGGAAGAACCACGCCAGGGTTCCCAGTCACCAGTGTTCACGGACCAAACTCAGGTCAGCGAACACCAGATCACCCCAGCACAATCAGGACCACATTCAGAAGGACTCACCCTCAGGAGCGGGACCGTCCTCCAACGAGTAAATCAAAACCAAGTAAGCCATAAATATAATTGTAATAATTTGTATGAGTCCGCGCGAGAATCCGAACGCCTAGCAACTCTCTATTCTAACCTCCTCGAAAACCGGAACACAAAGTCCAGCGAGGAGAGATTAGAAGACCTAGAGCGCTTTCAAAAGGAAGCCGCACTCTTTCAAGCCAAGCTAGACGGATTCTCGCGCATACTCCCTTCTGAAGAAAATATTGAAAACAATTTAGAAAGCACAACTGAGGAAAACCTCATACAATTCCTACAAGACTCCCTGCGAGAAATCAACCTAAAACAAGGTCTAAATCGATTTCTCGCACAAGACTCGCCCGACACCGACTTGAATCAGAACTCCACTATGGCAACCGATTATGGCAAAATCGTAAAATTAACTGCGCAAATGGTGCCAATTTTTTCAGGTGAGCCAGGCCCGCATATCGGTTCAGAGTTGCAAACATTCCTGGGTTGCTGCCGCCAGGCCAAACAGTGTCTCTCCGAAGGGGAGCAAGACGCTTTCCTCAAGATCCTCCCCACAAGACTTCGTGGAGGAGCATATCAACTGTTAGCCTCGGATGTACCGACAACTTTCCAAGAAGTTGAAGCGAGATTAAACGCGGCATACCTTCCCAGAGAAACTTACCAGGAACTGGTAAATAGGCTCATAACAGCTCACCAAAAACCCTGCGAAACGCTCGCCGCCTTCACGGCTAGAGTGAAACAGTTGCTGGCCCTCTGTAAAGAGGCAGCACAAACCAAATACGGAGCTGCGGCCACCCCAGCTGTTACAACGCAGCTGGAGGACTTCGCGAAAAACGCAGTCCGCAGCGGGGTTACGAATCCGCACCTATGCCAATATCTCCTCACCGTTACCGACGGCACGCTCAAGGCGCTGATCCACAACGCACTCGACATGGAGAAACTACAGCAGGGCGCCCAGTTCACGCAAACCACAACAACCCAAGGCTTTCCTGCCCCGGTTGTTAAAGAACATGGCTCAACCATGCCGGTCGCTATGGACCCAACTGCCAGAATACGGGCATTCCATAGAACCCCATATACACCTTCTCGCAATTTTCCACAGCAAACGTTATACAGACCACCGCCACCACAAAATTTTCGCCGACCGTCTCCCCCACAAATCGACTACCGCCGCCAGAACCTCGACCAGATAAGGTCAATCATCACATGCAATTTTTGCCAGCGAAGAGGTCACACTTACGCCGACTGTATGAAGCGTAAAAACACACCCTTTTGCTCTAACTTCAAAATATATGGACATGATGTTCGCGATTGTAGAAACAATCGCCAGGTTCCGGGCCCGAGTAACCAGACAAGGCTCCCCGAATGACGGATCCAGGATCAGCAAACTTCCGCTGGTCGTCGAGTTTTTAACATAAAACTCAAATGCAAATTCTGCAACCGTCGAGCCATTCCATAGAGGAATGCCGGCAAAAACAAAAATGGGACGCTAAGAGCCAGGGAAACGATGATCAGTCGACCTAAAAGACCCCGGATCGACACTAAAAACTAACAATTTTAACAAAGGGTCACCTCAGCCGCCCGAACCTGTATCTATACAGTTAGCCTTCCGTTGGATATTAGCCTGAGCGGCAATACCAAACTTGTAGTAGATACTGGCGCTGAGGTTAGCATTATAAAAAAGAAAGTAATTAAAAATCCCGAAGATATAAATACCGGGGAAACATATACACTGCAAACAACATTTGGTACCGGAAAGACGCTGGGAACATGCCAGGGCAATTTTACATTAAAGAATAACATTCCCTGCAATTTTCAGGTAATAGAAAACCTACCCGGCCTTTCCGACGACGGCTTACTAGGAAATGACTTCCTAGCAAAGAATTGTAACGTTGAGGGCCCGAATAAGGCATTGCGATTCCCTCGAACGGAAAATAACTCTGAGGAATTCGCTGTTCCATTTACAGCTGCTTTGGATAACCTGTGTTCTGAAAAAGTGGACAAAACGAATACCCGAACGGATAACGCAGAGCCCAGAAAGGCCGATCTGACAATCTGTGGTACTTCAAAAGTTTCTCAAGAGGAGAACAATGTCCGCCGAACACCGGAATGTGAGATGGACAAATCGACTGAGAGTGATTTGACCTGCGAGATGAGGCAGCAACAAATACAGTTGAAAGAGCCTTTATGCATACCTGCTAGGTCACGGATCATAGTCGAGATTCCCTTGCAGCTGCAGGAAGAGATGCTCTGTCTATCACGAGAAATAGTTCAAGGAGTCTTCCTGGCGAATGGCCTACTCCTCGCTGGTTTAAAAGCAGTGTCTGTTGGAGTTCTCAACACACACAATTTACAAGTAGTTCTGACTACCATTAGTCTGCATCTAGTCCCTGTCCACAACTACACCGTCGTCCAACTGAAACAGGATCATCAGGAAAGAAATAATAAGGAAACCCCAAAAAACGGAGAACGCGCTGAGGATGCTCACCTGAAAACCAGGAATTACGGTGACTCGAAACCACCAGCACCCACGCACAAAGAAAATATAAGGAAACAAAGAAACCGAAGGAAATGAAAACACAATAAAACAAATGTCGACGGAGCTCACCTAGGAAGAAGGAATTACGATGGCAAAAGCCCGTCAGCTCCCACGCCCACACAAAATAAAATTTCGGAACACGTCGACATTGGAAGCGAGCTCACCACAGGGACGGTATTTACAAAAGCTCCAAAATCAACTTTCACAATAAGTAAACCACGGCGCGCGCAAGAGTCTATTAGAAGACGAAAGCGAGTTCGCCTCAAATATGGCAATTTACGGCGGTTCAGAAACCCCAACTCCATCGTCATTTAGAATTAAGAATGAGTTTAATAAAGATAAAAATTTTTCTGATTTCAGTAAAATAAAAAATAAAAGTAAAGGTAACCATATTTCTAGCGCCGATAAAATTGCCAATTTACAGCATATTAAATATTTATTCCAGGAGTACGAAGAACCAGAAAACTCAAACAATAACCCGCGTCTCGCCAGATTAGACGAAGAGCTCAGTCTGGACGTTAATCTGAGCGCGGAGGAAAAACAAGCGATATCACAACTCTGTTACGAGTACAACGATATCTTTTTCCTCAAGGGTGATCGGCTAACTTTCACAAACGCCATCACTCAATCCTTTATTGGACTTGCCAATTATTATCGAAAATTCATCCCCGACTTCTCCAAAATTGTGCGTCAAATAACGAATTTACTCCGCAAGGATGTCACATTTTGTGGACCGAGAAGTGCTAGGAGGCATTCGAGAGAATCAAAACCTCACTAATTTCCCCTCCACTCCTTATATATCCCGATTTCTCGAAACCATTCAATTTAACCACGGACGCCAGCAGCGAGGCATTAGGAGCCGTCCTCTCGCAAGGAGAAGTAGGACACGACCAGCCCATTGCCTACGCCAGCCGTACTCTAAACAAGGCGGAACGCAACTACTCAACTATTGAAAAAGAGTTGCTCGCTATAGTCTTTAGACTACGCGTAACTTTAGATGTTACTTGCAAGGCCGAAAATTGTCGGTCTATACAGACCACAAGCCTCTCAGCCTCTCATAAACTTTCCGAATTTGATTATCAAATCGAATACAAGCCAGGAAAGTACAATGCAGATGCGTTAAGCCGCATTCCACGGGAAGTCAGCGAAGACTCAAATGGCCAAAACATAATGATAAAAGCGCAAGTCCACCATAAAATGGATTCGGACTCGGAGGATGAAATAACCTCTATTCGCAAAAATCGCCTAAAATGTAACGCTGTGACCCGGGCTCAAGCGAAAAACGCTCAAACAGAGTCTAAAAGTACCGAAATACGGGATCACACGCCCCGCGAAAACGAGATAATCCCAAGTACACAAGAGGTCGCAACAGAGAGCCTGCCAGACACTAATCCGCTAGTTGACAATAAACCCAAGCCCCCTGAAATAATCACAAGCCCCAAGGAGATACAAACGATCTTACATGATTATCATGACTCTCTTTTTGGCGGCCATCAGGGCGTAATTAAAACATATAAGCGGATTCGAAGGAAGTACTGGTGGAGGCACATGCTTAGCGATATTAAGAAATACGTTAAGCGTTGCTCAAAATGACAAAAAATGAAGGCATCACCTCAGTTTAAAATGCCGATGGTCATCATGGACATCGCAGAACAGCCCTTCGACAAAGTCTATCTCGACATTGTTGGTCCACTCGAGGAAACTGACCCCGGAAACAAGTACATCTTGACCTTCCAGGATGACCTCACTAAATTTGTCGATTGGTACGCCATACCTAACGGGGAAGCCGTCACTGTAGCGCAAATCTTCTTCGATGAAATCGTCGCGCGCTACCGCATCCCAAAGCGATCACTGATCAAGGAAGCAACTTCCTGAGTGACCTGTTCAAAAGGGTATGTAAACTGCTACGGGTGAAGAAGTTACAAACTTCTGCCTACCACCCACAGTCAAACGGCGCACTTGAACGTGCACACAGGCCGTTAATCGAATACTTGCGTACCATAGTGGACGAGAATCCCAAATCATGGGATCAATATCTGCGAACCGCTGCATTCGTGTACAACAACAGTGTACACGAGGGAACGAAATTAACTCCTATGGACTGCCTTTACGGCTTCACAGCGGATGTTCCGTCAAATTTAAAACGAGACCCTGAACCCGTATATAATCACGAGAGCTACTATCAGATCCTACGATACAAGCTCCAAAGGTCTTATGCTATCTGCTCGCTAGCAAACAACGGTCGAAATTATACTACCACAAAGCTGTTCGATCCTTATCGTTTCACATAGGTGACAAAGTCTTACTCAAGACCGAAAGTCGAAAACATAAGCTCTCTCAAATCTGGGTAGGACCTTATCTGGTAATTGGAATACCATCATCAGTGAATACAACCCTAAAGATGGGCAAACGTACAGTCACGGTTCACAACAACCGTCTTAAACCATTCCATGAATAGACAATGTAGACCGTAAATATTTTAAACGCGTCGTGGCGTGCTACCACAATCTACGGTCGAGATGAAGATCGTAACGCAAAGCCAGCACAAGAAGGGAAAAACGATAAAGTCCTTTAACAACTCGGTCCAATCGGGTCTAAACCAACCTTAATTATAAAGTTTTATTTCTTACAACCTTTTTACGTAATTTCAAATCACTTAACGTGGAAACTCCCACTTCACCTATTAAACGTGGTTAAAACTACGAAGTACCAAGCAAAAGGACTTCACTATCTTTTAGCTCAGCAACACATAATTAAAAGAACGACTATTACCAAAAGTCGAACCCTAAAACTACAAATTCAAAACAACTCTTGTGCAATTCCGTCAGAGACTGAACAACCAAAAACCCCTCTCTCTTATGCTATATCTAGTAACTCCTCCTGACGGCAATCTGAATTGCTGTTACGCCCTACTTGGCTTCTATCCCCGCGAATAAAAGGGGATTATTATAATAACATTTTCTTTTAATGCCTTGATCACACTAACCTACTTTTGCATAAGGCCAAACCTTCCCACTTCGATCAAACATTATCTCCTAAATTCTTTCTTTTCTCGCCCCAGGGCTGGGACAGAAACTCCTTCCTGGTAGTTGAAGTGATAGGGATGTAAATGGCTCCCAAATTATATTTAAGGAAGTCCTTTTTTGTGGAGCTTCTTTCAATGATGTAGTAGGATGAAATGGGGCCCAAATTATATTTAAGGAAGTCCTTTTTATTGTAGAGCCTCCTTCTTAATACTTCTTCGTATCTATAATAATTTCTAGATACATTATATAAATAGTTAATTAATACTCCAATATTTATTTTTAATTGATATTTATTTTATTTTAATTTTGTTGTTTCCAGTTGAAACAATCTGGTTAGACTAAAAATTATATACAACTTATTTTGTATCCTACTTTACGTTATGTACATAGATAGTTTGTTAAAATTTTCTTTGTATTGAGTACAGTATTTTATTGTCAATGAATAAATGATTATGATAATTTTTAGAGTGTTTGTGTTTCACACTATTCAAAATTTATCGAAGTGTACAGGTTGACTAAAATATTTTTGACAGTACAGTCTGATTGGATATTATTAAAGTAGATTTTAATATAAATATTTTATTAATAATATAATCAAATAATAAACTTTAACTTAAAATATTAAATATTAAATTTGTAGCTACTGCTACATTACTCCCCCCTCAGTGAAAACGTCCATTTTAAATGAATCGTAAAATTAAGAATATTGTTAGTCATAAAAAAATTATAATTGAAATTTTACTTTCTTTTTTGTATTGTTTTTGATTCGTGCAATTATTTGTTCCGTGTTTTCGATAAATGCTGGTTTTAGTCTGTCGACTGAAATGTTTGTAGCTTTACCACGGTAATCGATTTGATAAAATTTGTCCAGTTTGTTTAATACTTTGAACGGACCTTCATATGGGTTTTGTAAAGAAGATTTGCTTCTGTCGATTCTAATAAAAACAAATTCTGTATCTTTTAAATCTTTAGGTACGTAGATTTTAGAATTTTGTTTTCGAGAATGTGAAGGTTTGAAGTTATTTATGCAAGATCTAATTTTACTTAAGAAATTTGATGGATCTTGAATTGTTGAATTGTTGTTAATGATAAATTCTCCTGGAACGCGAAGAGGTTGTCCATAGACAAGTTTTGCTGGAGAACATTGCAAGTCTTCTTTAATCGTGGTTCGGAAACCTAAGAGGACTGCAGGTAATTGTGTGACCCAATTATTTTGGCCGTCACGAGCGCGTATGGCTGCTTTTAATTGTCGATGAAATCGTTCTATCATTCCGTTTGACTGTGGATGATAAGGAGTAGTACGGATTCGATGTGATCCTAAAATTTTTGTAAATTCTTCGAATAATTTGGATTCGAAATGAGTACCTCGATCTGTGGTAATTTCTAGAAGAATACCAAAACGTGGAAAATATTGTTCGTATAACGTATTGATAACTGTGCTTGCCTGTATATCTTTGATTGGATAAGCTTCTGGCCATCGAGTAAATCTATCTATTATTGTTAAAATGTAAGAATATCCATTTGAAGACGGTAAAGGACCTACCAAATCTAAATGGATATGTTCGAATCTTGTTTTGGGTAGTTCGAATTTGCCGATTTCTGATTTTGTGTGTTTAGTTATTTTGGCTTTTTGGCAATTGACACAATTTCTAGTCCACTTGTTAATATCTGTATTCATTCCAGGCCAAAAGTACTTTGAAACAATAGATTTTCGTGTTGTTCTAATTCCTGGATGAGATAAATTATGTATGGTTTTTCGAAGTTCTTTGGGTATATATGACCGTGAATTTTTAGTAGAAACTTCGCACCAAATGTCAGACTCAGAAGTGTTTAATTTAATTTTAATAAGTTTATATTTTGAATTATCTAGTCTGTTATGCTGAGTTATTAAAAGATGTGTAAGTTCTTCATCACTATTTTGGTACTCAGCGATAGTTTTTAAATCAAATTTGGTATTGTTATGCTTTGAATGTTCAAAATTTTTGATAGAAATTCTAGATAAAGTATCTGCTACTGTGTTTGATTTGCCTTTGATATGTCTGATATCTGAGGTAAATTGAATTATGTAGTCCAGATGTCTAGTTTGTCTTGGACTTCTTTCTGTTTTAGACCATATTGCTGTAATGAGCGGTTTGTGGTCTGTAAAAGCTGTAAATTCTCGACCTTCTAGAAAATGTCTAAAATATTTGATGGCTAGATATAATGCCAAAAGTTCTCGGTCGAATGCTGAATATTTGATTTCTGCTTCTTTTAATTTTTTAGAGAAAAATGCAATGGGTTCCCAATGATTTGCATTGGATTGTTGGAGAACTGCGTCTACAGTTAAATTGAATTTTGCATTAGTAGTATAAATATGCGGGTTCTGGCTCAAATGTGCAATGTGCACCTTAAAATTGGTAAAATTGCGAGGGAAATCGAGGTCTGACGTCACATTTTTGCACATTTTACGTGAGTCAGAAACCCCATAACAATTTTTGGAGGTGCAGAGATAAGAAAGCGTGATTCCGAAGGTCAAAGGTCAAGGTTGATGATTGTTTAGTAAGATAAGGCACCTGTCGGCCATCTTGGATTTTGGGTTTTCGGTCTTGTAGGATACAATTGAGAGATAAGGAAAAGAGATAAGGATTGTCGGCCATCTTAGGAGCAGAAGATAGATAAGGATGTCGGCCATCTTGGATTTTGGGTTTTCGGTCTTAAAGGCTACAATTGAGAGATAAGGAAGAGAGATAAGGATGTCGGCCACCTTGGATTTTGGGTTTTCGGTCTTATAGGCTACAATTGAGAGATAAGGAAGAGAGATAAGGATGTCGGCCATCTTGGATTTTGGGTTTTCGGTCTTGTAGGATACAATTGAGAGATAAGGAAGAGAGATAAGAATGTCGGCCATCTTGGATTTTGGGGTTTCGGTCTTGTAGGCTACAATTGGTCTTCTTCTTCTTCTTTGGTTTGCATCTAGACTTAGATCTGAACCTTAGATCTGAACCTGGATTGTTTAGTAAGATAAGGCACCTGTCGGCCAAATTGGATTTTGGGTTTTCGGTTTTGAAGGCTACAATTGATTTTGTTCTTCTTTGATTTGCATCTGGACTTAGATCTGGACTTGGACTTGGATCTGAACCTGGACTTGGGTATTCGGTCTTGGAGGCTAAAATTGGTCTTCTTCTTCTAAAAAATTGCTATGGCGGTTCTGGCTCATGAGAAAAATTGCTATGGGGGGGTCTGGCCCATGAGAAAAAATCGAATCTTGGATTTTGAGTATTCGGTCTTGGAGACTACAATTGGTCTTCTTCTTCTTTGGTTTGTTGATGGAAAGATAAGGATTGTCGGCCATCTTGGATTTTCTGTATGAAAAAAAGTATGAAAAAGTAAGAAGAAGATGCGAAATTGGGAAGTGGGGACCTTGGTTCGTGCTGAAGATAAGAGTTTGTTGTTTTGAGTTTTTAATTACGAAGTACAGCTTTATCATCAGCTAAATGAAATAACATGATGCGAATTTAATTAGAAAACAGAATATTGCGTAATAAAATATTTCACCACTTTGAGTAAATAGATGAAGATTATTTTTTATTTCTTTTGCAAATTCTTATTTCTATGATATCATTTGTTTCCAAGCAAGTTTTAGCATGTTTTTCTGCTCGAGCTGCGATTGATAAGCGAGCTGGTGACTGCGTAGAAATTAATAATTTGGTGACAATGTTGAGGTCGTTGAGTGATAAGGTTTTGTAGATGAATTTGACCTCGTGCTGAAAATAAGAGTTTGTTGTCTTGAGTTTATAATTACGAAGTACCCCTTTATCAACTAAATGAAATAACTTAATGCGACTTTAATTGGAAGCAGAATGTTGTAACCTCGAACTTTAAAAGATTATCATACAATTTCTTTTCCAGATCTAAATATAGACATTAATTCGAGATCATATTATTAAATAATTTCGTGTTTATGAAACTAGCAAGTAAGTCATTCTACCGATTACGTCATCTGGAGCTTGATTACTAGCTAAAATAACACCATTGAGGAATAGCCAAAAGAATTTCTGTAATTAATGGAAAAAAATCTGATGTTTAAAAATAACAGGCATCGCTTTGCATAAATCCGTTAATAAGTAATAAACGTCTAGGCAAGGTAGCTAGAATGGCTTCTTTCGATACTTTGGAGAGGTTTATCATGTGAAGAACTTGCAAAGAAAATAAATATATTTTCATAGACTTAAACTTCGTTTCTTTATGATTCAGCCGTGTTAATCTTAATAAGGGAAACCATTGATTCGTAATTATGCTTCAAATTTATACCAAACTAACAGCTAACAAACCCATATTACAACCTTGAACTTCAGATAGAAAGAAGAAATTACCATGATCATTGCGATCGTTGTAGCACTTTCTAAAAATAGTTTCAAAACTATGAATTTAGACTAGGACAAACAAAATCGAGGTAGCTGAAATGTTCTCTTTCGATACTTTAAAGAGATTTATCATGTGAAGAACTTAAGAAAATAAATTTTTTATATGCGTCATGTAACAATAGACCCAAATTGTGATCTCACCGAGTTCAGTTTACTTTGAGTTTGTCATGTAATTTTGGCAAATGTCAGCTTCCGGGTTTGTTGCCGTTGCAGCACTTTCTAAAAATAACCTCAAAAACTTTGAATTGGGACGATAGAACAAACAAAATCGATGTAGCTGGAATGGCTTCTTTTGGTAATTTAGAGAGATTTATCATGTCAAGAACTTAAGAAAATAAAAAAATCTTTTCATAACCATAAACTTCGTTTCTTCTTTTTTCAGCCGTAATAATCTTAATAAGGGAAACCATTTTTTTCTTGAATCATAATTATGTTTTAAATTTATACCAAACTGACAGCTAACAAACCCATATGACATTTAAAATTAAATTTTTGTATACGTCATGTAACAATAGACCCAAATTGTGAGCTCACCGGGATAAACGAACGAAAAACTACTATCCCAATGACATTTTCAAAATTTATAGAGAAATGCTTTATTATTCGTATTGAAAGCTTTCTATTAGAAAAGGATGATGAAGGAATTTTGGATCCAAAACAATTTTTCTACAAAATCAAACCTCAAGTTATAAATCTTCTTGAAGCAAGTTTACAGAAAATCCTCTGAATTAGGCTCTAGGAAATTGATATGTTACTTAGAAGATACATTTCATTATATAATCCATTATAGAAATCTTCAAAAAGTAGTTTAAAGTATGAATTGAAGTTTTCATACATTCATAGAGCTCTTTGATTCAGACAATGGAATTGATTAAAACTCATACATTCATAGAGCTCTTTGATTCAGACAATGGAATTGATTAAAACAATATATTGATCTTAGTTCTTTGAATAGATCAAAAGCTGTTAACACTTTCCGATCTTAAGCTCTTATGATTTATCACGATGAATGACACTAATTTTGTGTTCTTAAGTATATTCAAATGTTCAACAGATGCTTACTATTGTCAAGACTTATTCTAATATCGCCATTAAATCTTTTGGTTGGAGCACAGTTCGGTTTACTAAAATTATCACAGTTTAAAAAATTATTAACTTTATTTTTGGTTTGTCTTTTACTTTGTTGGCATTAGCAAGTATAAACATGTATTTGAAAATGGGTATACCCCAAACAAAATGTGATTACAAAATACTAAATTTCTTCGAAATAAAAACACTCGTAATTCACTTAATCAATTTTTATTTAAAATCGACAGAGTTCTATTAACTCTTCCTGACATATCATTATTTTATATAATTAATTTACATATTTCTAAATCCTGGTATTTCGTCCATTTTGTTTTCGATAAATTTTAAATTGCAATCTTCATCCATCTCATACACAGTGTTGTTGATCTCCACTGTTTGAATCTCTGACTGCGGTTCCACTGATTGATGATTTTCGAAAATGAATTTTACAAAGCATATTGTCAATACAAGAACATCTTTTTGTCTCTGAAATTCCTCCATTTTCTGAATTATAGGCTGTGTTACTTTATTTAGATATTCCTGTTTAATATCACCATCCTTAAGATTTGTATTAAGTTCGATGTTTTCAAATTTGTATTCATTACATCGATTGATGTATTTGAATCGTGTTATAACCCGAACAGGTTCATATGCACCATTTTTTAGATATTTTTGAATGTGTTCTTGAAATTTGTTTAAGTAATGTTCTTCCAGTAAATACTTCAGCGCATTTATTCCGAAAGCCAGTTGATTATGCACCGCTAATATCATTTCATCCCATACTGGGGTGAATTGTATCTTAAAAGTATATTGCTCGCGAGGAGTCTTTACGACAGATTTTCCTTCCATTTTATTTCTGTAATAACATTTTTTTGTTTACGCATATATTAATTACTCTGCAACATACCTGATCTTCCTTCCTTTCCTGAATCTGGTCTATCTAAATATTTGCCTCAGCTTTTATAGCAAGTATTTTACCCCCCACTGAAAAATTTTAAAACTTGAACTGCTTAAAATTAAATTTAATTGAAGATTCCATTAACGTTATTCCCTTAAATAAAGTGTTATATATCAATGTCAAAGGCAATTTTTTTCATCTGAGAATAAAACGATTGAATTACAATGTTTAGATTCCATTCGCTGCGAGTTTAGATACCCTAAAAAACAAAACAAAAATCTGAATGATGAAGACTTTAGAATAATCTATAATGAATTTAAAGATGATGAGTATTTTAATTTAATAAGGAGAAAGGGGGGTTTTCATATGATTACTTAAATTCTTTTGATAAATTTAAAATGAAGCATGTGTGCCCTCTCAGGATTTTTTAATAAACTTAGCAATAAGAAGAATAATATCAGCAGATCGTTAATATATGAAACAAATTTATTTCTAGAAATATCTGACAAAATTAACAATTATATTTAAAGTGTGATGCTTTATTGCTAGCAGACATTTTTGAGAATTTTAGAACAGTATACATAAATATCTATGAGTTTGACCCGAATCATTATTACACAACACCAGGATTGTCATGGGATGCCATGTTAAAACACATCCAAATTAAATTAGAATTATAGAAATGTATTATATATTTTCATGAAAAGCGGTATTCGGGGAGGTTTAACACAATGTTCCTTACGATATTCTCTATCTAATGAGAGATTTTGATTTTTTTAAAAGGTTTAAAATATTTGATTTAGATTGATGTTATTAATTTATATAGATGGGTTAATTCGAGTCACTTCCATATGCAGATTTTGTTTGAATAGATAATTATTAGGATTGAGAAACAAATTATATACATTATAGACGTAATATATTAATAAAATTGCGTTAAATTCATTTGACGATAAAAAGATTTTATAAGAGAAGATGTTTTCCAAACCAACGCTTGGGGGTAATTTTAATATAATTGAAATAAATGAATAAAATTAATGTGTTATTGTTTATTTAAAAATTGTATTCTATTACAAAGTTCTTACAAAATTAAAAGGCATAATATCTCTCCCCGATCAAAGTCTTCATATGGAGGATGTTTTAGAATTTAACTTTAATCACACATATGTCTCCTCATCCGGGCTATCCCAGTCCTCCTCTATATGACAGTTAGCATCGAGCCGGGCCCTCATCTCGAGGGTTATCGCTTCGACGCTGAAAACTGTTACAATACATCTCCTTCCGCTAACTGAGTGGTTAATCTATAAAGAAGAAAATAATAAAAATAATTTTAAAAACTAACCGTCCGCAACCCCGTCAAATTCTCCGAATATGGAGTGGCCACCTCGCACCACTCAGACTCCCATCCTAACCTATAAACCAGGTTTATCAGGGTTAGCGGAGAATTTACCAGCTCCTGCAGCCGCTCATGAGGATCCTCGTAATCCTCTGGGGTATCCAACACCTTAAGAACTTCTGTTATAATACTCTCCATTGTGGTGAATGTTAAAACTCTTAAGTGGTTCATTGCTTAAATAGTATCCGCTTATCTCTATTCATTTTTCATATTTTTTTTACTCGCCTATAAAACTTATTTGTTGATTAACCATGAAACTCTCATTAAACTTATTTTTATTACCGCAAAGCTTCCTTCAAATTTAATTAAATGACCCCCCCTTATCTTTATAGAATTCTAAATTTAAATTTAAATTCTTTACATATGATTTAAAAGGAATTGTGATGACCAAAAAATATGAAAAATGCTTATGGATAGTTAGCTGCTACCGAAATTATATAGAGATAAGCGGGGATCGTTTAATTAAATTTGAAGGAAGTTTTATGGAATGATCAAAAAATAAGTTTTATGAGAGTTTCATGGGTAATCAACAAATAAGTTTTATAGATGAGAAAAAAATGTGAAAAATGAATAGAGATAAGCGGTTCCACCAAAGTGTTGGTATTAGCTATTAAATCCTTATTCATCCCTTTCCTTTTATAGTATTATGAAGATATCAAGTCCCTTTCCGTAGCACTCCTTACACATTGCGCTGTCTTTATAAATCACCAAAAATCCATATTTATGATTCCAACATTCAGCACACGTATTACGAAATTTTTCAAACGTTATATCTGCACCCACATGATCATTAGATATGTTTAAGATCGTGATCACATGCAAATATTTTTTTCCAAAGATACGCTTCACTTAATTTTTATTTTTCTCATATATTTATTTTAGCAATAGTTATAAATAAGAATTAAATGTCTATTTTATACTAATGAAAGTCTTTCTGTTAATGTTAAAATAGCATTTTATTAATTTAGTTATTTATTTTTCCTTCTTCATAAATTTATTAATGATTCTAATTTTCACAATTTCTAGTGCTTTAAATTTCTTTCAATTGGTAGGTTATAAATATCGATTTCAACAGGTTATTTTTTCAATACGATTTAAATTTCTAATACGCTTTAAATTTCTTTCAATTGGTTTAGATGCATTTCTCTACAAATTCTGGTCAAAGGTCCTTGGGATAGTATTTTTTTGTTCAGCTCCGTGAACAGCTTTACCAGCTCTATAAAACAAACCGAACAGTTCTATGAAGAGCTTTTATCAGCTCTATGAATAGCTATATCAGGTCTATGAACAGCTATATCAGGTCTACTATTAGCTTTAACAGGTCTATTACCAGCTTTAGCAGGTCTATGAACAGCTATATCAGGTCTACTACCAGCTTTAACAGGTCTATTACCAGCTTTAGCAGGTCTATGAACAGCTATATCAGGTCTGCTACCAGCTTTAACAGGTCTATTACCAGCTTTAGCAGGTCTATGAACAGCTATACCAGATCTACTATCAGCTTTCACAGGTCTATTACCAGCTTTAGCAGGTCATGAACTGCTTTAACTGATTTGTTTTACTAGATCTTCTAAATTTATAGCGAAATGTATGTATCGATTCCTTTTCGATAACGTCCTTTCTTCAACAAACTATCTTTATCGATTACTAAAAAGCCATAATTGTCTTTCCAGCAAACACTGCAAATTATGTTGCTTATCACTAAATCAAAACAGTTAGACAAAGCCGGCTCCCTGGAGACACAGGATATAAAAATTAATTAAATTGTCATGGGAATCATAATATGATTAGTCGCGATTTTGTTTTTCTCACATGCTATCTGTTATTGTCTGAAATCGACCTATTACTTTATCTCCTAACGAAGTTAGGATCCACTAATTGCATACACCAAGTACATTCAGGGTATAAAATTGAAATCAAAATAAAATGTAGAAGAAATCGGCTCATCAGATATCAAATGTAATATTAGACTCCTGTTGCCATCTTCTAGAGTCATGTATGTCTCTAAAATATCATTAGGATCCATATAGAGAATTGGGAGAAGTGAAGTTAAAATAAACATATATTTAATAGAACTTTTTTTTATTTACTAATTTAAGTAATATCCATTACTAGATGTTATTTTTGTAAATATTAAATTAAAATAGTTCCCATTTGCTGGTTTCCTAACAACATAAAAGCCTCCATCGTTAAGTTTCTCGATTGTGCGGTAAGTAATTTTAGCGCTGTATCTCGGCGGCAGAAAAACTTGATAATTCTCTAGTTCTAAAAGAATCCTGGGCCCATACTTCGTTGTTACATTGCTGCATCCTATGATTTTATACTCTAACAACTCTTCCATCTCTTTAACTGCAATCGTAGGTTTAAAATTTGCAGAGTTCAGTTCGTCGAGCACTTCAAAGTCTTCGATGACTGCTTCATTGATTATTGGTAGCTGATGCATGTTAGATTATTTTAATTTCACTAGGAACACGAATTTCATGTATTTCAGTTTCATTGATTGATTTTACATTGAAAACTAAAAATTTAACTAAAAATACTTGGCTTTTATACTCGAACTGATATTTAATCAAAGATAAGACCCTAACAAACAAAATTCTTATAACCGCAATTTCCTTTTAAATGTAAGCTGTTTGACATGTTAAAACATGCTTGGAAATAAAAAAATATTGAATTTATATTATTGAGAACACGTTAAAAGATATTTGGAAAATTTCTCAATCCTAATCTTCAATATCACAATTATCTATCCAAACAAAATCTGCATATGGAAGTGACTCCGAAATAACTTATCTATATAAATTAATAACATCAATCTAAACCAAATATTTTAAACCTTTTAAAAAAATCAAAATCTCTCATTAGATAGAGAATATCGTAAGGAACATTGTGTTAAACCTCCCCGAATACCGCTTTTCATGAAAATATATAATACATTTCTATAATTCTAATTTAATTTGGATGTGTTTTAACATGGTATCCCATGACAATCCTGGTGTTGTGTAATAATGATTCGGGTCAAACTCATAGATATTTATGTATACTGTTCTAAAATTCTCAAAAATGTCTGCTAGCAATAAAGCATCACACTTTAAATATAATTGTTTATTTTGTCAGATATTTCTAGAAATAAATTTGTTTCATATATTAACGATCTGCTGATATTATTCTTCTTATTGCTAAGTTTATTAAAAAATCCTGAGAGGGCACACATGCTTCATTTTAAATTTATCAAAAGAATTTAAGTAATCATATGAAAACCCCCCTTTCTCCTTATTAAATTAAAATACTCATCATCTTTAAATTCATTATAGATTATTCTAAAGTCTTCATCATTCAGATTTTTGTTTTGTTTTTTAGGGTATCTAAACTCGCAGCGAATGGAATCTAAACATTGTAATTCAATCGTTTTATTCTCAGATGAAAAAAATTGCCTTTGACATTGATATATAACACTTTATTTAAGGGAATAACGTTAATGGAATCTTCAATTGAATTTAATTTTAAGCAGTTCAAGTTTTAAAATTTTTCAGTGGGGGGTAAAATACTTGCTATAAAAGCTGAGGCAAATATTTAGATAGACCAGATTCAGGAAAGGAAGGAAGATTAGGTATGTTGCAGAGTAATTAATATATGCGTAAACAAAAAAATGTTATTACAGAAATAAAATGGAAGGAAAATCTGTCGTAAAGACTCCTCGCGAGCAATATACTTTTAAGATACAATTCACCCCAGTATGGGATGAAATGATATTAGCGGTGCATAATCAACTGGCTTTCGGAATAAATGCGCTGAAGTATTTACTGGAAGAACATTACTTAAACAAATTTCAAGAACACATTCAAAAATATCTAAAAAATGGTGCATATGAACCTGTTCGGGTTATAACACGATTCAAATACATCAATCGATGTAATGAATACAAATTTGAAAACATCGAACTTAATACAAATCTTAAGGATGGTGATATTAAACAGGAATATCTAAATAAAGTAACACAGCCTATAATTCAGAAAATGGAGGAATTTCAGAGACAAAAAGATGTTCTTGTATTGACAATATGCTTTGTAAAATTCATTTTCGAAAATCATCAATCAGTGGAACCGCAGTCAGAGATTCAAACAGTGGAGATCAACAACACTGTGTATGAGATGGATGAAGATTGCAATTTAAAATTTATCGAAAACAAAATGGACGAAATACCAGGATTTAGAAATATGTAAATTAATTATATAAAATAATGATATGTCAGGAAGAGTTAATAGAACTCTGTCGATTTTAAATAAAAATTGATTCTGTGAATTACGAGTGTTTTTATTTCGAAGAAATTTAGTATTTTGTAATCACATTTTGTTTGGGGTATACCCATTTTCAAATACATGTTTATACTTGCTAATGCCAACAAAGTAAAAGACAAACCAAAAATAAAGTTAATAATTTTTTAAACTGTGATAATTTTAGTAAACCGAACTGTGCTCCAACCAAAAGATTTAATGGCGATATTAGAATAAGTCTTGACAATAGTAAGCATCTGTTGAACATTTGAATATACTTAAGAACACAAAATTAGTGTCATTCATCGTGATAAATCATAAGAGCTTAAGATCGGAAAGTGTTAACAGCTTTTGATCTATTCAAAGAACTAAGATCAATATATTGTTTTAATCAATTCCATTGTCTGAATCAAAGAGCTCTATGAATGTATGAGTTTTAATCAATTCCATTGTCTGAATCAAAGAGCTCTATGAATGTATGAAAACTTCAATTCATACTTTAAACTACTTTTTGAAGATTTCTATAATGGATTATATAATGAAATGTATCTTCTAAGTAACATATCAATTTCCTAGAGCCTAATTCAGAGGATTTTCTGTAAACTTGCTTCAAGAAGATTTATAACTTGAGGTTTGATTTTGTAGAAAAATTGTTTTGGATCCAAAATTCCTTCATCATCCTTTTCTAATAGAAAGCTTTCAATACGAATAATAAAGCATTTCTCTATAAATTTTGAAAATGTCATTGGGATAGTAGTTTTTCGTTCGTTTATCCCGGTGAGCTCACAATTTGGGTCTATTGTTACATGACGTATACAAAAATTTAATTTTAAATGTCATATGGGTTTGTTAGCTGTCAGTTTGGTATAAATTTAAAACATAATTATGATTCAAGAAAAAAATGGTTTCCCTTATTAAGATTATTACGGCTGAAAAAAGAAGAAACGAAGTTTATGGTTATGAAAAGATTTTTTTATTTTCTTAAGTTCTTGACATGATAAATCTCTCTAAATTACCAAAAGAAGCCATTCCAGCTACATCGATTTTGTTTGTTCTATCGTCCCAATTCAAAGTTTTTGAGGTTATTTTTAGAAAGTGCTGCAACGGCAACAAACCCGGAAGCTGACATTTGCCAAAATTACATGACAAACTCAAAGTAAACTGAACTCGGTGAGATCACAATTTGGGTCTATTGTTACATGACGCATATAAAAAATTTATTTTCTTAAGTTCTTCACATGATAAATCTTTTTAAAGTATCGAAAGAGAACATTTCAGCTACCTCGATTTTGTTTGTCCTAGTCTAAATTCATAGTTTTGAAACTATTTTTAGAAAGTGCTACAACGATCGCAATGATCATGGTAATTTCTTCTTTCTATCTGAAGTTCAAGGTTGTAATATGGGTTTGTTAGCTGTTAGTTTGGTATAAATTTGAAGCATAATTACGAATCAATGGTTTCCCTTATTAAGATTAACACGGCTGAATCATAAAGAAACGAAGTTTAAGTCTATGAAAATATATTTATTTTCTTTGCAAGTTCTTCACATGATAAACCTATCCAAAGTATCGAAAGAAGCCATTCTAGCTACCTTGCCTAGACGTTTATTACTTATTAACGGATTTATGCAAAGCGATGCCTGTTATTTTTAAACATCAGATTTTTTTCCATTAATTGCAGAAATTCTTTTGGCTATTCCTCAATGGTGTTATTTTAGCTAGTAATCAAGCTCCAGATGACGTAATCGGTAGAATGACTTACTTGCTAGTTTCATAAACACGAAATTATTTAATAATATGATCTCGAATTAATGTCTATATTTAGATCTGGAAAAGAAATTGTATGATAATCTTTTAAAGTTCGAGGTTACAACATTCTGCTTCCAATTAAAGTCGCATTAAGTTATTTCATTTAGTTGATAAAGGGGTACTTCGTAATTATAAACTCAAGACAACAAACTCTTATTTTCAGCACGAGGTCAAATTCATCTACAAAACCTTATCACTCAACGACCTCAACATTGTCACCAAATTATTAATTTCTACGCAGTCACCAGCTCGCTTATCAATCGCAGCTCGAGCAGAAAAACATGCTAAAACTTGCTTGGAAACAAATGATATCATAGAAATAAGAATTTGCAAAAGAAATAAAAAATAATCTTCATCTATTTACTCAAAGTGGTGAAATATTTTATTACGCAATATTCTGTTTTCTAATTAAATTCGCATCATGTTATTTCATTTAGCTGATGATAAAGCTGTACTTCGTAATTAAAAACTCAAAACAACAAACTCTTATCTTCAGCACGAACCAAGGTCCCCACTTCCCAATTTCGCATCTTCTTCTTACTTTTTCATACTTTTTTTTCATACAGAAAATCCAAGATGGCCGACAATCCTTATCTTTCCATCAACAAACCAAAGAAGAAGAAGACCAATTGTAGTCTCCAAGACCGAATACTCAAAATCCAAGATTCGATTTTTTCTCATGGGCCAGACCCCCCCATAGCAATTTTTCTCATGAGCCAGAACCGCCATAGCAATTTTTTAGAAGAAGAAGACCAATTTTAGCCTCCAAGACCGAATACCCAAGTCCAGGTTCAGATCCAAGTCCAAGTCCAGATCTAAGTCCAGATGCAAATCAAAGAAGAACAAAATCAATTGTAGCCTTCAAGACCGAAAACCCAAAATCCAAGATGGCCGACAGGTGCCTTATCTTACTAAACAATCCAGGTTCAGATCTAAGGTTCAGATCTAAGTCTAGATGCAAACCAAAGAAGAAGAAGAAGACCAATTGTAGCCTACAAGACCGAAAACCCAAAATCCAAGATGGCCGACATTCTTATCTCTCTTCCTTATCTCTCAATTGTATCCTACAAGACCGAAAACCGTGACGTCAGACCTCGATTTCCCTCACAATTTTACCAATTTTAAGGTGCACATTGCACATTTGAGCCAGAACCCGCATATTTATACTACTTGCATTTAACCATGTGATCAAATTCTAATTTTGCAATTTTGTATTTATATCCATCTAAACGTCTTTGACGAGAAAAAGGAAGTAGTCCTTTAGTTTCTATGTGATGTACAACGTTATGTTTAACTGGAATATCATAACGAGGTGGTTGTGTTAATGTGGGAAATCTTTGCAACATTTTACCTTACTCATTACTGATTGCGTAGTAACGAGGAGTTGGAGTATTTGAGTTTACCGTGATTCCACTAACACTTAATGTTGTTGTACCGTCGAGTAATCTTTTGTTTTTTAAATCGACCAGTAAATTAAATTTTGTTAAAAAGTCTGCTCCGATGATGGGCTTGTTGACATTAGCAATTATAAATGGGAAAATGAATTCTCTCCTAAGACCGAAATCTACTTTAAGTAATTTTGTACCATAAGTTTTAATGGTAGAACCGTTTGCTGCGGATAAATATAAGTTAGGGTCTTTGTTAAATTTTTTAAAGAATTCATTAGGTACTACTGAAATATCAGCACCT
The DNA here is from genome assembly GCA_964036015.1 of Leptarthrus brevirostris. Taxonomy (NCBI): domain Eukaryota; kingdom Metazoa; phylum Arthropoda; class Insecta; order Diptera; family Asilidae; genus Leptarthrus; species Leptarthrus brevirostris. Next base: position 50,151,630 of record OZ038374.1, read on the forward strand.
GTATCTATAAGAAATTTGAATTTGTTTTCTTTGACAAAAATAAATAAACGTTTAGAAATATTATTGTTAAATATATTATTCACTGAGGGATTAATTAGTTTTTTTTGATTATTAATAGTTTTATAAGAACACGGCGAAATACATTTATTCGCTTTGGTACCATATTTATTGTGGTACCAACAATAAGGATTGTTATCTCTAGATTTTGAAAATTGTCTGCTATGCGAACTGTTTCTAGAGAATGAATGATCTCTCGATCTGTTTCCAGACCGTGAGAAAGAAGGTTGGTTTTGACATGATAATCCTTTTATCAAATTTCCGAGATTTTCTATTTTATTTTCTAAATTGTTTATTTTTGATAAAAGAATATTGTTATCTATGAAATTGTAATTTGATTTTGGTAGATTTTTGTTTATTTCCGATATAAATTGAATTTTGGAAATATCGTATATATAATCTGCCAAATCTAAAAGTTCTTTAATATCTTGATTTCCGGAAGATATTAAAGCAATGTTTATATTTGCCGGCAATTTTCTCATCCATAATTTCTTTATTAACGATTTGCTAAATGTGGATGGCAATTCATCATAGAGCGATAAAATTCTGAAGGTTTTCTGATTCAGTAAAACGTTTGATCAGAGTATTCTTTAAACATTCATATTTATTTAACAGTGGAGGATTTTTTAAAAAATGTAGAACATTTGTTATAACTTCCACTGGTAAAGCTTGAACAACGTGACTATATTTTGTTTCGTCAACAGTTATTCTTTTAGAAGCAAATTGGGCTTCGGCTATAATGAACCAAGCTTCTGGATATGGAGTCCAAAAGCTTGGTAGTTTAATTGCAGTTGTGGCTACATAATTGTTTTCGTTGAAATTTGTAGCATTTGTATGTAATGTTTGTTGTGAAAAATTTGACTCGTCTTCACTAGTCATCATCATTATAGTTGTTCCCTGTTTGAAAGTAAAATTTCACTTTTTTTTAATTTAAACACTGATTTTAACGAGACTTAACTTCGCAAGTCACAAAATGAAAGTATAACCCCTTATTATGTAAAAATTTTCAGATGATTATACCATGATAAAATATATTTTAACTTTAGTTAAAGATATATTATTTATTGAAATAAAAATATACAAATTTTGAATGGTGAGAAAAAAGAAAAGAAAATATGATGTAATGTGGAATTGTGTATGTTTATGTTGTACAATAATATTAATTTTAATTAAAGAACAAGAACATACCAATATTAAATTTTTTGTTGATGTGTTGTCTTTTTTTACTTCTTAGCTATGTTGATATTTTCTTTCTTCTTAAAGATGTATTTTGAAACGTTGACTTGTTGCTTGATGGATGGATGGTTGCTTTTATAACGAGGATGTTTTATCTCGGTGTTGTTTGTAGAACTTGTTGCTTGATGGATGGATGATTGCTTTTTTTTTTTAAAAAACAGAGAATACCTTACCTTGGGTAGAGGGTATCTCTGCTTTTAATGTTTTTGTAGATGGCTTATGCTTCTTATGTTGACCAGAAAGTACCTTACCTTGGGTAGGGGGTACTTCTGATTTAAATTATTTTGTTTTTGGAGTCTTCTGTTCGTTAGAAACCAGGAAGTACCTTACCTTGGGTAGGGGGTACTTCTGTTTCTAACATTCCGAAGTCACTAATGTTGCGACCGGAATGTTGTTAGGGATAGGGATGTAAATGGGGCACAAATTATATTTAAGGAAGTCCTTTTTTGTGGAGCTTCTTTCAATGATGTAGTAGGATGAAATGGGGCCCAAATTATATTTAAGGAAGTCCTTTTTATTGAAGAGCCTCCTTCCTAATACTTCTTCGTATCTATAATAATTTCTAGATACATTACATAAATAGTTAATTAATACTCCAATATTTATTTTTAATTGATATTTATTTTATTTTAATTTTGTTGTTTCCAGTTGAAACAATCTGGTTAGACTAAAAATTATATACAACTTATTTTGTATCCTACTTTACGTTATGTACATAGATAGTTTGTTAAAATTTTCTTTGTATTGAGTACAGTATTTTATTGTCAATGAATAAATGATTATGATAATTTTTAAAGTGTTTGTGTTTCACACTATTCAAAATTTATCGAAGTGTACAGGTTGACTAAAATATTTTTGACAGTACAGTCTGATTGGATATTATTAAAGTAGATTTTAATATAAATATTTTATTAATAATATAATCAAATAATAAACTTTTACTTAAAATATAAAATATTAAATTTGTAGCTACTTCTACAGTAGTCCCTTGCCCTGAGGTCCTCCTCAACTACCTTCGAAATACTGTATTCAACAGTAGATATCAAAACAACTACCCACCTATTATACCCACTTCCAGTGACTTACCTGAAAATTCTTCCTGGTAGTCCCGTGTCCTGAAGTCGACTTGTGGATATAAAGAATTCGCATCAACCCAGTTCAGAACACTACACTGGAAAATATATATGAAGTCTACGATAAGTAAATTATAACTCTCCCGACTAATTAAAAAACAAAAACTCGTCATATTTAAAAGTTGGTACGGCTCCACCACATTCCCATCAACAAGAAATTGGCGCTAGAGTCACCTTGATCACCCTCGCCACCAGGGCTACAACAGGAATTTCTCCTGACAGCCTTCGTCCTGAGGTACACCAGCGGAAATATAACATTCGCTGAAAACCACTTTAGGGAAAATCTACGCTTAGTAAATAAGAAAATTAATTTAAAAACCTCCATTAACCATATTCCTCTCCCCAGGTATGATACAAAACGCTATCATCCTCGGACTAATCATGTCCACTATGGGAAGTAGTACGACGGAGACATACTCGGTGAACCCACTCAACAATACAGGAGTGCTATTCGAGGATTTAGGAAGCCTCATGGTTTACCACTCCACATGGAATATACTCACGGAGTTGGACCTGACCGAGTTGGACAATCAAACAACGATTGCGAAACGAGCTGAACACTACGTGCGTAAACTGTGTGGAAACAACACAGTAGGAGACCTCTGCGAACTTCAACAAAAACATATGCACGCGCTGATGGAAAACATCAAACAACGCACCAAGGTAATTAAACAAGCTGTTCCCAAATCTCGTAAAACGAGATCCATCTTTGAAGGCATCGGAAACGCCATGCACTACCTTTTTGGTACCATGGATAGTGCAAATGAACGCGAAGTCTACAGTCGCCTAGATGAGTTGGAAACTAACCATCAGGTACTCGCTGATTTGGAGAAACAACAAATCAGTGTGACTGCGCTTAATGCAATTCAAAAACCTTTAAATTCACTGGTCGAAAGACAACGGCAGATAGCCTACCAGATGAGCGATTTACATAATTTAACCGATAAACTCGTAGCAAGGCAATTGAGACAAAAAATAGTCTCTAGTCTGCTGCTACAAATGGTAGAAATTGAGTTTCGACAGCAGGCGCTACTTGATATAATAAACTCTAGCCGAAATAGTCAAATTCATCCCCTGCTGATCGCCCCTGATTCACTCCTTGAGATTTATCACAAATCTCACGCCACGTGTTCAAACGCCCAGAATTGTCAATCAATTCTCCACCAAACGGCAGTTTTACGAACACACTTGTTGCAAGAAAAATTGGTAATCAGAATTACATTACCAATCTTCAATCTCCCAAAAAATCAGGTGCTTCCCTATACATACGGAAGCAAATCATTCACTAGTCCCGGAAATAGAATATTCGCATATAGCGAGTCAACTTTCGACTCAGGAATTTCTATTACTTAAACCGGAGAACATGAAAACATATCGGAAAGTCACTCGAGATGTCGAGGAGGATACTTACGCTGGTTTGCTGAATACGCCGATAACAAAAGCAAAACAAACGGATGAATGCGTGATCAAGTTGCTCTTCAATCCCCTGAATGAAAACCCTAGCTGTTCGCTAAAGGTGCAAATACCTCTCAGGGACATTTTAATTAAATTAAATAGGCCCAATTCCTGGCTGTATGCATTGAAGACAACAACCATTGTGCATATTACATGTACCCAGCAATTGCTCACGCATCGCCTCTCTGGACAGGGAATCTTGGTCATTAACCAACCCTGCCACTTACAAATAGGACCACATACCCTATATTACGAGGCTGAAAACACACATCCACTACTTTACACGCGACCAACGTACTTTCCTAAAACAAACGAAACGGCCAAGGAATTAGATTCCTTCATGGCCAAATACAAGCAGCATTCTGTGACGGGGGTAACATATACAAAGTTACTACTAGGTGACAACACTAACGAAAAGTTGCACGAGAGTACGCAATCATTGGACCAAATACAGGCCAAAATACAGGAGTTAAATCTACACTCCCGGGTGAAAACACCCCACCTACTCTCGACAACGTCGTTGTCACTTACGGGTCTAATGCTGCTGTTCATCGTCATTTACATGACAGCCAAATACGCCATACCTCCACTAAAAGCATGGACTACGCGGCTTAATCAAACGCCCATGCCCGAAATCCCCTTAGAAGAGGCAGTCTCAGAACCAAAGGAGCGGCCTCAACGGCCACAAACACTGCCCAGGGCACGGTCCATACCACTGGTCTAAACAATAGACACAAATAAATTTGAAGGAGGTCAAGATAAAATTTATTATAGACCCCTAGATTAATAAAGAAACCTAAATAATGTACACAAGATAAATTAAAAATTTAACGCGCCGTGGAGTACTACCACAATCATTGGTCGAAAAAATACCGAAGCGCAAGGCAAGTACTAACCGCTTTACTAACCGGGGGTAAAAACATTGAAAAAAGGACAACAAAATTTTAATTAAATAAAGAAGAAAGTCAACAACAAAACCGTAGCGCAAAACAGCATTAACAAAAAACAAAGAGAAAAGAAAAACAAAAAACAACGAAGATACAAAAAAAACCCCACAAAAGAAGGGGGAGAGAGGAAAAGAAATAAAAATGAATCGAAGAAAATTTTTTTTTATTTTATTATTCTGATGACAAGTTATAATTTCTCAAAAGTTAAAAGTTAATAAAAAAAGGATATAAAGACAAAAAAAAAGATATAAGCAAATTTTAAAAAAGCGAGGGCTAAATACACAAAAAAAATATATATACGTAAATAAATGTTCAAATCCTCGGACGGGAAAATGCGTGGGATGCCAGAATCATAGCGGCGTCATCCACGGCGTCGTACTGGCGGCGGAGACACCGTCGGTCGACGCAAGGCCACCGGTTACACGCCTGTCACCCGGGTGGGATGACTCCCGGTTTGCGATGGTCTAAGCCCCACCAGAATGACAAAAACCCTTACCCAGCAATTGTGTGATGATTATTCCTCTCCAAAGAATAATCATCTTATTCGCGGGGGGAAGGAAATGTTACGGATTGGATTCGCTTATTTTAAGATAAGCCAAATTCTAACGAATCCAATCTGACATTTATAAATACAAATCATAAAAAGTCTTATGAGTTGGATTTCGATTATCAACAACATATTCAGATCCAACTCAGGCAGACATAAAAAATAATAAAAAACCAATAAATATTAACTGGGTTGGATTTCCTACACCGAGTGCATTGCAACAAAGTTGCAATGTACTCAAATCCAACTCATGATAAACAACGCGCTCGGGTTACCGTCGACATTCCTTTCATACGGTAGCCCAGTACACGATAAGCGAAAGAAAGTTGCTTAATCAGCGCGAAAAACAACGATCTACAGTGGCTTTGCCCAATGACAACTAACTACATCAAGGGCAAAAGCTAAAAAACGAAGAAAAAGCACGAAAGCTTTTCTTCATGTAGATCGGTCGTAATTCTTAAAAGAATAATTAGTGAGTCTGGTTTTAAACGTGGGAAGAAAAGGTTCGGGAGTGACGGAGTCGAGAAACAATTTAATCAAGAATGTTATATTTTTTATATAATGCACAATTTAACTTTTAACCAAATTTATTTTGACTTAATTATTCCAACAGGAACTAGTACTGCACAACTTACTTTCATTTAAATATTCCAGCAGAAATCAGTTTTGCACAATTTCACCTTTTAACTAAATTTACTTTAACCAAGTTTACTTTGATTTAAGTATTTCAAGAAGAAATCAGTTTTGCAACACTTAACTTTTTAACTAACTCTATTTTGTAACTAAATTTACTTTGATTTAAGTATTTCAAGAAGAAATCAGTTTTGCAACACTTAACTTTTTAACTAACTTTATTTTGTAACTAAATTTACTTTGATTTAAGTATTTCAAGAAGAAATCAGTTTTGCAACACATAACTTTTTAACTAACTTTATTTTGTAACTAAATTTACCGGCGACCGTACCTCATCACTCGAAAACAACAGACCGACTCTCTATTATGACGTTTAAAATCAGACTCTCTGTTCAAAACTTTTTCACGACCGCTTACCTGTTTTTTCGACTTGAACTTTTAGATCAAGGTAGAAAGCTTTGAGCTCTCTCTCTCGATCGTATAGTTTCCGTTCAGTCGTTAAACATTAGGTAAGCTTTTGGTCGTGTGTGTGAGAGCTTTTTCCTCTCACTGGCTTGATCAAGTTCAAGCACCGTTAAACCTTGAGCAAGGCGATGTACTTAGTGGAATTTGATGGCGAAGCGCTTTTAGCCTGAGACTTGGAATTTTACCCAGGTGCTTTGCCATCATTTTTCATGTACTTTTGCCTTGCTTTGATTTCTACGAAAATTTCACCCGTTAGCCACTTCGTGAAAGAGGATATGCAATTTCCTCTGGAATGTGTTTACGAAGTGGCTACTTGATGGTAAATTTTCATGTTGGTTTTTTTTTTGTTTGTGGTCATATCTGTTATCCGATGTTGTTGACCTCGGATTTCGGATTTTTAGACTTGCAACAATCCTTCCTTCTGGGAAAAAGATAACTATTCTTTGGAGAGGAATAGTTAACATTAAAAAGTGATTTGTCAGGGGTTTATTTATATTTAAAGGGCTGTGTTACGGGGACAATTTACATAGTTTGTGTTGAAGCTTTGTACCGCGTGTTTTAAAGTGTAAAGTTTTAAAAAATTTTGTTTTGCGTATCTGTAATGAATTTCGTCGAGCTCGTGAATCGTAAGGGACTTCGGATTAAGTCCGATCATGTTGTCGAGGTCCGAGGTATTACCATCGTTGGAGTGGCAAGGAAGTGGAAAGGTCCTCTCCGCCTCGTGCTTGTCCGGGATGGTTTGCCTTCTATCACCATTCGGACGGCTCCTGCCGTTTCCAATGCCACCCACAAGGTGGAGCTGACGTTGGAGAAGGGTGAGCGTTGGGTCGCTAACGGTAAGCAAATATATTATTTGAATTTATCGTTTATTATTTTGTCTTCTCTCTTTTTTTTAGGTGGTGTTATTTCTGTTATTGGGAAGAGCCTCTACTGCGGAGCTCCATTTGTACCCCCCGTAGAGGTTGAGCGTGGGACTGACAACACAAGGGAGCCAGCCGAGGTCGGAGCCTCCGGACCCCATTCCAGCATCGCTTCTGAAGAATGGTGGGACTAGTTTAGCCATGTTTGAAAATACTTTTGTGCCCCATCTCTCTTTTTTTTTGGAAAAATAAATTTTATTTTGTTTTCTTAAAATGGTTTCTGTATATATATAAAAAAAATATTTGTTTTTTTGGTGGGTTCTTTATTGTTTCTATCAACGTTGGAAGGGCGGTTTTGTGAGTTTTTATTGTTGTGTTGGTTTTTGCTGGTATTTTCGGATGAGATTTGCGTTGAGAGAATTTAGCATTCGCTATTTTTAGGTAAGCTATGTGTTGAAAAGAAAAAGTCTCTGTTGTTTTATTGTTTTCAGGTTTTTTTTTTGCGAAGGAGATTGTTTTGTCGCTTGGCATTTTGTTTACGCGTTGAAAACGGCGTTGGATGAAATTTGAAAAGGGAAATTTATATGATGTTGGTAAATCCAAATCTTGTTTTATTTTTGTTTTTTTTTTTGTTTTTGGTGTTTGAGGATGAAGGTTTACAGAGGTTTAATCGGCGTTGGACAATTTATTATTATTATTTCTTTTATTTTATTTTTTTGAATTTCCATAATTTTATCGGCGTTGAAAAACTTTTGATTTTATATGGTGTTGTTATTTTTAAAGTTAAAAAATTTATTTTTTTTTTAATCTGGGGCATCTCTGTTTTGGAACTTAAATCTGGATTCTGTTTTTGGACTTAAATCTGGGGATAAAATAATTTGATAATTAAAGATGGTTTTCTGGTTTTCTTATTTATACGAGTTGAATCGATTTAACTCATGGAAGCGTTTGTGGTCTTTGATATGTTTGTGTCTTTGGGGGTGTTTGGGATTTGTCTGTTGTTTCGGGGGGGGGGGGGGGGGGGGGGTGGTATAGATTTGCTGCATTGGTATCTCGTTTTGAGGGGGCGGTGTGTTCCGCTGGCTAATCAATAGCGTGACTTTGGGAGCCACATATTTTATTATAATATACACTGTTATGACTAACAGCAGTATGCCTGAGAGGGATAGGGAGGCAGTGGATCAAGTATGCGGGATCTTGGCTTTCGTGTTAATGCGAACCTTTTCTACCTGGGTGCGAATCTCGTCTAGAGATTTTGTGCCCTGGTGTATTAATTGGTTCGTATTGTCCTCAAGGAGCAATAGGGAGTGTTCCTGTGCCTGTGGTTCCGGGAGTGTGGCCATAAAATTTTCGAACTCTATTTTAGTTTCGTTGGTGTTGGGGAAGTAATCCGGTTGGGAGATTTTTAAGGGGTGAAGATTTTTTGCTTCGTAATATATAGTGTTTGGGCCTATTTGTAGTTGACAGGGTTCGTTAATTACTAATATGCCTTGTCCGTTTAGGCGGTTAGTGAGTAACCGACGTGCACAGGTGATATGCACTATTGTTGGGGAGGCTAGAGAATATAACCAAGTATTGGGTCTTTTTAGTTTGATGAGGGTGTCCCTGGGGGTTAATTGTGCCCTTAGGTGACATCTGGGGTTTTCTTCTAGTGGATTAAATAATAGTTTAATAACACATTCAGTGGACAGGGTTGCTTTCATTATCGGGGTGTTTAGTCTGCCAATATATGTGTCTTCTTCTATGTTTTTGGACACTTTTTGATATTGACGGATATTTGACGGTTTAAGGAGTAAAAATTCCTGCGTGTGAATTTGACTTGCCATGTGCGAGTAAGCAATCTCTGGGATTAGTGAATGGTTATTTTCCGTATGGATTGGAAAGCATCGGATTTGTTGTAGTTTAAATTTGGGAATGTTGAATATAGGGAGGGTGAGACGAATTACAAGTTTTTCTTGTAATAAATGGGTTCGAATCTCGGTTGTCTGGTAAAGAATCGAGAGGCAGTTTTGGGGATTCTGGCAAGCTGAATGGGATTTATGATAAATTTCTAACAGCCCACCGGGTGAAATTAGTAATGGGTGTATTTGGTTATTCCTACTTGATACAATTATATCTAATAAGGCCTGCTGTCTAAACTCTAGTTCGACCATTTGGTGGAGGAGACTAGAAATAATTTCCTGTCTTAACTGTCTAGCTTGCAGGTCATCCGTCAAGTTGTGCAGATCATTTATTTGAAGAGTTATTTGCCTTTGACGTTCCGCCAGTGACGTTAAGGGTTTCTGGATTCTGTCAAAGGTTGTCTTTACCACACTAATCTGCTGTTTCTCTAGGTCGACGAGTGCTTGGGTATTTGTTTCGAGTTCGTCCAAGCAACTGTACACCTCACGTTCGTTTCCGCTGTCCATCGTTCCGAAGAGGTAATGCATGGCATTTCCTATACCATCGAATATCGATCTGGGTTTTCGGGATTTTGGTACGGCCTCCTTAATGACGTTGGTGCGTCTCTTAATGTTCTCCATCAGTGCATGAACATGTTTTTTCTGAATTTCGCACAGGCCTGTTGCTGATGAAGTATTTCCACAGAGTTGGTGTACATAATGCTCTGCTCGTTCCGCCAACATTGTTTGATTTTCCAATTCGGACAGGTCCAGTTCCGTTATTACGTTCCAGGTGTTATGATACACCATTAGGCTTCCCAAGTCTTCAAAAAGTACTCCGGTGTTGTTCAGGGGAGTCATTGTATATGGCTCTATCTCGCCTTTTGCCATAGGGGACAGGAACAATCCGAGAATAATGATTGCCAAGAACATGTCTATAGGGGGAGGAAAGGTTTGGGTTGGATAGTTTGTACTCATGAATTTGTATTAATATTAAAGTTTAATAACTATTGCATTAAATGGAGGGGTTTGAAGTGTTAATCATTTAGGTATTATTTATTTGGTTTAGTCATAATATGGCTTCAGCCTGTTATTATGGACGGTGATTATTCTCTTACCAACTCGTATCGTAGTATTCACTGAGCTGGGGGCGCCGGTTTCCAAATAGGGTCCTACCCAGATTTGACAGAGTTTATGTTTTCTATTTTCGCTCTTGAGGAGGACCCTGTCTCCTATATGGAAGGATATAGGGCGAATATTTTTGTCGTAGTAACCTTTCGAGCGTTGTTTGCTGGCCAATATGTTCTTCCGAGCCGTTGCATAAGATTTTTGAAGCTTATACCGTAATATGTGGTAATAGCTCTCGTGGTTATATACGGGTTCTGGTTCTCGTTTAAGGTTGGAGGGAACATCCGCTGTGAAGCCGTAAAGGCAGTCCATGGGAGTTAGTGTCGTCCCTTCGTGCACACTGTTGTTGTACACGAATGCAGCGGTTCGAAGGTAATGGTCCCAAGATTTGGGATTTTCGTCCACTATGGTTCGGAGGTATTCGATTAATGGTCTATGTGCGCCATTTGACTGTGGGTGATACGCTGAAGTTTGGAGTTTTTTCACCCTTAGCAATTTACATACCTGTTTGAATAAATCACTCAGAAAATTGCTTCCCTGATCGGTGACAATTCGTTTGGGGATGCGATAGCGTGTTACTATTTCATCAAAGAAAATTTGCGCTACTGTGACCGCTTCCCCATTTGGTATGGCATACCAGTCGACGAACTTTGTAAGGTTGTCCTGGAACGTTAAGATATATTTATTTCCGGACTCTGTTTCCTCAAGTGGACCTACCATGTCGAGGTAGACCTTGTCAAAGGGTTTTTCTGCGATGTCTGTTATAACCATCGGCATTCGGAATTGTGGTGACGCTTTCATCTTTTGGCATTTGGAGCACCGTTTAATGTATTTCTTTATGTCGCTAAGCATGTGCCTCCACCAGTACTTTCTTCTGATCCGTTTATACGTTTTAATTACGCCCTGGTGGGGTGGCCACCGAAAGGAGAATCATGGTAGTCATGTAAGATTGTCCTGATTTCCTCGGGGTTTGTAATAACTTCAGGGGTTTTTGCTTCGTTTATGTCTGGATCATTTCCTGGTGGGTCTATTGGCTTTATTTCTTGTTTGGTTTTTGGCGTTTCGGTATCCTGGTTGCTCAACGAGGGGTACGAGGTATTGTATTTTCCGGGTTTGTATTCGATTTTGTAATCGAATTCGGAAAGCTTGTGGTGGAATCTCACCAAGCGGGAAGTTGGGTCTTTAACGCTAAAGACGCTTTTGAGAGGTTTATGGTCTGTGTAGACCGTGAATTTTCGGCCTTGTAGGTAACATCTGAAGTTACGGGTGGCCCAGACTAAAGCTAGCAGCTCTTTCTCTATTGTAGAGTAGTTGCGTTCAGCTTTATTTAGTGTACGGCTGGCGTAGGCAATAGGTTGATCACGTCCGACTTCTCCTTGGGAGAGGACAGCTCCTAAGGCCTCGCTACTGGCGTCCGTGGTTAGGTTGAATGGTTGGATGAAATCGGGATAGTAGCATTCCAGGCCTTGTATACCTGTTAATACGAAATTCATTAGACGTTGGAAGGTAGCCGGGGCTCCTTTGAGCCCGAACGGCATACGCTTGAATTCGTAGTGCCCATAATTTGGGCTGAAAGCCGTCTTTGGCCTATCTTTGGGGTCGGCTAATACTTGGTGATAACCATTGGCCAAGTCGAGTGTAGTGAAGTATCGGGAATGACCTAGCTGGTCGAGTATGTCCTCGATACGAGGTAGTGGATAGGCATCGCCAATCGACGACGCGCCACCTTTTTTCACCATCAGGTCCCGCTTTCTTGGGGACAACTAAGAGAGGTGAATTCCATGGACTCTTGCTCGGTTGGACTATGTCATTATCCAACATTTCTCGGAGCTGATCGTTGATTACATTGCGTTGGGTTTCAGGCAATCGGTACATCTTTTGATTAATGGGTGCTTGGTCTTGCACCAGGGGAATGTCGTGGGTGATGGCTTTGGTATGAGTGAGCCTATCACCTTTTAAAAAGAAAATATCATCGTACTCATAACATATTTTGGTTATGGCAGATGACTCTTCCGCGCTTAGGGTGTCGTCCAGGTTGAGTTCTTGTACTAACCTGGCGAGGCGCGGGTTATGTTGGGGTTCGTCCGGATCGTCACTGTCCGGGTATAGATATTTAATGTGTTGCAGAGTGGCCATCTTATCGGCTCTAGTAACTCTGTCCTTGTTTTTACTTTTCTTAAAACTATTGTTCTTGAACGTTGGAGTTTTGTGGGCCGTGATACCTACGGATCAGGCATTTGTTGGAACTCGCAAGCGTTTGTCGTTTGTATTTTTGGGCTTGAGCTTCTGGGCGATGGAGTTTGTCGATCTGGGCTTTCCTTAGGTGCCAGACATTTGTTGTACTCACAAGCGCCAGACGTTGGGGTTTTCTTGAGGGACCCGCAAGCATCTCTGGAGGGGCTCTTACGCCATTTTACATTTTTGGACGTGTTTTTACCTCTAATTGGCGTTGGGGCTAGTGGGTCTTTGAGAACGGTTAGAGTAGACCTTTTGTGGGGTTTGTCAGCGCCATTATTCCGGCTCATGGAACGTGTTTCTCTGTATTCTGGGGTTTCTTCATCTAGTTTTGTTTCATCCGATCCGTTGGAGATAGGGATGACGGTGTAGTCTTTAGTGTGGACAAGCGTTATGTCGAGGCTTGTCAGAACTACTTGGAAATTGTTAGCATTGAGGATCCCAATGGGCGCTACCTTTATTCCTGATGAGAGTAAGCTATTTGCCAGGAAGACTCCATCGTCTATCTCCTGGAATAGAAAGAGCATTTCTTCTGACAATTGCAACGGAATTTTGACTACGATCTGGGATCTTGCAGGTATGCAAACAGGTTCGTCTAAGACTATCTGGTGCTGCCTTATTTCGCAAGCCGGATCTTTTGTAATTCTTTTATTCGAGTGGTGTTCTTGTGTGCTACAGCCAGCATTCTCCAATTGAGATGCCTTGAGGACACTGCAAGTAGACAGCTTGACCTCTGAGGCCTCCGTCCTACCTGTTAGTGTTTCTACTTCGATTGCGTTCTGTAAACACTCCTCGTCCGATGTTAATGTTAGGGGAATAGCAAACTCTTCAGGGTTAGTTTCCGTGCGAGGAAACCTGAGCGCCATATTTGGACCTTCAACATTACAATTCTTTGCTAGGAAGTCATTTCCTAACAAACCGTCGTCCGTGAGACCTGGAAGGTTTTGAATGACTTGGAAATTGCAGGGTATTTTGTGCTTCAGTGTGAAGTTTCCCTGGCAGCTTCCCAAGGTTTTTCCAGTTCCAAACGGCGTTTGTAGTGTGTACACCTCCTCAGTATTGATGTCGTCGGGGGACTGTAATGCCTTTTTCTTAATAATACTAACCTCAGCGCCAGTGTCCACTGCCAATTTGGTTTGGCCGTGTAGGCCGATGTCCAATGGAAGTTTTACGGTAGAGATACTAGTCTTGGGCGTCTGAGGTGACCCTTGTTTGTTTTGCGGAGGGTTTATAGTCGAGCCGGGGAGTTTTGGGTCGACTGTGCGTCGTTTCCCGGATTCTGAGACTCCCATTTCTGTTTTTGTTGGCAAACGTCAACAGAGTGTCCGCGTCGGCCACAGAAATTACATTTGACGCTTATATTATACACTCGGGGGCCGCTGGAGGGTCGTTGCTCTAAGCCTGGCCTGTTTTCTCTAGGGGGCCTTCTTTCATGGCTTGTGTCTTGGATTCTAGCAGAACGGTTGGTTCTGCAATCGCGAATATCATGCCCATAATTTTTGCAATTTACGCAGAAAGGTGTGTTTTTGTGCTTTAGACAGTCGGAGTTCGTATGACCCCGTTTTTGGCAGAAGCTACATGTAATGTTTTGTGTCGGTGTACTGGAGTTCGGTCGTCTGTTTCCAAGCCTGTGTTCCCTTTGCTGAAATGGAGGGCGTTGTGATGGGTTCGGAGTGTATTGTTGGTTTTGGTAATTTAGTGGTGATGTCCTAGGGGGTACCTGTAAAAAGTTTATTTGACCATGGGCTAACGGGCTGGTCCCTGTGTGTGTGTCATAAGCTTGTGTGTGGGGTAATGTTGGCATTTGTGAAAGTGGGGATTGTATAAATAGGGCGCTTTGCTGGAGCCTTTCCATGTCTAGCGCCTTTTGTATTAGCTCGTCCACTGTAGCATCGCCTATTGTAAGGAGATACTGACACAAATGCGGGTTACCTACTCCGCTTTTCAGTGCATTTTTAGCGAAGTCTTCTAACTGAGTCTTCACTGTGGATGCTGCATTGCCGTATTTGGTGTCGGCAGCTTCTTTGCAAAGGACCAACAATTGTTTGAGTCTGGTCGTGTATGCATTTAACGTTTCTAGGGGTAGTTGTCGAGTTGTGATTAGTTTATTTACCAACTCTTGATAGGTTTCCCTAGGTAAGTATGCCCTATTTAGACGTTCTTCCACTTCTTTGAAGGTGGGTGGAACGTCTGAGGCGAAGAGTTGATACGCTTCACCTCAGAGTCTGGTGGGCAGAATTTGTAGGAAAGCTGATTGCTCCTCTGTGGTTAGGCATTGCCGTGTCTGTTTACAACAACCTATAAAAGTTTGGAGCTCTTGGCTCAACTGAGGGCTATTTACGCCAGAGTACAAAGGAACAAGTTGTGCTGTTAGTTTGGCTACTTTGGCGTAATCTACCATCTTGGAGTATTTGTAGGTTGTTTGTGGTTTATACTCGGGTAGACTAAGCACGCTTTCCTCGTGACTGGTGTCCGTGAAGGATACTTCCAGCCAGTCGTATAGGAGGTCTTCGTCGGTCGGTTCGGATTTGTTCTGATCGTCGGTGTCTTTACTCGTTGAGGCTCTTACAAGTACACTGGCCTCTTTACAATTATTATCTCCTAAATTATCTTCCTTAACTAATTCGAGCGAGCGCGAGGTTCCCTTAAATTCGGCGATGTCCGCCTTAAATCTCTCTGTATCCTCCTGATATTTTTTCACTAATGCGAGCCTATCCTCGCGGTTTTGTGTGAGTTTTTTATCTAAAACGTCACACTGAGGTACAGAGAGTTTATCGGATTCCCGCGCTTTCTCGAGAACCCTATCTAAATACTTATTTAAACTTACTGTACTAGCGGCTGTAGGAAGGGGTAGAACTGTGCCGCTTCGAAGCCTTCTTCCTTCGGATTCTTTGGGCGAAGGGGGTGGACGTTCGCTATTTGTTGGAGGTGTCCTCTCTGCGGGGAACTTGGTCCTAGGTGCGGCTTTCGGTGGATAGTCACTTTCCGACTCCGACATACACTACGAGTTGTTGGTGGTTGCAAGGGGGGCTAGTAGCCTACTTAGGTACTCCCTTGCCGTAGTTCGCTGTTGATAGGGGGGCTACTTCAGCCGTCTTTGGGTTTCCCTGTGATGTGATCTGAAAGGGGGCTTTTGGCCGTCTTCGTTTCTCCTCCCAGACCTAATTGATGCACACTGATGAGGGCGGGTTGACCTTGTGACGCCCTATTATAGGGTCCTGGTTTAGAGGTGCGGAAGGGTAGACCTTTGGATCGTCCGATGTGGAGGCGGCCTTCTTTCCAGTCGTCCTTCTAGGGTTGATTTGCAGAAGAGCCAATGATCCTGTAGGATGGTTCTTGGGTTTCCTACTACTCCTCTCTGGTCACAGCGAAATCCTCAGCTCTTTTAAAGATGGTGCCTTTGTGCACTTGTTAAAAAGGGCAACCGCTTGCTCGCCTGGAGCAGAGGCAGCTAAAGTTGTTTAGCCCTGAGCGTTGGGGTGACTTACTGGGCTATTGACTACCCAGCAGTGGCCAAAGGATCCCCTTTTATTCGATATTAGATCGAGGGTTTTAAAGCGTTTACGGTTTGTACCAACCAAGCTTCCTCGATCCTACCGGCTGCGCCAATTTGTTATATTTTTTATATAATGCGCAATTTTACTTTTAACCAAATTTATTTTGACTTAATTATTCCAACAGGAACTAGTACTGCACAATGTAACTCCTTAACTAAACTTACTTTGATTTAAATATTCCAGCAGAAATCAGTTTTGCACAATTTCACCTTTTAACTAAATTTACTTTGTAACCAAGTTTACTTTGATTTAATTATTTCAAGAAGAACCAGTTTTACAAAACTTAACTTTTTAACTAACTTTATTTTGTAAATATATAAAATTATATTTTCTAAATTTACCGGCGACCGTACCTCATCACTCGAAAACAACAGACCGACTCTCTATTATGACGTTTAAAATCAGACTCTCTGTTCAAAACTTTTTCACGACCGCTTACCTGTTTTTTCGACTTGAACTTTTAGATCAAGGTAGAAAGCTTTGAGCTCTCTCTCTCGATCGTATAGTTTCTGTTCAGTCGTTAAACATTAGGTAAGCTTTTGGTCGTGTGTGTGAGAGCTTTTTCCTCTCACTGGCTTGATCAAGTTCAAGCACCGTTAAACCTTGAGCAAGGCGATGTACTTAGTGGAATTTGATGGCGAAGCGCTTTTAGCCTGAGACTTGGAATTTTACCCAGGTGCTTTGCCATCATTTTTCATGTACTTTTGCCTTGCTTTGATTTCTAGGAAAATTTCACCCGTTAGCCACTTCGTGAAAGAGGATATGCAATTTCCTCTGGAATGTGTTTACGAAGTGGCTACTTGATGGTAAATTTTCATGTTGGTTTTTTTTTGTTTGTGGTCATATCTGTTATCCGATGTTGTTGACCTCGTATTTCGGTTTTTTAGACTTGCAACAAGAACACGATTAATTAAAGTAAAAGTTAGAAAGTATATTGAACTATGCAAAAGCAAAGATAAATGAGTAGTGCGTAATACTGAATTGTGTTGCCGACTTACTATTAATCACATTTAATATAATACTACAGTTGGTGCACTTCTGACAGGAGCTTTATTTCTGGTAGTTTTTGGTCTGCTGGTGTGAGAACTGAATATTAATCTCTAAAAGTTGTCAAGCAACATGAAAAGCGAATAGAAGTAATTGATGGGAAAGCTCATATTGATAAGAAAGAGATAGCTAGTTATTAAAAACCACTGCTCTCAATTATTTTCTCAATTTATGTGACGTCAACGATATCTCTTGGATGCCATCTTATTTTTCCTCTATACATTAAGAGGTTTCAAATAAAAGTGTCGCATACAATCTCAGGTTAGAGGTACCCGTATAGCTGTAGTAAATTTTTGATGCGTGGATACGAGAAAACTTCTTGTAAGATTAGCATCTGTTAGTTACTGTTTGACAGTTCCCACTGCCGGATTATTTTTATTTAGCTGATTTGTCAGAAAAATTATATATTTCGGAAAAACGTGTTTACATAAAGATTATTTAAATGATAGTATCGTTACTAATTAACAAAAAAAGGATCGTAAGTAATATAACATTTATGGATTTATAGGTGTCGGTTTTACTTAAGTGAAGAAAATAGTGCTTATATTTAAAATATTGTGTATTAGAGTGAAAACTTGTGCGGCGAATTAAAATTTAAAAGTAACTAGTTTATTATTTATAGTGATTAGATTTTAAGATATTGCATTTTGAAAAGCACTCTGTCTGTGTTCACTAATTGATTCCTGCTTGGACCCCGGTGTTTTACTTTTCTGGGGTTCTGTTGGAATCTTTTTTGAAAACGACGAAGAAACACCCATAAAAGTTAAATAATAATCTTTTTCAAATAATATATTGAATATTCTAAAGAAATTTTAATAATATTTAATTTGTAGCCTGTCTTTTATACACAATTAATATAATAATAATGCTTTAAAATTTGTCGGTTTTTATGTAATTGGCGGGAAGTTAAAATTCCGCGTAAAGTTATGTCATTGTACGTTAGTGATTTACAAAGTGAATTAAGTGCAGTGAACGAATTGTATTTTTCAATGCAAACTGGGTGAGTTAATAATTATTAATCATGATAATACACACCCTAAACCACAAATGATTATAAGGGAATATATTATAATATTATTATAGTGTTGTGGAAGCTCCTTTGCTTTCTTCTAGTTTCTCGACGTTGTAGTCAAAGGTGAATGTTTAGTATTCAAATATTTTTGTGTAGTTTCGGTACTTCCTCAAAATGATAGTAGCAAATTACCTCGCCTGGGATACGAATTTCGGTACTGTTATCCTAATTAATTTTAGTAGCAAATTACCTGGCATGGGATATAAATTCGTGTTTCCTTTTTGTTTACATTCAATTTCAATCTTTTTGTTGTTGGTAAGGTCATAGTGATTATACTAAGTTAAATGTTTTGCATTGCTGCAATTGTTGTATCTCTTTCAATCTTGTTCTTCATAGACCAAATTCGGCAGCTATCACTTTCTTCCAAAAAATTAATGCGAGAGAAATTTACTCTTTTGCTTAAAGAATCCGTGTGCATAAAATGCAATACATTCTCAGGTTATAGTGTCCAACGCAAGTCGAAGGCCAATGGCATGTTGAAAGCTCAATGTTCCTAGTGCCAGGCCCCTGCTATTAATTAAAGTAAAAGTTAGAAAGTATATTGAACAGTGTAAAATCAAAGATAAATAAGTTACATAAATAAGTAGTGCATAGTATTAATTAAAGTAAAAGTTAGAAAGTATATTGAACTGTGCAAAAGCAAAGATAAATGAGTAGTGCATAATACTGAATTGTGTTGCCGACTTACTATTAATTAAAGTAAAAGTTAGAATGTATATTGAACAGTGTAAAAGCAAGGATAAATAAGTTACATAAATAAGTAGTGCATAGTATTAATTAAAGTAAAAGTTAGAAAGTATATTGAACTGTGCAAAAGCAAAGATAAATGACTAGTGCATAATACTGAATTGTGTTGCCGACTTACTATTAAATTGCCTAAAAGTTAGATAGTGCTATTGAACTGTGTAAAAGAAAAGAGAAATAAGTTACGTAAAATCAAACAGCGTATGTTATTGAACTGTGTAGCCATTAAAGTGATAACCTATCAGGAAATTAATAAAAAAGGGAAGCTTTATGTCCACACGAAAGGGCGTTTAGCTGAACGATTCCAAGGTAACTTGTTACATAGAAAATAACGTAAACAGTGTGTATCTTGACAGACAACTTAACTTCAACCCCCACATTTATAATATCGTTGCCAGGGCCAGCTCTATGCTGGGTTTTATCCTCTGTGGGTCCAGGTGGGTAGGTCAATTGATTCCTGGCTTCTGCCTGTGAAGTGCGCCTTCTGAGTTAGAAGGGTTAATTCAATCACTATGATAAAATTAACTTGTGAGATAATGCCGTGATAAAAATTTCAATTAGATCTATTTAATTATGTGTGAGTTATCGCCGGTCAAAATATATTGGCAATATCCAAAAGAAGTGTCAAATAGATGGAAGTAATGACGTCCGCTCTTCAACCTAGCGGATGTAAACAACTCTCAATTACATTAAAAAGTGAAATAAATTACGTTTAACTTTATTATAAGTAATAATATAGTAGTTTTGTGATGTTGTGAGAATATGTGGTACTAGAGATTCGAGTTTTGTTGGTAAATGGGGACAAATCTATTGACAACTTTTACATTTGAAGAGTTGGCTTAGATTTTTCTATAATTGCTGGCATTATACAACAAATTGTACGATAAATATGAAGTGATCTGATTTAAAAATGTATTTGGGAGAATATGTGAAAATAGTGATTTTCAATTCTTACAATTTGTTGGCTAATGGGGATACATATATTAATAAATTATGCAATTGAAAAGTTGAATAAGATTTTTTCTAAGCTGTCACTTGAACAGCTGACAACAACTTTTCGTTTGGTCGTATAGATGGCGTTGGTTTTGTTTCCTCATAAGATGACGTCATCGTTTCTACCTTACGGTCTGTAGTTATCTACGAGGAAGAAACTAATGGAGATGCCCTAAACTCAAAAAATCGTGGCAAGTTTAATAGTTTGCGATAATCTTTCCCAGACTAAGTAAAACGGAATTGCAGGCGGCGCAAAATTATTTAGCTTGAGAGGGTTCTTGGCGCAAGTTTTACCATATAAAATTGGAAGTTCGTCTTCTCAATCTCAGCATTATTTAAAAGAATAATCAGTATACCGATCTTGGAATAAAATATCAAGCTATAAAAATTGCTTAATATTACGACTTCAATTAAATTTGATGAATTTAATTCACCCAATGGCTCAGTGATTACAATGTTATCCCTCACATTTAATTTGTGTGGATTTCTTCAGAAAAGATTAGATTAGTTGCGAACAGTATTTCCAGTTATCGAAAATATTCAATTTAATTTGTATCACTTCCTAGCCTAATTCGTTGAGCTGAAATAGGTTTTGATTTCAAAATGCTCTGACCAAATTACTTTCCCCTTTCTAGTATGAAAATCTAACTTCCAAGAACTTTTGCTACTGAAAAAAGTATTTCCAGTTATTGAAAATATTCAGTGCTAATTTAATTTGTAGGATTGTATCACTGCCTAGTCTCGTTTCTCTGCTCTCGTTGAAGTAGGTCTTGAAAATCTTCCAAGAACTTTTGGCGTAGAACTACATATTTTGGGAATCTAAATTACAAGAAAACTTATTAATGTCAATATTTTTATTTTATTAACCGTATAATTCATAGTTACATAAATATAAAATTTTACGATCAAAAAAACTATAAATATTGATATTATAACATTAGTCGGAAACCCCTGCCAGACAAACTTTTCTCCATCCGCCAGTGCAGAATAATTGCAGAACAGCTTCATCAGTTTCATTTTTACGTAAATTATGAATATTTCGGAAATAATCTTAAAATCTTAATCTTAAAATGAGGAAATCATTTCTAGATAACTGATTAATAGTAGATTGTAGATTGGCAGCCCCACCCCCGCAAGTTAATAAAAGAACTAAAAGACTTCCCTCTAAACATGACGAGTCGTAAACGTAACGCCGGCGAAGTCTAATTTTCATAGAACTCTTCGCCAACGTTACGCCACCGGCGTAACAGAAACGAGTCGTTAACGTTTCAGTTGACCAAAGAGAAGTGAAACAAAACGGCGAAGAGTTGTTTATGTGTTGGTACTTCGCTATCTACGCCGGAGGCGTACCGTTTGCGTAATACTTTAGTGTGTCGTTTACGAAATGCCTAGAACGTGTCTTTAACGAAATGCTTTCAGCGTAATGTAAAAGAAATAATAATCCTTTTCACAAAGTTCACTTTGAGACTTTTCACTGTAAAAATTATTGCACGAGATGTATGTTGAAGTTTAACGGTTGAACTCCACTTTATCTCTGGCGAAAAAGTTTCGACAGTGAAGGGTCCCGTAGCGAACTGTAAATGTAAAATAAATTAATAATGTAAATCGTTTTTGAAAGATTTGGAGAGGAGAATAGAAAGCTAATTCATTCATTCTTTTATTTTTATATTTAAAATATTTTCATTAACTTATATATGTACATTTATTTGTAGACAATTTTAACCTAATTCTCAATTGTCTATATTGTCCACTTATCGTAATTCACTAATTGTCTTATATCAACATCAACTATCACAATTGATAAAACTATTTTAATCACTTTATAATTAAAATAACACTGCAAAATTTTTCTAAACACTTTGAACACAAATTCTTGATTTGGCCACAAACTGTGAGTAAACATGAAAGGTTTATTTTTATTTGGCACGCTTCGATACATTAGTGTTGGTGTCTGAGCGACTCGTAAACATTACGTTTACGTTTCGCCTAGAGCGAATTCGCCAAAATGCTTAGAGGGTTATTTATACACCTCTTTCTCCCAGAGAGTTTAATAAAAAAGTTCGCGCTATCTTTAAGTTCGGCCGTTTTGACAAGTGATGTGTTCCTAAAATTTCAAGAACGAATATCTTGAAATCTAAACCAGATATCAAAAAAATGTATTTATTATTTTCGTTTTATTTTGTGGTGTTTTGTCGAAATTCATAAAAAAGTTCGCGTCTTAAGCCTTTAAGGCCGTTTTAACAAGTCGTGATGTGTTCCTAAAATTTCAAGATCGAATATCTCCAAAACTAAGCCAGATATCAAAAAAATTTATTTATTATTTTCGTTTTATTTTGTGGTGTTTTATCGAAATTCATCGTCAAATCCGTGTGCCACGGAAACTAAAATCGTGCCTGAGACCTGAACGAGAGTTGATCCTTTTTCAGTTATGCTAACTTTTCTTGCAGCGGGGTCGACCTAAATATTTCTTAAATTTTCGTGGATAATTCTGCCGGTTTCAGGGAAGCGTCCATTTTCTGCCTGAGTTTTAGCCAAAAAGTCTAAAGCTTCTTTGATTACTTTATCATCAATTTCGGTAAATTGTTTTGCTTGGTAGAATGATCGAGCTACATATGCTGTAAGCCAGGTACTTCGCTGAGCATCACTTTTACCAAAAGCGCTATATGAACCATCGTTTGTAAGTTAATTCACGTTGATAAACATAACTTTCATTTCGGACGAAATGACATTTAACGCACGAAATGACATTTGAACTACTACATACAAGATTAATGAGAGATTTGCCATTTGGGTAATTTCTTCTCAGGGACATTACCATTTAAATGAAAAATGCTTAGAATAAAGAACGAGAGGAAAGGCTATCTTAAGTAAAAACCCTGTACGTGTGATAAGCATATTTCTTCTAGGCCAAG
This sequence comes from Leptarthrus brevirostris, assembly GCA_964036015.1. Classification (NCBI taxonomy): domain Eukaryota; kingdom Metazoa; phylum Arthropoda; class Insecta; order Diptera; family Asilidae; genus Leptarthrus; species Leptarthrus brevirostris. The sequence continues at coordinate 50,174,531 of OZ038374.1, forward strand.
TGGCGAGTGGTTTAGGGGGAATTTCGCCTGAAATGTCAAATTGAACCGAATGTTGCCTTGAAATCAAAGTCGTCTCCGTAGTACTGAAATATTTGGGGGCATAAGCAGTGTTTTTAAATAGTAAAATTAAGTAAATTAATAAAATATGGTCGGGCAAAGTTATTTTATATTAAAAGTGTTATAAGAATATATTTTAAAAACACCTAATTTAAAATATTATCAAAATGAGTTGGCCCCTCCTGTACACAAGCATAATTTTACTACTTTCACGTTCGAAACGCACACATCGCTTGGGTTCTACCACATATAGCAAAATGCTTACATTTTTCCGAATGATGTCCTTTCCTCTAGTTTTTTATTCTAAGGAAAAATCTAATTAAGTGACGGGAAATTTTTGCAGATTTGTTCGAAGCTTGTCTATATCTATACTATGGTTCAGTGCTATGGTTAATTTTTAATATAAGGGGGAGTTAGAGAAATATTAACTTTTTATTAGTTGAAAAAATGTGAATAGTTTATTTATTTGTTGAAATTTCTATTTTAGATTTCCTAATCAAATTTAGAGTATAAAGATAATGTTCTGATTTTAATAAATATAAGTATTATCCTAGCCACTAAATTAGTGTAGCAAGAATCATTTCAAGCAACCAAAGCCGCAACTCTGCCGGAGCCGGTCCCAAGCCCGGTTGCAAAAATAACACTATTTTTTTTAAAACACTTGTTTTTAAATTTTTCACATTTGATTTTAAAAAAATAAGTCTGTTTTAAACATTTCAAATGCCCTCATAACTCGGCTGAAGAAATTTGTATAATTGACTTATTTTATTAAAATCAAATGTGGAAATTTAAAAGCAAGTGTTTTACAAAATTTGTGTTCAAAGATAAATTTTGCGTTATTTAATCTAAAGTTCGCGTCAAAATTATTAAATTTGTTAAAAAGAACCTCTGCAGTAAAATTTTTCTTTGACTACACCAATGAAGTTTTCCATTTGGGTTAGTAAAACCTATAACATTTTAAAATTTGCTTCAGGAAATTTTCGTATGGGCCCTTCCTTTTGTTCTTTATTCGTAGGGTGGGACTCCAAGTCTACGAGGAAGTACTAAAGGAAAAGCCCTATCATGTATATGTCGTGTGTGTGAGCATGGCAAATTTTTATTCGACGGCAGATGCTGTCAAATTTGTTCGCTTTTTGCTACGAGGAAGTAGGCTTTTTATCTGTTCCCTGGGTCTTAGCTGTCACTTAGTGTCAGTGTCGGCACATAATTTATTATTTAGTTCAATATTTTAAAATTCGCGTCAAAACCCCCGAACATAAAATACTTTTTAATCGCCTGCCCTTCGCTTATGAGGTTATTTGCACGGGAATCTCATACAAGCTTAAAATTGCCACGATTTCCTGAGCTTCTTTCTTCTCCTTTAGTTACTTCCTTGTAGCTCCAAGTGCTCCTAGCTCATCCCAGTTTATTGTTTATTTCATGATGAATAATTAGGACTGTTTACAAATATGAATAATTAAGACTGTTTACGTGCTTATTACTGATTGGTCTGAAATATTCTATTATTGTTACTGGTTGAATATGATTGAAGCTTAGAACAAAAAACGAAAGGAAGTGCACCATGCTAAAAAGTTTCCGAATTTTCCTAATGTGTTTGAAAGGTCTGAACGTGTTAGCTTTCACCATGGAAGTAGTAAATTTTTGACTCATTCGAAGTGGTCCTCGCAAACATTACTACCATCGGATGGTATATAATCAGTTCTACCGATGGATTTTAACCACAGTTTTCTGAAGTTGAAACCCTAGCCCGCGCTGATGGGGTACCGAAGTGTCAACTAGTTTAAACAATCCACCATTTACTAAGTGGGCGTGCTGCTACTTGGTATTGGCAATTTTGCCGCAAGGTACCACGCGTAAATTGGCATCAGCTATCTTACTCATTCCGCCGAGAGTTCGAGGACTCCAGCTCCGATTATGACATTCGAAAATTAATGGAATCTCGTAAACAACGTCCTCGGAAAAGCTTCAGCGATTTTCGTTTGGAAGTGGAGGGCCTTAAGGCATTAAGATTACTCGAACCTATCAGTACCCAAGATTTGCTGCAAATCATCAAACGTAACATGTATCCTGCCTTACGTAAAACATTAATATTACGAGATTTCAACAACCTCGACGAGATGGACCAAGTATGTCGACAGCTAGAAAAGCTATGGTCGGATGTTGAAGAAACCAGCTGCAAGAAATGTCATATCCTTGTAATGAGCGCTCAATTGACGAATGTGAGGAACCCCCGGAAGAGCATGAACTCCTAGTCGCATATCCGTTAACCCAGCGGGATCACACATATTTAATATGTTGGGACTGTGACGACATAGGGCATGCTTACATGGACTGTCCATCTAAAACGCGCCGGATATTTTGCTAGACTTGTGGTGCAAAATTGTATCCGTTGCTTGCTGGGAAACCGGAGGGCGGGTCCAGGGCTGAGGGGTCACTTAAACCCGCCAAAAGCTCAGACAACCTCTCCTGTAAGACTAATAAAGGTAGATCGTGTGACAATGACCAGGCAAGAAGACGCTCAAGCCTATCAGAATTCCCGAGCATACTAACAAATTCTCATCACAAATCAGACCGTCCTATTAATTACTTTAAAAATCGTCGACGAGCTAAACAAATTCTCGCTAAAACTATAATTAAAACGGAACCTGATGGAAGACCTGTAGCAGAAATCCGAGTCCAAAACCGATTATTAAGAAGATTATTAGATAGCGGTGCAAGCGTAAGTTGTCTTGGTAATGGGGCCTTAACGTTATTAAATGAAGTACAAATCTCTTGGTCGACTATTATTATCAATGCAAGTATACAGACAGCGGATGGGGCTAAACAGAAAGTTCTAGGTTATGTTTACTTGCCGGTCTAATATAACAGACAGTGTACTTCAAGAGGATGTTCTAAGTGTGCCAAGAAACATAATACATTGGTGAATCTCGAAAAGGCAGTTACTACAACCCATATAAACAGTCAGCCTGCAGGTACTCATACGCAATTGAAGACAGTAGCTGATCCTGCTCGAGATTTCTTACACCCATCGGAAGAGAATGCAATATCTCTATCAACACATGGTGCTCGACCGAGAGGATATGTCATTCTAGGAACGGTACACATCAAACTATCTGGATATAAAAGTGCTATCGTGGAGTGTAGAACAATCCTCGATTCCGGTTCTCAACTAAACTTTATAACAGAAAGAGTAGGCAAGAAACTTGGATTAAACGAAACGTCAAAACTCATGCATATTCAGGGAATCGGTCAAAGCAAGCAACAGACTCGAAAACGAGTTAACGTATTATTACAATTAAGAACCAGCGGCTTTTCTACTAAACTGGAAGCCTTCATCTTGCCAAAGATAACGTCTCATCAACCTACGCAACCATTGGACACAACAAAGTGGTCCCTTCCCTCCAATATAAACCTAGTCGATCCGCAGTTCAGCCGAAATCTACTACCAAATCATGTCAGTTGGCCAAATAAGGGTAGCACACAATCTGCCAACGTTACAGAACACTGTTTTTGGATGGGTGGTATCTCGCAAGATCGACGAGGAATCTCAATCAAAAGCAACATGTGGGATCTGCAGCGAAGATGAAAGAACCGAGGAGCAGTTAGAAAAATTCTGGAAACTAGAAAAAGTGAATACTTCGGATGATGAGTCCAGTATAACAGTGTCGGAGCAGAGTTGCGTAAACCACTTCAACCAAAAAGAATACCAGAAGGCAAATTTATAGTAAGGTTGCCATTTTCAAGTCCCAAAACATTAGGGGAATCAAGGGACATTGCCCTCAAAAGATTTTTATCATTAGAACGAAGACTTAATAAGCAAACTGCTATTAAGGCACAATATACCGAATTTATGCATGAATACTTTTTGGGACACATGAAACTAGTAAAGCCAGCGGAAATCATCAAACCACACTACTTCTTACCACACCATTGTGTGACGAAGCCAGACAGCAGCACTACCAAACTCAGAGTGGTATTCGACGCATCGGCAAAATCGTCATCCAACATATCTCTAAACGATATCCTATACAAAGGGCCTACTATACAGGACGAGCTGTTTTCTATACTACTACGCTTCAGATTACCGCGTTTTGTCTTCACAGCCGACATAGAAAAAATGTATCGGCAAGTGGTTTTGCATGACGATGATCAAATGTACCAGCTCATCCTGTGGAGAAAGAATCCAGATCAACCTATAAGTTGCTACAAGCTCAATACGGTTACATACGGGACAAAATCAGCTCCATTCTTAGCCACAAAATGCTTACAATCACTGGCAAACTCTACAAGGACAAATCTTCCATTAGGCTCAGAAATTCTCAGAAGAGACTTCTGTGTGGATGATGTAATTACCGGTTCCAACAGCCTAACTGAAGCAAAGGAAATGCAACGGCAGCTAAAACAACTTCTTCAGTCAGGAGGATTCCATCTTCGGAAATGGTGTGCAAATCACCCACAGTTGCAAGGAATTCCAGAAAAAGACGTCGAACTGCATCTGGACTTCTCGGAAGGAAATGAGGGATACACAAAGTCTTGAGATGGCTTCCCAAATCAGACATTTTCTCTATAAACACAACATGGACTGACACCAAGAGAATAACGAAACGGTCGGTCCTAGCAGACATCGCACATATATTCGATCCTCTTGGATTTGTAAACCCGGTAACGGTCGTAGCAAAACTATTTATACAAAGGCTATGGACACTTAAACTCGACTGGGACGCAGCAATACCAATGGAAATGCACACTGACTGGCTTAAGTTTCGTGAAGAGCTTAAAAGGCTCAATGATATACATATTCCGAGGCCCGTATTCTCAAATCAAATCCCAAGTTCAACACAACTGCATGCATTTTGCGACGCGTCCGAAAGGGCTTCCATATCGGCAATCTACATGAGGTCAATATCCCAAGATGGAGTTTTCATTGTGCGATTATTATGTGCAAAATCCAAAATCCACCCTTAAAAACTGTGACACTTCCGCGCCTTGAATTATGCGCCGCAAAATTATCTACATAGTTGGTTCAACGCGTCATAAAGGATTTAAGGACGCAAAACGTAGAAACGTATTTTTAGACAGACTCTGAAATTGTTCTTGCTTCAACGCAGAATCATCAGCTTACAGTACTTTTGTAGCCAACAGGGTCGCCAGCATACAACGATCATCGAATGCAGAACAATGGCGACACGTCAGGTCCGCTGATAATCCAGCTGATATGGTTTCACGTGGAATTCCAGCTGAGAAGTTAGCAGATTGCAATCTTTGGTTCTATGGTGCCACTTTTCTCCATGGTTCCGACGGATTTTGGCCATCTAAGTACTCAAAGATAAGCACTGAGTTAGAGAAGAAGAAATCCTAGATAACACTTAGTGCAACAACTGTATGGTCACCACTCACAAGTACTATCAACCACGGAAATTCATTCTTAAAACTGCAAAGAGTAATCGCATATATGCTGAGATTCATACTGAACGCACGACAAGCTGATCATAAAACAAGGCGCTGCCACGTCTTAAAAACCGAAGAATTGAACAAGGCACTTGTGATCATATTGAAGGAAGTCCAACAAGAAGGGTTCATGGAAGACTTAAATCAATTGCGGCAAACCAGTTATATTGACAACGGAAGTTCCTTAAGCAGCTTGTCCCCTTTCCTCGACAAGGATGGAATTATCAGAGTAGGAGGACGATTAGAGAACTCAAGTTTACCATATGATGCTAAGCAACCCATATTGCTGCCCTACTCTCACCCATTAACAAGGCTATCGATGACAGATATTAACATTAATAATCTACACTCTGGTCCTCAGTCACTACTTGCAGTGACCCGTCAAAGATTCTGGCCAGTGAAGGGAAAGACAATCGCCAGATCAATCGTTCAGAACTGCATTCGGTGCCAGAAGGTGAAACCCAAATTGATGACACAACTCATGGGAGACCGAGTTGAACCAGCAAGACCATTTGTTAAAGCTGGCGTGGATTTCTGCGGTCCAATTTCGACACATTATAAATCGAGGGAAACGCGTCCTCAAAATCTCAAGAAAGGATCTCAACATTGTGCCACAAAAAGGGCATAGAGTTTCATTTCATTCCACCACGAGCTCCACACTTTGGTGGACTCTGGGAGGCTTCAGTAAAATCGGCCAAAAACTTACTTCAAAAATATGTTGCACCTGCCATTTTAACCTATGAAGAATTGTCGACAGTAACATCTGAGATAGAGGCCATTCTAAATTCGAGGCCCATCACTCCAATGTCATCAAATCCTTATGACTTGACGGCATTAACGCCAGGGCATTTTCTGATAGGAGAACCCCTAACAGGCATCTTCGATCCACACTCAAGCCCGCACAACCTGAAACTTGTACAAAGGTGGAAACTCGTATCCCAGATAAAAAATGAATTTTGGCGGCGATGGTCGAATGAGTATCTGTGCGAATTGCAACATAGACATAAGTGGAGGCAGCCCTCTAAAAGCGCTTGTCCTGGGATGATGGTACTCATAAAAGAAGACAATCTACCTCCGTTAAAATGGCAACTTGGAAGAATTACTGAGGTAATTAAGGGCAACGATGGCATGGGAAGAGTGGCCGACGTTAAAACTAATTCAGGATTCTTGAGAAGACCCATACACAAGCTAGCACCTCTACCAGTAGAAAATCAGGACAATCAACAGTTGCCCCAACCTGCAGAAAGACCACAAAAACCACCATGAAGAGATGATAGAGATCATAGAGATCGAAGTACAGAGTCCACCACAGCCAAGAAAAGCCGCCCATCTACAAGTTCAGTACTTACAGCATAGGAATAGTTATCGCTGTCATTCTACTCTACAGTTGGGCGAAACGCAAGCTCAATCACCATCAGATGAAAAAACCGAAACCAGCACCTCCTCAAACTCTTCCTCAGCCTTTCACAATCAACATCAACGAAGAAAAGTTGAACAAATAGTCCAACGCGGGGGAGGATGTCCAATTTCATAAATTAAATTCATTAAACTTATAACTTTCAATTTTGTGAAATCTAATTCTCATAATATTAATTATAAAGAAATTTCCACAAAATTGTCAAGGTAAAATATCAAGTTGCAAGCACAAAATTCTCAGTCAGAAGCTTTGCTATATGATCCCTTGGCACTTGCCGTGGGAAGAATTTTCCTGCGATAATACGATCGCTGACGTACGTGAGAATTTTGTGCTTTCAGACAACCTGCGATAAGAATTTTGTGGGAATTTCAACGAATTTGTAATTACTTTGCTGAACTCTGCTAAAATTGTAACCTTCTATATGTGACTAGATAAAATATAAATATGTCAATAAAAGTTGCTCCTCGGTCAGTCGGACGGAGTATTTACGCAAATCAAGTTGTTTTTACTTTTATCAAGTGATATTTTCGGATGCATAGGTATTGTACCTAAGCATCATATCATCAAAGTCAAGGTTTTGTACTTTGGCTACCACGAACTTTCACAGCTCGGTAAAGGAACCGAGTGAAGAATAAACACTGCCAAAAGCGCATTAAATACTTGGGCCGTATCATTAGCGAGGAAGGAGTGCAGACTGATCCTGACAAAATTTCTGCCATTATCAACTTTCTACGTCCCAGGAGTATTAGGCAAATCCGTCGTTTCTTAGTCCTGAGTGGCTGGTATCGTCGTTTTCTTCCAAATTACGCACGTTTGGTCGCTCCTATAACCGAATTGCTTAAAAAAAATGCTAGTAACGCATGGACAGAGGAAGCTGAAAAAACCTTTGCCGAGGTAAAAGAGTGCTTGACAAAAGCTCTCATTCTGGCTAACCCAAATTTCAATCGACCGTTCATCATCCAATGTGATGCTTCTTCAGTTGGAGTAGGTAGTGTACTCTTGCAACGTGACGACGAAGGTCAGGAACATCCTTTTGCCTTCATGTCCCAGAAATTAAACGCAGCTCAAAAGAATTATAGCGTGACAGAGCTAGAATGCTTAGCAGCAGTGCTTAGCGTTAAAAAGTTCAGGCCATATGTTGAAGGCACACACTTCACAATAGTCACCTTAAGTGGCTAATGGAACAGAAAGGCTTGACCGGTAGGTTAGCTAGATGGAGCCTTAAACTGCAGGGTTTTGATTTTGAGATACTACATAAGAAAGGCTCAGAAAATGCCATTGCCGACATGTTATCGCGCTCGGAGATGGAAGAATTAGGCGTCATGGAGTCACTAGAGATTGACCCCAACCATCCTGCCTTTCAGTCAGTAGACTACTTAGATAAAATAAAGACAGTTCATAAAAATCAGGAACGACTTCCAGATTTAAGGGTAGTAGAGGGTCAGCTGTTTAAACGCGTGTACAATGGACCCGAAGAAATAGAGGAAGGTAATCCGTCCTGGAAACTGTGGGTACCTGACCAGCTAACATCTAACCTTATCCATCAAATGCACGATGATCCTCTTGCCGCCCACAGTGGCATTGCTAAAACCTCGGAAAAACTCAAGCGATTATTTTACTAAAGAATGCAAACCAGCTAACGAGTCTCTTCGTCCCCCTATGGGTGAGCCCATTATTCCAACATGCCCTTGGCAGTACATTAATATTGATATACTAGGTCCCTACCCTCGTTCGAAATCGGTTAATACATCACTTATAATAGTGTTGGATCAGTATTCCAAATACATTGTCCTAAAGGCTGTTAAAAATGCCACTTCTAAGACAATAATTTCACTGTTAGAATCAGATGTCTTTCAGGTTTTTGGTGTCCCAGAGAGTTTACTCTCTGACAACGGCACACAGTTCACCTCTCATGAATTCCGAACATTCATGAAGAATTATGGTGCTAAGCACCGGAAAACTGCCGTGTATACACCTCAAGCAAATGCATCCGAAAGGGTAAACCGCAATCTATTGTCTGCATTACGTGCTTACGTAACCAGCGATCACCGCACGTGGGACCAGCACATTTCTCACATCTGCTGTGCCTTAAGAAATGTTATCCACGAATCCACGAAATTTACACCATATTATCTTGTGTTCGGTTGTGACATGGTTACTCATGTGTCGACATATGAATTACTACGAAAACTAAAGTCTTTAGAAGCTGGAGATGTGATTGATCATGACCCAAATGAAACATATAAACTCATACAAGAAAAGGTAGTGGAAAACTTCAAAGAGGCTCAGAAGCGCCATGCCGCTACCTACAACCGTCGATGCAGGTTTAGAAATTACTCAGCGGGTGAAGAAGTCTATAGAAGAAATTTTGCTTAGAGCGATGCCACGAAAAATTATAATGCCAAGCTCGATAGGAAATATTTGAAATGTCGTATTGTACAGCCAGTTGGTTCCTCTTGTTATAAGATCGAGGATTTCAAGGGTAAGATTCTCGAAATTTATCACGCTAAGAACCTTAAGCCCGGCTAGGTAATCTCAGGGTGTGAGCAGCCCCACGTTTGTGTTTAACTCCATTACTCCAAAGCCCTAAGAGGCATCCCTTCCCTTCCCATACTTCGATTTAACTTATCCCACATTGTAAACCTTTTTCGGGTAATCCCACATATTGTACTAATAATACATAAATTCTAGTGTAAGAGATACCTGGAGGATCCTGTACTTCAGCTTAGGATAAAAGTTGAAGACTGCACAACAGGCAGTCAGCAGGAGACTTTCCCTTCATTAAGAAATCCCTATCACAATCACACAAATTTTAATCCAGCAACCCACAGTCCTAGGGAACAGCAGCGCCCGCAGCTAAGGACAGGGGGTCACGCAAGCCAACTCTGAAGTAGGCTAAGCTCATTACGGCACGAGTGAGCGCAGGTGTTGTTATGTAGTGTCACAAAAATCGAAAGGAGTATAACTAACTGTCGATACTCCAGACAGCGAGCAACCAGTTTATAAACTTGACCAGGAAGCATGTAGAATGTGGAAAATCCACTGTATACACTCAAGACGTAGTGTTGGGATTGTGAAATATAAGTAACGAAGTCCAGCGTCAAGAGTTGTTCAGAAATTGTACATACGCATACTCCCCACCAACCCAGCGTTCACTTCAGCCTCGGTAATGTAACAATATGTAACCTTCCGAGCCTGCCCTGTAACAATCGCTAAATCAGATTGCAAAAAAATTCACAATTTAACCTCATCCTGGATTAGTAATAAGCCAAACCGATAAAAGTAAGAAATAACCAAACAATCCCAACAATACTCAAACTACGATTACCAAGTCTAAGTCAAGTGTGGCAAGATTTTGGCACATGTTATTAAGGAGGAATCGGAGAAATTGGGATGAATTGGTGACCCCCTTCCTGGGAACCAATCGCAAAATTACTTAACCCGCAGCACCCACAAGATCAAGGAGGATATTTTTACCTTGGCAAGTAAGAATTTTGTAAACTCTGTAAATTCATCCTCCGCGTGAATTCATCCAACACGTTCAGGTAAACGAGTCTCTTCAGTAGGATATCGTAATTTCCCTGCTAAGTTGGCAAAATTGGACGTTAGCGTAAGAGTTTAAAAAAGCTAGATTAAGGTGAGCGCCGGTTACTTGCCCCTTGTGCAATCCTAACCTAAATTAACATTTACAGATTAAATTCTAACACTTCCGAATTTACCTCAGAATTCGAAATCGTGTAACGAGAAAAAAAACCGAAACGCTACTAAGGGCGGAAGGAAGAATTTTTAGACGTGAAAGTCTTAAGCCTTCAACTTGACTGGCCGCATCTCATAAGGCTCCTTCTTACTGAGAAGGGGACAATTTTATAAGAAGCATCAACTTGCACGCGAACAGCTTCGCCTTTACGTGTCACTGGATTAACCATCAAATTTATTTAATTAAGTCACATTTTCTAGCATTCCCAAATTTCCAACTATTTAGGTCAGCTTTAACCGGCACACCAAAAGCTTTTGGATCCTGCCGGGTAAGTACTATAAATTTATTATAAAATTTGTTTATTCATTATATACATTTATAATTGATTATATTATAAAAAAAATGTTTTTATTATATAACTAACTTGAAGTAAGTCCGAGTAACTAGTGTAATTCTTTAATTATTAAAGTAATAATTTCGGATTATTCGCAAATTACGCAAAGAAACATTCTGATCCCCATTTTTTTAAAATATTGAGCCAAATAAGTGTGAAGTAAACAAATAGAATTCTTTAATCAGTAAAGTAATAATTTCGGATTATTAGCAGATTGTACAAAAGAAATATTATGATTATCTTTTTTGAAAATATTAAGCTGAGTAAGTGTGCAATAAACAAATAGAGCCTTGACAGTGAATTCAATAGGTGATTGAGATAATTATGACCAGATGTTGTTATTGAGTGTTTTCGATTTTGCCACCGAGACATAACACCGGGGACAACTGGAGTTACTGTGACCCTGCTTCCAAGTGCGAAACCCTGTGTTCGAGTTTATTAGTGCCACCCGCTGTCAAATTGCAATTGAAAGTTATGGAGATTAATAAAATATCAGCAATTTCAGCAATTATATTTATTATAATTATTGGTTGGTTGGCAAAGAGTAAAGATTTTTCGTTTTTTTCTCGTTTTTATTATAACAGGACAGTTAAAATAATTAATAAAATATAAAAAATCGCAGCACACAAGCTAAAGCCAGTTATTTTTACTCATCTACTTCATTTGTGTTAGTAGTGTCACAGCTGTTCCTGGTCCAAACCAGGGGCAATCGGTGCTAGCACCAAGGGCAAAATGTGGCAAAAACGAACAATCCGAAGCAAAACTCGAGTCACGGCACCGCAATCTCGAACATGTATTTGCTTCTTCAAGGCACAAGTGTTAACACCGAAGCAAAATCGAAAACACCCATTGGTTAGTCGGCTCAAGGTCAATGAAGAAGATTTTGCCAACAGAATTGTTTTGAATAAATTTAAAATTTATTTAGCATGGTCATAATCGATATAGATAAAAATTTTTTGATAATATTATACGGTAGTCTCACGAATAGTTGGAATTTTTTTTTGTATTGTTGAAATAAATGGAGAGTGACCTAAATGAAGATTAATTAGTGAATTTTGTTGTGCCCCAAGTTCTTCGATATTGTGCGTACCAGTCATGCGATTAGATTCGGTGAGATCAGCGGTCCGGAGTTCGAGGTCTGCTTGCCGTAGAATTGCATAAAGTTTTTTTTCCTTAAGTGCCATGGAATTAATTACCTTGCTCCCCATACTTGCTCCTATTTAATTTTATTAATTTCCCTTCATTGAATTCCCCAATCTGGTATTTTGATGGAATAGATCTCTTTCCACGCCCACCCGACGAGCTAGAGCCGGCAAAGTTGGAGGTAATAGAGAGATCGGTCCAATTAAGTGCTATAGTTTGGGTTTTTCTTTATGGTACCCATGTAGGCGAGTCTTCGGGAATTCCCTAAGTTAAATCCGGATTCGTTTTTGTTTGACCTGAGATAAAATTTTTGTCCAAGGGGCCTGGCGCCCGGACGCATCCTATCCATTGCATTCCACCTCCGAAATTATGGAGTGTGAGGAATTTCATTCCCTATTATCACCCGTGTTACATATATGGCGCCCAAATTGGTTGAGCCAAGTTAAAAACAGTGATGGACATCACACCTTGAGTCCAAGTGGCCATTTCTGCCGCATGAAACTTCAGGGCGCTGTAAAGCCAACCCTCGAATGCCAAATGTGTGCAGTTAGGGCCAAGGTAAACTCACTAGAGTAAAGTTGTTTAAATTTTCTTGGGTAAATAATTCGATTCGTAAAGCGTTGTGAAGATCATGATGAGATCATGATACATATTAAATTTTGTTTTGCATTTCGTTGTTTTTTTTAGAGTAGACAGCAAAAATGTGTTATTCCATGGCAAAGGATTGTTGTTAGATTATTGGTTATTACCATCTATTATGCTTGAAGAGCACTTATCCTTTTGTTGATATGTAAGATTAATTCTATTTAGAGAGATGCTTTCATCTTATCATAGTTTAACCAGTTGGTCTGTTAGAAGTCATTTTGTGTGGGCAAAAATGAAGTCCAGATTGTTGCTACTCTCAATCAGTGTGATTAGAATCGTACCATATACATACGTCGTATCTTACACTGAAAGTTTTATTGAAGTAATTAGAATAATGGTAGGTAGTCCTTCATTATTCTTACTTCATGGTTATTCAACAAGGAGGATAACAAAGTTCGGCAAGCAACATGAAGTAAATTTGGGTTGGGAAAAAAAAGAAGAAAAGAAAATTTTGATTACTCGAGTATAAAAAATGGTTCGAGCACAATTGAAGAGAACTTGGGAGCACTTATTATTATGATTGAACTGGTAGAAACTTTAAATAGTTGTCGATTAAAACAAAAGTATTAGTAGACATTAGGTTGAAATTATTATTAAGGGATTGCACAATTTTCTGTCCATGCTGTTATAGGGACACTTCGCAGGATTAGGGCATATACTCTTGCCCTAAGTAATGCATCTAACTGTCCTGATTTCCAAAAGGTTGGGTCAACTAATGGTAATTTGTTCAAATTTATTCACTCTGTTGTAATGTGAGACTTATTGCCTGACATTTGAGCTATCCAACGCCACCTAGTAGTTAGCAGCGCTGAACATATTTCTTAGCGCTCGTTAACTTCACCGTTCCGAACTCGATGGACTGCAAAACTGCCAACTGCCGACCCAAATTCGCTGTCAAAAGTTGCAGTCAGCAAAGTTGGAACACAATTGCGGCGGCGGCGAATAGCGAAGAAGAATGGCTTCAGGTACCAATTTTATATTGGCTGCTACGAGTAAGAAACTAAATGGAGTGACCCTAGTGTGTAAAATCCGTGTACGTGAGTGTGCCGATTTCTACGATTTTTTTGCTCTCATTTTTCTTCACGTGTTGTCACTTTTTGACAAGTGTTGTTGTTGTTTTTTTTTAACCGAGGTTTTGGGTTAAAAAGTGCTAATTTTATCGTCCTGTAAAGTTGAAGTGAGAATTAAATTCATTGCGAAGGACAAAAATATAAAACTATTGTGTGTTGTGTTAAAACTATTTGAGAAAAGTCCAAGTTTTAAACGATTAGTGACAATGAAGTGTGTAGTGCAATTTTGCAAAAATTCCAGTTATTTAAAACACCCCGGGATTTAATTTTACAGATAAAGTAGAGAAAATAAACAGTATCGTGTTTCGTTTCGTGGCGAGTGGACGTGCTCATTAGGAGCTCTGTAACTTTGTTTTGATTTTTTTGTGTTAATCAATGTGAGAGATTAGATCATTAATTTGTTTGTTTTTGGACGTGTTTCGTAAATAGTTTTTTGAGTTTAAAGTAAAGTTGTCGCTTTTTCGTGCTAAAGTTTTGATGTGATTTTTTTTTTGCATTTCGGCATGATCTTCTGCATGCTTGTTTAGTGGGCCAAGCTAAGTATTTTTATTTTCGAGTAACAGTTATAGCTGGTTGGGTGCATGAAGTGCATTTAATTTTCAGTGTGTGACGCATTGGTTATTGTTTTTGGCCGGTACCAGAAACCGTTTATTCTCTCTGGATTTTATATTTGTTTGTAGTTGGTTTTCTTGTCGGGGAAGTTCACTGACCTTTTCCTGTGTGCAATTTGCTTTTGGTTTTTTCTTTTTTTTTTTTTTGGAATTTTGGCTGGTTGAGTGCTTGACGTGCTTTTGATTTTCAGTGTATGACGCATTGGTTATTGCTGTGGCCGGTACCAGTAACCGTATATACTTTCTTGATGTTGTATTTGTTTGTATTTAGTCGTTTTGTCTGGGATTTACTTTGATTATAATTTATTTCTTTATTTATTTTTTTCGTATCCTGATTTCTCGCGATATTCTAGTTTTTGTATATATATTTTTTTCCTCTGATAATTTCTGCTCGTGATGCGTAAGTGCAAGGTATGCTCAGCACGGATAAGCAGGGATGAGGTTGCATGCGATGGAGTTTGTGGTAATATTTTTCATACTGCCTGCTTGAGGGGTATTTCCAAGTCATTTGCTACGGGTTTCACTTGTGAAGAGTGTTCGGCAATTAAGCCCTGCCATGTCTTGCGGCTTATGAGGAGCATTGTTGACAGCCTCTCAGCTGATAGCTCCAAGATTGCAGAGGGTATAGGCAGTATTTCATCTAAATGGGCAGGCGTAGAGATTTTCATTGACGACGTTAATTCCCTGAATGATAAGGTTGACAAGCTTATTGCTGCAACCGAGAAAATTAGCTCCAACTCGAGTTTGTTGTTGGATAAGTCACATGAGTTCTCTTCCAAGGTCGCCTGTATTTCGTCTTGTTTTGATGATCTACGCTCAGTTGACGAGGAACGAGTCTTAAGTTCTGACCATTCGGCAGGTATATTTTTGCCGGCCATTGATGATGTCCGACGTTGTGTTAGGCACGTCAGGGCTGACCTGGGGGTGTGGTCTGAGGCTGTTGCTAAGAATAGTGAGCTGTGTGCCTTAATCGCCTCCGACGTTAAGTTTCTTGTCTCACGGGGTGCGGGTGGCTCTGCTATGGCTCCGTCTTTGTTGGTCGATGGGTCTGAGGGTTCCTGTGGGAATGGTTCTAGGGTGTCTCCTGCGAAGGCTATGTCCCCTGCACTTGCTGGTGCGGGACAGGACATCTCTCCGCCCCCTAGAGGAGTTGTTTCGTTTTTGGAGACTGAAGGTAGGGTTACCAATTCCTCCCCCGAGAGGGTGAAGGTCTTGAAATCCAAACCTAAATCTGGGGTAAAGCGTCGGCGCCGTGTTAGGTGCTCCGTAGCGGATACTGGTCTTCCGGGTCCAGTGGTCACTGCTGGCAGATCTGTTGGCATCAATGGGGGTAGTGGGGCGGATTTGTGCGGAAGTGATGGTGTGATTCCTATCATCATACCCTCGAACATTGGCGTGTCTGATGTTGAAGAGGTTGGACTCTCTGCCGTTCCTCGTCCAAAGTCTATCTTTGTCTCTCGTCTGACGCCTGAAACCTCTTGTGACCTTATATTGCGTTTCCTTCGGTGTAGGGGTATTGACACGTCTGAGGTGTTCTGTAAGAAAATAAGTGGACAGTCAAAGCCCTACGCATCCTTCTTGTTGTCGACTCCTTCTCAATTGGCTGATACTATGCTTGGTGATAATTTCTGGCCCCAGGATGTATTTTGTAAGACCTTCGTACCCAATTCTCGCCGCCGCACCAAGTCAGGAGCACTTCGGTCTCCTAGTTCAAAAAACGGGACAAGCTCTCTCTTTACTACCAGAATGTGAGAGGGCTGAGGACCAAAACAAATAATTTTTATTTCTCATCTAATAACTGTGACTTTGATGTGATTGCTTTATCCGAGACGTGGCTACACCAGGGTATTTCGGACGCGGAGCTGTTTAATGGCTCTTATCAGGTTTTCCGTAGGGATAGGCATGTTTCCTCGACCGCACGCGGTGGTGGGGTTCTCATAGCTTGCAGGAATTTTCTTAATACTAATCATTTTGACACTCCTTTATTTTCTGACCAACTGGAGCTGGAACAAGTTTCAGTAAAAATTTCATTTGAGTCGAGCAGCCTCTTCTTAATATGTTGTTATATACCTCCTGATGCGTCTAATGTCGTAGATAGTAATGGTCGGAGTCAGTATGATATTCTCATTGAACATATTAACTACACTTATGATCGATTGGGTTCTAAGGATGAAATTATCCTAGTGGGGGACTTCAACTTACCCAATGTACGATGGGTAGCGGATGATGATGACGATAGCTTTCTTCCCCATGACTTGACTGAAGGACAATCGTTATTCCTCGACACCTTGGCTAGCTTTTGACTTTGCCAAATGAGCAATGTGAGTAACAATATGGGAAGACAGCTTGATTTAGTGTTCTCTACGAACCCAATGCTTACTTTTGTTGAACCCAGCATACTTGCCTTGATAAATGTGGACGTGTTTCACCCCGCATTGCTTGTTGGCTTTCATTGTCTGTCGGACGTGCTTGCCGATGAGCTCGACAGCCAATATCATTTTAACTTTAGAGCGGCCGATTTTGTGGCTTTAAATGATTATCTTGGTGGGATAGACTTCCACACTTGCCTGTCTGGTGACGATATCGACCGAAACGTATCCGGTCTATACGACGTTTTGTATGAAGCTTTCAGCAGGTTTGTTCCCTTAGTTCGGGTTAGGGGTAGAGACTCCGCTCCACCATGGTTTGACAGAGGATTGAAGACTCTTAAGAATAGGAAGAATAGACTTTGGAAAAAGTATCTACGTGTTAACAGTGCTGACGCCTGGCATGAATATAGTATTTACCATGAACAATTTATAAGCCGTTCTCGTTCTCTATATGAGGAATATCTTCAAAATTTAAAGAACAGATTATTCTCTGACCCCCGTGCATTTTTCGAATATGTCAACTTGAAGAAAAAGGTTGATAGCTACCCATCGACTATGGAATTCGGGGAGATCTCCAGCAATGATTCTAATATTATTTGCAACTTATTTGCTGAATCTTTTAAGGGTGCATTTGAATCATCTGATTTCATCCCGGACAATGGAAACTTTTCTCACATTAATAGCCGAATTTTACCCATGGTATCAGTTCCATCTATCACGGAGGAGATCCTGTTGAGGCATATTACTGCACTTCCAACTGACTTCTCTAGTGGTCCTGACGGGATTCCACCTGCAGTCATAAAGAAATGTTCTTCGGTGTTATTATGGCCTTTGCTACTACTATTCAGGAAGTCTCTTTCACGGGGCCATTTCCCAGCGCTCTGGAAGATATCTTATTTAATTCCTATTTTCAAGAGTGGCAATAGAAGAAACATTTCCAACTACAGGCCAATTGCTAAATTGTCCTGTATTCCTAAGCTCTTCGAACTTTTGATTCAATCCCAATTATCCGAAGTGTGTAAAGGCTTAATCTCCACTCGGCAGCATGGTTTTCTTCAAGGTAGGTCCACGGTTTCAAACTTGGTTGAGTTTGTTTCTTGCACTGTGGGTGGTTTCATGGAGGGATGCCAAACTGACTGTATTTACACTGATTTTAGTAAGGCCTTTGACAGACTGTCTCACTCTATTATTACTTTCAAATTGGCTAAGTTGGGTTTCCCGCCCTCCCTTATTGTCTGGATAAAGTCATATTTGTCTGATAGGATTTATAGAGTGCGTTTTCGTAGCGCACTCTCTGATGATTTTGTGACTCATTCTGGCGTTCCCCAGGGCAGTCATCTGGGTCCATTGTTATTCATCTTATCTATTGATGATATTTCATATTTGCTGCAAAGATGTAAAATTCTTATATATGCTGACGATATTAAGATTTTTCTTCCAATAAAATCTAACGCTGATTGTGAGATCTTACAATCAGAGTTGCATATTTTCTATGAGTGGTGCTGCAACAACAATCTTAAGCTGAACATTGAGAAATGTCAGGTTATGTCCTTCTCGAAGTCTCGCAGCTTCCGTACTTTTCAGTACATGTTTGGGGATACAGGTTTAAAACGGGTGGAAATGGTGAGGGATTTAGGAGTGTATCTTGATGGTAAGTTAAACTTCATCTCCCATATTAATATCGTGGTAGCTAGGGCAAACTCTACGCTGGGATTTATTCTTCGTTGGTCCAAGGAATTTCCAGTTCCTCATATAAGACTCCATCTTTATACATCCCTTGTTAGGCCCCTGCTTGAATATGCCAGTCAGGTATGGTCTCCATTTTACGGAACACATATTAAACGTATCGAGTCCGTCCAGCGCAGATTTGTGCGATCGACCCTACGTTCTTTGCCTTGGAATGACCCTCTTATTCTGCCACCTTATGAGGAGCGCTTGGGTTTGCTGCAACTTGCTACACTCGAGAAGCGACGTTGGGTTGCTGATTTAACATTTTTGCATCAGCTTCTGCAGGGAAAGTTGGACAGCGCTGAACTAGCTTCCAAAATATTGCCTAGAGAACTGTCCTATTCCCTACGTAATCGAGCACCTTTACAGATTGCTTTTTCGCGCACTAATTACGGCATGTTCGAGCCTATTAACCGCATGTGTAGGTCTGCTAATGATATTGGAGACGTTTTTGATATTAATGTGGACAAGGTGACACTTAAAAGGAGCATCTATAATTTGTGATTCGTTCTTTTGCTTGCACTGGTTTTGGTTTTAATTTTTCTCTTTGTTTGTTTTGCATTTGAGTTTGAGCTGAACTACTGACGGGGACGGACGTGCCGCCGTGTCTTGCTCCCCAATAAATTTTTAAAGCGGTTGCGAAAGCGAATCGAATTTTAAAAAATCAAAGTGCTAGTGCCATCTTGCCGGAGTGAAGGGCTTTTATGCTCTATTTGTAAGCACAGTCTGGTGAGTCCGTTCCGATTTATATCTTTTTTGCTTCCATCCAACATTCAATGTAGTACAAACGTGCTGCATTGAATGCGTTTAACGGGTCTCCACTGCTGAGCATTTAGCTGCCTTCGTCGAGATCAAAGTTCAGCACAGCAGGCATAACACTGCTGCTGGCTTTGTTTTCACAGAGGCGGCTTTGCTTTGCATCTGTGGATCCCGTTCGTCAGTCCTTGTGTTTGTGTACGTTTTCGTTTGTTTTGTTTTGGGCAAATTAAGACCGGGACTATGCAAAAATTTTTATTTAATTTTTGCAACATTCGTGGCTTAAAAAGTAACCATTTTTCGGTTTACTGCCACTTGATCGCGGAAAATCCGGCAGTTTTTGCACTAAGCGAAACCAAGGTTGTTTCCGATTCTGATATTAATCAGTATCACATCCCTGGTTATCACTTAGTGCCGCTCTTCTCTCCTCAGAGGGGAATCGCGGTTTATATTAGAAATGATGTGCCATTCTCCTATCTCCCTCAATTCTCTTCTACTAATCCAGAATTTAATTATGTCTGGATTAGATTTAAACTCTATCGGCACATTATTCACTTCTGCTTTTTATACCGCAGCCCGAATATGTCTGACACTGACACTGTGTGCTCCTTCGATAAACTGTCTTCCGATATCGATAAGATTTTGGAATTATCCCCCTCTTCTGAAATCGTTCTTGCTGGAGATTTCAACGTCCACAACACACAGTGGCTCAGGCATTCTTCTACCACAAGCCCGTCTGGAAGACACGTCGAGTTATTTAGTGAGTCTTTTAATTTACAGCAACTGGTTGAGTGTCCGACTCGTGTTCCTGATACTTCGGGGCACAACGCGCACCTTTTAGATCTATTTCTAACATCGCATCCAGAAAAATACTCGGTTTCGGTGACGTCTCCCTTGGGTAATTCGGACCATTGTCTAATCTCCGCCCAATTCCCCATCTCCTCTCTGACAACCACTAATCTAAACTCCACCAAAAGATTAGTGTGGCATTATAAAAATGCTGATTGGGCGGGACTTAATAAATATCTCAGAGAGCTGGACTGGTCTGATTGCTTTTCTATGAAGGACGTTAACAGAAGCACCGATTATATCTTGAACATCCTATGGTTTGGAATGCATCACTTTATTCCTCATAGCTTCAAGAACATCAAACCAACTAACACCAATTGGTTCAATAATGACTGTTTCGCAGCCATTAAAAAGAAGGAAGCAGCCTTCCAGGCATATAAATTGTGCCCTTCAGAGGAATTGAGACGTATCTATAGAGATGCGCGGAATATTTGCAATTCAGCAATTAGCCGGGCTAAGTTCAATTTCGACCAGAGCATCAGACGGAAGGTATTTTCTACTCAAAAGGGTAGTAAGGGCTTCTGGTCTCTAGTAAAAACCGTAAAGAACAATTTCACCTGTTCGTCAACACCACCATTCATTTATAATGGGAATGTTTTTACTGACTCATTGGACAAGGCCAACCTGTTTGCTGCTAATTTTGCTGCTAACTCGTACTTGCCACCATCATCGCAGCCACTTCCATCTCTATCACAGTGCATTAGTAGGCAAAAGCCGCTACACTTTCGCACTCGGGAAGTTTTTAGAGTACTTTCGAAACTCGACGTGTCCAAAGCTACTGGGCCTGATGGTTTCTCGCCCCTTGTTTTAAAATGCTGCGCCTCTGCTTTGGCTAAACCTCTGCGCAAACTTTTTCACCTGTCATATTCAACAGGAATATTTCCAAGTGTATGGAAACTTGCTCATGTCCAGCCGATACTTAAAAAAGGAGAGGCATGCGACCCCTCTAACTACAGACCAATTGCACTAACCTCGATCATATCCAAAGTTTTTGAATCACTCATCAACTCTCAGTTGTTGACATATCTAGAAAATAACCATCTTATCAACGATTGCCAGTACGGTTTCCGCGCTGGCCGCTCAACCGGAGACTTATTAACGGCTCTAACGGAGCGTTGGAATCATTGTCTCCATAATTTCGGTGAGTCCGAAATCGTCGCTCTTGATATTTCAAAGGCTTTTGATAGAGTCTGGCATGCTGCCCTTTTAGCCAAACTTCAAACATTTGGTCTGCATCCTACCCTCGTTAAATGGATAGAGAGCTTTTTGTCAGGCCGTTCAATCCGAGTAGTTATTGACGGCGTTACATCTGCATCCCACGAAATAAATGCCGGTGTACCTCAGGGTTCAGTTCTTTCACCAACTTTATTTCTTCTTTTCATCAATGATCTCTTATCCCTTACTCTCAATCCTATTCATAGTTTTGCCGACGACAGCACCCTTGATTTCGCGTACTCATTTGATTCTGTAATGAATTCACGTGGAAATGCTACAGAAGTCAATCGGGAACGCATGTTTAGATCATTAAACAACGACATTTCTAAGGTCCTCGCTTGGGGCAGAGCAAATCGTGTTACGTTTAATGCATCCAAAACTCAATGCTGTTTAATGTCCCTTAAAAAACGCCCAGTTCACCCCCAACCCATTTCAGTCGACGGAGTGAATATACCCAATTCACCCTCCCTAAAGATCTTGGGTATTGAGATATCCAGCAATCTTAGCTGGACTGATCATATATTTGCAATCGCTAAAAGTGCGATGAAATGTTTGGGTTTTCTACAGAGATGTAAGAAATATTTCACCCCACCCGACTTAGCGTTGATCTACAAGTCCCACATTAGGCCTAGACTTGAATATAATTCCCATATTTGGGCAGGGGCAGGACACACCGCATTGTCCGCGTTAGACAAAGTTCAGCGTAAGGCTGTTAAACTTATTGGCGATTCCTCAATCTCTGAGGGCCTTGACTCTCTTGAGCATCGACGGAATGTCGGTTGTCTCTCACTCTTTTATCGCTATTTCCATGGCCATTGTTCTAACGAAATCGCTAGCCTGATTCCTTGTAGACTCATTACAACGCGCGATACAAGATCTACAAGTCGCTCCCACCCCTTTACTCTCCGGGTCAAATTTGGACGTACCGTCAAATTTCGGGAATCTTTTCTTAGCAGAACAACACGAATGTGGAACAGTTTACCATCTTCTGTTTTTCCCTCGTCTTATGAGCCTGAAACTTTCAAACGGGGCGTACATCGACACCTCCTTCACTCAACCTCCTAACCCATTTCCCTCATCCTTAATTCCTTTCCTGCCAAGGCTGTGCTTTAGCATCATAGGGCATCCCCTGAGCTTTGGCAACATCATATATAAAAAAAAAAAAAAAAAATTTTGTTGGAAACACTATTTTTGTTATTTTTATAAAACGCATGTATAGAGTCGTGAATGTGTGTCTGTCTTTTGACCTGACTCTTATTATTGATTTGCTTTAACGATCTCTGTTGTCTTTGCACCCCTGATTGTTGTGTGTGGGCGTATTATGGTGTGTTAATTACTAATATTATCTGCATGGGTTTGGGAGCCTCATTCGCCTTAATATTTTGTTATATTTTGGCGAATAGGTCAAATGATTCTAGGCTTCCGCCTATGAAGTGCGCCTTCTGAGTTAGAAGGATTAATTCTAATTAATTAATTAATAACTTTCTTTTGTGATACGAATATTTCAGGCGGTATTAAACACACCATTAACTTATAAAATACCCACTTTTTGCGTTAAGGTAGACTTTGTTTACCTTTGGCTCAGCAGCCATATTTTCTTGAGTTATCATTTACAAAGGCGGTGGTGTAATTAAATTTTGCAAGGAGTTAGTAGATGAAAACTTTATTATTGAAGTGTTTACTGATTTGATGAGGTCCATGATAATAGGATATTATACTAAGGATAATGATAAATCCATGTTAGTTTTTTTTAAAGTTAAATTAGAGTTATTGGCTTAAACTACTACTTGTTAAGGCAGAATAATCTCTCCAGGAGAATTTAATGAAATGCTGTGAATCTAAATTAGCTTTGTACAGGTACTATAGAATGTATTTCGTAGTAAATTATTATGTAGCAATATATTACTTACATTACTGTTGTGGTATGAATTGGTAATTTGATTTTCAGGAACCTCCCCTCCCCATGACGCTTCTCCCTCCTCTTGTCCCAAACATCCCTTCTCCCTCCCTCCTTACGTTTTGAATTTTATTTTGTTTCAGCTTTCTTTATAGGCTTAGCCTGCATCCTAGCCAGATGCAGGGTAGGTGTGGGTTAGTACCTGAACCATCGCATACGGGGGTAGTTTTTTTCTTGCTTTTGCTAATTTCAAGATGGTTCAGCGTCGCTAAGGGTAACAGGTGACACTAGACCTGTTGCTCTTCCTTCTGTTTTCTGTTTCTCGTTTTTTATCCTTTTGTGGCTGACCTGAAGAAAGGATACCACAATCTTTCTTCGCCACAGGCACGCGAACTTCTGTTTGTGGATGTGTAACGATGTTCAAGGACTCACTCCTCATACCGGCGAGCTAGGACGTGCTGCCAGCTAGCGCGTGCCACTTGGACATCTTGCGGCAACTTCGTGTTGCACATTTCGCACGCACACATATTACACTGTCTTGGAAATTATTATGAATGGCAAGTGTTCCGTAATTCGTTTTAAAATTAAAAACCTCTCTTCCACCGCTTTAGTGAGCCTTGGTTCTCTTGACCCCAAAGTGAATGTAGTTTGGTGTATGGAGAATGCGGATGGACTAGTGTTTAATCTTGTAATTGAAACCGCAGTGGGTATACTGTTGCTCCCAGTTTCCTGCAGCCTTCTTCTGAAATGAATGATGGTTTGGCACCACTGTCTATCAAGACGTGTGAAATATAAATAAATAATAATAAATATTTAGTTTATTCTACAGTTTAGTCAACATGTCCGCATCTTTAAACAAGGACCAAACAAGAAGGGCGCCTCAAAAGTCAACTCGGCCTCAACACTGTGAAAATCTTTAGGTCTAAGAGGAAAACAGAAAACGGCTAAAATCCCACTTTCAGACCACATCACAGGGAATCCTAAAGATGGCTGAAGTAGTCCCCCCTAACAATAGCGAATCTACGGCAAGGGAGTACCTAAGTACGCTACTAGCCTTCCTTGCAACCACCAGGACAACAAGTGTATGTCGGAATGGGACGAAGACTCCTCACGCAAGTCAACTCCACGCAACAAGTTCCCGTTGGAAAGATCTTTTGTCGACGAGGCACAAAAGAAAGCGTCTTCGGCGAGAACATCCAACGAGGGAAAACGTTTACGGAGCGGAATCATCTTGCTAGGACCATCAGTGTTGTTGAGTAAAGTAAGTTAAAATAAATACTTAGAAAAGGTGCTCGAGAAAGCGCGAGATTCCGAGAACCTCTATGTGCCCCAGGGCGAGGTTTTAAATAAAGATCTCGCCCAAAGCCTAGAAAAAAGGCTTGAATTAACAAAAAAATATCAAGAGGAAACAGGGAGATTCAAAGCGGATATCGCTGAGTTTAAGGGATTCTCGCGCTCGCTCAAGCTAGTTAAGGATTGCTAAAATATTGTCATAAGTGAGAATTTGTGTGAACTCAGTGACAAATTTATTTGTGAAGAGGTCAGTGTTAGTATAAGTGCCTAACTAAACCCGACTCCCGCCGAACCGACTATTCAAGTCCTCCTTTGTGACTGGCTGGAAGCATCCTTCAAGGAAACCAGCCTCGAGAAAAGCTTCGCTAGTCTGCACGAATCAAAACCTACAAAACTTAACATGGTAGACTACGCAAAAGTAGCAAAATGAATGGCCCAATTAGTCCCCATACTTTCCGGCAAAGATAGCCGATATTTAGCACAGGAACTACAAACTTTCATTGGCTGCTTCAAACAGACCATACATGTCTCACAACAGAGGAATAGTCAGCTTTCCTTAAACTTCTTCCGACCAGACTCCGGGGTGAGGCGTACAAGTTAATAGCAATTTAGTTTTGACAGTTGATATGTGCTGACACGTTTTCGGATCGCTGCAGTTTTTTCGCTCTCTCCTTGTTATTTTCGAGTTTTTCTGTTTTAAAATCGGTGGTGGAGAAGCAATAGTGTGCACTGACTTTATATATATATAATATATAATTCTAGTCTGTGGCTTATAGCTCTTAATAAGTTTGTAAAATTTTATTTATTTTTTTCTTAAATCTATAATCTCTGTGCACCGAGACATCTTTAAACCTTGGTGTTGAGACGCGCGGCAACAGAAATAAAGCCAACAAACAATCCGCTAGCGGCACTCACACTAATGTTTTGAAAGTAGCGGGAGTGGCTGAGAATTCTCCAATTTCAAGACTTGTCGCTGGGGACAACTTTGATTTAAAATCTGAGATATCTGCATTGGGAACAAAGCTTGAGAGCATAAGAGGTGAGTTTCAGAAAGAGATCCAAGCCCTTCATGAAAAAATTGTCAATGATCAGAAGAAAATCATGACTGACCTCCACACTGATCTATGCAATCTTCTCGAGCAAAATGTAAATAGAAAACTGATGCATGTGACTGATCTGTTTACAAGACTTGAAGGTCGGGTTGATGTACTTGAGCGGAGGGAGCTTGCAGCCGATCTTGTGGTCAATGGTATTCCCAGGCTGGAAGGTGAAAGTTTACCAGCAATATTTACTCATCTCTGCTCATCTGTTAAGACTCCAGAGCCAGCGATTTGGCAGATTTTTCGAGTGAATCCCAAAAACAACAACAACAATAACAGTGCTGACACATCTGTTATTGTAAGATTTAATTCACCTCGTGACAGGAATTTGTTACTGAAGTCCATTTCTGGTCGACTAAAATTCATGCACAGGACTCTGACTCTTCGTGACGTTGGTATGGATTCGGACAAGAAGATTTACACCCACGAAAGCCTAACCAAGCGGAATTATTCATTATATCGTAATGTTCTTCGATTAAAGCGCCAAAAACAGCTGGCTGCTGTATTTACAAACAATGGTCGTGTTTATATCCGAAGTACCGCAGATGGTGATGTTTCTGTTGTGACTACATTGGAGGAGTTGAACGAATGTGCGGCGCCTGTAAATATTTAATTAATTTTTCTCAAATGATTTTTAAGTGCTGTTATTGTAGTTTCGAATATTGGGTTGTATCTCTTTGCTTAATTTATGCTCCTTGTGATGTTAGCTTGCTATCTCTCATTTGCGCTTGTGTTTATTCCATCATATTTCAATATTTTCTTGAACTGCTTTTACCGACTTGTGATTTTAGTTTACTATTTTTCATTTGCATTTGTTTTTATTTGATATTTTTTCAGTTTTTTTTTAGCTATTTATACTGACTATTTACTATCAATTCCGAAATTCATGCCTAATATAATAATTACATTAACAGAATGAGGTCCATTATACGCGGTGAGCCTAAGCAGTTTTGGAGATTTGTTAACTCTAAGCGTAGCACCGACGGCTACCCTACTTTATTAAAACTAGGTGACACTGAAAATAGTGATCCCTTGACGATTGCGAACCTTTTCGGCGACTTTTTTAAGACAGCTTTTCTTTCTGACAACTGCGATACTTGCTCTAAGGATTTTAGCTACTTGACATTATTTCCTCCTTCTTCACTGGAAATGAAAGATCTTACATTTGATGACGATACAGTCGCGAATTACATCAATAATTTGGCAGATAGTTTTTCGTGCGGTCCTGATGGTATTCCTGTTTCCCTTTATAAGAACTGTTCTTCTTCCATGGTTTCTGTTCTTTGTTATTTATTTAATTTATCTATTTCTTGTGGAGTCTTTCCAAAATCTTGGAAATCATCTCTTATTATCCCTCTTCACAAGAAAGGCAAGAGGTGTGATATTTCCAATTACAGACCCATTGCAAACTTGTGTTGTATTGCTAAGATTTTTGAGGCATTAGTTTGTGATACACTATACTTTCATTGCAAACCTTTTCTTGGAACTTTCCAGCATGGCTTTATGAAAGGTAGGTCTACTGCGACTAACCTACTGGAATTCTCAAATTCCTGCTTATCCAAAATTGAGGCTGGAAAGCAAGTGGATTGTATCTTTACAGATTTTAGCAAGGCATTCGACAGAATAAGCCACCAAATTTTGATTCACAAGTTCACGGCCCTCGGGTTTCCTTAATTGTTTGTAGACTGGGTTCGTTCTTACCTACTAAATCGGACTCAGCGTGTGTCCTTTCGTGGATCACTATCCAAGTTTATTTTTAATTCCTCTGGCGTACCTCAGGGAAGTCACCTAGGCCCGATTTTATTTATTATATACATCAATGATGTATCTTTATTCTTGAAATACCCAAAAATTCTTTGTTATGCTGACGACGCCAAAATTTTCCGTGTTGTGTCCTCTATTCGAGACTGTGAACTTTTAAATTCTGACTTAGACGCTTTCTACAACTGGTGTTCTGATAACTATCTTCCCCTCAATATTAGTAAGTGTACGTCTATGTCTTTTACTCGTAGAAAGAATCCTCTCGACTTCAACTACACCATGCATGGCTGTGTTCTGGAAAAAATTATTAGGACCAAGGACTTGGGTGTCTGGTTGAACAGTCGTTTTTCGTTTGACGATCACATTGATGAGATAGTTATTAAGGGTAATTCTACATTGGG
Organism: Leptarthrus brevirostris; assembly: GCA_964036015.1. Classification (NCBI taxonomy): domain Eukaryota; kingdom Metazoa; phylum Arthropoda; class Insecta; order Diptera; family Asilidae; genus Leptarthrus; species Leptarthrus brevirostris. The sequence goes on from OZ038374.1 coordinate 50,202,382, forward strand.
TTTTATAAAAAGATGGGCAAAGGAATTCGACGACCCTTATATCACCAGGCTTCTCTACTGCACCTTTGTTAGACCTATTCTGGAGTATGCTAGTTGTGTTTGGTCACCATTTTATCGTGACTCAATTGACCGGGTAGAGGCAGTCCAGCGCCGTTTTGTTCGCTTTGCACTTCGTGGGCTTCCTTGGAGTGACCCTCTTATCCTACCGCCGTAAACAGATAGGCTTAAGCTCATAAAACTAGACTCTCTTGAATTCAGACGTAACATCTCTAGAACTGTTTTCGCTTTTGAATGTCTTCAAGGTAATGTTGACTCTCCAGTCTTGTTGTCTTCTTTTAATATATCGATTCCGAGTCGCTCCTTGAGAAATCGAGATTTTCTTAAAATTCCACAGCATCGCACAAATTACGGTTTTCACGAGCCCGTCACGTCAATGTCTCGGTTTTTAATTCGCATTTTAACAACATTGATTTTAATCTGTCGAAAAATTCTGTGAAGGCCAAACTTTCCTAACTACTCTGTTATTATTTTCTAATTATTATGTATTATTAATTATTTTTCTAGTTAATAATTTTTCTATTTTTCTAGTTATTGTTTTAAATTAACTATTTTCTAGTTATTTATATTAATTATTGATTATTGTAATTATTTTGATTCTTATTTTATTTTGTGACTGTTTTTATATTTACATGTTAAGTAATCGTTGATGAATCTTAAATAAATAAATAAATAAATTATGAATATTATAAGATGAATGTTAACTTAGTCTTTTTAGGAATATGTGAATTGATATTATTATGCTTACGCCTGATGCTGTTGCTGCTCTTACTTTTGCTATTTTTAACGATTTTATATGTATATGAATGATGATGATTCCATGTCTAATGGTGTGAACATTCCCCGAATTTTATTAAAAATCATGTGTAAGCAGACTGAGGGCCTTAAGGTTTGTCACTTGAATGCTCAAAGTATCCATCCTAAAATTGACGAATTCCGTGACATCTTCAATGGATCATACATGGATATTATCTGTATATCTGAAACCTGGTTAAACATTAATTTAAATCTGGTAGCGTTAAACAACTATAGGATGTTTCGTAATGATCGAATCGATCTGGTTGGTGGAGGTGTTGCTGTGTATGTTAATTCCACTTTCAGGGCACGCGAGTAGTATAAATATGCGGGTTCTAAATCAAATGAGCAATGAGCACAGCAAAAATGGTCAAATTGTGAGGAAAATCGGGGTCTGACGTCACATTTTTGCACATTGATTTAGAAACCCCATAACAATTCTGGGGGGTTTTCGGTCTTGTAGGCTACAATTGAGAGATAAGGAAAAGAGATAAGGATTCGGTCTTGTAGGCTACAATTGAGAGATAAGGAAAAGAGATAAGGATTGTCGGCCATCTTGGATTTTCGGTCTTGTAGGCTACAATTGAGAGATAAGGAAGAGAGATAAGGATGTCGGCCATCTTGGATTTTCGGTCTTGTAGGCTACAATTGAGAGATAAGGAAAAGAGATAAGGATTGTCGGCGATCTTGGATTTTCGGTCTTGTAGGCTACAATTGAGAGATAAGGAAGAGAGATAAGGATGTCGGCCATCTTGGATTTTCGGTCTTGTAGGCTACAATTGAGAGATAAGGAAAAGAGATAAGGATTGTCGGCCATCTTGGATTTTCGGTCTTATAGGATACAATTGAGAGATAAGGAAGAGAGATAAGGATGTCGGCCATCTTGGATTTTGGGGTTTTCGGTCTTATAGGCTACAATTGAGAGATAAGAATGTCGGCCATCTTGGATTTTGGGGTTTTCGGTCTTATAGGCTACAATTGAGAGATAAGGAAAAGAGATAAGGATTGTCGGCCATCTTGGATTTTAGGGTTTTCGGTGTTATAGGCTACAATTGAGAGATAAGAATGTCGGCCATCTTGGATTTTGGGTTTTCGGTCTTGTAGGCTACAATTGAGAGATAAGGAAAAGTGGTCTTCTTCTTCTTCTTTGGTTTGCATCTAGACTTAGATCTAAACCTTGGATCTGAACCTAGATTGTAAACAAAGTAAATAAAAGTAGTGCGGTAAATACACCTACTCCAGCATCTTAAGTCCTGGACCAAAAGTAATAAAACAGAAAGATGACCAATATAGTATACTAATTTTGTACCATACTTCATCTTCCCCCGTTAACGGTAAGCCAAGAAATCTCAAGTACCGCATAGCATCATTTTAAGATGAAAAAATCGCACTTCAAGATGCTTAACACCCCATTACCACGCCCCCATTACTCCTATCCAATCAATTATGGTCGGAATATCGAGAGGGGCGGCGAAGGTATTTTATCAAAAATTAATAGTTATCCTCCTATTATTAGGAAAAGCACAGCATCAATAAATGTACCATTTTCTTAACATTTTACAAAATTATTTACGCAAGTGCGGTAAATACACCTACTCCAGCAGAAGGCTTTTTTGCAAGGAAGGGTGTATCCATTTTACTAAAGTAAGATAAGGCACCTGTCGGCCATCTTTTCGAGGTCATATTATTAAATAATTTCGTGTTTTATGCAACTAACAAGTAAGTCATTCCACCGATTACGTCATCTGGACCTTGATTACTAGTTAATATAACACCATTGAGGAATAACCAAAAGAATTTCTGTAATTAATGGAAAAAATCTGATTTTTAAAAATAACATGCATCGCTTTGCATAAATCCGTTGATAAGTAATAAACGTCTAGTCAAGGTAGCTAGAATGGCTTCTTTCGGTACTTTGGAGAGGTTTATCATGTGAAGAACTTGCAAACAAAATAAATATCTTTTCATAGCCTTAAACTTCGTTTCTTTATGGTTCAACCGTAATAATCTTAATAAGGGAAACCATTGATTCGTAACAATCAAATAACAACCTTGAACTTAAGATAGAAAGAAGAAATTAACATGATCATTGCGGTCGTTGTAACACTTTCTAAAAATAGCCTCAAAACTGTGAATTTAGACTAGAACAAACAAAATCGAGGTAGCTAAAATTTCCTCTTTCGATACTTTAAAGAGATTTATCATGTGAAGAACTTAAGAAAATAGACCCAAATTGTGATCTCACCGAGTTCAGTTTACTTTGAGGTGGTCATGTAATTTTGGCAAATGTCAGCTTCCGGGTTTGTTGCCGTTGCAGCACTTTATAAAAATAGCCTCAAAAACTTTGAATTGGGACGATGGAACACACAAAATCGAGGTAGCTGGAATGGCTTCTTTTGATAATTTAGAAAGATTTATCATGTCAAGAACTTAAGAAAATAAAAATATTTTCATAGCCTTAAACTTCGTTTCTTCTTTTTTCAGTCGTAGTAATCTTAATAACAGAAACCATATTTTTTCTTGAAGCGTAATTATGTTTTAAATTTATACCAAACTAACAGCTAACAACCCTATATGACATTTAAAATTTTAATTTTTGAATGAGTCATGTAACAATAGACCGGGACAAACGAACGAAAAACTTCTATCCCAATAACCTTTTCAAACTTTGTAGAGAAATGCAGCTGACCCAATTGAAAGAAATTTAAAGTGCATTAAACAGGGCTTTAATAATCGTATTGAAAGCTTTATATTGGAAAATGATGATGAAGAAATTTTGGATCCAAAACAATTTTTCTACAAAATCAAACCTCAAATTAAAAATCTTCTTAAAGCAAGTTTACAGAAACACAATGCTATAAAGTTCAATATTGAATTATTTTGTGAATTTATGAAATATGCTAGAACTGATGATGTAGATGAAAACGAAGTAGCTTTAGATATAAAATCTTGTCAGGCGAAGATGAACATAGCATCCGATAATTTTCAATTTCCAGACATATTCGATAGAATGATGAAACAAATTATTGCAAAATCTGAAGAATTTCAAGAAATTGATAGCGGTTGGGCTCTTCTAAGAATCATCCACATTGAAGTAGAAGTATGATTGTCGTTTATTTATTAAAGAAAGGTGCAATAAATATTAAAACTTTAAATAAGGAGCGCTATGTGTCAATCTCGAAAAGAATTTATGTTGCAAGAAATCAAAGTATAGAAATACGATTTTCAGATTCATATAGATTTATGTCCTCTAGCGTAGAAAAAATGCTCTTTGATTTAGATAATCGAATTGGTTAAAACAATATGTTGATCTTAATACTTTACATAGATCAGAAGCTGTTAACACTTTCCAACATTTTTTTCAAATTAGATAATAATGCTGTCTACGGCAATGCAATGAAAAATGTTAATAAGAGTTGAGATATTAAAATAGCTACGGAATGGGAAAGTCGAGGTAAACATTTAGGTCTTCGTGCTTTAATTGCAAATCCCAATTTTCACAGTATTGCGCAATTTACAATAAATATGGCTGCAGTAGAATTAAGCAAAGTAAAAGTGACTTATAACGAACCAGTTTATTTAGACTTTGTAGTTCTTGAAATATCAAAATTTAAAATGTATGAATTCCATTACGAATATATAAAATGAAAGTATGAGGATAGAGGTAAGTGTAATTATATGAATACAGATTCCTTTATTTATACAATTAAAACTATTGATTTTTATAGTGATATTTCAGATGAGAGAAATGAAAGATTTGATACTTCAGAATCCAGTCCAAACAATAATTTAGTCTTCCACTAAAAAATAAAAAGAAATTAGGTTGCATGATAGATGAGCTTAATGGTAACATAATGTTAGAATTTATAGGTTTAAAGTCTAAAACGTATTTTTTATCTATACAAAATTTTGAATCTATAAGAAAGCGAAGGGTGTTAAAAAGACGTCTGTTAACAAGTTAACTCATTAATTCATCACTCAAAGCCTCAACAGATTTTTCTGCATATAGTTGACTTTCAGTTTTTCCCTTTTCCCACAGTAAGCTTAGAAAGTCTGACGAATAACTTATCTGATTCTGAATTTAAAAATTAAAACTGTCATTAGTAAGATCACGTTAGAATATATAAGATTGAAATCTAAGATCTATTCTTTACAAGTAGACAGCAAGAAAGATATTATGAAAGCTACATTTTAAACTAATTTTTAGATTAACTAGAAATTGTGAAAATGAGAATCATTAATAAATTTATGTAGAATGAAAAATAAATGACTAAATTAATAAAATGCTATTTTAACATTATCAGAAAGACTTTTATTAGTATAAAATAGACATTTAATTCTTATTTATAACTATTGCTTTTCTAGTAAATTTCTTAAGAGGTAAACATTTTCCCTTATGAATTAAACAGCATCGCGCTTTATACAAAAATTTAAGAGAGGATACATTTGGACACTGCAATTCTTCTTCCATATTATATACTTCATATGGGAGTGTTTTAGAATTTAACCTTAATTACAACAAGTCTTCTTATACAATTTTTTTTCTGGGTGGTTTATGAAGTTCATTAACTACTTGTATTTCATTCATTTTGTAGTTGTCAGTGATTCTATATTAATCAACGCTATTAAAGTGTCTTTAATTTTGTTCTATATGTAGAACTATATATTTCATCAACTTCTGCTGAGCATCAACAATTCATTCATTTCTATACAAATCGTATGCTATTTTCAGTTTTCCTTGTAGAGCAAAAAATCAATCCAAATTTGTCAACACTGTAGAGAGTTAAAGCTATATTGAGATATTTATACTATAATGTCAGCTTCTCTCAGTTTTTTAATTATTAACATTATTTCATTTTTATGACTGTTATTACCAGCCTGTTTTGATGCTATTAGTAGGCGTAAACGATCAACTAATTCATTAGGATTTTCAAAGTAAGTATAGCCAACTTCATTGTTATGACTGTTATTACCAGCCTGTTTTGATGCTATTAGTAGGCGTAAACGATCAACTAATTCATTAGGATTTTCAAAGTAAGTATAGCCAGTATTAGTCTTTTGTATTTGTATTAAACCCTGACCTTTTGGGGATGTGAGATTCTTAATGATGGTTTTATACTTCTTGCTTCTGTTTCCTTTTATTCGACCATCATCCATATAATTGCGTTTATAAGCATTAGTGTCATTCATAATGTTTCTGTAGTTGTTCATATCATCTGACGTGTATAGTTGTTTAGGGGTTTTTATGAAGAGCAATTCGAGAAGTCCTGGAGTAATGCTATATACTTTTTCTTTAAGAATGATATTGTCAACATCAACTTGAAGAATCGAGTTGCCAATTTTCCAGTTGTTACCATCAAAGTAAACCCCAAAAGATTTATCAATTTTTGTGCTCTTGTTTTCATATAATTTAATGTATTTCGAAATTGAAGGGTTATTGGGCAAATCATCGATAGAAAGCGTCTTTGTTAGAGTAGATGAATTTGGAGGTGTAGCAAATTCTTCATTATCATCATCTTCACTATTAGTAGAGCTATCGGAAATTCTAGAATAATCTCCAAGTTAACTTGAAGTACTAGCTGGCTCTGCTTTGAAGTACTTATGTTTAGGTTGAGGTGTTAAAATTTCACTGTTATTATATTTATCAATATCAGGATCCATTTTCAAGAGTTCAATCCCAGGATCCATTTTCAAGAGTTTACGTTTATATGAGTTTACTGAAGCATCGCTCTTTGACTCATCCTTGATTTGTGCAACAAGTGTCTCAAGCGGCTTGGTGATAGACTTAAAAGTTTGCTCTAGCTGAGTCTCTGTTTCCATTTTTCCCATCTTAAGAGCTTTAAACTTTTTTCTGATGGCATTTCGCACCCTCGCTATTTCCTTAGTAAGCTTCTCATCCATATTGATCTTATTTAAGAACCAAGTCTAAAAGACATGAAACAGTAAACAATAAACATGAATCATAAAACAATAAACACGAAACATGAAACAAGAATCATGAATCATGAAACATGTAACATGAAACAATAATTACCTATGTGAAGTTGAACCGTTTCCATCAAAGTGTTAGTATTAGCTAATAAATCATTGTTCATCCCTCTCCTTTTATAGTACGTATCATGAATACATCAAATCCCTTTCGGTAGCACCACTTACACATTGCGTTGCTTTTATTAATCACCAAAAATCCATATTTATACTTCCAAAATTCAGCACACGCATTACGAAATTTTCCAAACGTCATATCTGTATCCACATGATCATAAGATATATGTAATAGCTACGGAATGGGAAAGTCGAGGTAAACATTTAGGTCTTCGTGCTTTAATTGCAAATCCCAATGTCATTAGTAAGATTACGTTAGAATGTATAGGATTGAAATCTAAGATCTATTCTTTACAAGTAGGCAGCAAGAAAGATATTATGAAAGCTACATTTGAAACTAATTGTTAGATTAACTAGAAATTGTGAAAATGAGCATCATTAATAAATTTATGTTGAAGGAAAAATAAATGACTAAATTAATAAAATGCTATTTTAACATTTACAGAAAGACTTTTATTAGTATTAAATAATAAGACATTTAATTCTTATTTCTATCTTCTATTACTTTTCTAGAAAATTTCTTAAAAGCTAAACATTTTCTTGAACATTCCCTTATGAATTAAACAGCATGGGGTTTTATACAAAAATTTAAGAGAAGATAAATTTGGACACTGCAATTCTTCTTCCATATTATATACTATTACACCTTCATCAAATGTATTTTTGATCCAGCAAACCTTTTCACAGCCTTTCACATAAAGTACTTTGTTTCTTATTAAAGGAGTCACTATAGTACGTATTTGATGTTAGGGGATATATCCATCGTTCCAATTGAATCCATGGTAATTATGATGCAATCACTTCGCTTCTTTCTGTCTTTTCAGTTGTGAAATCCTTAAATCTAAATGGAGTTTGAAAAATAAAGTGCTGCATTTGGTTTCCATTTGTCAAAATTGTCCATTCCTTCACAATAAACTTGCTATGTTCGTCTTCACGATTTTTCTCTTTCAATAAATGTATTGACCGTGCTTCTTTTGTCTTTTCAGTTGTGAAATCCTTAAATCTAAATGGAGTTTGAAAAATAAAGTGCTGCATTTGGTTTCCATTTGTCAAAATTGTCCCTTCCTTCACAATAAACTGGCTATGTTCGTCTTCACGATTTTTCTCTTTCAATAAATGTATTGACCGTCTCTTATGTCTTAAAAGACTATCTCTCCGGCTAAAGAATTTGTTGCATTCTATACATTTAAACATATTGGTGGTTATCTAAACACTAAAAATGATCTGTTGAAGTCGATATTTATAACCCTGTATTCTCTTCTAAGATATCTTGATAATCTTTCAACTCATCCTTACTATACAAAGTTTTACAGGTTGTTTCATAAAAAGCAATTTACATAGACCTAATCTAATCTTTCTCAATTGCAATTTTCCAATTTTCCATTCGTTATCATCACCTAAGTAAACTTCATAAGTGCTGTCAACTATCGGGCTTTTTTAGGCGTTGAAAAGTGAACTATAGCTTTGAATATATGAGAAAAATAAGAACTTTACAACTTTGTGATATTCTGTGCAGCGTTCCTTTGCAAAAAGTATTTGCAAGTGATCACTATTTTAAACATATATCTTATGATCATGTGGATACAGATATGACGTTTGGAAAATTTCGTAATGCGTGTGCTGAATTTTGGAAGTATAAATATGGATTTTTGGTGATTAATAAAAGCAACGCAATGTGTAAGTGGTGCTACCGAAAGGGATTTGATGTATTCATGATACGTACTATAAAAGGAGAGGGATGAACAATGATTTATTAGCTAATACTAACACTTTGATGGAAACGGTTCAACTTCACATAGGTAATTATTGTTTCATGTTACATGTTTCATGATTCATGATTCATGATTCTTGTTTCATGTTTCGTGTTTATTGTTTTATGATTCATGTTTATTGTTTACTGTTTCATGTCTTTTAGACTTGGTTCTTAAATAAGATCAATATGGATGAGAAGCTTACTAAGGAAATAGCGAGGGTGCGAAATGCCATCAGAAAAAAGTTTAAAGCTCTTAAGATGGGAAAAATGGAAACAGAGACTCAGCTAGAGCAAACTTTTAAGTCTATCACCAAGCCGCTTGAGACACTTGTTGCACAAATCAAGGATGAGTCAAAGAGCGATGCTTCAGTAAACTCATATAAACGTAAACTCTTGAAAATGGATCCTGGGATTGAACTCTTGAAAATGGATCCTGATATTGATAAATATAATAACAGTGAAATTTTAACACCTCAACCTAAACATAAGTACTTCAAAGCAGAGCCAGCTAGTACTTCAAGTAAACTTGGAGATTATTCTAGAATTTCCGATAGCTCTACTAATAGTGAAGATAATGATAATGAAGAATTTGCTACACCTCCAAATTCATCTACTCTAACAAAGACGCTTTCTATCGATGATTTGCCCAATAACCCTTCAATTTCGAAATACATTAAATTATATGAAAACAAGAGCACAAAAATTGATAAATCTTTTGGGGTTTACTTTGATGGTAACAACTGGAAAATTGGCAACTCGATTCTTCAAGTTGATGTTGACAATATCATTCTTAAAGAAAAAGTATATAGCATTACTCCAGGACTTCTCGAATTGCTCTTCATAAAAACCCCTAAACAACTATACACGTCAGATGATATGAACAACTACAGAAACATTATGAATGACACTAATGCTTATAAACGCAATTATATGGATGATGGTCGAATAAAAGGAAACAGAAGCAACAAGTATAAAACCATCATTAAGAATCTCACATCCCCAAAAGGTCAGGGTTTAATACAAATACAAAAGACTAATACTGGCTATACTTACTTTGAAAATCCTAATGAATTAGTTGATCGTTTACGCCTACTAATAGCATCAAAACAGGCTGGTAATAACAGTCATAACAATGAAGTTGGCTATACTTACTTTGAAAATCCTAATGAATTAGTTGATCGTTTACGCCTACTAATAGCATCAAAACAGGCTGGTAATAACAGTCATAAAAATGAAATAATGTTAATAATTAAAAAACTGAGAGAAGCTGACATTATAGTATAAATATCTCAATATAGCTTTTAACTCTCTAATCATACAGTGTTGACAAATTTGGATTGATTTTTTGCTCTACAAGGAAAACTGAAAATAGCATACGATTTGTATAGAAATGAATTAATTGTTGATGCTCAGCAGAAGTTGATGAAATATATAGTTCTACATATAGAACAAAATTAAAGACACTTTAATAGCGTTGATTAATATAGAATCACTGACAACTACAAAATGAATGAAATACAAGTAGTTAATGAACTTCATAAACCAACCAGAAAAAAAATTGTATAAGAAGACTTGTTGTAATTAAGGTTAAATTCTGAAACACTCCCATATGAAGTATATAATATGGAAGAAGAATTGCAGTGTCCAAATGTATCCTCTCTTAAATTTTTGTATAAAGCGCGATGCTGTTTAATTCATAAGGGAAAATGTTTACCTTTTAAGAAATTTACTAGAAAAGCAATAGTTATAAATAAGAATTAAATGTCTATTTTATACTAATAAAAGTCTTTCTGATAATGTTAAAATAGCATTTTATTAATTTAGTCATTTATTTTTCATTCTACATAAATTTATTAATGATTCTCATTTTCACAATTTCTAGTTAATCTAAAAATTAGTTTAAAATGTAGCTTTCATAATATCTTTCTTGCTGTCTACTTGTAAAGAATAGATCTTAGATTTCAATCTTATATATTCTAACGTGATCTTACTAATGACAGTTTTAATTTTTAAATTCAGAATCAGATAAGTTATTCGTCAGACTTTCTAAGCTTACTGTGGGAAAAGGGAAAAACTGAAAGTCAACTATATGCAGAAAAATCTGTTGAGGCTTTGAGTGATGAATTAATGAGTTAACTTGTTAACAGACGTCTTTTTAACACCCTTCGCTTTCTTATAGATTCAAAATTTTGTATAGATAAAAAATACGTTTTAGACTTTAAACCTATAAATTCTAACATTATGTTACCATTAAGCTCATCTATCATGCAACCTAATTTCTTTTTATTTTTTAGTGGAAGACTAAATTATTGTTTGGACTGGATTCTGAAGTATCAAATCTTTCATTTCTCTCATCTGAAATATCACTATAAAAATCAATAGTTTTAATTGTATAAATAAAGGAATCTGTATTCATATAATTACACTTACCTCTATCCTCATACTTTCATTTTATATATTCGTAATGGAATTCATACATTTTCAATTTTGATATTTCAAGAACTACAAAGTCTAAATAAACTGGTTTGTTATAAGTCACTTTTACTTTGCTTAATTCTACTGCAGCCATATTTATTGTAAATTGCGCAATACTGTGAAAATTGGGATTTGCAATTAAAGCACGAAGACCTAAATGTTTACCTCGACTTTCCCATTCCGTAGCTATTTTAATATCTCAACTCTTATTAACATTTTTCATTGCTTTGCCGTAGACAGCATTATTATCTAATTTGAAAAAAATTTTGGAAAGTGTTAACAGCTTCTGATCTATGTAAAGTATTAAGATCAACATATTGTTTTAACCAATTCGATTATCTATACTTTGATTTCTTGCAACATAAATTCTTTTCGAGATTGACACATAGCGCTGCTTATTTAAAGTTTTAATATTTATTGCACCTTTCTTTAATAAATAAACGACAATCATACTTCTACTTCAATGTGGATGATTCTTAGAAGAGCCCAACCGCTATCAATTTCTTGAAATTCTTCAGATTTTGCAATAATTTGTTTCATCATTCTATCGAATATGTCTGGAAATTGAAAATTATCGGATGCTATGTTCATCTTCGCCTGACAAGATTTTATATCTAAAGCTACTTCGTTTTCATCTACATCATCAGTTTTAGCATATTTCATAAATTCACAAAATAATTCAATATTGAACTTTATAGCATTGTGTTTCTGTAAACTTGCTTTAAGAAGATTTTTAATTTGAGGTTTGATTTTGTAGAAAAATTGTTTTGGATCCAAAATTCCTTCATCATCATTTTCCAATAGAAAGCTTTCAATACGATTATTAAAGCCCTGTTTAATGCACTTTAAATTTCTTTCAATTGGGTCAGCTGCATTTCTCTACAAAGTTTGAAAAGGTTATTGGGATAGAAGTTTTTCGTTCGTTTGTCCCGGTCTATTGTTACATGACTCATTCAAAAATTAAAATTTTAAATGTCATATAGGGTTGTTAGCTGTTAGTTTGGTATAAATTTAAAACATAATTACGCTTCAAGAAAAAATATGGTTTCTGTTATTAAGATTACTACTACTGAAAAAAGAAGAAACGAAGTTTAAGGCTATGAAAATATTTTTATTTTCTTAAGTTCTTGACATGATAAATCTCTCTAAATTATCAAAAGAAGCCATTCCAGCTACCTCGATTTTGTGTGTTCCATCGTCCCAATTCAAAGTTTTTGAGGCTATTTTTATAAAGTGCTGCAACGGCAACAAACCCGGAAGCTGACATTTGCCAAAATTACATGACCACCTCAAAGTAAACTGAACTCGGTGAGATCACAATTTGGGTCTATTTTCTTAAGTTCTTCACATGATAAATCTCTTTAAAGTATCGAAAGAGGAAATTTTAGCTACCTCGATTTTGTTTGTTCTAGTCTAAATTCACAGTTTTGAGGCTATTTTTAGAAAGTGTTACAACGACCGCAATGATCATGTTAATTTCTTCTTTCTATCTTAAGTTCAAGGTTGTTATTTGATTGTTACGAATCAATGGTTTCCCTTATTAAGATTATTACGGTTGAACCATAAAGAAACGAAGTTTAAGGCTATGAAAAGATATTTATTTTGTTTGCAAGTTCTTCACATGATAAACCTCTCCAAAGTACCGAAAGAAGCCATTCTAGCTACCTTGACTAGACGTTTTTTACTTATCAACGGATTTATGCAAAGCGATGCATGTTATTTTTAAACATCAGATTTTTTCCATTAATTACAGAAATTCTTTTGGTTATTCCTCAATGGTGTTATATTAACTAGTAATCAAGGTCCAGATGACGTAATCGGTGGAATGACTTACTTGTTAGTTGCATAAAACACGAAATTATTTAATAATATGACCTCGAATTAATGTCTATATTTAGATCTGGAAAAGAAATTGCATGACAATCTTTTAAAGTTCGAGGTTACTACAGCGAATCGTTTTTTTTTTCTTATCACCCCAAAGCATTCTGGGCCATTCAACTCTTATCGGCAAATTTCTTACGCTAACAAATTGAATCCAAATGTTTACTACTACTTATCAGCGGATTTTTTATGTTAAAAGAAATTGAGCCAGATATTTATTAATTATTTATCAATGAATTTAAACAAAATTGTTGATGTTATTTTTTAATCGCTTTTTCCACTAATTAAAGTAAAAATCCAATTTTCTATTTTTAGCTCCAACATTCACCGACTTAGAAGTATCATTGCCAATTAGCTTGATAACCCCATGGTTAGAGCACTTTTCTGTGAAACTCAGGGTCCGCTGTTCAAATCCAGATACCTCTGCTTTTTTAATTAAATTTCACTAACTTAGTCAACAGATGACTAGCCAAAATATGACGTCAGGGAATCCCCTCCTATGACGTCATGCAACCGGATGTTATCTAGTCAACAGGGAATCTGAGAATTCCCAGTCAGGTCCAGGTCCAGATCCAAGTCCAGATGCAAATCAAAGAAGAACAAAATCAATTGTAGCCTCCAAGACTGAATACCCAATATCCAAGATGGCCGACAGGTGCCTTATCTTACTAAACAATCTAGGTTCAGATCCAAGGTTTAGATCTAAGTCTAGATGCAAACCAAAGAAGAAGAAGAAGACCACTTTTCCTTATCTCTCAATTGTAGTCTATAAGACCGAAAACCCCAAAATCCAAGATGGCCGACATTCTTATCTCTCAATTGTAGCCTATAACACCGAAAACCCTAAAATCCAAGATGGCCGACAATCCTTATCTCTTTTCCTTATCTCTCAATTGTAGCCTATAAGACCGAAAACCCCAAAATCCAAGATGGCCGACATTCTTATCTCTCAATTGTAGCTTATAAGACCGAAAACCCCAAAATCCAAGATGGCCGACATCCTTATCTCTCTTCCTTATCTCTCAATTGTATCCTATAAGACCGAAAATCCAAGATGGCCGACAATCCTTATCTCTTTTCCTTATCTCTCAATTGTAGCCTACAAGACCGAAAATCCAAGATGGCCGACATCCTTATCTCTCTTCCTTATCTCTCAATTGTAGCCTACAAGACCGAAAATCCAAGATGGCCGACAATCCTTATCTCTTTTCCTTATCTCTCAATTGTAGCCTACAAGACCGAAAATCCAAGATGGCCGACATCCTTATCTCTCTTCCTTATCTCTCAATTGTAGCCTACAAGACCGAAAATCCAAGATGGCCGACAATCCTTATCTCTTTTCCTTATCTCTCAATTGTAGCCTACAAGACCGAAAACCCCCCAGAATTGTTATGGGGTTTCTAAATCAATGTGCAAAAATGTGACGTCAGACCCCGATTTTCCTCACAATTTGACCATTTTTGCTGTGCTCATTACTCATTTGATTTAGAACCCGCATATTTATACTACTCACGCGTTATAGCTCAATCTAATGACTGCTCAATTGAATACTTATTTATTGAGTTGGATATTAACTCAGAAAAATACTTGCTGGGTACTGTGTACATACCACCGTAGTGGTTAGTACCTTATCCCTAAGAAGTCTACAAATCCTATAGAATATCGTCCGATATCTATTCTACCATTTCTTTCTAAGGCTTTTGAAAAAGTTCTTCATGCGCAGATTATATTCTATCTTGAAAGCAACAACCTATTGTCAGATTTTCAATCAGGCTTCCGAACTAAACACAGTTGTACCACGGCCTTGCTCAAAATCAGTGATGACATACGAATTTCCTGTGACAATGATAATTTTACAGGTTCTACTTGACTTCTCGAAGGCCTTCGACAAAGTTAATCACAGGTCCTCTTTTATTCTCAATATTTATTAATGATCTTCCAACTGTTATACGATACTGCAATACAACTGTATATTTCAAGACCGCTGGGCCTGGTGGAGGACGCTATTTTTCGTTTGAATGAAGATCTGAGGAATGTATCTATATGGGCTGGTAAAAATTTTTTGAATCTTAATGCCTCAAAATCGGACGCTTTGATAATATACAAGTCTAATTTAGATATTTCTTCTTTCCCTAGTGTTATTCTTGATAATGTAGTAATTCCCTATAGCGATTCAGTTAAAAATCTTGGAATTATATTTAATAGGTCTCTAAGCTGGTCAGATCACGTTAGCAGTGTCGTGGGTAAGGTATATGGGTCCCTACGTAAGCTGTCCTTATCTGCAGCTTATACGCCTCAAGTAAACCGTCTTCTGCTTGTGAGATCCTTGTTGATTCCGTTGTTTTCATATGGGTGTGAAGTTTTTATTAAATTGGATTCGGTGTCAGATGGTAAGCTGAATGTAGCTTTCAATTCCGCTGTGCGGTATATTTTTGGACTACGACGATACGATCATGTATCTTCTTTCTCTAATGCTGTATTGGGTTGTCCCCTTGTTTTGTACCTGAATTTTTGTGCAATAATGTTTCTACGTAATTTAATTCTAACTAAAGAGCCATCCTACTTATATAGCAAACAAGAATTCTCTCAGTCTAGAAGAACTTTCTCACTAAATACACCGCGTTTTACCTCTCAACCTAGCGAACGCCAGTTTTTTGTTCAGTCCATTAGACTGTGGAACCTTCTTCCTATTGAACTGAAAAGGAGCAGCAACGGCCGTAATTTTCAAGATCTTTTTGAATATTTGAAATCTACATTGAACTGAATATTTGGAATATTTTATTTAAGTTTTGATTATTATTAAGTATTTCTATTTGTATTTAACCGCAGTTTTTGAACTTGAACCCTGTTGTTAAGTTATTTATTATATTATATATATATTATATATTATGTGTTCTCTTTATAATTACTTCCTACACTTAGCTTTAAGATGTATAATCTTGTTAGTGTAGTGTTTTAATAAATTATTTTTGAATTTGAAAAAAATAGCCTCTGATATACCCGACAATTTTAAGAAGATTGATTAACGACTCAATCGTGCTTTTCTCCCTAGGGACACCTACCAGGAATTGGTAAATAGACTTATCACAGGATGGCACAATCCTTGAGAAGGCTCTCTCTGCTTTCGCCACTAGGTTAAAGTAGTTTTTGATGCTTTGCAACTGGAGGACTTTGCTAAAAACGCTCTCCGCTGTGAAGTCTCAAACTCACATATGTGCCAATATCTCCTGACCATCACAGAAGAAGTCCCTCTGACTTGCAGCCCAACGGCGATAAGTCCAATTGACCCCAGCCTCCAAATAATAGCAGGCATGAGGCATACACAGCATCCTCGACCATACCCAACTGGTATAGCTTTCAGGGCTCAAAATCCAAGCAGCAGTCGCCCTCCAGCTCCGTCACAGGTACCTTTTCAAAGCCCAATCTCGCCGCCGACCCCAGACTCCAATTTCACCGAACGTCATCGAAACTCAGTCGAGCAAAGCATCACGTGTTTCTTCTGCCAGAAGCGGGGACGTACACATTCTGATTGCCTTAAGCGTAAAAATACCCCCTTCTGCACGACATGCAGAAAATACGGACACGACGTTCGCGATTGCAGAAGCAGTCACCAAGTCGAGACCCCAGGTCCAAGCAGAGAATCACCCAATCGCCATATTCAGAACCAGCGCAATACTAGCGGTCCTCGAGTCTTCAATGTCAAGCTCAGATGCCAATTTTGCAATAGAAGAGGACATTCAGTGGCCGATTGTGGGAGTCTACCAATCTGGGAAACGAAAGTCGACCCAAAACTCTGAGGATCGACTATAAACCCTTCAGGGGACATATCCCAGCCTGATCTTTGTTGAATTGAATTTGGATTTTTTTTTAATATTAATTATAGATTAAGTTAAGTCTTTAACATTTTACTTTTGAAGATGGATCCTATGCATTTATAACCAGATGAGCTCGATTACGAGTTAAAGTTGAGAAATCTTACCAGAATTAAACGGTCGCGAGCTATATCAGTGTTGCAATCAATGGTTGAGCAAGAGGAAAAAGGGGTCAAACAAGTAACCGCAGGATTTCCTCCCATATCTGATATAACTGAAGAGCGCGTAACGTGCGAAAACAAATTTTCTGTCTTACAAGAAATGGTAAACATTGCTATAGCGGCCAAAAATACTTATGAACTGAGGGTAGCTAAGTCACGACTTCTTCATCTTAGCAGGCGGTTAGATTGCTTAGCACTAGCCGAACACTGTACGGCAGACTTAGACTCAGAGTTGAGAATTCTCCTAAATGAAAAGATAGATTCGGTTGAAAAAGAGTTAAATTCGGGGGCATCAGTGGAACTGTTGGAGCCAAAAGCTAGTGGGGTAACCGATCCTGTTCATGAATTTAACGAAGAGGGTCCGAGACCAGTTATTTCTGTTACCAGTCCACGGTCGAAGGAGATGAGATCTGCGTCCAAAACCGAAAAGGCGGATATAATTATTACAAAACCGGAAGTAATTTATACAACAGCAGCTGGTACGGCATATTCCTTTGTAGAATCCTCTGGTACTTCGGGTTGTTGTAATCTTAACCAGAAAACGCTTACAGGTACCGTTCCTAAACGTTCGCGCAGTTCCTTCGATTTCTTCATTCTATCTCAGCCTCCTATGACTCTTCCTGCAACATATAGTCTCGATGCGGGCACATCGGTGTCACCTAGTTGGCGTACTGACGCTCAAGAACGGTCGCGGAATACCACCAGCAATTCAAACAGATTAGTGGATTTTCTTCATCCAACTTCTCAGGGCGATGTTAGTCAGGGCAGGAATTCGATAGGGGGACACCCATTGTTCTCCGGAATAGAAAAGCATGACGCCATTGACCTTCCAAGGAATAGCTTATATTCGGAGAAGAGCAAGGGTAAATTCACTGCTCCTATCCGAATTAAACATCCTCATCAGCCTGCCAACCTAATAGGACATGATCGTTATAGCTGGCCTCAGGACTTAACTCAGGCTACTTCTGAAATAAAGCGCCATATTATAGAACCCCGAGAGGCGCCTAGAGAACCTCGTCGAAGCGCAATCAACTCCGTATCATACTGGAAAATCCGATTTGATGTCTCCCCTAGAGGTCTATCAGTTGATGATTTCCTGTTTAGGGTTGAAACCCTAGCCCGCGCTGATAGGGTACCGCAGTGTCAACTAGTTCTTGCAATCCACCAATTACTAAGTGGGCGTGCTGCTACTTGGTATTGGCAATTTTGCCGCAAGATACCGCGCGTAAATTGGCATCAGCTATCTTACTCATTCCGCCGAGAGTTCGAGCACTCCAGCTCCGATTATGACATTCGAAAATTAATGGAATCTCGTAAACAACGTCCTCGGGAAAGCTTCAGCGATTTTCGTTTGGAAGTGGAGGGCCTGGCCTTAAGATTACGCGAACCTATCAGTACCCAAGATTTGCTGCAAATCATCAAACGTAACATGTATCCTGCCTTACGTAAAACATTAATATTACGAGATTTCAACAACCTCGACGAGATGGACCAAGTATGTCGACAGGTAGAAAAGCTATGGTCGAAAGTTGGAGAATCCGCGGAAGATAAAATCAGGTCTCGAAGAAACCAGCTGCACGAAATGTCATATCCTTGTAATGAGCGCTCAATTGACGAATGTGCCGAACCCCCGGAAGAGCATGAACTCCTAGTCGCAGATCCGTTAACCCAGCGAGATCAAACATATTTAATATGTTGGAACTGTGACGACGTAGGGCACGCTTACATGGACTGTCCATCTAAAACGCGCCGGATATTTTGCTACACTTGTGGTGCAGGGAAACCGGAGGGCGGGTCCAGGGTTAAGGGGTCACTTTAACCCGCCAAAAGCTCAGACAACCCCTCCTGTAAGACTAATAAAGGAAGATCGTGCGACAATTACCAGGCAAGAAGACGCTCAAGCCTATCAGAATTCCCGAGCATAATAACAAATTCTCATTACAAATCAGACCGTGCTATTAATTACTTTCGTCGACGAGCTAAACAAGTTCTCGCTAAAACTATAATTAAAACGGAACCTGATGGAAGACCTGAAGCAGAAATCCGAGTCCAAAACCGATTATTAAGAGGATTATTAGATAGCGGTGCAAGCGTGAGTTGTCTTGGTAATGGGGCCTTAACGTTATTAAATGAAGTACAAATCCCTTGGTCGACAAATAATATCAATGCAAGTATACAGACAGCGGATGGGGCTAAACAGAAAGTTCTGGGTTATATTTACTTGCCGGTCCAATATAACAGCTGTACAAGGCATATAAAATTTTTCATTGTGCCTAGTCTAACCCGTCAACTCGTCCTAGGAGTAAACTTTTGGTCTGCATTTAACATATTTCCGATGATCGTTAGTGAGCTCTCTGAAGACCGTCTAAAACTAGACGAAGCAATCGGGCAGTGAGGATTTAGGAAGAACAAATGTATTAAAGCATTCCATTGATGTCGGAGATAGCAAGCCGGTACGACAAAGGTATTATCCCTTGTCACCAGCAATGCAAAAACTGCTAGACTTTGAGATTGACAGAATACTAAAGCTAGGGGTTATTGAGGAAAGCCAGAGCGAATGGGCTTCCACAATTGTGATGGTGAAGAAGCCAAATGGACAAATTAGGTTATGTTTGGACTCGAGGAAAGTTAATGAGGTGACGAAAAAGGACGCGTATCCCTTACCACATATTAACGGAATTTTAGGTCGTGTAAAGGGAACCAAATACATATCCAGCTTAGATCTCAAGGATGCATTTTGGCAAATAGAATTGGAGCCTTCACCCAGAGATAAAACTGCGTTCATAGTTCCGGGTCGCGGACTTTTTCATTTCGTAGTAATGCCTTTTGGGTTGACCAACTCGCCTAAGACCATGTGCAAACTTATGGACAAGGTGATACCATATAATCTCCATGAGGATGTCTTCGTCTATTTGGACGATCTCTTGATCTTGTCGGAGGACTTCGAAACACACCTTACGGTATTGCATTGAGTTTCACATTGCCACAAGCGCATTAAATACTTGGGCCAAATCATTAGCGAGGAAGGAGTGCAGACTGATCCTGACAAAATTTCCGCCATTATCAACTTTCCATGTCCCAAGAATATTAGGCAAATCCGTCGTTTCTTAGGCCTGAGTGGCTGGTATCGTCGTTTATTCCAAATTGCTTAAGAAAAATGCTAGTAACGCATGGACAGAGGAAGCTGAAAAGGCCTTTGCCGAGGTAAAAGAGTGCATGACAAAAGCTCCCATTCTGGCTAACCCAAATTTCAATCGACCGTTCATCATCCAATGTGATGCTTCTTCAGTTGGAGTAGGTAGTGTACTCTTGCAACGTGACGACGAAGGTCAGGAACATCCTTTTGCCTTCATGTCCCAGAAATTAAACGCAGCTCAAAAGAATTATAGCGTGACAGAGCTAGAATGCTTAGCAGCATTGCTTAGCGTTAAAAAGTTCAGCCCATATGTTGAAGGCGCACACTTCACAATAGTCACCGATCACGCGAGCCTTAAGTGGCTAATGGAACAGAAAGACTTGACCGGTAGGTTAGCTAGATGGAGCCTTAAACTGCAGGGTTTTGATTTTGAGATACTACATAAGAAAGGCTCAGAAAATGTCAAAGACGACGTGTTGTCGCGCTCGGAGATGGAAGAATTAGGCGACATGGCGTCACTAGAGATTGACCCCAACCATCCTGCCCTTCAGTCAGAAGACTACTTAGATAAAATAAGGACAGTTCATAAAAATCAGGAACGACTTCCAGATTTAAGGGTAGTAGAGGGTCAGCTGTTTAAACGCGTGTACAATGGACCCGAAGAAATGGGAAAAGGTAATCCGTCCTGGAAACTGTGGGTACCTGACCAGCCACTTCTAAGACAATAATTTCACTGTTAGAATCAGATGTCTGTCACGTTTTTGGGGTCCCAGAGAGTTTACTCTCTGACAACGGCACACAGTTCACCTCTCATGAATTCCGAACATTCATGGAGAATTATGGTGCTAAGCACCGGAAAACTGCCGTGTATACACCTCAAGCAAATGCATCCGAAAGGGTAAACCGCAATCTATTGTCTGCATTACGTGCTTACGTAACCAGCGATCACCGCACGTGGGACCAGCACATTTCTCACATCTGCTGTGCCTTAAGAAATGTTATCCACGAATCCACGAAATTTACACCATATTATCTTGTGTTCGGTTGTGACATGGTTACTCATGGGTCGACATATGAATTACTACGAAAACTGAAGTCTTTAGAAGCTGGAGATGTGATTGATCATGACCCAAATGAAACATATAAACTCATACAAGAAAAGGTAGTGGAAAACTTCAAAAAGACTCAGAAGCGCCATGCCGCTACCTACAACCGTCGATGCAGGTTTAGAAATTACTCAGCGGGTGATGTTTGATCTTCATAAAATTCATCGTGGAGATTCAAATCAATTATCAACAGCCGAACGCGGTTCACATCTCATTCCAGCAAAGGAGAGGTGGATGAGCAAACCACTCTCATCATCATTTTACTCATCTGGATAGAAGGCCAATCCGACAACAATAGTTTGGGAGACTTCTTCACTTTCAACCTCGCCACCATCAGAAGCAGCTGTATGGATCAGGGACAGAACTAAATTTGAACTCAAGAAGCACCTGATACTGAAGTACTCAATAAACTTCTAAACTTCGTATATTTAAATTGTTTGTTTAAATTAAAAGTGCATAAGTCCCTCACCCCCAATATCAATTCTTAACATTTGGTCCTACGAAGCCGGATTCCTCAGCTTATGGTGAGTAAAGATTTGCACATTTTTATATTATTTAAGCAAATAATTGAATAAAGGTGAAAGTGTCAGGTGTACTTAATGTGCAATCTCGATCAAACCTGTAAAGTAATAAAATTGTTCTAATAAAAAAAGGCCTGAGATTAACGGTGAGCACGCATACCTGATGATGCGTTATTTCTTCCGCTAATTGATTGATTGCAATATTACCATGCAGTTGGCATATAACTCGACGTCTCTTGGAAAAACGTTTCTTGTTTTCCTCTAATTAAATAAAATTAACTGTGAGCGTTATCCATATGGCTTTATTTTGAATGTTTGATTTGTATCGCTCTACTGTAATCATTAATTCCGGTTAGCAATTACAGCGACAAGTGTGGGAATTTTCCTGTTATTAGCAACATCATCGGACTTCTCGTTTACAAATTTTAGTGATTCAAAAGGCCCGTGTAATCTAGTCAAAATAAAAGTGTTAAAAACTAATAGCCATGTGAGCTATTATTGAATTTCGATTGAGCACTTTGAATGTCAAACTGTTGAAATTCTGGAGATAACCTCAGGTGAGAAATACCTAATTACAAGGTACAGTGTGATTTCGCTATATTGCTTTCTATAAGTACCCGTGCTAAAAGTCAGCAAATTTGTCCAATCGTGAATGATCAGTTCAAGTGCAAGTGTTTAACACAGTAACAGCATATAGGTAATTATTTTACGCTTGTCTGAAGTTAGTGGCTAAGAAAAGTGTTGTGACTTATAGTAAATAGCATAGGTATTGAATTGGTTTACAGGTGGGTTCCCTTTAAGTGCATTATAAGAAGTATTAAGTAGATCACATGGGTTTGAATTTCGAAATGAAATATTTTCTAAATTTATGAATCATTTTACGCACTCAAATTTATGATCTGATTTCATTCTAAATCACTGCATGTGACATCGCGATTTATTCAGTAAATTTGCTAATATCGCTTAACAGTGGTTTCTGGGTTTCCACATAAATTAATTATCGCAGAAGTTAATTAGCTAAAGTCGTTCAGGTATTATTATCGCGAGTGTTCAAGAACAAATAAAAGGCCAACAAGCACTTTTAGAACAAGCAGAAAATTTTGTGAAAAACTATAAAAAATCGCCCAAGGATAGACTTACAAATTTGGGTCATTTAAAAGGTCGCATTGATACACTACAGCCTTTATGGTATGAATTTGCAAACGCTGATAGAAACATTCGCATAGCAGCTACTACAGCGGATAGAGCGGACCAATATTTTAAGGGTGGTACCTATGAGAAAATGGAAGATATATACTTCGAGTACATAGGAATTTTGCAGCACACAGTCCTGAAGGAGCATCTGCTGACTTAAAACTTCCCCGAATAACTATTCCTAAATTTTCTGGAGATTATAATAGTTGGCCTTCATTCTTTGACTTATCAATCAAGTCAATCGTTCACTTAAGTCCCAATTTATCCATAGTGCAAAAGATGCACTACCTTAAATCCTGTGTGCAAGGGGAGGCAGAACAAATGATACGTCATTTAAGTATCACTGAGAACAATTATACGATATCATGGGATATGCTTTGCAAACGGTTTCAAAACAATCGAGTACTAATCAATTAAGCTGTGAAAACTTTATTCGATGAGCCCCATATACATTCCGAAGATTGCTCGCAAATTCGAAAATTACTTGATACAACAGGAGAATGCTTAGCTGCTCTACGAAATTTGAAAGTAAAAACAGAAGGTTGGGATCCTATGATTGTATTTATGATGGTACACCGCTTACCCTCTCTATAACTCGGCAAATATGGGAACAAAAGCAAGGCTCATCGACTTCAGTACCTATATTATCCGAGTTAAATGAATTTTTAGAAGCGAGATTTAGGACTCTTGAAGCTCTACCAACCAGTAAATCCCAGCATCGACCATCTTCTCAGTCCCAATTAAACAAAACTCGGGCATATCACACAATCAAATATAAATGCCCAGCATGTCAAGGCCCACATGCTCTCAAGAACTGCTTTAAATTTAAAAGGTTGTTGTAGCAGTAGCTACAAATTTAATTTTTAATTTTTATTAAAATTTCTTAAGTTTGATTATATTATTAATAAAATATTTTTATTCAAAATCCACTTTAATAATATCCAATCAGACTGTACTGTAAAATATATTTTAGTCAACCTGTACACTTCGATAAATTTTGAATAGTGTGAAACACAAACACTTTGAAATATATAATAATCATTTATTCATAGACAATAAAATACTGTACTCTATACAGAGAAAATATTGAACAAACTATCTATGTGTCAAATGTAAAGTAGGATACAAAAAAAATGTCAATAGTATTTCAGTCTAACCAGATCTGCCGATCTGAAAGTATCAAAATTAATAAAAATAAAATTATAAAACTATTAAAATAAAATAGTCTTCTTCGTTTAAATAAAATGTATCTAAACAGTTTATAGGTACTAAGAGGAACTAGGATTTGGGATGTACAACTATATGGACTACGCCCTCCTATATTCAGTCATCAAGGAGCCCCATTAATCCTAGCATACCCTCATTGGTGACAACGACGCTCCGGTCGCAGCATTAGTGACCTCAAAATTTTAAAAACAGAAGTACCCCCTACCCAAGGTAAGGTACTTTCTGGTTTTTAAAATAGAAAGCAGAAGACAACAACGTTAAATTTAAAACAGAAATACCCCCTACCCAAGGTAAGGTACTTTCTTGTTTTACAATAAGAAGCAGAAGCCAAATTTTAAAACAGAGATACCCCCTACCCAAGGTAAGGTATTCTCTGATTTTAAAAATCAAGCAGCAACATTTTTAATAAGAGGTGCCCCCCACCCGTGGTAAGGCATCCTCGTTATTAAAAAAAATAACTATCAACAAATAACTCAACAATCAACAACAACAAAATATTTAATAAGAGGTGCCCCCCACCTAGGGTAAGGCATCCTTTTTATTAAAATATTCATCAATCAACAATTTCAAATCAACATTTCAAGAATACTCCTCTTTAAGAAGACAGAAAAATCAACGTTATAAAGAAACAAGAAAAAGAAAAAAAGTCAACACATCAGTTAAATTTAATATTGGTATGTTCTTTTTTTAATTAAAATTAATATTATTGTACAACAGAAACATACACAATTCTCCAATACAACATATTTTTTTTCTCACCTTTCAAAATTTGTATCTGTTTCAATAAATAATATATCTTTAACTCAAATTAAAATATATTTTATCATGGTATAATCATCTGAAAATTTATACATAATAAGGGGTTGGACTTTCATTTTGTGATTCGCGAAGTTAAGTCTCGTTAAAATCAGTGTATAAATAAACAAGTGAAATTTTACTTTCAAACATCAATCATGATGACTAATAAAAATGAGTCAAACTTTTCACAACAAAGTTTACATACAAATGCTACAAATTACAATGAAAACAATTATGTAGCCACAACATCAATCAAACTACCAAGCTTTTGGACTCCATATCCAGAAGCTTGGTTCATTCAAGCCGAAGCCCAATTTGCTTCTAAACGAATAACGGTAGACGAGACAAAATACAGTCACGTTGTTCAGTCTTTACCAGTGGAAGTAATAACAAATGTTCTAGATTTCTTACAAAATCCTCCACTTTCAAATAAATATGAGAGTTTAAAAAATACTCTGATAAAAAGGTTTACAGAATCAGAAGAGAAAAAGTTAGAGCAACTTCTATCTACTACCGAAATCGGAGATAGAAAACCTTCCGAATTCTATCGCTCCATGGAAATTCTTGCAGGCAATTCCTCTACATTTAGCAAATCTTTAATTAAAAAATTATGGATGAGAAAATTGCCGGCAAATATCAACAAAGCCTCAATATCTTCAGGAAAACAAGATATTAAAGAACTTTTAGATTTGGCAGATAATATATATGATATTTCCAAAATTCAATTTATATCGGAAATAAACAAAAATCTATCAACACCAAATTACAATTTTATCGATAACAATTTCCTTTTAACAAAAATAAATAATTTGGAAAACAAATTAGAAAATCTCGAAAATTTGATAAAAGGATTATCGTGTCAAAACCAATTTTCTCACTGACGGTCTAGAAACAGATCGAGAGATCATTCATTCTCTAGAAACAATTTACATAGCAGACAAGTTTCAAAAACTAGAGATAAGAATTCTTATTGTTGGTACCACAATAAATATGGTACCAAAGCGAATAAATGCATTTCGCCGTGTTCTTACAAAACTATTAATAATCAAAAAAACTAATTAATCCCTCAGTGAACAATATATTTAACAATAATATTTCTAAACGTTTATTCATTTTTGACAAAGAAAATAAATTCAAATCTCTAATAGATACAGGTGCTGATATTTCAGTAGTACCTAACGAATTCTTTAGAAAATTTAACAAAGACCCAAACTTATATTTATCCGCAGCAAACGGTTCTACCATTAACACTTATGGTACAAAACTACTTAAAGTAGATTTCAGTCTTAGGAGAGAATTCATTTTCCCATTTATAATTGCTAATGTCAACAAGCCCATCATCGGAGCAGACTTTTTAACAAAATTTAATTTACTCGTCGATTTAAAAAACAAAAGATTACTCGACGGTACAACAACTTTAAGTGTTAGTGGAATCACGGTAAACGCAAATACCCCAACTCCTCGTTACTACGCAATCAGTAATGAGTACGGTAAAATTTTGCAAAGATTTCCCACATTAACACAACCACCTCGTTATGATATCCCAGTTAAACATAACGTTGTACATCACATAGAAACTAAAGGACTACTTCCTTTTTCTCGTCCAAGACGTTTAGATGGACATAAATACAAAATTGCAAAATTAGAATTTGATCACATGGTTAAATTAGGTCTGTGCCAATTATCATCTTCTTCAGTATCTTCTCCACTACATCTAGTAGCAAAGAAAAATTCTACAGATTGGCGACCATGTGGAGATTATCGCAGACTCAATGCAATCACGGTTCCGGATAGATACCCATTACCACACATACAAAATTTTTCAATGAACTTAAACGGTTGCAGCATTTTCTCAAAAATTGATTTGATAAGAGCTTACCACCAAATTCCAATGGCTAAAGAAGACATACACAAAACAGCCATTACAACTCCTTTCGGATTATTTGAATTCACAAGGATGCCTTTTGGTCTAAGAAATGCTGCACAAACATTTCAACGATTCATGGACCAAATCATTAAAAATTTAGATTTCGCTTTTGTCTATATTGACGATATTTTAGTTGCCAGCAAATCTGAATCCGAACATCAAAATCATTTAAACCGAATTTTTAAACAACTATCAGATTTCGGAATCAATATCAATCCATCCAAATGCATTTTCGGAGTTGGAACTTTGGACTTCCTCAGTCACAAAATAACAAAAGAAGGGATCTTACCTTCAGAAGACAGAGTCCAGATTATTAACAATTTTCCTTCTCCAAATTCTATTAAACAAATTCAACAATTTATAGGCATGGTTAATTATTACCATAGATTTATTCCAAATCTTGCCAAATTACTAAACCCAATTCACACTCATTTGGCCCTACTTCTCAAAAAGAAACCAAATAACTCTAAAAAATTTTCTTGGCCAGCAGAATGTGAAGATCAACTTAACAAAATTAAACAATCATTTTCAAAAGCAACTTTATTAATTCATCCTATTGAAAATGCAAAATTCAATTTAACTGTAGACGCTTCTGCTAGCGCTGTTGGTGCAGTTCTTCAACAATCCAATGCAAATCATTGGGAACCCATTGCATTTTTCTCTAAAAAATTAAAAGAAGCAGAAATCAAATATTCAGCATTCGACCGAGAACTTTTGGCATTATATCTAGCCATCAAATATTTTAGATATTTTCTAGAAGGTCGAGAATTTACAGCTTTTACAGACCACAAACCGCTCATTACAGCAATATGGTCTAAAACAGAAAGAAGTCCAAGACAATCTAGACATCTGGACTACATAACTCAATTTACCTCAGATATCAGACATATCAAAGGCAAATCAAACAGTAGCAGATACTTTATCTAGAATTTCTATCAAAAATTTTGAACATTCAAAGCATAACAATACCAAATTTGATTTAAAAACTATCGCTGAGTACCAAAATAGTGATGAAGAACTTACACATCTTTTAATAACTCAGCATAACAGACCAGATAATTCAAAATCTAAACTTATTAAAATTAAATTAAACACTTCTGAATCTGACATTTGGTGCGAAGTTTCTACTAAAAATTCACGGTCATATATACCCAAAAAACTTCGAAAAACTATCTTTAATACCATTCATAATTTATCTCATCCAGGAATTAGAACAACACGAAAATCTATTGTTTCTAAGTACTTTTGGCCTGGAATGAACACAGATATTAACAAGTGGACTAGAAATTGTGTCAATTGCCAAAAAGCCAAAATAACTAAACACACAAAATCAGAAATCGGCAAATTCGAACTACCCAAAACAAGATTCGAACATATCCATTTAGATTTGGTAGGTCCTTTACCGTCTTCAAATGGATATTCTTACATTTTAACAATAATAGATAGATTTACTCGATGGCCAGAAGCTTATCCAATCAAAGATATACAGGCAAGCACAGTTATCAATACGTTATATGAACAATATTTTCCACGTTTTGGTATTCCTCTAGAAATTACCACAGATCAAGGTACTCAATTTGAATCCAAATTATTCGAAGAATTTACAAAAATTTTAGGATCACATCGAATCCGTACTACTCCTTATCATCCACAATCAAACGGAATGATAGAACGATTTCATCGACAATTAAAACCAGCCATACGCGCTCGTGACGGCCAAAATAATTGGGTCACACAATTACCTGCAGTCCTCTTAGGTTTCCGAACCACGATTAAAGAAGACTTGCAATGTTCTCCAGCAGAACTTGTCTATGGACAACCTCTTCGCGTTCCAGGAGAATTTATCATTAACAACAATTCAACAATTCAAGATCCATCAAATTTCTTAAGTAAAATTAGATCTTGCATAAATAACTTCAAACCTTCAAATTCTCGAAAACAAAATTCTAAAATCTACGTACCTAAAGATTTAAAAGATACAGAATTTGTTTTTATTAGAATCGACAGAAGCAAATCTTCTTTACAAAACCCATATGAAGGTCCGTTCAAAGTATTAAACAAACTGGACAAATTTTATCAAATCGATTACCGTGGTAAAGCTACAAACATTTCAGTCGACAGACTAAAACCAGCATTTATCGAAAAAACCGGACCAAATTATTACACCAATCAAAAACAATACAAAAATGAAAGTAAAATTTCAATTATAATTTTTTTATTACTAACAATATTATTATTCATCATATTCTTAATTTTACGATTCACTTAAAATGGACGTTTTCACTGAGGGGGGAGTAATGTAGCAGTAGCTACAAATTTAATTTTTAATTTTTATTAAAATTTCTTAAGTTTTATTATATTATTAATAAAATATTTTTATTCAAAATCCACTTTAATAATATCCAATCAGACTGTACTGTAAAATATATTTTAGTCAACCTGTACACTTCGATAAATTTTGAATAGTGTGAAACACAAACACTTTGAAATATATAATAATCATTTATTCATAGACAATAAAATACTGTACTCTATACAGAGAAAATATTGAACAAACTATCTATGTGTTAAATGTAAAGTAGGATACAAAAAAAATGTAAATAGTATTTCAGTCTAACCAGATCTGCCGATCTGAAAGTATCAAAATTAATAAAAATAAAATTATAAAAATATTAAAATAAAATAGTCTTCTTCGTTTAAATAAAATGTATCTAAACAGTTTATAGGTACTAAGAGGAACTAGGATTTGGGATGTACAACTATATGGACTACGCCCTCCTATATTCAGTCATCAAGGAGCCCCATTAATCCTAGCATACCCTCAGCTGTCTCTGAAAGAACGGTTGCAGTTAATTTCTTGTAATAACCTTTGCTACAATTGCTTAGCTCAAAGTCATATGGTCAGTAAATGCCCTAGTGATAAAAGTTGTCAAGTCTGCCGGAAACGGCATCACACATTGCTCCACAACCCTATCCCACAAGGTGACACTCATCAAAGGCATTCCTCCACAGCTTCACCTTGCTTCAATCAAAGGACTCCTCCTACCGTTGATCATAACAATACTCCTTCAGATGCTGAACCTCCTACTCAAGTGAACTCATATCTATCTCGAAGACAAAAGACAAACAGTCTTTTTATTAAAGGTGTTTTCTCTAGAAGGTGAATTACACATTCTCAGAGCTTTAGTAGATATTGGGTCCCAAGCTAGTTTTGTTACGAATTCTTGTGTCCAGAAATTAGGATTAAAGTCGGTGAAGGCTTCAAACTCCATAGTTGGCTTAGGAAATGTTCTCACAACCAGGTCTCAGAAAGTCGTACAGTTCACAATCCAACCGCATT
This sequence comes from Leptarthrus brevirostris, assembly GCA_964036015.1. Lineage (NCBI taxonomy): Eukaryota > Metazoa > Arthropoda > Insecta > Diptera > Asilidae > Leptarthrus > Leptarthrus brevirostris. The sequence continues at coordinate 50,232,730 of OZ038374.1, forward strand.
CACAAGATAACCCCAAAATCGAATTGAAGGCAGTGGTGCTGGACTCCCTAACAGACTTACTGCCTGCTCATAAAATTTCCACAATGGGATGGAATCACATTGATGGATTACCTTTAGCCGATCCCTCTATTAAATTATTCAAAATGGATTAAGTCAAGGAAAATCGGGTATGCCAGTTGCCCAAAAAACATCATTTGGTTGGATATTATTCGGAGAAATTCCCTCCAAGGACAGTGTTTCTACAATCCCTCAAGGCGGCAACATGTCCCTACATTTCTGTAATCAAATTAAAGAGTGTGATTTACTCAAGCGTTTTTGGGAGATTGAAGAAGTCTCACCAACCCAAGTCGCTTCTGAAAATGATATCTACTGTGAAGAATACTTTCAGCAGACACATTCACGAAACCCCGATGGTCGCTACATAGTTCGACTTCCTTTTGACCCTTCCTGTAAAGATAAAATTGTGTTTAATAATTCTCGCATCATTGCTCTAAAAAGATTTGCCAACTTAGAAAGGCGACTCGATGCTAATCCTTCTGCAAAAGGTGACTATGATGAATGTCTTCAAGAATATATCGATGAAAACCATATGGAAAAAATTTTGATCCCCACAGTCTCTCAAGAAGATTATTACCTTCCACACCATGCAGTTTTTAAGTCCGATAGTATGACTACGATGCAAGCTGTAAGGATTGGAACGGTCTTTCCTTAAACGACGTGCTTCTTTCAGGACCTGCTCTTCAGAGAGATATTTCTCTCTTTATTTTTGAATGGAGACAGAAGAAATTTGTTTTTACAGCTGATATTGCACGGATGTACAGACAAGTACTTGTTCACACTGAAGACCGTGACTATCAGAGAATTAAACAAGGGTCACCTCAGCCGCCTGAGTCCTGTATCCCTACAGTAATACTTCCGCTAGACATAGGCCTAAACGTCCAAACAAAACTAGTAGTGGATACTGGCGATGAGGTTAGTATTATTAAGAAAAAATCAATAACTTCCCTCGACGAAATCAATACCGAGGAGACGTCAATGCTACAAACCCCATTCGGTACTGGAAAGACACTAGGAACCTGCCAGGGAAAATTTACATTAGATTCCCTGCAAATTTCAGGTTGTAAAAAACCTCCCCGGTCTTTCAAATAACGGCTTGTTAGGAAATGATTTCCTCTCAAAAAACTGTATTGTGGAGGGTCCGCATATGGCACTGCGATTTCCTCGCACATAAGCCCGAAGGAATTTGTTGTTCCAATAACATTCGCATCAGAGAATCAGAGTCCAAACCCTACAGTCGAAGTAGAAACACATGTTGGGAGGAATTTTTCAACCTACAGTGTCCTCAAGGCATCTCTTGACGAGAATGCTGGTTGTCAATCAGAAGGACTAATAACGGACGAAACAACTACTAACAGTCTGGCTCGCGATATAAGGCAGCATCAGGTAATCATCAGATCACAGATTTTAGTTGCAATTCCTTTGCGTTTGACTGAAGAAATGCTCTGTTTATCTCAAGAGATAGACGATGGAGTCTTCTTGGCTAACAGCCGATGCATACATGCCCCTGGCGAAAAGCAACCTCAGCCTCAAGATGGTTCGAGGCTTGTTGGGCTATCCCACCCCATCCTATGACTATGTCTAGCCCTCATATGATGACATAATCTCTTTACACGCAGGAAGTTGTCTGGACTAGGAGTTAGAGAGAGAGAGAGAATTTGGGAGGAACTAGGTTAGGCTTTACCACTTCATCATTCTAAATGAAGGTCAGTAAACTTCAAAAAAGGGAAATTCAAACAAAGGGTGGACTACGCTAAGATAACTAATTCATATCAAATCTTATAAATCATCGCAAATCTTAGCATTCAAGCAACCATGAATATAACAACAAATCTTATAAATCAAGCAGTTGTTCTCGTATTCGTTGAGTTAACACTTCATTACTGAGGGCCCACTTCTTTGGCCGTTACCAAGAACTTTTGATCTACCACCAGGGGGGTTGGGCTCTGTGGATACCAGAAACGAGCAAAACAAAATGAGTAATGATAAACTTCGGAAATCTTATTTAAAAGATGATACTTCATACAAAAAAATGAAACGTTGTGAACTATTAGACAAGACTTCTTTTTAATCGTCTCTCTTCTTCAGATATTTATATATATATTCTTAAGTTGTCTTTGATATATTATTGCATCGAAGAGTATTATTGATCTTCTCTTCCTAATGTATATATTATTAAGCATCGGCCATTCAGCTGTTGTATATCGGATTTGTTTATCTAAGCATAAAAAATCCAAATCCGATTTCTCCCCTCGGACAGCCTGGCTTAGACGTTTTCGCAGCTCTTTCACGGTTCCTTCTGTGTTTAGTGTGCGGTTAACCAATTCTCTTTGGAGCTCCTCCTTCTTCAAATAGTATATCGATGTCTTTGGCTTCTCGGTTTCCATTTCGTCTTGTTTCGGTTTTTCTGTTTGCTCCCACGATGCTTCCGGTGTCTCTTCTGTGGACATTATGTCCCTGCTCAGGCGCCAATTTGTGACGTGTTTTCCTCGTAGATAGGCGGTTACGGGTTTCTTTCAGGGGATAAGCTCGCGGGATCCAGGGTCAATGGCTTTTGAAAGAAACAAAACCTTTGCCTAAATACAATTCCAGTTTATTCAATGTCAATTTCTAGTCACTTATACTTATATTCTAGTCACTTCATACACTTATACTAGTTTATTTCACTTCAAGTTTACGGTTCACTTTATATCTATAGTTCTAGTTTCTTACAACACTATTTTCTGTCTGACGGGTCCCTGTTCGTGGATGATTCGTACCCTCTTGCGATGTCGTTGATCTGCTCCTGTCCCACGGTGAATACGGTTCTAGAGGAGGAGTCCAGCTGCTTTACTCTCGGCTTTGTTTGCCTTACCTTCGGGAAAAACAAGAAAGTTTCCTACGAGAGAAAGAGACAGAGCAGGATCAATCTGTACGGAGAAAATAAGGTCTAGAGTACGACGGACAATGTTGTTAGCAAGGTAGGACGTGTTATTACGATAAACTAGTAAGAGGGGACTACCTATATAGCCAGGTACCCAGGGAAGCGCACTGGGTAGGCGGTAACTAGATAACCAGGGAAGCACACTGGTTAGACGAGTGTCTCACACCAGGGAAGCACGCTGGTGCAAGAGAGAACGGTCTGAGTGGCCAACACCAGAGAAGCACGCTGGTGAGGCGATAGCTAGATAACCAGGGAAGCGCACTGGTTAGACGAGTGTCTTGCACCAGGGAAGCACACTGGTACAAGACGGAACGGTATAGTGGCCAACACCAGGGAAGCGCACTGGTGAGGCGATAGCTAGATAACCAGGGAAGCGCACTGGTTAAACGAGTGTCTTGCACCAGGGAAGCACACTGGTACGAGAGGGAACGGTATAGTGGCCAACACCAGGGAAGCGCACTGGTGAGGCGATAGCTAGATAACCAGGGAAGCGCACTGGTTAGAAGAGTGTCTTGCTCCAGGGAAGCACACTGTAATGAGTGACCACCCACAATGTTAATTCATACTTTCACTCATTACTTTCATTTCCATATTCCCACGATCGTACTGCACACCCAAGATCACTTTTTTAAAATATTATATAAATTTTTTTTCTTATGGTTTTTTTTAATGAGTTTGTCTAGATTTATCACCTAATAGTCCCATAAACTAATTTCATTACGTCTGACCTTTTGTAAATGATAAGAAGACATTGTACTATGTAATGATAGCACTGAGATAAAAAAACACGATATTTTGGGCCGAAGAAAATAAAATTTAATAAATTGTACCGGAGTCTTAAGTGCTCAATCTATCGAGTAAAGTTTAAAGAATTTATTCCTCACTTCCTCATTTGCTTCTTCTTACCACATTTTATGTTTTTTATAGTATTCAATTATTTTAACTTGACAAACTAAATGAGTAGTTGAATATAATGCAGAACAATGAGTACATTCACGTAGGCACATAGTGTTAATCTACATTATCTGACAGAATTTAATAGTGATCTCTAAAGTACCATAGATTACGCAACGAAAGAATTCAAGCACATAACATGATCTGTGTCAAAGAGTCTGACCACCCATTAAGTTTAATACTATTTCCTATAAAACACGTATGAGTTCATGCAAAAATTTCGTTTTTGAATCTTCTATGAATCAAAAAATAAAGTTACTCTTTATTTTACGCATAGGCTTGTTTTTAATACCGTCAGCCAAAAACATGGGGGTTGAACCTCCAAAACCCACCCCGTGCGCACGGGCCTGTCCTGTGTATTATTGAAAGGAAGGGGATAGCGTCAGAACATTTAAAAATGGTTGACACACAGCCAATAGTTCAGTTGTTGTCAGTCGGCAGTCTTAAGTGAGTTATCGATAAGTCAGTAAAGAAGTTATCAGTAAGATGTAAAATAAGTCAGTTGTCAATAAGTCAGTTATCAATAAGTCTGTCACGATTTATCAGTTATAAGTCGTCAGTAATCAGTATCAGTTATGAGTTATAAGTTGACAGTTGTGAGTTGTGAATTAACATTTAAACCGTAAAAAGATTAGGAGAGCCCCCACCAGTGGTAAGCCTCCCGAATCAAGTGTACTCAGATTTGATGCGTTTAAATTTCCTAACATCCTAAGATCAGGGCAGGTGAACTTCTCCCATGGTGGAAAGCACTCCCTCGTCCTTGTTGCGCTAAATTAAACAAGACGATACGCAACAACACTGGTACAAGAGGGAACGGTATAGTGGCCAACACCAGGGAAGCGCACTGGTGAGGCGATAACTACATAACCAGGGAAGCGCACTGGTTAGTTAAAACTTAAATTACCTTTATACCTCTTACCACTGGGGGACTCCCTCGCTGCTCGATGAAATATTACCTTTTAGCTCGGACGGCTGTTTCCGCTGGCTTCCACTCGTTGGGCTGGTTGTGGTCTCCTCGACCACCGGACGGCAACTGGCTTAAGTCCTCTGCCGGTCGGACTTATATGGCCGTGGTCCACTGTTCTGCCGATGCTGCAATTACCTCTGGTTGGCTTCTGCTCGGTCGGTCTGGTCTGGTCGACTACTGCACTGCTTCTGGTCTCTGGTCTGGTTGACTAGGTCTGCTTCTGTCTTCTGGTCGGTCTGATCTGGTCGGCGGCTAGACGGTGAAGTGCTCCTCGCTTCTGGTCGGTCTGGTCTGGTCGACTATAAGACACTCAATGCCTTTTGCTTCTGGTCGGTCTGGTCCGGTCGACTACTAGACACTCAATGCCTTTTGCTTCTGTTCGACTACTGGACGGCGACTGCCTCTGGTCGGTCTGGTCTGGTCGACTACTAGACGGTGAGTGCCTCTGGCTTCTGGTCGACTACTGGACGGCGACTGTCTCTGGTCGGTCTGGTCTACTACTAGACGGTGAGTGCCTCTGGCTTCTGATATTATATTCTTAATATCAATGTCCTATATTTATTATAGGGAATGTGGAAGGTATATGATATTCTATTCATTGCTTATTGAGATTGCTTAAGTCTTGAACTTCATGTACAGGATTGTAATTCGAATGCTTTAATATAAAAAATCTAAATGATATTGAAACTACACTAATAGTTCGATAAAATTTGGTAACGAAAATCATTCGTTTTGGGCATTTCATCACACTTTAATGTTTGCTCCAGGGACCGTACCTGTTTTCTCTTTTTTCTGAAAAAGTGCTATTTTAATTGGTATTTCTGGACACTTATAATTCATGATTAAAGGTAACAGTTATTTTGGACTATTTATTTTTCCAGTGCAAAATAACTGATCCATTTGAACTTTTATTCTTTCAGTAGGACGAAAACTGTTAAGAAGAACTTTTATTTTTTCTGGCAAAAATAACTGGTCTATTTGAACTTTTATTTTTTCAGTCTGACGAAAACTGTAAAGAAGAACTTTTATTTTTTTGTGGCAAAAATAACTGGTCCGTTTGAACTTTTATTTTTTCAGTTTGATGAAAACTGTTAAGAAGACCTTTTTTATCAGAAAGTTTCCTTTCAAAAGACTCTTGGTGGAAGTTATTTAATTTTGAAAAAAGTAAAAACACTTGTTTTACTTCCACGTAATAGGACTAGCAAAAATTTTTGGCATGGTGGTCGCTCAAAAATATGAACGCTCAAATATTTCCCCTTTTTTCAAAATTAAATAACTTCCACCAAGAGTCTTTTGAAAGGAAACTTTCTGATAAATGAAGTAAATCAGTAAAAACCCGACTTGAGTTTCGAGTTAATTTCAAGTCAAGTACTAAAGTATGCATGTAAACGTACTGAGTATGTTTCGTGTTTTAACCGAATATTAAGTTGATGGAAAAGATTATTCCAAATCTTCAGGAAATAAAGGAATTAAAATCAATATTTGTGGATGCCAAACCGACTTAAAGATCATTTTAGAAGATTTGCTTCCTTTTCAATGGGCGCCGTTATATTATATTCCCGACTGAGATGTGTACATCTTCCTATAACGAATTTATTGATTGGCAAATATGTGGAAGCAAGTAGGAAATTCCCAAAATAGTTTTATATCACTGGTGCATTTAAAGGACACAACAACACTTCCTTACCAAGTGAACGAGTTTATACGAGGCTTGATCTACATTGATCCTCGATTTGGCACTGCGATGACTTAATTAGTGCTCGGCCTCAACATCTCAGCCAAAAAAACAAGTAAAACCAAAGGAACCAATTTATTGATAGCAATCACAACTTTTTATGCGTATATGTATATGTACTGGTTAGATAGTTGTTGTTAGTAAGAGGATTACTATCCTATTATTATTATATTTAACTATTCAAATGTTATTACCGTTATAAAACCGAATGTAAGTTCAATATGTACTATAATGTAATGAAATATATACTATAATTAAAATTATTTAATTAGTTATATAACTTGTAGTTTTCTATATGGAAAAAGGACGAGAGGAATTTTTTTCTTACTTACGGAAAGGAGACGTCATGTAATTATTATTAACTATTTTCCAAAATTCGATAAAACTAATAGATTCGCTGCATATTTTGATAATTAACCATATATTTTAAATATGTACATTTAAAAATTATCAAATTTTAAATTTTAAAATATTATATAAATTTTTTTTCTTATGGTTTTTTTTAATGAGTTTGTCTAGATTTATCACCTAATAGTCCCATAAACTAATTTCATTACGTCTGACCTTTTGTAAATGATAAGAAGACATTGTACTATGTAATGATAGCACTGAGATAAAAAAACACGATATTTTGGGCCGAAGAAAATAAAATTTAATAAATTGTACCGGAGTCTTAAGTGCTCAATCTATCGAGTAAAGTTTAAAGAATTTATTCCTCACTTCCTCATTTGCTTCTTCTTACCACATTTTATGTTTTTTATAGTATTCAATTATTTTAACTTGACAAACTAAATGAGTAGTTGAATATAATGCAGAACAATGAGTACATTCACGTAGGCACATAGTGTTAATCTACATTATCTGACAGAATTTAATAAGCTGCTTCAAGTTACGCGAAATAAAAAAATGCGCTAAAGTGATCTCTAAAGTACCATAGATTACGCAACGAAAGAATTCAAGCACATAACATGGTCTGTGTCAAAGAGTCTGACCACCCATTAAGTTTAATACTATTTCCTATAAAACACGTATGAGTTCATGCAAAAATTTCGTTTTTGAATCTTCTATGAATCAAAAAATAAAGTTACTCTTTATTTTACGCATAGGCTTGTTTTTAATACCGTCAGCCAAAAACATGGGGGTTGAACCTCCAAAACCCACCCCGTGCGCACGGGCCTGTCCTGTGTATTATTGAAAGGAAGGGGATAGCGTCAGAACATTTAAAAATGGTTGACACACAGCCAATAGTTCAGTTGTTGTCAGTCGGCAGTCTTAAGTGAGTTATCGATAAGTCAGTAAAGAAGTTATCAGTAAGATGTAAAATAAGTCAGTTGTCAATAAGTCAGTTATCAATAAGTCTGTCACGATTTATCAGTTATAAGTCGTCAGTAATCAGTATCAGTTATGAGTTATAAGTTGACAGTTGTGAGTTGTGAATTAACATTTAAACCGTAAAAAGATTAGGAGAGCCCCCACCAGTGGTAAGCCTCCCGAATCAAGTGTACTCAGATTTGATGCGTTTAAATTTCCTAACATCCTAAGATCAGGGCAGGTGAACTTCTCCCATGGTGGAAAGCACTCCCTCGTCCTTGTTGCGCTAAATTAAACAAGACGATACGCAACAACACTGGTACAAGAGGGAACGGTATAGTGGCCAACACCAGGGAAGCGCACTGGTGAGGCGATAACTACATAACCAGGGAAGCGCACTGGTTAGTTAAAACTTAAATTACCTTTATACCTCTTACCACTGGGGGACTCCCTCGCTGCTCGATGAAATATTACCTTTTAGCTCGGGCGGCTGTTTCCGCTAGCTTCCACTCGTTGGGCTGGTTGTGGTCTCCTCGACCACCGGACGGCAACTGGCTTAAGTCCTCTGCCGGTCGGACTTATATGGCCGTGGTCCACTGTTCTGCCGATGCTGCAATTACCTCTGGTTGGCTTCTGCTCGGTCGGTCTGGTCTGGTCGACTACTGCACTGCTTCTGGTCTCTGGTCTGGTTGACTAGGTCTGCTTCTGTCTTCTGGTCGGTCTGATCTGGTCGGCGGCTAGACGGTGAAGTGCTCCTCGCTTCTGGTCGGTCTGGTCTGGTCGACTATAAGACACTCAATGCCTTTTGCTTCTGGTCGGTCTGGTCCGGTCGACTACTAGACACTCAATGCCTTTTGCTTCTGTTCGACTACTGGACGGCGACTGCCTCTGGTCGGTCTGGTCTGGTCGACTACTAGACGGTGAGTGCCTCTGGCTTCTGGTCGACTACTGGACGGCGACTGTCTCTGGTCGGTCTGGTCTACTACTAGACGGTGAGTGCCTCTGGCTTCTGATATTATATTCTTAATATCAATGTCCTATATTTATTATAGGGAATGTGGAAGGTATATGATATTCTATTCATTGCTTATTGAGATTGCTTAAGTCTTGAACTTCATGTACAGGATTGTAATTCGAATGCTTTAATATAAAAAATCTAAATGATATTGAAACTACACTAATAGTTCGATAAAATTTGGTAACGAAAATCATTCGTTTTGAGCATTTCATCACACTTTAATGTTTGCTCCAGGGACCGTACCTGTTTTCTCTTTTTTCTGAAAAAGTGCTATTTTAATTGGTATTTCTGGACACTTATAATTCATGATTAAAGGTAACAGTTATTTTGGACTATTTATTTTTCCAGTGCAAAATAACTGATCCATTTGAACTTTTATTCTTTCAGTAGGACGAAAACTGTTAAGAAGAACTTTTATTTTTTCTGGCAAAAATAACTGGTCTATTTGAACTTTTATTTTTTCAGTCTGACGAAAACTGTAAAGAAGAACTTTTATTTTTTTGTGGCAAAAATAACTGGTCCGTTTGAACTTTTATTTTTTCAGTTTGATGAAAACTGTTAAGAAGACCTTTTTTATCAGAAAGTTTCCTTTCAAAAGACTCTTGGTGGAAGTTATTTAATTTTGAAAAAAGTAAAAACACTTGTTTTACTTCCACGTAATAGGACTAGCAAAAATTTTTGGCATGGTGGTCGCTCAAAAATATGAACGCTCAAATATTTCCCCTTTTTTCAAAATTAAATAACTTCCACCAAGAGTCTTTTGAAAGGAAACTTTCTGATAAATGAAGTAAATCAGTAAAAACCCGACTTGAGTTTCGAGTTAATTTCAAGTCAAGTACTCAAGTATGCATGTAAACGTACTGAGTATGTTTCGTGTTTTAACCGAATATTAAGTTGATGGAAAAGATTATTCCAAATCTTCAGGAAATAAAGGAATTAAAATCAATATTTGTGGATGCCAAACCGACTTAAAGATCATTTTAGAAGATTTGCTTCCTTTTCAATGGGCGCCGTTATATTATATTCCCGACTGAGATGTGTACATCTTCCTATAACGAATTTATTGATTGGCAAATATGTGGAAGCAAGTAGGAAATTCCCAAAATAGTTTTATATCACTGGTGCATTTAAAGGACACAACAACACTTCCTTACCAAGTGAACGAGTTTATACGAGGCTTGATCTACATTGATCCTCGATTTGGCACTGCGATGACTTAATTAGTGCTCGGCCTCAACATCTCAGCCAAAAAAACAAGTAAAACCAAAGGAACCAATTTATTGATAGCAATCACAACTTTTTATGCGTATATGTATATGTACTGGTTAGATAGTTGTTGTTAGTAAGAGGATTACTATCCTATTATTATTATATTTAACTATTCAAATGTTATTACCGTTATAAAACCGAATGTAAGTTCAATATGTACTATAATGTAATGAAATATATACTATAATTAAAATTATTTAATTAGTTATATAACTTGTAGTTTTCTATATGGAAAAAGGACGAGAGGAATTTTTTTCTTACTTACGGAAAGGAGACGTCATGTAATTATTATTAACTATTTTCCAAAATTCGATAAAACTAATAGATTCGCTGCATATTTTGATAATTAACCATATATTTTAAATATGTACATTTAAAAATTATCAAATTTTAAATTTTAAAATATTATATAAATTTTTTTTCTTATGGTTTTTTTTAATGAGTTTGTCTAGATTTATCACCTAATAGTCCCATAAACTAATTTCATTACGTCTGACCTTTTGTAAATGATAAGAAGACATTGTACTATGTAATGATAGCACTGAGATAAAAAAACACGATATTTTGGGCCGAAGAAAATAAAATTTAATAAATTGTACCGGAGTCTTAAGTGCTCAATCTATCGAGTAAAGTTTAAAGAATTTATTCCTCACTTCCTCATTTGCTTCTTCTTACCACATTTTATGTTTTTTATAGTATTCAATTATTTTAACTTGACAAACTGAGTAGTTGAATATAATGCAGAACAATGAGTACATTCACGTAGGCACATAGTGTTAATCTACATTATCTGACAGAATTTAATAAGCTGCTTCAAGTTACGCGAAATAAAAAAATGCGCTAAAGTGATCTCTAAAGTACCATAGATTACGCAACGAAAGAATTCAAGCACATAACATGATCTGTGTCAAAGAGTCTGACCACCCATTAAGTTTAATACTATTTCCTATAAAACACGTATGAGTTCATGCAAAAATTTCGTTTTTGAATCTTCTATGAATCAAAAAATAAAGTTACTCTTTATTTTACGCATAGGCTTGTTTTTAATACCGTCAGCCAAAAACATGGGGGTGGAACCTCCAAAACCCACCCCGTGCGCACGGGCCTGTCCTGTGTATTTTGAAATTTTCTTCTACCATAAGGCAATTGATTTTTAAGATAATTTATTGATGTATGCGATCTTCATATACTATTCCCTATTATTTTGAAGCCGATGTACTGTTTAATTTCATTTATTGCGCCTCATATACAGATTCCTCAGAGGCAGGTATTCCATTTTTATACTGTCTGAAATAGAAAGTCTTAGCAAAAGTAGTTTTCGGAACATTTTACCTCCTGTACATTTCCTTGTGAATCCTCAAATCTGTTGATAATGCTAACGAGCCAACAATAGAGTTCGAGGGAAATCCGATGAACTGAATGATCCGCATTTTTATTTTTGATATAAATTCTTTAATTTTAGAGAAATTTTTCGATGAGGAATATGCCGAACGACAAATGGCAAAGGCTGAATAGCAACATATTTGCATGATACATAATACACGGTGCCACGTTCTTGTTGGTTTTGGGGACAACCCTTTGATGCGTTAGCATGGCTTTGGTTGGAAGGGAATTAGGGTAAGGAAAGTGAGGATACTTGAATGTCTTGTTTTTTGCATTGCTGCGAGCTAGACAATAGCCCAGAGACGGGGTGGATTATTTTAATTTCTTAATAAAAGCTCACGGGGAGGCCTGGTCTCAAACGCGGGACCCATGGCATGCTGGTCGTGCCACTCAACAAATTGATCCAACTCCGTGGTAATTGTATAGGAATTTTATCGTACGCAATATATAGATCTTGGGGTATTTAAATATTATAATTTCTTCTGCAATAAATTTTTAATAATTTGCTAATGAATAGGAAAGTGTTTACTAACGATACTACTACCCAACCACAAAAGTACTGGGACACTTGCATTTTTTTTACATTTTCAACTTTGTGGGTATACCAAAAAGTGTACAATATTTATAAAGGAAAATTCTGTTATAATAATAATTCTTTTATTTGTTTTGTTCAAAATTCTTTTCACAGTTACAAAAAATTTAAATAAATAACAAAAAAATAACGAAAATAATACATATTCATTGGAAAAATAGGAAAAAATTCATTAATTTACTATAGTTTTTATTATGTTTACCACTTCGTTGCATTACCTTTTTGTTTTATAACCTGTTTAATACGCAGTGGCATTGAATTAACTAGTCTTTCACAATCCTCGGCGGTAAAGGAATCCCAAATTTCCTTGATTTTTTTACGAAGAGCAGTTTTTGTCCTGCTGGACGGATCCGCCCGCCGCTGTCTTTTCTTAATAACTCCCCATAAATTCTCTATGGGGGAAAGATCAGGACTATTAGCGGGCCTCTCCATTGTTGGTACTCCATTGACTTGCAACCAGGCTTTACTGGATTTTGACGTATGGCTTGGTGCTCCATCCTGTTGAAATACGAACTCCCCTTCAGGTGACTGAAGGAGAGGTATTGAAGGTAATAGGCTCTCTTGCAGCACATTCTGATATTTTTCCGAGTTAATTGAACCCTCAATAAAATGGAGAGACCCAACTCCATATCCGGACATACAGCCCCAAACCCTTACAGAAGCAGGAAATTTGACAGTTTGCTTCAAGCACTCTGTCTGATATGCTTCGGACTTTTTCCGTATAACACGATTACGTGTATCACCAATGCAAACGTCGAACTTTGATTCGTCGCTCCAAATTATTTTTTTCCACTGCTCTGTTGTCCAGTTCAATTTCTGTTCAGCCCAGTTTAACCTACTTTTTTTATGAGGCTGCGACAAAACGGCTTTTCTTTGGCCTAAGATAACTTTTCTTTAAATACTTCTTTAAAACAATATCAAATTATTACCTTATAAAAGCCATAACCCATTGTTTTTAAATTCCTTTTGCAGGTTTCTACAGAAACACATTTTCCAATTTGGGAAGTCCAATCCAAGGTTATTTCGGCTGAGGTTGCATGACGATTACACTGAACGATCCGTCGTAAGATTCGTGCATCTGCATCGGTTGTTACGCGTGGTCGGCCCATTTTTGACATTTTTATACTCAAATTAGGATTTTTATTCCTTTTTACGATATTAAATACACATGACTTGGGTATATTAAATTTAACACTCATTGCACGTATTGAGTCACCTCTTTAATTTGCTTTTATCAATAGATTTTTAATTTCACTGCAAATTTTTTTTCCGCGCACCATGATCGAAAACTTTGCCGTTTGCTCGTTGGTAAATAATAAATGCAACTAGCTACATAAAATACTTTTCGCTCTTACTCAGTTTAAATATGATAACGGTTCTATTTTACTAGTATGAAATATTTAACTACTCGGTTGAACGACCTCTCGCTTCTTATAATGTGATTGCCTTTCTGCAATTGTGCATTATTTTCGTTATTTTTTTTTTATTTATTTGAATTTTTTGAAACTGTAAAAAAGATTTCGAACAAAACAAATAAAGTAATTATTGCCATAACGAAATTTTCCTATATAAATATTATACACTGTTTTATATACCCACAAAGTTGAAAATGTAAAAAAAATGCAAGTGTCCCAATACTTTTGTGGTTGGGTAGTAGTTGGGCACGCCTTAGGTATTAGTGTAGTCGTATCAACTCGGATTATTGTAGTCAGATATCTCAACAAACTTAATTGGAAACCAAATGATGAAAGAAATCCAATAATTACAGCACTCTATACAACAATCAATGATTCGAACTATAGAACAGGAACTTTGGTATAAGTTGAGCAGCTCTTACAACTTTAATTTAACTAATTGGGACGGCAACTTTTCGGATCATGGCTATTCTGAATTCCCTCGGAATTGAATTGCTTCCGAACGGAACAAGTTTCACATCCCTAATTCCGTTCGAATTCGAAGTCATAATTCGTTCGACACGTTCACTGACATTCTCCATTCCGTTCAAGCTGTTATAACAAAAGAAAAATTCTCCGACAAGTTCAGGTTGCGGAATTTTAACTTCGAGAACATAAAATGTAAATATAAAGAAAATTCTTTACAATTGCTGATTAAAAATATTTATTTAATAGAACTACTACAAGAAAAACCCGACATAGAGAAGGCATTTTTAAGGGCGATCAAAGTGTACAAAAAATCTTTTTCGAAAATGTAGCTAAACAATTAAATAGTCATTACTACGCCAGGGAAATTCGCCTTCGCGTAGAAGGATAACTTTGCTTGTCGCTTTTCCTCTTCGGTCATTTCCAAAGAAATCCATTTTGGGCACAGCTTCTTTTCCATTATTTCTAGTATTTCTGTTAACACCTTTGAAAATGTAGACTGCGCTACAGCAACTTCAAAGTCTTGTCCAGTTCCATGCTGGTAGCTCCCTTCAGCAAAAAATCTTAAGCAGCAGGCTGCCAGTTTATCTTTGGGAGAGAGGCCAGATTTCACGTTAAAGACATCTTATTCTCACTTCACTCAGAACATATTCGAATGCTTCTTTTTTTAATCGGAAACTTTTTCTAAAACTAGAAAAAATTATAAAGTATCTCCATTCTTAATTAGGAAGCTTACTTACGAAATATCGGGGATCAAATTTGGCTCGAAGATTTTTTCTATGCGTCCAAAGCAATAGTATCCATTGTTAATAACACAAAATAAAACAATTTATATACTTTTGTATTCCGCCAAATAATTTATAAGTGCCACTCGACAGCTATCAACTGATATCGAAATCCGAATTGGTATGGCAGCACAAATTTTCGTTCCGAACGGAATTGAGAATGTGAAGTTAAATTCCGTTCGATAAATAAGCTCCGAACGGATTGGCATTCCAACGGAATGAAGAATAGGCGTGTATATGTCTAAATTTAAACTTTAAAAAATCCTAGTCAACATATTGTAACATGTAGTCTGGCAAGGGCTACGTGATGAAAACGAAATCAAGTTGTGCAATGCGCATGTCCCGAATTTCGGAAGCCAAGGAAACGTCAGCTGCCGTATGAAGTCAAGGCCGACTCAAACCTGCGGTTATTTGGTGTGGTGAAAATGAATAACGGAAATTGCTAGAACTAAGTTGCTGAACTTTCTAGAATTAAGCGAAGTAGTATAAATAGAGCTGAGTAGCAGTGAAGTGATATGTGTTAATTATTAAAGTGAAACGTAATATTGTGAAGAAATATTGTCAAGAAAATTGTGCAACGAATTAATGAAGTGAAGTGAGTAAAAATTGTCAGAATTTTTGACTGTAAAAAAGTGTCTTAATTAATCCGTCGAGCCCGAAGAGCCCCAATTACGTTACAATTGGTGTCAGAAGCGGGATAAATTAAGAATGACTAAAGAATGAACTAAGACAAAAAGTGTGACTGTGAAATTAAAGTGATTTAGTGCAGCCAATCTATATATGGGGGGCAAACTGAAAGATTTACGTGTTCAAGACTTGAGTAAACGGTCCCTACCTACAATTGGAAATAAATGGAAGGAAAGGTTCCAGAGGCTTTTGTTTTTGAAGACGAGCTAGAAGAAGAAGGAGAAAGTACTTTAAGAATGACAGATCTTCTCAATGCCCTGATGTGTGAGATGAATCTTCCAATGAAGAATTAAAAGATCACTGGTTGAACGGAAATCATCAATAGAAGCATCAATGGCTGAACCGAAATCGTTGACGGCCGAATTAAAAGCATCAATGGACGAACAGAAATCATCAACGGCAAAATTGAATTCGGCGATGGAAGCGTCCGTAACTGAGTTAAAGCCAAGCGGAACTTAAAGCCTCGGCTGAAGAAGTGGGAGCTGAAATAGAATGAAATAGAAATGAACTAGAGAATGTCCAGAAACAGCATTTGTCGACTTTATCTACAGATGTGACTGTGAACAAAAGACTTCATTCTAAAACATTTGACGGCCAAACGCCTTGGCAAACATACCGACTTCAGTTCAAAACAGCAGCAGCAATGAACTTTTGGAGTGACGAGGGAAAAACAACAGCTCTTATCTTGGCACTTAGAGGGGGAGCAGCAGATTTGTTACAGACTATCTCGGCGGAGCAAAGGTATAGCTATATATCTCTAATACAAGTTTTATAATTTGGGAACCAGAACATGCAAGAGGCTTACCGTCTTCGGCTATGGAGTCGCAATAATAAGCCTGGGGAGCAGTTGCAGCACTTATGTGCGGACATGAAAGGCTGACACATTTGGCTTATCCCACGTTTATTTTCACAGCACAAAATATCACAATTCATTGCGAATTTAAATTATTTAGAACACTATAACTTCTCACAGAGTTTTTCAAAACACTATTTATATCGTTCTTTATCTATTTAGTCACACAAATATAACAATTCACTTATAACTTCTTTATAAACTCAAAAAAACTTTTCTGACAAACACTTTAGACAGAGATCGACGAAATCAAAAGTTGACAGCTTAACTTAGTGAACTTCCTCCTTCCTTGTCTCCACCTTTCCCACGAGCAAAATGGCTGGTCTCACGTACACGGTTCTGAACGTAATGGCCTATCCTGTTTATTATTTTATCTTAGATCTGAATACAATAATTAAATTTCTTCTTCAATCTTATTTCGTTTTCGCTTTGGACAGGTAGTAATTCGTTTTATTTTTTCTCTTTTTCTTTCTTTCGTAGTATTTTTATCTTCCCCTTACTGTTTTGTTTGATTGTAATGTTACATAGTTAAAATGGAATTTAATTAAATAACTGAAGAATAATTGATGTGAAAACCAGTAACTGTTTGCAATCCCGACAGACGGTATGTATACCATCGTCGTAGTTTATTGTTTTGTTTTATATAAATTCTTATTAGGCTACGGATAACAATTAGATAATAGTTTAGAAGGAAATAATTGAATTGTTGATGAAAATAAACTCTTATTATTATTTATCGGTTTTGACGTGTGTCATCTCGGCTTCCAGCAGGCGCGGCCGTAGTTTTCCCCTACGCCGGGCGTAGTATTGTCTGTAGCGTCCTGTGCGTAGTTCAGGAATTTGCAAACCATTCTGCAAGTGTTAAGAACAACTGCTTTCTTTAGTGTGTGTGTGTATTGTTTTTATGTAACTTTGATTGGCACGATCAACGCAATCTTGATAACTACAGACCGTAAGATAGAAACGATGACGTCAATAATGTGGGAAGACAACCAGCGCCATCTGTACGACTAACTGAAAAGTTGTTATCAGCTGTTCAAGTGACAGCTTAGGAAAAATTTAATCCAACTTTCCAATTGCATAATTTATTAATATATGTATCCCCATTTGCCAAAAAATTGTAAGAATTGCAAATCACTATTTTCACATATTCTCCCGAATAAATTTTTATATCAGATCACTTCATATTTATCGTACAATTTGTTGTATAATGCCAGCAATTAGAGAAAAATCTAAGCCAACTCTTCAAATGTAAAAGTTGTCAATAGATTTGTCCCCATTTACCAACAAAACTCGAATCACTAGTACCACACATTCTCACAACATCACAAAACTATTATATTATTACTTATAATAAAGTTAAACGTAATTTCTTTCACTTTTTAATGCAATTGAGAGTTCTTTACATCCGCTAGGTTGAAGAGCGGCATAATTAATTAAATCTAAATGAAACTTTCTCACGATATTATCTTACAAGTTAGTTTTATCACACACTAGTTATTTCACTTAAATAATGTCTGAAACTCACACAATATTATTATAAAGTCCGAGGCGAATTAGCCGAAAAATTCTTTTTATTGAATTTAAAAATAATTACAATTAATCTTGATAAGTAAGAAAGGCCGTTAGAAATGTCCACCGCAACTTTCGACGCATTTCAACAACCTCCTTCTAAATCCCCGTCTAAGGCGTATTGCAGCCAGCCTCTCCCGTATTTTTGTCGCTGCATTCCCAATTTAATCCTCCCTATTGTTAAGTGGGCTTGAATAAACTTCATACTTCATTGTTCCCTATAAGAAAAAGTCCAATGGGGTAAGGTATGGAGATCCAACAGGCCAAGGAATCGGTGCACCTCGTCCAATCCAGCGGTTAGGAAATTTTTCACTTAGTATTACCTTTACAATGTTAGCCATATGCGCTGGTACTAAATCGTGTTGGTGAAACATTCACCTAAGATTATCCATAGGTTTCTCCTCTTTTAGATCTGGCAGTGTATTGTCCAAAAAGTCCACACAAATTTCACTATTAAGCACTTGCGGCAAAATGAATGGTCCTCCCAAATGGTTGCCAATGATACCAGCCCAAAAATTTACACTGAATCTCTGCTCGAATGACGTCACCTTTGCACTGTGTGGGTTAGTGTTCGATCAGGTGTGGAGGTTATAGAAGTTCGTGATACTATCCCTGGTGAATTGAGATTCATCCGTCCACCATTCGGTCCAGAAACGCCCTATCGTCAATGTCGGGTACCAGAAGCCAAGTGATAAATTTCAGTTTTCTCTCGGAGTTTCCTTCCAGTAGTCCTTGGGCAGGGTGATGATGGTATGGACGTAATCCCCCTCGATTGTCCTGCCTCACGATGGTGATTATTTGCTGCTCGACGTCGGCAGAAGTTCCCGAAGTTTCGGGTCGTTTCTCCATGTCATGTGGAGTCACAATTCCTGTTTCTCTTAACCTTCGGAAAGTCCGTGTAAATACCCCACTTTGGGATGCTTGCCGGTTGACTTTGATATTCCCATACAGCCGCTCTCTCTTTTCCGTCTACTACACCATAAATGTAAATAATATCCAGGTATTCCTCAAATGTAAATTTTACCATTTTTTACTAATTTTTGCTTAAAAACACCCTCACTTATTGATTTTTTTTTCAACTATGGTAGGTATTCTTGTTAACAACCCTTTTTTATAGCAAAATTTGCATCAGATACGAGTAACAAAACGCCAGGATACAAGGATGTGAATTCTGGCTAACACATGCTAATATCGGCAATAAAACAAAATTACACTAACATTTTTAAAACTTTTTTGCAGCAATAATTAAAATTAATTACCTGTTAATCCAAAAGAAACATTTTCGACTCTTTATCATAACAATTTTGTTTACTTAAAGAATTTTCTAATTCTTTGTCTACCTTGCCATGTTGCACCTTTTTGGAAAGGTAATAAGACGGGCAATCCAATAAAAATAAAAAAATGCTGAAATTTTGGTAATTTCAAAACATTTTTTTCAATTTTGGCCGTGACTGTACCTGCGGTGGTAGTAGTGAGATCAACATTGATGACATTTTTGAAAAGGTAATTAGGATAGTTGTTTTTTAGCGTTTGTTTAATGTGGCTGTGTTGGGTAGATGAAGAGATAAAAATAAAAGAGTAATGTGCATACCATGCAAAACTGAAATTTATGAATCACCCTGTAACTCCCAAACGGTTGAGAGTTCACCCCCCCTGCCACACAATTTTTTGTTTGTCTAGGTGAGATCTTTCACCCCACTCATTTTGGCACGTCAGATCTGAAACACCATGTATGTCCTATTGTTTCAGACGCTACATGACAAAGTCTACGCATGTTGTCCTGAATTGCCGCATCCTTAAGGACGTGTTTCCTATAATTCCTCGTGTTAATCACTTTTTCTTGTATAGCAAGCATGAATCCCTCCGTCTCAGGAAACAAATCACCGCGACTGAGACAAGCGTTCGACGCATCGTTGTCGACATGATTTTGGTTCAAGTCAGTGTAATGTCTTCCATGTAGAGACTTCTGTGACCATGCTTGCTGTTTATCTGTATGTGTAGCTATGTTTAGTATATTATGCAGCATTCTGTTGTGCAGATCATGTGGTGTTTGTTTGTTGTCGGCTTTGATCACTGCTGCATGCAATGAAGAGTTATCTTCTTTGCCATAAAAGTATTCTCTGATAGACTTCACTTGTTTATAATGAAGTGACTTTATGTCTATCAGGCCGCGACCACTCTCGCAGCTCTGTAGCGTTAGTCATTCGGTACAGGAGTTAGGATGTTGTGCCCTGTACCTTGTCAACATCGTTCGCGTTCTTCTGTCTAGTGCTTCTAAGTCCGTCTGTGTCCATTTATTTACTGAGATTTTCCCATTAAGGCTAGTTTTCAGAAGACTGTTCAAGCGACCTGTATATTTATTTACTTGGTGCAAAAAGTCATAATCTTATAAAATGTCTGTAGGCAAGTGATCGGTCTATATTTTGATGGATCTTTGGTATGATTGTTGCCTTTAGGTAGCATGTATGTGATTTACTCCGTTAAAAACTTCGGGAGGGTTTCCGGGTTATTGAAAAAATTATTAATGTGGTGTAAGAGGTGCATATGTGTAGATGAAAACTTCTTGAACCAGTAATTTTGAATATTGTCTGTGCCTGGTGCTTTCTAATTATGGGTATTTTGTATGACATCCGTTAGTATCGCCATCGATATCTGTGGTTCTGGCATGTTGGGGATGTATTAAGTATGAGGTTTCTTAGATTTCGTCTTAGGGGACAAAACGCTAAGGGTAGTAAACGTGTACCTGCCGCATGACCAGGATACTGCAAGACAGGTGTTGGACTCAATCCTGTCGCATATTACGAACTTCGGTGGTGAGGTTATCCTTGGGGGTGACTTCAACTGTTACAGGGTTACAGGATATACCGGGGTGAGCGTAGTGATAGCCGTGCAGGCTTGGTCCGGTGACCGAAGAGGTGAGGGGCCCGCCTAGCTAGCCATGCTAAGCTCGCCGGATCGGTATGGGATCTTGCCTCACACTCCTCGGTACACTCAGCCGAACATCAATGCGGGCACTCTTTAAATCCTGATGGACCGAAGACTATTCAAAAAGGAGAGCACAAACTATTAAAGGAATAACGACGAAAAGCAACCTCAACCTCCAGATGGTATGAGGCTTGTAGGGCTATCCCACCCCATCCTACGACTATGTCTAGCCCTTATTACGACATAGTCCCTTATTTCTCAGACAGCTGTCTGGGTCAAATACTAGGGAGGAGTAGGCGAAGGAAGTGTGACTAAATCACAAAAACTCATCTTGAAGTAAGAACAGACGGAAAACTTAAAAAAAAATATAAAACCATTTATGAACTGTGATTCAACTAGGAATCATTCTTCAAGACGGTCGTTGGTACTGAAACAAAAAAATTCATTGTCGACCACATCAATTCAAACTTTATTTGTTCGTCTTAAATTATCTGCTGATATCAGTATAAGCACTGTACACAAAACTACGTATTTCAGGGGAGAATATAATTCAATTTTCTCATACATGTTTTCCATTTAATCTGGATACTTCGACATGAAAGTTAATATGCAGCTCATTCAAACAAATCTTGGATTGAATACATTAATCTTCAACACTCTAAGAGACACACTGCTAAGGGAACAGCAAATGTATGTGCTGTTTCAATACAGTATAAAAAAAAATTTATCATTCCAGCAATTCTTGACTCAACAAAAATTTCATATACCTGTAAACCAACACTCCACAAAGTAACACCTCTATTCGGTTACCTTCAGGTATCTCAACAACGTACATCTATGTACCTCTTATAATTACAATTAAGGGAGAAAAAAAAGATTCAATTTCGAGTTGCGAACATATGTCTATGATATGCTGTGTTAAAGGGATGATGGGAAAATTTTTCATAGGAAGCCTTGTAAGAACCCCCCCCCCCCATATTTTTTTGTTTTTATATAAGAGTGATCAACTATATAATATAAAAAGAAGTCAAGAAGTCACGACCACCATATTTGTAAGCTATTAACTTTAATTAAATACGCTATACATAGCAAATACTTCATAATTCAATAATGTATCAAAATTGTGCTTATAATGGAAAAGCGACAAATATAAAAAAAGAAGTCACGCTCACCGTATAACACCTCTACACTTGAACGCCATTTTTCAGGCCGATTTTCGCGATCACCATATAATAGATTAACTTAAGGGAGTCGTCTACACTTGAACGCTAAAAGATATTCAAAATTTTTTTTTTATTTGTTTTAAATAAAATTACATGAAAAAAAATTTTTGTTTTACTGATTCATTGATGTATGAAGCCCCGGAGTGAAGTGCTGTTTTTGTGCAGACCCATTTTTCTGCACATTTTTCGGCATTCTGGCGTATCTGAAGGCAAAAATAACATTTTTTTCTGTAAAAGTATTACTCAATGAAGGTTCTGAACTAGGATTTTTCTGATTGGATAAACATTGTGAGCGGGACAAAATTTTGTTTTTAAATTTACATTTTTTTTCGCACAAAAATGGCTCTTAAAATTTGTTTATTCATGCATCCTAGTTCTGCACCTCCAAAAAAGGGCACTAAATTGATTTAAAAAAAATCATGTCAATCGGTCAATTAGTTTCCTCAGAAAGTGAGCAGATAACTTTAAAAACCTGTTTTCGAGAAAAACGCGTTCAAAGTTTTAAAACCATGCATTTCACGCTTGACATCGGCCGGTTTGAGGTATTTTTACTAAGAAATTTTAACGCATTGAGCAATATCCTTTCGCATGATGATTCTAGGATAGTTATACTTTAAAAATATGCAAAAAAATCTATATTTTCTAAATTTTAAGTGTAGACGACCCCCTTAAATTAAATACGTTATAACTAGAAAATATTTCATGGTTCAATAATCAGAAATGTGTTCATTTATAATGGAAATGCTATAAATATAAAACAGAGTTACGATCACCGTATTTGTAATATATTAGCTTAGATTAAATACGTTATAGCTAGAAAATATTTCATAATTCAATGATTGTGTTCATGTATAATGGAAATGCGATGTCTGATTATATACTACTGTGGGCAAAAAATAGTAAGACTTTTTAATTTAAATTTCGCGCGGAAATCCATTCGTCGAAATTTTTTCCCTTCGGTGATAATTGTATGTCGCGAGCAAGTGTTTTTGATTGGTACAAATTATTCAAAGAGGGTCGAGAACGCTTTGACGACGAACCACGTCCAGGCCGGCCATCAAGATCAACTGATGATCAACGCGTCAATAAAATCAAGGAATTGGTGCTCGAGAATCGACGATTAACAGTCAAAGACCTTACTGATATCGTTGGAATATCGGAAGGATCAGTGAAAACCATTTTAAAAGATCATTTGGGCCTAAGAAAAGTGAAAGCACGATTGGTTCCAGAATCACTCAATTTTCTTGAAAAACATGTCTGTCAAACAATGCTTTCCGACTACCAGGATGTCATTAAACGTATTATAACTGGCGACAAGTCTTGGATCTACGCTTACGACCCGGAAACAGACGATCAATCGGCCGAATATCGTGCCAAAGGTGAGCCGAAGCCGAAAAAACCACGTCAAAGCAAGTCAAAAATCAAGGTCATTTTGACAGTTTTCTTCGATCATCGAGGTGTGGTGCACTCCGAATTCCTTCCGACCGGCCAAACTGTCAACAAGGAATACTATTTGAGTGTTATGCGTCGTTTGCGCGAAGCTATTCGTAAAAAGAGGCCGGAATTATGGGCCGACAACTCTTGGTTTTTGCACCACGATAATGCACCGTCGCATACTGCATTGGTTCTTCGTGAGTTTTTCGCCAAAAATTCAACCAATATCGTTCCACAACCACCGTATTCGCCTGATTTAGCTCCGTGTGACTTCTGGCTGTTCAGCAAACTCAAGCGACCGCTCCGGGGAAACCGTTTTGAGTCAATTGAAGACATTAAACGTGAATCGCTACGCGCATTGAAGGCTATTCCGGAAATTTACTTTAACAACTGTTACGAGGATTGGAAAAAACGTTGGCATAAGTGTATTGCGGCCGGGGGGGGATTACTTTGAGGGGGACGAAATAGATTTGGAAGAATAAATAAAGAATTTTAAAATTATGAACAAAGTCTTACTATTTTTTGCCCACAGTAGTATCTTATGGTTATCGATTTAAATATTGGCCACGCGAGCGACTCCTATAAGTACCCTACTTTTCATTTTCCAGGCTCATATTCAACCACAAAAAAATAGAACGAATTTTCTTATTGATATACTAGGAGGATCTAACCAATATTAATAGGTACCTACTTTATCTGTCTACCCATCCGACTGGGTCATTTTTACAAGTTTTGATACTACGCCGTTTATTCTTGTCCGTTATACTTTATCGTTTGTTTCTCGTTCTTACTATTATACTGTTCTTGTTCATTTTGTTGCTCTTGTTCTTTATTGTTCGTTTTTACTCTATTGTTCTTTTTCGTTCATTGTTCCTTAACCATTTTTTGTTTCTGTTTATATACAATTATATTATTATTAATTATTATATAGGTTACAATTTATAGGTTAAGTTTCTCTCTTATGTGTCTTTTTCTAGGAATTCTACAATTATAACGTTTGTGCCAAAATTAAGTACCATATTTACATAAAAAAAAATTTTATTAATCATCATATTCTTAATTTTACGATTCACTTAAAATGTACGTTTTCACTGAGGGGGGAGTAATGTATGCGGTAGCTACAAATTTAATTATTAATTTTTAATTAATTTCATCAGTTTGATTATATTATTTCAACAGAATATTTTAAATAAACCCACTTTGATTATGTTCAATCAGACTGTACAGATAAAATAACTGTCAAATATATTTTGGTCAACCTACACACTTCGATAAATTTTAAAACTTTAAATAATATATAATAATCATTCAATCATTGACAATAAAATACCGGACTCTATACAGAGAAAATAATAAACTAACTATCTATGTATTAATTGTAGGATACAAAAATTGTAAATAGATTATTCAGTCTAGCCAGAACAACCGAAGTGGTAACAATAAAAATAAATTGAAAATAAAAAAGTTAAATCATTAAAATAAAAATTCTTTTTTTTTATTATAAAATAAAATGTATCTAGCCCTACTTCTAGATACAAGGAGGCTCTAGGATTTGGTCGGGTTGGGGGGGATGGAACCTAACTTTGTAACGCGTGAACCGATTTGGATGGTTCTTCTCCTGTGTGTGTACTACCGCATTGCTAATAGGAGAATAATTTGGTCCAATGGTAAGGAGTGGTGGAGTCTAACTTCGTAACGCGTGGACCGATTTCGATGATTCTCTGTTGGGTAGAGTATGTTGCTTGATTGATACCACGAGAAAAAAAATTTTAGTGGAATGGAGGTGGGGTAGGGTGTTGAATCTAAATTGTTAACGCGTGGATCGATTTGGATGGTTCTTTTTTCGTTGTATGAAGTAGAAGACACTAAAAAGTGAAAAATAAAATAGTTTTTTAAAAAAAAGTTGAACCGACTTCACAAAAAGCACTAAAAAGCATAAAAGGTTTTTTTTTATATCTATTACGGCATTTTGAAGTCGGTACAAATTAAACATATAAAACAACTACAAAACCACAATTGAAGATAATACATAATACTACCTGAACGTTTCAGCTCACGGGATCATAAGAAAGGACGATGAAATACTTCTGTTGTCGTTGTTTGGTTTGTTTGATTTGCACCGACTTCAAAATGCCGTAATAGATATAAAATTAAAAATTATTTTATGCTTTTTAGCGCTTTTTGTGAAGTCGGTTCAACTTTTTTTAAAAACTATTTTATTGTTGATTTAAATTCGTTTTGTTTACTAGTGTACGTTCATACGTGCGTACGGTGGCTCGGCGAAACCTAACTTCGTAACGCCTGGACTGATTTGCCTGGATTTTTTGCTTACAGAGTATGTTCCGTCATTGCTGCAATGAAAAAAATAGTGCACCAAGGTTGGGATTGGGGGAGGGTTGTTATCTGGACCCTATATTTTAATAAATCAAAAATCTTGTACTTTTTTATACTGTTAAAAATAATAATAAAACAATAAATGATCAATATTAATAACAAATCAGGGGATGAATCGAATAAGATTGATTTTTTATTATAGTATAAGTAATGTTAAAATTAATTAATATTATTTAGTTAATAAAATGCCTACTTTTTTGTGCTGTTATTATTAATATTTTCTCATAACATTGAATATTCATCATTCTGACAAGTTGGCCGTAAGGGCCTCAAGCGTCACACTTCATCACACGTCTTCATCTAGTTAATGTTGGTGTTGGGTATCAGGCCCGTAGAGACAAAATTCGGGCCCGGGGGACTTTCAGTTTAAAATCTGTCTAGTATAGTACACTTTTTCGATCGTGAAGCATTTTTTTATATAAATAATTAAAATGGAAAAAATTTTCTGTTGATGACTTAGATGACGGGGCCCCTTTCAAAGCCCGGGCCCGGGGGGTTTACCCCCTCTAACTAGAATCGCGTTACTCTCTGAACTGACAAAAAAAAACATCTGCTCCAAATTTTATTGCTGTACCATTTGCTTCTAGTCAAAGAACGGATTCATCTCTCCAGCCTGCGGTTCCGTTTTTGATGATACTGCATTCCTCGGTCAAGTTCACGTACCAGTGTTGTGTGGTAAGTAGGTTAAATTAATTATAAAAATTTCCCTATTAACGTTTTCTTGCAAGGTATTCTAGACGGAGATAATTCTTTCAGCTTTCCTGTGGTCTTCTCAAACATTCTCCCCGCCTTGGAATCCGAAGGATTTCAACAGCTCAGTGATGATGTTGAATTCTGTGATGATTGGTCAGGCATTTCCTCCTTGGCCAAAAAGGGGCTATTTACAGGCGCCACGACTCGCCTCATAGACACAAAAGGAGAACGAAAAATTAAAGAATTGGAATGTGGGATTTGAAAGGAATACTGATCATTTCTTTTTCAACAAAAAAATACGGTTATTTTCTCTCAATTATATTGGTCGAATTCATACTTACACTTATTTAATTTTTGACTTTGCATTATATATTTGTCTCAAAATAGTCTGATTCATTCATTCATTGGCAGGGGACATACCTTTGCAATGGGACGTTTAAACAAACTATTTCGACATTTCAAGGTAACGACTCGTACTAAGCCATCAGATCCTGGATGTGTGATTCTGGCTAATAGCCATCGTGATGGTGGAGAACGTTCGTCCTTAACAAGGACTAAATCTCCTATTTTGAAGTTTGACTAACGATTTAACCACTTTGGGCGTTGTTGCAATCGACTAAGGTATTCGGTGCTCCATCTTTTCCAGAAATGTTGAGTTAATTATTGAAGAAGTTTAAATCTATTTATCGTAGTTGGGTTGAGTTCAAGCAAACTAGGTTCTGGAGGAGCTAATAATGCATTACCAATTAAAAAATGGCCTGGGGTTAATGCGGTGCAGTCTTCAGGGTCGTCTGTGAGTGGACAAAGCGGCCGACTGTTAAGACAGGCTTCTATTTGGGCAAGAGTTGTTGAAATCTCTTCGTACGTGAGTGTTACATTTTGGATTATTCTTTTCAAGTGAGATTTCATGGATTTTATGCCTGCTTCCCAAAGTGCACCGAAGTGAGGAGAGGCCGGGGGAATGAAGTGCCATTGAGTGTTTTGAAGAGCAAGAGCTGAGACGATTTCCGGATTAATTGCCTGCAAGCAAGCGTGATACTCTTCAGATAGTTTTTTGTGGGCTCCAACAAAATTTGTGCCGCAATCACTGCAAAGCCTTTCGCATAAACCTCTTCGACTTGTAAACCGCTTATAAGCAGCAAGAAAAGCAATCGCCGACAGATCACTTACTGCTTCAAGATGTATTGCCTTCGTTGATAAGCAGATATATCCTTTAGTTGAGCGTATCCTTCCTCGTCCAGTACATGCCTTAATTTCTAAAGGACCACTGAAATCAACTCCGGTGTGCAAAAACGGCCTGTTGGGTGATACCCGTGCGAGTGGTAGATTTCCCATGAACTGTTCTCTTGATTTAGCCGTTTGACGAAAACAATCATACAGTTATGTCTTACGCTGCGCATTAAGCTCCGAGCGTTAATAACCCAATAAGTTTTTCTAACAACATTAAGCATTAATTGTGTTCCTCCATGTAATGATATCTTATGTATTTCTTCAATAAGTAACTTGGAAAAGATGCAATTATCGGACAGGATTATCGGGTACCTTTCATCAAATGATAAATTAGCATAATGTAGACGACCTCCTACTCTAAGTAGACCAGCACTATCTATGAATGGATTTAGTTTCAGGATCTTGCTTGATACCTTTATCGGTTGCTTCCTCATAAGGTTTCTAATTTCCTCCTGAAAATGTTTTCTTTGGACGAGCTTGATTAATTGTAATTTAGACGCTTGTACTTCTGAAGAAGCCAAGTAACCGGTTTTACGATCTGTGGGTATTTTTCGTGTGTTATCACAGAAGCGTTGACAGTAAGCGGACACACGGATCAGTTTTGAAAATGAGGAAAATCGTTCGAGCACGGAAACATCTACTTCTGATTTAGGTATGCCAACACTTTTGATTCTATCCCTTTGACTTTCCGCAAGGTTTGCAGTAACGCTAATTTTGTTAAACTGCGGCCATGCTTCACTCGATTCTTGAAGCCATGACGGGCCATTCCACCATAGTTGATGATCCCTTAACTGACTAGGTGAAATGCCCCGAGACGCACAGTCTGCGGGATTCTCCTTGGTTGGTACGTAATGCCACGAACTCGGATTTATTACTTCCTGTATTTTCTCTACTCTATTCGAGAAAAATAGCTTAAGTTTTCCGGGATCACCTTTTACCCAAGCCAACACTGATGATGAATCTGTCCAGGCGTAAATGGTTGCGTTGCCAATTCTTAATAATCGTTGAACGCCTTTAAGTAGTTTTGATGCTAATAATGCTCCACAAAGTTCTAATTTCGGTATTGTAAGTTGCTTAATGGGAGCTACCTTCGTTTTGCTTGCAATTAAACTGACCTTTATGGTTTCACAATCCATAGTAACCCTTATATAGATGCACGCTGAGTAGGCTTGTAAAGATGCGTCACTAAAAACGTGTAGTTCAAAGGCTGAGTTGATTTTTTTATAATTGATCCATCGAGGAATTTGAATTGATTCAATGACATTGAGTTGGTTGTAATAGGTCTTCCATCGCTTTTCTAGCTCTTCGGGGATTGCTTCGTCCCACTGTAGCCCTGCTTTCCAAAGACTTTGCACAATAATTTTAGCTACGACTTTAACAGGAGTGACCCATCCTAGTGGATCAAAGATCCTTGATATGTTTGATAGTAGTATACGTTTCGTTGTTGGTGATTTATAGCTTGGTAACTCAACCTTATAGAAAAATGTATCATCTACCGGGTTCCAAAATATGCCCAACGCTTTAATAAAGATATTGTCCGAAAGATTTAGTGGGAGTTGTAGTGCTCGCTTATGTTCAGGAATGTTTTCTACTATTTCAACACTGTTGCTTGCCCACTGAGGGTGTGATAGGATGAATGGGGCTCCTTGATGAATGAATATAAGAGGGCGTAGTCCATATCGTTGTATATCCCAAATCCTAGTTCCTCTTTGTACCTATAAACTGTTTAGATACATTTTATTTAAACAAAGAAGACTATTTTATTTTAATAGTTTTTACAATTTTATTTTTATTAATTTTAATACTTTCAGATCGGCAGATCTGGTTATACTGAAATACTATTTACATTTTTTTTGTATCCTACTTTACATTTAACACATAGATAGTTTGTTCAATATTTTCTCTGTATAGAGTACAGTATTTTATTGTCTATGAATAAATGATTATGATATTTTTCAAAGTTTTTGTGTTTCACACTATTCAAAATTTATCGAAGTGTACAGTTTGACTAAAATATATTTGACAGTACAGTCTGATTGGATATTATTAAAGTGGATTTGAATAAAAATATTTTATTAATAATATAATCAAACTTAAGAAATTTTAATAAAAATTAAAAATTAAATTTGTAGCTACTGCTACACCCACTTTCTCAACTCGAACCCCCCTCTGTTTAATAACCCGGTTAGTTGGTTTTGCATTTCAATTACTTCGGGCATAGAATCTCCGCCGGTCAACACGTCATCGACGTAGCAGTCTTGAAGAACTATACTGAAGCGATAGGAAAATTGATTTCTTCATCGTACGCTAGTTGTTGTAGTGTGCGGGTAGCGAGGAATGGAGCACAAGACGTTCCGTATGTCACCGTCAAGAGTCGATAATCCCGTATTGGTTTTCCGGGCGAATCTCTCCACACTATCCTTTAGTAATTACAGTGGTGTTTATCGATGAGAATCTGTCTATACATTTGTCTGACGTCAGCTGTGATCACCACGTTATGCTTCCGCCATCGAGTTAAGATACTGAATTAGTCATCCTGCACCTGTGGGCCTACGAGTAAATTGTCATTTAATGATTTTTCGTTTGATGTCTTCCTGGAGGCGTCGAAAACAACGCGTCATTTGGTTGTAGTGCTTGATTCCTTGATGACTGTTGGGGATTCCTACAAATAAAGAGAATTATTATTCATTTAGTTAAAGTTAAACACAACACAAAAAACTTACCATTTATTTACATGTAGGTCACTGGAGTTTATTGACTGCAAAAACTAAATCGTCAACACTACTACAGTTCTAGGCATCCCACGCACTTACTCTTATCAGTTGGTCCAGCTGCACATCGATAATTTGTGACGAGATGGCTGATCAGTTATCTCGAGAGAAAATTTGGGATCAGTGATTACCTACCGTTGGCTAGTGGAGTTGGAATCGTGCCGTGGACAAGTGAACACGTACAGTGAACACAATTTATTCAAGTCAAGACAATAATTGCACTTTGAAATTATGTTTTATATGTGAATTATCGATAGTGAATTTAATATACATCGGTGAAAAGGAACTTGCCTGTTGTTAATCACACCTTATTGTTTGTATACTCCTATCCCACCTTTATTACTTTCAACATTTTGGTCCAACATATATTTTTTTCCTTCTATATCACCGGATCTTTAATGAACAAGGTACGTTATCTCTATGAAATTGTGTAGCATTAGTAATTCGCATAAGGTTTAAAAGATAATCTTAGAATTTGGTGCAAGTTAAGCCAAAATATAAGTTTTATGGAAGGTAAGGCTTACCGTTTTACAATAACAGTCCACTAGATACGAAGTGAAATAAATAAATTTCATTACAATGTGTTTTATATCTTTCCATTAATTTTTGCATTGAGTATACAAGTTTTTGGGCATAATTCAAAATTTTCTTTTGCAAAAAAGGGTTCACTTCTCAATATTTGATAAATTGCTTCGTTATATTAAGTCAGCACTTTCAACACGTTCAAGTTACAAGGAGAAGCAAGGGTATCGTTCGTATTTTAAATCAAGGTTAACATGGAAGATTCGGAGGAGGAACCGCAAGTCACTATGGAAGCATTATTGAAGTCACAAATTGACTCGGAGGGTGAAATTAATCGACATATTCGAAATTTTACAAAAACTAACAAGCAACAAAGGTCTAGTCAGGGTTCATTATTAAGACGAATTGCAAATATCGAAAGTGAGTGGCAGTCCTTCAAGGCCAGTCATAAGCGAATTTGCGATCTTTACTACGCAGAGAAGCATCAAAATCTTCCATATTTCAAGAATGATACCTTTTCGTCGGTTGAAGAAAGGGTAATTGACACAACGGGGGCTATTTCTGACCTTGTAGATGAACTGCAAAGGGCGTCGACTAAAAATATCACTAATGGGGATGCTAAGGCTAGGGAAAATCCAGGTTCTAGTTTATCTGAGGTGAAGCTACCTTAAATCAATTTGCCAAGGTTTACTGGAGACTACACTGCATGGGGTAGTTTTCGCGATTTGTTTCTCTCCCTCATTCATGAAAACAAGGGAGGTTAACAGCTGTCAAAGTGTAAGGAAGTGCGGGAATTTTCTGCGTGCAATAATTCAAAAATTTTAAAAGAAATTGAAACCTTCCTTGTTGTTATTGCATTTTGAATGATTAAATAAGCGACGGTGCGTCGAAAGAAGTTGAAAGCGATAGTCTCTCGCGTGTTAAATGGGCAAAAACCATAAACGGAATTTGAGCGATTCACCTACTGGAGAGTTACAACCGTCAAAAGTGCAAAACAAAGGAGATAAAATGTCGGTAAGCCATATGTCCATAGACGAATTATCCACCCTTCTAGACCACAAACTAAAAAACGTTGCGACTAAGGATGACATACGTACCTTATCAGAAGAACTCCAGACACTTAAGACTGAAAATGGTGAACTAAAGTCACAAATAAAGGCAATAAATGACAGATGTAATTTGCTGCAAAGTAAAATCAACTCATTATCAGCAAAAGCGTTGGAAAAAAATTTAGTGGTTCACTTACCTAAAGAAAGCGAAGGCGATAATCCGGTGAAAACAAGGCTTTACCATCAGTTCAGAAACTTCATTATTTAAAGGCCAGTCTGGGCGGGGAGGCGGAGAAATTGCTAAGGCACTTACAAATCACTGATATGAACTATATGCCTGCGTGGGATTTGTTAAACAACAGATATAATAATAAAAGGGCTCTCCTGAATTCGCATCTCAAGACTCTTTTCGTTACAACAACACTCTTCTGAATCCGCTAATACTTTGAAAATATTGCTCGACACAACCCCCGAATCACTCGAGTCAATTAAGGGGTTAGGTTTAGACATCTCTTATTGGGACTCACTGATTTTATTTAATCTTACACAAAAGTCAAGCACGGATACTCTATCACATTGGGAGCTTTCATTGAATGAGCGGGATGAACCGGACGAGGCACCTACCCTGAAGGAATTTGTCGCATTTGTTGAAACAAGATTCCGCACAATGGAAGCTGTGGGCATGGTAAAATCTAAGCAGGTCGGAAAGGATAAGTCGTCGTTTGGGATTCAAAGCAAGAAGCAAGTTTCTTCAAAAGGATCATCAACATCGTTAAATTCAGAGCACTGTCCACTGTGCAATCAAAGTCATCTCCTTAAAGATTGTACAAAGTTTGTAGAACTGAATCTAAGCGATCGTCGAGCTACAGTTAAAAAATTTTCGCCCTGACTGTGATGACTCTCGCGGTCACCCAGCCTCAGGGAGGAAGGGTATCCATCGCTGCGTCGCTTAGAGTTGATGAACTTCCAAAACTGTCTGGGATTATTGAGCAAATTGGATCTCGAGTTAGACAGGAATCTACTGTATGACGCCTGTAGATCAGAGGAGAATCGCAGGTGTAGGTCATAATAAACCAGGTAGTCCTCGTCGCGCCTAGAGGAGCAAAACTTTTTCCAGGCTTTACACTTTAGATTTTTAAGGTGTCTCAAATGGCCATCGATCCAGGGTTGCGATGAACTGGAGGAGGAAGGAGAGGAAAACGAGATCGGAACACACTGCGTGAAGCAGGTATAGAGAGCGTTGTAAAACGAATGGACGGCCTGGTCAATATCCGCCTCAGTTAGGACAGCAGCCCAGTCGTAGTCCGAAAGCCAATCATTGATGATAGAGAAATCGGCAGATCTGAAGTTGAAGCAGCAGCCGTGCAAAGTGGAGGGGAAGTTCTCGACAGCATCGAAACAGAAGAGGACCTGAAGAGCAGGATGGTGACAAGACTCTGGGACCAGAGGGGTTCGGCACCGCTGCACCAATGAGCCATCCGGATCGGTGAGGAAAACTAGGTCGAGCAGCCTGCCCGAATCATTAACGATGGCATTGCACTCGGAGAGGCCAGCGGAAGCACAGGTGTCTAGGAAGGACAGCACATGCTGAGGAGCACCAGAATAGGACGGCAATAACCCTTCAATCTCAGGAGACCGGGTCCAACCGACCTCTGGAATGTTGAAATCACCAAGAACGACTACCTCGTCAGAGGGTGAGAGGGCGCTGCTTAAGCCGTCGATGGAAAAGGACAGCTGGTCATACACTCCGGAGGGTGAAGCAGGGGGAATGTAGGCGGTGAAAACGTAAAGATTTCTGTGAGGGAATTTCACGGCGACGCAAATGAGCTCCAAGGTGTCAGAATGAGCAATCTGTACGGTGTTACAAGGGATGCCGGTTCTGACAGCGCACAGCACCCCGCCGCCAACGGGTGACACGTATTCGCGTGGCGATCCCGCCTAAACACCTGAAACTCGGGCCCGAAAATCTCGGAATCGGAGATACCGCCACAGAGCCAGGTTTCAAAGAGACAGATGATGTCAAAATTGGAGGCGCTAGTAGAGGACAACAAATGTGAAGTTTTGGAGCGCAAACCGGTTACGTTGGCGTAGAAGAGGGAAACCTCACCGACAAGTTTTTTGAGTGCTGGACCCCGCCTAGGCGTGCTCTCGGGACAAACTCACGAACAATCGAGCCGGGAGGCCACATGTTTGGACAGATAGCTGCCAAGAAAAACTCCTCGGGAACAAAGACCTTAAAGGAGGCCGTGAAGGCGCGTTCTGCTGTACGGTTAGCTGGGTTGATGCGCCGACAGGAAATCATGCCGATGGGGATGGAAGCGAGAGTGGCGATATTGAACGCTATGTCATGTTCAGGGTCAACAGCCCCAGGATCAGAGGCAATGTCTGGCGCAGCACCAGAGGCGACGTCTACAGTCCCTTCAATCGAGTGTTGGTCTTGGCTGTCAATTCGGGGTTCCGGGGCAGTTGAAATTAAGGGGGCAATCGATCCACCTGACACAGCATCAGCGGAAAAACCCGCGGGGGATGAGAAGGAACTAAATCCTGAGGAAGAGCGGCATTACAGCCGCGACGCTTGCGCCTGCGGGATACCCGGGAATTAAGAGCGGGCTGGCGTTCGGCACGCCTTTGTATGCGCGGCGAACAGTTCACAGGATGAGCAGGGTCAGGCATCTGGCCGTCGGAAACAGCTTCGTGGAGCTCAGCGACAACAGGTGGAGATGAGGGCCCCACGGCTGCGAAGGGGGGGGGGGGGCAAACAGAGGAAACAGTCAATGGAGACGTATGCTGAGAACCAATAGATGACGCGTTGGAGGGAGGGAGGGGGGATGGGAGGGGTCAAGAACCGCGTGGATAAAGAATTAAGGTCGGATGCGATGGAACCTAGCAGCTCGGAGTTGCCAGAAACGACCGAGGACCAAGCACCGAGATCACATTTCAACTGCTTGACTCCGCGACGAATATCGTCGAATATGGGGGTGACAGAAGAAGGGCCCGCAAGAGGAGTTGGGCAGGGGCCGAGGTTTGCGATCGCTGTGTGCACATCGTCCAGGGAACCCGACATCAATGTGATGCCAGAGGACTCATGCGACTTTTCCAGGAGCAAGCCCGAGTTAGATACGATGGTATAAACAGATCCCATCAATTTGTCCACCCTGGCCGTCAGAGAGACAGCATCGTCCGACAAAAGTTCGAGATTACCCCAACGACTCGAGAAGAAGCTTACCTTGTCGGCGACGAGCGACAAGTCACCAGAAAGCGTCTCCATCATGCTCCTTACAAGTCTCAACACGTGGCACGGTTTGATATCCGAGCATTCACCACATGTCGAGGGGCGCGAGGATCGCGTTGCACGCTTCAAGCAATCCTGATAAAAAGTCAAGCCACATACACCATCACAAGCAACGGCGTCAAGGACTATCTCTCCCGAACAGACAACCACAGACAACCATGATGGGCGATATAGAAGAGAAAATAAGCAGAAACAAAAAGCGAACCACCGGAAGGAAGACGAATAAAATAAATAAACAAACAAATAAAAGACAAGAAAACCGGAAGGAAGACGAATAAAATAAATAAATAAATAAAAGATCAGAAAACTTAGAAATAAATTAAAGAAATAGACTGAGACGAGAAAACCGGAAGGAAGACGAATAAAATAAATAAATAAATAAAAGACCAGAAAACTTAGAAATAAATTAAAGAAATAGACTGAGACAAACAAAAAAGCGCAAATGAAAAGGGGAAGCCGAGAACAATGAGCGGAAGGAAGACGAATAAAATAGATAAATTAATAAAAGACAAATAAAAGACAAGGAAACCGGAAGGAAGACGAATAAGATAAATAAATAAATAAAAGACAAGAAAACCGAAAGGAAGAAAATAAATAAATGAATAAATAAAAGACTAGAAAACCGGAAGGAAGACGAAGAAAAAAAAATAAATTAATAAATAAAAGACCAGAAAACCCAGATAAGAACTAAATAAAATAGACTAAGACGAGAGAAACAAAAGAACGAAAATGAAAAGGAGAAGTAGAAGTCAATAAGCGAACAGCCGGAAGGAAGACGAATAAAATAGATAAATAAATAAAAGACAAAGAAACCGGAAGGAGGACGAATAAAATAAATAAATAAAAAAAGACAAGAAAACCGGAAGGAAGACGAATAAAACAAATAAATAAATAAAAGAAATGGACCGAGACGAGAGAACCAACAAGCGAACAACCGGAAAGAAGACGAATAAAATAAATAAAAGACAAGAAAACTAATAAATAAATTAATGAAATGGACCGAGACGAGAGCAACAAAAGAACGCAGATGAAGGGTGAGACAAACCAGCCCGGAAAATGGGATCAGAGTGCAATACAAAACCGAACGTAGCGAGACAGGATCCAAAAAACAGGCAGAAACTAATGAAGGAAAACACTGCGCAACGACATAGAATGGAAATCAAAAAAAAAAATAAAAAAAAATTGTAAATAAAATAAACCAGAACCGTACCACACACAGAAGATCAACAGTCAGAGTTAGTCAGAAAACAAAAGTAAACAGGAAGCGGCGAAAAACATACCCGGAAATAAATTGGATGAATATATATATGTATTTCCAAACAAAGGGCAAAGCGCGAAGGCTGCAAGATATTAAAAATATTAAAAATTGTACTGCAGAGATCACAACATTAATGTATCACTGCATAAATCGGATCTACTAAGATTTAGCAAACAGAAAATCAACGATCAAAATTAGCATTAGAGGTGCTACAACTACAAACAGACTTAAGGACTTTACTAAGGAAAGCTTGCTTTGAACTGAAGAAATGGATAAGCAATAAACAAAAGGTACTAGAAGACCTGCCAAGCGAAGACAGAGAAATAAATGTACCATTCGATATAACAAGGACAATCACAATTAAGGCACTGGGTATTCTTTGGGACCCAATTAGAGACATTTTCGTTTACAAGGTTAATCAAATTCATTACGAACCTCCAACTACAAAACGTTCGTTATTATCTGCTGTCTCCAAAATTTTCGACCCCTTGGGATGGTTATCGCCAGTCATTATTCCTGCAAAGATTTTGCTTCAAAGCCTTTGGCTACATAAGTTAAATTGGGATGATGAGCTACCTCATCAACTATAACTACAGTGGAAACATTACTGTTCGAAATTTCTCGGAATTGAAGAGTTTCAAATTTCACGTTGGATACACTATACAAGGTCGTGTAAATCACTTGAACTTCATGTATTTTGTGATGCATCCCTGCATGCATATGGAGCTTGTGTATATGATAGACTTGTTTCGGAAACGAACAGTATTCATACCACCTTGATGGCAGCGAAAACAAGAGTATCGCCTATAAAACAGCTCACTCTTCCTAGACTTGAGCTCCGTGCCGCTCTGTTAGGAACAAGGTTGGTTAAGAACGTTGCGCAATAGCTGAAGATAGATTCGTCACAATTACATGCTTGGAGTGATTCAAAAATTGTTATCAGCTGGATAATGGGGCACTCTAAGCAATGGAAGCAGTTTGTTTCAAACAGGGTTACAGAAATCCAAGAGACTTTGCTTGAAAACAAATGGGGTCATGTAGCAAGCAAGGAAAATCCCGCTGACTGCTGTTCTCGTGGCTTAAATCCGGAGGAACTAAAGTCACATCATCTATGGTGGAGTGGACCATGGTGGCTTTCAAAGGAAAAGACGTACTGGCCAAGTTACGTTCCTGATGAGGCTTTTCCACCAAGTGTCCTTGAACAAGAAGCGAAAGGTTCATCATGTAATGTTGTCATTTCTTGTGAGCCCTCCTTCATCCAAAGATCGTCGTCACACTCTAAGCTTATTCGTGTATGTGCTTATCTCAAACGTTTCTTAAATAATTCAAGGTTAAAGGCCGAACACCGCTCACTGTTAATGAAATTCAAGATGCAGAAAGGTATTTAATTAGATTGACACAGAAACAAGATTTCGATGCAGAAATTACATCCCTTAAGCAAGGAAGGCAATTAAAAGCTACTAGCCTTATTTTGAAGCTTCATCCGTTTCTAGACGACCAAGGTCTATTACGAGTTGGTGGCAGGTTACAACATTCGTCACTTTCATTTAATGAGAAGCATCCTTTGATTTTGCAGGCTGGTAATCATTTCACAAAACTTCTTGTTCAAGAAAGTCATAAATGGACATTACACGGTGGCTTGCAGTTAATGTTGAACATACTACGGAAAAGCTATTGGATTATTAGGCTCAGGAATCTAGTTCGAAGGACAATCCATGAGTGTACTACATGTTTTCGATATACAGCAAAAAGTAGAACACAGCTCATGGGAAGTCTGCCAGTTCCACGCGTGAGACCCAGCAGACCATTTTTGCACACCGGCGTAGATTTTGCTGGTCCATTTGAAATAAAGGCATGTACTGGAAAGGGCAGAATACGCATAACTAAGGGATATGCTTGCCTTTTTGTATGTCTAGCCACACGAGCTATTCATCTGGAAGCTGTTTCGGTTCTTTCAACGGATGCCTTCCTTGCGGCGTTTCGCAGATTCACCAGCCGCAGAGGATTATGCAAAGAAATGTACAGTGATTGTGGGACCAATTTCAGTGGAGCAAGCCGTAAACTTTCTGAGGAATATCATTCAGCCATCAGATGTCTTGTCCCAGATCTACCGTCAACATTAGCTCTTCAAAAGGTAACCTGGAACTTTATACCACCTTCCTCGCCCCACTTCGGTGGTCTGTGGGAAGCAGGTGTTAAATCAATGAAGTATCACCTGCGCCGAGTCGCCAAGGATACAAAACTGAAATTCGAGGAATTTTGTACAGTTCTTTCACAAATTGAGGCATGTCTCAACAGTCGCCCACTTTGCCCTCTCACAGATAACCCTGATGATAGTTCATTTCTTACGCCAGGATATTTCTTGGTAGGAGATGCGCTTTTAACGCCACCAGAAAACTACCCTCTCGATAAAGCAGTAAATTACCGAAGTCGTTGGCTTTTCGTGCAGCAAATAACTCAAGACTTTTGGAAAAGGTGGAGCCGGGAGTATTTGTTTCGATTCCAACAGCGACCTAAATGGATGACACAAAGGCCAAATCTAAATGTTGGTGAATTAGTGTTGGTCATCGAAGAAAACCTACCACCCTCCCGGTGGTCTCTAGCAAGAATTTTAGAAATACACCCTGGTACAGACGGACTTGTAAGAGTAGTGACGCTTAAATGTAAGAATCGCATTTTCAAACGACCGATTGCTAAAATATGCCCTTTAGCCTCTTATAACTCAAATAATGATATTTCAAAAGAGGTTTCATCAGAGTTATAAGTTTCGAATATTAAGTTGCACTGACAATATTGCTACACAATTTAATTAGAGATTAATATCCCATCCTGTATAAATTGTTTCCTTGAATCTTTTCCCCTTTCTCTCACCCTTTATTAAGGCGAGTCGTGGCGCCTTTTTGTTTTTAAAATAACCACCAACTGATCAGGAGGAAATGCCTGATCACCTTGTTTCTGACTAAATTCTCTTGTAAGGTCTCACACTGTATTAAACATCAATTGACGTCCTACGGAGCTCAAGGCGGGGAGTATGTTGGGGATTCCTACAAATAAAGAGAATTATTATTCATTTAGTTAAAGTTAAACACAACACAAAAAACTTACCATTTATTTACATGTAGGTCACTGGAGTTTATTGACTGCAAAAACTAAATCGTCAACACTACTACAGTTCTAGGCATCCCACGCACTTACTCTTATCAGTTGGTCCAGCTGCACATCGATAATTTGTGACGAGATGGCTGATCAGAATGGTGAGGCAGATAGTTAATGGTGGTGTTATTGTGAACGTCTTCTACAATCTCCGTGTGCCCCTGTCGAATATAATCTTCATTCACAATATTTATCACGAAGGTTAGAATTGTTTTGAAATTTACGTTTCATGTGCATTAGCTGACCTAGAGCAATATTTCTTGAAGACCCCAGATCTGGTTTTCCATCGGCAGAACTAAATGGAAGTTGAAGAATATATCTTCCACACTCGTCTCGTTTGTAGGTTGCCTTGAAAAATTCATCACTTTTTTCTTCCTCTTTAGTGCGTAGCTCTACATCAGAAACCTCTTCAATTTCCCAAAAACGTCTCAATAACACTTCAGTGTTTAAGTCGCAGTGTAAACTGTTGATCTGGTTTCCTTGTGGTTTTGGACGTTTAAACTTAACCTCCCCAGCCAATATCCACCCAAAATAGTCTCTTGAGCAAGAGGTGTTCCTGGAGGCCCCTTACGAACACCGTCGTCTAAAATTTTTCCATATAAGTCGGCTCCCAAAAGCAAATAAATTTTTCCTGGCTTATAGTACATAGGGTCTGCTAATACGAGATTGTTCAAGTATGTCCATGATTGTACGTTTATCCTTCTTGGTGGTAATATTCCCGTAAGTCTCTCTAAAACTAGAGCCGATGTATTAATTTTTAACCTTGAATTATATCGCGAGTATAGCGCTAAATCAACTATTTTGGAAGCAACTGCCGCTTGAGAGCATCCAATTCCCTTTACACGAATATCAGTAAATCGCTTTTGAAGTCGGAGTAATTGAACAGCGTGCTCACTAATAAATGTTGCTTCTGACCCTTGATCGATTAACGCCCGAAGAGTTATGCAGTCACCTTGTTTGTTTTCAGCTACCACTAGTGCAGTTGCCAATAATACTTGTTTTGTTTTGATTTCCCTAGCTAGGTTCACTAGCTTTTCCTTCGTCGGCGTTTCACTATTATATATAGGATTATCAACAAATGTTTCTCTTTCCCTGTCAAGATTATGTTGGTGTAAGAGCGTGTTATGTCTTTTTCCACATATCTTACAATTGAACTTTGAACGGCACTTAGTAACAGAATGACCTGGCCCCATGCAGTTATAGCAGAAGGAATATTTTTGCACTATCTCACGGCGCTCATTAACATTCATTTTTATAAATGTAGGGCAATCCTTTAAAGAATGTTCTTGTTTGCACAATTGGCAGTTTTTTGAATTTGAAGCAGAAAATGGACCCAGTGATCTTGCCACAGTTTTGATGTTCAATGAATGTTTTTCTTTAGGCTGTTTTCCTTTGATTAAGTTTATAGCTTCTAAAGTCCGGAATCGTGTCTCGAGAAATGAGAGAAATTCTTCAAGACTCGGAAGCTCTGTTGGTTCATCGCGGTTGCTGAGTGTCGACTCCCACTGAGAAAGAGTCTCTGGCTGGTTAATGGCTTCAAGACACTCCCTTGTAGTATCCATTAAGGATTTGAGTGTGGTAGCATTTTCACTGCTATGAACAGGTAAGTTCATCAGAGTTTTTAAATGGGCGTTCACTAGTGCACGTTTATTTTGATACCTGGCTACAAATAAATTCCATGCAGGCTTATAATTTGCCTCAGTTATTTGTAGGTGTCTTACTACTTGCTCTGCCTCCCCCGTTAAATTGCTTTTAAGGTAGTGCAGCTTTTGAACTGCCGATAAGGACTGATTTTTATTAATTAACGATTCAAAAAGATCGTGAAAGGATGACCAATTTTTGTATTCGCCCGA
This sequence comes from Leptarthrus brevirostris, assembly GCA_964036015.1. Taxonomy (NCBI): domain Eukaryota; kingdom Metazoa; phylum Arthropoda; class Insecta; order Diptera; family Asilidae; genus Leptarthrus; species Leptarthrus brevirostris. The sequence goes on from OZ038374.1 coordinate 50,274,513, forward strand.
AAATCTAGGTAGATTAATTCTTGGCAATTGTAAATCACAACTTGTTTGAGAGGAATTTATAGGATTATCATCATTTCATCATTTCTCATTAAATCTTCCAACATATCCTTAATGTAACCCAGAGTTTCAAATACCCTCTCTTCCACATCACTAAAATTATCGTTGACGAAATATGATACGTTATTATGTTCAGCTTCGTTGTATATTCTCATAATTTCCCCATGATTAATTTTATAAATTTCCCATTCCTTTTCTAAAACTTCTTTTCGTTTTTCTAAATAACCCTTGCTTGATTTTGATTTTGCATTAGCTTTTTTAAAATTGCGAATGTGTCTATTTATTTCTTGTTCACATCTTGTTTGATCCTTTAATTTCACCTCCATTTTATAGTTCTGATTATGATTAAATAATAATGTTGATTATGAGAACACGTATTTATAACCAGTCGGTTTGAGATGCGACTCTGTAAAATGCCCAACGGGGAAATGTAACGAGTTTTGTTAAACTTGTTACCGGTATTTCTTATGACTTAGCATAAACTGTTAATGTTTTCAATATTATAGCGCTTCCCTATAAAATGTCGCGATAATTAAGCTCTAAATATGAAAAATGATACCCAATTATAGTTATGCTCGATGATTGTTTCTTTAATCGCAAAAACTCACAGTTCAAGTAACTGTCTTCGTTTATGTATAGTGGTTAATTACCAAAAGGATGCAGAATTATGCTTACGGCAAAAATCCCACAAGTACGTAAAGCAATTTGTGTAATTTAAGCGCAATTGATGCAAGCACTATTTTTCCAAGCGTGTTCAATGCTTGTATGTTCTAATTATAAGTATGAACTCCCTTAATTTTCATCAAGCGAGTTACCTGATTTCCACATTTCATAATTTGATCAGTATATTTAATTATGTATGTAAAGATACAAAAGGCAAAGGAAATATTCGTACTCACATTGTTAAGTATTCGGCTTCGAAGGACCAAAAAAATTAATGTTGGGTATAGGATAATAATATAAAATATAAATAAATAAAATAAACACTTATAATTATATAAACTTTCAATTTCACTGCTAAATGCTAAGCTAACAAGTTACCAACTAAAATAAATTCAAGCACCTCTAACTAGAATCGCGTTACTCTCTGAACTGACAAAAAAAAACATCTGCTCCAAATTTTATTGCTGTACCATTTGCTTCTAGTCAAAGAACGGATTCATCTCTCCAGCCTGCGGTTCCGTTTTTGATGATACTGCATTCCTCGGTCAAGTTCACGTACCAGTGTTGTGTGGTAAGTAGGTTAAATTAATTATAAAAATTTCCCTATTAACGTTTTCTTGCAAGGTATTCTAGACGGAGATAATTCTTTCAGCTTTCCTGTGGTCTTCTCAAACAGTTAGCAATGGAGGTTTCTCAAGCGAATGTATTAAATCTAACTTTAATTACCTTAAACTATTTTAGAATTCTCTTCAATTTATTCTTTTTATTTGTAGGTGCTCAGCTATTCGACGAATATGTAAATAAATATCCTTATTAAATATCAAACATTTTCTAACATTTTCCACGATCGGTAAAAAAGTTACGCTTAAGAAAATTGGATAAAAATTAAACAAGGTGACCTAACTAGTATTTTAATTAAGTATTCAATTGCAATTATTTTTCTATAATATAATATAAGAATGACCTAGTAAAAACTCGTTGCATTACATTTCAGCTTTTATACTCCTGAAGAAATCGTTGAATTAGAATTATCTCGGAAGGATATAATTAACTTCATAATATAATTTAGATAAAAACTTATGAGGAGTATAAAAAAGTTAAAAGCGGTTAACAGTTATATCCAACGCTAACATTATTTAAGTATACATACAAAAGTTATATCCAACGCTAACATAATCATGAGAATCCCACGTTTCTTTAAAATTAATTACTAAATAGCTGATCAGACATTTTAATTACCGAAATGAGATACTCTATTTTTCAACATCCTATTTCCCAAGCATTAATATTTCAAGTCACAAATAAAAATTCCAAGAACCTGAAGTATCACTAAAACGCAGACGGTGCATCAGCACCTTTCTTGTAATTAGATCACATGTCACGTCTCTGTGCAAAAAGCTTAAGAAGTTATTACGCTAGCGTTGGATGAGTTAGATTTTAATCGTCGGATAGTTAAGTTCGTTTGTAAGTTTTTGGTCGCGAAAATATTAATATATGTCAATAAAGTTAATTTATAAATAAATCGAAAGTGATTGTTTTAATTGTTTTAATTTTTATTTTTATATTGTTTTTGACACGACAAAAGGAACAATCATAAATGGCGCAGTCGGTAGGATGCGCTACGGAAAGTTAAAACAAACAAAAATAAGTGTTTTCTCCGGGTTATTAAACCGAAAAGCGCATCAATCGTGTCTCGATAAAACGATATAAAAAACTTTAAACAGCCGAAAGTGTAATTATAGTTGTGTTTAGTGAAAATAAACCAATTTTCAATTTACTCTGTTCAAAGCAAATGAACAGAAACAACTCGGTTGTGTGACATAAAATGTATAAAGCAATAATTGCATGAAGGCGTTTAGCGTATATAAATTCACCAACAAGTAATTATTGTGTTTCCCGACCATTACCACCTGTTTGGAGCGTTTAGTGGAAATAAACGAAATCGCAACTTGTGGAGCAGCAATATCGAAGGACGAACTAATTGATCCGGCATAGCAATCTGACGACAACAAACTACACTGACATCGTTGGACACAAACACGTGTAACACTAAGAGAAAACAGAGTAACGTAAATATTATTACTTTCTTTCAATCTTTTATCATTTAAAATAACAGTAGAAGAAGATCATACTAACTCCATTTAAAACTAAATTACATTCATATATAGAAATTTACGTGTGAATTAGATTAATAAAAAGTGATCAATTTGTGTGAAATTATAAATAGATAATCTATAAGTGAAATTTTGAGTAACGTAAATATTATTTACTTTCTTTCAATCTTTTATCATTTAAAATAACAGTAGAAGAAGATCATACTAACTCCATTTAAAACTAAATTACATTCATATATAGAAATTTACGTGTGAATTAGATTAATAAAAAGTGATCAATTTGTGTGAAATTATAAATAAATAATCTATAAGTGAAATTTTTTTTTATATACAAAAGTTATCTCTGAATGCAATAAAAGGTGCAAGTGAAAATTTTTTTTGTGAGCTATAAAAAGTCAAATTTTTTCTTAATGCGGAGTTCCCAAAACAACGAGGAGAATTTAAATAAGATTATAGAACAAATAATTGATTTAAACCTAAATAAAGAAACTATCGAAGTAACTAACGAAATCATAAAATTAAATACCAAACCAGACATGACTCAACCAATTTCACTTACAATTGACCCCCTTCGTTACCTCGAAAAATTACCCGAATTTAATGGAGATCAGCGAGAACTCCAAACATTTATCGATCTCATTGATAGAATCCACCCCATACTTCAAAGGTACGACATTCCTTCTCAAGAAATATTTTCTGATTTAATCAGATCAAAATTAAAAGGTCGAGCCAAAGAAGTAATTGAAATAAATTATCATGTAACCACATGGACTGATGTCAAGAAAATTCTTAATAATAATTTTGGAGATAGGTTGAGTGTTAGTCAGCTTTACGAGGAACTAAGAGGAGTAAATTTTAAAACAAATGCAGTGGATTTTTATAATAATATAAAAACCACTCTTCGTAGATTAAATGTAAAAACCAAACTAGAAGAGCAAAATAGTAGCACAGATGTAGAAAGAAATCTAAAATCGAATATCGCGAGTGCACTTAATACTTTCAAAACAAAAATCCCCGAGCCGATTAAATCGATTCTGTTTTGCCGAAACCCTGAAAGCCTGGAAGATGCTATGAATATTCTGTATGAAGCAGGATATGCATACACAGGTAGTGATATTAATGAAAATAAAATCAGTAACCCCATTAGAAGAGACAGAAATATTCGAAATAGATACAATCAAGAAAGACGTGAAAATAACTTTCAACCTCATTTTCACAACTCACATAGGGAATTTATTCCACAAGCCGCGTCAAATTCGCGAAATGGCTTCTCTTCATTTATTCAAAATACAAATGTACCCAATCGTAACCCAAATTATTCACCAAATAAACCAAATTTTGGTAATCACAATTCTTTTCTTAAGAATACTCAAAATAGGAACTTCGACAGAACCCAGAGTAATTATAATAAGTATCACAACAATGACTACAATAACGGGTTCCCACGAAATCTTAATAGTTACAATGAACATAATCGAGGAAACTACAGTAACAATACTAATAACTTGCCTCAACAAACATCTACCGCATTTAGAACGCGTAATCAATCCAATAATGATGTTGAACCTATGGACGTTAATTGCCAAAATGTCGTAGAAATTGGAAATTTTCGGGAAACGGCCTCAACCGATTATCCTACGTGAAAATCCAGAACTACAAATTCTTAATCGATACTGGTGCCTCAAATTCGTTGGTCAGACCAGGAATTTTCAAAAACACAAATCCAATTAAACTAAATAAACCCATAATTCTCAGATCTTTAAAACAAATCACAAATATAACCGAAAAAATATCTGTAGATTGTTTCGCGGAATTTTGCACTAACCAAAATAACGACAAATTAGAATTTCTAGTATACAATTTTCATGATGTTTACGACGGCCTTATAGGTAATGACATCTTAATGAGATATCAAGCTAATATTAATTACAAAGACAAAGTAATAAAAATAAATGATAAAGAAATTAAATTATACTTCTCCCACGAATCCGAAAACACTATTTATCAAATAGATCCCGGCGAATTCTTCTATAGAATCCCAGTCATAGAAAGAGAAGGATGCACTCTATTAGAGGAAAGGAAAATCAACGACCATGTCATTATCCTAGGAGGAGCTTATAAAGTTGAAAACTTTAAAGCATTGGCTAAAATCATCAATACCGATAACAAACCCCACATCCTTAACTTCGATAATCCATTTCCCTCCATTCAAATCCAGGAAATACTAGACTTTAACAATTTGGAAGAATATGATAGGGAAATTAACAATAACTTGACCAAAGAAAAAGCTTTAGAGAAAATAAGGGTAGACCACCTAAACATAGAAGAAAAATCTAAACTGATTGACATTATTATACAGAACCAAGATGTTTTTCGCGATAATGAACCTTTAACATTTACTAACGAAATAAAGCATAAAATCAATACTATCGATAGCATCCCCATTAAAAGCAAAAATTATAGATACCCCTACATTCATAAACAGGAAATTCAAAAACAAATACAAGAAATGTTAAACGATGGAATAATTAGACCCAGTTCTAGTCCATACAATAGCCCTGTCTGGATCGTTCCGAAAAAATTAGATTCTTCGGGTCAACCAAAATGGCGATTGGTCATTGATTATCGAAGACTCAATGAGAAAACCATAGCCGATTCTTACCCTATACCAAATATTGACGAAATATTGGATAAATTAGGGAAAAGTAATTACTTCTCAACTATCGACCTAAAGAGTGGATTTCACCAGATAGAGATGTGCGCAGAAGATATTGAAAAAACCGCATTCTCAGTAGACAATGGTCATTATGAATTTTGTCGAATGCCCTTTGGTCTGAGAAACGCACCTAGTACATTTCAAAGGCTCATGGACAACATATTTCGAGAAAATATAGGAAAAGAATGCCTACCCTACATGGACGACATTGTAGTATTTTCAAATGGATTAGAGGAACATATAAAAAATCTTAAAATTGTATTTAGAAAACTCAAACAAGCCAGGCTCAGAATCCAGTTAGACAAATGTGAATTTCTGAGAAAGGAAGTAGAATTCTTAGGGCATGTCGTTAACAAAGATGGAATACATCCAAATCCCAAAAAGATACAAGCTATTAAAAATTATCATATACCCAGGACCCCAAAAGAAATTAAGAGGTTCCTTGGTATAGCGGGATATTATAGAAAATTTATAAAAAACTTCGCCGACATAGCCAAGCCGATGACCGTGTTTTTAAAGAAAAACGCAAAAATAGACGTGCGTGATAAAAATTACATAAACAGTTTTGAAACACTTAAACATAAATTGATTTCCGCTCCAATACTAACGTACCCCGACTTCAATAAAACGTTCGAAGTCACAACGGACGCAAGCAAATATGCGATAGGAGGAGTACTGGAGCAAGGAAATAAACCAATTTCTTATGTTTCAAGGACCCTTAACGAGCACGAAATTCATTACTCAACTATAGAGAAGGAACTGCTCAGCATAGTTTGGTGTCTTAAACAGTTCAGACCATACATATATGCGAGGAAAATAAAACTGTACACCGACCATCAACCATTAGTTTGGCTCAGTAAGCTAAAAGAACCGAACAGCAAACTAATTCGTTGGAAACTACAACTCGAAGAATACGAGTATGAAACAATATTTAAAAAGGGAAAAGAAAACAAAGTAGCCGACTTCCTAAGTCGAATAGAAATAAATCATAACGAAGTTACTACAAATATGTGTATGATAGTGGAAACAGTAACTCCAATCAACTTGTATAAAAATCAAGTAATATTCAAGAAACAAATGTCAGGAGCATTACAAATGAAAACCGAAATTATATTTGATAAAAACCGCAAAACGATCGCCCTAAAAACAGCGGACGACCAAACCCTATCACAAATAATTAAAAATCATCTCAGTCCTAAATGTACAAATGCGATACTATTGGATGATGAGTTATTCGAAAAATTCCGCACCGTATATGAGAAAAACTTTTCAGGATATAAAATAATCAGATGTAAAATATTGCTAAAAGACGTAACCGATGAAAGTGAGTTAGAAAAGCTTATCGAAAACGAGCATCTGAGAAATAATCATAGAGGAATAAGTGAAGTGTATGAAGAACTAAAAAAGGAATACTATTTCCCAGATATGAGAACTAAAATTACTAAACTTATAAATAATTGTGAAATATGTATTTTAGAGAAATATGAAAGGAAACCTACGAAAATTCCTTTTAAAATATCGGATACCCCGGATAAACCAAATGAAATCATACATTTGGACGTTTTCTATTCGATTAATAAAACCCTGTTTGTTACCATGGTAGATAAATTTAGTAAAATAGCAATGTTTGTAAAAGTTGATAATAGGAGCGAAAAAGAATTTAGGAAAGCTCTTTCCAAATATATTAGTACGTATGGTAAAATAAAAAAGGTGGTAACAGATAATGAATTAGGCATGAAGTCCAAACTATTGAGGAAATTCCTTAAAGACCATGGAATTGAAATTCATTACACATCAAATTCTAACCATAATAGTAATGCAGATATCGAAAGGCTGCACAACACTATAAACGAACATTTGAGAATTTTTAAACATCGAAGAGGTAACCTTTCAATAGAAGAGCAAATGATCCTAATTAACGGGTACTACAACAACACTATACATTCCACGACGAAAAGAAAACCAATAGATTTCGTTCAAGGAAAAATTAATGAGGATGAATACAAAGAAATTTACGAAAGAATTCTGAAAAAAAAGAGTAAAGTTATTAGTAAATTAAATGAAAGTAGGGATAATGTCAATCTGGAACCGGGAGTTAACTACATTAAGGAAATAAGAGGAGGTAAAAACCATTCTAAATTTAGAAAAATAAATACTAACTTATTTGACGACGAACACGTAGTAGATAAGGACACAGGGCACAAATATTATAAAACTCATGTAAGAAAACAAAGAAAATTTCAAAATAGCAATAATATTAGGTTCCCAATAAAAGAAGACGAAAACCGTAATAGACATAAATCTAAAATGCGAAATATAATTTCAGATAATGGCCAAAATCAGTCTGTTGATCCTGACCTACCTTCTACTAGCGGTGGCACAAAAAATTGAAGTACAAGACCTGAGCAACAACAACGGTTACGTAACAATAAAATTAGGAGAAATAAAACTAATTAGGAATTATAAGAAGATAATACACATAATTAATATCACCGAATACGAAACAACAACAAATTGCATTAGGAACAATATAGAAACATTAAGACCAAATTCAGAAGAAATTGGCCCAATATTTAATACAATGGAACATAGCCTTCAACTATTAGAAACCAAAATTCTTAATATCAAACCACATACTAAAACTAAAAGAGGTCTAATAAATATCTTAGGCAAGGGACTGAAGTTATTAGCAGGTACTATGGATAGCGAAGATGAAATAGAAATAAGAGGAAAATTAGAAGCCATTACGAAAAATAATGGAAAATTGATCTATGAAAATAATAAACAAGTTCAAATTAATAAAGATCTTTCAGAGTCAATTCAGAACATTACACTGCACATCAGAACACAACAAAATCTTATAGAAAAATTTATAAACGACTTCAGCAGGAATATGACAAACAAAATAATGAACCTGGAACATAAAATAACTTACATGCAAGAAATATTCCGAATGAATTACGACATAAACCTACTATTAACTCACTTAGACGAGATAGAGCAAATTATTTTCACAAGTAAGCTAGGAATACTGACCAAAAATATACTAACTAACAAAGAACTCAAATTTGTAAAAGATTTAGAAACTTTGCAAAATATTAAAATAGCACTAGCTCTTTGGCAAGACCAAATTATAATCATCGTATTTATTCCGACCTTTTCTGAAACCATTTATAACCGAATACTAGTCGAACCTATTCCAAATAAAGAATACAAATCCTTGCACCTATTGCAAAATGAGATACTGACAGATCAAAAAATGAAGCCTTTAAGTTTCCTGTAAAAGATAATATGAAGAAAAATTTAATTGAGATCAAAGACAAATGTATTGAAAATATAGCAAATTTTAAAATAGGTTATTGCAACATGGAAATCAATGAAGAAGAAAAAATAAAAGAAATAAGCGAGGGAATTATTTTAACAAAAAATTTGGAAAACACCCAAATTTTACAAAATTGCAATGCGTTAAAAATAAATATAAAAGGCAACAATCTTATAAGATTCCAAAATTGTACAATTAAGATAAAAGAAAATGTATACAAAAATATTGAAATTAATGTTTACGATACGCCTATTATTCCAAATTTTATAACCGAAATTAAAGAAAACTCCACAATACCGAAAATTAAACTGGAAGAATTACATGTAAAAAATATTGAAAACAGAAAACAAATAGAAGAAATATATTACCATAATGTAAATCAAAACCATATGAACCTAGGTCTTAATATAACAACAATTACTTGCATCATTGCAATTGTTATTGTGTTAATAATATTTTATTGTAAACAAAAAAAGGACAAAACTAATGATATAAATATTGAAATAACTTCGTCGGAGCCTCAGGCAAAGGCGGGGGGAGTTATATCCAACGCTAACATTATTTAAGTATACATACAAAAGTTATATCCAACGCTAACATAATCATGAGAATCCCACGTTTCTTTAAAATTAATTACTAAATAGCTGATCAGACATTTTAATTACCGAAATGAGATACTCTATTTTTCAACATCCTATTTCCCAAGCATTAATATTTCAAGTCACAAATAAAAATTCCAAGAACCTGAAGTATCACTAAAACGCAGACGGTGCATCAGCACCTTTCTTGTAATTAGATCACATGTCACGTCTCTGTGCAAAAAGCTTAAGAAGTTATTACGCTAGCGTTGGATGAGTTAGATTTTAATCGTCGGATAGTTAAGTTCGTTTGTAAGTTTTTGGTCGCGAAAATATTAATATATGTCAATAAAGTTAATTTATAAATAAATCGAAAGTGATTGTTTTAATTGTTTTAATTTTTATTTTTATATTGTTTTTGACACGACAAAAGGAACAATCATAAATGTTAACCCCTAGAGCGCACACAGCCACAGATTTGTACTAGATGTATTTGTAAGGGAAACGTATTTGATTAAAATCGCACTTAAATTAATGTCGCATTACACATTTTAGTCCGATTACTTGACAAAGTTTCACTAACATGATTTTTTCCATTATTAAGGGGACTTTTCATAATTGAAAAAAAATACATTTTTAAATTTTTTTTTATGAAAAGACTATTTTAATTATTGAACTGATTCCTTCTTAAGATATTCCATATTTTGAGGGCAAACTACCCCTGTATAAAAAAAAAAAGTTTGTAACATACTATTTTTAAAAGTTTAGTTACTAGTATTTTTTATAACGAACCGAATAGTTTTTGGATTATTAAAATCCGTTGAGTAGTTTTCGAGAAAAGTGTGGAGCCAATTCAAAAAACATGATTTTGAGAAAAACGCGCTTAAAGTTTTTGTAACATAATTTTTGCATATAAAACGCGTATAGGTACCGTTACGAAATCTACTTTTGCTTATGGGTAAAAATTAATCCAAGGATTGATTTGCCATAAAAAGTTATTTTGTAAAAAAAAACATTTATTTAAAAAAGGTATAGATATGTTTTTCCTGATTGAGTTGAGTATTTATTTATTTACTGTGAAACTTGATTAAAACTTCTTAATCCAGAACAAAATAATACCTATAAATTTTATATCTTATTATTTTGAATAGAAATAATTTAATTGTAATGAAAAACTTACGCTTTGAGCCCAGCCAGCGTTCTTGCCATAAATGCTTCTTAAAACTGTTGTAATGTCATCATATGTTTTACGGGAAAGTGCGGTGTTCTTTTTCAAATCTGGAATATAGTACTCCTTTGCTATTTTAAATATATGCGTGTCAACAGGAATTGACTCTAAATGATTTAGAGACATTAAGCATATGCAATCAGCCACCTACAAAAAATAAATCGTACCTATTATGAATAAAATAAAATTCGTATATTAGGTTGGTACATTATAATTTAAGAAAGCAAACAGAGTTTCTCGACGGCACTTGGTAGAATTTTTCGGTTTTCACGAACATAATCACTAAAAATACTTTAAGTGATGAAAAAACACTTGCCTTTTCTACAAAAGTTTTTATTTTTCGAATTTAGGATGAGCAACGCGTTTCGACCTCTTAAGTCATCATCAGGCTACATCAGGCTATCATGAGTAGCCTGATGATGACTTAAGAGGTCGAAACGCGTTGCTCATCCTAAATTCGAAAAATAAAATTTTTGTAGAAAAGGCAAGTGTTTTTTCATCACTTAAAGTATTTTTAGACATTATAATTATTGAGTTTTCGCTGGATTAGTACACAATCCCTAACAAAATAATTCCTAAGCCAACATATCGAAAACAAAACAAAATCCCTGATGGCGAAATGCCTTAAAAAAATACCCTAACAAAAAAATGTTTATATTTTTTTGTCAAAAAAAAAATTTAATATTTTAAGGGAAAAGTGCATATCAACCCCTTCACACACACCATAGGACTTTTTTCAGAACCTAACACTACAGGAGCTTTTTTCGACTACAAATTGAGTGCTTCGTTGTTGAGAGTTGTGAATTGAGTAGAGTCAATTGCAACATTAATGTATTTAGTTCGGAAACTAAAGAAACAATAATATTTCCATAAGTTCGGATTATAAGAAATTTATACTTTCATAGTATATATTGTAAGTACAATGTTAGTCATAATTAAGTTCTGTTAAACGCTTTGGACATTTCGCACTTATCTTAATCGTTCTTTTATCATTTGCTATCCAGTTTTTGTTAAAGTTATTTTACTTTAAATATACATATTAAACAAAATAACTTCTTTTTTTAAATTTTTTTTTATTTATGATGTTGCCAAAGCTTAGGGGATGCCCTATGATGCTTAAGCACAGCCTTGGCAGGAAAAGAAAATAAGGATGAGGGAAATGGGCTAGGAGGTTGAGTGAAGGAGGTGTCGATGTACGCCCCGTTTGAAAGTTTCAGGCTCATATGAAGGGCGGGGGGGAGGGGGAGGGGGGAGGGGGGGAAACAGAAGATGGTAAACTGTTCCACACTGTTGGTCTGCTTAGAAAAGATTCCCGAAATTTGACGGTACGACCAAATTTGACCTGAGGAGTATAGGGTTGGGAGCTACTTGTAGATCTTGTATCGCGCGTTGTCATGTGTCTACAAGGCATCAGGCTAGCAGTTTCGTTAGAACAACGGCCATGGAAATAACGATAGAAGAGTGAGAGACAACCGACATTCCGTCGATGCTCCAGAGAGTCAAGACCCTCAGAGATTGAGGGATCGCCAATAAGCTTAACAGCTTTACGCTGAACTTTGTCTAACGCGGACAGTGCGGTGTGTCCGGCCCCTGCCCAAATATGGGAATTATATTCAAGTCTAGGCCTAATGTGGGACTTGTAGATCAGCGCTAAGTCAGGTGGGGTGAAATATTTCTTACATCTCTGAAGAAAACCCAAACATTTCATCGCACTTTTAGCGATTGCAAATATATGATCTAAGCTGGACTAAGGTTGGTGGATATCTCAATACCCAAGGGAGGGCGAATTGAGTATATTCACTCCGTTAACTAAAATGTGTTGGGGGTACATTAAACACTGGGCACATTAAACAGCATTGAGTTTGGGATGCATTAAACGTAACACGATTTGCTCTACCCCAAGTGAGGACCATAGAAATGTCGTTGTTTAATGATCTAAACATGCGTTCCCGATTGACTTCTGTAGCATTTCCAGGTAAATTCATTACAGAATCAAATGAGTACGCGAAATTAAGGGTGCTATTGTCGGCGAAACTATGAATAGGATTGAGAGTAAGGGATAAAAGATCATTAATAAAAAGAAGAAATAAGGTTGGTGAAAGAACTGAACCCAGAGGTACATCGGCATTTATTTCGTAGGAATCAGATGTAACTCCGTCAATTACTACGCTGATTGAACGGTCTGACAAAAAACTCTTTATCTATTTAACTAGGGTAGGCTGCAGACCAAATGTTGTAAGTTTGGGTAAAAGGGCAGCATACCAGACGTTATCAAAAGCCTTTGAAATATCAAGAGCGACGATTTCGGACTCACCAAAATTATGGAAACAATGATTCCAACGTTCCGTTAGAGCCGTTAGTAAGTCAGCGGTTGAGCGGCCAGTGCGGAAACCGTACTGGCAATCATTGATAAGATGGTTATTTTCTAGATATTTCAACAACTGAGAGTTGATGAGTGTTTCAAAAACTTTAGATATGATCGAGGTTAGTGCAATTTGTCTGTAGTTAGAGGGGTCGCATGCCTCTCCTTTTTTAAGTATCGGCTGGACATGAGCAAGTTTCCATACACTTGGAAACATTTCTGTTGAATATGACAGGTGAAAAAGTTTGCGCAGAGGTTTAGCCAAAGCAGAGGCGTGTTATAAATATAATGTAGTGTAATTAGTTACCTCGGATGCGCTCCTCCAAACGCCCTACCGCGTGGACATCAACTTCCTCCTTTATAAATTTTTTTTGTTTCTTTATTTCCTAATAGGGTACCACTTTAAATGTCGCAAAGTTCAATAACACTCACTGTTTGGTTTTATGTAATTTGTTTATCTTTATTTTTAACTTTCAATTCAATTAAAATCTAACACTACTAATTTATTTTTCTTAAACGTCTTTACTTTTACATTCAATTAATTTCTTAGTTTTTACTTTAACTAAAATTTTACGTTACTAATTTATTTTTACTTAAACGTCTTTACTTTTACATTCAATTAGATTCTAATTATTTACTTTAATTAAAATTTTACATTACTAACTTAGTTCACTTAACTGTCTTTGCTTTTACATTCAATTAATTTCTCACTCTTACTTCGATTAAAATTTTACACCACTAATTTATTTTACTTGGACGTCTTTGCTTTTACATTCAATTAGTTTGTAACTTTTACTTTTACACAGGTTGCGTTCTTGATTAAATTGCCTCCGACTCCGTCACACCCGAACCCATACTTTTTACGGTTTTTAAATAGACTCGCTATCGCGACTGACTCCGATCGCGGTTATAACAAAACTCCACAATTCTTTCTTTTAGAAACACTTACAAGCGATCTACATGAAGAAAAGCTTTCGTGCTTTTTCTTCGTTTTTTAGCTTTGCCCTTGATGTACTTAGTTGTAATTTTTTTTTTTTTTTTTATACGATATGGCCAAACCCTAGGGGACAACCCTTTTATGCGTTAGCATGGTTTTGGCCGGAAGGGAATTAGGGTAAGGGAAGTGAGGAAACTTGAGTCTTATTTGCATTGCTGCGAGCTAGACAACAGCCCAGAAACGGAGTGGATTATCTTAATTTCTTAATAAAAGCTCACGGTCATCTGGGCTCGAACCCGGGACCCATGGCATGTTGGTCTTGCCGCTCAACGCATTGATCCAACTCATTGGGCAAAGCCGCTGTAGATCGTTGTTTGTCGCGCTGATTAAGCAAATTTCTTTTGCTTATCGTGTACTGGGCTATCGTGTGAAAGGAATTTCGACGGTAACCCGAGCGCGTTGTTTATCATGGGTTGGATTTGAGTACATTGCAACTTTGTTGCAATGCACTCGGTGTAGGAAATCTAATCCATTAAATATTTATTGGTTTTTTATTTTTTAGGTACTCATGAGTTGGATTTGAATATGTTGCAACAAAAATGCGATACTTGAAATCCAACTCATGAGACTTTTTACGATTTGTTTTTATTAAATGTCAGATTGGATTCGTTAGAATTCGGCTTATCTTAAAATAAGCGAATCCAGTCTGCAACATTTCCTTCCCCGCGCGAAAAAGATGATTATTCTTTGGAGAGGAATAATCATCGCACAATTGCTAGGTAAGGGATTTTTGTGTTCTTGACTGCGCCGTGTTTGACGAATTTCATCGCAGTCAAGTTTTAATCATGTCGCGCAACGGTGCCTTTGCTCAGGAGCTAGGTTTTGGTCGTTGGGCCCCCCAAGGGCCTATTTTTTTTGACGGGGCGTATGATCCGGATTATTTCTAAGCGTGCTGATGTCGTTCGGTTGTGGTGGTCCCCTCCCGAAGGCCGGTCTCGCTGTGTTTGGGCCAGTCGGGGCGGAGTGGATTCTTGCCACTTCATCGACCTCTACTTGTCGCATCATGGGGACACCTGGAATAGCTCTGGTAAGTTTTTGTTTTAAACCCCAAAACATCTTTCACTAACTGTGAGTTTTCCCTTTTTTCCAGGCGGAAGGCTGATGATTTCCGGTAGGGTGGCCCCCTGTCGCGACTGCACCCTGTTGCCTCCGTATCTCTCGCCCATTCCACCCCAAGGGCGCAACCACTCAGCATGCCGTTCACCGGGCACCGAGGAGTCCGTTACCTTTTCGGAACAATGGACCCTTAGCCCAGAAAGTATGCTGGTTGCGTGAAAAGTAGTGGATGGGTATTTTCAGCCTCATAATATAGGGTATGTGGTCCTATTTGTAAGTGGCAGGGTTGGTTAATGACCAAGATTCCCTGTCCAGAGAGGCGATGCGTGAGCAATTGTTGGGTGCATGTAATATTCATTTTTGGGAGATTGAAAATTGGCAATGTAATTCTGATTACCAATTTTTGTTGCAACTGGTGTGTCCGTAATTCAGCCGTCTGATAGAGAATTGATAGACAATTCTGGGCCTTTGAACACTTGGCATGAGATTTGTGATAAATCTCAAGGAGTGAATCAGGGGCGATCAGCAGGGGATGAATTTGGTTATTTCGGCTAGAGGTTATTATATCCAGTAGCGCCTGCTGTCGGAACTCAATTTCTACCATTTGTAGCAGCAGACTCGAGACTATTTCCTGTCTCATTTGTCTTGCTACGAGTTTGTCGGTAGAATTATATAAATCATTCATCTGGTAGGCTATTTGCCGTTGTCTTTCGATCAGTGAATTTAAAGGCTTTTGAATCGTATTAAGCGCAGTCTTGACCACTGATTTGTTGTTTTTCCAAATCAGCGAGTACCTGATGGTTAGTTTCCAACTCATCCAGGCGACTATAGACTTCGCGTTCATTGGCACTATCCATGGTACCGAAAAGGTAGTGCATGGCGTTTCCGATGCCGTCAAAGATGGATCTCGTTTTGCGAGATTTGGGAACAGCTTGTTTAATTACCTTGGTGCGTTGTTTGATGTTTTCCATCAGCGCGTGCATATGTTTTTGCTGAAGTTCGCAGAGGTCTCCTACCGTGTTGTTTCCACACAGTTGATGCACGTAGTGTTCAGCTCGTTCCGCAATCGTGGTTTGATTGTCCAACTCGGTCAGGTCCAATTCCGTGAGGATATTCCACGTCGAGTGGTAAACCATGAGGCTTCCTAAATCCTCGAATAGCACTCCTGTATTGTTGAGTGGGTTCACCGAGTACGTCTCCGACGTGCTACTTCCCATAGCGGACATTATTAGTCCAAGGATGATAGCGTTTTGTATCATACCTGGGGAGAGGAATATGGTTAGTGGAGGTTTCTAAATTAATTTTCTTATTTACTAAGCGTAGATTTTCCTTAAAGTGGTGTCATGCTTGTTTTGCATTCTTACAAGTATAATAGGTGGTTACCTTTGGGTAGTCGCTTTGATTTCTACTGTTGAATACAGTATTTCGAAAGCAGTTGAGGAGGACCTCAAGACAAGGGACTACCAGGAAGGAGTTTCTGTCCCAGCCTTGGGGCGAGTAATGTTCGATCAAAGTGGGTGTAAATTAATATATGATCGCGTAGATTTAGTAAAAGGGTGAAGGTTTTTGCCTTATGCAAAGTAGGTTAGACTGAGGGTCTTTGGCTAGGTCTTAAAAGAAAATGTCTTCATAATTATCCCCTTTTATTCGAGGGGATAGAAGCCAAGTAGGGTGTAACAGCAATTCAGATTGCCGTTAGAGGAACTACCCGTTATAGCGGTGTTTAGAGTTTTTGTGCTGTAGAAAATATGACTAAGTGGGAGTGAGACCTCAAGGCACGGAACCACCAGGAAGAACTGCTAGATATAGCATTAAGGAGAGGGATTTTTGGTGGTTCAGTCTCTGACGAAATTTCGCAAGAGTTGGTTTGAATTTGTCGTTTCAAGGTTCGACTTTTAGTAGAAGTCGATCTTTTAATTATGAGTTGTCGTGCTAAAAAATTAGTGAAGTCCTGTTGCTTGGTACTTCGTTGTTTTAGGCACGTCTAATAGGTGGAGTGTGAGGTTTTACGTTAATTGATTTGAAATAACTTAGAAAGATTATAAGTAATAAAAGGAATTTTAATTAAGGTTGGTTTGGACCCGATTGGACCGAGTTGTTAAGGGACTTTTGCGTTTTTCCTCTCTTGATGTTGTGCTGGCTTTGCGTTACGATCTTCATCTCAATCGTAGGTTGTGGTAGCACGCCACGACGCGTTAAAAAAAAAATTTACGATCTTCATTATCTATTCATAGAATGGCTTAAGACGGTTGTTGTGAACCGTAACTGTACGCTTGCCCATTTTTAGTGTTGTATTCACTGATGATGGTATACCGATTACCAGATATGGTCCTACCCAGATTTGAGAGAGCTTATGCTTTCGACTTTCGCTCTTGAGTAGGACTTTGTCACCTATGTGAAACGATAAGGGTCGAACAGCTTTGTCGTAGTATAATTTCGATCGTTGCTTGCTAGCGAGCAGATTTTTTCGTGCCGTGGCATAAGACCTTTGGAGCTCGTAGGATCTGATATTAGCTCTCGTGATTGTACACGGGTTCAGGGTCTCGCTTCAAATTTGACGGAACATCCGCTGTGAAGCCGTAAAGGCAGTCCATGGGAGTTAATTTCGTCCCTTCGTGCACACTGTTGTTGTACACGAATGCAGCGGTTCGCAGATATTGGTCCCATGATTTGGGATTCTCGTCCACTATGGTACGCAAGTATTCAATTAACGGCCTGTGTGCACGTTCCAGTGCGCCGTTTGACTGTGGGTGGTAGGCAGAGGTTTGTAACTTCTTCACCCGTAGCAGTTTACATACCTTTTTGAACAGGTCACTAAGGAAGTTGCTTCCTTGATCAGTGACTATTCGCTTGGGGATGCGGTAGCGCGCGACGATTTCGTCGAAGAAGATTTGCGCTACAGTGACGGCTTCCCCGTTAGGTATGGCGTACCAATCGACAAATTTAGTGAGGTTATCCTGGAAAGTCAAGATGTACTTGTTTCCGGAGTCAGTTTCCTCGAGTGGACCAACAATGTCGAGATAGACTTTGTCGAAGGGTTGTTCTGCGATGTCCGTGATGACCATCGGCATTTTAAACTGAGGTGATGCCTTCATTTTTTGGCATTTTGAGCAACGCTTTACGTATTTCTTAATATCGCTAAGCATGTGCCTCCACCAGTACTTCCTTCGAATCCGCTTGTATGTTTTAAGTACGCCCTGATGGCCGCCAAAAGGAGAGTCATGATAATCATGTAAGATCGTTTGTATCTTCTTGGGGCTTGTGATTATTTCAGGGGGCTTGGGTTTATCGTCAACTAGCGGATTAGTATCTGGCGGGCTCTCTGTTGCGACCTCTTGTGTACTTGGGATTATCTCGTTTTCGCGGGGCGTGTGATCCCGTATTTCGGTACTTTTAGACTTTTAGACTCCGAGTCCGAATCTACTTGTCGCATCATGGGGACACCTGGAATAGCTCTGGTAAGTTTTTGTTTTAAACCCCAAAACATCTTTCACTAACTGTGAGTTTTCCCTTTTTTCCAGGCGGAAGGCTGATGATTTCCGGTAGGGTGGCCCCCTGTCTCGACTGCACCCTGTTGCCTCCGTATCTCTCGCCCATTCCACCCCAAGGGCGCAACCACTCAGCAGGCCGTTCACCGGGCACCGAGGAGTCCGTTACCTTTTCGGAACAATGGACCCTTAGCCCAGAAAGTATGCTGGTTGCGTGAAAAGTAGTGGATGGGTATTTTCAGCCTCATAATATAGGGTATGTGGTCCTATTTGTAAGTGGCAGGGTTGGTTAATGACCAAGATTCCCTGTCCAGAGAGGCGATGCGTGAGCAATTGTTGGGTGCATGTAATATTCATTTTTGGGAGATTGAAAATTGGCAATGTAATTCTGATTACCAATTTTTGTTGCAACTGGTGTGTCCGTAATTCAGCCGTCTGATAGAGAATTGATAGACAATTCTGGGCCTTTGAACACTTGGCATGAGATTTGTGATAAATCTCAAGGAGTGAATCAGGGGCGATCAGCAGGGGATGAATTTGGTTATTTCGGCTAGAGGTTATTATATCCAGTAGCGCCTGCTGTCGGAACTCAATTTCTACCATTTGTAGCAGCAGACTCGAGACTATTTCCTGTCTCATTTGTCTTGCTACGAGTTTGTCGGTAGAATTATATAAATCATTCATCTGGTAGGCTATTTGCCGTTGTCTTTCGATCAGTGAATTTAAAGGCTTTTGAATCGTATTAAGCGCAGTCTTGACCACTGATTTGTTGTTTTTCCAAATCAGCGAGTACCTGATGGTTAGTTTCCAACTCATCCAGGCGACTATAGACTTCGCGTTCATTGGCACTATCCATGGTACCGAAAAGGTAGTGCATGGCGTTTCCGATGCCGTCAAAGATGGATCTCGTTTTGCGAGATTTGGGAACAGCTTGTTTAATTACCTTGGTGCGTTGTTTGATGTTTTCCATCAGCGCGTGCATATGTTTTTGCTGAAGTTCGCAGAGGTCTCCTACCGTGTTGTTTCCACACAGTTGATGCACGTAGTGTTCAGCTCGTTCCGCAATCGTGGTTTGATTGTCCAACTCGGTCAGGTCCAATTCCGTGAGGATATTCCACGTCGAGTGGTAAACCATGAGGCTTCCTAAATCCTCGAATAGCACTCCTGTATTGTTGAGTGGGTTCACCGAGTACGTCTCCGACGTGCTACTTCCCATAGCGGACATTATTAGTCCAAGGATGATAGCGTTTTGTATCATACCTGGGGAGAGGAATATGGTTAGTGGAGGTTTCTAAATTAATTTTCTTATTTACTAAGCGTAGATTTTCCTTAAAGTGGTGTCATGCTTGTTTTGCATTCTTACAAGTATAATAGGTGGTTACCTTTGGGTAGTCGCTTTGATTTCTACTGTTGAATACAGTATTTCGAAAGCAGTTGAGGAGGACCTCAAGACAAGGGACTACCAGGAAGGAGTTTCTGTCCCAGCCTTGGGGCGAGTAATGTTCGATCAAAGTGGGTGTAAATTAATATATGATCGCGTAGATTTAGTAAAAGGGTGAAGGTTTTTGCCTTATGCAAAGTAGGTTAGACTGAGGGTCTTTGGCTAGGTCTTAAAAGAAAATGTCTTCATAATTATCCCCTTTTATTCGAGGGGATAGAAGCCAAGTAGGGTGTAACAGCAATTCAGATTGCCGTTAGAGGAACTACCCGTTATAGCGGTGTTTAGAGTTTTTGTGCTGTAGAAAATATGACTAAGTGGGAGTGAGACCTCAAGGCACGGAACCACCAGGAAGAACTGCTAGATATAGCATTAAGGAGAGGGATTTTTGGTGGTTCAGTCTCTGACGAAATTTCGCAAGAGTTGGTTTGAATTTGTCGTTTCAAGGTTCGACTTTTAGTTGAAGTCGATCTTTTAATTATGAGTTGTCGTGCTAAAAAATTAGTGAAGTCCTGTTGCTTGGTACTTCGTTGTTTTAGGCACGTCTAATAGGTGGAGTGTGAGGTTTTACGTTAATTGATTTGAAATAACTTAGAAAGATTATAAGTAATAAAAGGAATTTTAATTAAGGTTGGTTTGGACCCGATTGGACCGAGTTGTTAAGGGACTTTTGCGTTTTTCCTCTCTTGATGTTGTGCTGGCTTTGCGTTACGATCTTCATCTCAATCGTAGGTTGTGGTAGCACGCCACGACGCGTTAAAAAAAAAAATTTACGATCTTCATTATCTATTCATAGAATGGCTTAAGACGGTTGTTGTGAACCGTAACTGTACGCTTGCCCATTTTTAGTGTTGTATTCACTGATGATGGTATACCGATTACCAGATATGGTCCTACCCAGATTTGAGAGAGCTTATGCTTTCGACTTTCGCTCTTGAGTAGGACTTTGTCACCTATGTGAAACGATAAGGGTCGAACAGCTTTGTCGTAGTATAATTTCGATCGTTGCTTGCTAGCGAGCAGATTTTTTCGTGCCGTGGCATAAGACTTTTGGAGCTCGTAGGATCTGATATTAGCTCTCGTGATTGTACACGGGTTCAGGGTCTCGCTTCAAATTTGACGGAACATCCGCTGTGAAGCCGTAAAGGCAGTCCATGGGAGTTAATTTCGTCCCTTCGTGCACACTGTTGTTGTACACGAATGCAGCGGTTCGCAGATATTGGTCCCATGATTTGGGATTCTCGTCCACTATGGTACGCAAGTATTCAATTAACGGCCTGTGTGCACGTTCCAGTGCGCCGTTTGACTGTGGGTGGTAGGCAGAGGTTTGTAACTTCTTCACCCGTAGCAGTTTACATACCTTTTTGAACAGGTCACTAAGGAAGTTGCTTCCTTGATCAGTGACTATTCGCTTGGGGATGCGGTAGCGCGCGACGATTTCGTCGAAGAAGATTTGCGCTACAGTGACGGCTTCCCCGTTAGGTATGGCGTACCAATCGACAAATTTAGTGAGGTTATCCTGGAAAGTCAAGATGTACTTGTTTCCGGAGTCAGTTTCCTCGAGTGGACCAACAATGTCGAGATAGACTTTGTCGAAGGGTTGTTCTGCGATGTCCGTGATGACCATCGGCATTTTAAACTGAGGTGATGCCTTCATTTTTTGGCATTTTGAGCAACGCTTTACGTATTTCTTAATATCGCTAAGCATGTGCCTCCACCAGTACTTCCTTCGAATCCGCTTGTATGTTTTAAGTACGCCCTGATGGCCGCCAAAAGGAGAGTCATGATAATCATGTAAGATCGTTTGTATCTCCTTGGGGCTTGTGATTATTTCAGGGGGCTTGGGTTTATCGTCAACTAGCGGATTAGTATCTGGCGGGCTCTCTGTTGCGACCTCTTGTGTACTTGGGATTATCTCGTTTTCGCGGGGCGTGTGATCCCGTATTTCGGTACTTTTAGACTCTGTTTGAGCGTTTTTCGCTTGAGCCCGGGTCACAGCGTTACATTTTAGTCGATTTTTGCGAATAGAGGTTATTTCATCCTCCGAGTCCGAATCCATTTTATGGTGGACTTGCGCTTTGACTATTATGTTTTGGCCATTTGAGTTTTCGTTGACTTCCCGTGGAATGCGGCTTAACGCGTCTGCATTCGTATTGTACTTTCCTGGCTTGTATTCGATTTGATAATCGAATTCAGAAAGTTTATGGTGAAATCTCACCAGACGGGAAGTAGGGTCTTTAACATTAAAGACGCCTTTGAGAGGCTTGTGGTCTGTATAGACCGTAAATTTTCGGCCTTGCAAGTAACATCTAAAGTTACGCGTAGCACAGACTATAGCGAGCAACTCTTTTTCAATAGTTGAGTAGTTGCGTTCCGCCTTGTTCAGTGTACGGCTTGCGTAGGCAATGGGCTGGTCGTGTCCTACTTCTCCTTGTGAGAGGACGGCTTCTTATGCCTCGCTGCTGGCGTCCGTGGTTAAATTGAATGGTTTCGAGAAATCGGGATATATAAGTAGTGGAGGAGAGATTAATGAAGTTTTTATTTTCTCGAATGCCTCCTGACACTTCTCGGTCCATGTGAATTTGACATCCTTGCGGAGCAAATTCGTTATCGGACGCACAATTTTGGAGAAGTCGGGGATGAATTTTCGATAATAATTTGCAAGTCCAATAAAAGATTGAACCTGTCGTACAGTTCTTGGAACGGGAAAAGTTTGGACGCAAGCCGTTTTCAGTTTAAGGTTGTTCTCTCTCAAACGATTGAAGACTTTGCGGAGCTTACTATTATGGTCCGCAAGGTTTTTACCGTAGATGACTATGTCGTCTAGGTAGACAAAACATTCCAAGCCTTGTAATCCTGTTAGGACGAAATTCATTAAGCGTTGGAATGTGGCCGGGGCTCCTTTGAGCCCAAATGGCATACGCCTAAATTCATAGTGGCCGTAATTGGTGCTAAACGCAGTTTTTGGTCGATCTTGAGGATCGACGAGCACCTGATGATAGCCGTTGGCGAGATCGAGGATGGTAAAATACCGAGAATGACCTAATTGGTCGAGAATATCCTCGATCCGAGGTAGTGGAAAGGCGTCACCAATTGTCTTTTCGTTTAATTTACGAAAGTCGACAACGACGCGCCACCTTTTTTCACCGTCTGGTCCCGCCTTCTTGGGGACGACTAGGAGAGGTGAATTCCAAGGGCTTTTACTTGGCTGCACTATGTCGTTTTCTAGCATTTCGCGAAGCTGTTCGTTTATCACATTTCGCTGCGTCTCTGGCAAGCGATACATTTTCTGGTTGATTGGTGCTTGGTCCTGCACCAATGGTATATCATGAGTGATGGCGTTTGTGAAAGTTAGCCGATCACCTTTCAGGAAAAAGATATCGTTATACTCGTAACAGAGTTGTGATATCGCTTGTTTTTCCTCCGCGCTCAGATTTACGTCCAGGCTGAGCTCTTGGTCTAACCTGACGAGACGCGGGTTATTATTTGAGTTTTCTGGTTCTTCGTATTCCTGGAATAAATATTTAATATGCTGTAAAGTGGCCATTTTTTCGGCGCTTGAAATATTTTTACCTTTATTTTTATCTTTACATTTACTTATTTTACGGAAAGCTGAAATATTTTTATTTTTATTTAAATTTTCATTGTTACCCCACTTTATTTTATTTAAATCTTTCTTAATACTAAATGACGATGGAGTTGGGGTTTCTGAACCGCCGTAAATTGCCATGTTTGAGGCGAACTCGCTTTCGTCTTCTAATAGGCTCTTTCGCCGTTGTTTACTTACTGTGAAGGATGATTTTGGAGCTTTTGAAAATACCGTCCCTGTGGTAAGCTCGCTTCCAATGTCGACGTGTTCCAAAACTTTATTTCGAGAAGCGGTGGGAGCTGATGGAATTTTGCCATCGTAATTCCTTCTTCCTAGGTGAGCTCCGTCGACATTTGTTTTGCTGGGTTTTCCTTTCCTTTGGTTCCGTTTTTTCTTTATATTTCCTTTATGCGTGGGTGCTGGTGGTTTCGATTCACCGTAATTCCTGGTTTTCAGGTGAGCATCCTCAGCGCGTTCTCCGTTTTTCGGGGTTTCCTTGTTATTTCTTTCCTGGTAATCCTGTTTCAGTTGGACGACGGTGTAGTTGTGGGCAGGGACTAGATGCAGACTAATGGTAGTCAAAACTACTTGTGAATTGTGTGTGTTGAGAACTCCAACAGACACTGCTTTCAAACCAGCGGGGAGTAGGCCATTCGCTAGGAAGACTCCTTGATCTATTTCTCTTGATAGACAGAGCATCTCCTCCTGCGGCTGCAAGGGAACTTCGACTATGATCTGTGACCTGGCAGGTATGCATACAGGCTCTTTCAGCTGTATTTGTTGCTGCCTCATTTCGCAGGTCAAATCACTCTCAGTCGGTTTGTCCATCTCGCTTTCCAGTGTTCGGCGGTCATTGTTCTCCTCTCGAGAAACTTTTGAAGTACCACAGATTGTCAGATCGGCCTTTCTGGGCTCTGTTCTATCTGTTCGGGTATCCGTTTTGACCACTTTTGCGGAACACGGGTTATCCAATGCAGCTGTTAATGGAACAGCAAACTCCTCAGGGTTGTTTTCCGTTCGAGGGAATCGCAATGCCTTATTCGGGCCCTCAACGTTACAATTCTTTGCTAGAAAGTCATTTCCTAGCAAGCCGTCGTCGGAAAGGTCGGGTAGGTTTTTTATTACTTTTATTTATTTTATTCTTTAATGTAAAATTGCCCTGGCATGTTCCCAGCGTCTTTCCGGTACCAAATGGTGTTTGTAAAGTATATGTTTCTCCGGTATTTATATCTTCGGGATTTTTAATTGCTTTCTTTTTTATTATGCTAACCTCAGCGCCAGTATCTACTACAAGTTTTGTATTGCCGTTCAGGCTAATATCCTACGGAAGGCTAACTGTAGAGATACAGGGTTCGGGCGGCTGAGGTGACCCTTTGTTAAAATTTTTTGATTCTAGTGTCGATCCGGGGTCTTTTCGGTCGACTGCTCGTCGTTTCCCTGGCTTTTAGAGTCCCATTTTTGTTTTTGGCGGCATTCCTCTATGGAATGGCCGCGACGGTTGCAGAACTTGCATTTGAGTTTTATGTTAAAAACTCGAGGACCAGCGGAAGGTTGCTGATCCTGAATCCGTCGTTCGGGGAGCCTTGTCTGGATACTCGGGCCCGGAACCTGGCGATTGTTTCTACAATCGCGAACATCATGCCCATATATCTTACTAGTATGAACGCTAGAGAGTAGACGTAATTTAATCGGCTCCGGTTTTTATATTTTAAATTAAGTGTTCGAGCGCTAAAAAATTGTATTTATTATAATAGACTTGTTGGTGCAGTGCATAAGTATCGGTTTCGAGGCTGATCAGTTATCAAAATCTTGAAATTTTGAAAAGTTTTGCTAAAAAATCTTTTCTTTTTGAACTTTTGTGGTAGCGGTTGTTTTGTATTGCTGTTCTTGGCTATATTTGTATGCGTTGGGCATCGCTCTTTATTAAGTACTGCAGAGCACAATGTCACTCAAGGGACTTAGGAAAGAGAAAACTCCATCAACTTCAAATGCTGAGGATAATAGCCAGATTGTCACTCGCAGAACTGCTAAACTGCATACAGAGGACCCTGGTTCTACCGATGTCCAATCAGTCACGCTGGACAAGCTATTCGAGTCAATGGAAGCTCGCCTTGTGAAAAAAATTGATGCTCTCATGATGGAGCTGGAGGCTCGAATCGCTGCGAAAATTGATGATGTAGTTTGTGCCCTCAATGATAAGCTCTCAAAGCATGAGGAGTCTATTAACAAACTCCAAGAGAGCAATGATTTGCTGCGTCGGCAGATCGACGACTTCCATCGCACACAGCGCCTGAGCGACGTAGTAATTAGAGGAATACCTCCCCAGCCAAGAGAAAATCCACTTGAAATGGTTAAGAGAATTGCAACCATAATCGATCATCCAGTCTCAGCTTTTACTGACGCATTCCAATTATAGTTCGTTTCTCCTGCCACTCTGAACAACGAGCTTTCTTGACTGCTTTTCGTAGGCGGAGGGCCATTAAATTGTCACAACTGGAGGGCTTCTCTTCTGCCAGTCCAATTTATGTACATGAAAGTCTAACGCAGCTTAACAACTCTCTTTTTCGTGAGGCATTAAAGCAGCGTAAGTTGGGGAAAATTTTTTCAGCCAGAACGAAAAGTGGACTTCTGTATATCAAGAGATGCAGTGAGGATTCGGAAACAAAAGTGCTAAACCATGAGCAGCTGCGTAATCTCTTACCAAGTTGAACACTTAGTGCATCGAACTGTTGACATTTCCGCTGTACTGGAGCTAATTTAAGGTGTCTCTTTGGAATTTGAATTTATTTATCTTTTGAATTTGCTTTTCATTAATATCGTAAGATTATATAGTTATTTTTAATTTATCAGTTTATCATATATTGTTTTTTTCCTAGTGCTTTTATTCCTTCTAAATTATTTTCTTTTGAATTTGCTACATTTATTTAATAACCTAGTATTACCATTTTTAAATTTTTGGTTTGCTATTATTTACTATCTAAGTCTTTTATCTCTGTTTTTCTTTTTCAAATAGTAAGCTCAATTTCTTTAAGAGGATAGGTGATTAATTCAATTTAACTTGCTTTCAAATCAATTTAACCTAATGTTTATTGACTGTAATTTAATGATGCTTCTTGTGTGGAGATACTTGCCTGGAAATTCCTTGTTCTTTGATTTTTCTGTGTTTATAATGACTCCTGGAGGCTTTGGTGGTGCTAACTTATATGATGACAGATAGTTTCTTGGGTTTGGATAGGGTGAGAGTGATTTTGAATATACTGGCTAAGCGTTCTCATGGGTTATCGGTCTGCACTCTTAATGCTAGAAGTATTCGACATAAAATGGAGGAATTGCGTTATATATTCTCTGATCTAAGTGTGGATGTTATAATTGTTAGTGAGACATGGTTGAACTGCGATATTTTGAGCTCTTTTGTGTATATTCCTGGTTATCAACTATTTCGCAACGACCGCAAGGGTCGAGTGGGTGGGGGGGTTGCGATATACGTAAGGGAAAGCATCAGGGCGAGATACCTTGTTTCATCGGTGGACCAACCTATTGAATTTCTCTGCGTGGAGATTAGCTCTGGAAATGAAAAATGTGTACTTTCTTCAGTGTACTGTCCACCAAATTGCTTTGATTGCGACAACATTAATGAATTTGAAAATGTTATATCTCACCTAACTCGACGTTATCCTAATGTAATCATAGGAGGTGACTTTAATGTGGACTTACTACGGCAGAATAATAGATCAGAACAGTTCACACATCTAATTCAGTCTCTTCTACTAAATGTAGTCAATTCCTACCCGACCTACTTTAATTCCTCCAATCCTTCGATGTTGGATCTAATCCTTGTCTCGGATAGTGACAGGGTGATTTTGCAAGATCAAGTTGACCCACCTAGTATACTCGATCATGACATTCTCTTTTGCAAATACGACTTTGCGTTGGTTTCCACCCGCTGCTCTGATACAGTCTCCTATCGTGATTATAATAATTTAAACATGAACTCGTTATCCAATGAATGTTCACTTCTTCCTTGGAATTATATTTACGCTACTCCGTCAGTTGACCAGCAAGTCGAAATTCTCACATCCCTTGTCTCTCATCTATTTGATGTGTGTGTCCCAATTAAAACCAAAAGCATTCGGTCGCGGAATTGCCCATGGTTTTCACCTGAGGTGCAAGCTCTAATCGCAGAACGGGAATACCTATTTCAACGCTACAAGCGCCTTAAATCCGAAGAGGCGCGTTTGCTTTACAAAATCGCCCGTAATAAGGCTACCGCAGCAATCAAAGGGGCTAAACGACACTATTTTAATGTGAAACTTAGGACCGACCTCGGCCCGCGAGCTCTTTGGCGTAACCTAAATAACGCTGGTATTCATGGCAAGGACAGGATTCGATACCCTTTTGATCCAGATGAACTCAATTCTGCTTTTACTGCAACTAATGTGAACCCGATGAATTCAGCAAGTATCTTTCCTGCGAACTTGCTTGATGCCTCAGTGAATGACCTTGCTGACCCGTTTTACTTTCGAAATGTAAATCTAGATGAATTACTATTTGTCGTGGGCTCAATCAAATCCACAGCAGTTGGACCTGACAACTTATCGCCCCGTTTTATTAAGGTACTGCTTCCTTTCATTGCCGATTACATCCTCCACATTATAAACACATGCTTAATGTCCTCTTCGTTTCCTGTAAGTTGGAAGGCTGCCACTGTATTGCCCATCGCTAAGAAGTCTTCTGCAGTATCGATAACCGACTTCCGTCCAATAAGCATTTTGTGCTTTTTCTCGAAAGTACTTGAAAAGATTATGTCCAAGCAAATACTGGCTTATGTCGAGGGGAACGTATTCCTATCTTGCTGGCAATCTGGTTTCAGATCTTTTCATAGTTGTGAGACGGCTGTCTTGAGGGTATCCACTGACATAAGAAAAGCCATGGACAATGATCACTTCACAGCTTTAACATTACTGGATTTTTCTAAAGCCTTCGATTGCGTTGACCACAGCTTACTTATTCACAAATTACACACGTACTTCAACTTTAGCTCATGTGCTGCCTCTATGATAGCATGTTTCTTGTCAGATCGTTCACAAAGAGTGCAGATCGATGGCGTAATCTCTGGTCCATTGGTTCTTTCACGGGGCGTACCACAGGGATCAATACTGGGACCGCTTTTATTTAGCCTCTTCATCAATGATTTGCCAAGTGTGGTGCGTGATGTGAAAATCCATCTTTACGCTGATGATGTTCAGATCTATTTGGGTAGGCCTATTGGGCTCCTTGAGGACTGCATCGAGCGTATAAATGCCGATCTTGGTAGAATATTTGACTGGTCAATCGCAAACAGATTACTTTTGAACCCCGAAAAATCTCACTCTATCATGTTTTATACTAATCCTCTTGTTTTAAGTAATGCTCCTCAGATAATTTTAAATGGTTCTCCATTGCCAGTCCTAAGTAAAATAACTAATCTTGGCATTATTTTGGGACAAGAAATGAACTGCTGTGCAAATGTAAGTGCGAGGATTGGCAAGTTATATGCTGGTTTACGAAGACTTTGGCTGTCAGCCTATATTATACCGAGAAGTACTCGTCTGTATTTGGTTAAGGCATTGATACTGCCCCATTTTACCTTCGGTAGCTTGGTTTTTCCTCACTTAGACAGTCACTGTGCACGTCGATTAGATGTTGCTTTTAACGACTGTATTAGGTTTATTCACGGACTACGAAGGTTTGACCATATCACACCTTTCAGATTAACTCTTGTCGGGTCCAGTCTGGAGATTTACCTCAAACGACGAGCGTTGCTGTTTCTATTCAAGCTGCTAAAATGGAACAAACCACCATACCTCCGTGAATACTTCCAATTTACAACATCCCAGCGAAACAGAAATTTACTAGTACCGCGTTTTAGGAAATCAGTTATGAATAGTTCTTACCCTGTCCAAATAATTCGCTTATGGAATAGTCTTCCTCTAAATATTCAAACGGCTGGCACTACCAGTGCATTCAGGCGTCTTTTAGACAATCACCTTGCTTAATTGGTACTTTTACTCGGGTCTTGTCTCTCTACACTGAAGCATCTAAAGTAGCTTTGTAAATTAATTTTAAATATTATTTTTTCTTATTTCCTGTTATATTTATCTCTTATTTTTATTTTTATTTCTCAATTAATATTTCTAGCATTTAGTTTTTATTAAAATAACTAATCTAGCACCACTTCAATTGTACAATAAAAGATTTTAAATCTTGTGTATATTTACCTGTAATAAATGAATATGAATATCTTGCAATTGGAGCAGAAGGGTGTGTTTTTACGCTTCATGCAGTCGGCGTAAGTATGACCTCTTCGCTGGAAAAAGTTGCAGGTGATGTTTGACCTTAACTGGTCGAGGTTCTGGCGGCGGTAGTCGATTTGAGGGGGAGACGAGCGTTGAGGTGGAGTCATATATGGTGGAGTCGGTCGGTGAAAGTTTTGTGGTGGCGGCGGTCTGTATAGCGTTTGCTGTAAAAAATTGCGAGCAGGTGTATATGGGGTTCTATGGAATGCCTGTATTCTGGCAGTTGGGTCCATAGCGACCGGCATGGTTGAGCCCTTTTCTACAACAACCGGAGCAGGAAAGCCTTGGGTTGTTGTGGTTTGCGTGAACTGGGCGCCCTGCTGTAGTTTCTCCATGTCGAGTGCTTTATTGATCAGCGCCTCGAGCGTGCCGTCGGTGACGGTGAGGAGATATTGGCAAAGGTGCGGATTCGTAACCCCGCTGCGGACTGCGTTTTTCGCGAAGTCCTCCAGCTGCGTTGTTACAGCTGGGGTGGCCGCAGCTCCATATTTAGTTTGTGCGGCCTCTTTGCAGAGGGCTAGCAACTGTTTTACTCTAGCCGTGAAGGCAGTGAGCGTTTCGCAGGGGTTTTGGTGAGCTGTTATGAGCCTATTTACCAGTTCCTGGTAAATTTCTCTGGGAAGATATGCCGCGTTTAACCTTGCTTCGACTTCCTGAAATGTTGTCGGTACATCCGAGGCCAACAGTTGATATGCTCCTCCACGAAGTCTTGTGGGGAGGATCTTGAGGAAAGCGTCTTGCTCCCCTTCGGAGAGACACTGTTTGGCCTGACGGCAGCAACCCAGGAATGTTTGCAACTCTGATCCGAGATGCGGGCCTGGCTCACCTGAAAAAATAGGCACCATTTGCGCAGTTAATTTTACAATTTTTCCATAATCGGTCGCCATAGTGGAGTTCTGATTCGAGTCGGTGTCGGGCGAGTCTTGTGCGAGAAATCGATTTAGACCCTGTTTCAGGTTAATTTCTCGCAGGGAGTCTTGTAGGGATTGAATGAGGTTTTCCTCAGTTGTGCTTTGTAAATTGTTTTCAATATTTTCTTCAGAGGGGAGTATGCGCGAGAATCCGTCTAGCTTGGCTTGGAACAGTGCGGCTTCCTTTTGAAAGCGCTCTAAGTCTTCCAATCTCTCCTCGCTGGACTTTGTATTCCGGTTTTCGAGGAGGTTAGAATCGAGAGTTGCTAGGCGTTCGGATTCTCGCGCGGACTCGTACAAGCTATTAAAATTATTATACCTAAGGCTTACTTGGTTTTGCTTAACTCGTTGGAGGACGGTCCCGCTCCTGAGGGTGAGTCCTTCTGAGCTGGGTCCTGGTTGTGCTGGGGTGATTTGGTGTTCACTGACCTGCGTTTGGTCGGTGAATATCGATGACTGGGAACCCTGGCGTGGTTCTTCCTCGCCGATCTCCAGGTCCAGGGAGGTTATGAGGTGGTCCTCAGTCTTCTCCTCTGTCGGTGAGTGAGCGGGAGTAGAGTGGGTGTCCTTGGACATCAACTCCTGCTCTTCAGCGTTGCAAGGGGGGCTTTTGACCTGCTTTCCGTTCCCTTCTTTGCAGTATTAAAGTTGTGTTGGGGAAAAGGGGGCTTGTGCCTGCTTCAACGATTCCCTTTTCCTACTTGTTACTGTTGCTGTGTTGATTGGTGTCGTCTTCTTCGGGCTGGGACGGAGCCCACACAATTCCACCGGTGGTGCTGGCTTACACTTTGCGGAAACGTTGGGGGTGACTCCTCAGGGCGATTGACTACCCGGGAGTACTTAGAGATACCCCTTTTGGTTTGGTCTAGGATCAAGGCTTTTCAAGCTGTTACGGTAATTTTGTTTTACCAAGCTTCCTTGATCCTACCGGCTGCACCAATTTGTTATAAATATAATGTAGTGTAATTAGTTACCTCGGATGCGCTCCTCCAAACGCCCTACCGCGTGGACATCAACTTCCTCCTTTATAAATTTTTTTGTTTATTTCTTTATTTCCTAATAGGGTACCACTTTAAATGTCGCAAAGTTCAATAACACTCACTGTTTGGTTTTATGTAATTTGTTTATCTTTATTTTTAACTTTCAATTCAATTAAAATCTTACACTACTAATTTATTTTTCTTAAATCTATAATCTAACCCATTAAATATTTATTGGTTTTTTATTTGAATATGTTGCAACAAAAATGCGATGCTTGAAATCCAACTCATGAGACTTTTTACGATTTGTTTTTATTAAATGTCAGATTGGATTCGTTAGAATTCGGCTTATCTTAAAATAAGCGAATCCAATCTGCAACAGGCGCAGCATTTTAAAACTAGGGTCGAGAAACCATCAGGCCCAGTAGCTTTGGACACGTCGAGTTTTGAAAGTACTCTAAAAACTTCCCGAGTGCAAAAGTGTAGCGGCTTTTGCCTACTAGTGCACAGTGATGGAGATGGAAGTGGCTGCGATGAAGGTGGCAAGTACGAATTAGCAGCAAAATTAGCAGGAAACAGGTTGGCCTTGTGCAATGAGTCAGTAAAAACATTATAAATGAGTGGTGGTGTTGACGAACAGGTGAAATTGTTCTTTACGGTTTTTGCTAGAGACCAGAAGCCCTTACTACCGTTTTGAGTAGAAAATACTTTCCGTCTGATGCTCTGGTGGAAATTGAACTTTGCCCGATTAGTTGCTGAATTTCAAATATTTCGCGCATCTCTATAGATACGTCTCAATGCCTGGAAGGCTGCTTCCTTATTTTTAATGGCTGCGAAACAGTCATTATTGAACCAATTGGTGTTAGTTGGTTTGATGTTCTTGAAGCTATGAGGAATAAAGCGATACATTTCAAACCATAGGATGTTCAAGATATAATCGGTGCTTCTGTTAGGGTCTCTCATAGAAAAGCAATCAGACGAATCCAGCTCTCTGAGATATTTATTAAGTCCCGCCCAATCAGCATTTTTATAATGCCACACTAATATTTTGGTGGGGTTTAGGTTAGTGGTTGTAAGAGAAGGGATGGAGAATTTTACGGAGATAAGACAATGGTGCAGTTACCGAAACCGGGAGCAGTTACCGAAACCGAGTACTTTTCTAGATGCGATGTTAAAATATATCCAAAAGATGAGCGTTGTGCCCCGAAGTATCAGGAACACGAGTCGGACACTCAACCAGTTGTTATAAATTAAAAGACTCACTAAATAACTCGACGTGTCTTCCAGACGGGCCTGTGGTAGAAGAATTCCTGAGCCAATGTGTGTTGTGGACGTTGAAATCGCCAGCAAGAACGATTTCAGAAGAGGGGGATATTTCTAAAATATTACCAATATCGGAAGACAGCTTATCTAAGGAACACACAGTGTCAGTGTCAGACATATTCGGGCTGCGGTATAAAAAGCAGAAGTGAATGATGTGCCGATAGAGTTTAAATTAAATCCAGACATAATAAAATTCTGGATTAGTAGAAGAGAATTGCGGGAGACGGGAGAATGGCACATCATTTCTAATATAAACCGCGATTCCCCTCTGAGGAGAGAAGAGCAGCACCAAGTGATAACCAGGAAGGTGATACTGATTAATATCAGAATCGGAAAAAACCTTGGTTTCACTTAGTGCAAAAACAGCCGGATTTTCCGCGATTAAGTGGCAGTAAACCGAAAAATGGTTACTTTTTAAGCCACGAATGTTGCAAAAATTAAATAAAAGTTTTTGCATAATCTTATTTTTCTCAAAACAAAACGAAAACGTACACAAACACAAGGACTGACGAACGGGATGCACAAATGCGAAGCAAAGCCGCCTCTATGAGAACAAAGCCAGCAGCAGTGTTATGCCTGCTGTGCTGAACTTTGATCTCAACGAAGGCAGCCAAATGCTCAGCAGTGGAGACCCGTTAAACGCATTCAATGAACCACGATTGTACTACATTGAATGTTGGATGGAAGAAAATCGGAACGGACTCACATGAAATACTCAAAATGCTTTCGTACAATATTGCAGGATTGAGAAACAAAAGTATTTTTCCAGGTTTCTTTAAATATGTCAAAGATTTTGATTTCTTTTGTCTCTGTGAAACGCATGTCTCGGAAGAGAAATATAGCTCTTTTACAAAATATTTTGGCGGCTTTGAACTCTGCTGGTTATGTGCAACAAGGGTGTCACAATACGGGAGAGCAAGTGGGGGTACCTACTAGGTATTAGATCTGAACTCTTCTCTAGGGGCTTATTGAGATTTTCTTGGATGTGTAACCGACCTTTTGTTCAGCTAATTCAGGGATCGAAGGTTGATAATTTTTTCCCTGCTTATATTAATTGTCTGAACTGGGAAGTTGAATTCGATAGATTTACTGAAGCTTTTTTTGACCGTGAGGTTGTACATGCAGTAATTTTAGGTGACTTTAATGTAAGAATAGGGCAACAGCAAGCATTACCTGATGAAGTAGAACTTGACTCGAGGATGAAGCTGATGAGAAGTTCGCAAGACCTTACAGTCAATGGTAGAGGGAAGAGATTTTTGGACTTTTGCAGCGACAAGGGACTAGTAATTCTAAACGGTCGTTCAGAATTGGATTATGAGGGTAAATATACATTTGTGGGAGGAAACGGAGCTTCGGTTAACGATATAGTGGCGGTATCCTATAGGCTTTGTTCATCTGTATATCGGTTCCAAATAGATGAACAAATATTCTCTGATCATCTTCCTTTGGTTTTATCGTGGAGACTAGATAACTTTCAAGAAGGTAAAAATGTGCAGCCTTTGTCGCTGCTTCCAAAACTTAATTGGAAGATTCAGGAACCTCACCTTTGTAAAGCTAAAGTAAGCCAATGCTGTGAAGGAAATAGATTAGTGAATTCGATTGATGGCTTGGTTGAAATTATAAAATGTGCTGCACTAACGACGAATTCGAATAAACTAGTGTTCAAGCAAAAGTGGTTCGACCGTTCTTGTTATCCCGCTCGAAAGATATCCTTCACTTGGTTAAAAATATTTCGTAAGAATGGATCGGACACGGCAAGAAAAACTTATTTGAAATACAATTGTGAATTCAAACGACTTTGTAGAGAAAGAAAAGAAGAATATTTTAACAACATTGTAGAAAGAATTACATCAGTGAAGGATTCTAAATCATGGTGGAGTTTAGTGAGGGAAATAAGCGGCTACAAGCACTCCATAAGCTCAGCAGTAGATATAGACGCACTGGAGAGATATTTTACATCACTATTAAACCCAGTACTTAATACCTGCACAGTTCTTTATGCTGCTCCTTTTAAAGAGGACAGTATGCTAGACGATAAATTTGAGCTTTGGGAATTGATCGATGTACTTAGTAGAGTGAGGCATAATAAAGCACCTGGTATGGATAGGGTGCCATATGAATTCTACAAATATGCCCCTGAGAACTTCTTAAACCATCTCCTTAAGTGTTATAACGGATTTCTTAATAATGCCGAAGTTCCGAAAAGTTTTCTGAAATACATAAGCTTTCCTGTATATAAAAAAGGAGATGTTAATTGCGTGGAAAATTATCGGGGCCTATCTTTAATGGACGCCTCACTTAAAATCTTTACGGGACTGCTTTATAATAGAGCTTCATTGTGGGAAAGAACACATAAAATTCTGTCTGAATGCCAGGCTGGTTTTCGCCCTGGCTATTCAACCATCGATAATATCTTCACCCTTCTAAGCATAATAAAGCTTATCCATTGTTGCAATATCAAAGAAGTTTATGCATTTTTTGTGGGTTTTAAGGCTGCTTTTGACTCTATAGATCGAAACTCGCTTTTTTACAAAATGTACCAATTAGGGATGTCAACAAAAATTTGTGCGGGTGCTACAAAGTCAGTAGTAGGGATATGCGGGTTCTAGACCAAATGAGCAATGAGCACATTGAAACTGGTCAAATTGTAAGGGAAATCGAGGTCTGACGTCACATTTTTGCTCATTTGGTCCAGAACCCGCATAACAATTCGGGGAGAGATAAGGAAATGGTTGGAGATAAGGGAACGGTTGCGTGATTCCGAAGGTCAATTTTGTAGATTGTTTTGGCGGCGGCACGCTAATAAAGATAAGTATGAGTTGCACCTGGGTCTAGATCTGGACCTGGACCTGGATCATGGGTATAGAAACGAATGTTAAGCTAATTGATAAGGGAGCTGGTGCCTCTGTAGAAATTAATAATTTGATCGCAATGTTGTGGTCGTGGGGTGATAAGGGTTTGTAGATGAACCTGGACTCGTGCTGAAGATAAGAGTTTGTTGTTTTGAGTTTTTACAATGCCGGATATTTTCGGCGGGAGCTTTTACTACGAGTGATGATAAAATAAGTTGTTAGTGTAGGATTACGTAATTTGGGCAGTAATATATCTTGAGGTCAATGGGTTTCCGAGATATTGAGTATGATCAGTAATTATGAAGTGAAAATTGTTATGAACATTTTCTATATATTTTCTTGAAGATATTTAGGAAATAATTTCGTGTTTAAACACGTTTTGTGCTAATGATGAATTTACAGGGGAATTGCAGAGAAATTAAACACTTGAGCGTGAGAAAATTTTGTAAAATAGTATAGGAATATTTCTTGTTTTCTTTATATCATTAGTTTTATTCTTTTCTTTATTATATTTCTCAGTAAAGATTTCACCACTTTGAGTAAATGCGTGCAGATTGTTTTTATTGCTTTTGCAACTTCTTATTTCTATGAGATCATTTGTGTCCAAGCAAGTTTTAACATGTTCTCAATAATGTTGTTTCAAGAGGAAATTGCGGTTTTTAATTTTTTCCAAAGGATATTGTGGGTGGCGTTTGCATCCCCCCACTCTAGTTCTATTATATCTCACTTCTTGCATAAATATCAAGACTTCTTAGGTAGTGTTTTAGTATTCATAGTGAAGTCAACCAGTGAAATTGTCGCAATTAAAATTCGTGTTCGAACTCAGATTAAAATAATAAATTTTGTGTCATCTCCTTACAGAAAAAAAAAAAATTTTAAATGTATCAACAAGCTATCAAGGAAGCAGTCATCGAAGACTTCGAAGTATTGGAGGAGCTAAATTCTGTAAATTTTAAGCCTGCACTCGCTGTTAAAGATATGGAAGAATCGCAGAATTATAAAATCATAAGCTGCAGAAGAACAACCACGAAATATGGACCCAGGATTCTTTTAGAACTAGAGGGTTATCATGTTTTCTTGCCGCCTATGTAGATTCGATGCTAAAATAACTGACCGTTCAATTGACATAATTAACAATGGAGGTTTCTTGGTTGAAAGAAAAGCAGCAGGTGGCAGCTATTTTAATTTAATGTTTTCTAAGATAACACCTAGCACTGGATATTATTTAAATTTATAAATAAATAAATAAAGTATTTTTATTAAATATATGTTTCATTCCACTTAACCTTACAATCATTTCCGCCCTAGAGCTTGAAAAGAGTAAAAGTTATTTGCAGGCTGACAATTGAATCAAAAATGCAGGAGGATGGTATATATATGACAACTTCATAAAATTCAATTAGTTCTCGACTTCAAGTCAACATGCTAGCATTCAAAATGGATAGACGTTCAATAAATCTTTTATTTTTATCGCTATGCATCTTACATATTAATAGTTTACCGATCCCGTTAAGTGTAAACCTAATGGATAAAAGTAGCAGCATTTAGATTTTGCGCTCACTCTACCAAACAATTCCAAAGAAGATTCAGCTTCTACCTTAAAAGAAAGTAATGACGAGCCAACTCCTATTACTACATCAAGGACTACTACGATTGATAATCCTAAAAAGAAATTTGTGTCTATTGACGAAGCCATTGAAGGTTTCGGGCAAGAACTATTAAAGAAAGAACTGGATATTGCAGGAATTATTGAGAGCAAAGATATCTTTTACAGACACTTTAAACTTGAATTCGATGACGAAACTATGCTAACCATTCGTTGTACATATGACAGTAATTACGTAACTCGTTCATTGAAGATATCATGCTATGAATATCGTGAGTTTGAAACTGAAAGAATTCTAAGTAATGGTGAAGTAGAGATGGTGAAACAAGTTGACGCTAATTATAAAGCGATGTGGAATTAGTGAATTTAAGAGGAATGAAGCAAACATATCAAATGAATATTTCAAAATAAGCAGCTATAAAAGGAAGTGTAATTAATTTTTTAAGACAGTTCAAAATGGAGCACGTTCATACAAAAATAATTTTGGATAATATTTGCAAATTAATCGAATTAACAGATTATAGTGAACTTATTGCTGCATATAAAAAGCTAGATTTATTAACTCCCGCTATTAAAGAAGTTATAGAGGTAAAGCCAACAAAGTAGACATTTAATTATATATTTCAATTCTTTCTTTATAGAACGAACTTTTGTTTAACGATTATCAAAAGCATGGGAGGTTCTTTCTTAAGATTTCTAAATCTGATTCAGCAGCATATAAAAAATTCAAGGATATTTGTAGGAGTTTGCACCTTCAAGATGTTTTGCTTTTGCTACAAAAAGAAGAAAAAAATGTCAAAGCAGTTGGAGAAAAAGTAGTTCAATTTAATATCATCCCAAAGACATATTTCGTTCCAATATACGAGCGTAAGGGTCCCTGGCAAACATTTGTGTTGGACAGATTTCGATTTCAAGAGCGAATTCGAAATATGAAGGATATCTTGGACCCAATTTTATTCACCTCGCATAGAAATAAAATTTATAGGTTAAGATTTAAAAATTTTAAATAAAGTAATAAAATAAGAACTCAAGTACTTTTAATTTAAAATATATATTTGTATAACAATATTATAATACATTATCTTTCTTAATCCAAGAGTTGTGTTTTGATGAAAATCCGAGCCATTTAACATAAACTTTATCTGCGGTTCGCTTCAATATTTTTTCGACTAGGTAAACATCAGGATTCTTCGTCTTTTGGAGTTCCATTTCATAAAAACTCCCCTTTATTGCCTTTCCTTCATGGTCTTCCAAGAGATATGTTACAGGATTCGTTATCTGAATTTTTGCGATCTTGAAGATCTCTGTAGTCCAGTTTGGTGTATACCCCTTTTCAAAGACATGTTTATATTTACTAATGCGAACAAAGTCTCCCAGTTTAAATTTTGGTAAATGAAACGTCTTTAAATGATTGTAAACTGTTGATAACAATGTTTTCTCATTCTGCTTTGTCACATCCCGAGGTCGCATTTTTATTGTTCAATGATTACTTGAGTTACACTTTACGAGTAATTTCTTAACCATATCTATCCATCGGTATGAGCCCTGCATACTAAACTCTTTCCACATCATGCTTTTTAATGTTCGATTAAATCGTTCTACTATAGATGCTTTTAAAGGGCTATATGTAGAAAAATGATTAATGCGGGATTTTTTCATTAAGTTTTGAAATGAGCTATTGAAAAACTCTTTTCCATCATCAGTTTGTAAATTTGTGGGACTCCGACCTTCTTTTAGTATGGATTTCATAGCTTTAGTAACTTCGACACCAGTCTTTCTTTTAATAGGAATTGCCCACGCATATTTAGAAAATCCGTCTATTACAGTTAATAAAAAATTATGGCCATTATTGCTTGTAGCATAGGCACCCATAAGTCATCTATTCCTTTAATTACAACACGTCTTCTTATAAAATTTTTTCTGGCTGGTTTGTGAAGTTCATTAACTACTTGAGTTTTATTCATTTTGAAATTGTCAGAGATTCTACATTAATTAACGCTTTTAAAATGTCATTAATTTCCTGTAGATTCAGATCTATATATTTCATCAACTTCTCCTGAACGTCGACAATTAATTCATTTGCATATAATTCGTATGCTATTTTCAGTTTTCCTTGTAGAATCTCAATTGATTTACTCGTATATAATTTACTGACTTCTTTATCTTTTTCACTTGTTATATTTATTATGCTGTATATCTCCTTAAACTCTTCTTTAAGAACGGCACTTTCCTTAAGTATTAGCTCAGTTAGATTGTTGCTGACTAACTGAATTTTTTCCTTAGCGTGGAAATTACTTAAATGTACTACCTTATCAGCTACATCGTCGACATATATTTTATTGGCTGCATCATCTCTTTCCATCGGGCTTTTAATATATTTAAAATTTTTGAAACCTACATTAAAATCTCCATCTTGAGTAAGCTTAAAACCTACACCATTTAGACCCTGTATTCCCTGGATCCCTTGAGACCCAGCTTCACCAGGTAGCCCCCTAGGACCACGATCGCCAGCAGGTCCGAACTTTGCTTTTTTAGAATATCTTCCAAACTTGTCGACACTCATTATTACATTAAAGCAGAATACGTTTAAAGATGTTATTTATATTATAATACCACCTTCTTTTAACTCTTCAATAATTGAGATAATTTCATTGTTGTGGTTAGTGTGTCCAGCACCTTGTGATGCTATTAAAAGACGAAGTCTATCCACAAGCTCATTCGGATCATTCCAATAAACGTAATCAATATTTTTCTTGGGTATATGCATCAACCCTTTGCCATCATGAGAAATCAGTTTACTTATAATTTCTGTATACTTTGAAGCTCTAGTACCTTTTATTTGACCGTCCATTCTATATTCTCTTTTATAGGCATTAGTTTCTTTTAAGATAGCTTGATAATCTTTCAAGTCATCCTTACTATACAAAGTTTTTACAGGTTGTTTCATAAAAAGCAATTCACAGAGACCTAGCGTTATTTTATACGATTTTCCGTTAATAAGGAAATAATCTTCCTCAATTGCAATCTTTGAATTTCCAATTTTCCATTCGTTATCATCATCTAAATAAACTCCATAAGTGTTGTAAATTTTTGGGCTTTTGTTAATACATAGTTCTAAATATTTATCAACTAATCCACTTGATAAATTAAGAGGAGAATCTCTCTTTTCCATCAAAGTTCTAGAGTGTGTAGGTGTTGCAAATTCATCGTCTTCCGACATTAAGGAATAATCTGGACGCTTTATAGGTGTACTTGTTGGCTCCATTTTCGGGAGTTTAATTTTAGGAGTGAAATTTATATTGTCGTAATCATCATCATCTCTGTATTCATCTTTAATTTAAGGCTCATATTTTGCTTTTGTTATGAATTCATGAAGCGGTTTTGTTATGGGCTGAAATGTCTCCTCAAGGCGAGTTTCAGTTTCAACTCGGCCAGTTTTCACAGCGCGGAATTTCTTCTTAATGGCATTTCTAGTTTTGATAAGATTTTTTAATAGTTCGTCTCCCTTTTTAAACATCTTTCTAATGATATTTGGACTGGTCTGTTAACTGAGTTATACTGATCTGAACAGGTCTATGAAACAGCTTTACCAGGTCTATGAAACAGCTTTACCAGGTCTATGAACAGCTCTTACCAGGTCTATGAACTGCTTTACCAGGTCTATGAACAGCTTTACCAGGTCTATGAACAGCTCTTACCAGGTCTATGAACAGGTCTTACCAGGTCTATGAACAGCTTTACCAGGTCTATGAACAGCTTTACCAGGTCTATGAACAGCTGTTACCAGGTCTATGAACAGCTTTATCAGGTCCACGAACAGCTTTACCAGGTCTATGAACAGCTCTTACCAGGTCTCTGAACAGCTTTACCAGGTCTATGAACAGCTTTATCAGGTCTAAGAACAGCTCTTACCAGGTCTATGAACAGCTTTACCAGGTCTGTGAACAGCTTTACCAGGTCTATC
Organism: Leptarthrus brevirostris; assembly: GCA_964036015.1. Classification (NCBI taxonomy): domain Eukaryota; kingdom Metazoa; phylum Arthropoda; class Insecta; order Diptera; family Asilidae; genus Leptarthrus; species Leptarthrus brevirostris. Next base: position 50,316,092 of record OZ038374.1, read on the forward strand.
AGATATATTAACAGCTATAATGGGTTTAATATCGGCTACACCAGATCTTCTAAATTTATAGTGCAATATATGTATCAACTCCTTTTCGATAACGTCCGTTAACCAATAGACTGTCTTTATCGATTACTAGAAAACCATATCGGTCTTTCCAGCAAACACTGCAAATATTACGAAATTTTTCGAAGGTCATATCTGTGTTAACGTGGTCATTATATATATGCCTAAGATTCATATCATCTTGTTTAAATAAAATAAGAAAGTTAGCGTTGTCACGTATTAAGTGCTTCGGTATATGGGTGTATGTCTGACAAAGATAGAAACTATCAATATTATTGTGTCGTCCCATGCAAAAATAATCACGTATGTTATTTTGTTTCCCACATGCTACATCATCGAAAATAAAAACAAAATTCTGTTTAGCTTCCTCAGGAGATATAACTTCGCAATTATTAGAAAACGTGTAGTAGCCCAGACCAGCAATAGGACTTATCAACTGCTCTAGATACTGATATTTGGGCTGATGTAGTATGTAGTAAATATTCTCGAACTTGAGTCCATTTGGATGTTCTATAAGACCAATCATAAGATTGGTTTTTCCGCAGTTAGAAGGTCCCACAAGAATTCCTCTTACAGTATCAGGTATAAGTGAGCTATGTCTTTTGACTTCATTTCCAGATTTTATATGTAGATTTTTTATTGGTACAGTTACTTTCTGCTTCATGAACTTCATTATTAGAACTGAAATATTTATTGCACAACACTGAACTTTTATACCAGTCATCAGCTCAGTGTGCTGTTGTGAGGACGTCTACAAATTTATTCTATCTATCGAATGATTGATCATTCAAAGAATCGAAATCGTTCTCGCCAGCGTAAATGTCGAATAGGAGACGGTTAGCTAAATACAGCAGTTAGCAATTTGCCATTTGAATTTCATTTGCCTGGATATCAATATTGCGGTCCTGGTCCCAAAAAAGATTAGCAAGGGGTGATCCTGGAATTAACCCTCTTGACGCAGCTTGCAGAAATCACGATATCGCATATTCTCAGCATAAAAATATTGAGGATCGTCATATTGCTGATCGTATATTATCCGGTGAAGCTTGGGAACGAGTGACATCTTCAGACGCATCTCTTGGTGAACGTAGCAACGCCTGACTTGTAACAAACGCTATGAAAGCAAAAGTAAAATTTGGAATGGGGATAAAAAAGGCCAAAACTCGTTCTAAGAGGAATAAAAAAACGTTAACGCTTCAAAAAGGAGTTCGTGAAGCTAGAAATATCTTAAAAGTGAAAAAACCAGATTCCTTAAAAGAAGCTATTACACTTGCACTTGCTAGCACTAAAAATTTATTCAAAAGAAAAAAGAAGTATGTAAAGACTCCCCGTATAATTCCTATACCGAAGGTTGGAGGAATCTTACCTCTCATTCCTATTTTTGCTGGGCTTTCTGCACTGGGTGCTTTAGTGGGTGGTGCATCTGGTGTCGCAAAGGCTGTTAATGCGGCTACAAATGCTAAAGAACAGCTGAAGGAAAGCAACCGACATAATGAAACGATGGAAGCTATTGCTTTAGGAAAGAAAGGTAGCGGCTTATATTTAAAGCCCTACAGAAAAGGACTTGGTCTATTCTTAAATCCACCTTCAAAAAACTTCTTAAACTGCTACCTAATCGAGCATTAAATGAAATCGATTTATATAAATATGCGAATGATTTACCACATTTTAGAGGTGTTTTTATGCTTGATGCTCTACCCAAAAAACCTCGAAAATATGAATGTGGAATCGTAAATTTGGACTTTACTTCTGGTCCTGGAAGTCATTGGGTAGCATATTACAAAAGGGGGTCTGAAAAGGATTACTTTGACAGCTTTGGAAACTTACAACCACCAAAGGAAATTTTAAGCTATTTAGGAAAAAACATTGTTTACAATTATAAGTCTTATCAAAACTATAACATGATAAATTGCGGTCACTTGTGTTTGAAATTTTTATATAAACATTGTAATAATAAGTAACCATAAGTTTAAGAATATAATTGACTATTGTAAGTTGGACTATAAATAAACTCTGCTTAAAAATAACAGGTTTACCTACTATGCCATTAACACTAACTTTGACTGGGAATTCATCTGTAATTACAGTTGAGTACTTTCCGCCACTGGATCTTACATCGGAATACGTTTGTGGACTCATTGATTTACAGACATATAATTCAATACCTAATGTAGACAGCAGAAATAACTTATTTCATTTTGGTGATGATGAAATTAAAATTCCAGAAGGTTCCTATGAGATTGATGATATTGCGGGATTTATCAAAAGAGAACTAGCTAAAACGAAATCTAAGCCTACAGTACAATTAGTAGGTAATAATAACACATTGAAAAGTGAAGTTAGAAGTTCTAGCCGAGTATTATTGAATAAGAAGAACTCTATTTGAGCATTATTAGGATTTAGTAAACGTGTTCTAGAACCTAATATTTTATATCAATCTGATTTACCAGTGAATATAATAAAAGTTAATGTAATACGAGTTGAATGTAATAAAGTATAAGGCGCCTTCATAAATAATCAGCAAGTTCACACCTTACACGAGTTCTCTCCTAAGGTGGGTCCGGGGTATAAAATAATCGAAGTTCCTAAGAATGTCATTTATTTGCCTCTGAACCTCAGACGGATAAGTACTCTAAAAGTGTTCAGTCTTCTAGTCAGTCTGAAGCCATACAGCAGTCAGGAATAAAGCTAACAGGTGCTAACGAACAATTCTTAAAAGCTCTTGGTCTTAAGTTAAAAAAATGAATGAAATACTCGATATTACTCAAGGTGCAAGCTATGATAATAGCATTACAAAAGTTGAGTATCACAGCTACTCTCCGTTTTTAGCATCATATAAGAATAGTGATGAAGTACGAATTTCATTACAACATCAGGATTTGTATATTTTACCAAGTGAAAGTTTCATATATATAGAAGGCGCGATAACAAAATCAGATGGGCTTGCATCAAAAACAGCAAAATTAACTAATAATGCTATATCTTTTCTTTTTGATGAAATTCGCTATGAATTAAATGGCGTAGAAATTGATCGCACGAGAAATCTGGGGTTTGCTACAACAATAAAAAATTATATATCTTTAAATCAAAATGAAAGCAATGTGTTACTAAATGCGTCCTGGTCTCCAGATAATTCAATATTACCTACAAGAGGATTTTTCAATTTTTGTATTCCTTTAAAGTTGTTGCTCGGCTTTGCTGAAGACTATAAGAAAATTGTTATAAATGCTAAACATGAACTTATATTGATTCGAAGTAGAGGCGATGAAAATGCTTTTATATCACCAGATCATGAAGTAAAAATAGATATTTTCAAACAACAATGGCGAGTACCCCACATAAGTGTAGCTGATGAAGAAAAACTATCGCTGCTTAAGTTAATCGATACTGGACGACCAATACAAATGAGCTTTCGTAGTTGGGATATATACGAATATCCTATATTACCTACAACTGTTGATCATAATTGGACAATTAAAACATCTACTCAGTTAGAAAAACCTCGATATGTCATTTTAGCACTTCAAACGGATCGAAAAAACGAGAAGAGTAAAGATGCAAGCAAGATGCAAGAATAGTCGAATATAGTTCATTGACGAGTGAAGTTAGAAAAATAATTTAGACCTCGGGATGTGACAAAGCAGAATGAGAAAAATTTTTTATCAACAGTTTACAATCATTTAAAGACGTTTCATTTACCAAAATTTAAACTGGGAGACTTTGTTCGCATTAGTAAATATAAACATGTCTTTGAAAAGGGGTATACACCAAACTGGACTACAGAGATCTTCAAGATCGCAAAAATTCAGATAACGAATCCTATAACATATCTCTTGGAAGACCATGACGGAAAGGCAATAAAGGGGAGTTTTTATGAAATGGAACTCCAAAAGACGAAGAATCCTGATGTTTACCTAGTCGAAAAAATATTGAAGAGAACCGCAGATAAAGTTTATGTTAAATGGCTCGGATTTTCATCAAAACACAACTCTTGGATTAAGAAAGATAATGTATTATAATATTATGTTATACAAATATATATTTTAAATTAAAAGTACTTGAGTTCTTATTTTATTACTTTATTTAAAATTTTTAAATCTTAACCTATAAATTTTATTTCTATGCGAGGTGAATAAAATTGGGTCCAAAATATCCTTCATATTTCGAATTCGCTCTTGAAATCGAAATCTGTCCAACACAAATGTTTGCCAGGGACCCTTACGCTCGTATATTGGAACGAAATATGTCTTTGCGATGATATTAAATTGAACTACTTTTTCTCCAACTGCTTTGACATTTTCTTCTTCTTTTTGTAGCAAAAGCAAAACATCTTGAAGGTGCAAACTCCTACAAATATCCTTGAATTTTTTATATGCTGCTGAATCAGATTTAGAAATCTTAAGAAAGAACCTCCCATGCTTTTGATAATCGTTAAACAAAAGTTCGTTCTATAAAGAAAGAATTGAAATATATAATTAAATGTCTACTTTGTTGGCTTTACCTCTATAACTTCTTTAATAGCGGGAGTTAATAAATCTAGCTTTTTATATGCAGCAATAAGTTCACTATAATCTGTTAATTCGATTAATTTGCAAATATTATCCAAAATTATTTTTGTATGAACGTGCTCCATTTTGAACTGTCTTAAAAAATTAATTACACTTCCTTTTATAGCTGCTTATTTTGAAATATTCATTTGATATGTTTGCTTCATTCCTCTTAAATTCACTAATTCCACATCGCTTTATAATTAGCGTCAACTTGTTTCACCATCTCTACTTCACCATTACTTAGAATTCTTTCAGTTTCAAACTCACGATATTCATAGCATGATATCTTCAATGAACGAGTTACGTAATTACTGTCATATGTACAACGAATGGTTAGCATAGTTTCGTCATCGAATTCAAGTTTAAAGTGTCTGTAAAAGATATCTTTGCTCTCAATAATTCCTGCAATATCCAGTTCTTTCTTTAATAGTTCTTGCCCGAAACCTTCAATGGCTTCGTCAATAGACACAAATTTCTTTTTAGGATTATCAATCGTAGTAGTCCTTGATGTAGTAATAGGAATTGGCTCGTCATTACTTTCTTTTAAGGTAGAAGCTGAATCTTCTTTGGAATTGCTTGGTAGAGTGAGCGCAAAATCTAAATGCTGCTACTTTTATCCATTAGGTTTACACTTAACGGGATCGGTAAACTATTAATATGTAAGATGCATAGCGATAAAAATAAAAGATTTATTGAACGTCTATCCATTTTGAATGCTAGCATGTTGACTTGAAGTCGAGAACTAATTGAATTTTATGAAGTTGTCATATATATACCATCCTCCTGCATTTTTGATTCAATTGTCAGCCTGCAAATAACTTTTACTCTTTTCAAGCTCTAGGGCGGAAATGATTGTAAGGTTAAGTGGAATGAAACATATATTTAATAAAAATACTTTATTTATTTATTTATAAATTTAAATAATATCCAGTGCTAGGTGTTATCTTAGAAAACATTAAATTAAAATAGCTGCCACCTGCTGCTTTTCTTTCAACCAAGAAACCTCCATTGTTAATTATGTCAATTGAACGGTCAGTTATTTTAGCATCGAATCTACATAGGCGGCAAGAAAACATGATAACCCTCTAGTTCTAAAAGAATCCTGGGTCCATATTTCGTGGTTGTTCTTCTGCAGCTTATGATTTTATAATTCTGCGATTCTTCCATATCTTTAACAGCGAGTGCAGGCTTAAAATTTACAGAATTTAGCTCCTCCAATACTTCGAAGTCTTTGATGACTGCTTCCTTGATAGCTTGTTGATACATTTTTAATTTTTTTTTTGTAAGGAGATGACACAAAATTTATTATTTTAATCTGAGTTCGAACACGAATTTTAATTGCGACAATTTCACTGGTTGACTTCACTATGAATACTAAAACACTACCTAAGAAGTCTTGATATTTATGCAAGAAGTGAGATATAATAGAACTAGAGTGGGGGGATGCAAACGCCACCCACAATATCCTTTGGAAAAAATTAAAAATTGCAATTTCCTCTTGAAACTACATTATTGAGAACATGTTAAAACTTGCTTGGACACAAATGATCTCATAGAAATAAGAAGTTGCAAAAGCAATAAAAACAATCTGCACGCATTTACTCAAAGTGGTGAAATCTTTACTGAGAAATATTATAAAGAAAAGAATAAAACTAATGATATAAAGAAAACAAGAAATATTCCTATACTATTTTACAAAATTTTCTCACGCTCAAGTGTTTAATTTCTCTGCAATTCCCCTGTAAATTCATCATTAGCACAAAACGTGTTTAAACACGAAATTATTTCCTAAATATCTTCCAGAAAATATATAGAAAATGTTCATAACATAACTTCATAATTACTGATCATACTTAATATCTCGGAAATCCATTGACCTCAAGATATATTACTGCCCAAATTACGTAATCCTACACTAACAACTTATTTTATCATCACTCGTAGTAAAAGCTCCCGCCGAAAATATCCGGCATTGTAAAAACTCAAAAAAACAAACTCTTATCTTCAGCACGAGTCCAGATTCATCTACAAACCCTTATCACCCCACGACCACAACATTGCGATCAAATTATTAATTTCTACAGAGGCACCAGCTCCCTTATCAATTAGCTTAACATTCGTTTCTATACCCATGATCCAGGTCCACGTCCAGATCCAGACCCAGGTGCAACTCATACTTATCTTTATTAGCGCGCCGCCGCCAAAACAATCTACAAAATTGACCTTCGGAATCACGCAACCGTTCCTTTATCTCCAACCATTTCCTTATCTCTCCCCGAATTGTTATGCGGGTTCTGGACCAAATGAGCAAAAATGTGACGTCAGACCTCGATTTCCCTCACAATTTGACCAGTTTCAATGTGCTCATTGCTCATTTGGTCCAGAACCCGCATATCCCTACTACTAAAGTCTTTATAAAAACACAAAATCACATGTTTGGAATGTGGATAAATTTTCGGGAGGTTTTTGCACGAATACTGGTGTTAAGCAAGGTTGTGTGCTAAGCCCGCTCTTGTTTGCGCTGTTTATAAATGACCTCGAGGATTCACTAGAAACGGGACTTGATGTTGATGGTCTACAGCTGAAATTACTCTTGTACGCAGATGATATAGTGATTCTTGCAGATGATCCTACTAAGCTACAAATAATGATTGGAAATCTGGAGAAGTATTGTCAGCAATGGAGCTTGGTGGTCAATCTGGATAAGTCGAAAATTATTATCTTTCAACGTGGAGGGTTAGCTAGAAAGTGAAACGAAAATTGGGTCTTCGCAGGTAAGGAGATAAAAGTCGTTAAGGAGTATACCTATCTGGGAATAGTCCTTACTCCTAGAGTATCACTGGAAAAGAACTTCAGGGATCGACTCGAATCCGCAAAATCTAGTATAAATATAACATGGAGAAACTTTTTCAGGGGAAATAAAATTAATCACAACGATAAATTTAAGCTATTTGACGCAGTGGCGAGATCGATTCTTTGCTATGGCTCACAAGTCTGGGGCTTCCAGGAGTATGCTTCCGTTGAAAAGTTGCAACGTTTTTTCATTAAAAAAATGTTTTACCTGCCTGAATATACACCGAACTATATGATAACATTAGAAACTGCCTTACCTTGTACTTATATCCACACATTAAAATGTCATTTTGAATATTTGCTACGTGTGCTTTACAAATATAAAAATGAAAGGTTACCACATCTCGTTGCATAGAAGGTAATCAATAAAAATATATATTGGTTTACTGTGTGGCAAGAATTGGCTGAAAAGCACAACATCAATTTCGATATTCGTCAAGAGACGCACCTTTCGCTTAGAGCTGTTTTTAGAGAAATAGTAAGAAAGGAGGAGGAATGGCTTAGGGATAGAGCAGTAGAGAGAGCAAGGGCGACTGTACGACATGAACTCTATGACAAGTTACATTATTTCTCCAGGCAGGGTTATCTCAAAGATGCCTTCAAAATAACCAAAATAAGTTTGATTTGGCGATACAGGGGAGGACTGATAAAATTAAATGCCTCTCCGTGGAGAAGAGAAGAATTTAGACGAAGATGAAAACTTGCTGCACTTCATTGGCAGGTGCCCTATTCTGGCAGAGTTTCGTGTTCAAGTTTTTGGAAAGCGAACACTGAGTGAAGATGAGATAGTAGACTGTTTGAATGGTAGAAATGATTTTGACGACCTTTATTATTACGTCTCAAAGGCCTGGAAATATAGGAGCTTTCTTGAAGAGGAATTTAATTGTTAGGATCAAACTGGATTTTGTATTATACTTTGCGAGCTAAATTTCGGCTTACTTGTAATGACTCTTTACCATTTCTTTTTGTTTGTTTTTTCTCCCTTCCTTTGCTATGTCTACATGCTTTAGAGAGTAAGGGTATGTATTTAATTTGGATAAACTTACATTTTGTTTTCATATAGATGATTTTGCTTACTGTTAATACTATACTTGTTTTTTCTTTCTTTTATTATTATTAATATTTGTTTTTTTTCACTTCATTTAGCCTTTATAATGTTTAATATGAATATTCATAATTAGCTGATAGGTTGATATCTTTATATTATTTTCATTATTGTGTCAGTCTTGACAAACGGCCTCGGTGCCATTGTCATAGTTTATTAGTAATTATTATTACTCCTACCAAACATCGAAAAAATGCCAAAAATTGATTATTTTTTCACATTCACACATTCGCACAGTTCTCCGGCCGTAGCATCGAAAGTATTCATAATATCGCTACATCATACAATTGAACTATCAATTCGTGGAATAAAATAAAAAAAACATTTTTGAAATCATTCATTACATACATAAGAGGAAATAATCAAAAGGATATACAATTTTGTGTTGCAGTCACATGGTTGTGGAATATATATATATATATATATATATATATATATATATATATATATATATATATATATATATATATATATATATATATATATATATATATACATATATATATATATATATATATATATATATATATATATATATATATTTATTTAAGGTGATAGATTTTGATAATTTAGTTTTACTAGTATTAAGGTTTTGAAAAGAAAGACATAAAATTTGACTTCCAACCGCATGGAGTTGATTGGACCCTGTTTTGTCAACATTGATAATTTGAAGCCAGTTTTCTCTTATTTAGATAGTTTTTAATCCTCACAGTTTTAGATTGAATAAGTGTGACTTTCATATCTTTTAACGCATGTGAGAATTAGATTTTATTACATATCTATTTAAAGATATTCTAATTTCGGTTCGCCGTATGTGAAAAAGACAATGGAATGAGATTTTGCTTTTGCTAGTGTACAATAGAGTAGTGCTAGGATTCCTAAGTACAGGAAGGTAAAATCTTTATTTCTTTTGAATTTCCTTATAATGCGTATTTTAAATTTACTAACTAAAGCTACAGCATTATCATAATTGTGCAAAAGTGCATTAAGTTAACTGCCCCATATAGGTTATGAAGTTGTTCTGCCCGTAACAGGACGAACACGCAAAATAAGTGAAAAAGAAAAGAAGATTTCGGAAACAGTTCTATATATATTCTTATTCTCCTTATTGTATCACAGATTTCACTTACAATAAACACTATCAGTTAACTTACAATCTAATCACTTTAATTCACTAATATTCGCTTGAAACAAAGTTATTATAATACCTGAGAATAAAGCAGTGCAAGAAATTTCAAGACTGGAGCAAGTATAAATTCAAGAAATAGAAAAGTTCAAATATACGATGACTGTGTTAATATAGTCGCTTATATAATAAAGTAGTATAACTAATATTATATCGCAATTTGATCGTTTAAGTCGTATACTAAAAATGATGGACAGGAAATCTTTATTCTAGTCGAAAACCCAGAATAAAGTGATAGGAAATCTTTATTCAAGTCAATACCTTGAATAAAGTGTAAGGAAATCTTTATTCTAGTCGAAGACCCAGAGTAAAGTGATAGGAAATCTTTATTCAAGGCAATACCCTGAATAAAGTGTAAGGAAATCTTTATTCTAGTCGAAAACCCAGAATAAAGTGATAGGAAATCTTTATTCAAGTCAATACCCTGAATAAAGTGTAAGGAAATCTTTATTCTAGTCGAAAACCCAGAATAAAGTGATAGGAAATCTTTATTCAAGTCAATACCCTGAATAAAGTGTAAGGAAATCTTTATTCTAGTCGAAAATCCAGAATAAAGTGATAGGAAATCTTTATTCTTGTCAATACTAAGAATAAAGTGGAATAAAATCTTTATTCTTGTCAATACCAAGAATAAAGTGGAATAAAATCTTTATTCTTGTCAATACCAAAAATAAAGTGGAATAAAATCTCTATTCAAGTCAATGCCCTGAATAAAGTGGATATTACTACGCAAATATATTTTTTAATGTTTACTCACCGAAAGCCAAATGATAAAAGAGAAGGATCAACGGTATCTGCAGTCCTTTTATTGATGAAAAGCTAGCGGCACTATGATTTGCAATTAATGAAGTAATTTCTTTAGTGTTACCACTTTCCAATTCTTGAAGTCTTTACCCACTCATGTCTTTTACAAATTTATTACAATGATTTGTGATTTTTATTTATTATCTACTTTTATATAATAATAAATTATATTTACTTTCATGTAGCAATAAATTTAATTCCTTAGTATCGTCGTTTTCGCGCAGTTGAATTAATTTTGTAACATTTGTAAGGTTTTGTTGCATGTAGAAAAGAGAATTGGTCAAAGCCGTTTAGCAGTGTGGAAACTTGATACTGGCCATCTGTCAAGATGTGTCAAAGTTTTATTTGTTTTGGATGTGGATGGCTGTGAAAAATATTGAAATTTATTATTTCATTAGGTAAGTTTTATGTGATGTTTTAAAAAGAAGTGATTCTTTGTGGTTTTTTTTCTCTTTTATTTTTCAGAGTCGGAGCTGGACTAGGATGGGATGATTTTGGAATCTGGACTTGAGGATGGAATTCTGCTGGATGCCGCCGGCAATGTAATAAGGTAATAAATATGTTATATCTTTGTGGTATAAGATTTATTGTTTCTATTTTAGGAACTTTAAACTAGGATCATTTTTTGGGAGTCACAACAGAAGTAATTGTACTTATTACAGATCGAACAGATCGAAAAGAGAAACATTTGGAAAGTGGTGTTTAAGCAAGAACATGTGGTCTTGCTATAGAGTTACAAGGAGGTAAGGAAAATAATACAATAAATGTATGGGATGAGCAGAATTTAAATTCTATAAATAGTTGGAGGTGCCTTTCATCAAGTCATGTTAGCATTCATTGAATTTGAGCTGTGATTGAACGGCAATGTCTTTAAATAAACTTGAATTTATAGATTACTTAGCGAGGAAAATTAAAAAAAGGGGGTACATCAGCCCTAAAATAACCAGTTATAATTAGAATAGAAAAAAAACAAGAGCTATTACAATCAAAACCTATTAAATTGAATTATTAAAAATAAGCATTTCTGTAAATTATAAAGAAAAGGAAGATAAATTTTGGAATGAATAAAGTTTCAGATTGTGTTACTAAGTTACTAATGAAATGCTTTTGTTTACTAATTGAGAAACAATAGTTACAAGTGGAACAATAACGAATAAAGTATGGCACACAGATATGAAGCCCCATGGTGTGAAAATGAATTGATTAGGTAGGTTATAAGGATGCTTACTCGATACAGTATCCTCAGATTTCTTTCTATTCACGATTTTCATATATTAGCTAATTTCTTTCTTTTGTGTTGTCTTGTGCGTTATTATCTATTAATTAAGGTTTTGAGCCTACGATCATATCAGGAATCTAGGATCTTGTTGTATTATTAAAGACGATGAAGAAAAAATTAGAACAAAGAGGAAATGAAGGTGAAATACTATAGATAATGAGTAATAAGTGGAAATCTATTGCCTGAATTTCATGGTTTAGCTAAGGAAATTTACTTTGGTTGTCCTAAGTATTTTGCCTTAAGATTTGCTTTGGGTTTTCCATTTTTTGTGCTGATGTGTATTCTTAGATCCTTTCACCTCTGGTACATAGGTCAAATGGTCCTTGGCTCTTGCTGATAGCTGTACTCCCCGAAAACAAAATATGCCCTGGGATTTACTCTAAATACTTGTGCGTCTATAAACTTTATAATTCCTTTTTTTGCAACTTATGATAATTTTTGGAGTGTTTAGATCGTATCGCTATCTTGTAAAGATTGAATTGAACTGAAAAAGTATATTCCTTGAATTTAAATATTATGGAAAACAAGTAATATATGAATTCTGAATTTCGATCATGATGAACTAACTTTTAGAGTGCCTTAATTATAGGCAATAATGTTAACTGACTGATACATCATGGAATATGCTATCAGTATATAATTTTTTTGGTATTAATCTTTAAACATAAACTTTTTTTTGACTTAGGGGCAGACAATTACTTTCCTGGCTATGCAATTGGCCGTGATAGAATTAGTCCTGCTTTTTTTTCTGAAGTATAAATAGATATACTATGATTATGTCAGTTTTCTTTTGGTAGATAACCTCCTTCCCTCTTCTCCCCTCAGTCGAGCTCCGGGCAACTGTCCGTGAGTGATTATAGGGACTGTGCAGAATTTTAAGGGCCGTGCACAGTCAAAGATAGGGTTGAGAACAGGTCCCATAAGCCGCATGACATCTTGAGGCTGAGGTTGTTTACTAGTCAAAGTCATGATCGCGTCCGTTTTAGTTTTATCCTTTTTATGAATTTCCTTCCTCAATAGTTTTGAATCCCCTTTTTGTTTAGTATTCGGTCCATAGGCCTTAAGAGTGCCCGTAATAATGTTCGGGTGAATGTACCGAGGGGAGTGAGGTAAGATCCCACACACGGCTAGCTAGGCGGGCCCCTTTGGTCACCGACCAAGCCTGCACGGCAACTGTTACGCTCACCCCAGTAATTCCTGTAACCCTCCCTATTCCCTTGGTTGTGAGCTACGACTAAGCTGTGACAAGCAGCTTAGTGGTGTTTACAACCCAGCCAATCCATGCATGCTGCCATCATGTGGTAGCCTGTGTAAATGGATATCACAACTAAACCGACAACAAAATAGCGCCCAACGATTGTGCATAGTCCTGTTTAGAGGACTAAGAAAGGAACTAACCTTCCTTTTTTCATCAGGCACATCCTCAAGTAGACTTTACGTCATGCTTCGTCATGCTTCGACCGTTCTTCGAACCAATCCCCAAAGTGGATAAATGGACTTATATTCCACCACGGCTTTTACGGCCAACCCTTTCCACTCCCTAGAGCACATTCTATAGAATTAACCTTTCTAACTCAGAAGGCGCACTTCTCTGGCAGAAGCCTAGAATCAATTGACCTATTCGACAGAATATAATAATATATTCAGGCGAATTAGGCTCCCGTACCAACATGCAAAAAACATTAGTAAACAAAAACTAAAACACGCATCAGGGGTGCACGGACAACAGAGAACGCTTCAGCAAATCCTTAGTAAGAGTCAGGTAAAAAACAGGACATATAATTCACGGCTCTACCCATGCAATTTATAGGCTCATGCATACCATAGTTAGACCGAGAGTGAACAACATGCAGTAAAGGCAATCTTCTTAAGCTATACGGGGTATGCCTATAAGAAACCATATCTGCGAGAGTGCAAGAATCTATGTTCAAGTTCAAAAGCTGGTGAATAAAAACTAGGTCAGCAACTCTACGTCGTTGTTCCAAGGAGTGCATATTAAGCAAACGGAGGCGATCTACATAAGACGGAAGCCTGAGTGGATCATTCCACGGTGGGTTTCTTAGTGCGCACCTAACAAAGTTGCGCTGCACCGACTCAATGCGTCTAGAATGAACAACATAGCAGGGAGACCAAACCTGAGATGCATACTCGAGATTTGGCCTAACCAAAGAAAAGATTAAGTGAATTAAGGTCTTCCGATCAGGAAACCCCCTTGACCACCGCATACATAACCCAGAACTGAATTACTCTTAGAAACAATGTAGTTAATGTGCAGAGTAAAATCAAGTTCACGGTCAAGCTTCAGAAACGGACTACACGCGACAGATATTAGTTTCCGCAAATGTATAATCAAGGACGAGTTGATTTTGGTTCCTAGAGAATGACACAACCTTACATTTATCCAAGTTAAGCTGTTAAGCTTAGATCCACACCAATTCTTGAATGGATTTAAATCATCCTGCATGCAGGAAGAATCATAACTATTTTTAACGCATGAGAAAATCTTCATATCGTCTGCGTAGATTAAAACTTTGGAGTTCTTAATCAGAGGGACAATGTCGTCAATGGCAAGAATAGACAGCATCGCCCCAGATGGCTGCCCTGCGGTACGCCAGATGAAGCTCTGGATAAAGTATTACGGAAAGATACTCGGTATGTCCTATCTTTAAAGCAGATCCAGTCGAGGAATAAAGGCGGAAAATCCAACCTTTAAAGTTTAAGCATAATCACAGTGTGAAGGAGCTTATCAAATGCTTTAATAAAGTCGGTGTAGACGCAGTCAGGCTGGAGACTTTGTTGGAGGGCAGAGATAATGTGGGATGTAAATTCAAGCAGGTTAGTTGTCGTCGATCTGTTGATTAGATAAGATTAACCGCTTACACTGCCCACAAAGCTGTTAATATATAACAGATTCAAACAACTTGGGTATGCAGGAAAGCTTCGCGATTGGCCTCTTTGTTATTAAGTTTTTATGCCCAGTTTTATAAACAGGAATTATAAAGGAGCTCTTCCATAACGTAGGCCTGAAGAGATTTGTTGAAGATAAGTTCCAGTGGAGTGAACAGGATCTCAAGAATCACCATGAGGACCAGAAGAAAAGTCCAGTTTAAGTTTCTTGATACCATCCCTGATAATATCACGAAATATAATGAGCAAAGCAATGGAGGCAGCGGGACGATCCTAGATAGTACCAAACCCTTCCAGGGAAGGGACAAAATTTCCTGATGAAAAGGCGCCCTCAAAAAACAATGCAAAGTTATCGGCTATATCGGGCGCGCTGCAAATAAGAATTAATCCTTCTAACTCAGAAGGCGCACTTCATAGGCAGAAGATTAGAATCATTTGACCTATTCGCCCCATATAACAATATATGGAGGCGAATGAGGCTCCCACACCCATGCAAATAATATAAGTAATTAACACACGAATAAAATACGCCACACATAAAAATATGAGGTGCATAATCAACAGAGATCATTAAAGCAAATCCCAGTCAAGTCAAAAAGAGGATACATATACACGACTCTATACATGCCTTTTATAATAATAATACTGTTTTCATTAAAAATACAGAAGGGTCGACATGCATAACAAACAAAAACGAGAAATTAAAACAAAAAGCAGTGCGAGCCAAAGACTAAATTATAAATTGTAGATACTCCTTTTAAGAGTCACTTTGTTTGTTGACTCTCCAGTCTTGTTGTCTTCTTTTAATATTTCGATTCCGAGTCGCTTCTTGAGAAATCGAGATTTTCTTAAAATTCCACAGCATCGCACAAATTACGGTTTTCACGAGCCCGTCACATCAATGTCTCGGTTTTTTAATTCGCATTTTAACAACATTGATTTTAATCTGTCGAAAAATTCTGTGAAGGCCAAGCTTTCCTAACTACTCTGTTATTATTTTGTAATTATTATGTATTATTAATTATTTTTCTAGTTAATTATTTTTCTAGTTATTGTTTTAAATTAATTATTTTCTAGTTATTTATATTAATTATTGATTATTGTAATTATTTTGATTCTTATTTTATTTTGTGACTGTTTTTATATTTACATGTTAAGTAATCAGCCCGTTGATGAATCTTAAATAAATAAAAATAAAATAAATAAAACACTAGTATCAAAAGCGTCTCCAATATCATTAGTAGACCTACACATGCGATTAATAGGCTCGAACATGCCGTAATTAGTGCGAGAAAAAGCAATCTGAAAAACTGATCGATTACGCAGGGAATAGGAAAGTTCTCTAGGCAAAACTTTGGAAGCAAGCACAACACTGTCTATCTTTCCCTGCAGAAGCTGATGCAAAAATATCAAATCTGCAGCCCAACGACGCCTCTCAAGTGTAACAAGCTGCAGTAACCCTAAACGCTTCTCATAAGGTGGTAGGATAAGAGGGTCATTCCAAGGCAAACAACGCAGGGCCGATTGCACAAATCTACGCTGGACGGACTCGATACGTGTAATGTGGGATCCGTAAAACGGAGACCAAACCTGACTAGCATATTCAAGCAGGGTTAGACAACAAGGGACGTATAAATCCCAGCATAGAGTTTGCCCTAGCAACGACGTTATTAATATGGAAGATGAAGTTCAATTTAACATCAAGATACACTCCCAAGTCCCTGACCCCTTCCACCCGCTTTATAACAGTACCTTCAAACATGTACTGAAAAGTACGGAAGCTGGAAGACCTCGAGAAGGACATAACCTGACATTTCTCAATGTTCAACTTGAGATTGTTGTTGCGGCACCACTCATAAAAAATGTGCAACTCTGATTGCAAAATCTCACAATCAGCATCAGATTTGATTGGGAGAAAGATCTTAATATCATCAGCATATATAAGAATTTTACATCTTTGAAGCAAATACGAGATATCATCTATAGATATGATGAATAACAATGGACCCAGATGACTGCCCTGGGGAACACCAGAATGAGCCACAAAATAATCAGAGAGTGCACCACGAAAGCGTACCCTATAAGTCCTATTAGATAAATACGACTTAATCCAAACAATAAGCGAGGGCGGGAAACCCAACTTAGCCAATTTAAAGGCAATGATACAACAAACTCAACCAAGTTTGAAACCGTGGACCTCCCCTGGAGAAAACCATGCTGCCGGGTGGAGATTAAGCCTTTACACACGTCGGATAATTGGGATTGAATTAACAGTTCAAAGAGCTTAGGAATACAGGACAACTTAGCAATTGGCCTGTAGTTGGAAATGTTTCTTCTATTTCCACTCTTGAAAATAGGAATTAAAAAGGATATCTTCTAAAGTGCTGGGAAATGGCCCCGCGAGAGAGACTTCCTGAATAAAAAGAGCAAAGGCCACAATGACACCGAAGGACATTTCTTTATGACTGCAGCAGGAACCCCACCCCATCAGGACCACTAGAAAATTGACTCAATCTTTATTATAGACATTGTGTGGTAAGCCATAACTAACAAGAATAAATAAAAATAACTTAGCGGTAGAAACTGAAGTGGCCATTAATAAGTTGCCCAAAACTCAAGAGAGTAACTTGTTAAAAGAACAATGCGCTGCCCTTATCAGAAATTCTTACAATAAAAAGGCGAGTCTGGACGAGGTAAATACCATAAAAATTCTAAATAGGAAAAGTCTTGACAATGACTTAGTTGTAATTAAAGCAGACAAAGGAAATTCCTCCGTAATAATGACAAAAGACATATATCAAAGTAAAGTCAATAATTTTTTAAACTGTGATAATTTTAATAAACTGAACTGTGATGCAACCAAAAAATTTAACCGTGATATTAGGATAGGTCTCGACAATAGTAAGAATTTACTGACAGATTTAAAAATTGCATATTTAAAGGCTATGAACCCAACACCGCCAAAACTATCAGGCTACCCTAAAATACACAAAGAAGGAATACCCATCAGACCAGTTGTTTCTAGCATAAATAGCCCTAGCTATAAACTAACTAAAGAGTTAAATAGCATCCTAAAAGACATAATACCTGCGTTTAATTATACGATTAAAAACTCTTTTGAATTAATTAATAAAATTGAACATTCGATGGTACCTAAGAATGCAAAATTAGTATCATTTGACGTGATAAACTTATTTACAAATGTCCCTTCTGCTGATTGCAAGATGGTATCTAAAAAAGTCATCAAAAATTCTAATCTGAATCCAAACCAACAAACATTAAAAATTTTTAACACAAAAGATAGAATATTAGATAACGTCAAGTTTTGGTGTAGATATGTTGATGATGTGTTATGCCTGTGGACGGGTAGTATGAGACAACTTAATAATTTTTTTAAATACATAAATTCATTTAACCCTAAAATCCAGTTTACAATGGAGATAGAAAAGGATAACCAAATTAATTTCCTAGACCTAACGATAAAGAAACACGGTGATAGACTCAAATTTAAAATTTACAGAAAAGAAACTTTTACTGATATAGTCATACATAAAGAGTCATTCACGCACTTTAGATATAAACAGTCTGCTTTCGATAATATGATACACAGAGCAATATTCATACCAATGGATCACAATGACAGAGAAGCAGAAATCAGAACTATTAAAAGTATAGCTAGGAATAATGGGTTTAATAATAACTTCATTGATGGTATTCTGAAGAGGAAATTAGAAGATAAATTTATGAAAGAGATAACTTGCATGAGAAAAAGCGCAGAAATTGATAAAACATGGGCTAGTATACCATATTGTGGAAAAGTATCTGAAGAAATCGCTAGGAAATTAAATAAACAAAATATTAACGTTGGTTTTAGAACCATAAGAAATATGAATAGTTTATTACCTAGCATTAAAGACACAACAGAAAAAATAAATAAAAACGGGGTTTATAGTCTAAAATGTGCAACTTGTGAAGGAGTATATATTGGGCAAACAGGACGAGCTTTCAAAGAGAGAATAAATGAACAATTCAGTTCCTTAAAAAACCATAATTTTAAATTTAATTATGCCAAACATCTGTTGAAAAGTAAACATATCCCTGACTCGACTCCAAAAATTTTCCATATATGTGACAAGGGCAAAAAATTGAACTTGCTTGCCGAAGGCTGAAACCGGTCTACACTCCGTGTTCGTTTTAAAAAAGTAAGTGTGGTAGACATCATTGTTATATGTTTATTTATTCTTGTTACCACTAGAAAATTCAGTAGGAAGTGTAGTAATATGCTTCAACAAGATCTCCTCCGTGATAGATGGAACTGACACTACAGGTGAAATTCGGTTATTTATGTGCGAAAAGTTTCCACTAAAATATAAAAAAATCAGATGATTCAAATGCACCCTTAAAAGATTCAGCAAATAAGTTACAAATATTAGCATTATTGCTGGAAATCCCCCCGAACTCCATTGTCGATGGATAGTTATCGACCTTTTTCTTTAGGTTGACATATTCGAAAAATGCACGGGGTCAGAGAATAATCTGTTCTTTAAACTTTGAAGGTATTCATCATAGAGAGAGCGAGAGCGGCATATTAAATGTTCATAGCAAATAATAAATTCCTGACGGGAGTCAAACCTGCCAACACGAAGATACCTCTACCAAAGTCTGTTCTTCCTATTCCTAAGAGTTTTCAATTCTTTGTCAAACCAGGGTGGAGCTTAGTCATTACCTCTAACCCGAACTAATGGGACAAACCTCCCAAAAGCCTCATACAAAACGTCGTAGAAACTTGATACGTTACTGTCGATATCGTCACCAGACAAGCAAGGAAGTCCAACTCATCAAGATAATCATTCAAAGCCTCAAAATCGGCCGCTCTAAAGTTAAAACGATATTGGCTATCGAGATCATCGACAGGCACGTCCGACAGACAATGAAAAGCAAAAAGCAGTGCGGGATGATACCCGTCAAGATTTGTCAAGGCAAATAGGCTGGGTTCAACAAATGTGAGCGTGGAGTTTGTAGAGAACACCAAATCAAGCTGTCTTCCCATATTATTACTCACATTGCTCATTTGGCAAAGCCCCAAGCTAGCCAAGGTGTCAAGGAATAACGATTGTCCTTCTGTCAAGTCATGGGGAAGAAAGCTATCGTCATCATCATCCGCTACCCATCGCACATTGGGTAAGTTGAAGTCCCCTACAAGAATAACTTCATCCTTAGAACCCAATCGGTCATAAATGAAGTTAACATGCTTAATGAGAATATCATACAGACTAAGACCACTACTATCAACGACATTAAACGCATCAGGAGGTATATAACAACAAATCAAGAAGAGGCTTCTCGAATCAAATGAAATTTTCACTGAAACTTGTTCCAGCTCCAGTTGGTCAGAAAATGAGGCAGCATGCCTATCCCTACGGAAAACCTGATAAGAGCCATTAAATAGTTCCGCGTCCGAAATACCCCGGTGCAACCACGTCTCAGATAAGGCTATCACATCAAAATCGCAGTTAGTAGACGAAAAATAAAAATTATTTGTTTTGGTCCTCAGTCCTCTCACATTCTGGTAGTACAGAGAGAGCTTGTCCCGTTTTTTGAACTAGGAGACTGAGCCGCTACTGACCTAGTGCGTCGGCGAGAAATGGGCACTAAGACCTTACAAAAAACATCCCGGGGCCAGAAATTATCACTGAGCAGAGTATCAGCCACCAGAGACGGAGCCGACAACAAGAAAGATGCGTAGGGCTTTGTCTGCCCACTTATTTTCTTACAGGACACATCCGACGTGTCAACACTCCTAAACGAAAGGAAACGTAATATCATGTCACAGGAGGTTCCAGGCGTTAGACGCGATATAAAAACAGACCTTGAACGAGGAATGGCGGAGAGTACTACATCATCAACACCAGACAGGCCAATGTCCGAGGATCCGTTGTACAACATTGTAGTTGGATAATGATCAGTTTTCTTCTTCATATTTACAAATTTAAAAAAGGTACGAGGATTATTATGCAAGTTATCGCGAACATTATCAAGGTATTCCATGTATAAGGATGAAGATAACGCTAAAAAGCTGTAATAAGAATAAACGAAATCACAATAAGCTGATGTGTTTCTACAGTGTAAGTAGATTTTCCATAATCTATTCTTTTTTATTCTAAGGCTTCATAGTTCTCTGGTGTACCACAGGGGAAAATGAAACACAATCGTCGATACCGTTATCATAAAAAAGATATGGGAAATCGATTGAGAGGATCCTGTTTGAAAGATCATAGAAGTCCGCCATTTTAAAATCAAGAACGTACTGATCTACGTTGGGGTCAACAATATTAGAACCATCATAGCAAAAAGAGATGAAAATGGCCGGATGTAATTTGTCGATAGTGGATAAGTAACGAGAAGTCGGTTCTACTATCCTCGAATGAGAAGAAAATATAAGATCTAACTGCCTTCCCATCGAGTTCTTTACATCACTCATTTGGGGTAAACCAGAGGAGGAGATGGCGTCACGAAAATGGGAGTCTTTAGCAGTAAGACAATTTACCAATTAAACGCTGGGTAAGTTAAAGTCACCAAGAAGGATGATTTCGTCGTCTGGGTTTGCCATATTATTACTAAAATCTAGGCTAATAATTAAAATATCGTAGAGACTTCAACCATCTGCATCAGCATAGTTTGTCAAGTTTGGAGGGATATAACAACATAGCATCTGCATCTTCCCCAGAGATATCTTACGAGCTAAGAGCTTGGTTGGTTGTATGCAACCAACACGCCGCTACCACGAGCCATGGAGTCAGAGTATCTATCCTTACGAAAAATCTGATTGGACTCGTCAAGAATTTCTGCATCATTAAAACCACTATGAAGCCAGGTTCATTAAACAACAGGCAAGAGCAGCCTGAAATAACTGGCTTGTTCTGTTCTTAATCCCCTTACATCTCGGGCCAGAAATCGAGGGCAGACATTATCTCAAAAAGTTCTAGGGCCGATGTCAACTTAAAAGACGACATGAGTCCTTCAGAATAACGAGATCCTAGAAGATGACAACGGAGGAGTGCAGAGTCATCAACACCACTCCTCTCCTTCACGTAGCTAATAACGTTGTCAACAGAAGTCGATGGATCAAGTCGGGAAATAAAAACGGACCTCGGTGGTTGCGCAATCCTCAGAGTGAAACCCACATTTCGAGACACATTAATAGATCTCAACGGGAGTGTGTCTTGCGAAGGGTGAGTACTGAGAAGCGCCGGGAGATATATTTACAGCTGGCTCCGATGCAGGGGGGAATGGGGGAGTAGAAGTAGTACATGTGAACAAAGTGGGAGTAACAGCAGCACGCGGACGGCGGACACGCCTGCGAGCAGTGCGAGAACATTTTGGTGCAACGTCGCAAGCATCATGAGGGCCAGTCGAGCCACCGCCGGATGGATGTTCAAGCCCAACCGAATCAAAAGCAGGATCGACGAGGGAAGAAGGGACAACGGGGGAAGCAGGGGCGACAGGAGAAGCAGAAGGTTCCAAGGCATCCGGAAGCGCAGCAGAGGCACCAAGAGAAGCAGGGGAAACCGGGAAAGCAGGAGCAACAGGGGAAGCAAGGGAGACAGAGACAGCCGAAAGCGCAGATGGAATACCAAAACAAGCAGAGAGAGCCCTGACATCAGCGGCAACCAAACCAATAAGGTCACCATTGGCCAAAACCGCGAACGACCATGAAGAAAGGTCGAGCTTCACCTGTTTAACAATTCGGCGAATGTCATCTACGACTGGTAAAATCGGTGCAGGGCCCAGCGAGGACACCAGGCTAGGGCCAAGGCTCAGAACCGAAGCCTGGATATCAACAAGCGAATCAGACACGGACGAAACTCTTGAGGGCAGCTCATGAGACCTCTCCAGCAAGGCAGTAGAATTAGCCTGCAGGGTGCCGACAATACTAAGACGCTTATCTTTCTTAGTGGTAAGGATATTTAAGCCATCAGACAAAAGCTGAATATCGCACAAGCGGGAAGAAAATGACACGACTTTATCGGCGACCAGAGTCAGATCACCGGAGAGGGCCTCGGTAATACTCTTCACCAATCTCAACACGTGGAAAGGTTTTAGGTCGAGGCATTCTCGACATGTGTTGGAGGATGAAGATTTAGTCCCTTCCCCTAAGCAAGCAGCGTGAAATAGGTGGCAGCACACCCCATCACAACTGATCCCATCACGGGCAATAGCAACCCCACAGGCCGGGCAAATGGACATGTCAACAAAAAATCAAAATTATAAATAAAACTAAAAATAATAAGAACAAAAGTAAAATTTACAATTAAATAATAAGAACAAAAGTACGCTCGCGCCGTCAAAAATATAAACAAGTAAAAATTACCAAAGCCAAAAGAAAAGAGAGAAACAAAACAGGAGCAATAATAAAAAAGCAATTGTCAGGTACCAAAATTATTCAAGTGTGAATAAAAAATAAGATTAGGAACAGAAAATCGCAGAACGACAATCTCGCAATAAAGAAAAGAAGAATCGACTGAAACTGCAAAGCAAAACGGTTAAAACAAGACCAAACACAATGAGGTCGAGGAAAAACCCAGCAAAAAGTACACAAACATTCAAACTAAACTCCGTAAGCAGACTATACCGCAACTAAAGCAATCAGAGTTCGAGGAAACAACGGAACACATCAAATTCACCGAAAACAGAAAAAAATAAGAACATAATGAGAGCGATCACAGCGGACCAAGAAATAACAAATAATAAAGAGGAGCAAACCAGGAACACGGAAAGCAACAGAAATCAATCAAACACTCATCACACCAAAAAGAAAAAAATAGTTTTCACTAAAAAAGTTGAACAGACTTCACAAAAAGCGCTAAAAAGCATAAAAGAATTTTTAATTTTATATCTATTACGGCATTTTGAAGTCGGTGCAAATCAAACAAACCAAACAACTACAACAAAAATATTTAATCGTCCTTTCTTATGATCCCGTAAGCTGAAACGAGCAGGTAGTATTACGTATTATTTTCAATTCAATTATTCAATTATTTCAATGTCGTAATAGATATAAAATTAAAAATTATTTTATGCTTTTTAGTGCTTTTTGTGAAGTCGGTTCAACTTTTTTATTGAAAACTATTTTATTTTTCACTTTTTAGTGTCTTCTACTCTATACAACGAAGAAAGAACCATCCAAATCGGTCCACGCGTTAAAAAGTTAGGTTTAACCCCCTACCCCACCTCCATTTCACTAAAAAAAATATCTCATGGTAGCAATAAAGGAACATACTCTACCGAACAGAAAAGGAATCATCGAAATCGGTCCACGCGTTATGTAGTTACTACTCCTTCCCCTCCCCCACCACCAACATAGGACCAAATTATTTTCCTATTAGCAATGTGGGATCACACTCTATACAACAGCAAAAGAACCATCCAAATCGGTCCACGCGTTACAAAGTTAGGTTTCACCCCCCTTCCCCCACCAACATTTTTTTTCTTGTGGTTTCAACCAGGGAGCATACTCTACCCAAAAGAAAAAGAATTATCCAAATCAGTCCACGCGTTACGAAGTTAGGCTATTCCTCCCCCCCCCCCCCCCCACCAAACCCCCCACCTTGGAACAAATTATTCTTCTATTTGCAATGGGGGAGCATACTCTATACAACAGCAAAAGAACCATCCAAATCGTTCCACGCGTTACAAAGTTAGGTTCCACCCTTCCCCTCCCCCCGCACCACTCCAACATTTTTTTTCTCGTGGTATCAACCACGTTGTAATTGAGAATTGAAAGAGTATTGAACTAAAAAGTTTGACTAAAATTTCGGTTGAACTTGTTTTTTCAGCATTTTATATTTATACTACAGTGTTTCAGATCTAGTGTGCCAAAACCAGTGGGGTGATATATCTTACCTAAGCAAACAAAAAATTGTATGACAGGGGGTGGCAATATCAACCGGTTGAGAGTTACAGGGTGATTCACAAATTTGCACTTTTCATGGTATTACTATTTTATTTTTAATTTCTGATCTAATCAGTGCAGAGATATCAAACAAACGCCAAAAAACTGCCAAACTTTTCCAAAATTGTCAACAATATTGATATTGATGGGATGCACGTTGATTAGGGAATCTCCTTTCATTTTCCAAGGGAGCCACTTTTTCATTTCAGTCTGTTACACAATAAATGTAAATTTTGTCCGCGTAATCCTCAAAAGCAAATTCTGCCGATTTTTAATAATTTTAATTTAAAAACACCCTTAGTTGTCGAATTGTTTTCCAACTATGACCGATATTCTTGCTGACTGACCGAGAACGAAATTTCGATCAGGTTGTTACTAATACCGCCAGCATAGTAAGGTGTGAACTGTAGCTAACACAAGCTAATATCAGCAATAAAACAAAATTACGAACATTATTATAATTTCTTTGCAGCAGTATTTAAAATTAATTACCTACCCAGGTACCCAACCTAACAAACATTTTCAACCCTTTGTCATAAAAATATTGTTTCCTTTAGAATTTCCTACCTTTAGGTAATAAAATAATTAGGTAGTCGAGGATTTCCAAGGATGCGGTATTTCTGATCCTTTCTCCATTTTGCTATGTTGTACTTTTTTGGAAAGGTAATAAGATGAGCAATTTAATAAAAATATAAAACAGATGCATTAATTACATGATTTTCGGAGAAGATGCTGAATTTTAGGTAATCAACATGAAAATTGCGAATATATGAATCACCCTGTAACTCCCAAGCGGTTGAGATTGCCGACTCACCTGCCAGAGAATTGTAATGTTTTGATTGCCAAGGTGAGATCTATCGCATATTTTGGAACACTAGAACTGAAACACCCTGCATTTTTATTAAATTAGTTTTTTTTGCAGATTTAAATTATTTCTTGAAGAATACTTTAATGACATCGATTTAAGTTTTAGAAAAAAATTATCCGAATACGAAAAATTAACTTTTTTATACATAGAATAAAATTGTTTATAAAATTCTTTACCTATTTCCAGCAAAGTTGGATTACCCAAGTACTTTGGGATAAATTAAATCAATTCCTGTCTGTTATGTATACATATAATATATAATTGCAATATATTGACATAATATAATGTTTATAATATATCATTTTGAACCTATATCTGCAAGAGAAGAACCTCTTCTAATCCTTTTTGGAGATATTTTTAATCAAGCCCTCTACATAAATCCAGCATTACTTCTAACCCATTAAATATAGGCCATTTTGGTTATAGCGTTGATGAGGTACTGGTGGATCTCGAATCTGTGGAACTATCCCCAAATGATGGACCAGATGGTATTCCACTATTATATATAAGAAATTGTGCATTACCTTTTGCGCTACCACTAACTATAATACACCTCGCGAAATATTTATAAACACATCAAGCTAACACTTGTTATAGCAACAGTTTCGCATTAATTCTGTAAAACTGTAAAAACAATATTCATTGTAAAGAGCACACATTTTACCGTTATTGAGCATTAATTGCTGATTACTGCGTTATTCGTTTATAGTTTTCTCATGCACTTTGATGAGTAAGCGTCGTGGAGTGAAAGTATCTTTTGTTATTTATTTTCAGTAGAAATTGGTAAGATTTAGTGAAATATTATTAGACAAATTAAGTTAAGTTAAAATATTTCTAGAAAATACGTTTTTTAACAAAATGTCACGAGGTAAAACGTTAACGCTCGAAGAAAAAACAAAAATAAAATACTCCAGGAGGCAAAAATTTCATGTCGTCAAATTGCAAAAAAAAAAAAATTAAAAGATCACGAATTGTGAGTGCTGCGGTACGACAACATATGTCAGCAAGTGAAATGAAGGCAAGGTTGAAGGTTAAGGCAAAGATTACTATAACTAGATAAACGGTGTAATGTGAGCCATTATTCGTAATATTTCGCGCCATCTGGGTGCTGAAATGGGAAGTCACTTTTACACACAATCTTAGAGTTACCAAGTACTTCTGTAGTTGTCGTCTCCGTAAGCTGCCATGAATGCTGTGCTTTTGTTAAGAAGAGGCATACATTCCGTGACAGCTGCCTGAAGACGACAACTGCAAAAGGTAAGTGAAAAAAAAACTTTTAACTTTATCCCTTTTCATTCGCGGCATCTATTTGTGTAACGAAGGTAATATTCTACTAATTTATTGTAGGCAAACGGTAAATTCGAGAAGCCATCGGTCACGTTCAAAGTCTCCAACACCACGAAGGTATAGAAATAAGTACTCAAACAGCAGATCACGATCAAGGTCTTACTCACCATACGATCGCAAAAGTTAAGAACGGCGAAAATCATAATCTCATAGTCCTTTATCTCAAAGACGAAGGCTTTTTGGAACACGGAAACATCCTCAACAGAGTTGCTGTTTAGGAATATTTGGATTGAGCATTAATACGACTGAACACAAAAGTAAGGAGATTTTCTCCAAATTTGGGCCAATCGAACGTGTGCACGTTGTTATTGCTGCTAGGAGTGAAAGATCTCGAGGTTTCTGCTTCGAATACTTTGAGAGCTCCGAAGATGCCAAAGTTGCAAAGGAACAGTGCTCAGGTATGGAATGACAGACGAATTAGGGTTGACTATTCCATCACAGCGATAGCTCATACACCTACCCCTGGAGTATAAGGTTTTTCGTTTATTAACATATTAATATGTTTATATTTATGCATTTGAGTCAAGTAAGCATGGTATAGTTAAGAAATAAAGTAGTTAGACCAAGTAGAGTATATAGGAGCAGTAACGAGAGCACGCAGAAGTACAAGGCTTTATAAAGCTTATCTTTAGTGATCAATAGTTCTACTACCCTCAAAGCGGATATGGATACACTATTCGGTTTCATGTGATCTACTTGTGCCTAACTGAGTTTTAGTGGACAGTTTTTATTGCAAGCAAAAAGGTGATTTGAAAATGTGCAATTCCTGCAAGTCAGCCTATTATAAAAATTGCTATGTAAGCGATATCACAAGCACGGTGTAAATCTTTGTACAGATTTTATTTCGTTCCATTATTCCAAATTGTGTTTTACTTAGAAGATAAAATATTGTACAGAATCTCAGATATGCTGAGATAAGGATTACTGCAAATCAGATACGATAAAAACAGTCATTCGGCTCCAAGTCTATGCCGAAATAATTCAAGCATATCTTTAATTATTAGCTAAAACTTCGAATTCGATTAAGATTTTAGCGCATTTTTTTTTTCAAATGTGCAGTTCCCGGATTTTCGTTCAAAACATCTTTCGCTACTTTAAAAGTTAAGTTTATTTCAATTGTGTAAATTACGTTATTTTCAAAGAAACAAGTCATAATTGTTACAATATTCAACCCGTGCAGGCCAGTTTTTTTGTTAGAGTGAAAATGTGAAGTTATTTGATTCTTTGATTTATTAGCAATCCACTATATATGGATGTTGTTGCAAATTAATTTTCCAAAAAACAACATTTAAA
Organism: Leptarthrus brevirostris; assembly: GCA_964036015.1. Classification (NCBI taxonomy): domain Eukaryota; kingdom Metazoa; phylum Arthropoda; class Insecta; order Diptera; family Asilidae; genus Leptarthrus; species Leptarthrus brevirostris. Next base: position 50,344,293 of record OZ038374.1, read on the forward strand.
TTGTAAAGTACATCTAGATAGAAATAATTTACTTTAGAGCCTTTATATTGGTGAATGTTACTATGTTTGTCCACAAACATTAGTAGAGAATTGCAGCCCGACATCTAAAAGATGTAATTTAATTACAATGGGATAAAAAGTCAATAATTAACACTTTAAATCGGTTGTCGTGAATGCAGTAAGTGACTACATATAATAATGAGATGTAATACTTCAATATCTAGAATCTTTTGAGAATTGTTTTATCATTTTATTTAAGACTGAATACTATTCGTATATAATATGACAGCCGTATAAATATCCATGAAATATAAACGAACAAGATCTTAATATCTTAATAATAAATCGAACCTTAATTTTTTTTATTAATCAAAATATATTTAAGTTTCGCAATATAAATAATATTTGATATTTCGTTTATAAATAATATTTAAGTAAGAATTCAAGTAGCGTAAGAGTTAAGTGTGTATATTAGTAATGGACTGCCTGATTAAGTATGGTTTATATTAATGTTTTTTTCTTACATCCCATATTTTACAGGTTGAGCCTACACCTTAGCGATGTAGGAAAGTGGTGGGTTAGTATCTGAACCATCGCATTTGGGGGTAGTTTGTTTCTTGTTTTTGCGAATTTCAAGACGGTTCAGTGTGGCTAAGGGTAACAGGTGACACCAGACCTGTTGCTTTTCCTTCTGTTTTTCTGTTTCTCGTTTTTTTTCCTTTCGTGGCAGACCTGAAGGAAGGATTCCACCACCTTCTTTCGCCAAAGGCACGCGGAATTCTGATTGTAGATGTGTGATGATGTTCAAGGACTCACACCCCATACCGACGAGCTAGGACGTGCTGCCAGCTAGCGCGTGCCACTTGAACATCTTGCGGCAACTTCACGTTGCTCATCCGCACACACATACATTACAACGGCTTCGAACAAAGTATTGAAAATTTTGTTGTTGCTTTTATATATTTCCCGCATCGGGCAACCCTGCAGTAAGAACTAAAAATTTGTTTTCCGGGAGAGTTTGCGGGTAGGAGACAAGTATACTTTTCTTACGTGCATTTGCAAATGTCATATGTACTTCTCTTATTAAAAGATCAGAATACATTGACAGTTTGAAAGTTTCTTATGCACACAAGTAACTAACTCAGTCAAGTGATTCACATGAATTCTTTTTATTGGTGGTACTTCTTGGTACATTTTTACTCTTCGACAAGATTTGCCGGTACTTTTTTGACAATAGTCTGTGATTCTCTCTGGATCAGAACAGTATTTTGACAAGAGTAAGTGATTCTCTCAAATAATTTTGACAGGAGTAAATGACTGTACACTACCTGTACTCTTTATTTACATGTATATTCTTATGACTTTAAAAACTGGATATATTTCGTTTTACTGTGGTGCCAGTGTTACTTTTTCAAATTAGCTGGGTAATTTAGGGAGCCGGTTACCTAGTAATAAGTAACCTTTGGTTAAGGTCTCCGTTCGAGGAATTCAACAAATTCTGAAAAGTTCCGAAAACGTTAAATATACAAAAACATTAGCGAAACCTGAGCTAATGCCCATACATAAGGTGGCGCGCACAGAATTTGCGAAAATATATATGGGCTGTACAAATGAGTGGCTTCGAGTTATCTTTTCCGACGAAAAGAAGTTCAATTTGGACGGTCCCGATGCCTGTCAATTTTATTGGAGGGATGTACAAGTTCTAAAAGAGTTGCTTTCCTTCGCCTCGGATGAATTCTTAGACCTACTGTGAACTACTGGAAGATGTTTTATTGACGTATAGAGACGAAGTTGCTACCGACAATTAGCTTTATCAACAGCGTACAGAGTACATATAATTCAATAATAAAATCTAGAATAATTAATTAAATAAAAATGTTCAAAATTTGTGTAACATAAATTCCATTCATAAATCAATGTAAGCAATTATGCGCACTGAAGTTCTTTCACCCAAGTAAATCACTAACTCAGCTTTATTTACTTGCATTCCCGGTGAAGAAGTGAATGAACTTTAAGTGCGCTTCATTGCAAAGCTTAAATTGCATTTTCTTTGTTTATTGCATTGTCTGTCTCAATTGCGTATTTTTTGTTATTGATGATTAAACAATTTGTTATTATAAAAATGTATGATAGACATAAGGAAAGCCAGTGTAATTAAAAATGTTGATCAAATAAAGCCGTTGTAAAGAGTACAGGTATCAAGGTGTTGTAACTTCAACGGTTTATATTGTGGTCCATCGAGTTTACAGTTTACTACATTGGTCCTTCGAGCAACGCGAATAAAAACGAAAGTCTTAGTAGACGCGAGTGACTAACAGCACTAACAGCAATTAAATCTGAAGAACAAAGTGTCGTCAGATATAATAATTATAATAATCATCCTCTGGAACAAAGTGTCTTGAGGCTCTGAATTACTTTGCTAACCTCTTGGACTAAGCGTCTTGAGGCTCTAGATAAATACTTAGTTTGGGGAACAGATGTTCTCAAATTTTTAATAACGCGTTTGTTACAGCATCTTGGGCAACACTCATACAATACAGTGAATTATTTTCATCAGTTGAAATAACTCATCAAGCATAGAGCTCATCATCTCATCAAGAATGGAGTAATTACTCAAACAACAAAACACGCAGATAAAGGTCATACAAAAGATTCACACGCAAATAAAAAAAGATTCAACTGCGAGAAAAACCAAGGAATATGGCGAAGCACGTCTGTTAACACTGAACAACGCCTGGATCGAGATCGGGAAACTAAATGCACAGATTGAAACGTACCCCGACCAAAATCCGCAGAGCAAATATTTTGTGGAAAACTATTACACTCAAATCGAAAGCTTATACGATCAAACAAGGGAGCAACCAGAGGATATAATTCGAGAAGCAATAGAAAGAAAGAAAACCTCTGAATCAATTGCAGATCAGTTGCGAATTATAAAAAAACAAACAGCAATCATAGCTACGTCGAAAAGATGTGTATCAGCAATTGAAAAAGAGTTGACACCAGAAACCTCAATGGTATATGTTATACAAAAAATTAAACTTCTGAATGGTTACTGGGAACTTATTGTAATAAATCATTTAGAAATAATGGCGCTAGGTAAATTCAAAGAAGAGTACTTCGATAACAATATATTTACGAAAACAGAAGAGTTATACCAAGCAACGCTCATCAGCTTACAAGAAAAAATTGAAAACTCAGCTACGCTTTCTCCGGCTGGGCAAACAATACCTCAAATTACTTCAAGTGAAACAAAAATAAAATTACCTTGCATTGATATACCCAACTTTAATGGGAACCACTTAAAATGGCAATCATTCAGAGATCTATTTGCTGAATTAATACACAAAAACAAGAAAATTGCCAATGCAGAAAAATTATTTTATTTAAAGGCGCATTTAATTGGAGAGCCAAATGAGCTAATACATCTACATATAACAAATGAGAACTATGAGACGGCTTGGAGCATCTTAAATAAACGATACAACAATAAAAGGGCACTTAAATATGTATATCTATCTATTCAACTAAGAACATTAGCACACAATGCCTTGAAGCAATAAAAAATCTGGGTATAGACATTACAAATTGGGATCCAATTATCATACATTTACTGTCCCAAAAATTAGACAACGAATCCCGGCGGACATATGAACAAACATTGAAAAATCCAAGGGAAGTACAATCGTTAACTGACCTTTTAGAATTCTTGGAAAACAGATTTCAAGGCCTAGAGGCAATGGAACCCAGCAAGACAAGTCAACTAACAAAAAATTTAGACAGAAAGCCGAATAATATGAAGATTCATCATGGTACAATAGACAAACTCACCTGTGCATTCTGTAAAGCTGATCATAAAATCTATTGTTGTGAAAATTTTGCAAAACTAAACGCCTTCCAAAGAAACGATGCAATTCGTAAATCTAATTTATGTGCAAACTGTCTTGGCAAGGAACATTCAGCAACAGTATGTAAGAGTTGGCGATCATGCAAATTATGTAATAAGAAGCATCATACACTTTTACATTTAAATGCACCATATCAGAAATCTCCAAGCAATCAAATAAAACACCAGGTCAATAATGGCCAAGGACAAGCTGAGAGAAGAGGGAAGGGGGGAACATCAGAAGTAGTCACGCATATAACGGAAAGTCAAACGCAACGTACAGTTCTATTAGCTACAGCCATAATAGAAGCAGTGGGAAAAAATTGTTGTGCAATCACATTGTGAGCACTAATTGATCAAAGGGCACAAGCCACCTTTAATACAGAAGATGCGGCATAAAGATTACAAGCAAGAAGAAAAAGAATCAATGCCATAGTAACTGGAGTTGGACAAGCAAGGGTAGATAATGTTCAAACTTGTATAGAAGTAACAATTCAACCACATTTCTCGTCATCGTTTGCGCTCACTACAGCAGCTCTTGTACTTAAGAGATTGACGAAATTGTTACCTTCGAAAAGAATTTTAATAAGCCCATGGAAGCACACCAAGAATCTAGTGTTGGCAGATCCTAAATACAACACACAAGGACATATCGATATGATTTTAGGAGCTGATATATTTGGTCAAATATTATTAGAAAACGTATTACGAGGACCACCCGGAACTCCTGTTGCACAACAAACCGAATTCGGTTGGATATTGTCAGGAGAAGTGCAAAACAATGCACCTATAAAGCGAATCCAATGCTGCATATCAGAAGTAGATATCAACAAAGAAATACGTAAGTTTTGGGAAATCGAAGAGATAGGTAGTGAACCAATAAGAACTAGTGAGGACTTGGTATGAGAAAATCATTTTAGAACTAACTTCAGAAGAGACACAGACGGTCGATACGTTGTGAGAATACCGTTTAAGGAGGATCCGGAACAAGCAGAACTTTCAGAAACTAGAGAAATCGCACTCGCAAGATTATTTCAAATGGAAAGAAAATTTAAGACAAACAAGATCTTTGATACCATGTACAAGGACTTCATGAACGAATACCAAAACTTAGGCCACATGGTACCGGCCACAGATAACATAGGCACAATCTACTATTTTGCGCATCATGCGGTACTGAAAGAAGACAGCACTATAACCAAATTAAGGGTTGTATTTGATGCATCTGCTAAACTTCACACTACTAAGAGCTTAAATGAAATTATGATGATAGGACCACAAATACAACAGAATTTACTTTCCGTACTCTTAAGGTGGCGAAAACACAAAGTAGTATTTACAGCAGACATTGAAAAAATGTATCGCCAAATTAAGGTAGATATTCGAGATCAGAATTATCAAAGAATCTTGTGGCGTAATTCTCCAGAAGAACCCATTAAAGAATATAATCTGACGACTGTCACATATGGCACAGCCGCAGCAGCATATCTCGCCATTCGAACACTTCGACAACTAGCCCGAGATAATGCAAACAAATATCCCATAGCAGAAAAGGTTATTCTACATGATACGTACGTAGACGATATTCTGTCCGGGGAACCTCCTTACAGGAAGCTTTAGAGATGAGCAGTCAATTAATTAACTCACTTAAGGAAGGCGGATTTAATCTGCGACGATGGACTTGCAACAGCAGAGATCTTTTACAAAAAATACCTTGGCAACTACGAAAATCAGCATCAGAGCTCGATTTTGATGAACAGCAGACAATTAAGGCATTAGGCCTGCATTGGAACCCAAGGGCCGACAAATTCAAATTACAAATTAATATAGATTTGAACTCAGTAGCTTCAACTAAGCGAGAATTGCTGTCGGAAGCTGCCAAAATATTTGATCCTATAGGTCTACTCGCGTCAGTAATAATAAAAATTAAGATACTATTTCAAGATATATGGACTAGGGAATTAGAGTGGGATGACAAGGTACCCAAAGAAGTAGTTCAAAGATGGGAACAAATTAAAACAGACTTACCAAATCTAAGAAAAATTCAAATCCCACGATGGATTGAATACAGTTAGTGCAGTGCAGTTATTTACATTAGAATACTTCAACAAGGAAGGGTGTCAACATCCCTCCTCACCGCGAAAACAAAGGTTGCACCATTAAAGTTAAGATTTTCTTTACCACGATTAGAGCTGTGTGGAGCTACGCTATTGGCAAAACTACTAAGAGAGACTGTGGTGACGCTCTTAATTTACCAAAAGTAACATTTATAATGTTTTAAATTAGGTTCCGTTCGATTCAATTACGTTCTGTATTTACTTGTTGCAAAAGGTTACCCAAGTAGCTTGGGATTATTTTATTTTGAATGTTGTCAAATAATTTGTAAAAAAGTTCAGTTGATTTTTGGTCTTCAACCGTACCACTCATAATTTGTATTACATCTAAAGAATTTAATAAAGTTTTGGTTTAAATTAATCGGAATTCTTAAATATTCAATTTTGTATTTTGTAATCGTCAGATTACAAAAATTATAAAGTCCTTGAAATAAAGGCAAAGTTTTAAAGTCCTCGGAGCTAAATGCTCTTAAGGCAATTGCAGCCATAGAGAAGGAAAGCCCCCAGCAACGTCCACCGAACAACATAGGCCGGAGTGAGTGTGGAGTCAATCTGTGAATACATTGGCGGATGAAGACTGGACCTAGAAAACAGGAGGCACATCATCCCCATATTGGTGACCCCGACAGCAGTACAAAACGTCTGCATCAAGCAGACGTCACATCAAACAGAGACGTCACACCAAACACAAACGAATCTCAATTCGACCTGGCAGGAATAAACCAGGATCAGACGAAATTCAACCACTTGTTAAGTGCGTTGGATGAAAGTGTGTTTAGGGACATTAGTGATATTATCTCGAATCCACCAACAGTGGACAAATATCTAAAGTTTAAAGAAACGTTAATCTCACGTCCTTCGTCATCTGATAATTTCAAACTCAAACAACTGTTGAATGAGTTGACATTAGGCAATGCTCGACCATCTCAACTTTTACGAGAAATGAAAACATTAAATTCGGGAAAGTTATCAGATGAAATTTTAAAATCTCTCTGGCTACAAAGATTACCTCCGAACGTACAAGCTATTTTGGCTTGTAGTCTAGGAACAACGGATGAGTTATCAGCGTTGGCTGACAAAATTCTTGAAGTTACAGGTCGAACTGAAGTTTATACTTTAAAAGCTGATTTAGAACCAAGTGTTTCTGTTGTTACGGCACTACAAAATCAAGTTAGCGAACTTACAGAACAATTCAGACAATTTTCTCGCTCAACATTTAGACCTACATATAAACATACAAATTCAAGATCAAAATCTCGAAATAACTCAAGAAATCGTAGTCTGTCAAAAGGCAAAGAGTTGTGTTGGTATCACTTTAAATTTGGCATTAAAGCCAATAAATGCACTCAACCGTGTAAATTTGTTGTTAACAAGTCAACAAACTAATTGGTCAGACTCCATTGACGACGGGGGATACTGACCTATTCAAAAGTCGTCTACACATTCTTGACAAATCAACCAACATACAATTTTTAATCGATACCGGCTCAGATGTTTCAGTTATACCTAATTTTCAACCAAAATTGTATAACTCTAACAGTCTCAAACTTTTGGCAGCTAATTCTACAATAATTAATACATATGGAACAAAATTGCTAACACTAAACTTGGGACTTCGTCGAAATTTTCAGTGGGAGTTTATCATCACCGATGTTTCAAAACCTATAATTGGTGCCGATTTTTTACGCAAGTTCGGGTTACTAGTTGATTTGAAGAATAGGGTACTTATCGATCCCCTAACTTCTCTAAGGTCAACTGCCAAATCAGTCAAAGGTTTTTCAGAATCTTTAGCCGTTTACATTGACCCATTACTCAATCATAAAGTATACGCATTACTTCAAAATTTTAAGTCAATTACAACGGATAGCAATTTCACAAAACAAACTAAGCATGATGTCTTACACTACATTAATATCGAAGGACAACCCATTGCTTCGAAAGTTCGTCGATTGACCGGAGAAAAGCTTTCGGCCGCAAAAACGGAATTTAAATTTTTACTGGAACAAGGAATCTGTCGTCCTTCTAATAGTCCTTGGTCATCCCCGCTGCATCTCGTTAAGAAAAAGAGTGGCGAATGGAGACCATGTGGGGATTACAGACGGCTCAACGCAAAAACCATTCCGGACAGATATCCTATACCACACATCCAAGACTTTGCAAATCAATTGGAAGGAAGTAAAATATTTTCAACAATCGATTTGATTAAAGCATACCACCAAATTCCAGTAGCACCTTCAGACATTCCTAAAACTGCAATTTGCACACCTTTCGGCCTTTTCGAATTTACACGAATGACTTTCGGCCTATGCAATGCAGCTCAAACGTTTCAAAGGTTTATCCATTCTATATTACGCGATTTGCCATTCTGTTTCGTTTATCTAGACGACGTATTAATAGCCTCGAAATCAGAAAAAGAACACCTCAACCATCTTAAACAAATTTTTTCAAAATTTGAAGAAAACGGGCTATCCATAAATTTAGAAAAGTGCAAGTTTATGGAACAGGCGGTTAAATTTTTGGGGCATTTAGTTTCAACTGACGGTATCAAACCATTACCAGAACGCGTTGAGGCAATCAATTCAATGAAACTTCCTGAAACGGTAAAAGAATTAAGACGTTTTTTAGGAATGATAAACTTCTATCGTAAATTTTTAAAAAATGCTGCAATAACCCAACTCCCATTGAATAAATTTTTAATAGGCGACAAAAAAGACGGCAAAAAGAAAATAAATTGGACAAAAGAAGCAATCGAAGCTTTCGAAGCAACCAAAACACAATTATGCGAATCAACTTTATTATCATTTCAATCAAGTAATGCTGCATTGGCATTAGTAGTTGACGCTTCAGATTTCGGCATCGGAGCAGTAGTACAACAGAATTGTAATAACATTTGGAAACCGTTAGGTTTTTTCTCTTCCAAATTAACTGTAGCTCAAACAAAGTATAGTACGTACGACCGCGAACTCCTTGCAATTTACTACAGTATAAAACATTTTAGATTTCTTTTAGAAAGAAGAAATTTCACTATATATACAGATCATAAGCCATTGGTGTTTGCTTTCAAACAAAATCCTGAAAAAGCGTCACCTAGGCAGGTAAGACATCTCGACTACATCGGCCAATTTTCAACCGATATCAAGCACATTTCAGGTAAAGACAATATCGTAGCCGATACATTATCAAGGCTTAACGAAATTGGCATTACTGGAGCTATTGATTTTGAAGCAATCGCCGATGCACAAATCGATGATCTTGAATTTCAATTTTTGATTAAAAATTCTTCACTAAAGATAATTAAAGTGAAACTAATTAATTCGGAGAAAGAAATTTATTGTGACGTATCTATTAATAGAATCCGCCCATACATTCCTGCGAATTTTCGTAAAGAAATGTTTTCGGCAATTCATAATTTAAGCCATCCAGGAATCAAATCTTCAGTTAAACTACTAGTCAATAGAGTAATCTGGCCGTCAATAAAAAAAGATGTAAAAGAATGGAGTAGAAATTGTTTAGCATGTCAAAGAGCGAAAATATCAAGACACGTTAATCCTCCACTTGCCGACTTTCAACATGAAACTGAACGTTTCAATACAATACATTTAGATTTGATAGGTCCATTGCCAGACTCGGAAGGTTTTAAATATTGCTTGACAATTATAGATAGATACACTCGGTGGCCAGAAGCAATTCCAATTGAAAACATATGTGCAGAAACGGTAGCATCTGCATTAATAAAAAACTGGATTTCAAGGTTCGGTATACCTTCAAAAATCATCACAGACCAAGGATCACAATTCGAGTCATATTTGTTTAAAGAACTTACAAACTTACTAGGTATCAAACGTTGTCGCACAACAGCCTACCACCCTCAAGCGAATGGATTTATTGAACGCTGGCATAGGTCCTTGAAAGCATCGCTAATGTGTTACCAAAATTCTCAGTGGACAAAATATTTACCACTCGTGTTATTAGGTTTTAGAGCAATTAGCAGCGATGAATTTCAATACTCCCCAGCTAAATTAGTCTATGGAGAAAACATACGTCTACCCGTTGATTTTTTAAACCAACCATTATTTTTGAATAACCAAACTGAGTTCATAAAAAATCTCGAACAACAGTTTGAGAATATACGACCATCACCGGCATCTCGGCATATTTTACAGAAAAATTTCATATTTAAAGATTTGAAAAATTGCCAGTTTGTTTTCATTCGTGTAGACGGTGCGCGACCAAGTTTAAAACCTCCATACGAGGGACCATACCGGGTATTGGACAGAAACGAAAAATTTTATAAAATCTTAGTTAAAGGAAAAGAGATTAATGTTTCTCTCAACAGACTTAATCTTGTTTTAATAACTCAAAGGACGATAATTTGCAACGCACTTCATCCAAGGCACATGAACAAGGGCCTAACGCCACATACAGGTCAGATTTGCCAGTGTCAAACGACCGTGTTACAAACAAAAGTGTGTCTGTTCAGCCAGCGCTGGAGAACACTCAACATTTTCACAGGTCGAAGTCAAATTTTATTTCACCAACCGACATTTCCCAACAGAACAATAGAAATCAAAGAACGTTAGAGCCAGTGATCAACGATCCACCACAAACAAGCCGAGCAAATAAAAGGGTGTCTTTTCAACCAGCGTCGGAGAACCCAGATTTAACGGCGGACACAAACAATTCAGAACAAAATCATCCAATTCAAAATAACATACCAAAAATTACATTTTCAAAAGACGGAAATACCCTATTTCCAGCTAGAAAAACCAGAGCAGGACGAACTACGAAACCTCCGGAACGTTTCGCGGAATCCTAAGGATTCGCTGGCGGGGGAGTAATGTGGTGACGCTCTTAATTTACCAAAAGTAACATTTATAATGTTTTAAATTAGGTTCCGTTCGATTCAATTACGTTCTGTATTTACTTGTTGCAAAAGGTTACCCAAGTAGCTTGGGATTATTTTATTTTGAATGTTGTCAAATAATTTGTAAAAAAGTTCAGTTGATTTTTGGTCTTCAACCGTACCACTCATAATTTGTATTACATCTAAAGAATTTAATAAAGTTTTGGTTAAAATTAATCGGAATTCTTAAATATTCAATTTTGTATTTTGTAATCGTCAGATTACAAAAATTATAAAGTCCTTGAAATAAAGGCAAAGTTTTAAAGTCCTCGGAGCTAAATGCTCTTGAGGCAATTGCAGCCATAGAGAAGGAAGGCCCCCAGCAACGTCCACCGAACAACATAGGCCGGAGTGAGTGTGGAGTCAATCTGTGAATACATTGGCGGATGAAGACTGGACCTAGAAAACAGGAGGCACTTCATCCCCATAAGACGATAGAAAGTCTAGATATAAGGAACCTGTCGTACACCCCTTGGACAGACTCAAAAATAGTTTTATCATGGATACAAGAAGACGCACATAAGTGGAAGACCTTTGTAGGAAATAGAGTTTCAGAAATTCAATCACTGACAGACATCAGTAAGTGGTTTCATGTAAGGTCTGCTGAAAATCCTGCTGATGTATCATCGCGTGGAATATTACCATCAAACCTAACGGAAAACTCGTTGTGGTGGGAAGGTCCTTCGAATAAGATAAGGAAAATAGAATTAGAACGAAAGAAAATCGTCATAAATACAATAACCCATCATGAGGATACAAATGTATTAAAATTAATTCTTCAAAGGTATTCCTCACTAAGAAAAATGCAACGTTATAGCTTATTGCATTCGGTTCAAAGAAAACATAAAAAAACGAAAGGAGGAACGGGTGACCGGCTCACCGACTGTCAAAAAAAACTGAAGACGCATTATTACCTATAATCAGAATGATTTAGCAAGAACATTTCAGTGAAGAACTCAATAAACTAAATAAAGGAGAAGAACTAAAAAAGACAAGTAGATTAACAACGTTAGTACCCGTTCTCGACTCTAACAAAATAATTCGCATTGGTGGAAGATTAGAAAATGCAAACTTAACATTTAAGCAAAGGCTTCCAATCATCCTGCCATACAAAAGCGACTTAACATCTCTCATTATTAGTGAAGCACATATACAAGCACTCCATGGAGGTAACTCACTTACCTTGGAAGTAATTCGGCAACGATACTGGATACGTTAAATGCCACCGGTACAAAACGCAATTATCTCAACAAATGATGGGTATTCTACCAAAGGCGAGAGTAATACCCAGTCGTCCATTCACTCACACAGGAGTCGACTATGCTGGCCCCTTCGACATACTTTTGGTCAAGGGCAGAGGTAATAAGTCGTTCAAGGGATATATTGCTATATTTATGTCTTGTCACGAAGGCCATTCATATCGAGGTAGTTACAGATCTAACATCCAACAGTGATGCCACTTGGATACAAATGTATCCATTTGGATACATTTTTTGTAGAATTTTTATTTTGGTTACATGGATACTTTTTTTCCGCAACGGATACATTTTCCCTTAAAGAAGTGAGAAAAATTTAAAAAAGCGTTTTAAGTTATGAACAGACGACGGCGGCAAATCTATTCCATTTCATTATAATTGACTAGTACTCTTTGGAAGAAAAGGGCTTGGAGATATTTCTGCAGTACTGGAAAAGAGGAATTTTTCTCGTATAGGGGACGAAACTACGGATGTAAGTAAGTCCAAAGCCCTTGTGCTAGTTACAAAGGTTTTCGATGAAACTAGCTCTTGTGTTCAGGAAAGATTTCTAATAAGATTTTAAATAAAATTAAAGCTTAATTTACATATGAGGTTTACGAATTTTATTTTATACCACCTCGAAAGTTGTTGTTTTGCAAAGAATTTTATTCAAACTTATTTGGCAGGACAGTTTGGCAGATACCAATTATGGTATCTGCAGTAGGAAAATTCAAGAAGAGCAGGTACATTTGCTTGCTATCGAGCATTGTGCATGAGTGAATTAAAAAAAAGTTTTTAATACTCCTACAATAATATAATAATGGGTAAAAGTTAATAAAAAATTTCAAAAAAATTTTTAATATATTTACAGCTTCCGTTACAAGTGTGTGAAATATATTTATTTAAATCGTTATTTTTTAGTTATGATATTACTCATTGTGATTTTGCAAGTTGTATCATAAAAGTAAAAGTGGATAAATTTTTGGGTCACTGGATACATTTTTTTGGAAATTTGGATACAAAATATTTAAGCTCGGCAGCAACACTGATATCCAAAGCATTTATCGCAGCGTTTAAGAGACTAGTCGGTAGAAGGGGTCCAGTATCACACTTGTATAGTGACAACGCCACTAATTTTGTGGGAGCAAGTAAAATTATAAGCGATCTTCATCAGCAAGATCAATATAAAACAGATGTCGGAGATGCACTCAAAGAATTCAGTACTCAATGGCACTTTATCCCTCCTGCATCTCCACATTTTGGAGGACTTTGGGAGGCTGGTGTGAAATCGATTAAATATCATATGCGACGTGTAATTGGAGATACTCGGTTAACCTATGAGGAAATACATACTCTAATGACACAAATAGAAGCATGCCTTAATTCACGCCCTCTATGTCCTCTATCGGAAAATCCAGAAAGCCTTGATACACTTACGCCTGGACATTTCTTGACGGGATCAGCCTTGATAACAGTTCCATGTAGAGATAATCTCGAAACACATATAAACCTTCCAAATAGGCGGGACCGGCTTCAAAAAATGTACGAGGACTTTTGGCGAAAGTGGTCCATCGAATACATAGGTAGACTACAACATAGACCAAAGTGGAACCAGAAAAGGCCCAAAATACAAGAAGGCAGTCTCGTCCTAATAAAGGAAGATACACCACCTTCAAAATGGGCTCTTGGTAGAGTCATCAAGAGTCATCCCGGTAAAGATGGATTAACAAGGGTGGTAACGTTGCAGACGAAAAATGGAACAATACGGCGCCCTATAACGAAGCTATCACTTCTGCCAGTGACCAGCAACAAATACAGCCATTGTGACTAATAAGAAATCATCTAGCCGAAAGCGACACTCCAATGAACATATCAAATCATCAAAGGATCCAAAGGTCAGTCGTCATGACTGTACATCAAGAAGTCAACCAATGACACGAGGAAGTAAAGTAAATAAATGGAAATATCTGTTTGTGATAGCATTATTTTTTGTCATCGCATTAGCGGAAGATGTTAGCAAGCCCTATGAATTAAAAAAATTAACCAACCATGAAGGCATATATTTCGACGACATCTCCCAAATTCAATTGTATTCCAGTGAATGGAACCTACTCGTTTACTATGACCTATCAACATACTGGAAGGAATTTAGTGGAATAAAGGAATCAATAATAAAACTTAATATCCTTTGTAAGGAAGTGGTACGATTATCGAAAGAACTATGTGCGGCGACTATCCAACAACTCGACCACCAAATGTTAGAATCCGAGCACATAAATGAACTGTTATACCAGCAAACGGACACCAACGAGCCCGCAGCAGAAGGGCACCTCTTGAAATAATCGGAACGATTTCAAACAAGTTATTCGGAATCCTGGATCAAGAATTTGCAGATCGATATGAAAAACAGATACATGAAATTAAGAAAAATGATCTTATAGTAAGGTTATTAAAAAATCAAACGTCCATATTGGAAAATACAATCAACGTAATGAAGAAAGACCACCAGACAGTACGGCGTCAATTCAATTTAGTAGAAAGTCAAATACAAACCATAGCCAACAATTTAAATCATTCACAGTACGAATTAATGGCGACTCAAGCATTTAATTCTGCAGCCATCTTAATAAGACTAAGCCTATTCACCTTCCAAAGCATACAAAAAAGCATCTTGTCAGTAGTGTTGGACACGAAGCATGGACGTATAAACACACTATTACTTACTCCAGCCCAACTTAACGATCAATTGAAGGTGATACGAGAACACCTCCCTCAGAATTTAAGACTACCAGGAAACGGAAGTACAACATCTTTGATGGCCATCTACAATTCAATTCATGTAAATATTAGAATCACAGAAAGGAACGTGCTGTTTGACATTAGAATCCCATTACTAAACGCAGAATCATATCACTTGTATGAGTTAATACCAATTCCTGTAATTCACGATGACGAGTATATTTACATAGAACCATCCAGTAAATATTTAGCAGTAAATCAACGAAGGATCGCTTCAACCCTATCAGAGAAGAAGATCTAAAGGAATGTCAAAAATTGATGGACGATCATCCGATCTGTAACTTAAAACAACCAATATTTACATTTAAATCAAATCACAGTGACTGTGAATTGGAACTTTTAAGTAACAGTCGTCAAATCTCACCATTTTGCAAATTACGAAGCAAGAAGTTGGACAACATATGGAGAAGACTACGTGGTATTAATGCATGGCTGTTTACGTTAAGGGAAGAAACACATTATGACATCATCACTGTCGATACCTTGTACGCGATACTACTCAGTGGAAATGGAATCATTCGTTCTCTGCGAGACTGCGTCATTAACAACCCTACATTATACATAAGCTCCAACAGCAAGATTCCAGGGCAACTTCAATCATCATTTATCCCGGCGCATCAAGTTATTTCAAATCACCTAACTCTTAGCGCGAATTTAACAGCAAACACAGCAAAGATTGCCATTCCTCAGCTAACCAAGGATGTAACAAATAATGACCTAACGCAACTAGACGATTCAATCAAGTCGCAGAAACAGTGCATAGAAAATTTACCAAACCTAAACATCCATAACCTACATCATTACAGTAGTACGTATCTACTTTTTATCGTCATCATTGCAATTGGACTCTACCTGAAGTGTGGAAGAAGAGGAGGGTTCAAAACAAAAAAGTTCATCAAACCAATTCCAGCCATAAGACGTCACAACCAAGCAACGGACCAACAATCTACACATAGTATAGAATTACCCTAGCTCCACATTGCCGGGGGAGAATGTACGGAGTACATATAATTCATTAATAAAATCTAGAATAATAAATTAAATAAAAATGTTCAAAATTTGTGTAACATAAATCCCATTCATAAATCAATGTAAGCAATTATGCGCACTGAAGTTCTTTCACTCAGGTAAATCACTAACTCAGCTTTATTTACTTGCATTCCCGGTAAAGAAGTGAATGAACTTTAAGTGCGCCTCATTGCAATGCTTAAATTGCATTCTAGTAGTATAAATATGCGTGTTCTGGACCAAATGAGCAATGAGCACCTTAAAATTGGTTAAATTGTGAGGGAAATCGAGGTCTGACGTCACATTTTTGCTCATTTTTCATGGGGCAGAAACCGCATAGCAATTTTTGGAGGAGCAGTTTCGGTCTTGTGGGCTACAATTGAGAGATAAGGATTGTCGGCCATCTTGGATTTTGGGTTTTCGGTCTTGTAGGCTACAATTGAGAGATAAGGAAAAGAGATAAGGATTGTCGGCCATCTTGGATTTTGGGTTTTCGGTCTTGTAGGCTACAATTGAGAGATAAGGAAAAGAGATAAGGACTGTCGGCCATCTTGGATTTTGGGTTTTCGGTCTTGTAGGCTACAATTGAGAGATAAGGAAGAGAGATAAGGATGTCGGCCATCTTGGATTTTGGGTTTTCGGTCTTGTAGGCTACAATAGAGAGATAAGGAAGAGAGATAAGGATGTCGGCCATCTTGGATTTTGGGTTTTCGGTCTTGTAGGCTACACTTGAGAGATAAGGAAAAGAGATAAGGATGTCGGCCATCTTGGATTTTGGGTTTTCGGTCTTGTAGGCTACAATTGAGAGAAGGAAGAGAGATAAGGATGTCGGCCATCTTGGATTTTGGGTTTTCGGTCTTGTAGGCTACAATTGAGAGATAGGGAAGAGAGATAAGAATGTGGGCCATCTTGGATTTTGGGTTTTCGGTCTTGTAGGCTACAATTGATCTTCTTCTTCTTCTTTGGTTTGCATCTAGACTTAGATCTAAACCTCGGATCTGAACCTAGATTGTTTAGTAAGATAAGGCACCTGTCGGCCATCTTGGATATTGGGTATTCAGTCTTGGAGGCTACAATTGATGTTGAAGATAAGATTTTGTTGTTTTGAGTTTTAATTACGAAGTACAGCTTTATCAGCTAAATGAAATAACACGAATTTAATTGGAAAACAGAATATTGCGTAATAAAAGATTTCACCACTTTGAGTAAATAGATGAAGATTATTTTTTATTTCTTTTGCAAATTCTTATTTCTATGATATCATTTGTTTTCAAGCAAGTTTTAACATGTTTTTCTGGTCGAGCTGTGATTGATAAGCGAGCTGGTGACTCAGTGGAAATGGAATCATTCGTTCTCTGCGAGACTGCGTCATTAACAACCCTACATTATACATAAGCTCCAACAGCAAGATTCCAGGGCAACTTCAATCATCATTTATCCCGGCGCATCAAGTTATTTCAAATCACCTAACTCTTAGCGCGAATTTAACAGCAAACACAGCAAAGATTGCCATTCCTCAGCTAACCAAGGATGTAACAAATAATGACCTAACGCAACTAGACGATTCAATCAAGTCGCAGAAACAGTGCATAGAAAATTTACCAAACCTAAACATCCATAACCTACATCATTACAGTAGTACGTATCTACTTTTTATCGTCATCATTGCAATTGGACTCTACCTGAAGTGTGGAAGAAGAGGAGGGTTCAAAACAAAAAAGTTCATCAAACCAATTCCAGCCATAAGACGTCACAACCAAGCAACGGACCAACAATCTACACATAGTATAGAATTACCCTAGCTCCACATTGCCGGGGGAGAATGTACGGAGTACATATAATTCATTAATAAAATCTAGAATAATAAATTAAATAAAAATGTTCAAAATTTGTGTAACATAAATCCCATTCATAAATCAATGTAAGCAATTATGCGCACTGAAGTTCTTTCACTCAGGTAAATCACTAACTCAGCTTTATTTACTTGCATTCCCGGTAAAGAAGTGAATGAACTTTAAGTGCGCCTCATTGCAATGCTTAAATTGCATTCTAGTAGTATAAATATGCGTGTTCTGGACCAAATGAGCAATGAGCACCTTAAAATTGGTTAAATTGTGAGGGAAATCGAGGTCTGACGTCACATTTTTGCTCATTTTTCATGGGGCAGAAACCGCATAGCAATTTTTGGAGGAGCAGTTTCGGTCTTGTGGGCTACAATTGAGAGATAAGGATTGTCGGCCATCTTGGATTTTGGGTTTTCGGTCTTGTAGGCTACAATTGAGAGATAAGGAAAAGAGATAAGGATTGTCGGCCATCTTGGATTTTGGGTTTTCGGTCTTGTAGGCTACAATTGAGAGATAAGGAAAAGAGATAAGGACTGTCGGCCATCTTGGATTTTGGGTTTTCGGTCTTGTAGGCTACAATTGAGAGATAAGGAAGAGAGATAAGGATGTCGGCCATCTTGGATTTTGGGTTTTCGGTCTTGTAGGCTACAATAGAGAGATAAGGAAGAGAGATAAGGATGTCGGCCATCTTGGATTTTGGGTTTTCGGTCTTGTAGGCTACACTTGAGAGATAAGGAAAAGAGATAAGGATGTCGGCCATCTTGGATTTTGGGTTTTCGGTCTTGTAGGCTACAATTGAGAGAAGGAAGAGAGATAAGGATGTCGGCCATCTTGGATTTTGGGTTTTCGGTCTTGTAGGCTACAATTGAGAGATAGGGAAGAGAGATAAGAATGTCGGCCATCTTGGATTTTGGGTTTTCGGTCTTGTAGGCTACAATTGATCTTCTTCTTCTTCTTTGGTTTGCATCTAGACTTAGATCTAAACCTCGGATCTGAACCTAGATTGTTTAGTAAGATAAGGCACCTGTCGGCCATCTTGGATATTGGGTATTCAGTCTTGGAGGCTACAATTGATGTTGAAGATAAGATTTTGTTGTTTTGAGTTTTAATTACGAAGTACAGCTTTATCAGCTAAATGAAATAACACGAATTTAATTGGAAAACAGAATATTGCGTAATAAAAGATTTCACCACTTTGAGTAAATAGATGAAGATTATTTTTTATTTCTTTTGCAAATTCTTATTTCTATGATATCATTTGTTTTCAAGCAAGTTTTAACATGTTTTTCTGGTCGAGCTGTGATTGATAAGCGAGCTGGTGACTGCGTAAAAATGTTAAGGTCGTTGGGTGATAAGGTTTTGTAGATGAACCTGACCTCGTGCTGAAGATAAGAGTTTGTTGTTTTGAGTTTTTAATTACGAAGTACACCTTTATCAGCTAAATGAAATAACATGATGCGAATTTAATTGAAAAACAGAATATTGCGGTTTCCTAAATTATAATTGAATGTGATAAATTCGCCTAATAAAAGACGCGTGCTGCTGGCATGCCACTCTAGTTCTATTTCTAATTAGATGAGAGTTGGATCTGAGTTTTCTAAACTAAATCAAGCGTCGTTTATTAAATGTTTTTAAGACTGTGTTTTCTAAAGAATAAGAAAACTTTATTTTAAACTTTTAAAGTGTGTATTAATACTAAAAGACTACTTAAGAACTCTTTATAATTGTACAAGAAGTGGAATATAATAGAAATGAAGTGCTTTTTGTGTGAAGTGTGTGGGAAGACCTTTAAAAGGGGTTTCAACCTACAGGGGCATATAAAAAGTATACACAGCAGCACATTGGATACAAGATCGCATCGTCCAAAAGAAGATACTAAGGATATGTCTACATCTATATCGGTTTCAGTTTCACCATCAACATCATCATTAAAAACATCATTAACGAACGCTTTAACACATATGTTTTGTCAGGCATGTAATTTACAAATTAAAGTAAAAGACTGGACGTATCATTTACGTACCAATGTTCATAAAAAGAAAGCGTCTATACCTATAAAGGAACATCTTAGGTGTGTTAAGGAAAATTTCGGGGAACGAATTGAAACATTTATTCTTGAAAATGGAGATGAAGGATTACTCGATATAAATAAATTCTTACAAGAATCTAATCATCAACTTTTGGAAGTGTTAAATATGTCGTTAGAAAAGCATATTTCTTATAAGTTCAATATTGAGCTTTTTGCAGAATATATCAAAGTTGTAAACTCAGAAGACGAAAATGAAATTATTTCTTCAATAAAATCATTTCAATCCAAAATGACTGTCATATTCAACAACAGCGATTTATCAACTTTATGTAAGAATATGATTAACTGCATTAACACCAAATCAGAAGAATTTCAAGAGAAAGATAGTGGATGGTCGTTGATTCGAATAATTCATTTAGAAATCAACATTAACCAATATCACCCGTTAAGAGGTTCTTCCTACATACCTTTACCAAAGGTTATAATGGACAAGAAAGTATGCGTTAATGTGAAAAATAATGATATTTACTGTTTTAAGTGGGCTGTTATATCAGCTCTACACCAACCAACTTATCATTCTGATAGAACATCTTCATATTCAGTTTCTGACATATCAGATAGCGAAATAGAGCTTATAAAAGGAGTGAAATTAGATTTTACTGGGTTGGAATTCCCCATGACTTTGCGTGATATAAAAGTATTCGAAGAGATCAATCCAAATATAAGCGTGAATGTTTTCGGCTACGATGTTATACAAGGTAGTTATCAAATTGTGGGACCTTTTTATTGTACATCAAATGAGAAAGAAAATCACATAAATTTGTTGCTTCTTCAAGATGAAACTCTAAATCATTATGTCTGGATTAAGAATATTTCAAGATTGATTAACGAGCAACTAACACATCATAGAAGACAAATTTACTTTTGTAATTCGTGTTTTCAACATTGTTATAATGAAGAAGCTTTTGCTATACATAAAAATGAATGCTGTAAAATAGTGACTTCTATGCCTACCTCGAAAAAAGCTTTTTTGGAATTTGAGAAGTATGCATAAGTAGTGCATACCTAATCCTATGCTGTCTTCAACAACCAATACTCAAGAACACATACCCTGTGCTTTCTCTTATTTTATCCATTGCCTTTATGATGACGCTTTAAGCAAGTTCAGGATTTATCAAGGTGAAGATGCTGTTAGTCGATTTGTACATTTATTAGCAGACGACGTGAAAGACATCTATAAAAATCACGTTTCAAAGTGTTAGCCGCTTGTTCCCATGTCACCAAATGAAATAAGGATGCAACGAGAAGAGCAATACTGTCATATTTGTAAGCAATTATTAGCGAATGATAGGGTTATTGATCATTGTCATCTTACCGGAAAGTACAGGGGTCCAGCTCATAATAAATGCAATCTAAGGTATAGAGTTCCAACATTTTTCCCAGTTTTTTTACACAATTTTTCTGGTTATGACAGTCATTTATTTATTAAATCATTAAATAAAATTAAAGGTTCTATTAACGTTATTCCCTTAAATAAAGAGGTCTATATATCAATGTCAAAGAAAATTTTCTTTGAGTATAAAACGATTGAATTACGGTTTTTAGATTCCATTCGTTTTATGCCTGCGAGTTTAGATACTCTAGCAAAAAATCTGCCTGATGAAGACTTTAGAATAATCCGTAATGAATTTAAAGATGATGAATATTTTAATTTAATAAGGAGAAAGGGGGTTTTTCCATATGATTACTTAAATTCTTTTGATAAATTAAATGAAACATGTCTACCTCCTCGCGAACAATTTTTTAATAAACTTACGAACAATGAATGCACAGAAGAAGAATATCAGCATGCTGTTAACGTATGGAACAGATTTAATTGTAGAGATATTTCCCAATATTTACTTTTATATTTAAAGTGTGATGTTTTGTTGCTAGCAGACATTTTTGAGAATTTTAGAAGAGTATGCATAAATATCTATGAGTTGGACCCATGCCATTATTACACAGCACCAGGATTGTCGTGGGATGCGATGTTAAAACACACTCAAATTAAATTAGAATTGTTAACAGATATAAATATGTATAATTTCATGAAAAGAGGTATTCGAGGAGGTTTAACACAATGTTCCTTAAGACATTCTCTAGCTAATAATAAATATATGAAAAAGTTTAATCCTTCAATCGATTCAAAATATTTGGTTTATCTTGATGCTAACAATTTATATGGATAGGCTATGTCGGAATCACTTCCATATGCAGGTTTTGTTTGGGTAGATAACTTTGATAATATAGATTTCATGAAAATTCCTGAAAATTCAGAAGTAGGATATATTTTAGAAGTTGATTTAATTTATCCAGATTTATCTCATGACGTTCATAATGATCTTCCCTTTTGTCCTGAAAATAAATTGCCCCCTCAAGCCAAGATTAAAAAGTTGATTGCTGATTTAGAAAATAAATATAATTATGTTATACACTATAGAAATTTACAGCAGTGTGTAAAGCACGGATTAGAACTGCAGCGTATTCATCGAGTTTTAATGTTTAAACAATCAAATTGGTTAAAGAGCTACATTGATTTAAATAATTTCCATCGAACTGCCGCAAAAACTAATTTCGAAAAAGACTTTTTTAAATTATTAAATAAAACGGTGTATGGAAAGACTATGGAAAATGTAGATAAAAGGAAAGATGTAAAAATTGCAACAGAGTGGGAAAGCCGTGGTAGACATCAGGGTTTGCGTGCTCTTATAGCGAAACCTAATTTTCATAGTCTTTCTCATTTTACATCAAATATGACTGCAGTTCAATTAAAAAGAGTTTACACAATTTATAATAAACCAATTTACTTAGGCTTTACAGTCTTAGAGCTATCAAAGCTAAAAATGTATAACTTTCAGTATGAATATATGAAACCTAAATACAAAGATATGGTCTCCTTAAACTATATGGACACAGATTCTTTTATATATTCTATTTCTGCTAACGATTTTTATAATGATATTATTTTAGATATTAATGAAAGATTCGATACATCAGAATATCCCCACGACAATCCTTATAATATACCGTTAGTAAATAAAAAGGTTTTAGGTTTAATGAAAGATGAGAATAAAGGAAGAATTATGACTGAGTTTATAGGTTTACGATCTAAGCTGTACTCTTTAAGTATTGAAGAAAAACCCGAAATAAAGAAAGCTAAAGGTATTAAAAAAACAGCTGTAAATACTTTAACTCTTGATAATTACAGAGATTGTTTATATAAGAAAAAATTATTTTATGCCAACATATTAGGATTTAGAAGTAAATTTCATACAATATATACGAAATATATTAATAAAGTAGCGTTGAGTCCATTTGACGATAAAAGATTTATAAGAGAAGATGATATCCAAACATACGCTTGGGGACACTATAGATTATCTAAAAATTGTTAAAATAAGAATTATGAATAAATGTATGTAGAAGGAAAATAAATGAGTAAATTAATAAAATGCTATTTTAACATTAACAGAAAGACTTTTATTAGTATAAAATTATAAGACATTTATTTCTTATTTCTAAATTTTATTATTTTTCTAGAAAATTTCTTAAAAGATAAACATTTTCTTGAGCGCATTGTCCCTGATGAGTTAAACAGCATGGCACTTTATAAAAAAATTTAAGAGAGGATAATTTTGGACACTGCAATTCTTCTTCCATATTATATACTATTACACCTTCACCAAATGTATTTTTGATCCAGCAAGCCTTTTCACAACCTTTCACATACAGTATTTTGTTTCTTATTAAAGGCATCACTATAGCACGTAATTGATGATAGGGAATATATCCATCGGTCCATCTGAATCCATGATAATTATCATGCAGCCATTTCGCTTCTCTTCTCTTTGCAGGTGTTAAATCCTTAAATCTGAATGGAGGTTGAAAAATAAAGTGCTGTATTTGGTTTCCGTTTGTCAAAATTGCCAATTCCTTCACAATAAACTTGTTATGATCGTCTTTAAATCCTTGGATATCCACAATTGCAGCCATTTCAAGCCTTAAATTATTTTTCTAACTTCACTCGTCAATGAACTATATTCGACTATTCTGTCATGCAAAAGCAAACAAAAAGCGGTTGTGTTTGCGGGAATATTACTAAGTGTTTTAAACTGTATACGAATATCGACTGGTCCTGATTTGATCACCTCGTTTTGATGTGAGCAATCGATAACAACAATTGGAGCGCTTTCCTTGAACTTCTCTCGGGTAAGCAGCGGTTGATGCGTTCGCCCATAATACGATTGTTGGAATTTCGTATACATATCATACAATAAAGCATATCTCTCACGATCAAATTTAATGTTTAAGTCTTCATATGGAAATGTTTCAGAATTTAAGTGAAGCTTCACATCTGAAAGATCGCAACAATCAAACTTGCTTGCATCTTTACTCTTCTCGTTTTTTCGATCCGTTTGAAGTGCTAAAATTACATATCGAGGTTTTTTTAACTGAGTAGATGTTTTAATTGTCCAATTATGATCGACAGTTGTAGGTAATATAGGATATTCGTATATATCCCAACTACGAAAACTCATTTGTATTGACCGGCCAGTATCGATTAACTTAAGCAGCGATAGTTTTTCTTCATCAGCTACACTTATGTGGGGTACTCGCCATTGTAGTTTGAAAATATCTATTTTAACTTCATCGTTTGGTGATATAAAAGCATTTTCATCGCCTCTACTTCGAATCAATATAAGTTCATGTTTAGCATTTATAACAATTTTCTTATAGTCTTCAGCAAAGCCGAGCAACAACTTTAAAGGAATGCAAAAATTGAAAAATCCTCTTGTAGGTAATATTGAATTATCTGGAGACCAGGAAGCATTTAGTAACACATTGCTTTCATTTTGATTTAAAGATATGTAATTTTTTATTGTTGTAGCAAATCCCAGATTTCTCGTGCCATCAATTTCTACACCATTTAATTCATAGCGAATTTCGTCAAATAGAAAAGCTATGGCGTTATTAGTTAATTTTGCCGTTGTTGAGGCCAACCCATCTGATTTTGTTATCGCGCCTTTCACTTGGTAAAATATACAAATCCTGATGTTGTAATGATATTCGAACTTCATCGCTATTCTTATATGATGCTAAAAACGGAGAGTAGCTGTGATACTCAACTTTTGTAATACTATTATCATAGCTAGCACCTTGAGTAATATCGAGTATTTCACTCATTTTTTAACTTAAGACCAAGAGTTTTTATGAATTGCTTGTTAGCGACTGTTAGCTTTATTCCTGACTGTTGTGAGGCTTTAGGCTGACTAGAAGACTTAACACTTTTGTGTTTGTATTTATTATCAATGGTATTATTGTATATTAACATGCTGCGGCTTCAAATGCAATCTCACTGTAATCGTTTCTCCTCTAAAATTAATTAAATCACCGTCTTGATCCACGAACTTCAGCGTAAGAGAACTTATCCGTTTGATGTTCAGTGGCAAATAAATTACATTCTTGGGAACTTCAATTATTTTATATCCCGGACCTACCGTAGGAGAAAACTCGTGTAATGTGTGCACTTTGCTACGTACTCCACAATGCGTAGCAGGCTAGCTCAGGAGACGGGTTGGGTTCATCCTGGAGGAGAACAAAAAAAAAAGAAGAGAGATGTCGAGATAAGGGCGCCACGTAGTCTTTTGCAATGGCAGGGTAGACTACGAAACCTGAAATATTTAATATGTCGGTATGTCGAGAAAGAAATCGAAAACTCTGTTTTGTACACTTAAAATCCAAGGTTTTAATTACTTCAATTAATTCATCGCGAAACTATAAGATATACACATATATATATCGTCGCAGTCATCAACCAGCCACATTACTCAAATATTAACCAAAAAGGAGAAAACGAAATACTCATCTGTTACTGAAACTATAGCTCCTCCGTGCACGTGGAAAACTCCGAATGGTACCAAAATTTCCTATGTTGCCTGTGTCCGCAGCCTCTTTCCGCCTTTTGTTCCAAACTGAATAATATATTTTCCTTTGCTTTTCGTGATTACAAAGTCACACTTCAACTCAAAACGCACTTGAGGAACTCAGATATCTACCAAAATTTTTATTGTACTTTTGGAGCTCCGATGTTCACTACTCGACGTATAAGCGGGAAGAGAGAGTGATTTGGCGCTTGGCGATTATTATGCAGCATGCGCACTTGATCTCCAAACTCTCCTATGCGCATCCGCTTTTGACTCGAGTTGTGGACTCCATAATCGTCGATATTGCAGTAAAATTAAAAATGTAAACTCTTAAATTCAAATATCGTAAGAGGCTTGAACGACAATTATTGCAATTTTGTTAACGACATTTTAATAAACGATAACTGTTTCGAAGTAAGAATTACTATATGGGTAGTGTGTTTGTATACAAAAGTTAATCTGGCGGGTTGATGTTGTTTTGTATAATACTGTGAATATTACAATCTTGTTTATTCCTAATTTATAAAGAAAATGTTCTGATGCAAAATGATTTAGCTGTTTCTGTATAACCCAGGTGCGTTTCGTTCCATAAAATAAACCGACTCCAATAATTTCAATGTAGTACGTCTTGTCCTTCGCAAAAGCATATCCTGAAATTAAAAATTTCACTGCAGTACAACAGCTTTAAGGAACTACGCTCACAACACTGAGGGGATCAACACCATATGCGCAATTTGGGAACGTAACATACCTCCCCTTCCTCCAAGAGAGATTTCTTCGAAATCTCATTAAAACGCACGACTATTTATAGTCAAAAAAAAACAATTTCGCAATACAATAGGTAAATAGGTAATAGTTGCGGATATTTTACATTGCAATGTTTAAAAATAACCCCGCCTTCAATTTT
Organism: Leptarthrus brevirostris; assembly: GCA_964036015.1. NCBI lineage: Eukaryota > Metazoa > Arthropoda > Insecta > Diptera > Asilidae > Leptarthrus > Leptarthrus brevirostris. The sequence goes on from OZ038374.1 coordinate 50,370,984, forward strand.
CCAATCAGGGTATTTGTCTGGACAATTCTGAATTTTCTCGACCATCTTCAGATACCACTTGTCTTTTGTCTCGTTATCTATGGTTGACAGATTTACCACTGGGACGGAACGCGAGAGCCAGTCAGGTAAAAGATGTTCCTTACCTTTTCTATGTATAACTTCGAAGTCATACTGCTGCATTCTCATGGCCCACCTTGCCAACCTACCCGATTATGCAGCCACACAAGGGAGGCATGATCCGTCACCACAGTAAAACGCGAGCCTTCTAAATATGGTCGTAATTTATCCACCGCCCAGAGTACAGCTAGGCACTCTCTTTCCGTCGTGGAGTAATTCTTCTCACACTTATTCAAGGACCGACTTAGGTATGCTATTACGTTCTCACTACCATTTATATTTTGCGTGAGTACGGCTCCTAGTCCATAACCGGAGGCATCTGTATGCACTATAAAGGGAAATTCAAAATTGGGACAGGTAAGTATGGGAGCGCTTGTTAATTTTTCTTTTAGATATTTAAATGCCGTTACGCATTTTTCTGACCAAATAAACTTTTTATTCTTCTTCAGAAGGTCTGTCATTGGGGAAATTAATGAGGAAAAATTTGGAATAAAACGGCGGTACCATGCAACAATTCCTATAAATTTACGGACTTCCGACACCGTTTTTAGACTTGGGATTCCCAAAATACACTTAACCTTTTCAGTATACACTTGAAGCCCATTCTTTCCTACTAAATATCCTAAATATCTCAGCTCTGGTCGACAAAATTCACACTTTTCATAATTTATCTTTAACCCAGCTTTGTACAATTTATCCAACACTTCCTTTAAAACTCTCTTATGTTCTTCGAAATTCTGTGTCACGATGATCACATCATCAAGGTATACAAATACATGTTCCTCTAAACTTCCCGATAATACTCGATCGATAAACCGTTGCCACGTTGCAGGAGAGTTAGTAAGGCCAAAAGGCATGCGACGGAACTGGAATAACCCGCGACCAGGGACCGTGAAGGCAGTATATTGTTTTGATTCCTTTGACATGGGAATCTGCCAAAATGCGGATTTAATATCCAAAGATGTCATATAGCGTGCGTCTCTCAGTTTATCTAAAGTTGCAGAGACATAAGGCAGCGGATACGCATCTTTTTTCGTCACTCTATTTAATTTACGGAAGTCAACGCAAAAACGATAAGTTCCGTCCTTCTTGCGAACCATTACGATAGGCGACGACCATGCGCTATGCGAAGGTTCTACCACTCCATCCTGTAGCATTTTGTCAAGTTCGATATTAATAATCTGCTGAATGGATGGCGATACAGGATAGTAGCGCTGCTTAATAGGTTCACTATCAGTTTTAATCACATGTTCCACCTGTGATGTACATCCTAACCCTTTACCCATTTTGCGTTTGGCTTCGGAAATAATTTCATCGAGCTCTGTTTTCTGCGACAACGTTAGTTTCGATTGGCTCTCTAAAGAATTAATATTAAATTGTCCCTCACTACTGGTAAAATCCCATGAATTGTCCTTTAAATTAACGCGTATGCCCATTTCTTTCCAAAAATCTACCCCGAGGATTAAAGTATGCGGCAGTTCGGGTATAACTAAAACATTAACATCTTTTACGCGACCTTCAAGCTTAATAGGCAAACAAACTTCTCCTAAAATACAAACTTCTTTTCCATTAGCTAATTTGACGGACTTAACCTCGGAATTGTGCAAAGTCAATCCCATGTCGCTAAGCAACTTCCACCCCAGAGCACCTAATACTGTGCTTGATGCTCCGGAATCTAGTAGACCTAAAATCCTAACATTGAGTATAGAGATGGCTAGGTAAGGACGTCTGTCATTCCCTGCCTGTGCAAGGATGTGATCCAATAAATGCGACATGGCGTTTGTACCTTCCTGGCCTATACTATTAACTGGTCTACCGTCGCCTACCATCAACTTTTTGTTCACTACCGCGGCGGTCTTAAGATTATTCGAGCTCGGTTCGCCGCTTAATTCCGGGCTCTTCTCTCGTTTCCCTGCCTTGTAGCTCCCTCGTCGTTTTGTCTCCTATCTTCCCGGTCATTTCGACTATTTCTGGTTGTCTGGTCATACCTACTTGAGCCACTATTCCTACAATTCGGACATTGCGTACGAATAACACCATGAAGTCCACACCCAAAACATCGTATGTTTTTCCTACAGTATCTAGCTAGGTGGCCCTCTCGACCGCATTGAAAACACTTAGGACGCTGTTGACGATCTGATGAGTTAGGCGTCAAAGACGATATTGCTGGTTGGCTTGAACCGACATAGGCTAAATCGGATTCGAGTAAATTTGTATTCCTTCTTGACGGTGGGGGACAAAAGGCTTCGACGGAGGAACGAACTGCTTCCAAACGCCTACCCAGTTCAACTAGTTCTGACATACTACTAACATCAGTCATACCCAGTTGGGTCTGGTAAAATGGACTCATATTACGCTTAATAATCTTTAACATTTGGCTTTCGCTTAAACTTCCGGTTAGTCTGGAGAACATAGTGCTCATAATAGCGACATATGTACCAATGGTTTCTTCCTTGCCTTGGGTGCGTCTCTTGATCTCTTCAAGCAATCTATCGTCATAGTCAGACGGAAGGAACTCTTTCCTCAATTCACGAACAAGATCAGACCACGTATTAAATTGACGCTTATTTGCACGGTACCAAATCAGAGCGCGGCCTTTAAATAGATCTAAGGCTGATCGAAACAGTTGCGATTCGTTTACCCCTCTCGCTTCGCTTAGTTCGGTAACACGCTCAAGAAATGAATTCAATGATTGTCCCTGCTCCCCGGAAAAATTAATGCCCCATTTGTATACTTGGACTATTGGATTTACAGGCGGAACAATGGTAGTAGATAAAGGGAATTGTTGGGTTTGTTCGGAACTATCGGTATCGGTCTCTTCAGCCTCAACTTCATCTTGTAGAGAGCCCAAAGCTAACACTAATGCACCTTTCATTACACTTTTCTCCTTCTTCTGTGATTCGTCTATTGCTTTACTCCTACTCAACCTTGACAAAGACCACTCTATCTTAGTCAACGACTTTTTATATTCCGTCGAAGAATGTATTGCATTTATCTCTTCTATTTTTTTCTTAAGCGCTTCTTTATCTTCCTCAAACTCAAACGGATATGGATCAACAAACAAAGACTGACCGAGTTTTTCACCCTTTAAGGCTGAACGGAGACTCGTTCTCATGTCGTCTACCTTACCCACCGGCAGACCGCGAATTGTTACCTCATACGTAAGTTCTTCCTGATTTAAGCGATTCACTTCCATTTTTAATATCGTTAGCAATATAGTAAAGGAGCAAAAAGAAAGAAAACAAATAATCACTATATTGCCACAAACTCAACAAGTCACTAACTCAACCGAAATGTGCCAAATTGTCGCAAATGTATGAGAGAATAGTATCTATTCTGGTTGGTTGCTGGAGAATGGACGGACGAGTTGAAGCCTTCTAGGATATGGTGATCCTCATCTGGATATTCTCAAGTGTTAGTTACACCTCCAAGTGGTAGCAACCGGGCAATGCATCCTAGAATGTAGCCAAGTAACTAATGCGGGAGGAGATAACCTCTTGAAAAATCCCCCTAACTCCAAGGGAGTCTGCAGTGTTGCGTCCCCTCTGCAGGACCCAGGGGTAATTGGGTCGCGAATGGCGTTTTCCTCGGGCGCTTCTGTGGTAGTGGAGGTGGATTGTATGGGAGACCCCAACAGGTTGGCTATACCCACGGTACTCACAACACAACAGTAGCAGTTTTGGGAGAATTACCTTTCGAAGGAACTGTGGCGGCTATGGAGGCTGGCTCGCTTCCACCGGCTGAAACTGCTGTAGCAGTCCTGGAGAAGGGTGCCATTGGCATAATAACAACTAGCACTTCTTCAGGTGCGGCGGTGCAGAGACGGGAGACTCTAACGAGTTGGCTATCTCCGCGATACGCACACCAGGAGAAGATTCACATCTGCCTTCCAAAGGGTTAGCTGCGGTTAATCCGGAGGGGGTTTCTTGTCCTGGCTCAGGACTAAAGCGTTACGGCCTGGAACCCTTCAATGCCGTAGGCAGAGTAGGGATGAAGGTTGTAACTAACGCATGGACCAAAAAGGAACACTGGAAACGGTGGGAAAATATGGATTTATGCAGATCTGCCCTCCATAGGGTTAGCTGCGGTTAATCTGGAGGGGGTTCCTTGTCCTGGCTCAGGACTAAAGCGTTACGGCCTGGAACCCTTCAATGTCGTAGACAGTGAAGGGGTAAATGATGTAACTAACGCATGGACCAAGAAGGAACACTGGAGACGGTAGGAAATCATGGATTTATGCAGATAGGCTAGGATTCTAGCAGTGACCCAGGAAACCGAGGTTAGTGGCGACAGTGGGATAACTGGTTACTCAGTTGCCCCCACTAAGGGAGACTGGGAGGGGACGAAAAGGGACCCGGTTATGTGGTCTGTTTCGGCTAATCCCCAGAGAGGTGTTTTTAGTGAGTAAGAATCTCACACTACCGGAGGGCACGGGCTGTCTGGTGTCTTTTGGAAGATTTTCACCTCTCCCGCAAAAAAAAAAAAAAAAAAAAATCTATTCTGGTTTCTTAAAATTCGTTTCCTGACAAAACAATTCTGAAATCTTCAAGTCTAAAGGTTCTTATCAAATGCAAACAGTATATAACACACTAAACTGCAATTATCATATATTCATAATTTTAAATATACACACGAGCTTTCTAAAGGCAACACTAAGCTACAGTCATCATATCATGCTTCGTTTCGTATGAAGACCAGCTTTATATGCTAATTAAGGAAACTCCTTACGAATTAATTAACTGTTTTGATCTTCAAAACACACTAATAAAATACTTGAAATTAAAAAGATAGCCGAGCCTTAATCACTTCATTATATTTATATTATTTATGAGTTGTAATGAAATATAAAACGGAGAACAAAATATAAATAATATGCTACTATTCGGGTTACAAGTACTTAATGGTGCAGAGTTATATATAAAAGACACTCTGCATCACTTTGGAAAAACAGCATATATTAAATTCTCGGTGAACCTAAATATATATCGTTGCGCGATAAATGACCAAACTTACAAAAGATTAATGCTAAACAAAAAAGGAAGATCGTAGTACTAACTTAATTATTAATAAGCAATTTAATCACGCTATTCAAAATTATTGATACTTCTATTATGGATACTAAATATTATAATTACCCTTTTCTTTATTTATTAAAAGTAATATCGTATAATAATATGTTTCATTTCAAAGTGCTATTGGTTATTGATCAATTTGTAAGATTACCTTGGCTTTATCCCTCAAAATGTAGAATCCAGTTCAAACGCAACTGAAATAAGTCTCTGTATGACAATGTGTATCACTGTATGATATATACGCACTTCCTTGAGCACAATAATAAGACCAGCGTAATAAACCTTAAATTGAGTTCCGAACTATACACCAATATTAACTTTCAAGGAAATTTACTCAAATCTTAATGACGTTTTTTCGTTGTAGATCCAAGTTTGCTTTGCAAAATTAAAAATTTCATCAGTGCTTGTAAACAAAATGTATCACGCTTAGTATGCAAACTTAATCTTAATTCAAAAAAACTGAGCGTAATCTTGACATTAACACTTCCTGACATCACTTTTTCCTTTTTAAATGTAGTAATTCAATGTTGAAAATATACACCCAATGAAGTAGAATTATAGAGTTATGACTTAATTATTTAGAGATTTCATACCTTAATATTTTGCACTGTATTTAATACTTTACTAATTTACTTTTCCGGAGGAAGAAAAGAAGGTAAATACGTTCACTGTGGCTGGATGGTGACGAACGATAGCAACTTTACTGAACAAATGAAAGATTTCCGCAAATCAACTGTACTGATATTCAAAACAAACTATTGTCACACAGCTGTGCAGCAACTAATTCGTTGTTGTTTTTACGACTACTATCTGTAACAATAGAAATATTTTATTGTTATTGAATTTTTATGACCTTTACAGAACCAGATGTTTGTAAAATATTGTGATCTGGTAAAACCTTCTACGTGCGTTCAAAGTCACGACATTGACATTGAAAATATTGGCATTTTTTTTGCGAATAGTTTATAAATTTATGCTTTATGTTTTATAGAGTCGATATGCGCACTGTAGATTTATAATGCCACCCATAAAAATTTAGTCAATTGCATAGTCCCTGTATATACATATATAATATTTGTATCCACCTGTTATTTTCACACCACCACTTTAAATTGCGATTTTCACCTGTTTTTTTTTCCACCTTTTGGGCCCCACACATTGGGCGTCAAAATTTATGCTACGTACTCCACAATGCGTAGCAGGCTAGCTCAGGAGACGGGTTGGGTTCATCCTGGAGGAAAACAAAAAAAAAAGAAGAGAGATGTCGAGATAAGGGCGCCACGTAGTCTTTTGCAATGGCAGGGTAGACTACGAAACCTGAAATATTTAATATGTCGGTATGTCGAGAAAGAAATCGAAAACTCTGTTTTGTACACTTAAAATCCAAGGTTTTAATTACTCCAATTAATTCATCGCGAAACTATAAAATATACACATATGTATACATATCGTCGCAGTCATCAACCAGCCACATTACTCAAATATTAACCAAAAAGGAGAAAACGAAATACTCATCTGTTACTGAAACTATAGCTCCTCCGTGCACGTGGAAAACTCCGAATGGTACCAAAATTTCCTATGTTGCCTGTGTCCGCAGCCTCTTTACGCCTTTTGTTCCAAACTGAATAATATATTTTCCTTTGCTTTTCGTGATTACAAAGTCACACTTCAACTCAAAACGCACTTGAGGAACTCAGATATCTACCAAAATTTTTATTGTACTTTTTGAGCTCCGATGTTCACTACTCGACGTATAAGCGGGAAGAGAGAGTGATTTGGCGCTTGGCGATTATTATGCAGCATGCGCACTTGATCTCCAAACTCTCCTATGCGCATCCGCTTTTGACTCGAGTTGTGGACTCCATAATCGTCGATATTGCAGTAAAATTAAAAATGTAAACTCTTAAATTCAAATATCGTAAGAGGCTTGAACGACAATTATTGCAATTTTGTTAACGACATTTTAATAAAGGATAACTGTTTCGAAGTAAGAATTACTATATGGGTAGTGTGTTTGTATACAAAAGTTAATCTGGCGGGTTGATGTTGCGTAACAATGTTTTGTATAATACTGTGAATATTACAATCTTGTTTATTCCTAATTTATAAAGAAAATGTTCTGATGCAAAATGATTTATCTGTTTCTGTATAACCCAGGTGCGTTTCGTTCCATAAAATAAACCGACTCCAATAATTTCAATGTAGTACGTCTTGTCCTTCGCAAAAGCATATCCTGAAATTAAAAATTTCACTGCAGTACAACAGCTTTAAGGAACTACGCTCACAACACTGAGGGGACCAACACCATATGCGCAATTTGGGAACGTAACAACTTGTTTATTATTTATAAAAGAGCCTGATACTATATTACATTCAACTCGAATCACATTAACTTTTATTATATTTACTGGTAAATCAGATTGATATGAAATATTAGGTTCTAGAACGCGTTTACAATAATGATCCAATAGAGTTATTTTTATTCAAAAATACTCGGGTAGAACTTTTGATTTCTGTTTTAAAGGTGTTATTATTAGCTGTTATTTGTACTATAGGTTTAGTTTTGGTCTTAGCTAGTTCCTTTTTGATAAATCCTGCAATATCATCAATTTCATAGGAGCCTTCTGGAATTTTAATTTCATCATCATCATCTAGATGAAGTAAGTTATTTCTATTGTCCACATTAGGAATTGAATTATATGTCTGTAAATCAATAAGTCCGCAAACGTATTCTGAACTTAAGTCCAACGGAGGAAAGTATTCAACTGTAAGCACAGATGAATTCCCAGTCAAAGTCAGTGTTAATGACATAGTAGCTCAAGTGAAATGCAGATGTTATTTTATGTAAAGTTTATTTATAGTTGTTATCTTACAATGTACAATTATACTATTAAATTAATAGTTACTTATTATTATTGAAATGATTATATAAAAATTCTAAACATAAATGACCGCAATTTATCATATTATAATTTTGGTAAGACTTATAATTGTAAACAATGTTTTTTCCTAAATAGCTTAATATTTCCTTTGGCGGTTGCAAGTTTCCAAAGCTGTCAAAGTATTCTTTTTCGGATTCACTTTTGTTATATGCTACCCAATGACTACTAGGACCTGATATAGAGTCCAAATTTACTATTCCACGCTCATATTTTCTAGGCTTTTTGGGGAGAGCATCAAGCATAAAAACACCTCTAAAATGTGGTAAATTATTCGCATATTTATATAAATCGATTTCATTTAATGCTCGATTAGGTAGCAGTTTTAGAAGTTTTTTGAAGGGTGATTTAAGAATAGACCAAGTCCTTTTCTGTATGGCTTCAAATATAAGCCGCTTCACTTTTTTCCTAATGCAATAGCTTCCATCGTATTATTATGTCGATTGCTCTCCTTTAGCTGTTCTTTAGCATTTGTTGCAGCATTAACAGCCTTTGCGACACCTGATACTCCTCCCACTAAAGCACCTAGTGCTGAAAGACCAGCAAAAATAGGAATTAGAGGTAGCACTCCTCCAGCCTTTGGAATCGGAATAATTCGAGGTGGTCTTACATCCTTCTTCTTTCGCTTAAATACACTTTTAGTAGCAGCAAGTGCAAGAACTATAGCTTCTTTTAAGGAATCAGGCTTTTTTAACTTTAAAATATTTCTTGCTTCATGAACTCCTTTTTGTAGAGTTAATTTTCTTTTTGGTTTCCTAGAGAGAATTTTAGGTTTTTTTCTTAACCCCATTCCAAATTTTACTTTCGCCTTCATAGCGTTTGTTACAAGCCAGGCGTTGCTACGTTCACCAAGGGATGCGTTTGAAGATGTCACTCGTTCCCAAGCTTTACCAGATAATATACGATCAGCAATATGACGATCTTCGATATTTTTATGTTGAGAATATGCGATATCGTGATCTCTACAAGCTGCGTCAAGAGGATTAATTCCAGGGTCACCCCTTGCTAATCTTTTTTGTAGTTTAGTACCAGGACCGCAATATTGATATCCAGGCAAATGAAATTCAAATGGTAAATTGCTAATTGCTGTATTTAGCAAACCGCCTCCTCTTCGACATTTACGTTGGCGAGAACGATTTTGATTCTTTGAATGATCAATCATTCAACTGATAAGATAAACCTTTTAGACGTCCTCACAACTGATGATGACTGATATAAAAGTTCAGTGTTGTGTAATAAATATTTCAGTTCTAATAATGAAGTTCGTGAAGCAGAAGGACTCTTTATCAATAAAAAATCTTGATATTAAATCTACAAATGAATTCAAAAGACATAGCTCGCTTATACCTAATAATATAAGAGGTATTCTTGTGGGACCTTCAAACTGCGGTAAAACCAATCTTATGATTGGTATTATAGAACATCCAAATGGACTCAAGTTCGAGAATATTTACATCTACTCAAAATCACTACATCAACCCAAATATCAGTATCTAGAACAGTTGATAAGTCCTATTGTTGGTCTGGGCTACTACACGTTTTCTGATAATTGCGAAGTTATATCTCCTGAGGAAGCTAAACAGAATTCAATTTTTATTTTCGATGATGTAGCATGTGGGAAATAAAATAACATACGTGATTATTTTTGCATGGGTCGACATAATAATATTGATAGTTTCTATCTCTGTCAGACTTACACCCATATACCGAAGCACTTAATACGTGACAACGCTAACTTTCTTATTTTATTTAAACAAGATGATATGAATCTTAGACATATATATATAATGATCATGTTAACACAGACATGACCTTCGAAAAATTTCGTAGTATTTGCGGTTTTTGCTGGAGGGACTATTATGGCTTTTTAGTAATCGATAAAGATAGTTTGTTGAATAAAGGACGTTATCGAAAAGGAATCGATACATACATTTCACTATAAATTTAGAAGATCTAGTAAAGAAAATCAGTTAAAGCTGTTCGTAGACCTGGTAAAGCTGTACGTAGGCCTGGTAAAGCTGTTCATAGACCTGGTAAAGCTGTTCATAGACGTGATAAGAGCTGTTCTTAGACCTGGTAAAGCTGTTCATAGACCCGTTTGAGCTGTTTATAGAGCTGGTAAAGTTGTTTACGGAGCTGTCAAAAGCTGTTCACAGACCTGATAAGAGTCATCCATAGACCCATTCAGATCAGTATAACCCAGTTCACAGACCAGTTCAAATCTCATTACAAAGATGGTTAAAAAGAGAGACGAACTATTAAAAAATCTTATCAAAACTAGAAATGCTATTAAGAAGAAATTTCGTGCTGTGAAAACTGGACGAGTTGAAACTGAAACTCGTCTTGAGGAGACATTCAAGCCCATAACAAAACCACTTCAGGAGTTCATAACAAAAGCAAAGCGTGAGCCTAAAATTAAAGATGAATATGGAGATGATGATGATGATGATGATTATGGTAATATAAAGCTTACTCCTAAAATGAAACTTCCGAAAATGGAGCCGACCAGTACACCTATAAAACGTTCAGATTATTCCTTAATGTCGGAAGATGATAACTTTGCAACTAGAACTTTGATGGAAAAGAGAGATTCTCCTCTTAATTTATCAAGCGGTATAGTTGATAAATATTTAGAACTATACCTTAAAAAAGCCCGATAATTGACAATACTTATGGAGTTTATTTAGATGATGATAACGAATGGAAATTTGGAAATTCCAAGATTGCAATTGAGGAAGATTTTTTCCTTATTAACGGAAAATCGTATAAAATAACGCTAGGTCTATGTGAATTGCTTTTTATGAAACAACCTGCAAAACTTTGTATAGTAAGGATGACTTGGAAAATTATCAAGCTATCTTAAAAGAAACTAACGCCTATAAAAGAGACCATAAAGCGGCTGGTCAAATAAAAGGAAGTAGAGCTTTAAAGTACTTAGAAATTATAAGTAAACTGGTTTCTCATGAAGGCAAGGGTTTAATGCATATACCCAAGAATAATATTGATTACGTTTATTGGAATGATCCTAATGAACTTGTGGATAGGCTTCGTCTTTTAATAGCATCACAAAGTGCTGGGCATACTAATCACAACAATGAAATTATATCAATTATTGAAGAGTTAAAAGAAGGCGGCATTATAGTATAAATAACATCTTTAATCATATTCAGTTTTAATGTAATAATGAGTGTCGACAAGTTTGGGAGATATTCTAAAAAGGTAATGTTAGGATCTACTGGCAAGCGTGGTCCTAGAGGCTTACCAGGCGAACCTGGTCCTCAAGGAGAACAAGGAATACAAGGTCTAAGTGGCGTGGGCTTTAAGCTTACTGAAAGTGGAGATTTCAATCTAAGTTTTAAAAATTTGAAATACCTTAAGAGCCCCCTAGAAAGGGATGATGCAACCAATAAAACATATGTCGACGATGTAGCTGACAAGATCATACATTTAAGTAATTCCTACGTTAATGAAAAAATCCAGTTAGTCAGCAACAATCTAACTGAGCAAATCCATGAGGAAAGTGCTGTACTACAAAGAGAATTAAAGGAGTTATACAACATAATCAATATAACAAGTGAAAAAGATAAAAACACTAGTCAATTGTATACGAATGAAACAATTACGAATCTGCAAGAGCGATTGAAGAGAGCAGCCGAATTATATGCAAATGAAGCAATTGTTGACGTTAATGAGAAGTTGATGAAATATATAGATCTAAATATACAAGAAATGAAAGACACTTTAAAGGCGTTAATTAATGTAGAATCTCTGACAATTTCAAAATGAATAAAACACAAGTAGTTAATGAGCTTCAAGAAGACGTGTTATAATTAAGGGAATAGATGACTTATGGCAAGCCGACTTAGTTGAAATGGGTGCTTATACTTCAAGCAATAATGGACATAATTTTTTATTAACTGTAATAGATGGGTTTTCTAAATATGCATGGGCAATTCCTATTAAAAGAAAGACTGGTGTTGAAGTTACTCAAGCTATGAAATCCATACTAAAAGAAGGTCGGACTCCCACAAATTTGCAAACTGATGATGGAAAAGAGTTTTTCAATAGCTCATTTCAAAACTTAATGAAAAACTCCTGCATTAATCATTTTTCTACATATAGCCCTTTAAAAGCATCTATAGTTGAACGATTTAATCGAACATTAAAAAGCATGATGTGGAAAGAGTTTAGTATGCAGGGTTCATACCGGTGGATAGATATGGTTAAGATATTACTCGTAAAATATAACTCAAGTAATCATCGAACAATCAAAATGAGGCCGCGTGATGTAACAAAGCAGAATGAGAAGAAATTGCTATCAACAGTTTACAATCATTTAAAGACGTTTCATTTGCCAAAATTTAAGATGGGAGACTTTGTTCGCATTAGTAAATATAAACATGTATTTGAAAAGGGGTATACACCAAACTGAACTACAGAGATCTTCAAGATCGCAAAAATTCAGATAACGAATCCTGTAACATATCTCTTGGAAGACCATGAAGGAACCGCAATAAGGGGTAGTTTTTATGAAATGGAGCTCCAAAAGACGAAGAATCCTGATGTTTACCTCGTAGAAAAAATATTGAAGAGAACCGCAGATAAAGTTTATGTTAAATGGCTCGGATTTTCATCAAAACACAACTCTTGGATTAAGAAAGATAATGTATTATAATATTGTTATACAAATATATATTTTATATTAAAAGTACTTGAGTTCTTATTTTATTACTTTATTTGAAATTTTTAAATCTTAACCTATAAATTTTATTTCTATGCGAGATGAATAAAATGGGGTCCAAAATATCCTTCATATTTCGAATTCGCTCTTGAAATCGAAATCTGTCCAACGCAAATGTTTGCCAGGGACCCTTACGATCGTATATTGGAACGAAATGTATCTTTGGGATGATATTGAATTGAAGTACTTTGGCCTTCTCTTCTTCTTTTTGTAGCAAAAGCAAAACATCTTGAAGATGCAAACTCCTACAAATATCCTTGAATTTTTTATATGCTGCTGAATCAGATTTAGAAATCTTAAGAAAGAACCTCCCATGCTTTTGATAATCGTTAAACAAAAGTTCGTTCTACCAAAAAAATAATTATAATATATATAAATAAATGAAAAATGTTGTTGGCTTTACATTTATAACCTCTTTGATAGCAGGAGTCAATAAATCTCGCTTTTTATATTCAGCAATAAGTTTATTATAATCTGTTAGTTCAATTAAATTGTAAATATTATCCAAAATTATTTTTGTATGAAGATACCCCATAATAATTTTAAAATGACTTAAAAACGGATTAGACTTTCTTTTATAGCTGCTTATTTAGAAATATTCATTTGATATGTTTGTTTCATTCCTCTCAAATTCACTAATTCCACATCGCTTTCATAATTAGCATCAACTTGTTTCACCATCTCTACTTCACCACTACTTAGAATTCTTTCAGTTTCAAACTCGCGATATTCATAGCATGATATCTTCAATGAGCGAGTTACGTAATTACTGTCATATGTACAACGAATGGTTAGCATAGTTTCGTCATCGAATTCAAGTTTAAAGTGCCTATAAAAGATATCTTTGCTCTCAATAATTCCTGCAATATCCGATTCTTTCTTTAATAGTTCTTGCCTGAAACCTTCGATGGCCTCGTCAATAGACACAAATTTCTTTTTAGGATTATCATTCGTAGTGATCCTTGATGTGGTAGTAGGAATTTGCTCGTCATTACTTTCTTTTGAAGTAGAAACTACATCTTCTTTGGGATTGCTAGCGTTACTGTAAGTCATCAATTTAAAAGATAAGCCAATTTGTATAGAATCGTTATTGGGTAGAGTTAGTGCAAAATCTAAATTGCTACTACTTTGATCCATTAGGTTTACACTTAACGGGATATGTAAGCTATTGATGTGCAAGATGCATAGTGATAAAAGCAAAAGACTTGCTGAACGTCTAGCCATTTTTAGTGTTAGCATGATGACTTGAAGTCGAGAACTAATTGAATTTTATTAAGTTGAAGTATTTATACCACCCCCCGGCATTTTTGCTTCAATTGTAAGTCTGCAAATAACTTTTACTATTTTCAAACTCTAGAGGGAAATGATTGTAAGGGAAAGTGGAATGAAACATATATTTAATAAAAGTACTTTTATTTATTTATTTATAAATTTAAATAATAGCCAGTGCTAGGTGCTATCTTAGAAAACATTAAATTAAAATAGTTGCCACCTGCTGCTTTCCTTTCAACAAAGAAGCCTCCATCGTTCATTTTCTCAATTGTATGATCAGAAATTTTAGCGTCGAACCTAGGCGGCAAAAAAACATGGTACTTCTCCAGTTCTAAAAGGATCCTGGGTCCATATTTTGTTGTTGTTTTTCTGCAGCTTATGATTTTATAATTCTGAGACTCTTCCATATCTTTAACAGCGAGTGCAGGCTTAAAATTTGCAGAATTTAACTCCTCCAATACTAGAAGGCTTCGATGACTGCTTCGTTGATCGGTTGCTGATACATTTTAAATTTTTTTGTTTTGTTTTTTATTATTTCAATCTGATTAGAGCACGAATTTTAAGTATAAGAATTTCACTGATTGACTTCACTATGAATACTAAAAGACTACCTAAGAACGCTTGATATTTATACAAGAACTCAATATTCTGTTTTCCAATTAAATTCGCATCATGTTATTTCATTTAGCTGATAAAGGTGTACTTCGTAATTAAAAACTCAAAACAACAAACTCTTATCTTCAGCACGAGGTCAGGTTCATCTACAAAACCTTATCACCCAACGAGCTTAATATTGCCGCCAAATTATTAATTTTTACGCAGTCACCAGCTCGCTTATCAATCACAGCTCGAGCAGAAAACATGCTAAAACTTGCTTGGAAACAAATGATGTCGTAGAAATAAGAATTTCCAAAAGAAATAAAAAATAATCTTCATCTATTTACTCAAAGTGGTGAAATCTTTTATTACACAATATTCTGTTTTCCAATTAAATTCGCATCATGTTATTTCATTCAGCTGATAAAGCTGTACTTCGTAATTAAAAACTCAAAACAACAAACTCTTATCTTCAACATCAATTGTAGCCTCCAAGACTGAATACCCAATATCCAAGATGGCCGACAGGTGCCTTATCTTACTAAACAATCTAGGTTCAGATCCGAGGTTTAGATCTAAGTCTAGATGCAAACCAAAGAAGAAGACCAATTGTAGCCTACAAGACCGAAAACCCAAAATCCAAGATGGCCGACATTCTTATCTCTCTTCCCTATCTCTCAATTGTAGCCTACAAGACCGAAAACCTAAAATCCAAGATGGCCGACATCCTTATCTCTCTTCCTTCTCTCAATTGTAGCCTACAAGACCGAAAACCCAAAATCCAAGATGGAAGACATTCTTATCTCTCTTCCCTATCTCTAAATTGTAGCCTACAAGACCGAAAACCCAAAATCCAAGATGGCCGACATCCTTATCTCTCTTCCTTATCTCTCAATTGTAGCCTACAAGACCGAAAACCCAAAATCCAAGATGGCCGACATTCTTATCTCTCCCTATCTCTCAATTGTAGCCTACAAGACCGAAAAACCAAAATCCAAGATGGCCGACATTCTTATCTCTCTTCCTTATCTCTCAATTGTAGCCTACAAGACCGAAAACCCAAAATCCAAGATGGCCGACAATCCTTATCTCTCAATTGTAGCCTACAAGACCGAAAACCCAAAATCCAAGTTGGCCGACAATCCTTATCTCTCAATTGTAGCCTACAAGACCGAAAACCCAAAATCCAAGATGGCCGACAATCCTTATCTCTTTTCCTTATCTCTCAATTGTAGCCTACAAGACCGAAACTGCTCCTCCAAAAATTGCTATGCGGTTTCTGCCCCATGAAAAATGAGCAAAAATGTGACATCAGACCTCGATTTCCCTCACAATTTAACCAATTTTAAGGTGCTCATTGCTCATTTGGTCCAGAACCCGCATATTTATACTACTGTTTATTGCATTGTCTATCTCAATTGCGTAGTTTTTGTTATTGATGATTAAACAATTTGTTATTATAAAAATGTATGATAGACTTAAAGAAAGCCAGTGTAATTAAAAATTTTGATCAAATAAAGTCGTTGTATAGAGTACAGGTATCAAGGTGTTTTAACTTTAACGGTTTATATTGTGGTCCATCGAGTTTACAGTTTAGTACAAACAGGACAACGCTCCTATTCATGTTTCCGCGCAAATGAAGAAGTGGTTTTCTGAGGTGAATAAGCGGCTGGCTAAGAGTCCAGATCTAAATCCCATCGAAAACCTATGGAGCATCGTAGTTTATGACATTTATGCCGGTGGGAAACAATTTAGCACTCTTGCGGAACTGCGGGCAAAAGTAATTGAGTCTTAGACTAAAATTTCGTTCGTTATCCGTAAATCTCTTATTAATTCATTGCCTTGAAGAATCAGTGAGGTTTATTTAAATAGAAGAGGCTACACTCATTATTAATTTTTAGTTCAACAGGTTCTTTTAACATTAAAGTTATTATACCTTTATAATTATTTCGCGGAAAACAGAAATAATTTGAAGTTTAATTAATAATAAAATAAAATTTTAATAATAAATTGCTGTAAAAATATTTACTAAGTTAGAATTACATATGCTTATTTAAACAATTCTAAAAATAAAATAATATTTCATGAAAATATCAGTGATTTTTGAGTGCGTTTATAATTATTTCGCGAGGTGTATTAAATGTTTCCCTTAATAAGGACATTTTTCTAGATCAATGCAAGACTTTTTTATCTTCCCAATTTATAAATCAGTAAATAAGGAATAAGTATTAGTTATGTTTTTTTTCACTTGATCTGGTTCAGTGGGGATTATTATTGGTTGACGTGAACTAATTTTACTAAAATAAATAAGTTGGCATATCCACTATTATATTAGATCATGTCGTTTCTGAAAAAAAAACAGGATACTTTTTATCACAATTGAAAATGGCGACTCTAGGATATTTTCGGCAATGTCAGATGCTCCAGTGTGCCACATCAGCCACTTTTGGTCCATATTTGCATTAATATTGCCACAAATGTTTCAGGTTTGCTCACTGTTTATTATACGCTGATGATTTAAAATGTGTGCAAAGAGGACATTAATCGCTTCGAGCGATGGTGTGTAAGTAACGGTCTTCTAATTATAGCGAGCAAAAGCAAAGTTTTTAGATTTTTTTTTAGAATTCAAAATCGAATTGACAAGAAAGAAACATTATTCAATTTAAATATAATTTAATAAGCTCAATTGAATTTTGGATTTAAATAGTTATTTCTTGAAAACAAGTACGATTAAGTAATATTAGGCAAATGAATTATAATAATCAATTATGTATCGTAAATAACCCGGTCTATATGTGCACGTATAGCAATTTAACTGTTAACTTTTTTGGCATAATTTAAAATAAACTAATAACAAGGCGCTTATAAATATGTTTTAAAGAGCTTTTTCTCAAAACTCATTGAATACATCAAGTAACTTTATTTAAATTTACCTATCTCTCCTTGTCATCAGAAAGAAATATGACCAGGCCTCAATATGTGAGGGTTCGAATAAATACTTTCAACGGTAAATGTAAGTAATTGCTAGACTTACCTTCGGACCAATTCCTGGAATTTGTAATAATTGGTCTCTTGCTTTTTCATAGGGAACAAATCGAAGACTTTCTAGCCATTCCTTTCCTCCCAGCCTAAGTATTTTTTCAACAGCATTTGCTATAAATTTTGCTCTATATCCAAACTTTGCCTGCCTTAACCTTGACTCAAGCTATAGAAATTAGTAGGTTATAAGAGATATAACAAAAGACAGAATGCACTTGATCTACCTCTGAATTGTTTAAAGTTTTTAAAGAAGGAAACGTATAAAATTCATTTTCTTCATAAGTGCAAATTTTTAATCCATAATTTCGACTCAGAAACTCAATCATGCTCGAAATTCTAAAATGGCGTAAGAATTTATTATATTCATAGTAGCTCTAAAATTCTTGTTAAATGAACTTACCGCTTTATATTGTTATTTTGGCTACATATAAAGGATACAACATTTTCGACAGGGTCTTGATCAAGTATTCGTACAGCTGGACAATTTTTTGCAGCTTTACGAAAGTGTTCATGTGCCGTTTTCCATGTTTCATAATACTCTCCAAGATTTACATGTAATCTGAAATACTTGTTTAAAATAAGCTCACATTTTTGTGTTGTAAGTTCGCCAGAGCTTGGCACTGCCTTATAATGCAAATAATCATCGGACTGTGTTAATATCCAGAAGCAATCATATGCAACTCCCATAAAGTTTCCCAGTACTTCATTTGAAACCCATCTAAATTGTATTTATGTTGTAAATTTTAATTAAATCCTACCATAGCATAACTACCTAAAGCTCTGTCCACCTAATAACGTAAGGGACAAATTAAGCTCTGTACTTTTGCACGGAATTCTCCCACAAATTTCTTTAAAATTTGCCATACTCATGCATAAACCGATTGCAGAGGAACACCTAGAAGTAAAAAAAGAGTTAGTAATTAATCTTAACCTAACCCTTCTTAAAAATGAAAAAAAAATATAAACCGCCACCATTTCGTTAAAAACGAAAGACAGATAAAACGGCTAAGCACAACGGTAGCTGCATTTATAATGATATGAAAATAAATTAAATTTTTTATTTTGACATAATTCTTCACCAATATTTCAGTGGGACTACTATTACGACATTTTGAAGTCGGTGCAAATTAAACAAACAAAACAACTACAACAAAAGTATTTAATCGTCTTTATTACTTATAATCCCGTGAGATGAAACGTTCAGATAGTTTTATATATTATCTTCAATTGTGTTTGGGTAGCTATTTTGTTTGTTTAATTTGTCGTAATAGATATAAAATTAAAAATTATTTTATGATTTTTAGCGCTTTTTGTGAAGTCGGTTCGACTTTTGTTTTCATACCCTGACCTTAGAAAACTCTCACCATGGCCCTAGTGCGCCACTGCACTATATACAACAAGAGAGAATTATCGTGGTCAGAGAACAAAGAAAAATCATCCAAATCGGTCCACGCGTTACGAAGTTAGACTACCACCCTGGGATCATTATAGAACATTCCTAAGACGCAAGCTTTCAGATTTGATTGTTATATCAAACGTACATTCGAATAACCATAATGTTCACAACGACGTAAATAGAAAAATAGTTTCATGCAAACAAATGATACAAAAATACCAATCAGATGAAGAAGAAGAAGGTCTGTGGGCTGACTTCTTTTTGGTTGGCTCTGTTACTCGACGGTTATTCTAAGCCGATTTTTTTACCGCAGTTCATAGACTTCCGCTTTTCAACTGATGTCAAAATGGTTGATTCCATTAGTTTTTCTTTTCGAACTGAAACGTTATAGGCCAATTTCATTTAACGAATAATCCAGCAATACCATGAATGTGCTAGACATACCCGATGTACTGCTACTTTTAGAGTTTGAAACTTCTTCAGCTCCAGGCAGGCTCATCATCAAAAACAACAACATTGCGACATTTTCGGTTTCATTTGCACCACTGATTTCAGATTAAAAAAACAGCTCCGGTGAAAATATCTAGATTAAATGGAAGAATACTAAATGCATTGAACCCTGATTTAATGTTTCTCGATGTTATCAAATCCAAACATTTATCCACCAGGAATATGATGGATCTTTAATAATCTCACAGCATTGGATATTGCCTAGGTACTGTGTGGCAAAATGAAATATGCTACTTTACCCCGGCCTACTTTATTAGAAAAAACATTTAAAAAAATCATTTTTTATATATTAAATTATTTTTTAATCTTTAGTCTTAATTATTCTATAATATAATTCACCATACCTTTCAACATCACTAAATTACATGTTTACATAATCTCTTTGAAGTGATTCTAGAATAATATAATTGCTGCGATATATTTAGCGATATCAGATACAATTTTACTTCCACGTTAATATGCATCACTTTTTATTGTGTCTACGTCCACGTTCTAACAAAAACTGAAACTAAAACTGCCATCAGTTTAAAAATGCATTACAAAAGTGTTCGGGAAGAACTCTTTTGTTCTTCGATGCACGAGTCAAAGTTCTTGTACGTTGACTTCACTAAGAAATGCAACGGTTCTTGTACCGCTACATAAATGCCCTGAGATATGTGAAAGTAACTAGATTGGTTTTGGAAAAAGTAAACGACCTACCTTTTTCGCTATAAAACAATAACTAATTTTATTAAAACTGAATACTTACTTATATATAAATTACATTGATATTCAAATTCTTTCTTACATTCACCTTATCTTTCTTTAAGAAATTATTTCATTTATGCTGTGAGTGTATTAATGCCTTGGTCACAGAAATAATTGGGTCATGCTGGTCAATGAACTGCATTGAAAAAATTAATACAAAAATGATAATTTTTAATTTGCTTTACGTTAAGCAATTGAATTTATAAGAACAAATTTTAATACATAATTTAGGGATTCTTAACATCTTAAGACGAATAATCAAGCCTCCACGATGACATTATTGCTGCCAGTTCGAGCTGTTATCGGTTGTGATGAACATCCTTTGCACAGTTTCCTTCCGACCTTCAAACCTAGGAATAGTAAGAAAATTAAAGTCAGTGATAACGCAAGGTAACTGACGGCAAAACTATGTGTGGAATGATCTTCTAATTTCCTCGGTAGATTAGATAGATTTAGGCTATTAATCCGCTGCCTTAGTTCCCTTAATTCTGCTAATTGAGCGTGATACTGCTTCTCCTTCGCTGGAATCATAGGTAGTTTGTCAAATACCATTTTATCGCTCGCTAGCCCAATTGTTGTGTAAGATGATTTTGTATAACTTGAATAGATCTGATGCCCTTGAACAGTCACTATCTCATCTCTTAAAATGCAAAATGGTAAAATGGCTGAATTTTTAACAGACCCGAACCATTCAGTTCTGCTGGAAATATCTCGTTTTCGCAAACCACATGAATTAAAGTTTGATTTCTAAGCGAAAATAACATCTGCGTAACATCTGCTTCCAAATATGGGAGTATCGAGTTGAATAAACTTTCATCTTCTGGGGCTTTGCTGGTTGTTGAGAAATTCTATTTCGCAAGTTCTAATTCCTGATTCTCTATGGTACACTGGATGAATTTGCTTGCAAAGATGAGTTGCCCTTCCACTGAGTATGCAGGAAAACAATTCGAAACTCGTTATTGGATAGTATTGGTCTTCGTGTGGTGAAATAGCTAGGAATGGACCGTAGGGTTCTACTTCTACGAAACTGTTATCAAGTATTATTGGAATTGGACAAACCTTGAATAGATCGTATTTATATCCGTTGACCAATGGCAAATTAAGTCGAAAAAGTACATGATTATTTACTATGCGGCCTTCAACTGTCATCAATTTATATAGTCCCAACATATTACCCTGGCTGGTTGGAAGATCCAGAGAGGACGGTAGATGATTTCGAATTGTTCTGATCTCTTGCTTCAATTGCGATGAGGATAGTTATATCGGATTAATCTTTCCGTGGCTACTATCAATAATTACGTCGATAATTACAGATTGAATTCGTTGAATATTGTTCGTGTTTAGTGTTAGTTGAATTGTGAAATAAAAAAGCTATGTAGTCGTGATCGTTCTCGCTGTTTGCCTGCTTGATTAAGAGGCGAAATGATTTGAGTTATATGATCATCTAAAACCCGAAATTTGCCTTTTGCCGCCTTTTAATCTCTTTTGATGATGTTGATCGTGGTATCCACAACAGAGGTTTGGTTTTTTAATAGTTCGAGCAGACGGTCCTTATTTTGTTGAGTGTCGTTTATGTTTTGCGATTGGTTTGGATTTCCTCTTATGGCGGGAAGAATTAAACAAGCTAGTAATAATGACATGACTGATGATCCATAGGTTACTCGTTTTTTCTTAATCGGAGGTGCGGTGTCGTCAATTGTAGGCGCATGCATTTTCTTCGATGATTCGAATCCGCTTCATCATTATTTGGTTTAGGTTGTTATTATTGTTGTTAGGTTTGGGGTGGCTGTTCAACACTCGTCAGTTCATCTTCACATGGTAAGGGAGCAAGTTTGTGTATGGGACGGCGTAGAATACCTGTTGCTGTACGCACAACTGCTACAGAATCGATTGTAGCGGTTAAGGGTTCTCCCACAAGAAAATGCCCTGGTTTTTAAGCTGTGAGATCGTTGGGATCTGATGACATGGATGTAATTGTTTCTAGTTCTTCATATGTGAGTGAAGCTGACCACAGATCGTTGTAACAGGCCTTTAGTTGATTTTACCGCCGCCTCCCACAAACCACCAAAATAGGGAGCGTGAGGTGGAATAAAGTGGAAGTCGATTTCCTTTTGTCAACAGGTTGATGTCAGTTTTTCTTGGGCCTTACTGGAATATATTGTTTGTTTTAATTCTACGAGTTGGTTTCTTGCCTCTACGAAATTTGTGGCGTTGTCACAGTAGAGTTTGCGGCAGTGTCCCCTTCGTGCCATAAGTCTTTTCAACGCCCTTATAAAGGCATCAGTTGTCAGATCACTTACTAGTTCGAGATGGACTGCCTTTGTGGCAAAACAGCAAAATACTGATACGTACGCTTGTAGCACTTAACTGATTGATTTGGATCGTCACGCCACAGAATTAGTTGATATTTATGATCCCCTTCGTGAACCCGAATTTGTCAGTACATGTTCTGAATATCTACAGTGAATACAAAACGTGGAAGCCGAATACGCAGTAGGATCGAAAAAATGTCGTCTTGGATAATTGGACCGGCATGTAGTATTTCATTTAGTGACACATTGGAGGAGGTCTTTGCAGAGGCATCGAGCACTACTCTTAATTTAGTAGTGCAACTGTCCGGTTTTACCACAGTGGTGAGGTGAAAAGTAATGTGGACTTGGTAAAGAATTGATGTCTAATTTTTCCATGTGGCCTAGCTCTAGATATTCTTTCATGAAGTCAGCATACTGTTGTCTGACGCCAGGTTGTCGTGCTAGCCTTCGTTCTAATGATATGAGCCTTCGTAGTGCAATTTCCTTAGAGTGACCTTAGACACTTGGATCATCAGAGAAGGGCAGGTTTACGATAAAGCGACCATCACTATGACCTTGAATCGTTTGGTTCAAGTGTTTCGCACCTTTTTTCTGCTAGTGAAAATTTTTTCGATCGGACTCTTCAGAATTTTCGATTTTCCAAAAACGTTCAATAATTTTTTTAAGTTGACCTTCATCGGTGCATATACCGCAAGTAGCTGACAGTGATGATTCTTGTTTCATCCTACCGGCAACGACCCAGCCAAATACAGTATTTTGTAATGTGGGTTAATCTTTTCCTAACTTACCCTACTCGGATCCCTTGACCAAATTACTAATGTTAAAAATTCATATTGAAAATCTTCATTCTGGGCCACAAGCCTTGCTTGCTGACACCAGACATCGTTTTTGGCCAATCAACGGTAAAATAATTGCCAGATACATTGTTCAGCATTGCGTAACGTGTGCAAGGGCCAAACCAAAATATTGTCGCAAATCATGGGAAATCTACCCTCTACAAGAGTTCAACCAGCACGACCATTTGTGAATTCTGGCGTCGATTTTTGTGGGCCCATCCGGGTACATTACAAGCTCCGAGGAAAAATACCATACAAGGCATATATCGCAGTCTTTTGTTGCTTTGCAACAAAGG
The DNA here is from genome assembly GCA_964036015.1 of Leptarthrus brevirostris. Classification (NCBI taxonomy): domain Eukaryota; kingdom Metazoa; phylum Arthropoda; class Insecta; order Diptera; family Asilidae; genus Leptarthrus; species Leptarthrus brevirostris. Next base: position 50,394,858 of record OZ038374.1, read on the forward strand.
CTGTTCACATGGAAATAGTTAGTGACTTGTCAACAGAAGCATTACTTGGCTCACTAAAACGTTTCATCAGTCGAAGGGGAAACTGCAGAAACTTATATTGCGATAATGCAACTAATTTCGTGGGTGCACGAAACCAACTACAAGAACTATCTACCCCCAAATATTCTCAAGACGCCAAGGAAAACATAGCCGAAACATGTAGTAAATGATTTTCTTTCATTCCTCTGAGAGCACCACACTTCGTTGGATTATGGGAAGCCACCGTCAAATCTGCAAAACATCTACTTCTAAAAACGACGTCAAGTGGATTTCTCACTTTGTGGACTTTAATGTACTGTACCTTGCGGACCCCAGGCACGCCAACAACATTGAACACTTTTTGTTCCCAAGCTGGACTTCATTTAATTGGAAAAGTTGCTCCAGAATTTCGATCGAGTCCTCGAAGCTATCCTTTTTGGGATTAAATGGATCCACATGACCGATGAATTACATCATGTTGGCTTTTCGTCTCGTTTATCTCGGCTTCTACACACTATTTTAATAATTGTCTTCAGACTACCAGTTATCCTCGTCGCCACTGATATGTATTTGCGTAAATTGTATATAATCGAAAATTAGCAATGATTAATTTATTACATGTATCCTCGTGCAGTTTCTACTGAATCGATAAGGACTTGAAAGCGAGAACAGCCTACTGGTTTAGAAACATTATTCTCAGTTGCAACCAAGTAAGTGGAGACGGAGTTGGATCAATGCGTTGAGCGGCAAGACCAACATGCCGTGGGTCCCGGGTTCGAGCCCAGATGACCGTGAGCTTTTATTAAGAAATTAAAATAATCCACTCCGTCTCTGGGCTGTTGTCTAGCTCGCAGCAATGCAAACAAGACTCAAGTTTCCTCACTTCCCTTACCCTAATTCCCTTCCGGCCAAAACCATGCTAACGCATCAAAGGGTTGTCCCCTAGGATTTGGCCCCATCGTATAAAAAAAAAGCACAGGCCGAGTCTAAACCGGATCGATCAGTAACGGAAATGGAAGTTCTAATTTACAATACTTTCTTATTATAAGTTATGTTTTATAAGCATCAAATATTTTCTATTTATATATATATATATATATATATATATATATATATATATATATATATATATATATATATATATATACAGCTGCGGTCATAGAAACTGCAGCACCCTCAAAATGGGCACGGAAGGGCAGGTAATTACCTTTTTTTACCTATGATGGCGATTTTGGAATTTTTAGGATCTCTGCGACTATAAAAGAGACGTGCGGAACGAGGTTTAAGTTAATTTGATTTTGCTTTCTCAAGTGAGTGGATTGTTTATGTGCAGTGCAACTAAAATGCCTAAATCATACAAACAATTGGACAGGGATACAAAAGTGAAAATTTTCACTTTGACGGCTGGCTGAGGGACTTTCGGCGGGCCAAATTTCCAGTAGGGTAGGGTGTCACAACTCTACAGTAGTAAGACTATTGCGGAGAAAAGAAAACGAAGCCCCTTTGGCCCGGAAGAGGAGTGGCACAGGATGGTCTAGAGAAATGAATCTAGCAGATGATCGTGAAATACGGCGGATTAGTTTGAGAAACCGATTCAAGAGTGCGGTTGAAATTCGATCTGAGGTTTTGCGATTCCACAACATCGATGTCAGTGCCGAAACTATCCGACGCCGATTACGAGAGGGAGGATTATTTTGTAGGAGACACGCCATAAAACCGCTGCTTACCCAGAAAATGAAGAAGACACGACTCCAGTGGGCGAAAAAATTTGAAACGTGGACATCCGAGGATTGGCGGAAAGTAATTTAGTCCGACGAGAGCAAATTCAACCTGTTCTGCTCAGATGGCTTACCGTATGTGCGGCGCAAAACAGGGGAGCGATTCAGTGACGAATGCCTTATAAGAACAGTTAAGTACCCTGAAGGCCAAATGGTGTGGGGGGTGCTTTTCATACTTATTTTTGGGTCAGCTAGTAATGGTTAATGGAATGATGAACGCCCAGAAGTACTGCGACGTCATCCGGGAAAATTTAATACCATCGATTGAAGAGCATCTTTCCTACACACGCAGTGTCATGTTCCAGGATGACTCTGCCCCGTGTCATCGCGCCAAAATTGTAAGTAAATAGATTTTATTAAACTTTACTTTGAAAAAGAGAATTCGTCATCATTTTCTGATCGAAGGCTTTTTTTATTTTTCCAGGTTCAGGAACATGAAATCAAACATATGGAATGGCCAGGAAATTCGCCGGATTTGAATCCGATCGAGAATTTATGGCTAATTATCAAAACCAAGGTAGCAGCCAATAAACCAAGGAACAAACGGGAGCTGATCATGACCATCGAAAAAATATGGTTCAAAGAAATTTCAATGGAGGATGTCCGACATCTGGTGGACTCGATGCCGTCAAGGATACAAGATGTGATAAAGGCGCGCGGAGGCAGCACTCGCTATTGAAACCATATTGCAATTTTAGTGCAAGATTGGTACTAATGATGTCTGAAAGTTAATTGATTTTTGTGCAGCCGTAATGTAAAAAAATTTTTTTGAAAGTGTACAATAAATGGTAAAGAAAATGTCAAATTTGGCGGTAGTTTCTTTATATTTCTCATATTTCTCTTCAAATGAAGCATTTTTTTGTAAAATCAACAGAAATAGGCGGTAGACATCTACTTTAAGTAAAAAATCATGCATTACATTTAGAGAATAATAAATGCATTACTTTTCACAGTTGTTCCGATGACTTTTTTAAAATAGTTTTAGCTGCTGCAGTTTCTATGACCGCTGCTGTATATATATATATATATATATATATATATATCAGCTTTCACTGTTAAAAAGTTATCAGATCTCATGTAGAGCCAAGCCCTTAACTCTACAACAACTAACTCTAGTAAGCCTACTTCTTGGTCAAAAAGTATGGCTTGGCCGTTTCATGGATCTAATGCATGACACAACATTAAAGACCAGTGACTTAATTTCTTACCATAAGTTTATAGGAGTGACTGTGCGATGGCCGCGAAACTGCCAAGCTATACTTTTTGACCAGACGTAGGGTTTCTAGAGTTAGGCCTTGTGGAGTTAGGGGCTTGGCGCCACATGAGATCTGATAACTTTTTAACTGTGAAATCGGTATGAACTTGTGAGCAACCTTCTTTGCATGAAATGTTTTTGGTGGGATATAATTTCTTTAAAATTGTTCAGCTGTAGTCCTACTAATCACCGTTTTCAACCTCAATTTTGTAATTTCTCAAAGCTGAAGTCGTCGATGTCAGCTTTGAGAACTCAACTTTGTATGTAGAAGAATAATTCATTTAACACGCACCCAAATCCGCCGATAAAGTCGAGCTTTTGAATGTAGAATGCCCTACTTATAGTAAGTATATTTAGCCATTTGTTGGTTTGGGTGGAGCAAAAAAAAACTTTCAAGCTAATATCGATGTGGATTTAATATTTCTATAAAGACTAATTGGAAAAGACACAAATATTTCATTTGATGACTATCTATATAATAAGAATAATGCCTGCAAAGTTTTATATTTAATTAAAAGTAAGCAACACTAAAACTCTGAATGAAGGGCAATTAGCTGATAGAAATAAAGTAATTAATCTAAAAGAAATCACTAATACTTAGTAAAAAATCATAGATTTGACTCGAACAGCACTGGATTTCATTTTAATGAAGTTCCTCCTTTGATGATAATACGGGATGTAGGCAGAATGTTTTTTTATTTACATAAAAAATACTTAACCGACTCTAAAGCTTGTATAATCATTTAAACGGATTTGGCCTGGCCTTAAAAGCAGATAATTTTCTTAGTTCTTTGACTAATTCTTCCTCTCGTCGTTTTTTTCCTCTTCCTCTTTAAAAAGGATCACAATTTAAAGAAATTAAAGAGAAATGGAGACACTAGTTGTCTAGCAATCCTAAATTCCAGACCTTTAACTCAAATGTCAAGTGATCCGAATGAGCTAACTGCTATAACTCCTGGTCATTTCCTCATAGGAGAACCGTTGACAGCAACTATCGATGTGCAAGCGAAAGAATTAAGAATCAGTCTACTGGTAAGGTGGAAACTTGTATCTCAGCTGAAACATGAGTTTTCGAGACGATGGTCCCGAGAATATTTGAATCAATTGCAATATCGACTCAAATGGAAGGAGCGTTGCGTCACGCCAGGCACCATAGTGGTTATGCAAGACGATAATCTTCCAGTGATGAAATGGCTACTTGTTAGAATTGTCCAAACACACAAAGGAAACGATGGCTTAGTTCGAATTGCCGACGCAAAAACAGCTTCGGGTATCCTACGTAGACCAATTCACAAGTTTTCACCATTGCCTTGTGATGACGAGCCATTAAGAAACATCAATGAAGGTAACGGAGAACTATCTAACAATGCAACCTCTGAAACAAAAATATCATCTCAGAGGAACAGTGACGTTGATAAAAACGCAATACCAAAAAAAGCGATTACGAAGCTCTTACGGCACTGCCATTGTAACACTGCTCCTAGCTTGTTTAGCTCTACCCCCTATACTCGGATCACCCATAGTTGTTGAGCAGTTCGACTCAAAACCAGGAATTTATTTCGAAAATCTTGGAAAAACAAATTTTATATCTACTGAATGGAATTTAATAGTGTACTACGACTTGAAATCCTATTGGATGGAATTTGAAATATTATCAAATGGCACAAGTGCATTAACTCATTTATGCCAGCAAATCAAGCAATCGAGTACATGCCGTCCGATAATATCGCAATTCGAAGACATTAAAGAAGAATTGGAGACTGATAATACACTTTTATATACTAAAAGACAGAAATGAGGTGCCGTTGATATCGTTGGAAATGTGGCAAATTCACTTTTTGGAGTTCTCGATTCTGAATATGCAAAGAAAATGTCTGAAACCATTGATGGTATTCATGAAAATCAAGAGCACGTTCTAACATTATTGAAAAATCACACAATTAGCAACGGAGAGAAAATTTAAGGAAATAGACAACCAAATAACCCAGTTGATAAACACCACACCAGAGAGGAAACAGAATTAAAGTTCACTTGTTTACATCTTTGTCTATTCAATTGTCATTAGTCGTATCACACCTCCAGAGAACTCAATCTTCAATTCTTGACTTGTTAATAGGCACACATCATGGCAGAATCAGTCCATTACTTGTGACGCCTCAACAAATGAGCAACGAATCACAATCAGGAATCATCTACCACCATCAGTGCGATTACCTGCAGATCAGAACTATCTATTACAGCTCTACAAAACCATGTCCGCAGCAACAGGTAACTGTGGAAAGATATGATCTCTTTAAAATGATACCGATACCTGTATTAGCAACATATATGGGTCATTCTTTTACAAACCGAACACCTTTCTGACCGACACATTTTTGATTTGGCTGAAATTTTTTTTACGGGTTTTATATAAAAAAAAAAGAGTGTTCGAGGATTTTTTTTGTTTTTTTTAAATAGAGCGGATCCAAATTTCGAGATTTTCGTGATTTTTTGCTTGAAGACTTATTTTCAAAAATTCATAGCTCCAGTTCTATTGAAGGTAGAAACTTAATTCTTTTTTTCATTTCAAAGCTTAAGGAATGAGTTTTCTAAAACAAATAACGTCAATAAAAATTATTAACAAATTCCTATTGTTATAAACAAATAAAATGTTAAAATGGATTTTAAGCCATTGCCCCATCCTCGTATAAAGCTTTTAGTGTAACCATCATATTCTACGTCCGAATTTCTATAAAAACCGTATTTTTAAATTAATGGAAAAATTATTTTTCTTTTTAGGAATAAATTAATTTATCCAACGTGACACATCTTATCGGCGCGCGGATTCCATTGCACGGCTCATTCTCTTACCCCGTATCGGTTTTCTCAGTAATATTAATGAGTATTCTATATGTTTCATTTGTTTAATCAAATATCATTTATTAATAAATAAGTTTTTACAAGCAATTGAAAAAAAATAATTAAATTTTAGCAAATAAAACAACAAATTTATTAAGATTTTAATAACATTATTCTTAAAAACGTCATTTGTTAGTGGTGAATAAGTACCTCGTTCTTAATTGTTTACTGGTATATTTATATTAAGTCTTAATATTTGATATTTTTGATTTAAAATCTTTTACAACTGTTTTATTATCATCCAATGGAAATTTCATAGCTTCCAATTTCTGAAGAGAGATTGGAATCATACAATGAAACTGTAAAGTGCCTTTTATCGTTATAGCTTTTTGAAAACGTGCTGATAACGTTTTTTCTTCTTCTTCATAATGATCATTTATCGAATAGCGACACGTTATATTAGGTAGAGCTTCTGTCGCCCAAGTAAATAATTCTTTGGGTGTGCGAATAGAATTATTTACCCTTTGAAGACTAGCTCTAGCTCTAGTAATGGGAGCTCGTGCCGCCACCTGAAGTTTAAAAGTCGCCAAAATCCGCCAAATTCAAAAGCCAAAATAGACAAATAAACGACAAATCCTTTTAAGTAAATCAACTCTTTAAAATCTTAAAGCATTGTACACATAGTTTTTTTTAGTTTAAAAATTTTTTAGTTGGAATTATTGTAGCTAACTCTAAATATAAATATCATATAAACGTTTTTAAGAATAATGTTATTAATTATTATTAATAAATTTGTTGTAATATTTGCTAAAATTTCAATTGTTATTTTTTTCAATTGTTTATAAAAACTAATTTGTTAATAACTAATATTTGATTAAAAAAATGAAGCATAGAATATTCATTAATATTACTGAGAAAAACGATACAGGGTAAGAGAATGAGCCGTGCAATGGAATTCGCGCGCTGGATAAATTAATTTATTTCTAAAAGTAAAAATAAGTTCTCTGTTATGTGAGCACAAAATTGTCGCGTTAACGCCAGTAAGCAGGCAATAAAAAACCCTGTACTCCACACACCATTGTTCCGTGAAACTAGTTGTGACGGAAGACAACGGAACGGCTGAGGAATTGGCCGAAAGAAAAACAAAACCAAAGTAACAAAGTAAGCATTTCCCTGGTGCAGAGTGTACTTAATGCTTTTAAAGAGTTCCAAGTTTTATTATTTCATTGAAGACAGGCACGGGTTTTGCGTTATTTTCACCGCTTTTAATAGTTGAATTCGTAGTGTAAATATTTTCAATATTACCGTCTGACGGTGCAAACGTCAAAAGGTGCAGTGCAAAATTCGTGAAAATACGTACACAGTGTCGAGGTGCAGGTTTTGTTTACCTAAATAAATGATCGATAGATAAATAAAAGAAACAAAATCCTATCGAATAAAATCAGCTTTAAGGTAAACTATAAAATTTTGTGCAGACTGCAATCATCTAATAATCAAGAGGTGGGAAAAACAATGAGTAAAATAAAGGAACCTCTAAGATATGCGGGGAGCATGACTGGTTTAATTTCTGCCAGAAGGCGTAGGCGGAAAGATGATGATTCCTTAGACGATATTGCAAGTGCTATTGAAAATTTTCTCCAAGAGCCCAAAGGAAGCAAAAAGTGCTCAGCCAAACTCGGATGGATGTATGAATTTGCTGCGGATAACCCTTCAACTATTACAAAGAATACATCAGCTCTAAAAAAAGGTAATTTTTATGGAATTAAATTGTCTTTTGCCTTCAAAGAAAAAAATATATAATATCATCCATATTTGACGTTTCATTTAATTTTCAAATGTAGTGCGCATATTCGGAGTTATTCCGAACCCCACCTAGATATGGCCAACCCAGCACCGCCATAGGGCAGTACCCAAATCTGGAGGGGAGAAAAAAAGAGGAGAACAACTGCGAGGAGATGCAGCAGCGGCCTGTTTGATTGAAGCCGTGATCAAGTGTGGACCAAGAAAAATCTTGGAAGAAGGAAACATTTTTTTGTTTGATAAAACAGTAGTGAAAATAAGTGATACTAGTGAGGGATGATGGCAATCTCAAGGAAAAAGGAAAATTGACCGGTCAAAGTAAAAAAGGAAAGAAGGAAATAAATTGGCACTCATCGGGGAGCAAAACACGTGGAAGTCAGAACCTCATGGGAGAAGACTGCTAACCCACCCAAAGGGATCTGAGATGATAAGTATCAACAAAATTTATTCCTAAAATCTAATTTTTTATTGCGAACTAACTTTTTTCTTTTTTCCTTTTTGTTTGATATCATTTACTGCACGTCACATATTCACTCATATATTTATATATATACATAATTGTAATAGCCGTACAATATCAGTACCGTATTTAATTTTCTATCATTGGCTTAAACATTTACCATTAATGATTTATTGAAGGCTTAAGTGCTGTTTAAAGATACAACACAGCATCTATATCCCTAATTAGTGGCTGGAATAAATAGGGCATGATTAAGAACAAGCCTCAAATAATGTTTACTCTAGAGACACAAAATATATCAAAATATATCAAAATAGTTCGGGAATTTTTCCGTCTAATGTTTTTGGTCGAGTTCCTAGTTAATGTGCAGTGAGTTCCTGAGAAGGGGCTCCTATCAAAGATTGGATCCTACGAAAAGATTGGCTGCAATGATCTTCAGGTTATCATTGAATATAAAGAAAAAAAAGGAAAAAACTTATGTGTATCACTTCCTCAAAAAGAATTAAAAAGATTAATAAATAAAAAGAACAATATAAAGACTTGTAAATGAAATTTTAAGGTTATCATAAGTGTGTGTGTTTTAATACAAGTTCTAATAGTTTCATCGACCAGAAAGTTACGTTTATGAAAGCGTCGATTTGGGTGACAAAATTAACAAGCTGATACAGATATAAATACATAACATATTCAATTAGTAACAGTATGGATTCCCTTTGAACTGGCGCTTTACTGTTAAAATGTCGACCCAAGAATGATGACGCCTTGCGTCGATGTAAATTTATCCCTCTTGGACGTGTCAAAATATATTCAAAGCAGTTTTCCTGCCGTTAATAACAATTAATGATTAGGATATGAAAGGAAAATAAAATTAATTGTATTTTTTTTTTTATATATATATACACGCAAAGTTATTTTACATCAATTTTTTTCTAAACTGAATTCAAATTTAATATAATTTCGAAGATAATGATATTTAATAGCCAATTTTTCTTTTACAAACCGCGAAAGATTTGGACAAAATGTGACCGACACATTTTTGATTTGGCTGAAATTTTTTTACGGGTTTTATATAGAAAAAAAAGATATGTGTTCGAGGATTTTTTTGTTTTTTGAAGAAAGAGGGGATCCAAATTTCGAGATTTTCGTGATTTTTTGCTTGAAGACTTATTTTCAAAAATTCAGTTCTATTTAAGGTAGAAACTTCATTCTTTTTTTCATTTCAAAGCTTACAGAATAAGTTTTCTAAAAAAAATAACGTCAATAAAAATTATTAACAAATTCCTGTTGTTATAAACAAATAAAATGTTAAAATCGATTTTAAGCCATTGCCCCAACCTCGTAGAAAGCTTTTAGTATAACCATCGTATTCTACACCCGATTTTCTATAAAAACCGTATTTTTACGGTAGCATGAGGACATGAATTGGATGGAGGGATGTGAGAACCCCGACTAAGTCTGGGCTGGCTCACAACCAAAAGGAATAGGGAAAGGTTCGAGGAACTACCGGGGTGAGCGTATAGATAACCGTGCAGTCTGAGTTACATTGCCGAAGAAGTGAGGGGCCCGCCTAGTAGCCGTACTAAGCTCGTCGGATTGGGGGGAATCTTGCCTCCTCCTTCGGCTCACTCACCCGACAATTAATTTGCGGGCTCTCTTTGAAACAAAACTCTAGACTATGGGAACGCAAAGGAAAACTAGGGATACTGGGTAAAAGAAAACTTGGAGAGAACTTACAGGAGTTATGCCACCTGACGATGAAGCCACCTCAGCCCACAGATGTCAAATGGCTTGTTGGGCTATCCCTCCCCATCCTGTGACTATACCGAGCCCTTATTATCTGGTATAGTCCCTATTAATTGGTCAGCTGTACGGAATCAGGAGAAGGGGAGAACGAGGCTGGAGGAGTTCGGGCTATCTAATTGATAATTATGTTGTTACAGAACAGTTTGTTTTAATATCTTTTATTTGTGTTAATATTCTTTTTCTTATTTCACGGTTAATAATTATTACTACAAATTCAACATTATTTTGATTTTCATAAGCAATTCATGTCTTATTGTTTAAGATAAATTATTAATTATTATCATTAGATTGGCTTGTTTTTTCTTTTCAATTTTGTGTTTATTTCCTTTCGTTTCCTTTTTTTTTCTTAAAATATAAAACATTAAAAAAAATGTCTTAATATGGAACAGCAACAGTGCTGTTCCATATTAAGACATTTTTTTTAAATGTTTTTTTTTAATGTAGAGCAACAGAAGATTTGAATCATATATGTCCTCTGAATCATTCGATGTATCACAAGAAGACAGCCACTTGCTCCTGCGAAATGAATCTATTCAACAACTCACCGTACAAAAAATGCAATCTGCAAAGGAAAGAAAATAGTCCTGTTTGGATTCAACTTCATAACCCAAATCCATGGGTTCGCAGTCGCTGAACCTTTCAAACTAAACGGCGAAGTTACAAAAACTAAAAGTTAACTGCAAGATAAGAAGGACAATTATAAAACAGTAGTGAAATTAAGAAACAAAAAGGTGACGCTATGAAACAAATAGGTAAATCTACAACAGAAAAAAAACGAAAAGTGAATTAACAAAACTAAAACGTGACGCTACGAAACAAATAGGTGAATCTACAAAAGAAAACCAAAAGTGAATTTACAAAACTAAAGTGACGATACGAAACAAAAAAAAGTGAATCTACAACAGAAAAAAAACCAAAAGTGAAGTTACATAAACTAAAAGATAAACTGCAACATAAGAAGGAAAATTATAAAACAATAGTGAAATTAAGAAACAAAAAGGTGACGCTACGATAAAAAAAAAGTGAATCTGCAACAGAAAAACCGAAAAGTGAATTTACAAAACTAAAAGGTGATGCTACGAAACATGGTTTTCCCTTTTATTTGACACCTCAATCATCAGAATCAGTGCGCGGAGAGCTGAGGAAAATAATTTAATTCAATTGAATTATTTCAAAAGTTCCTCAATTCCCTCACTTAAAAGTTTTTTAAAATCTCCCAAAAGTCACATTTATGCAACAGACGCCACGGCAACGAAAATTTAGGCCACGAATCTTAACAGAATCGCGACGAGAATTAAAAATCTTCACTAATGGAAATAATGTAAAAATTCGACCAGAAAACGGTCGAGTTTGCAAAAATTCCTAAAAAAAGAATTCAAGCCATATCTCACAGCCCGAAATGGCACTTAAAATGCACATAATAAAGAACATCTGTGCAAAAATCCGGAGCCAAAACCGATTATGCGCTATGAACAGATAAAGTTGATGGAAGCAGCGGGATGGTGCGCTTGTGTGGGTATCTTTTGCCAGCAAGCAAGAGGAAGGGTGGCAGAAAAACGGCAGTTGATGTCTAGACGGTAACGAGGAAGAAGGCAATTCGTGATACTGCGACTCCAGTCAATCGGTTTAGTTAGAAAAACTAAGAGATAAACTACAGCATAAAAAGGAAAATTATGAAACAATAGTTAAATTAAGAAACAAACAAAATATGAGTGTGCTTTAGACCACACGACTGAAGTAAAACTTCTGTAGCTCCATCTATATGTAGGTATATATATATATATATATATATATGTTTATATATGTATAATATATACATGTTTATACATATACATATCTTAATTTTCTACAAATATTTAAATTTATTATCGGTTTTCATTGATAAACGAAATGAAATTACGAAATAATCAAGAAATCACCGTATATCTCCCTCTAACGCTCTCGTCACGCATTCACCGGCTTACTCCCCAAATCAAGCGTGCGTAAAGAAGTCTTACTTATATATATAATATAATACATATATACATATATAATATAATACATATATTTATAATATATACATGTATATACATATATAAATTTTCTACAAATATTTAAATTTATTAACGGTTTTCATTGATAAACGAAATCAAATTACGAAATAATCAAGAAATCACCGTATATCTCCCTCTCAACTTCCGTTCGCCTCGCCCGATCACACTTTTCGTAATGCTCTCGTCACATATTCACCAGCTTACTCCCCAAGTCAAGAGTGCGTAAAGAAATTTTACTTCAAAAAGGTGACGCTACGAAACAAAAAAAGTTAATCTACAACAGAAAAACCGAAAAGTGAATTTACAAAACTAAAAGGTGATGCTACGAAACAAATAGGTTTCACGCGCATACTTAGTGGCAGTCGATTGTGCCTTTTAATTCACCGGAAAATAGGTTCAAAAATCAAGCACCTTAAAATCTTGTTAAAATAAAACTTTTAATTTAATTTAGTAACGGACGACGCGTTTCGAACAGTTGTCACATTTCTTTAGTCTCTAGTTAACTGATGATGAACAGTGACAACTGTTCGAAACGCGTCGACCGTTACTAAATTAAATTAAAAGTTTTATTTTAACAAGATTTTAAGGTGTTTGATTTTTGAACCAATTTTCCGGTTATTACTGATCTTGTTGGTGCTCTAATTTAGAAATTTCCTTTTAATTCACACCTCAATCATCAGAATCGGTGCGCGGAGAGCTGAGGAAAATAATTTAATTCAATTGAATTATTTCAAAAGTTCCTCAATTCCCTCACTTAAAAATTTTGTAAAATCTCCCAAAAGTTACATTTCTGCAACTGAAGCTCCATCTCCATGTATGTATGTATATGAAGCTCCATCTATATGTATATATATATATATATGTTTATATATGTACATGTGTATAATATATACATTATATTTGTACATATGTATAATATATAATATAATACATACATACATATATAATACAATACATATATTTATAATATATACATACATGTAAATACATATACATATATTAATTTTCTACAAATATTTAAATGTATTATCGGTTTTCATTGATAAGCGAAATGAAATTACGAAATAATCAACGAAATCACTGTATATCTCCCTCTCAACTTCCGTTCGCCTCGCCCGATCACACTTTTCGTAACGCTCTCGTCACGCATTCGCCAGCTTACTCCCCAAGTCAAGCGTGCGTAAAGAAGTTTAACTTATATATATAATATAATACATACATACATATATAATATAATACATATATTTATAATATATACATGTATATACATATACATATATTAATTTTCTACAAATACTTAAATATATTATCGGTTTTCATTGATAAACGAAATGAAATTACGAAATAATCAAGAAATCACTGTATATCTCCCTCTCAACTTCGGTTCGCCTCGCCCGATCACACTTTTCGTAGCGTTCTCGTCACGCATTCGGTAACGAGGTAGAGCGCAATTCGTGATACTGCGACTCCAGTCAATCGGTTGTTGTGACAAATTTCTTATTAAGTAATGAGTAAAATTATTATCAGCTTATGGTGTACACAGGACTTATGGCAACTTCTTCTTGTTGACAAAAGATTGTTTCGGAATGGAAATAGACGCTTAAAATGTAAAATTTAATTTGGTCCGGGTAAAATATATTTACAATTATGTAATATTGGCTGCAGAGGCGCATTTTTTTTTCAAGTGGACTTTATTTGATAACAGATAACAATATCTGATAACTAAATGTTTTCATCTTTATTGGTTAATAATTATTGTAAAAGGTGTCTAAAAATATGAAAGTGAAAGGAATAGTGCCTTTTTTATGAACTCAAGTGCTTCCTGCTGCTGGATATCAAGTGCACGTAGAAGCACCTATTTGACAAACATTCAGGAGTGAAGGAATTAAACATTTTCTTGTACCGCTGGACAATAATTACAGGTAAAATGCCTTTTCATTAATTGATTTAAGTACCTTTAGACAATTTCGATGCTGAGTTTTAACTTACTAAACTAAATTACTACATAAAATGAGATATGAACTGCAAAAAGTGGTGCTAAATAACAAAATATGATGAATATTGTCAAACATGTATCTAATTTTCGCGATATTAAAGTGCGAGTAAACTCCTCCCAAGTTGCAAATAATTTAAAAGTGCATTACATTTATTGCAAATATTCAAGTGGGAGCTATAATAATGATGATTTTTCTTTTAATAAGATTACAATCGAAACGTATCAATCAATTTAAAATTTGAACGAAATATACCCAAATAATGTCTTCTTATAAACAAGACTTATCATTGCAAATTTTTTTCTTTATTTATTATATTTTCCTCCACACTATAAATATTTTATTTTATATATATTTTTAAATAAAACAACTGTAATGTGAGCCACACATTAATGTTCTCGTTATTCGAGACTCGGTGGTTGGCACTCCTGCTTGGTTGCCACTGACACGGAGCGGACGCGCTGCTTCCATATTGAAAATATCAAAAGAAGACATATTCGTTCTGTGACAGCAGTAGCAGCAAATCAACTCACATTTAAGGTAACTTCTTCATTTTTACTAAATTATTTCCAAAATTATCCAAGTCATCCGCACTTGGATAATGTTCTAACCATCCTAATACCTTTCAGCCACTGAGTTGAAAAAGAAAAGGCGAATAGAACTCAGAAAATGTTACGGCGATATTCTTAGCGAAAAAGTCTCGCCGTTAACATTTTGCGCCTTCACATCCAATTTTTAACTTTTCTGCATGTAGCAGATATTTCAAACAAAACAGGTAATTTGTTTGCATCCATAGGACTATAAATTTGACTTAGGGCGCTTATCTTAAAAGCACGCAACCAAACTGAGGCTTATATAGCATACGTGTAAGATATATCGGTGCATTGACAGGGAAAAAGTGTGATTAATAATGTCGGTACTTGCTGAAGAGGCAAGCACCGAATTCCCTACATTATCGTAGTTGGTTTCGGTTCACTTGTGGTAGCCGGTCATATGCATTCAGTTCATCGTCTGAATGTATCATCCAAAGTGTCACAAACAGTAGCCCAGAATTGTAAAATATCTGGAAAAGATTTAGGGAATTCAACTGATGTTGGCGGAGGTATTAGCGAATCACCAAATATGTGCCGTATCCAGCACATTGGGATCACGTAGCCCACCAGAGGCATCTGTTAGTCCAGCTGAATTATTATTTGGCGAACCAACTTTAAACGCTGCTAGTAATGTTAGGGCAGCCAATGCAGGGTGTCATCTCGAGTGTCTAGTCGGTGGTAGCAAGGAGGTGACGATATACCCCCAGTATGTATTAAGACTGTCATTCAAGCAATACGTTTTATACCTTCCGTAAGTAGAGTTAAAAATTTATATAAAATAAAACTAATTAAAGATAAAACCTTACAAGAAATCGCATAGGGAAGTTGAGTAATTGTAATTTAGGTCGTGCACTTTCAATAGCGTTTTACGTTTCGGCTCGGATTTCAGATTTTTGTTTGTCTATTTAGAAATCGTGTAATTAAAATTGATGAATTGTGAAAGCGATTCATTTAAGCAATATAAGTTGGCAAAGTAGGAAGCATTTTATTGTAATTTTACACTACCAAAAGTCATTGGCGGTATTAATATAGAAGACAGTGACAATTTACCCTGCAGTTTTTGAAGTTAAATAAATCGCAGTTAAATAATTCGAATAAAGCGCAGGAAGTAATGGACAGCGAGATTAATAGAGCATTCGAGAGGATATTCAAGAAAATAGAAAAACTGAAGCAACCGGAGAAGAATATCGAGGAGCTCACTCTATATCCGGCCGGCAAAACCATTCAGCCATATATACCAAGGGCAATAGAAGGAACAACGCTCGAGGTCCCCGAATACAAACCTGGACCAAGGAAGATTACCATCGAGGAATACAGAAGAAGAACACAAAAACATAAGGAAGAGACACCAATAAATAAAAATAAATCAGCTCGAGGGGGAAGGCGAAGCCGCATTAATCAAGACATTGCGAAGTATAACATAAGGAACTTCTCAAGATCGTCACCACAGAAGCAAAAATTATAAAATACACGGAGCTCATCAGGAAAGCCAAGAAATAAACAACATAAAAAAATTTTTTTTTGTATAGTTATTTATGAAAATTAAAATAAGATTTATTATAATGATCAAATAAAAAAAAATGAAAGAAAAAATAAATAAATATTTTATAAATGTTACCTACCCCTAAAGCATTTTATTGAAGACATTGTAATAATTAAAGTAGCTGAATTTATTTTCACGCTGTACAAACAATATTATAGAGGGCTGAGAAAGAAATATTTGTGAAAAATGCTCAGCTAACACATGCACATCCACGAATAGACGTATTAACTGAAATCAGAGATGAACTTCAAAAAATACTAACAAATTTCAATAAAAGTAAAAACCGGCCATACACCGGAAAAACATTGAAAACAAAAGAAGAATCAGTGAACAAACTTCGCAACTTTCGCAACTAATAATCATTCAAAAGGAACAAACTATGGCCTTTGATATTAAAACGGCTACCTCTTTGATCCCAACATATGATGGGAAACATGAGGCAACGGAAGCAGTCATAGAATCGATCGAACTGCTTGATGATTTAACACCAGCAGAGCATAAAACAATAATGTTAAAATTTATCAAGACAAGAATAACAGGCAAAGCAAAGCTTGTAATTACAGCCGATACTAACTCGATCGAAGAAATAAAAACCAAAATACGGCAAAAATTTTCATCCAAGCTTTCGTCGGACGTAGTTCTCGCACAACTAAGACTATCACAACAAGGAAATAAAAAAATGCCAGACTTTGCCAATCATATTGAAAACCTCTCTAGTCAGCTCACTGGAGCACTGATAGCCGAAAAGGTGGCAACAGGAGAGACCGCTGAAAAACTAGCTGAGACATTTATGGTCCAAGCATTTATCGATAATGTGAACAACCGAGAAACAGCACTCATATTAAAAGCTAGTAATATCACAACACTACTGGAGATAACGGCAAAGGCAAAATCAGTAGACAAAGAACAACCAAGTAACATCTAACACTACAGGGGCAACCATTCCGAAAGATCAGGGAACAACCCAAACAAGGGTAGAAACGGCAGATATAATTAATATAACAACAGACAAAATTATAATTCCAATAGGCCGGTCTACAACAATCAAAACAGGTCCAATTATAATAATAACAATAGCTATAATAGGAATTACCGGCCCATGCAAGTACAGCAGACAAACCGGACTCAAAATATTAGCAATCGGACAAACTTGCAAAACAGAAGAATAAACCACTATGGGTCGGGGGAATACCAGGACCCCCAACCCGACACAGAAATGGCCCGGTTGGGGGGCATAACACAATCAAACCCCGAATTTACCAATTAAACCTTTCACTAACAAATTTTATACAAGCTTATGTGGAAATGTGCCACTCAACCTGTACATTTATCATAGACACTGGCGCGGACATTTCGATATTTAAAAGAAGAAAAATCAGCGACGACCAGTTGTACAATCCAAAGAATTACTGCATAATACAAGGAGTAACTAACGCGAAAAAAAAATCTATCGGGACAAAAACAACTAACCTTATTTTCAACAAAGAAGCCTCAGTAGAGCACTCGTTCCAAATTGTGGACGAAGATTTTGCTATTGAAGCCGATGCTATATTAGGATTAGATTTTCTTACAAAGTTTAAGGCCAACATCGATTACGATACGTGGACACTCTCAATCACCATTAATAATGAAGTAGTAGTATTTCCCACTTCAAGTGGGCTAACACCAAATTCAATAGCCATACCGCCTCGATGTGAAACCTTCAGAAAAGTAAAAATTTTCAATATAAACAACACTGATGATTTAGTCATCCTAAACACAGAAATTCAACCAGGCGTTTTCATATCAGGTACCATAATTTCAAAAAATAACCCACTAGTAAGAATTTTGAATACTACAAACAAAACAGTAATAATAAAGGAATTAGAAATAAAAACAGAACCCTTAGAACATTTTCACATCAAGAAAACCAAACCAAACAACTCAAACAGAGCGCATAAGGTAATATTCAAGCTAAACTTCAATAACATCCCAGACTATGCTAAAGTACAGCTTGAAGATGCATGCTGCCAATACCATGATGTATTTGCTCTAGAAGACGAACCACTGTCGACATATAATTTCTATCAGCAAAATATAGACCTTTCCGATAATACACCGGTATACACAAAAAACTACCGGATCCCGGAGGTTCAGAAACACGAAATTAATCGACAAGTAAAGCAAATGCTGGCGTAGAGGACTCAGTCTCACAATTTAACTCCCCAATACTTCTGGTACATACTTCGATCAGATGGGTCGAGCCAAATACTTCTCCACTTTAGATCTCATGTCAGGCTTTCACCAAATTTCGCTAGAAGAACACTCGAGAAAGTTTACCACTTTCTCCACAAACCAAGGGCATTACAAATAACGCGACTTCCTTTCGGACTCAAAATAAGCCCAAATAGTTTTCAACGAATGATGGCTATCGCTATGGCGGGTTTAACCCCAGAAATAGCATTCCTATATATTGAAGATATAATCGTTATAGGATGCTCCCAGTCGCATCACCTTAAAAATTTAATAACAGTATTTAAAAGACTACGCGAACGCAATCTCAGATTAAACCCTGAAAAATGTAAGTTCTTCAGAAGTCACTTATTTAGGACATCAAATATCGGCTCAAGACATCAAACCGGATAGCTCAAAATATGAAGCTATAAAAAACTACCCTGTACCGAAAAATGCAGACGAAGTAAGACGCTTCGTTGCATTCTGTAACTATTACAGACGTGTCGTCCCAAATTTCGCAAATACTACATTACCCTTGAATAACTTACTCCGCAAAAATATAAAATTCGAGTGGACCAACGCACATCAGCAAGCGTTCAACACCCTAAAGCTATGGTTTCCTAGAGATTGCGCCGACGGAAATGCGCCAGCGCAATTGCGTTGCAACCAAAAGAATGCAAATCGCACTAAGTGGTTTCCAAGAAAGCGCCGACGTTTTTACGTTGTCGTTTGCGCGTGCGATTACGTTCTGATCTAGGTGTTTTTGATTCCGACGGAATTCAGTTGTGACTTTGCGCTCATCAAGCTGACACTGATTTGAATTGCTTTTGAATAATGGCAAGTCGTACATATTTCAGTTAAGTGGAAGATGAAAATCTTATAGAATTAGTAAAGTTAAAGCCTGCCCTATATAACATAAGGTTAAAGGGTTATAAGAATTTAACTGTAAAGGAAAATATATGGAAGGACATTGCGAAAAACATAAATAAAACCGGTAAGTAAATAAGTTTTTTAGTAGTTTATTACATTATTCACATTATACACTTTATCCTAACGTGTTTTCCATCGATGGAACCGCAACCATTAGGAAAATCCCATAGTTTAAGGTAATCCTCTGAAACTGCTAATAAATTTTCTGTTGTCGGCATTGGAATATATAAGTTAACGCCGATTAAGCTAAAATCTGGAAAACATAAAAATTGCATTCGCACGATTAGAAGTTCCCACGAGCCGCAAGCTATGTCAACGACTCGACACATGAACCACCTAAAAGTGCTGACAGCATGTCTGCGTTACCTTTGCAACGTGAGCAACCCAATTCATAATTTAGCTCATAAGAATTATTCTGTTTAAGTTAATTTAAGTAAGGTTTTGGCATCGAGTGAATAAACACCAGCTTCGGCTGATAATTAAATAAAAATTTGTTTTTGTTATTTTATAAAATTTAAATAAATTTAACTGGCGCCCGAGCAGGGACCCGGGAAGTAAAAACGTCTATTTCGGTTAAGTAAAAGTGCGTAAATAGTGGTCCTTAAGTAGTACGGAGAAGATCGATCGTTTTCACTAGTGAATAATCGCAAAGATTCTCAAGTAGCATCGCGAAATTGATTTTGCTCGCGAACAGTGTCCTCAAGCAGCACCAGAAGTTCGATCGTGCCATTAGTGAAACATCAAGATCCTCAAGTAGCATCACGACATCGATCTTGCCAACTTACAAACTCACCGAAAACCTGTGACTACCAAGATCCTCAAGAAGCATCAAGGTACCCGCGTCCTGAACCACCAAGAAGAGGAAATAAGGCCCCCGAGTAGCCGTTTACGGAAGAAAAGGAGTTGAATGTTTTCAGCAGCCACTCTTCTAGGAATGCCAGCCTATCTTCACGTAGTATTGTAAGTCATAATTTCAAGATTTTATTCTGTTAAAAGTGAAAGCTTAGATATTAAGAAGTTATCAATCAAATTATACAAATTGTGTCGTAAATTACGCGAATAAAACTTGTCAAGATAAGAGAAATCAAACATAAATAAAAACCGTTGAAATAATAAAAATCAAATATAAATCGAATATAACATATTTACGGTTACATAAATATTTCTATTGAGAAAAAATAAATTTTAGTGAAAAATTATTCAGAAATTTAGTGAAGTTAGTCAAAAATAATAAATAAATTATTAGTCAATCGATCGAAATCGACGAAGCTGTCACTTGCGTTCAAAAAGAAAGAAAAGAACAACCCGCGAGAGTGTTAATAAATTGGAAATTTTTAATTCTTATATCTCTCTCTTGTTGGAAATTTTTAATTCTTATATCTCTCTAACTTAAAAAAAATTTTTTAACGTAAATAAATAACTAGCTACGACTAAGAAAAATAGTGAAGAAGTGATAATGTTCAACCCAAACAACCTGATTAAACCCCCAATGCTTAACGTACCAGGGCAAAGCTCTATTCCACAACCACAAGTACAAGTACAAACGCCACAAACCTCAAATAATGGCGGAGTTCTAGCCAACGAAACCTTAGAAAGGTTAATAAGCGGAATAGTCAGTCGAGTTCTCCAAAATGAGGGTCGTAAAATATTTCAATCTATAATAAATCCGAATTCCGATCAGTTCACCGGCCCTGACCAAACTATCGATCCCCAGTACCGAGATAACATAGGAGAATTAGATAAAATCCCCGATGTTGTGAGGTGCTTGAAAGATTTTACTGGTCAGCCAGGAGAATTTAACTCGTGGAAAAAGAGCGTCGATCGGATACTCACATTGTACGATAACATCAAAGGTACCCCCAAATATTTCGGAATTCTTAGCGTCATACGCAACAAAATGGTCCTAGAATCATACAATACACCACTTGACTGGAAATGCATAGCCCGTTGCCTAACTATGCATTATGCGGACAAGCGTGACTTATCTACGCTAGAGTACCAAATGACCTCACTTGTTCAAGGAAACCAGTCCGTACAAGAATTTTACCACGCAGTCTATTCCCATCTATCCCTAATTCTAAACAAAATAGGATGCATGGACATTCCTAACGAATCCCTGACTCTACTAACTCAGACATACCGAGACAAAGCGCTCGACACGTTTATTAGAGGGATCCGAGGCGACCTACCTAGACTTCTCGGTATACGAGAACCTTCGGACTTGCCGCAAGCCCTGCACCTTTGCTTAAAGCTAGAAAATCAAAATTTCAGAACACAATATGCCTTTTCTCATCAAAAGCCGGTCTATACAAGTACTAAGCAAAATACAACCCCAATTCCTCCTCGTAGGAATGTGGTAAACCCAAGCAGACCGAACGTGCAGAATAACAGAACTACATTTTACCCCCAGTTAGCATACTTACCGCAACCTCAGTACAATCCTAATCCCCAAGGAAATCAAAATTTCCCCAGGCAACCAGCATTTAACCCAAATTATCAAACCCAACAGTATAATTCATTTAAGCCCCCTCGTCCTTTCGCACCTAAGCCGCAACCAAGGGCAGAGCCGATGGATGTTGATCAGTCCTTGCAAACAAGGAATATTAATTATATGAACCGTCCAGCACAAAACCCATTTTATGGCAAAAGACCGTCATCAGGGCCGCAAGGGCCACCTCCACCAAACAAATTCGTTCGAAATTTTCACATAGCACCCCAGGAGTCTGAATTAAATAATTATGAACAAACTCCCGATTATGAATTAAATAATTACGAGGAAATTCGTGAGTCCGAAAACGAGCAATACGAACAACCCCTAGCAGAATACGTCGAGTCATATCAAGAAAACGAAGATATCGAACAGAACCCCCTCGATATTACCGATATTCATTTTTTAGGTTAAACTGCTCTTCGCTGCCGTATTTTGAGTGCAGAACGGAGAGCGGCCAAATTCTTAAAATACTAGTAGACACCGGATCCAATAAGAACTATATACAGGCTAATCTAGTTTCAAATCCCAAGCTTAATGCGGAACCATTTTACGCAAACTCCATAGGCCGAAATATAAAAATTAGCCACCATACAATAGTAAATTTATTCGGCCTCAAAGACACCAATATAAAATTCTTTCTTCTACCCTCTCTGAATTCGTTCCATGGTATTCTAGGGAATGATAGCCTAAAAGAACTTTCGGCCGTAATACATACAAAAGATAACTACATGATGATAAAAAATAGGGTAGAAATTCGCATTAAGCAAAGAGCCTACAACGCAGTCAATAAAATTGACATAAGAACCAACCATATGAGTACAGAGCAAAAAGGTAAAATCAACCATTTGGCTCAACAGTTTCCAAACCTCTTTTCCGACCCCGATGAGAAATTAACATTCACCACTGTAGTAAAAGGAGAAATTCGGACAACTTCAGATTCTCCAGTTTACTCAAGATTTTATCCATACCCTATGTTCCTAAAAGATGAGGTAGAAAAGCAAGTAAAGCAACTCCTAAATGATGGGATCATTAGACCCTCACGGTCTCCTTACAATTCACCCGTGTGGATTGTCCCTAAAAAAGCCGACGCCTCAGGCGATAAGAAATACCGAATGGTCGTAGATTACCGAAAACTAAATACGATCACAATCACGGACAAATATCCTATGCCAGATATAAATGAGGTCCTAGCACAACTAGGAAAAAATAAATGGTTCTCGGTAATAGACCTCAAGAGCGGCTTCCACCAAATCCCGCTTAAAGAAGCGGACATCGAAAAGACAGCCTTTTCCGTGAATAACGGTAAATATGAATTTACCAGGCTACCTTTTGGTCTAAAGAATTCGCCGGCTATCTTCCAAAGGGCACTCGACGACATATTGCGAGAGCTCATTGGCAAAATTTGCTACGTTTACATCGACGACATCGTCATATTTAGCAAAGACGAAGATTCGCATTTTCAGAATCTCAGAAAGGTATTCCAAACCTTAGAGCAGGCGAATATGAAGGTCCAACTCGACAAGTGCGAATTCCTCGGCAACGAAGTCGAATTCCTAGGGTTCATTGTCTCCTCCGAAGGTATTAAGACAAACCCACTAAAAGTCGAAGCGATAGTTAACTTTCCGCGCAAAAAAACTCTAAAAGACCTGCGATCGTTCCTTGGCCTTTCAGGGTACTATCGCCGATTCATCAAGGGATATGCCGATCTGGCGAAGCCCCTTACAGCCCTTTTAAGGGGGGAAGGAGGCAGAATTTCTAAAAATCTTTCCAGTAAACAATCTATCTCCCTTAACAATGATGCAATCGAAGCGTTCAACAAAATAAAGAACTCATTAGTTTCAGACGAGCTGTTGCTTGCATATCCCGACTTCAACAAAAATTTTCAACTCACAACAGATGCTTCAGATTATGCCATTGGTGCGGTATTGTCACAAGACGAAAGGCCTATTACTTTCATATCTAGGACTCTCAACAAAACTGAAGAGCACTACGCAGCTAATGAGAAAGAGATGTTAGCTATCGTATGGGCTCTAAAGTCGCTAAGAAACTATCTCTACGGTAAAGCTAAGGTCCAAATCTTTACCGACCACCAGCCGCTGACTTATGCTCTAAGCAGCAAAAATAATAACAGCAAAATGAAAAGGTGGAAGGCTATACTAGAAGAGTATAACCACGAATTAAAATATAAACCCGGCAAAACAAATATAGTAGCAGATGCTCTTTCCAGGCCTCCGAAAACATCTCCCATAAATTCTGTAACAGGAACACAGCACAGTAGTGAAAGCTCCGCCCACGATTTAATACCAGCTACAGTAGCACCCATAAATGTATTTAAAAATCAGATCATGATTAAAACAGGCAGCGAAACCAATTACAAATTCGAAATCCCATTCTCTACTTATCACAGACATCTTTTTGTCCAGCCGAATTATTCCGACGCAGACCTTATATCAATATTTAAAAGATTTTTGAACCCAAGCGTGATTAACGGCCTACTCACATCCGAAACAATAATGGGTAGGATCCAAAAGGTAATCCCCACGCACTTCAAAAATTATAAAATTCGATTCACGCAAACCCAAGTGGAGGATATTCAGAACTCAGACCGACAGGATGAGGAAATCCTGAAAATGCATAGAAGAGCACATCGAAATGCGCGTGAGAATAAAATTCAACTTCTGGAAAAGTTCTATTTCCCAAGAATGAACAGCAAAATAAATAATCTGGTTAAACAATGTACCATCTGCAAAGAACAAAAGTACGATAGACACCCTAATAAGCCTGAATTGAAACAGACACCAATCCCCCAATACCCAGGAGAAATTCTACATATCGATATCTACTCCACAGAAAAAAAAATTGATGCTAACTGCCATCGACAAGTTCTCTAAATACGCACAGGTGAAAATACTCAAATCAAAAGCGATCGAAGATATTAAAACCCCGCTTCGAGAGCTGCTTTCGGTGTACCTAGAATAATAGTGATCGACAACGAGAAATCACTAAATTCCGCTTCATTTAGTTTCATGGTGAAAGATCAACTAGGAATCGAAATATTTAAAACTCCTCCCTATGTCAGTTCAGTTAATGGCCAAGTAGAAAGGTTCCATTCAACACTAACCGAGATACTACGGTGTCTCAAATCAGACAGGACACCCAGAACTTTCCCCGAACTGCTCGACACGGCAGTGTACGAGTACAACTTTTCCATACACTCGAATACGGGTAAAAGACCGCTCGAAGTCTTCTTCGGTAGGAATGTCAGCGTAAACCCTGACGATTTCGATAAAGCTAGGCAGGAAAACATAACCAGGCTAAGGGAAAAGCAAAGAATTGACATTAGCAACCACAACAAAAAGAGACATCCAATAAAGGACTACACCCCCGGAGAAATCATTTACGTAAAATTAAACAAACGCGTAGGTTCGAAATTATCCCCAAGATATAGAAAAGAAACTGTTAAGGAAAATAAATCAAAAACTATAGTTCAGGCAAGGCTATAGTATCAGGCAAAGTTGTCCACAAGAATAATATTAAAAATTAGTATTCCTTTCCAGATTATGTGTAGTCTTTTGGTCTGCAGAAGTGCAAATCCTAGACTATTCGAACTCAAAAATAATAACGCTGAATACCGGAACCTCAAAGCTACAGACCGGAACACTTAAAATAGTCCATGTTATCGAACTAGAGGCCTATGAGAAAACACTACATGATTTGGAAGCTAAAGTTAAACATGATGTCACCAGCGATCACCCCATGTACCCTTTCCTCATACATGAAACCATTGAGGTCATGTCTCTGCTTAATCGTTTGAAGCCGCCCAAAACAAGATCAAAGAGATCGCTAGATTTCTTGGGAAGTGCATGGAAATGGCTAGCTGGAAGCCCAGACCATGATGACTTCCAAATACTAAAATCCAAAATAGACGACGTATTGGAAAACAATAATAAACAAGTGATAATCAATAAGTCGACGATCGATCGAATTAATGAGATAACAAATATTACTAACAAAATCCTAAAAGCATACAAAAATGTCGAAGATATGAAAAACGGTATTGCAATGAATATTAAGAATAAATTAGACCTAGTTAAAGAAGAAATAATAAATGTTGATTACACCTTGCATTGGGCAAAGGCCGGCATTGTAAATTCCTTTGTTTTATCAAATAGTGAAATAAATATTGTAAAAGAATTGTTTGAAAAAATAATGTACCATATCTTAATCTAGAAGAGGCCATCGACTTTGCCGATATCAAAATTGCCTCAAGCAATTCAACATTATTGTATATTGTAAGCATACCAAGCACAACGAATGAAATATGTAGATCAATATTAATTAAACCAGTAAAAAGAGAAAATTTTGTAGTTAAATTACCATTCGAAAAGGTATTACAATGTGAAGACAAAATGTATGGAATAAGAGAAAAATGTCTAGCTAGTAATAAGTTAACAATTTGTAATAGGAAAAATATTGTAGACCTAAGCTCATCAAGCTGCATTCCAAATCTGCTCACGAGCAAACCTCCGAACTGCACCGAAATTTATAATAGGCACATCCCGGCTACAGAGGAAATCTTCCCAGGAACATTGCTTCTAAACCAATTTAATGGAACAATTCTTATCGACGGCGAGGCCCTAGATTTAACAGGCACATTCGTGATACAATACCAGAACACAACACTCATGATCAACAAGCAGCTGTACACATCCCAAGAAGCCTACAGGATAAAACCACTTCCTCCAATAGTACAACCCGACTCCGCCTTCAGGACATTCGAAGAAATCCTAACCCTTCAGACAATGAAAGAACTGCACCTAAATAATACGGGACAAATAAAATTAATTAAAAATGAAAGCCGGACAGGATACTTTACGAACTTTGGCTTAACTACTCTGATTATACTTTTTTTGGCATCCAAAATAATCATGAAAATAATTAAACATTGCAGAAGTAATCATCTACCCACCAACACTGTATTAGAAACAGTCACTATCATACCAACAGTAGAGACCACCGCAGATCATCATGGGACAACATCATCCTTACCTGATACCACAAGGATCAACCAAATTCCTTATTTCTGAGGATGAGGACATCCTCATTTAAAGGGGGAAGAGTTAACGCCGATTAAGCTAAAATCTGGAAAACATAAAAATTGCATTCGCACGATTAGAAGTGCCCACGAGCCGCAAGCTATGTCAACGACTCGACACATGAACCACCTAAAAGTGCTGACAGCATGTCTGCGTTACCTTTGCAACGTGAGCAACCCAATTCATAATTTAGCTCATAAGAATTATTCTGTTTAAGTTAATTTAAGTTAGGTTTTGGCATCGAGTGAATAAACACCAGCTTCGGCTGATAATTAAATAAAAATTTGTTTTTTTTATTTTATAAAATTCAAATAAATTTAACTTATATCTTCAGCATTTTACTGCATATGCTCGTTAAAACTTCTCGAATTATATTACTAATGTAAGGATGACTTATTGGATACTGAAAGGCGAGTTATCTCATAGACTCTCCAGTTGCCATGAACCTGTAATTAAGTAATTAGATCAAAAGATGCATGCGGAGCAATATTGTCGCAAAATACCGATGGAAAGGAACTGCCAATCGCATAAGCAAGCAAAACTTTTTCCTCCGGAGAAAAAAATAAATCTACTATAGAAAAGAACTTGCAGCGATTCACTGGGCGATAACGTACTTCAAACCTTACGTATACGGCAGAATATTTCGAGGAAAAACAGACCACCGGCCACTAGTGTACCTGTTTGGAATGAAAAATCCCTCATCAAGACTTACACGGATGAGGTTAGACCTGGAAGAATTCGACTTCGAAATTGAATATGTGAAAGGAAAAGAAAACGTGGGACCAGATGCTTTGTCAAGAATAAAAATTGAAATAAATGACTTGAAGGAAATTAATATAATGCGACATCTCCAACAAAAGTAGAACACTTACCGGACCTAATATTAAAAAACTGTAGCTACAAATCTAAAATTGAATTAAAAGTTATGCGCAAAAATAAAATAATATATAAGCGGTATATAAAAACATACACCCAGTCAGTAGAACCAGCATTAGTGAAGGTATTCGAAATACTGGAAAATGATGTTAGTAAACAACTTCAGACTTCGACTCTGAAGCTTTCTGCAGAAAGTGAAATATTTAAATTAATCAGTATAACCGCATTTAAAGAATTAGGCAGCCAAAACATTAAAAGAAGTAAATATTCAAATATATAAACCGCAGAGATATATCTCAGATAAAGAAGAAATCCTGGAAATACTGCACAATTTTCATTCAACACCGACTGGAGGGCATATAGGACAGTCAAGGATGTTTAACAAACTCAAAGAGCTATATAGATGGAGCAAAATGAGGAAACCTATAGCGAAATACGTAAATAAATGCGAAATATGTGCGAAAAATAAGTATCAGAAACGCAACAAAGAAGTAATACAAATCACAACAACACCAGTGAACACATTCGATATAGTATCTATAGATACGGTAGGACCATTTTCACTAAAACAGCAAGCGACAACCGTTACGCAGTAACGATGCAGTGCGATCTAAGTATGTAAGTACATCGTGATAATCCCAACAAAAGACAAGGAAGCAAACACTATCGCTCACGCAATAGTCAATGGGTTCATATTAACATACGGACCGATGAGCAAAATCAAATCGGATTTGGGAACAGAATATAAAAATCAGATTTTCACGGAAATATGTAAAATTTTGAAAATCAAGCAACTGTATGCAACGGCAGCACACCCAGAAACTATAGGAGCGTTAGAAAGAAATCATAAATGTCTGAATGAATACTTAAGATGTTTCGTAAACTATAACAGAGATGATTGGGATACATGGACGTCTTACTACGCATTCTGCTACAATACCACACCAAGCACCGTGCATGTATACACGCCATTCGAGCTAATTTTCGCTAAAAATGTCAGCATTCCATCAGAACTCTTTACTAGTCAACCAGACCCGGTATATAATTATGGCTTGTACAGTAAGGAATTAAAATTAAGACTACCGAATGCACTAAATAAAGCAAAACAATACTTAGAAGCTTCAAAACAATCACGAAACGAGACAAGCAAAACTGAATGTAACCCGCTAACATTAAAAATAGGCGACCAAGTATTATTAACAGTCCAAAAAAGAAAAAATTAGATCCTTTATACAAAGGACCATATAAAGTAATTGAATTGGACACTGTAAATTGTATTATAGAAGATGAAAATAAGAATAGCTCTAAGATACACAAAAATTGATTAAGAAAAATGCATGAATAAAAAAAAAACAAAAAACAAAAATATTTAAAATCCTTTTATATAACGTAATCGTAACCATCTGATATGCTAAGAAAAATATGAAATTAACGACTAAGCAGAATAAGTAAAATATGTACATACAAATGTTAATAATCCATAACAATTGATAGAGGCAAACTATTGACTAGTATAGTAATAGCATTAAAAAAAAATTAAAGAACATTAAATTAAAATATTCGTTTAATTTTTTTCCCAAAGGGGGTAGGTGTAGTAACGAATCCATAACGCACATAAATATCAGTCGTGACCTACCACAAATTGCACTTTGCAATTTGCGGTAAACGTAAACAAAGCCAGGCAGTAGAGCCAAATTACGGCACTCAAGTTTGATGTCAGAACAACGTAAACAAGCAATGAACCAAAGCTTTGACCGACGTGAAAGTGCATCGCGCAGCAAAAAGAAGCACGCGAGCAATTAAAGAAAGTATGTCATCTGATATTTACAGGTGAATGAAATGGACATGAGTATTTAGCGTATGTAATCTATTTAGAGTAATTACCAATAATGTAAGTATTCAGCACTTTGTAATAATCTGAATATTTAGCAATAATAATAACCTACTTAATTTATGTTAGCAAATAAGAACTTTGAACTTAGGTAGTAAGCAAAATATCTGTATAAATATAGTATGTTAAGTGAATAAATGACATTAGTCGAAAAACCGTCTTTTAATACAGGAGTTAATGCTTAATTAAGCTGCTCCTCAATTTAGCTCGGAGTTAACGCTAATCTAGCTGCTCCATAGGAGTTAATGCCTTTCGGCTGCTCCAGGGAACTTAAACTTTAAGGTAAAGACCACGAAGAATAAATAATTCGAATACCACACCAAACTTGTAGGAGATTCTGGCGCTGAGGTTAGTATTATAAAAAAGAAAGTAATTAAAAATCCCGGAGATATAAATACCGATGAAACATATACTTTACAAACACCATTTGGTACCGGAAAGACGCTGGGAACATGCCAGGGCAATTTTACATTAAAGAACAAAATTTCCTGCAATTTTCAGGTTATAAAAAACCTACCCGGCCTTTCCGACGACGGCTTGCTGATTTCCTGGCAAAGAATTGTAACGTTGAGGGCCCGAATAAGGCATTGCGTTTCCCTCGAACGGAAAACAACCCTGAGCAGTTTGCTATTCCATTAACAGCTGCTTTGGATAACCTGTGTTCTGAAAAAGTGGTTAAAGTGAATGCCGATCTGACAATATGTGGTACTTCAAAAGTTTCTCAGGAGGAGAACAATGACCGCCGAACACTGGAATGCGCGATGGACAAACCGACTGAGAGTGATTTGACCTGCAAGATGAGGCAGCAACAAATACAGCTGAAAGAGCCTGTATGCATACCTGCTAGGTCACAGATCATTTGTGCAGGAGGAGATGCTCTGTCTATCAAGAGAGATAGATCAAGGAGTCTTCCTGGCGAATGGCTTCCTCCCCGCTGGTTTTAAAGCAGTGTCTGTTGGAGTTCTCAACACTCACAGTTCACAAGTAGTTCTGACTACCTTTAGTTTGCATCTAGTCCCTGTCCACAACTACACCGTCGTCCAACTGAAAAAGGATCAATATGAAATAAACAATAAGGAAACCCCGAAAATCGGAGAACGCGCTGAGGATGCTCACCTGAAAACCAGGAATTACGGTGACACGAAACCACCAGCACCAACGCACAAAGGAAATATAAGTAAACACAGTAAACAAAGGAAAGGAAAACACAATGAAACAAACGTTGACGGAGCTCACCTAGACAGAAGGAACTACGATGGCAAAAGCCCATCAGCTCCCACGCACTCACAAAATAAAATTTCGGAACACGTCGGAATGGAAGCGAGCTCACCACAGGGACGGTATCTACAAAAGCTCCCAAATCAACTTTCACAATAAGTAAACCACGGCGCAAGAGCCCATTAGAAGACGATAGCGAGTTCGCCTCAAATATACGGCGGTTCAGAAACCCCAACTCCATCGTCACTTAGTATTAAGAGTGATTTAAATAAGATAAATTGGGGTGAAAGTAAAAATAAAGATAAAAATATTTCTAATTTAAATAAAATAACTAGGAGTAAAATAAGAAATAAAAATAAATTTAAGAATATTTCTAACGCCGAAAAAATTGCCACTTTACAGCATATTAAATATTTATTCCAGGAGTATGAAGAACCGGAAGCCCCAAATAATAACCCGCGTCTCGTCAGGGTAGACGAAGAAGAAGAGTCTATAAAAGAAAAGAGATCAAATAAGTTGATAGGAATCTATTTCGATTAGGGTTAAGTGTTGTAGTGAATAAGGCGAGACTATTTATTAAGCGATAAACAAAAAGAAAAAAAATTAAAGAGAAACCATGTACATTTAGCCCCTATATGTTTAACATACAGTATTTATTTCACAAAACAAAACAAAAGACAAGAACAGAGAGAAATAAAAAAAAAACAAAAGGAAAAACATTTATGTATAAGGAGGTGCATATCCAATGAGAACGGAAATGCATTGGAGTAGATTTGGTTAATTCAACCAGTTTAGTTTTCAACTTAACTCTCATGTTGTTTCCCGCTATACGGCTTCGAAAATGAATGCATTCATTTCCGATTATATGAAAAATATTGTTCACGTTTTCTTTTAGAGTTTCAAAACAAATAACAGTAGGATACACTCCCACGTTTAATTAAATAATTTATGATCTCTGATATAAATTAAACAATAATGTCATAATGTTTACAGGATTTAATTAAATAATTATGTTCTTGGGGTTAAATACTACTAAGGTCATAGATTTTACCGGACTTAACAGAATTACTATGTTATTTGAGATGCATTGTTTGGTAATAATATTAGGATACTTACATGATTTAGTTAGGACTTAATGTTCGTGAGTAACATATCTTATGATAAGGTTATTCGTTTTTTTTTTGATTACTTATGAAGCAATGTTATTATTGTAGACAAATTATACGATGACATTTGTAATGTGTTAAATAATTATCTTATTTCAGGAAACAAAAAAAAGCTTCTTCTCCGTTTTCGGTCCTTCTTCCCTCCATCTACCTTCCTTATGTTTTAGCTCTTATTTATTTTAATCCTATTTTGTTTTTAGCACCCTTATAGGTTGGGCCTACACCCTAGCCAGGTGTAGGGATGGCGTGGGTTAGTGACCTGAACTATTGATAAGGGGGATAACTTTTTTGTTTGTGTTTTCAAGATAGTTCAGGGTGGCTAGGAACAACAGGTGACACCAGACCAGCTGTTCTTCCTTCGATATCTGTCTCTCTTGTGTTTTCATCCTTTGTGGCAGACCTGAAAGAAGGAGTCCACAACCTGCCAGCTAGTGCGTGCCAATCGAACATCCCGCGGCAACTTCATGTTGCACACGCGGGCACATTATGCATCATACAACAAATATCAGATTACTCATATTATTTATCAACTGAAGTATTTATCAGTAAGTATGTCATGTTAATTTATATCATTAACTAGATATGAACATAAAAGTAAACCAGGGAGAGCGTAAAATTAGATTTGGTATCCAATTTTATTAAAGATTATCTACACTATCTATACTAATCTACACATATTGAATTTACTCTTACATATAATAAGAGTAAGGCGCTGGATATATATATTTTATCTTGCAATGGAATATAAAGAATTTATTATACACTAATCAAAACAATTAAGGGAACAAAAAAAATATCTAAATTTTTTAGTGATTTTTGACGGGCTGTATTTAAGCGAGAAATAATCGTATCGAGGATCTGAAAAAAACATCTTAAAGCTCCAGAAACTTTCAGCCAAAAAATTTTAAAGGCCACGGTGCTAACGCAATCCAAAGGAATAGCGGAAGAAAAAAATTTCAAAATTTTTAGTCATTTTTTTTTTGGTGCACGGACTCGGAAATTTTTTTTTTTATTTGACCACCCTATGAACCAGATAGCCTGTTAATTCAGCTTTAATTATCTTTTTTGAAATCCTTGATACGTCGATTTGTCGCGGAGGACACTTTTGTATTCAACCATGAATATCTCAGCAACCAATGATCGTACAGAAAATTTAAGGGCAGTTTCGGAAACTGGAATAAATTTCCTAAAAGAATCCGTCAAGACAAAAAAAATAATAATTTTTTTTTATCCGTAATTTCAATTTTGAAAAAGTCAAAAAAAGTGACTGTTTTCCTTGTTTTGGTAAATTGACCGCATCTTTGCAAATACTGATGGAAAGACTAAGGTTTGTAGGAATTTTTACACCTCAATGTACGCACAATAGCCCTGTAAATCCGCAGATCGATCTATTCGACGGTTCCTTCGGCCCGATCGGTCAGAGTTTTGGAAAAAATTAAAGGAACAAGAATTGTGATCTCAAACATCGTGTAATCTTCATAAAAATGGAAAAATCTTTTTTTTCAACTTTTTATTTTTTTATCACTTTTATGCATCAGTCACTTGATAAATTTAAAAAAAAAAAATTTTAAATCGAAAATTAAAAAAAAACATTTGACACTTTTTAGAAAATGAAATACTGAGATGTTGCTGCCTCGGCTTTTAATCACTGCCTCCAACCTGTCACGCATATTCGAAATGCAGTTTCGAAACATCGACTGCGGAAACCTCCAACAACTGTTTTGTAAGAACATCTCAGTATTTAATTTAATAATTTCAAAAATTTTTTTTTTAATTCTCGATTTCTCAAAAAAAATTTTTTTTAAATTTACGATTTTTTTCAATTTGCTTTTTTTTAAATTTACCAAGTAGCTGATGCATATTTGTGAGAAAAGTCGAAAAAAAATGATTTTTCCATTTTTTGGCTGAAAGTTTCACAAACTAGAGTTCTGGAGCTTTAAGATGTTTTTTTCAGATCCTCGATACGATTATTTCTCGCTTAAATACAGCCCGTCAAAAATCACTAAAAAATTTAGATATTTCTTTTGTTCCCTTAATTGTTTTGATTAGTGTATAATACGTAACATTATATAAAGGAATAAGTTTGAGAAAGTATTTCTTATTAAGATGTTCCAAATGCCTCATGTGAATTTTTTTTGAAACAAGGTTATAGGGGTATAAAGAAATTCACGAGCCTCCAAATGACTGTAGTGTACTAAAGAAAATTTGAAAATATTTTAGACATAAGAAATTTGTTTGGAATTATTTAAAGGTATTAAAAGAAAGCCAAATCTTAATTAAGTGAAGGTTAGAAACGATAGCATATGGGGAAGTTCGAAAAGCAACAATTTTCGACGTTAGAATGATTTGTAAAATCTTACAAATATATTAAGTATGTATGTCTTCTGGCCAACTGCAAGGTTCACAAAAAAATATTTATTTTTTTGAACCAAATAACAGTTCTTATTAAACGTTAAAAAGTGCATAGAGATTGAACAGCAACTGTACATCTTCGTTTCATTGCTCAGTTGTGGTTACTTAATTTTTGTGCTCAACCTCTTTGTTGTTGCGGCGATGTTGTGTTTTAGTGATTTGCTCTCTTGTTTAGGTGTGATTTTTCTTACTTAGTTGGTGTGATTTTTCTCACTTACTTGCTGATACCAGCTCTGTGGGCAGTTTATTTTTTATTTTTGTTTTTATTTGTAAAATTTGGTTATTTTTTACGTTGATAGTTTGTTCCCGGATTTGTGGAGTGATCTGTTGATTGATTCATTTGTTTCCTTCTATGTTTGCAGTGATAACTTTACATAGTTGTTTACTTTTTGGTTCATTATTTTCAGTTGTGGATTTTTTGTACTGTACTGTGTTTTGCGCCTATAACCGTACATCTTCGTTTATTGCTCCGTTTGTTGTTGTTTAATTTTTGCACTCAGTCTTTTTGTAGTTGTGGCACCGTTTCGTTGCTCCTGCTACTGTGCATTTTTTATTTTTATTTTTTTTACCGGAGCGTTTCTCTCTTTTTGTCTTACTTGTTATGTATTCGGTTATGTTTATTGATATTTCTTAGCTACAGCTTTGCGTCATACGGGTGATTACAGGTTTCCTGCTTATTTGTGTCTTTGCTGACTGCTCTTGGCTTGTTGGTCTCTGTCTGCTTGGTTTTGCGTTTTGTTGGCTGGGCTCCTCACCATTTTTTTTTCTTTTTCGCTCCACCCTTCCATTGTCCTCTGTTCCCGTTTGTCTGTCCTGTCTCTGGCTGGGTGCGCTGTCGACGTGATCGCTCGTTTGCCTTCGTTCTCTCTTTTGTTTTGTTTCCTTGGTCCGACCCCTGTTGCCGTCTTCTTTTGGTTATTTTATTTGCTCTTTTATTTCTCCGTTTCCCGTTCTTTACCTGTTTGGTTCCTGATGATCGTTTAACTTGTTGTATTTTTGTTATCGACTGGCTTTGGTCTTTATTTTTACTTTTTTACTCATTCCTGTTTTATTCTGTTTTCCGTCTTCGTTTTCTTCTTCTTTATTTATTTATTTTTCTTTTACTCTTTATTTATTTGTATAACTCGATTAACTTCTTTTATCGCCTGACTTTGTTCTGTTTACTGTCTGCTTTCGTTCGTTCTCTCCTTCTCTTGTTTTCCCCTTTAATTTTAACGATTTGACTACCTTTTCTTCCTTTTACCGATTGACTCTGCTCTCTATTATTAATTGTTACTTATTTCTGTTTTAATCTTGGTCTCCATCACTATTTTTTCCTCTTTATTATTTCTGGTTATTTTTTTTTCTTATGTCTAAGTGTGGGGCTTGTACACTGGGGGTTGCCCGGGACGGCGTGGCCTGTGATGGTGTCTGTAGCCACTTTTTTCATGCCACATGTCTGAAGGGTGGAACTAAATCATCTGGTTTCACCTGCGCTGAGTGTTCAGACATAAAGCCTTGCCACGTCCTTAGGTTGGTGAGGGGCATGATGGAAGCCCTTTCTGCTGACCTTGCTCTGGTTGCTGACAAGGTTGGCTCTTTTTCCTCTCGTTGGGGTGAC
Organism: Leptarthrus brevirostris; assembly: GCA_964036015.1. Classification (NCBI taxonomy): domain Eukaryota; kingdom Metazoa; phylum Arthropoda; class Insecta; order Diptera; family Asilidae; genus Leptarthrus; species Leptarthrus brevirostris. The sequence goes on from OZ038374.1 coordinate 50,430,867, forward strand.
CTACAACTTTTGTCCGAGGACACCGGTATGATTACCACTAAAATGAATAAGTTGCTGTGCGCTGTTGGTGTCTTAGAATCCAACTCTGGTGCCCTCTTGAATCGCTCAAATGAGTTGGGTTCCCCACCGGTGTTGCCGTTGGTTGAGGACATTCGCCGTATCGCCAAGCAGGTGAAGCTTGATGTCTCCGCTTGCTCTGTTTCGGTTTTGGCCAATGGTGACCTAATTGGCTCTATTGCCGCCGACGTGAGAGCCCTTTCTACTTGTTGTAAAGTTCCCTCTGGGCCTCTGTCTTCCTCTGGTCCGTCCGTGCCCCCTGGCTTCGTCCCACCTGTCTCCGTGCCCATGGCTGTCTCCGAGCCCCTGGCTATTTCTGAGTCCCCGATTGTCCCGGCTAACTCCGAGACTACAGCTGTCTCCGAGACTGCGGTTGCCTCCGTGATCACGGCTGTCTCCGAGCCCTCGAACGCTGGCTCGCTTGGACTCCATGAGGGGTTAGCCATTGGCACGCTTGCCTCCCATGATGTTGATCGGAGCACAAACCATCCTCCGCACCATCCGCAGGCATGCCCGTAGACGTGCCCGCCGTTCAGTTATCCACGCTGCCACTGCTTCGCCGACTGTATCATTAAATGTCGACACTCATAGCTCAGGCGTAAGCTCTGTACAGGCCGAGTTGGGCGATTGTCCGCCTCGCCCTGGTGTCACTATGCTCAGGCCGGCGCAGCGGCCTAAATGTGTCTTTGTGTCTCGTGTTCACCCTGACACTTCCGAGACCGTTGTTGATAACATCTCTTCACGGGTGGGTGTTCCCGGCGGTATGATTGCTTGTAGGAGAATAAGCCCTGCTCACGGCCATGTTGGTCGCACATATACCGCCTAATTTAAGGTGTTTATTCCGGAAGATGCCTTTACGGCTGTGCTCTCTCCGGACATGTGGCCCCCTGGTTCCATTGTTCGCGAGTTCAAAAACCGCACTGTTCTTCTCCTCTTCCTGCGCGTCTGATGCCGACGCATCTGCCTGACTGAGACTTGGCTTTGTGCCGGTATCTCTGACTCGGAGCTTTTTGGTCCTTTCAGGTCTTTTGTCGGGATCGTCATGTTTCCGACCCTTGCTCTCCAGTCGGTGGTGGGGTTCTGTGTGCGATCAGGGGGGGGGGGGGGATCTCATGCCCGGTCGTCGACAATTCCGACTCCGGCGACCTTGAGCTCTTATGCGTTGCCCTGAGATTCCCTACCAGAAGCCTATTTGTGTTAACTGTTTATATTCCCCCTTGTTCACCATCTACAGTGTACGAATTGCTCGCTGCATCGTAGTTTGTCCGATTCCTTGCTTCCCTCGGAGGACATCGTGCTCTTTGGTGATTTCAATTTTCCCGGCATCGGCTGGGCTCACTCTCTTGATTATGATGGCCTTATTCCTTCACCTGCATCTGCTCCCCAATATGCTCTGTCCTTTTTGGACTCGGTAGCCTCCTCCGGCCTGGCTCAATGCTGTGATATTCCTAATGATTCCGGTAGGTTTCTTGACTTAGTGTTTTAGTCTGACCCTGATGGTACGACCCTGTCCCCTCTGGTTCCCGAATCGAGTGATCACCCTGGTCTCCTGGTTGTCATGTGCTTCGACACAACTGTTGCATCTCCTCCCTTACTGGGTGACTTCTACTTCAACTTCAAACGCGCGCTGACTTCTCGTGCATGGACGACTGGTTACTTTCATGTGATTGGTCTGGCGTGTTGAGATAGCGCGACGTCGATCTGGCCGTGAGCGCTTTTTATGATGTTCTTTACGCCTGTTTTACCCAACATGTTCCTATTAGCATTTCTAGGTCTGTTTCGTCCCTGGCTTTATGGTGCCTCTCAACATTTGAGGAACTTGAAGGGTAAAGCTTGGAAGAGGTTCTGTGTCTCGGAACGCCATGATGACTATTTGGCCTTTGCCACCGTTTCTCTACTCGCCTGCAGGACTCCTACGCTGAGAACTACTTTGCGTAGTGACCCCAAACTCTTCTGGAAATTTATTACCTTTTTCGCGGATTTTTTCCGAACGTCTTTCAGCGATTCCTCCTGCGATGTTTCCACTTCTGATTTTACCCACTTGACGTGGCTCCCGCCTACCTCCCTTGAGCCTAATGATTTAGTATTGGACGATGCACACGTTGCTGAACATCTATCTAATTTGGCGGAGGGCTTCACGAGTGGTCCCGACGGTATTCCCCCTTCCTTTTTGAAGAAATGCCAACTATCTATTTCTGGTGTTCTCTGTTACCTGTTCAACCTGTCCCTGCAGGCCGCTTTCCGGAACTTTGGAAGATTTCTGTGTTGATTCCTCTTCACAAGAAAGGTAGTAGGTCCCAGGTCTCCAACTATCGGCCAATTGCCAGCTTGTGCCATGTTGCGAAGGTTTTCGAGTCTCTCGTCAGTGACGTTCTTCGTTTTTACTGCAGGCCTTTTATGGGGTCCTTCCAGCATGGCTTCCTCAGGGGGAAGTCTACGACCACTAACCTCCTGGAGTTCTTTAATTATTCTCTACCAGCCATTGAAACGGGCAAACAGGTGGATTGTGTATTTACGGACTTCAGTAAGGCTTTTGATAGGATAGAATATAGTATCCTGGCCTATAAATTGACTCTTCTTGGGTTCCCTTCCTGCTTTGTTAACTGGTTATCCTCTTACCTGTCTGGTCGTACCCAGCGCGTCCTGTTTCGGGGTGTCCTTTCTGACGGAATCCTTGTCACCTCGGGGTGCCACAGGGCAGTATCCTCGGCCCACTCCTCTTCATCCTTTATATTAATGATGTTTCGCTTCTCCTGATACACAGTAAAATTCTGATGCTAAGATTTTTCGCACTGTTTCCTCTAAATGCCGAGAAGTGCACCGTTATGACCTTCTCCCGTAAAAGACGTCCTTTCCTCTTTAACTACTCCATTGATGGCGTTACCCTGGGTAGGGTCTATAAGACGAAGGACCTGGGCGTGGTCCTCAACTCTCGCCTTTCATTCGAGGAACATGTGGATTCGATCGTCGGTAGGGCTAATTCGATGCTAGGTTTCGTTAAAAGATGGTCTAGGGAACTCGACGATCCCTACCTAACTAAGCTTCTTTACTGCACCTTCGTCAGACCGCTTTTGGAATATGCCAGCCCTGTTTGGGCCCCCTATTTCGCCGTTCACGTTGACCGCGTCGAGGCAGTGCAGCGCAGATTCCTCAGGTTCGCTCTCCGTGAACTTCACTGGATTGATCCCTGGTTACTTCCCTCCTATACTGATCGCTTGGGGCTAATTTCTCTCGACTCCCTTGAAAAGAGGCGTAACATCGCCAAATTACTATTTTTGTTCGATTTATAGCAGGGAACGATAAATTCACCAGATCTACTGGCTGCCGTGAACATCTCTATCCCGCAACGCACTCTGAGAAACCGCAACTTCCTGCACGTCTCTAGCCATCGAACTCTGTATGGAATGCACGAGCCCATCACGTCGATGTCACGCCTCTTCAACCAACACTTCGCCAATTTTGATTTCAATCTCTCCAGACTGCAACTCAAGGGCATGCTTAGACAGTGCCTTGGCTGATGTGGGGTCGTGGATAGCGTCAACAGCCGTCCTTGGATTGCGTTTTCTGATTTATTCTCGGCCTCTAGTTCGTAGTTTAGTCTGTAAGTTTTCATTATATCAATATATGCTGTAGTAATCTCTCTCAGATGAATCTGTACAAATAAACTAAACTAAACTAAACCACGAATATAATCAAATATACACACATTAATGAGACTGTTTTTTCATAAACTTGTTCAAAATCAATTTTTTTTATTATTACTAGAATTATTGAATTATTGGTTTCGATCAAAATTTATTTACTAAAATCAAACCAACATTTATATTATATATACATATATAGTTTTACTATAGAGTAGAAAGTTTCTTGGCTATTGCTAAAAACTGTATCCGTAGGAACAAAAATTTTTTTTTGTTTGGTTCCGTGAAACTGGTTGGACGGTTGAATTTCCTATTTTAGTCAAACATTTTGAATTTTATATAGATATTCAGCTAACAATTTTATGAATTTTTTTCTGGTATGAATTCTTTCATGACTTCAAAAGTATGATAACGTGGTAGACGCTGACCTGATTCCTCCCGTTCGATCTCTCTCTCTCTAACCCACTAATTCCAGAAAATTGTCCGAGAAAAGGGGACTGTACCAAACGATCGGCGAGGTGCAGTCATAGGTTGGGGAGGGATAGCCCTACAAGCCTCCTTACATCTAGAGGCTGAGGTTGCTTTTCGTCAGGGACATGATCGAATCCTTTTTTATCCTTTTTATAGTATTCCTTTAATAATTGTGCTTCCTTTTTTTCAAGCCTTCGTTCTTTGGTTATCAGGAAGGAGGAGGCAAGATCCCCCCCCCCCCCCAATCCGACGAGCTTAGCACGGCTAACACGGCGGGCCCCTCACCTCTTCGGTCACTGACCAAGTCTGCACGGATGTTATAACGCTCACCCTGGTATCTCCCGTAACCTTTCCCTATCCCTTTCGGTTGTGAGTCCAGACTTAGTCGGGGTTCTCACATCCCTCCATTCCCATTCATGTTCACATGCTACCGCTCGATGGCAGCATGTGCGCCTGAATTCCCCACGTAATACCACAACAAAATGGCGCCCAACGTTTGTGCTTAGTCCTGGGTAAGGACCTAGAGGGGAAGTAAAATTCCCTCTCTAGATTATACGCACAGTTCAGGAGACTTCACGTTTTCCTCAATTGTTTCGGCAGGTTGTTCCGACCAATTTCCCAAGGTAGAAGAGTTGATACTTCAGCTTCTCGGCTTTCACGGCTGATAGACTTCTACTTCCCCCTTGGCATAATCCTGAACGGATAGCTCTCTACACCTTTTCATATTGACCTTCCTTAACGGACCTATTAGTAGTCATACGCATGGTATGCTACCTGCTTGCCTTCACGGCTTATCTGACATTTGTATTTTTTCTCTCTTTCGCTATCCCTCATCGACTAGAGGTTGACAGTGCGATGGAAGAATCCGGGTCATTGGCCTCCGAAGTTGGAACACTCCAGAGAGGAATATCCTTTGGGTGGGATTAGTCAATTGAATATCTCTGGAGATTGTTTCCAAGTTTCGGAGCAACCATCTGTTCCTGGATCTCTCTCCTTGGACTGGCAATCCTAGTCGATTGATTCCCATCCCAGCCTTATTCGAAGGACGATTGACTCGAGTGCTCAGACTATTCCGGAGTTTACGAGTTTTGGCTTGATAGCCAGTGATCTTGTCCGGGATAGTTCTGTGCACTCATAGTAGTCGGTCGAAATTCGGGTACAACTTTATCCTTTCCTAATTAACTTTTCTTACCACCTGTCCCTGGCGAGGAGGCACCTCATCGGCAGTGTCCGAAGTGTTGGAGAGAGAGAGTAGTCGCGGAAGAGGAGGCTACCACAAATTATACATTTCAAAACTTAAAAAAAAATTGTTTTCTTCCCCTCTCACTGGTATGCACCAATTTTAATTTAGTCGTCTGCACATGGGTTTAAGCCACAACAATTTTATTTGATCACTTGGGGATACCAGTTGTTGTTCAACAACTACATTTACAGCATTTTGATAATTCTTTTATTTGAAATTTGAAATTGACTTAACTGCGACGAGCAATAAAGCTACGTCGAGTCAGTATATTTAGTTTTTTTTTCAAATTTCGTACTACTCAAGCGATACAGAGTGGAAACAGTTTTTTTTACAATCTTGGGATCACCGCTTGGACAAGTCGCTGGGGCGACTGTCATACCACTGTGTTCCGTATGCCAAATTATAATTGATAAGGTCATAGAGTTTACCGGACTTAACTGAATTACTATGTTCTTTGAGATGCATTGTTTGGTAATAATATTAGGATACTTACATGATTTAGTTAGGACTTAATGTTCGTGAGTAACATATCTTATGATAAGGTTATTCGTTTTTTTTGATTACTTATGAAGTAATGTTATTATTGTAGACAAATTATATGATGACATTTGTAATGCGTTAAATAATTATCTTATTTCAGGAAACCCAAGAAAGCTTCTTCTCCGTTTTCGGGATGGCGTGGGTTAGTGACCTGAACTATCGATAAGGGGGATAACTTTTCTTGTTTGTGTTTTCAAGATAGTTCAGGGTGGCTAGGAACAACAGGTGACACCAGACCAGCTGTTCTTCCTTCGATATCTGTCTCTATTGTGTTTTCATCCTTTGTGGCAGACCTGAAAGAAGGAGTCCACAACCTGCCAGCTAGTGCGTGCCAATTGAACATCCCGCGGCAACTTCACGTTGCACACGCGCGCACATTATGCATCATACAACAAATATCAGATTACTCATATTATTTATCAACTGATGTATTTATCAATAAGTATGTCATGCCAATTTATATCATCAACTAGATATGAACATAAAAATAAACCAGGGAGAGCCTAAAATTAGATTTGGTATCCAATTTTAATAAAGATTATCTTCACTATCTATACTAATCTACACATATTGAATTTACTCTTACATGTAATAAGAGTAAGGCGCTGGATATATATTTTATCTTGCAATGGAATATAAAGAATTTATTATATAATACGTATTCACAAAAAAATATTTATTTTTTTGAACCAAATAACAGTTCTTATTAAACGTTAAAAAGTGCATAGAGATTGAACAACAACTGTACATCTTCGTTTCATTGCTCAGTTGTGGTTACTTAATTTTTGTGCTCAACCTCTTTGTTGTTGCGGCGATGTTGTGTTTTAGTGATTTGCTCTCTTGTTTAGGTGTGATTTTTCTTACTTAGTTGGTGTGATTTTTCTCACTTACTTGCTGATACCAGCTCTGTGGGCAGTTTATTTTTTATTTTTGTTTTTATTTGTAAAATTTGGTTATTTTTTGCGTTGATAGTTTGTTCCCGGATTTGTGGAGTGATCTGTTGATTGATTCATTTGTTTCCTTCTATGTTTGCAGTGATAACTTTACATAGTTGTTTACTTTTTGTTTCATTATTTTCAGTTGTGGATTTTTTGTACTGTACTGTGTTTTGCGCCTACAACCGTACATCTTCGTTTATTGCTCCGTTTGTTGTTGTTTAATTTTTGCACTCAGTCTTTTTGTAGTTGTGGCACCGTTTCGTTGCTCCTGCTACTGTGCATTTTTTATTTTTATTTTTTTTACCGGAGCGTTTCTCTCTTTTTGTCTTACTTGTTATGTATTCGGTTATGTTTATTGATATTTCTTAGCTACAGCTTTGCGTCATACGGGTGATTACAGGTTTCCTGCTTATTTGTGTCTTTGCTGACTGCTCTTGGCTTGTTGGTCTCTGTCTGCTTGGTTTTGCGTTTTGTTGGCTGGGCTCCTCACCATTTTTTTTTTCTTTTTCGCTCCACCCTTCCATTGTCCTCTGTTCCCGTTTGTCTGTCCTGTCTCTGGCTGGGTGCGCTGTCGACGTGATCGCTCGTTTGCCTTCGTTCTCTCTTTTGTTTTGTTTCCTTGGTCCGACCCCTGTTGCCGTCTTCTTTTGGTTATTTTATTTGCTCTTTTATTTCTCCGTTTCCCGTTCTTTACCTGTTTGGTTCCTGATGATCGTTTAACTTGTTGTATTTTTGTTATCGACTGGCTTTGGTCTTTATTTTTACTTTTTTACTCATTCCTGTTTTATTCTGTTTTCCGTCTTCGTTTTCTTCTTCTTTATTTATTTATTTTTCTTTTACTCTTTATTTATTTGTATAACTCGATTAACTTCTTTTATCGCCTGACTTTGTTCTGTTTACTGTCTGCTTTCGTTCGTTCTCTCCTTCTCTTGTTTTCCCCTCTTAATTTTAACGATTTGACTATCTTTTCTTCCTTTTACCGATTGACTCTGCTCTCTATTATTAATTGTTACTTATTTCTGTTTTAATCTTGGTCTCCATCACTATTTTTTCCTCTTTCTTATTTCTGGTTATTTTTTTTTCTTATGTCTAAGTGTGGGGCTTGTACACTGGGGGTTGCCCGGGACGGCGTGGCCTGTGATGGTGTCTGTAGCCACTTTTTTCATGCCACATGTCTGAAGGGTGGAACTAAATCATCTGGTTTCACCTGCGCTGAGTGTTCAGACATAAAGCCTTGCCACGTCCTTAGGTTGGTGAGGGGCATGATGGAAGCCCTTTCTGCTGACCTTGCTCTGGTTGCTGACAAGGTTGGCTCTTTTTCCTCTCGTTGGGGTGACCTGCAACTTTTGTCCGAGGACACCGGTATGATTACCACTAAAATGAATAAGTTGCTGTGCGCTGTTGGTGTCTTAGAATCCAACTCTGGTGCCCTCTTGAATCGCTCAAATGAGTTGGGTTCCCCACCGGTGTTGCCGTTGGTTGAGGACATTCGCCGTATCGCCAAGCAGGTGAAGCTTGATGTCTCCGCTTGCTCTGTTTCGGTTTTGGCCAATGGTGACCTAATTGGCTCTATTGCCGCCGACGTGAGAGCCCTTTCTACTTGTTGTAAAGTTCTCTCTGGGCCTCTGTCTTCCTCTGGTCCGTCCGTGCCCCCTGGCTTCGTCCCACCTGTCTCCGTGCCCATGGCTGTCTCCGAGCCCCTGGCTATTTCTGAGTCCCCGATTGTCCCGGCTAACTCCGAGACTACAGCTGTCTCCGAGACTGCGGTTGCCTCCGTGATCACGGCTGTCTCCGAGCCCTCGAACGCTGGCTCGCTTGGACTCCATGAGGGGTTAGCCATTGGCACGCTTGCCTCCCATGATGTTGATCGGAGCACAAACCATCCTTCCCGCACCGCCCGCAGGCATGCCCGTAGACGTGCCCGCCGTTCAGTTATCCACGCTGCCACTGCTTCACCGACTGTATCATTAAATGTCGACACTCATAGCTCAGGCGTAAGCTCTGTACAGGCCGAGTTGGGCGATTGTCCGCCTCGCCCTGGTGTCACTATGCTCAGGCCGGCGCAGCGGCCTAAATGTGTCTTTGTGTCTCGTGTTCACCCTGACACTTCCGAGACCGTTGTTGATAACATCTCTTCATGGGTGGGTGTTCCCGGCGGTATGATTGCTTGTAGGAGAATAAGCCCTGCTCACGGCCATGTTGGTCGCACATATACCGCCTAATTTAAGGTGTTTATTCCGGAAGATGCCTTTACGGCTGTGCTCTCTCCGGACATGTGGCCCCCTGGTTCCATTGTTCGCGAGTTCAAAAACCGCACTGTTCTTCTCCTCTTCCTGCGCGTCTGATGCCGACGCATCTGCCTGACTGAGACTTGGCTTTGTGCCGGTATCTCTGACTCGGAGCTTTTTGGTCCTTTCAGGTCTTTTGTCGGGATCGTCATGTTTCCGACCCTTGCTCTCCAGTCGGTGGTGGGGTTCTGTGTGCGATCAGGGGGGGGGGGGGGATCTCATGCTCGGTCGTCGACAATTCCGACTCCGGCGACCTTGAGCTCTTATGCGTTGCCCTGAGATTCCCTACCAGAAGCCTATTTGTGTTAACTGTTTATATTCCTCCTTGTTCACCATCTACAGTGTACGAATTGCTCGCTGCATCGTAGTTTGTCCGATTCCTTGCTTCCCTCGGAGGACATCGTGCTCTTTGGTGATTTCAATTTTCCCGGCATCGGCTGGGCTCACTCTCTTGATTATGATGGCCTTATTCCTTCACCTGCATCTGCTCCCCAATATGCTCTGTCCTTTTTGGACTCGGTAGCCTCCTCCGGCCTGGCTCAATGCTGTGATATTCCTAATGATTCCGGTAGGTTTCTTGACTTAGTGTTTCAGTCTGACCCTGATGGTACGACTGTGAGGAGATGCCTGTCCCCTCTGGTTCCCGAATCGAGTGATCACCCTGGTCTCCTGGTTGTCATGTGCTTCGACACAACTGTTGCATCTCCTCCCTTACTGGGTGACTTCTACTTCAACTTCAAACGCGCGCTGACTTCTCGTGCATGGACGACTGGTTACTTTCATGTGATTGGTCTGGCGTGTTGAGATAGCGCGACGTCGATCTGGCCGTGAGCGCTTTTTATGATGTTCTTTACGCCTGTTTTACCCAACATGTTCCTATTAGCATTTCTAGGTCTGTTTCGTCCCTGGCTTTATGGTGCCTCTCAACATTTGAGGAACTTGAAGGGTAAAGCTTTTAAGAGGTTCTGTGTCTCGGAACGCCATGATGACTATTTGGCCTTTGCCACCGTTTCTCTACTCGCCTGCAGGACTCCTACGCTGAGAACTACTTTGCGTAGTGACCCCAAACTCTTCTGGAAATTTATTAACTCGAAGCGTAAATGTGACGCCTATCCTTCCTCTTTGAGGTACCGTGACCGTGAAAGTGACGACGCTCTCTCAATTTCTACCTTTTTCGCGGATTTTTTCCGAACGTCTTTCAGCGATTCCTCCTGCGATGTTTCCACTTCTGATTTTACCCACTTGACGTGGCTCCCGCCTACCTCCCTTGAGCCTAATGATTTAGTATTGGACGATGCACACGTTGCTGAACATCTATCTAATTTGGCGGAGGGCTTCACGAGTGGTCCCGACGGTATTCCCCCTTCCTTTTTGAAGAAATGCCAACTATCTATTTCTGGTGTTCTCTGTTACCTGTTCAACCTGTCCCTGCAGGCCGCTTTCCGGAACTTTGGAAGATTTCTGTGTTGATTCCTCTTCACAAGAAAGGTAGTAGGTCCCAGGTCTCCAACTATCGGCCAATTGCCAGCTTGTGCCATGTTGCGAAGGTTTTCGAGTCTCTCGTCAGTGACGTTCTTCGTTTTTACTGCAGGCCTTTCATGGGGTCCTTCCAGCATGGCTTCCTCAGGGGGAAGTCTACGACCACTAACCTCCTGGAGTTCTTTAATTATTCTCTACCAGCCATTGAAACGGGCAAACAGGTGGATTGTGTATTTACGGACTTCAGTAAGGCTTTTGATAGGATAGAATATAGTATCCTGGCCTATAAATTGACTCTTCTTGGGTTCCCTTCCTGCTTTGTTAACTGGTTATCCTCTTACCTGTCTGGTCGTACCCAGCGCGTCCTGTTTCGGGGTGTCCTTTCTGACGGAATCCTTGTCACCTCGGGGTGCCACAGGGCAGTATCCTCGGCCCACTCCTCTTCATCCTTTATATTAATGATGTTTCGCTTCTCCTGATACACAGTAAAATTCTGATGCTAAGATTTTTCGCACTGTTTCCTCTAAATGCCGAGAAGTGCACCGTTATGACCTTCTCCCGTAAAAGACGTCCTTTCCTCTTTAACTACTCCGTTGATGGCGTTACCCTGGGTAGGGTCTATAGGACGAAGGACCTGGGCGTGGTCCTCAACTCTCGCCTTTCATTCGAGGAACATGTGGATTCGATCGTCGGTAGGGCTAATTCGATGCTAGGTTTCGTTAAAAGATGGTCTAGGGAACTCGACGATCCCTACCTAACTAAGCTTCTTTACTGCACCTTCGTCAGACCGCTTTTGGAATATGCCAGCCCTGTTTGGGCCCCCTATTTCGCCGTTCACGTTGACCGCGTCGAGGCAGTGCAGCGCAGATTCCTCAGGTTCGCTCTCCGTGAACTTCACTGGATTGATCCCTGGTTACTTCCCTCCTATACTGATCGCTTGGGGCTAATTTCTCTCGACTCCCTTGAAAAGAGGCGTAACATCGCCAAATTACTATTTTTGTTCGATTTATAGCAGGGAACGATAAATTCACCAGATCTACTGGCTGCCGTGAACATCTCTATCCCGCAACGCACTCTGAGAAACCGCAACTTCCTGCACGTCTCTAGCCATCGAACTCTGTATGGAATGCACGAGCCCATCACGTCGATGTCACGCCTCTTCAACCAACACTTCGCCAATTTTGATTTCAATCTCTCCAGACTGCAACTCAAGGGCATGCTTAGACAGTGCCTTGGCTGATGTGGGGTCGTGGATAGCGTCAACAGCCGTCCTTGGATTGCGTTTTCTGATTTATTCTCGGCCTCTAGTTCGTAGTTTAGTCTGTAAGTTTTCATTATATCAATATATGCTGTAGTAATCTCTCTCAGATGAATCTGTACAAATAAACTAAACTAAACTAAACCACGAATATAATCAAATATACACACATTAATGAGACTGTTTTTTCATAAACTTGTTCAAAATCAATTTTTTTTATTATTACTAGAATTATTGAATTATTGGTTTCGATCAAAATTTATTTACTAAAATCAAACCAACATTTATATTATATATACATATATAGTTTTACTATAGAGTAGAAAGTTTCTTGGCTATTGCTAAAAACTGTATCCGTAGGAACAAAAATTTTTTTTTGTTTGGTTCCGTGAAACTGGTTGGACGGTTGAATTTCCTATTTTAGTCAAACATTTTGAATTTTATATAGATATTCGGCTAACAATTTTATGAATTTTTTTCTGGTATGAATTCTTTCGTGACTTCAAAAGTATGATAACGTGGTAGACGCTGACCTGATTCCTCCCGTTCGATCTCTCTCTCTCTAACCCACTAATTCCAGAAAATTGTCCGAGAAAAGGGGACTGTACCAAACGATCGGCGAGGTGCAGTCATAGGTTGGGGAGGGATAGCCCTACAAGCCTCCTTACATCTAGAGGCTGAGGTTGCTTTTCGTCAGGGACATGATCGAATCCTTTTTTATCCTTTTTATAGTATTCCTTTAATAATTGTGCTTCCTTTTTTTCAAGCCTTCGTTCTTTGGTTATCAGGAAGGAGGAGGCAAGATCCCCCCCCCCCAATCCGACGAGCTTAGCACGGCTAACACGGCGGGCCCCTCACCTCTTCGGTCACTGACCAAGTCTGCACGGATGTTATAACGCTCACCCTGGTATCTCCCGTAACCTTTCCCTATCCCTTTCGGTTGTGAGTCCAGACTTAGTCGGGGTTCTCACATCCCTCCATTCCCATTCATGTTCACATGCTACCGCTCGATGGCAGCATGTGCGCCTGAATTCCCCACGTAATACCACAACAAAATGGCGCCCAACGTTTGTGCTTAGTCCTGGGTAAGGACCTAGAGGGGAAGTAAAATTCCCTCTCTAGATTATACGCACAGTTCAGGAGACTTCACGTTTTCCTCAATTGTTTCGGCAGGTTGTTCCGACCAATTTCCCAAGGTAGAAGAGTTGATACTTCAGCTTCTCGGCTTTCACGGCTGATAGACTTCTACTTCCCCCTTGGCATAATCCTGAACGGATAGCTCTCTACACCTTTTCATATTGACCTTCCTTAACGGACCTATTAGTAGTCATACGCATGGTATGCTACCTGCTTGCCTTCACGGCTTATCTGACATTTGTATTTTTTTTTCTCTTTCGCTATCCCTCATCGACTAGAGGTTGACAGTGCGATGGAAGAATCCGGGTCATTGGCCTCCGAAGTTGGAACACTCCAGAAAGGAATATCCTTTGGGTGTGCTTAGCCAATTGAATATCTCTGGAGATCGTTTCCAAGTTTCGGAGCAACCATCTGTTCCTGGATCCCTCTCCTTGGACTGGCAATCCTAGTCGATTGATTCCCATCCCAGCCTTATTCGAAGGACGATTGACTCGAGTGCTCAGACTATTCCGGAGTTTACGAGCTTTGGCTAGATAGCCAGTGATCTTGTCCGGGATAGTTCTGTGCACTCATAGTAGTCGGTCGAAATTCGGGTACAACTTTATCCTTTCCTAATTAACTTTTCTTACCACCTGTCCCTGGCGAGGAGGCACCTCATCGGCAGTGTCCGAAGTGTTGGAGAGAGAGAGAGTAGTCGCGGAAGAGGAGGCTACCACAAATTATACATTTCAAAACTTAAAAAAAAATTGTTTTCTTCCCCTCTCACTGGTATGCACCAATTTTAATTTAGTCGTCTGCACATGGGTTTAAGCCACAACAATTTTATTTGATCACTTGGGGATACCAGTTGTTGTTCAACAACTACATTTACAGCATTTTGATAATTCTTTTATTTGAAATTTGAAATTGACTTAACTGCGACGAGCAATAAAGCTACGTCGAGTCAGTATATTTAGTTTTTTTTTCAAATTTCGTACTACTCAAGCGATACAGAGTGGAAACAGTTTTTTTTACAATCTTGGGATCACCGCTTGGACAAGTCGCTGGGGCGACCGCCATACCACTGTGTTCCGTATGCCAAAGTGGGGAATTCAACCCAAGCACTATGCCCGTCATCACTACTGGTGCTCACATTTTTCACAAGAAGTGTTTGGCACAATGACTGTAGCGGCAGCCTAACTGCCCTATAAGTAGGCGCGATTGCGCATTGAACGAGAGCCGAGTATATAACGCCTATAGACCACCGAACGACAGACTCGCTCGCCCTGGAGAAGCCTATGCTGTCAACAGGCCACACAATTTACGATATCGAAGGCAATCCGCGAGTCCAATGCGAAGTTGGAAACTGTTGTACGACGGGGATAATTCGCGCTTATGGGCTGAGGAGTTCCTGTTTCGCGCAGAGGTAATGGCGCGCAACACTCTGTCAGGGGACTATCAGGTGGTGGCCGAAAATTTCGCCACCTTATTAAAGGATAAACCCTTAGAGTGGTATTGGCAATACTTGCACTACAATCCGGAACCTAGATGGGACGAGCTGAAGCAGGCATTTAGACGGGACTGGACGCCTCCGGTCAATGACTCAGACAACCTACGACAAATGTTGGCTCGTCGGCAGCAACCAGGTGAAACTTTTCAGTTCTATCTGCAAGATCTTCAATCCTTGAGACAAAGATTGAGACTACACATGCCAGAAGCGGAGTTCGTCGATATCATTAGAGACAATTTACTACCAGCAACGCAACAGCATATCTGTCTGCATCCCGCCTATAGCGTAGCACAGCTACAGGCATTGGTGATGCCCATTGAAGGTGTCCTGCACAGGACCAAAGTAATGAGGCACTATAACAATTTACGGCGCTTGGAAGAAGTAGATGGCCAAACAACCAGTCACTGGCAAGCGAACGCGAACCGACATACCTCGATTATCGACGACACCGATAGCATTATAGGAAGCGCAGAATGTTCAGCGGTATCAAAGGAAAACCCATGCTGGAACTGTGGGCAAGTTGGACATTAGCATCGGCAATGTCCTTCACCCAATACTGGCGTATACTGTTATGGCTGTGGACGGCGTGATGTCTATATTAATGATTGTAAGAGTTGTTCCCGTCGGAATCAGCCATCACCCATCCCGAATCGTCGAGCAATCGATCAAAACTAGATAAAACCAGGAACGACCTGATTCAGCCGGAAACATCTACTCAGACATCAACCGAGAACTCAGCCTCAGTGTCAATTAGACTAGCCCTGAGCCGAAACATCAAGACAAAGGAACCTAACATGTTTCCACGAAAACCATACCATGTTCGATTAAAGGAATATGAGAAAGCTCGAGCGCGCATATTCGCTGAGTCCATGGATAGTTATAGTACCCCTAAAATCCGTACGCCCAAACGTTCAACAAAAAGACTTCGCGAGTTCTGGCGACGAGTCGTATCAGATAGACGTCGACTCGTGTCTGGCATTACGTCCATGCCATGATTCAACCTACTAGGGCAGGAGATAAACGGGCTGCTAGACAGTGGAGCGAGCTTGAGTTGCCTGGGAGGTCAAGCAGCTCGGAAGCTTATCCAAGAAGGCCAGGTGACGATAAAAAAATACGCAACTTCCGTCAAAACAGCTGACGGAACCTCTCAGCAGGTATGCGGTCACCTGGACACGGATATAAAGTTCCGCGGCAACCGACATATCATTAGATTATATGTCATACCTAGTTTGTCCCAGGACCTGATTTCTGGAGTTGATTTCTGGAAAGCTTTCCAGCTGGCCCAGATATCATCTGCTCGCTCTCTCCGTCGCTTAAACAAGAGGCGCCCGTTGACCCTTACATCCACCATCTGTCTGGCGAAGAGCACACACGACTCGAGCTAGTTAAAGGTCTTTTTCCATCCTACGCGAAGCAGGAGCCATCGAGGAGAGCCAAAGCCCGTGGAGCTCCCCAGTGGTACTTGTCAGAAAGCCCGAAAAGGTCCGATTATGTTTCGACGCGAGGAAGGTTAATGCTGTAACGACGAAGGATGCGTATCCCCTTCCGCACATTGACGGCATCCTCGGAAGACTTCCCCCCGCTAGGTACATAACAGGACTGGACCTGAAGGAGAGTAGTTCCCGCGAAAAGACCGCATTTACTGTGCCAGGACATCCCTTGAATCAGTTCACAGTCATGCCATTTGGCTTATGCAATGCCCCACAAACTATGTGCCGATTAATGGACAAAGTCATACCACCCCACCTAAAGGAATCGGTATTTGTTTATTTGGACGCTCTCCTCGTGGTATCGAAGGACTTCCCGGAACACCTGGCTACGCTTTCGCGAGTGGCGGAATGCTTGCGGAACGCAGGACTAACTATTAACGTAGAGAAGAGCAAATTATGTTTGAAGGAAATTAAATATCTCGGATATTTAATCGGAAAACGGTACGAAAAGTACTAGGCATGGCAGGATGCTACCGAAAGTTCATATCGAACTACGGGGCGGTATCATACCCGATCACGGACACTTTAAAGAAGAGTGACAAATTTACCTGGACCGTCGAAGCCAAGGATGCATTCATAGCCCTCAAACAAAAATGACCGACAGCCTGTTATCAGTAATGTGGGAGAATTCATGTACCCATGCTGCCATCAAGTGGTAGCATGAGTACATGAATTCTCCCACATTATCGATAACAAAATGGCACCCAACGCGTGTGCCTAGTCCTGTATAAGGACCTAGAAGGGAAGTAAAATTCCCTCTCTAGACTACACACGTCTTCCTTGTTTGCTTCGGCAGGCTGTTCGGCCCTATTTCCCGAAGTAGAAGAGTTAGTAGTTTACAGTTGAAGCCTCCACGGCTTGTATACTTCTACTTTCCCTGGGCACAATCCTGAACGGATAGCCCTAACGTTTTCAATATTGCTCTTCCTGAACGGATTTCCTAGTAGTCATATGTACATTATGCTACCCGTTCGCCTTCACGGCTTGTCTGAACTTACATTTGAATTTATTTTTTTTTCCTATCCCTCGACGTCTAGGTATCAACAGTCCAATGGATGAATTCGGGGCAGTGGCCTCAAAAGCTGAAGCGCTACAAGGGAACTGTGTCCTTTTGGCTGAGACTAGCCAATGCAGATAACCCCTTCAGTCTTTCTGAGCTTCCATTCGTTCCTGGATCCCTCTCCGTGGACTGGCGATCCTAGTCGATCGATTCCTATCCCTCCAATCGAATCATCGAGCACTAAATTCTTATCACCAACAACAAGAGAACAAGAGTTCGAAGAGGTCAGGAAGCGAATCTTCGCACCAACTGACGAAGAACCCGACATACGCGTCGAGGACTCTCGCTCTAGGACAAGACCAAAAAGATCGAGTCGACGATTGAGGGCCTTCTGGAAGGAGGTACAGGCCAACAGGAAGAAGCTAGCGACCGCCTTTGTCTCCGTACAACATCATATTCGCCCATACGCTGAAGTACATCTGCTGCAGCTACGTCTAGAACAGACAAAACAAATGTTTACGTCATTCTCCACACTGAGGCTGGGAAAGACTCAGTTACTCACACATCGTATTAACGTAGGTGACGCTGATCCAATTAAGCAAAGATTTTTCCGGGGTCACCGGCGGTACAGGGCCTGATGGATTCGGAATTGCAGAGGACGCTATCGCTTGGCGTCATAGAGGAGAGTCAGAGCCCTTGGAGCTCACCAGTGGTGTTAGTGAGGAAACCGGGGAAAGTCAAGTTATGCTTCGATGCTAGGAAGGTCAATGCGTTGACCAAAAAGGATGCCTACCCGCTACCGGAAATCTGAGTGGACTCCGCCGGCTCGATTCATAACCAGTCTGGACCTGAAACACGCCTTCTGACAAATTCCACTAGACACGGACTCGAGTAAATTGATACAGAGGATGGCCTGGAACCGTGAAAGCAGTTTTTTCCCTCGACGATCTATTTGGACGATCTGCTTGTGCTATCTGGAGACTTCAATGAACATCTCGCGCTCCTTGCCAGGGTGGCGTAGCGCCTGAAGAGGGCGGGACTTACCATAAACATCGAGAAGAGTAATTCGCCTCTGTTGGTAAGCCCCGACTTCTCCAGATCCGTCGTAATCTAGTGTGACGCGAGCAGTCAGGGTGTGGGAGGAGTTTTGTTGCAGCTTGATAACGAAGGACAGGAAAGACCTATTGCTTACGTATCTCAAAAATTGAATTCCGCCCAGAGAAATTACACCGTTACTGAGTTAGAGTGCTTAGCGGCCATCATCAGTATTCAAAAATTCCGGCCGTACATCAAAATTATACCCTTTAAGGTAGTGACGGATCATGCGAGCTTGCAGTGGCTGATGTCTCAAAAAGACCTCTCTGGACGTCTTGCCCGGTGGAGCCTAAAGCTTCAAGGCTTCGATTTCACCATCGAACACCGCAAAGGAAGCATTAATGTAGTTGCCGACGCCTTATCGCATGTACACTGTGACTCTTTAGGAACTGTGGAAGATGCTGGTCCGGTGATGCATCTCGATTCGCCGCACTTCGCCTCCAGCGAATACAATGACCAACATCGAACTAGTGATCCGGTTCAGGAGGAAGAAGCCTGGAAGCTTTGGATTTCATGGGGACTGGTGAACGATGTTATTGCACCCGCGCATGATCCGTCACTGGCTTCACACGGTGGCATTGGAAAAACCTTAGAGCGAATTCGACGATATCTCTACTGGCCGCGAATGACTGTTGATGTAAGAGCATATGTGCTTTCTTGTGATACGTGTAAGGAAACGAAGGCTCCAAATTCAGTTCTACGACCTCCGGGTAAACAGGTACAATCTAAACGTCCATGGCAAAGAGTTTACCTCGACCTTCTAGGCCCGTATCCTCGAACTAAACGTGGACACGTTTGCATATTTATAGCGTTGGAACATTTTTCAAAGTATTGTAACGTACATGGGGCTCTTCGGGCTCGACGGATTAATTAAGACACTTATTTTAAATTCAAACGTTCAGAGTTTTATTCACTTCACTTAATTAGTTCATTCCACAATTTCCTTCGCACGTTTTCTTCACAATATAACGTTTCACTTTTCTAATTAACACTTATCACTTCGCTGGTTAAAGTACAACTCACTATTCCCGTTATCACATGTAAACGCTTCGCAGCCTAAATCACGACTAAACTACCTAGGCTACTGCTCAGCCCTATTTATACTACATAGCTTAATTCTAGAAAGTTCAGTCACTTAGTTCAAGATATTTCCGTTACACATTTTGACCTCATATATTCACCATGGGTTCGAGTCGTCCTTGACTTTCCCCGTTTGGCATTTCCTTTTCTTGATTTCTGGCCACCTGGGACATGAGCATTACACGGTTGACTATTTCCCTTTTCGTGGCCTACCTCGTGCACGTTACACTACCCCCTCTTATAACTGTTCGTCCCGAACAGCTTTCATCCTCAATGGCTTTTCTACAGTTCTTCTGTTTGAATAATCCTTCCTTTGCCTTTGTACCTCGTGGCAACTGTTCCTCAGATCTCAACTGCTTCTCTAGTTGTCCATCAGATTTCTCTTCTTCAAACAAAGAACTAATGTAACTTATCTCGAATTCCTTCATGTTGGGCCTCTCTTCACATTCGTTAACTACAACATCCTTAGTCGTTTCAGAATCGTCTATTGAAGTTACCAGTGCGTCCTCTAAATCTTGTATTTCTTGAACAATAGTCTGTAGTTCCCGCTTTCCTTGGCTGGATGTCGCCATACATTCCCATGTTTCATATGTCCAAATTGGTCTTGTACTCGGCATTTCCGGCAAAATCTTGACTCGTTTTCACTTTGTACCATTTCTTTCTTCATTTGCTGCTCTTCGTTAGTCCTTCGCGATATCCAGAATGGGGGAGGTCTGGCCAGGCGCCAGGCTCGAAGCTATACCACGGGACGAGATCCCAAGTAGGCCGAGAGCCCGGGTTTGGATCCCGGCCGAACCCTCCGATCCTGCCACTATCCTGGATATAATCAGGTGTAGCAACCCCGAGCTTCCAACCTCCAACTGGAAGATTGGCAAGCTGGAGGAACCTAAAGGGGACTCAAGGTCAGTGATCCTGGTGATCAATAAAGAGTCCCTGCAACCTTTGGCTAAGGTAAACGGGGTAGTGGACTATGGCTTCTCGTCCACTACCCTTAAGGTATACAAAAAGGATGAGGAGGAAGCCAAAAAGGAATCTTCGGATAACGTCACAGCTTCGACAGAAGCGGTGACTAAAGAGATTCCTCCCACATGCAATAATCCGCCTGCACGAGCTCAAGAGAAGGACGCCATGTCTGAGACGGAGCTTTCACGCAGGCTACTAAGGGCCTTTCTGGATGAGGAACAGCTACTCGCTTCTGAACCAGAGGAGCTACAAAACAAAGCGGTGGAAGTTAGGAGTGACTGCGCTTCTGATGCTGCGGCTGCTTCAAATTAACCTCCACCACTCTAAAGCAGCATCTGCTGCCCTTCTTCTTCGTCTGACAAAGGACGAGGAAGCTACTGTTTTAGTCCAAGAACCATGGGTCGCAGGAGGACTGGTTCGCGGACTATCTACACCGGGTTATACGACCCTCTACAAAAGGAATGTGGGTAAGCCTAGATCTTGTATTATGACGAAGAAGACGCTAAATGTTTTTCTTCTCTCCAACTATAGTGATGAGGATACAGTAGCCGTCAACCTGGAAATCGGATCGAGGTGCAACTGGCTGACGTCCTATTATCTGGCACACGACTTCGTGGGGTCTCCGCCGTCCGATTCTGTGAAAAACCTTGTTGCTGAGGCTGAACGACGCAGGGTTGGGCTCATACTGGGATGCAACGCCAATGCACATCACACGGTGTGGGGCAGCTCCGATATCAACGAGCGAGGTGAGTCTCTTTATGATTATCTTTTAAATACCTGCTCTTATGTAATGTGGGGATAGAACCCACTTTTATCACAAGGAACAGGCAAGAGGTTTTAGACCTGACTCTAGCCTCGGATAATGTCAGATCTCTCATAAAGAATTGGAGGGTCTCCAAGGAACACTCCTTCTCTGACCATAGGTACATTCAGTTCGATCTGGATGACCGGCCGTCGAAACCACCAGCCTTTAGAAATTACAGAAAGACTGATTGGAACTTATATAGGGACATTGTGGAGGCGTAACTACCTTCTGACCCACCTATCCCTCCAAATAACAAAGAGGAACTGGATGGGCTAGTTGATAAGCTCACTAAAGTTCTAAATAGTGCTATGGCTCAATCCTGTCCCCTTAAGATACCCAGAGGCAAACAGAAGCCTCCGTGGTGGAACGCACACCTAGGGTCTCTTAGGAAGGAATGCAGAAAGACCTTTAATCTGGCAAAAGCCAATAGGGAAATGCACTCGTGGGACTGCTATAAAGACAAACTGAAAATTTATAAAAAGGAACTCAGGAAGGCTCAGAGAAAACCGTGGAGAATCTACTGCGATAAAATAACGGAAACCTCTGAGGCCTCCAGACTGAGAAAAATCCTAGCTACCAGTCCAAGTATTCCTAGCTATCTACTTAAGGCGGATGGTAATTGGACCTCATCAAGCGTAGAATCTCTAGAGATTCTCTTTGAAACTCATTTTCCTGGAAGTACCGGGGGGTTGTGATACTTCCCTTATGTAACCTTCCTCGATCTCTGGAGCTGGCGGATGTGATTACGGAATCCAAACTCCGGTGGGCTATACACAGCTTCATGCTGTTCAAATCTCCGGGTCCTGATGGCATTGTTCCTGTAGAGCTCCAGCGCAGCTCCGATCTCATACTAAATTGGCTGATGGTATTATATAAGGGCTGCCTTGACTTGACCTACATCCCGGCACTGTGGAAACGAGTTAAGGTTGTGTTTATTCCCAAAGCGGGCAAAAGCTCGCATGCCACTCCTAAGGACTTTAGACCTATAAGTCTATCATCTTTTCTTCTCAAAACCTTTGAGAGATTAGTCGATATTCATCTACGCGGTAGTATTCCTCAGTGTCTACTATTGGCGTCCCAGCACGCGTACTGCAAAGGGAAGTCTGTGGAGTCTGCTCTACACTCTCGTGCGCACTGTAGAAAAATCCCTTGATTGCAAGGAGTTCACTTTAGTGGCCTTTATTGACATTGAGGGAGCTTTTAACAACGTCAGTCCGGGGGCAATCATGGATGCACTCGCTTCTCTGGGTGTGAATGCCAATCTTATGTCGCTGATCGGTCAGATGCTTCATGGCAGGACCATCAGCTCAAAGCTGGGAGAGGCTCATACCATCAGAACGGTGAGCACGGGCACACCGCAAGGTGGGGTCCTATCTCCTCTTCTTTGGAATCTGGTGGTGAACAAACTGCTTCTAATCCTGGAAGAGGAGGGCTATGGATTGGTTGCCTATGCGGACGACATCGCTATAGCTATCTCGGGCAAATTCCTGCCTGTCATAATGGGGCGTGGACTTTGTATTAACCCTAAAAAGACCGAGGTGGTCATCTTTACTAGGAAACATAATATTCCTCCCGTTGACCCTCTGTATCTGAATGGCACCCGCCTAGACTTTGCCGAGGAAGCTAAATATTTGGGTATCATCCTGGATAGGAAGCTTAGCTGGAAGTCTAATATTCAGGAGAGGGTCAAGAAAGCAACTACAGCTCTATACTCCTGCAAGAGAGCCATCGGTGGGAAATGGGGAATTCAACCCAAGCTGACTCACTGGCTCTATGTTGCAGTCATTAGGCCAATCTTGTTGTATGGAGTGGTGGTATGGTGGCCAGCACTGGACAAGGCCACTTATCTCAACGCTTTAAGGAAGGTGCAGTTAAGTCACTTAGCTCTAGATATTTCCGTTACACATTTTCACCTCATATATTCACCATGGGTTCGAGTCGTCCTTGACTTTCCCCGTTTGGCACTTCCTTTTCTTGATTTCTGGCCATCTGGGACATGCGCATTACACGGTTGACTTTGTGGAAGAAGAGATCTTCCACAAATTCGGTGTCCCTGAGACCATCGCGACGGACAACGGGCCCCAATTCTGGTCTGCACATTTCGGAAAATTGTTAGAAAAGTATGGAGTCCAACATACTCGTACTGCTGTATATTCACCTCAGGCGAATGCGTCTGAGCGCGTTAATCGATCGGTCCTAGCTGGCATACGCGCTTATGTGCGAAACGAACACGACAGGTGGGATAAGAACCTGAGCAGTATTGCCAGCTCGTTACGAAGTTCCGTCCATCAAGCTATCGGCTTCTCGCCGCATAAAGTCCTATATGGTCAACAAATGATTGAGCATGGTTCAACCTACGCACGTCTACGACAACTGTAAGGAGTCAGCGAACCTATAAGTGTATACGCATCAGGCCAGGTGAAACTAATTCGCGCGAAAGTACAGACCAACCTCGTGAGAGCATTCGAACAAGGGGAAAAGAACTACATTTTTCGATCCAAGCCGGTGCACTTCAAAGTTGGGCAGGAGGTCCACCGGAGAAACGTCCAACCGAGTAGCTTTGAAAAGCAAACAAGTGCCAAGCTGGTTAAAAAGTTTGTAAAATGCCGAGTTCGATCAAAAAAGGGAAATGCTTTATACGAACTTGAAGATTTACAGGGAAAACTATTGGGAACCTACCACGCTAAGGATATCCGGCCCTGAAGCGCGGCAACCTGACAGGGGACAACCTAGATAAAGTAGATAAATGCCTTCAGTGTTAATTTAATACCTATTACCATATATCCGCCAATTGGAACCGCGAAATGCGAAGCGGAAATTAACCAGGCAATGATGCCTAAAGGACGCTGTCACTTGTTATCAAACATTGTTAATATTTATACAGTTTAAAGAGATTGGAATACTGTTGAAAATATACTAAGAAACAGAAACTCTTATTGCTTTTACTTGTTGAACTATATTTGCCTTGCAATCAAAGTAACCTAATTGTATTGTTTTTTTAGATCTTTCAAATTTGTAATTTTCTTAGTAAGTTTTTCTGTAGAAACCAAGCTAGGTGGACGTTGACCCAAAATTAATGCTATGTACTTTTAAATAGTTATTTTCTTCAAGTTTCGGTCTTACATAAGTGTCAAGCTAATCGCTTTTTACTGGGTTTATTTTCGACATTGGTGCCGAAACCCGGGAATTGAATCAGAGATCTTTAAATCGGAATTAAAAGGGGACCTTCAATCAGAATTTGAGATAGAGATATGTTTAACAGTTAATATAAATTACTTTAAATGGATAAAGCCGCGCGAGGTGTTTATCGTGGTCAAGTAACGAAGCTTGTAAAGGCTGCTCATGATTATTTAACTTCACAGGAATCAAAATTGCAGGAAGCTAATTCGGAAGCGTTAGACGTCATTGGATGGTATGGCAGTATAGGCAAATATACTACGAAATAGAAACTCTTATTGCTTTAACTTGTTGAACTATATTTGACTTGCAATCAAAGTAACCTAATTGTATTGTTTTTTAGATCTTTCAAATTTGTAATTTTCTTAGTAAGTTTTTCTGTAGAAACCAAGCTAGGTGGACGTTAATCCAAAATAAATATTATGTTCTTTTAAATCGGTATTTTCTTCACGTTTCGGTCTTACATAAGTCTCAAGCTAATCGCTTTTTACTGGGTTTATTTTCGACAAATACAGTAACATTCCTTACAACTAGATGTAATTTCTTACTTATGGTTTTTTTTACTTATTTTCTTCTAACTTATAGTAGGTATGTATAAGGAAAAACATCAAACTCATTCTAACTTATACCATAAATTCTATTCTAAGTGGAAGCTGACTGCAGTTTTCGGATAAGTGGTTTAGAAAAGTGCCGACATTTATCATAAAAAGTTAAGGCGGCGAATTCCACCAACTTTTCAAATCAGATAATTTCAGCGTTACAATACATCAATATATTTTTTTTAAAGGATGGTGATATTGGAAGGTCAATATCACTTTTAAGATTTTATTTTGCATAACTTGAAATTAATTTATGCAATGAGCAGAATCATATAGTACAAGGTAGGTGCTCCATATAATATGTTGCGGAAAATACGATAGAACTTCTATAGAGAATTAGCTTTTGTTCTGAGTTAAGCCTCGATTTTCTATAACAACCAATTCAACACCAACAGCAACTACTTCAAATTCAAAACCCTGTACAACTAAGTACAAGAAATTAAACTTTCCAAAAGTTTCAAAACCATTTTAAATTCAGTAAAAAGTATTTCAATTACAAAAACAACCGCTTCAACATTCGTAGTAACGTTTCCAATCATATCAACAACTTTTCAACTTTTTCTTTTAACTGCATAAAATTAACGAAACAGAATTTTTTGTACGCATGTGCTGATCTTTTTATTTTTTTGAAAAGAAAAAAAATATTTATGTAATTTATCTTTACTGATACTTCTGATTCCTTCTTACATGTCTGACTTACACAACACTCACTCTGTCGGTCGCTTGCCGGATCTCCTTCCCCTCCGTGTTTATTTTCCCAAAAACATTGCGTGGGTGGCCTGCCATATTAATATGGTTCGCCATATTCGAACTAAGTTCGAATGTGGGCAGTTACTGTTTAAAAATTAAAATTTTTCAATTTTTAATATTCCGTTCGCCAAGCGATGGCCGGAGAGAAAATAAAACTAAATCTCTTTATATTCTTTCTTAGTTTTCGACGACTTTCATGAGCTAAATCGTGTCAACCGTAACGATATGAACTTTTCGTAAGGAGTCCCTACGACTAATCCTCGAAAAACAGTATCATAAACGGTGTTGTAAGGCAGAAGACTCCCTTAATGGAGGAAGTTACTCATGACAAGGTACAGAAAAGCACAGAGAAAATATAATGTAATAAGGGATTTTAATCCTTAATTATATAGCCATTAAGAATTTGGCCTTGTTTTGGCAATTGTTAACGACCAACTTTAACGTTATAATAGATTTAATCGTTACATTGTTATAGGTATCGTAAAAATCTCCTTGTATCAACTCATCGTATTGTTCTGATTCAAGTTTTAATAGAGCAACCGTCTCATTCCTATTTAATTTAGGTTCACTTTTTCCTATTAGGAAAACTAAACGTACGGGAAGATTCTGAAAATGAATATTCTTTTATTGTTTAAATATGAAGACTTAATTCCTTTACGTCTAGATACTGATCGCTTAGACGAGAATGCATTTTTTTTAAACATTGGGTAATTGAATTCAGAAACGTTCCCCATGTTTCTCGAATATTTTGTCTTGTATTGAAATTCTCAACAGACGAGCAAATTACTATCAATAAGAAGAAATTCGACAAGCACTTACTGCGTGGTTTAATTATAGCTGTCTCAGTACCAACATTAATGTAATTGGCCACATTCCTTGAAGTATTTTATCCCCGGGCAGGAATTGCCGTCAGTCTAGACTGAACATTATTAAATGACGGACTCTAAATAAGCGATAAAACAATTAAAATAGTAATAAATATTAAAACAAATCGCGTCATGCGGCACATACGTCTATGTGATTGATGTCGGTAGCGTTGACCAGATAACTTGGGTTGCTTAACAAAACCATGCTCATATTCGTCATTGCCTCTACGTGATTCTTTTGAATACTCCTCGGAAAGTAAAGGTCGTGTATCTTTTTGCGTTTCAATCAGCTTACTACTTTATCACAAATTGCTTAAACAGCTATACGAAAAAAATACACTTTTTTATATGTGTACATGATTTTCTTGATTGAAAATATATTGGCAATGACGAAGTATACTCGAAACCATCAACAGCCTATCTCCTTGACTTTGCTTAGTCATTTAAGATTCGACATCCCAGAGACATTTTTATCGTACTAATTTATTGACGTACACATGACACGGGAAGACGTCTGACACAGAGATGCCAGACGGTATAAAGCAAAAGTCGCCGAGCCGTGGCGCTGAAAGCGCCCAAAGTCGCCGCGCCATATTTGAAATCGCCCAAAAATCGCCTTTAGATTTTATAATCAATCAAATCTTTCAAAGGGTTGGTTGTACAACTTTAATGTAATATTTATTGCAATAATCACAGCAACAGATACAAGTAACACAAATTTAAAATTTTGAGAGTCGTCGTGAAAAACAAAAAGCACCCTTAATTAAGTATTTAGTAATGGAAGTGACTATTTCCACTTACGTGTACTTTTGTCTAAGTCTAATAAATTGTTGACGTTAAACACGTAAGTACACGTAAATACACGTAAGTGCAAAGAGTCACAGTCTTTAATAATTGAGCCACTCAGCAGAAGACAAATCGATTAACTCCGTTTTCATTTTTTTCTTGACCATCAGAATATAAATGCTTTTATTGTGAAATTCTTTTTGGAAATTAAAACTTGTAGCTTAATTAATCGGTCACTCCACAATTTAAGATACGATATTCTTATCCAGATTCCTTGCAATAAAACGATACATCGTATTTTTCTCAATTTTGAAGGAGAAATTTAATTTTTAACCGGCTTACTCTGCACGATAATAAATTGCAACGTAATCAATTCACCTGCAGGAATTTTAAAATAGTCTTTCACGAAACTCAATATGAATATAAAATAAACGAAATATCACTAATTATTAAACAATCTTTTCTTTAACAGACACATAACACAACGAAAATAACTTATATTCCTTATATTAAATAGGATAATTACCAGTAAATGCTTCTTATCCAGATTTAATGTTATAGCACTTATTTTGATATAAATTAACAAATAACAATAACTGCATACACTTAGCTTAATCAGCAAAAATGTTGAAAAGTTAACTGAACTTACTGAAACTGAACATCGATACGATATAACTGGCAACTACTCCCGTTTAACGGCTTAATAAAGAATGCTGTAATTCAAATTACAATAGGCAGATTTAGCAAATGCAATTAGCAAATTTAGCAATTTATTTAATCAAAGATATGACTTTTATAATTTATAAAAATTGTATTGCACAAAAATGGTATAGCAATGGAAATGGCGTCACAGCACAGTCACTTTATTATATCTAATAAACTAATAAATTAAATTAGCTTCACCAAAATCACGAGAAGTCGCCGCGGTGAAATGTAGAAAAACGAAATTAAAAATCACCAACTTTTAGACGTGTCTGAATTCAGAAAAAATAAAATTCTGTTACCAATGAGGCGTTCAAAAACACCAGATTCGGTGACAAAGTCAAGTCGCCAGTTTGGACTCGTTCGGAGTTCAGTAAAAAGTTATTCGCGCAAAATTAGAAATTGAGATAACTCGACAGCAAAATTGTTTCTACTGTGACAGAAAATCGCCCAAAAGCGCCCAGCAAAATTTTGGCGCCAGCTGATGGCTAAAGGAGCCCAATCGGCGCGAAATCGCCCGAATTGGCAACTCTGTGGCGAGATGTTAGAACATCGAAATTTTCGAAGTTCGATCATCTGTCGATAATTGGTATGTTGTAACACTTTCGACAGGCGATATTTTCGTTAAAACATGACTCCGGTTTGTTGATAGTGATACGAGAAGCGATATAGTTAAAATGTTAGTTTTTTTTAATATTATTTGCTGTAATCTATAAAATTATAAATTAAGAGGAATAAAATTGAAATAATAAAAGTATTTTAGATATATTACATAAGTTTTGTAATGAAAATACAAATTAAATTTAAAACCCTCTTGAATTATCTCTTATTTTCTGTTTTTTTCGGCACTAATCGGGAATTTTATCCATTTAGGACATAAATTCTTCTCCAAGGCGCTACTTATTTCATCTATAGATTTAGAAACCATAGACTGGTCCATTGAGTTAAGCATCACATCTACAATAGTTCTTTGATAAGAACCATTAGTATAAAAATTTAATAATGCTGCCAGTTTTGAAGAGAGAGGAATTCTTGAATGTTTTCTGAACTTGTATCACATTCCAATTCACTTTTTATTTCCTCCAATATTTCCAAAAAAGCTTCTTTGGATACACGGAAAGATTTTTGAAACCAAGAACTATAAAACTGTGTCATAAAAATGAACTTTTTCGTGCACAAAATATATAAAAATTACTTTTTGTTTGGCATATCCATAACATTATAAGGCTGTCGTAAGAATCGTCTTCCCGATAGTTTAGTACACTTTCGTCTTCATTTTCGCTATCTTCCACAGATAAACCAACTCCACTCCAAAAATTCATCATTTTAATTCATAATTAGTATTGCATAAAAATTTAAAAGAGCAAAATTTGTAATGCTGAATATATGTGGAATGTCAAAAAGTTCGGAAAATATTTCGAAAATGATAGAATCGCCTGTCGAACGAAAATGTTGCAACATACCGCCAAAGCGATATTTTCGCTTCGATGATCGCTTTCGAAGTGATGTTATAACATCTTGCCACTGGTCTGACAGACTAAATTTTAGAGATGGGCGATACTATATCGATATACCAGAGTATCGATACTTTCCTTTCAATACCTCGAGGTATTGTAATCGGTACTTTCAGCCCCCGATACTACCGATCCTCGATACTTTTCGTTCAATACTCGAAGTATTGACAGCACAGCACACACCGTCTTATTATTTGGTGTATGGGTTGAATCGCTAGCCGTGTGGCAATATGTAAAAGGTAAAAATAGATTGCCTGTTTATCGAAAGAAATTTGTGTAGTGATAAGAGCTCATCTGTTTATACGAATAATAATGTAGATTGTAATAATCCGACAGACTGCGCCATGTAGTCTCTAGTCACGGGCACCCAAACAAAAGACGTCTCGTCTCTTACAGCTACTTTATTATACTGGTGGTAATTCACAATACATTTCGGTACAGCCATCTAGTAGTATTGTTTACTTACAGTCTAGTTACTACTTAATAGGATACTTACAGATTATATTACAAGTATAATCTCTACATCTCCCTTTTCAGACTACTGTTGCTACTCTGATTTCTTAATTCAGATCACTTATAATTATATCAGTTACACTTCAAGTTTCTAGTACTATTAGGGAAATGCATAGTTAATTCACTTAGCTCTTGAGATACATTTAAACTTACTGTTAACTACTGAAATCCAAAGGTTAGGCAGATACTAAATAAATGTGGGTTCTATTACATATAACTGTTAACTAAATTCACTTGACAGGTCAATGTAATTAGGGTCGCCATTATTAATGCTTACGAGGACGTAGAAAATATGAGTTTCTCCGAATAATATTGCCACTTTCTAACTCAACATTATACGATCTTGGCATATGTGTTTTACTTTTAATTTTTGCAGGGGACCACAATTTGGTATCAGTTTCTTTGATCCACACCTTTTCTCCTTCCCCATAATCGTTTCTCGGTTTCGCTCCACCATCATAATAT
This sequence comes from Leptarthrus brevirostris, assembly GCA_964036015.1. NCBI lineage: Eukaryota > Metazoa > Arthropoda > Insecta > Diptera > Asilidae > Leptarthrus > Leptarthrus brevirostris. The sequence continues at coordinate 50,461,213 of OZ038374.1, forward strand.
TTCTTATTGGCCTTATTATTCTTGTTAAGCAGCGGAAAAATTTCAGAACAAACATTTTTATTTTTAAAAAATTTTGTTTTACCTGGGACTTAACTTCGCGTTTGTCTACCCATTAAAATTTGTACCGGCGAAATCTTTGAATTTTTAATGGGTGTATTCCGATATTCTAGTAGTGCTAACCAGATACTACTTTTATTTTCTACACATTTCTGTACTATTCTCTTTGCAATTTGTACACATTTTTCTGCAAATCCATTTGATTTGGCTACTCGTAATAACTTCTATATCCATGCGCTTTGCGAAAGATCGAAACTCAAATAAATTAAAGGGATTATTGTCAGCTATGATTATACCTGGTATACCATAAATTGAAAATACTATTTCTAATTTTGAGATTATTGCACTTGCAACTTCCATTATATCCATTCCTACTTTGTAGAATGGTTTTTCCGGTATTTCGTGATTTACTAAGGGTTCTTTGATATTAGATGCTCTATATTTCTGACACAGTTTACACGTAACTACCAGGTTCTGAATGTCTTCATTTAACCCCGGCCAATAAACCAATGTACGGGCTCTCTGCTTCGTTTTTTCTATCCCCAAATGCGATTTGTGTAAATTTTCTAAAACCCACTTAGTTTTTTAGGTACAAACACCCGATCATTAACGAAAAGGATCCCGTCATCAACATCTAGTTCTTTTTGTAATTTCCAGAAATACTTTAACCTTTCAGGGAGTTTTTTCTTTTCATCAGGCCATCCATTTAATACAATATTTATTAATTCTGATATTTCCTCATCTAACTTAGATTCTTTCTTAAACAAGTTTTTCTTCTCCGAGCTCATATTAATTGAATGCACTAATTCATTTAAGCCAGGGATTTCTGGATTTATCGGACCATTGCAATTATAATTCCTTGACAACAAATCTGCTACATATAGATATTTACCCGGTAAATAATTAAATTTTAGTTTATATTTCTCCAATTTTAACTTCATTCGCTGAAGACGTGGAGACTGTATTTTATGATATTCTTTCATCATTATCCCCAGTAATGGTTTGTGGTCAGTAACAATGTTCACACTTCGACCATATATAAGTGAGTGCCATTTAGTACATGCAAAAACCACTGCCAAGAATTCTTTTTCTATTTGCGAGTAGTTTTCTTCAGCGTTTGACAAACTTCGCGATGCAAAACATACTGGACGGGCATTTTGCATTAAACAACAACCTAGACCTTTCTTTGATGCATCTGTTTGCATGGAAATGTTTTGCTTTTCGTCAAAAGCTTTTAATACTGGTGCTTTTACTATTATTTCTTTTATCTTCTTTAGGCATTCTTCATGCGCATATAACCACTTTCTTTAATAAGTCCCTAAGTGGGGCTGATATATCTGATAAATTTGGCACATAGTCCCTGACATAATTAATAAAACCTAACAGTTTCTGTAATTCATTCTGGTTGCTTGGTGCCACAAGGTCTTTGATTGCGCTAATTCGATCATCACTTATCGAAATTCCTCTTTCAGAAATTTTATGACCTAAGAACTGCACTTCTGAAATTTTATATTGGACTTTGTTGGGGTTAAACTTAACATTTTTTCAATAGCTCGTTTCATTACTAAATCTAGTATGCGATCGTGCTCTTTTTCATCTGTTGTAGCTACAATTAAATCGTCAATATATATGGTAGCGTTTGGAATATTGGCAAAATTGTCAGAATTTAGTTTCTGAAAGACTTCAGGGGCCACTTTAAGCCCAAATGGTAGCCTCTTGAATCGATAGCAACCAAACGGTGTGCTAAAGGTGCATAGTTTGTTTGATTCATCATCAAGCTTAATTTGCCAATATCCGTCTTTTAAATCTAATACTGTAAATAACTTCTTGTTAGCAAAATTAGACTTCATGTCTGCAAACGTGGGTATTTCAAAAAAATTTTCTTTAATAGAAGCATTAAGATCTTTTGGGTCTAGGCATATGCGGATTGCTTTATTTGGCTTTTCAACTATAACAATATTTGATACCCATTCACATGCTTCTGATACTGGTGCAATAATGTTTTGCTTTGTTAATTTGTTTAATTCATTCCTAAGTGGTGTTCGCAACACTAATGGAACCCGGCGGGGAGGTTTTGCCACTGGTAATGCATGGCTTTTGAGTGCTATGCGTAATTTATTTTCAAAGCAACCCAACCCTTTAAATATATCTGCATATTTAGCCATCCATTGTTCTTTTGAACATAATCTAACTTGCTCTATACGCTCAAACAAACCTAAATCGACACACCCGGAAAGGCCTAGAATTGGGATTGTATTAGTCTCTACAATATAAAATTCTTGTACTGATATTGTATTCCTTGCAATACACTTTAGTTTCACATGTCCACTTGTTTTAACTTGTGTTCCGTTATACGCTTCTAAATTGCAACCGGTTTCTGTTACTTTAACACTTTTGATATCGGAAATGTGACTCCGAGGAATAACATTAACTTGGGCTCCGGTGTCTAATTTGAATTCAATCATTTGGGACTCGACCTTGATTACTTCATACCATGATTTTTGATACTCATTCGAAGGAAACTCTAATGAATCGAGATAAAAGCTAATCTCATTATTATCAGACTGATGTTCTCTGATTTCATGCATTTATTGCATTTTTTCCCGAATGCAGGGCAATTACCTTTCCCATGGAATTTTGCACAAAATTTGCATTTTACATTGACCTGTCTAGTTTTGTTTACATTATTTGGACACTTGTTTTTAATACTATAATTACTTGAATTACTTATTTCATTTCGCGCTTTAGTATTTGTATTGTTAGTAAATTTTGAATCTTGTGAAATAGTTTTAGTACTTTTAGCATTAAATGGCTTACTTCGGCTAATTGGTTTCTGGGTGTTGCTCCTATTGATGTAATCAATCATAGTTCCGGATCCTCGCATAATGCTCATGTGCTGGTTAGATGCTTCAGTAGTTCTCCCAAGATCGATAGCCTTTTCTAATGTCAGGTTTTCTGTCTCCAGCATTTTTTTCTGTAGATTTTTATCATTAACTCCCAGGACTATTCTGTCTCTCAGCATACGAGTATCATCGGTGAAATTACACTTTTTGACAATCTACTTCAGCTCCATTAAAAAGTTATCAAATGGCTCGCCTTGACTTTGGCTTCTCGTGTGAAATAAAAAACTCTCATAAACTTCATTTTTCTGTGGTTTACAAAATTTTTCAAAAGCATTTACAACTTTCGCGTAACTTTTCCGGTCCTCTTGACTCAAATTAAATGAATTGAACACTTCCACTGCCTCTTGTCCAACTGCATTTAGGAAGATGGCTACTTGAACTTGCTCATCTTTCTTTTTGAGCTCTATAGCCGTTGCAAAAATCTCAAAGTTTTGCCAGAACACTCTCCAGTTTTCTGCAATATTTCCATCAACTTTAAGTTCATCCACTTTTTTCACATATTCCATATTTTTGTGTATGCACACGAACCTCACGTTTTTAGGTGGGCGACCGCGTGGTTTCTTTTTACTCACAATGGGGGTTTTCACCTTGGTCATTAAATTTTTTAATGCCCTGTCTGCTGCTTTCGAAGGGCTAGAATCAACAGTATTTCACTAACGCACAGAAATTTTTTTTTCAGACGAGTTACACCAGGTTACAGTAGGGCACCGAGCACATTTTGTAAACAACGGGAGTATTTGGTTCACCGTTTCCTTTCATACAACTGCGCCATGTAGTGATAAGAACTCACCTGTTTATACGAATAATAATGTAGATTGTAATAATCCTACAGACTGCGCCATGTAGTGATAAGAGCTCACCTGTTTATACGAATATACCATTTCCCATTTAGGTACAACCATTTCCCAATTAAGCAAAACTAAAACCCAATTGAAAAGACACTTTTTCCAATTGAATTAAACTTATCCCAATGAATTTGACATTTTTCTCAAATAAATTAAACTTTTTCCCATTTGAAAAAAACTTTATTTCATTGTAATTAAACAATTTTTCAAATAATTTAACCCGAAATTCAAATATATAGGAGATAGGCTGTTGATGGTTTCGAGTATACTTCGTCATTGCCAATATATTTTCAATCAAGAAAATCATGTACACATATAAAAAAAGTGTATTTTTTTCGTATAGCTGTTTAAGCAATTTGTGATAAAGTAGGAAGCTGATTGAAACGCAAAAAGATACACGACCTTTACTTTCCGAGGAGTATTTACAAGAATCACGTAGAGGCAATGACGAATATGAGCATAGTTTTGTTAAGCAACCCAAGTTATCTGGTCAACACTACCGACATCAATCACATAGACGTATGTGCCGCATGACGCGATTTGTTTTCATATTTATTACTATTACTAGCGGTAAAACAAGCTTATTTAGATTCATTCATTTAATAATGTTCAGTCTAGACTGACGGCAATTCCTGCCCGGGGATACAATACTTCAAGGAATGTGGCCGATTACATTAATCCTGGTACTGCGACAGCTATAATTAAACCACGCAGTAAGTGCTTGTCGAATTTCTTCTTATTGATAGTAATTTGCTCGTCTGTTGAGAATTTCAATACAAGACAAAATATTCGAGAAACATGGGGGAACGTTTCTGAATTCAATTACCCGATGTTTAAAAAAAACGCAGATCATCAGATCAGATAATCTGACGCTTAGACGATAATGCATTTTTTTTAAACATCGGGTAATTGAATTCAGAAACGTTCCCCCATGTTTCTCGAATATTTTGAAAATAAATTGGCAATGACCAAGTTTAGTCGAAACCATCAACAGCCTATCTCAGTCCATTTAAGATTCAACATCCCAGAGACATTTTTATCGTACTAATTTATAGACGTACACATGACACGGGAAGACGTCTGACAGACTAAATTTCTTTCTTTCAATACCTCGAGGTATTGTAATCGGTACTTTCAGCCCCCGATACTACCGATCCTACTTTTCGTTCAATACTCGAAGTATTGACAGCACAGCACACACCGTCTTATTATTTGGTGTATGGGTTGAATCGCTAGCTGTGTGGCAGTATGTAAAAGGTAAAAATAGATTGCCTGTTTATCGAAAGAAATTTGGATTTCACCTTAACTTTCCTTTCTAATAGAAAATGTGTAATAATCACATTTTCTTTTAAAGTATATGCATGTGCATTTATGCACATTCAATTGCGATTAAAACGAACGTCGTCGACTAGAAAGGAATGTTAATAAATATAAAAGTAAAATATTATTATGTATATTTAAATTCAATATCTGTATGAAGTTCATATTTGAAGAAGTTTATATTCTGTTGAAATCAAAATTTATTTGTTCATTATTTCATCTGCTTTTATAGCTGTTCTTGCGAAATTTCAAATTATTTATTTGCTAAAAGGATATATGAAATCATCCGCTGAGATGCGTCTTCATTTGAAAAAAATTATCAATCAAATGCATATTTTGATATTTCTCAACGATAAAGTTGTTGCAAACAAAAAAAAGCAACAACAAAAACCAATAAGATAATAATTGTAATTTCTATGCAATTTCTACATGTTGGAACGAGAGGAGAAGTGGAGCTTGGTTGCGGAGTTCGTGGAAAACATGCCCCGCGCCAGAAACCTGGAGGCTGCGACGCAGCTCCTGCCGCGTTAGGAGCCCTTTGGGCAAAGCGAAAAGGCCCAGCCCAAAGTAATGTGGAAAACGGTCCCGGGCTCCGTACGTACGTGAATAGATTTCCCCTCTTCCTTAAAAAATCATGGCTATAAAGGTAGCTGCGGACCGCCTGAATCAACTAACGCTACCTACAGACAGCGTATGTATTTTCTCAGATAGTCAGGCCGCTATTAAATCCCTTTCGGGAGTATACAGAACCTCCAAAACGGTTATAACATGTCGCTCAACACTAAATGACATAGCTGAGCATCTGAAAGTACGGCTCATCTGGGTGCCTGGACATAGTGATATTCCGGGCAATTGCAGGGCCGACGAACTAGCGAGAAATGGTACCACACGTCCTCTTTCGGACATTAACCACCAGTGGGGTAAACCGCTAGCTACATGCCAACTGGAATTCTCACAGAAGGCTCTCAAGATTGCTAACACTAACTGGCAAGAGGAACACACCTGCCTGATTACCCAACAGATATGCCCAAAGATTGACCCTAAGCGGTCAAGAGGGCTCATCCTACTCTTTCACAAAATAATTAGCAGTACAGTAGCCGTAATCACGGGTCACTGCCTCATAGGTAGACACGCCGATAGGCTGGGCGTGCCTTCAAACGACTTTTGTAGGTGTTGCCGCGACGAAGAGGAAGAGGAAACCATACTTCACCTCCTCGGTAACTGCCCGGCCCTAGCCAACCATAAGAACCGGTTTTTGGGCTCCCCCTTCTTTGAAGAGTTAACCGAGCTAGGCTCCACGGATGTCAGAGACCTGACTCGATTTATCAGGAGTTCAAATTGGTTCCCGACGACGAATTAAGGATGAACACCCTTCACAACCCAGTCAAAATTATTTTGACTTCCCGTGAACTGGTTCCACTGGATACAAGAAACTGGTTCGGTACACAGGGGGCAACATGTTAACCCTCTTATTCCTTAGGTAGTTCTATGGGGTTGTTAAATTCAAGCCTCAACGTGGTAGCACAAAGGGCCTCTTAGGCCTAAGTGTGCCTTCTTAGGCAGCCACTTTAACCTAACCTTACCTATCTAAGTACCGAAAGATGCGGATATATTGCAATGCCAAGTATCGATACTTTTTGATTCGGTTCCCATCTCTACTAAATTTTAATCTAACCTCAATAGTTCAGTACTTGCCAAAATTGTGAGGTAAATGTTCTGGCTAGAACGAGGAGTTTGCCTCGGGAATATTACGTTCGCAATCCGATAATGACAATTGCGGGCGTGATAATCCCGACACAACTCCCATTCCTACCGGCTCACGTAACAAGCCCCATTGCTCGTTAGCCCTGATTTCCGCAAGCCGTTCATCATTCAGTGCGATACTAGTCAGGAAGGCGTCGGAGGAGTCCTCCTCCAGGCTGATGAAGAAGGCTCAGAACTACCGATAGCTGTTATGGTCGCTGGAATATTTCGCCGATCTGCAAAGAAACATTTATATATTTTAATGCAAACGAAGATTAAAATGATTTGCCAGCGCAATCTTCCGCGATAAATTGCCCACTCGGAATGTCAAGTTCACTCTGAATAAATTAAATTAGTTACCCTCCTCACACATATATGGCTTCAACCGATTTATTTAATTTTCCTCAACTTCTCTAAAATATTCGTAAAAGTGCAATTTCATCAGGTGATAAGTTGAAAATTTACCGGCTCTCATTCGAAGTACCGCTCTAAAATCAAGCTGCACACCCGCAACCATATATGATTGCATGAAAACATCTGACACGAACCAGTTTGAGCGAGATCAGCTGGGTTCTGACAAAGAAAATCAGAAGGGAGCAGCGGATTGATGCGAATGTGTGCGTGACTCGCCGGAAAACATTTGAGCTGACAAGAATCGAGAAGTTGATTCATAGTTCAGTTTTTGGAGGAAGACAGTTACCGGCACCAAAGAAAGTTTTATTTATAAAAAATAGTTTTTAAAAAAAAAGTTGAACCGACTTCACAAAAAGCGCTAAAAAGCATAAAATAATTTTTAATTTTATATCTATTACGACATTTTGAAGTCGGTGCAAATCAAACAAACCAAACAACTACAGCAAAAGTATTTAATCGTCATTTCTTATGATCCCGTAAACTGAAACGTTCAGGTAGTATTAGGTATTATTTTCAATTGTGGTACTGTAGTTGTTTTATTTGTTTAATTTGCACCGACTTCAAAATGTCGTAATAGATATAAAATTAAAAATTATTTTATGCTTTTTAGCGCTTTTTGTGAAGTCGGTTCAACTTTTTTTTTAAAAACTACTTTATTTTTCACTTTTTAGTGTCTTCTTCTCTATACAACGAAGAAAGAACCATCCAAATCGGTCCACGCGTTAAAAGTTAGTTTTAACCCCCTACCTCACCCCCATTCCACTAAACTTGTTTTCTCATGGTATCAATCAAGGAACATACTCTACCGAACATAAAAGGTATCATCGAAATCGGTCCACGCGTTACGAAGTTACTACCCCTCCCCCTCCCCCACCTCCACCATAGGATCATAGGGGGATCACACTCTATACAACAGCAAAAGAACCGTACAAATCAATCCACGCGTTACAAAGTTAGGTTCCACCCCCCTTCACCCACCTCCACCCCAGCAACATTTTTTTTCTCGTAGTATCAACCAAGGATCATATTCTATCCAATAGAAGAAGAATTATCCAAATCGGTCCACGCGTTACGAAGTTAGACTACCCCTCCCCCCCCCCCCCCCATCCACACCTTTCACCTTAGGACCAAATTATTCTCCTATTAGGAATGGGGGATCATACTCTATACAACAGAAAAAGAACCATCGAAATCGGACCACGCGTTACAAAGTTAGGTTCGACCCACACCCCCACCCCCATCCCCCCAAAATTTTTTTCACCTGGTATCAACCACGGAACATACTCTACCCAACAGAAAAAGAATTATCCAAATCGGTTCACGCGTTACAAAGTTAGACTACCCCTCCCCCCTCCCCCCACCCTAGGCCAAATTTTTTTCTCCTATTAGTAATGGGGGATCATACTCTGTACAACAAAAAAAGAACCATCCAAATCGGACCACGCGTTACAAAGTTAGGTTTCACCCCCACCCTACCAAAAATTTTTTTGACATGGTACCAATCGGTGAACATACTCTACCCAACAAAAGAAAGAATCATCAAAATCGGTCGACGCGTTACGAAGTTATGCCCGGTCAGACATAAAAAAAAAAAAATTTTAAATTAAAAATTAAAAAAAAAAAAAAATACGCGTCGAACTTAGAACCTCTTTTTTATTTTTGGGAAGTCGGTTAATAAAAGAAGTAATTATTAGTCCGATTAGTGGAAAATAAAAAGAAGAAGTAAAATTGTAGCTCGAAGTGGTGCAAATACGAAGCGTGAGATATTTAGCGCGGAAATTAAAAAAAATGGACAAGAAGAAAGGATAAAGAAATGAGTTGGAGCAATGAAAGATAACCTCAATGAACAACGGGCGCACATCAATATGACGAAGATTTGAGTAATAAAAAAACAAGGAATTTTTAAGCAGTGTCCTGTCTAAGTCAACTTAATTGATTATCGAAAGTAAATTGCAAGGTTTCAGGTATTTTTTGCTTTTAATGAAACAATCAAGGGTTTTGTACATCGTCCGATGACATCTGTTTAAGTGCATGTTGTTGGTTTTTTTTTATATATTTAAAGTACATTTTATGAATTAGTATTATTAAATATGCATGGTATAGTCGTTTTGCGATGTACGAATCGTGGAGGGGGGTCAAGTCAAGTGCTCTTCAGTCCCAAATCTTGTCAGCGAACATTGCAAAAATGCAACTATCTATATTTTATAAAAGATAAATACTTGCACCAATAAGTGGGTAAAAACTATCTGTTGAGACAAAATAAGTGTTTATTTACGAATATCTTGAAGGATCAGGTGTCGATTACGAGAATTGAACAATTTAAATTGTGCCCACGAACGGGACGATTGAAGTAATGTAGAAAAAAAATAAAAACTATTACAATTGGAAGAGTGTTACAAAGGTGATCGAATGAACTCTTTCAGTATCAGAAACTCCAATTTTCGTATCAGAAACTTTCATGGTCGGTAATTTAGTTACTGCACTTGGGATGAATTAAATATCGACTTTAATGAAATTATAAAATAAAATAAAAAACTATTACAATTGGAAAAGTGTTACAAAGGTGATCGAATGAACTCTTTCAGTATCAGAAACTCCAATTTTCGTATCAGAAACTTTCAAGTTCGGTAATTTAGTTACAACACTTGGGATAAATTAAATATCAACTTTAATGAAATTATAAAACAAAAATAGAAACTATTGCAATTGGAAAAGTGTTACAAAGATGATCGAATGAACGCTTTCAGTGCCAGAAACTCTCATGTTAGGTAATTTAATTACTGCACTTTGGATAAAATAAATATCGACTTTAATGAAATTATAAAAATAAAAATAAAACAATTGTAATTAGAAAAATTTTTAAGTATCATAAGTATCTGGCCTAAGCTGGATCTTAGGCGCTCCAAGGGTCTGCTTTCGAGGGGCAGATCTGACCTTAGAATAGCTATTGGGGTTATCACGGGCCATTGCCCTATTGGCTTACACGCGAAGAGACTGGGTATCTTCTCAAACGATTTTTGCAGAAGCTGCATGGACGAGGAAGAAGAGGAAACTGCTCTCCACTACCTCTGTCGGTGCCCTGCACTGGCACGCAGACGAAAGTCCTACTTAGGTAACTATTTCTTAGATAGTCTCTGTGATCTGGCGGCGATTGACGTTGCAGATCTTTGGCGCTTCATTGACAGCTCCGGATGGTTCCAATGAGAAGGTGGAGGGAATTCTCTGGATTCCGTGGCATCACAACGGGTCTAAATGTGCCCTTTAAGGCAGCCACATAAACCTAAACCTAAGTATCATAAATCCGGATTTTCGTTAATTTAGGTATTATACTTGGAAAACTGTAAATATGGACATTAATCACTAATATTACTGTACTATACGTACTAGAGAAAGGTCTAAATATGGCTTAGGTATACTGATAGTTTGGGGTAAATTATCTTTGATTTTCATAAATAATTGCTTAGACTTATTGCACCATTGTAACATGATTAAGATTTGTTGATTGAAAGCAGCACAAATTAGTATAGACAAAAATTCTGATCTGTATTCAAAACTCTCCATAATTTTCTAGTTAGAACCATTTATGTATTGAGATTGTTGGAAAAGAAACCAATAATGCGCTTTATTATTTCTTAGAGTCCTAGAAATGCTTGTACACTGTTATAGATAGATAGACATGCTTCTTTTTTAATTTTAACATAAATCATATAGATCAGTAGGTTGGGCTTAAATACATATATGGATAAATATATATATATTATAGAATCTTGGATAAATATATATATATTATAGAATCTTTTTTTGTACATAAGTTTTATTGTATAAATTTCCTTTTTTTTTCATTTGCCAGTTCGTCCGAGCCCTATTGCAAAGATGTAAATAGGCCCTAGTCTTCGGCTGGTTGGCCGTGTGCCCTCCTACGGAGGGGCTAACTCGTCTTTTTAAATAAAATTAAAAAAAAATTTCTCTTTATAAATAGTAAAATAAAGAAAAATGTCCGATGAGCCTTAGTTAGGCTTTTTTCTTTCTCTCTCTCTCTCCTCGTCATCCTTCCTATAGGACGGTCATCGCCGCTTCGGTGGATGGGGCCATCATAATGAGGTGAGTGGCCCTCTTTCTTTACAGGTTTAAAGGGCATCCAGACGATAGAGGCCCCCTGGGTGCATTAGTGGATGGGGCATGGGCCAGGAAACAAGGGGAGTCATAACACCAGACTCCCCCCTCAACGAAAGCCGGTAAGTTGACAGCGCCTGCTGAAAACCTTCCTCCTCCTGTTTCTTTTCTTTCTTTTGCAGATTTAGTTTTTTGTTCGTTCGGTTTTTTTTTCTTAAGGTTTTTCGGCGAGTTTCATTTAGTATTTTTTTTTTCTTTAAAAACTTTTTTCGGTCTCGTTTCGTCCCACCTATCCTTTCTCCCTCGGCATGATTTTTGTTTTTCTGTTGTTGCGCGACCAAGAGCAAGGTGGCATTCCCCGTTGAACCCCTTTTGTTTCCTTTTCCCTCAGGAGGCACGACTGCATCGCCTGATGGATGGAATGCATCACGTCTCCTAAGAAGATCGATGGCTGGATTTTTCTAGCCAACCAGCTGACTCGGAGACCTGATGTCTTTCATTCATTGGGTACTGACAGGTGTCCTCATCCTTGTTCCCCGGTAGGCGTTATCAGACTTACTGAGGGGAGAGGACCACTCAGCAGGGTGACCGTCCCTAGGACAAGAGAGGGAGCGTCGTCGAGAGAGAGAGAGAGAGAGTTCTGTTGATCTATTGGTATCTTTTATTTTCGAAATTGAACTTGCTCTAGTTTTGCTTCAGATTTTGACTTGTTTTTGTTTCAGATTTTAACTCGAATCTATTTTCAGATTTTGTCTCAAGCTTATTTCAGGTTCTGACTTAAACTTATTCCCAGATTTTGACTTGAACTTGTCTTCAAACTTGAACGCGGTACATTAACTAACTTTCATCCGCTGAGCCATCATCAGAGTTTTGGGTCGCCATGATGGTTTCAGCGGCCGCTGCGGAAGTCTTTGCCTGCGGGCTCTAATTGTTATGGTCGCTATGTAGCGGCACCTACAGTGGTCCAGGATCACCTGACCATCGGCTATATGAGCCGAATCCCTGCACCAGGTGCAAGTCAGGATGCTATGCCCTTGATTTCTACGAAGCCCCGGCCCTGCACTAAGCCGCATTAATATTCAGAAGATTCGGCTCCTATAGCCGAATCCAAGACCCCCCGCAACATTTTCGTACCTGAAAACACCTGGAAAAAAATAAAATACCTACGGGTATAAATAAACAGGGGCATAATCGGAGGCAGCGCGGAAAATACATTTCAAAAAACGCCTCAAGCTCGCAAATCGCTGTAAGGAGCAGAGAAAATAATTTAAGTCAATTAAATTATTTTCATAAAAATCCTCGGCTCCCGCCCAAAATTGCTTAAAATCGCCAATATGTTACATTCCAATAAGAATGTAACCGCTGTATAACAGCACCAAAAATTTAAACCCCGCCTACATACGGTACAGCCCTCTAAGCATTTTGGCGAATTCGCTCTAGGCGAAACGTAAACGTAATGTTTACGAGTCGCTCTGACACCAACACTGATGTATCGAAGCGTGCCAAATAAAAATAAACCTGTCATGTTTACTCACAGTTTGTGGCCATCTTGAGATGTGTTCAAAGTGTTTAGAGAAATTTTGCAGTGTTATTTTAATTATAAAGTGATTAAAATAGTTTTAATTAATTGTGATAATTGATGTTGATATAAGACAATTAGTGTATTGCGATAAGTGTACAATATAGACAATAGAGAATTAGGTTAAAATTGTCTACAAATAAATGTACATTTATAAGTTAATGAAAATATTTTAAATATAAAAATAAATGAATGAATCAATTAGCTTTCTTTTCTCCTCTCCAAATTTTTCAAAACATTGTTATTTGCATTATTAATTTATTTTACAGTTACAGTTCGCTATGGGACCCTTCACTGTTAGAACTTTTGCGCCGAAGATGAAGAGGAGTTTAACCGTTAAACTTCAATATATTAGGTGTAGTAAAAAGTAATCCATTATTTTGCCAATAGATGGCTTTAGGAGTCTGTATCTCCCGTTCTAAAAGTGCGATCGGGTTAGATTAGATGGCGTTAGAAAGATAAGATTTCGTACTAAAATAGCTTTTCATACAGTTTAGTGATTACTTGACTCAGTATTTTTTAGCACGCGTCAAAGATGGACACCAACAAAGAGAAAATACGCCATATTTTACAGTTTTTCTTCGATGAAGGCGAAAACGCAAGCCAGGCAGCTGAAAATGTGAATAGCGTTTATGGTCCTGATACTGTAACAGCCAATCATGCGCAATTTTGGTTTCGTAGATTCCGTTCCGGTAATTTTGATGTCAAAGATGCACCACGCTTTATGAAAATTATTTATCAGCGGTTAAAACTATTTCGTTAACGTCACGCTGAAAGCATTTCGTTAAAGACACGTTCAGGCATTTCGTAAACGACACACTAAAGTATTACGGAAACGGTACGCCTCCGGCGTACAGTTAGCGAAGTACCAACACATAAACAACTCTTCGCCGTTTTATTTCACTTCACTTTGGTCAAATGAAATGTTAACGACTCGTTTCTGTTACGCCGGCGGCGTAACGTTTGCGAAGAGTTCAATGAAAGTGTGACTTCGCCGGCGTTACGTTTACGACTCGTCATGTTTAGAGGGAGCTAACGAGACCAGACCGAAAAATCCTCAGCCGCCTGTAAAAAGAATATATAAATTCAACCAAAAACGGCCTGGCTGCAAAAATAATTCTAAAAATAGAATTCTTTTCACGTCAAAGCAGCAAAATTGCAACAGATTTGCAATTAAAATGAACATCTGGCGTAAATGGAAAATAGCAAAACCGTTTACGCCGTTGCTTTAGCATGAAAGTGGATATGGGAGCAGCGGAATAGCACGAGAGTGTGCGTGACTCTGCCGGCAGCAACAGAAATTGGCGCGAGGAGCTTGGCAGTGAGTTGATTGATTGGGGTTGGATGAGATGAGATGTTAGGAGTTGGGTGCGGAGTCTATTCGTACGCGAAGTTTGGAAATAAAATCGGGTGAATTTTATTTATTTAATAATAATAACTGTTACAGCATAACATGTAAATTGAAAACGGCAAAAATACAGGAACATGTCGAAGAAATTGAAGTGATAGAGCAATTTTGATTACGGAAGTGTGAAATAAAAATTACAAAAGTGAAAATAAAAACTATGTAAGTTAAGGAAAATAAAATTGAAATTATAAATCATAAAAGTGAAATAAAAATTGCTAAAGTGAAAATCAAAAACTATATAAGTTAAAAGATAAGATGAAAATCAAAACTAGAACGTGAAAACGAAAATTTAAATTATAAAAGTGAACGACGAAGAAAGTGAAAATCAAAACTATGTAAGTGAAAACATAAGATGAAAATCAAGACTAGAAAGTGAAAACGAAAATTTAAATTATAAAAGTGAACGACGAAGAAAGTGAAAATCAAAACTATGTAAGTGAAAACATAAGATGAAAATCAAAACTAGAAAGTGAAAACGACAATTTAAATTATAAAAGTGAAAGACGAAGAAAGTGAACATCAAAACTATGTAAGTTTAGGAAAATAAAATCGAAATTACGAATCATAAAAGTGAAATAAAAATTACTAAAGTGAAAATCAAAACTATGTAAGTGAAGGAAAATAAAATTGAAATTACAAAATCATAAAAGTGAAATAAAACAAAAATATTACAAAAAAGATGAAAATCAAAACTACAAGTGAAAGACGAAGGAAGTGAAAATCAAAACTAGAAAGTGAAAACGACAATTTAAATTATAAAAGTGAAAGACGAAGAAAGTGAAAATCAAAAACTATGTAAGTGAAGGAAAATAAAACGGAAATTACAGAATCATAAAAGTAAAATAAAAACTACGAAAGATAAAATCAAAGCTATAAGTGAAAGACGAAAAAAGTGAAAATCATAACTATTTAAGTTAAGGAAAATAAAATTGAAATTACAAATCATAAAAGTGAAATAAAAATTGCAAAAGTGAAAATCAAAATTATGTAAGTTAAAAGATAAGAAGAAAATCAAGACTAGAAAGTGAAAACGAAAATTTAAATTGTAAAAGTGAAAGACGAAGAAAGTGAAAATCAAAACTATGTAAGTTAAGGAAAATAAAATTGAAATTACAAATCATAAAAGTGAAATAAAAATTGCAAAAGTGAAAATCAAAACTATGTAAAGTAAGGAAAATAAAATTGAAATTACAAAATTATAAAAGTGAAATAAAAAAAAATTACAAAAGATGAAAATCAAAACTATAAGTGAAAGACGAAGGAAGTGAAAATCAAAACTAGAAAGTGAAAACGACAATTTAAATTATAAAAGTGAAAGACGAAGAAAGTGAAAATCAAAAACTATGTAAGTGAAGGAAAATAAAATTGAAATTACAAAATCATAAAAGTGAAATAAAACAAAAATATTACAAAAGATGAAAATCAAAACTACAAGTGAAAGACGAAGGAAGTGAAAATCAAAACTAGAAAGTGAAAACGACAATTTAAATTATAAAAGTGAAAGACGAAGAAAGTGAAAATCAAAAACTATGTAAGTTAAAAGATAAGAGGAAAATTAAAAGTAGAAGGTGAAAACGACAATTTAAATTATAAAAGTGAAAGACGAAGAAAGTGAACATCAAAACTATGTAAGTTAAGGAAAATAAAACTGAAATTACAGAATCATAAAAGTGAAATAAAAATTGCAAAAGTGAAAATCAAAACTATGTAAGTTAAAAGATAAGAAGAAAATCAAGACTAGAAAGTGAAAACGAAAATTTAAATTGTAAAAGTGAAAGACGAAGAAAGTGAAAATCAAAACTATGTAAGTTAAGGAAAATAAAATTGAAATTACAAATCATAAAAGTGAAATAAAAATTGCAAAAGTGAAAATCAAAACTATGTAAGTTAAAGAAAATAAAATTGAAATTACAAATCATAAAAGTGAAATAAAAATTGCAAAAGTGAAAATCAAAAACTATGTAAGTTAAGGAAAATAAAATTGAAATTACAAATCATAAAATTGAAATAAAAGTTGCAAAAGTGAAAATCAAAAACTATGTAAGTTAAAAGATAAGATGAAAATCAAAACTAGAAAGTGAAAACGACAATTTAAATTATAAAAGTGAAAGACGAAGAAAGTGAAAATCAAAACTATGTAAGTTAAGGAAAATAAAATCAAAACTATATTTAAGTTAAGGAAATAAAATCGAAATTACGAATCATAAAAGTGAAAAAATTACTAAAGTGAAAATCAAAACGATGTAAATTAAGGAAAATAAAATTGAAATTACAAATCATAAAAGTGAAATAAAAATTGCAAAAGTGAAAATCAAAACTATGTAAATTAAGGAAAATAAAATTGAAATTACAAAATCATAAAAGTGAAATAAAAAAAATTACAAAAGATGAAAATCAAAACTATAAGTGAAAGACGAAGGAAGTGAAAATCAAAACTATTTAAGTTTAGGAAAATAAAATCGAAATTACAAATCATAAAAGTGAAATAAAAATTACGAAAGAGAAAATCAAAACTATAAGTGAAAGACAAAAAAAGGTGAAAATCAAAACTATGTAAGTGAAAACATAGGATGAAAATCAAAACTAGAAATTGAAAACGAAAATAATAAAGAAAACATTTAAAAAACGTAAAAAGGAAAACTACAACGACACAAACAGAAAAGAAAAAGGGTAGTAACGAAACAACAAGGTGACAAGGAAAATCCTACAACATTTTCAACAGAAGGGGAACGACTGGAAGATTATAAAATTTGGTGAGTCCGTTCCATAACATAATAATTGAATGAATACTGAAAACCTGATATTGCTCTTGCAACAAATTTATACCTAGGACTAAGGAGTTAGTAGTGCTAGAGAAAAAAGAGAAAAAAGGGAGGGAACATTTTCGTAAAGTTCGTTTTTATATAAGAATAGGAGATTGCTTGAAGTAATATAGAATCATGAATTTGTTTGGTAATTATTTATTGTTTCAAATATAAACAGTATCTACAAGGACTTTACATGTTAATAATCCTTATTTAGCCGTAAGAGACCTTATTTAGCCGTATGACCTTGTAATGTGAGACAAATTACGAGAATTACTTCACTTGCACCATCTAGTAGAATGGTAGCGCAGTGCGAGATGTCATTCCCAGGCGAACGCGCCTTGGGCAACTTATGAACGCACCCATGCTATTCTGAGATTGTCAACACTGCCAACTGCAACCAACTTCACATTTTGTGACAAGTCAAAGTTGTCTGCTGGTCGGAGTGGTTGAATATCCAAAAAAGGTAATCAATTTTTAATTTTTAATCATCGGAATCATCCTAGTCGGGGTGATGCTATAATAATCATATTTATAGACTGCAGCTTGAATCGAAAGCAATCAAATTGCAATTATCAGTAATCTGTCGGTAATTCAAGCTGTGAAAAATATTCACATGACAAAGAAAAACTAACAAGCCTCCTAAATTTTACCAAAAAAGGAGCACCTTGAAAAGACTTCAGACAACTTTGATCTGGATAATTTCAAGAAATTATAACAATGTGCGGAAGTCAGAGACAGACAGCGTAATTAAAAAGGGAATTTGATAAATTGCAGCCATCCTCATGTTCTGCTACTAGCGGTCTTAGATTAGCAACCATTTGGGAAACTATCAATCTTGTAAGACCAGAGAAACCTGAAAATTTTAAAAAATTACATCTAAGCCTGGATAATCTTGGGAAATAATTCAATTCCTCAGGGCCTGCAGGCAACATAAGCTGTCAACAGTCAAAGACAGGGAACCCCACAGAAAAAATAATAAGCAAGAAAAAGAAAAAGAACAAATATTGGACTATAGGACACGCTCCTTTCATTCCTGAGACGCTGTTCCAGACCCCGGGATACCAGGTTTTTTCATATAAATTTAAGAAAGTAAGAAAAGAAAAATTTTTATTCAATTGCTAAATTGACAAGGGAACGTAGCGTAGTGCTAGGCAATTGTCACGACCTCAATTTTGGTGCTAACCATTGCACATGCAATCGTCATTGCAGTGAAATAAGTACCTGTGCTACTTTAGTCGTGTATGCAAGTATAAATTGTCATTAGCTATCCAAGATACGGCAACAAATGCACCTAATTTATTGACCTTTATATTATTGTATCCAATTTTGTTATTATTAGTTACACCTGAGTAAATAACACATATTAATCTTCGGTTTGCAGTAGTAACTAATTTTATGCGAATGTTTCATTACTACTACGAAGACACAATGTAATTAGAGCTTTTAGTGCTGTAATCCTAACTTGTCGCTCGTACAATTAAATTTTTGCCAGTATTGCCTCCTAAATATTTGAGTTGTTAGTTAAAAGTGAGTCACAGATGTTACAGTTTGATACCTAATAAGCTCATCAGGCGTAGGTTTAACACCGATTCGATCTCAGTCGGGTTGGTTTTTTTAATTTAATTATTGAAGTTGTGAAACATAGTGTGATAATCCTTAGGTGTAACCCATAGAAACCAAGGAGAAAAGAAAAAGAACTTTTGAGAGAGAGCGTTAGTAGAGAAATAGGCAAGAAATCTTGTTTTGAGTGTATACGTTGGTGAAAAGTAGTATTGATCGTCTGTCAGTACTATGATCCAAGTCGATGTCGTACCTGAAAGTTAACTTAACATCCTTATGTAGACAATATATTCAATTTTCTTCTGATAATGAAATGGTCTTCTTAATACTTTTATAGATTTCTTAGTTGTAATCCGATTTTTTTGTTTTCTTAGATATTCAATCCATTAAAAGAAATTTGTAATTCATTCATAACTACATTGTGCACAATCTAGTTTGAAGCTAGTGACCGATTGAAACGTAATAATTTATTTTGACTGCAATTTGTTTTATCTAAGTGCCTCTCAACAGTATAGAATTGTAGGTATGACAGACAATTGGAATCCAATTTTTTTTCTTTCATCGGTAGTCATACGCGCGGAATTTCATCGTCATTTTAGGTTTTGTTTCTCTCCAAGTGCTAGGCTCAGAATAAGCGAATAGGATAAGCTAATAAGATGTAATTTGATTGTTTTTGCGACAGCTTAAATACAGAAATTCATTTACATGGTAGAAGTTAGAACCCTACTAAATAAGTATTCATTCCTAGGATTAATTCTTAATAGTAATACGAAGTATTCGAAGGTATTATAAGATTACTATAGACAGGAACAAAATGTACCTTATTATAATGTATTTCATCTGGTCTTTTTATATCTCATTTTGAATTTATTATATAATATGACTTTATAGTTTGATTTTTGTTATTTCAGGAAAGCCTAAATGAAGCTTCTTATCGCCTTGTATCCTTCCCTCTGCCATTTCCCTCCATCCTCATGTTTTTAATATTATTTATTTAGTTCTTATTTTTAGCATCTTTTACAGGTTGGGCCTACACCTTAGCCAGGTGCAGGAATAGTGGTGGGTCAGTGCCTGAACCATCGCATATGGGGGTAGTCCTTTTCTTGCTTTAGTCAAATTCAAGATGGTTCAGTGCGGCTAAGGGTAACAGGTGACACCAGACCTGTTGCTCTTCCTTCTGTTTTTCTGTTTTCTCGTTTTTTTTTCTCGTGGCAGACCTGAGAGAAGGAGTCCACAACCTTCTCTCGCCACAGGCACGCGAACTTCTGTTTGCGAGGTGTGATAGGATGTCCAAGGACCCTGACCCCATACCGACGAGCTAGGACGTGCTGCCAGCTAGCACGTGCCACTTGGACATCTCGCAGCAACTTGACGTTGCTAAACATGCGCACACATTACAACCTACTTAGTATCTTAATAGTTCACCCAAAGATATCGCATTTGAACATAAGAGAAAGAAAAAAAAGAAAGGAAAAATCGAAAATACTTATACAATCTAAGGATAATTTGTCAAACAGAATTACTTATTATGGTTAACTGTTCCAGAAGGTTACATTTTATTAGTAAGGCGTTGTGTGCGGAATTTTTCTGTTTAAGGATTGCTCTAAATGTCTGTGTTTTATCACTTTTTCCTTTTGTTTCTTTTGCTGATAGAAGACAAGAAAATGTAAAGACCAGTTCGACAGACCGGTTCGAAAATGCGCATTACCGACCCCTCGGTAACAAATTGAATTAATTTTGATTAACTGATCGTCATTTATCCATTCTCTTTCGAATTAGATAGGTAATAGTTAGTAGTAGTAAGACGTAATTGTCATAGGAAAACCTGTTTGTTTGCAACACTCCTCAGAGCCCCATTGCAAAGGGGTTAAAAGGCCCTAGCCTTCGGCTAGACGGTCGTGTGCCCTCCTACGGAGAGGGTATCTCTTTTTTTCTTAAAAAAAATTAAATAAATTTTTATATGGGCTATAAATAAACTTCTTTTCCTTCCTCTCTCTCTCTTCTCGTCGTCCTTCCTAGGGCGGTTGCATCATCTCTACGTCGGTGGCCGGGGTCCTCACGATGAGGTGAGTGGCCCTCTCTCTCTTTTCGTTTGAGTTAAAGGGCATCTAGATGAAATCGGCCCCCTAGATGCAAGGGTGGTTGGGGCACGGGCCATGCAAAGGGGAGTCATGACACCAGACTCCCCCAACGATAGCCGGTAAGTCGGGCAACGCCTGCCTGCATCCTTTTCCTCCTGTTTTGTTTTTTTTTAGTTTAAAATTTTCGTTGGTTTTTTTTGTTTTTGTTGTTTCATTTTCTCGGGTTTTCTTTCTCCTTTTTTTCTTTTTTTATTTCTTTAACTTTCTTTTGGTTGTTTTTCGGTTCGTCTCATCCTTCCCATCCTAGGCATGATTCATTGCTTTTGTTGCGCGACCGCGGGCGGAGATGGCATCCCCTATGAACCCCCCCCCCCCCTGCCTCCTCTATCGCAAAGCTAGCGATACCAGCATGCCATCCTCCATCTCTGCCCAAGCATCTGCTGACAGATGAATGTCCAGCGGAGGCCGTGATCCTGGCTGACATCAGCTGATTTACAGTTGATGTCATCCAGAGTCATAGCCTGCCTTGGGCAATCATCCAGCAGCAGTGTCGGTCCAAGCGCGCAACAAGAGATGGCGCCCAACGCGCTGGCCTTAAGGGTTCCGAGTACTCGCAGGCTCGTAGCTGGTTAAGAGCTAGAGTACTGAACTCGGAACCTGAGCCCACGCGAAATTAGTTTTCGAGGTGCTCAGGTCCTCTGGTACTGCAGCTACAGGCCGTTGCGTGGCCTGTTGTCTGCCCGAGGACCTAGCCATCTCAACCCCGTCGGCAGGGACTCTTCAAGAATGACAGACTTATAGCAGGCGATAGCCAGCTGTCTGTCTTGAAGAGGCTCTGTTCGACATCCTTAGGGTTCCCTTTTCCCGTCCCTATTCCTTCTTCCTTCTTTTCTTCAATAGTTTTTTTTAAAAAGGTTTTTGTCCAACAGTCGTTTTTTTTTCTTTTCTCACTTTTAAAATTTTATCCTTCCCTACCTATTTTTCCTTTTCCCTCAGGAGGCACGACTGCATCGCCTGATCTCTGGAATATAACAGGTCTCCGAAGAAAGTCGATGGCTGGCTGTTCCTAGCCAACCAGCTGACTCGGAGACCTGGTGTCTTTCATTCATTGGGTAATGACAGATGTCCTCATCCTTGTTCCTCGGTAGGCGTTGTGGACTTGCTGAGGAGAGAAGACCACTCAGTGTTGTGACCGTCCATGGAACAGAGAGGGAGCGTCGTCGTCGAGAGAGAGAGAATTCTAATCAATTTGCATTTGGATATAACCTATTTTCACTTCACCCGTGAAATTTTGACTTTAACTTTTCCAAATTTTTCTTTACTAAGTTCAGAATTTTGACTTTAACTTTTCAGGATTTGACTTTGGATTTAGTTTTTTAGAATTTTGACTTTGAATTTTCTTAACTTTGACTTTGGACTTTTCAAAAGCTAATTTTAGAGTTGGATTGCTCTGACCAAAATAATTTTGCTACGGAACGTAACCTTTATCTATCCGTCTAGTACGGCGGTGAAAGTTTAAAGTTTTTGGACATAACTTGGATTACTTATTTCAGAACTTAACTTCGTACCCCTTCAGAACATTACTTGGATTTTTTTTTCTTATTAATTAGAATGGTGTAATTTGGCGTTGACCATCATGTATATGGCACGAACCCCAACTGGAGCCACGGCAGTGGAAGTAAACCGGTGCCCGGTCTGTCAGGAGGTCGTCACTCCGGACGATACCGCCCTGACCAGCTGTGGACATGAGCTCCACCGCCAGTGCTTGAGTCAGTGGCTTAAGACAAGTCGGAAATGTCCAGTGTGCAGACAGGCACTATTAACTCGGGAAAGCGAAACCGGGGCAGTTCCAAAGAGATACAATACCCGGATTACTGCAAGACAACCAGCAACGACAGCAATTTAGCCGATAGCTCAGATTGAACCACTAGCACACAGTTCAAGGCCGGCCTCGGCGGCAGCCCGAAGCCCGGAGGATGCGAATGGTAGGACACAGCCGATGTCGCGAGCGGATTCTACCATCGCAGGCGAGGTGCGACCTGAGAACATTCCGCGCGACAGATCCGCCAGCACACAAGCTTTATTGGCAACCCTCAGGTTGCAGATCGCCTACGCAGTTAGGGAAGAAGTGGCGAGAGGACTTGAACAGCTGCCTGGGCATCGGACACCTTTGGCTCCGCAACCGCGAATCCCTGTAGCAGATCGCTGGGTAAACGCTTCCCGGGATACGTACAACAACAGCTTCAACAACGTGAGAGGCCAACATGGCCCAGATTTCGTTTCAGTTCGGCCGAGTCAGCAGAGACATCAGTATATCCCGCCACATCGGCCTAATGCGCATGACCAATACGGATCACCTGACTCACGTAGGCAAAGCCTGCCAAGATATAACCGGCATAGACGTTCAGCGAGTCCTATCAAAAGATGGCAACTCATTTACGATGGGGACAACACCAAACTCGATGTTGACCAGTTTATTTTCAGATTTTAAACCTTGACAAGCACTACGTTAGACGGAGACTTCAGCTTGGTGTTCGACAACTTGCACATTTTGCTGGGAGGGAGAGTCAACAGTTGGCTTTACACGCTCCGAAGACAGAATCCGTCACCGCCATGGGAACATGTGAGGCTGGCTCTCCGATCCGATTGGGGCGAACATACCAGCGATGTAGACGTCCGACGAAAAATGTTGAATCGGCGACAAAGGCCTAATGAGCCATTCTCCACATATTGTCAGGACATGACCAGGCTTCGAAATCAGCTCCGTGCGCCCATGACTGAGATGGAGTTCGTCGAGAGTGTCCGGACTAACTTGTTGCCTTCCATCCAAGAGCACATCTGTCTACATCGCGCTACATCGGTTGCACAGCTTCGAGCTTTAGTTATGGAAGTGCAAACCACCACAGCCCGTATACGCTCATCCCTGCCATCTATGTATAACAGATCGCGACTTGAGGAGTACTATTTATCGGAAACACCTACGGATCACATTGAGGAACCAGCTGAGTACACATCGGAGGACGGACGACATCTAGCGGCCATCGAGTCACCACGCAGCCAGACTGCTATCTGTTGGAATTGTGACTAGCCTAGACACTATTATACAGACTGCAATAGAGAGCCACAGGGTTTATTCTGTTATGGGTGCGGACGGAAAGGAGTTGTTAAGCCTAGGTGCCTTGTCTGTGTTCAGAAAAACCTGAGGAGGGTCGGGGGCAACAACATCAGTCCTCGACCGACAGCATACCATCGGAGGCCAGTAGAGCAGAGGGACAATGGACCGCGGCCGAATCCAGCACTGCTTGCGACTCCTCAACAGCCGTCTACATCCCAACAGGAATAAACACAACTAGACAAGACATAACTTCCGGAACCTAAACACCGGATTTAACACCTTCAGCGGGCTTATTGCCACTGCTGGACCTTTCTACAGAAGACAACGAGAGCTGGTCAAAGGTATGCCCACCTAACTTAATGGACCAGTTAATGGACGCCTCGGATAACAGCACCACTTCTGAGATGCAAATACCATTGGTGCCTATACGTTTTACACCACCCAAGGCACAGTCAGGGGAGACCGAGGCAGGGCCAGTACAGCTGCTGCAGCGACACAGCCATCTCGACTGAAGAACGGACGACACCAACAGCTCGACCTCTGAAACCTTACCACCAACGGCTCAGAGAGTATCAGGAAGCGAGACAGAGAATATTTGCCGAAACGGATCCCGTACACGACACCACCCTCCCAAGAAAGCCCAAGCGCTCAACCTTACGGCTGAGAGCCTTTTGGAAAAGAGTTCGAGAGAACAGGAAGAGGTTAGCCTCAGCATTCGTGACTGCGCCTCACGACATCCGGCCTTATGCCGAGGTGCTATTGCTGGGGCAGACTCTTTCTGGTCTCCTGGACAGTGGAGCCAGCGTCAGCGTTTTGGGTAAGGATGCAGTGGAGAGGTTGGATAAAGCCCAAGTTTCGTGGAGCAGATATCGAACGAAGCTCATGGTAGCCAACGGGGAAACACCCGAGGTACTGGGCCACGCGGACGTACAGATCACTTTTCGGGGTGATACCAAGGCTGTACGTCTGTACATCGTGCCCAGCCTGACTCAAGAACTATATCTCGGAGTGGATTTTTGGAGGCTCGATAGCAACGATCGCAAACATGTCCCAACCCCTGGACCCTAACCAATATCCACTATCTGCGACGGACCAACTTCGTCTACAACAGACAAAGCAACTCTTCCCTTCGTACTCAACGCTAGGTCTCGGGAAGACAGAGTTAGTCCAACACCTGACAGACGTAGGAGACGCTGCACCCATCAAGCAGCGTTTTTATCCGGTCTCACCAGCCGTGCAACAGCTGATGGACGCCGAACTTCGCCGGATGAAAGAATTGGGCGTGATAGAGGAAAGCCAGAGCCCGTGGAGTTCACCCGTGGTCCTAGTGCGGAAGTCAGGCAAGGTCAGGCTGTGCTTTGATGCGAGGAAGGTCAATGCGGTGACCAAGAAGGATGCCTATCCACTACCGCATGTAGATGGCATCCTTAGTAGACTTCCTCCATCAAGGTACATTACCAGCCTTGATCTTAAAGATGCTTTCTGGCAGATCCCACTGGACCAACAATCGCACGAAAAGACAGCTTTCACAGTCCCCGGCACCCCCTCTATCACTATACGGTGATGCCATTTGGACTGTGCAACGCGCCCCAGACAATGTGCCGGCTGATGGACAAGGTCATTCCCTACGATCTTCGAGACCAGGTGTTGGTGTATCTCGACGACCTGTTGGTGCTGACGGAGGACTTCGACTCCCACCTATCGCTCCTCGCAAAGGTGGCGGACTGTTTGAGGAAGGCTGGACTCACGATAAACGTGGAGAAGAGTAAGTTCTGCTTAAGGGAAGCGCGGTATTTAGGGTACATAATCGGCAATGGAAGGATTAAGACGGACCCCGAGAAGGTCGCAGCCATCGTCGACTACCCTCCCCCTAAGTCCGTTCGTCAAATGCGCCGATTTTTGGGCATGGCAGGCTGGTATAGGAAGTTCATTCTGAACTACGCTGACCTGTAAGCATCCATTACGGATACGCTGAAAAAGTCCAGCAAATTTGTCTGGACCAGCGAAGCCCAGTCCGCATTTGAACTGCGCAAAAAGCAGCTAACTTCTTCCCCAGTGTTGGTGAGTCCTGACTTCACCAAGCCCTTCATCATCCAGTGCGATGCGAGTAAACAGGGTGTGGGCGGAGTCTTGATCCAGTTGGACGACGAGGGAAACGAACGACCACTTGCATATGTATCCAAGAAATTGAATTCGGCCCAACGCAATTACACAATTACCGAGTTGGAATGTTTGGCAGCGATGATCATTATCGAAAAATTCAGGGCATACGTCGAACTCATGCCGTTTAAGGTGATGACGGACCATGCGAGCCTGCAATGGCTGATGTCCCAAAAGGACCTCAATGGACGCCTGGCCCGGTGGAGTCTAAAGCTTCAAGGCTTCGACTTCACTATAGAACACCGTAAGGGCAGCCTGAACGTGGTACCTGACGCTTAATCCCGCGTATACTGTGAAGAAATAGCAGCCGTTGATCCACCAACAGTACGCGAACAAGGCCCGCAAGTTGACCTAGATGCACCAGACTTCGACTCTCAAGAATACCAGGACCTTCGGGACCGAGTCGAGAAGCATAAGTCATCCCTGCCGGACTTAACTTTGTGCGACGGCTATGTATATATTCGGACGCAACCCAGAACTGGTGATCCAGTTCAGGAAGAAGCCTAGAAGCTTTGGATTCCACGCCCTAATCTTCGCATGGAGACATAGGCAAAACCTTAGAGAGAATACGGCAAAACCTGTACTGGCCCAAGATGACCGCTGATGTACGAGCATATGTATTAGCCTGCGACACCTGCAAGGAGACGAAAGCCCCAAATTCCATCTTACGACCACCAATGGGAGCTCAAGCAACGACGGAAAGACCATGGCAGCGAGTGTACATGGACCTATTAGGGCCGTATCCTCGCACGAAACGAGGCCATGTGTACATCCTGATTGCATTGGACCATTTCTCGAAGTACGGCCAGCTACGGCCACTGCGAAAGGCGAGCACGACACTAATTTGCAGCTTCGCCGAAGAAGAAATCTTCCACAAGTTCGGTGTCCCGAAGAATATAGTAACAGACAATGGTCCTCAGTTTCGGTCAGCCCAGTTCGGTAACCTCTTGGAACGATATGGCATCCAACACCTTCGTACCGCAGTGCACTCACCGCAAGCAAACGCTTCCGAAAGGGTAAACAGATCCGTCCTAGCTGCGATCAGAGCTTATGTTAATGACGAGCATGGCAGATGGGATGAGAAGTTGAGTTGTATAGCGAGTTCTCTCCGGAGTTCAGTTCACCAGGCTATTGGCTTCTCGCCTTATAAGGTTTTGTTTGGGCAGCAAATGGTCGAGCATGGTTCTGCATACGCGCTATTGAGACGGCTACAGGCTGTGAGTGAAACAATAGACGTAGATACTTCCGACAAACTCAATTTGATTCGCGAACAGGCCCGGACAAATTTAGACAGAGCTTTTGAGCAAGGTGAACGGACCTATAATACACGTTCTAAGCCTGTAAGCTTCAAAGTCGGACAGGAAGTCTACCACAGGAACTTCAGCCAAAGCAGCTTTGCGAAACAGGCCAGCGCCAAACTAAGCAAGAAGTTCGTAAAATGCCGAGTTCGATCGCGGAAGGGAAATGCTCTCTATGAACTTGAAGATCTACAAGGGAAGTTGTTGGGAACCTACCACGCGAAGGATATTCGGCCCTTAAGCGCGGCAACATGACACGGGAGAGTTTCGCGAGGATAGCTACACTTGAGTGTGTGTGTCCCCTCCTAATGATGATAAACGTCCACGAGTACTAAGTTTTAGGACCATAGTGCCGGCGTGACGTAAACTGAAGGAGGAAGGTACATACACATACCAAGGTCCGGTTTGCGCGGCAGGAATCGCGATCCGCAATCTAGTCATGGGGGAAGCATCCGGCTGCTCGCGGAGATATCCTTGGGACTCATGCGTCTCTCATTAGGACGACGTGCTTGTCTCGATGATACCACCGCTGAGGTTAGGCTCTGATTCCAACGACTACTCCCTCATTAGGTGTATGCCTGTGGGAATCTGAGACCTGACGAGCCGCGATGACAAACCAGCCGTGTCTTCAGAAAAGCCGTTATCGGCGACCAGGTTGTGCAGCATTTATCCTTCCCATAACCCCTGTATTGTACAATTAGCTCCGAGCCTTCAGCATATTCTACAGGCGTAAAGCTTGTGTTTACGCCTTACTCCAACGCATGTCTCATGCTTCTCAAAATCCCACTAAACATTTTATTTTCGCAAGTGACATATCCAATTACTGTTTCGTTGTCTCCGCCGCATATTATACGGACTGGATTTGGGAGTGTGAGCACTCCAACTGAATTATCAAGAATGGTTGAGTCCGGCTTTTGGAAGCGCCTTCGTCATACCGACATCTCCTGAATTGCCACTAGCCTCTCTGTAAGAGCCCTTCTGGCTAGGCTTGGCATATTGGCCAACTGTATCCACCTCGTAGGAATTTAGCACCAAGTGCCCCTCCGTCTCAACAACACTAAATACTCCACGCGAAATAAATCGCAAACATCCCTACGATGGCATCCTTCACGGACATCGGCTCACGCTTTTCGCTTCGCCACTAGCCCCAATGGCCCATCATCCGCTACAAAGTGCTATAAGTACCAAGATTCGTCAGTTTAGCTCCGAGCCCTCAGCATTTTTATAGACGTGAAGTTGTGTCCACGTCTCACCTTATCGCCTGTTTCAGGCTTCATCTTACACCACAAGCAATTTTCTTTTCATCATCCTATTGGACCAGATAGAAGACCCAAGAATAGTCGGCCTGGACGCGTGTGGAGTGTGTGTGTCTTCTCCTAATGATGATAAACGTCCACGAAGACTGAGTCTTAGGACCCTAGTATCGGCGTGACGTAAACTGAAGGAGGAAGGTGCATACACATACCAAGGTCCGGTTTGCACGGTAGGAATCGTGATCCTCGTCCAGGTTGTGAGGAAGCGTGTCGCGCGGTCAGGCTGGCCGGTATTTGGGACCAGGTTGTTCAACGTCTATTCTCCCATGTCAGCCCTTATGGTATACCATGCTCCGTGCTCTCAGCCTCTCTTTACCGGTGTAAAGTTGTGTTTACGCCTTACTTATAGCCCCATCAAGCTTCAACTCGCACCACTAATCAATACACTTTAACTCTCGCACTGTGCGACCAGCGTTGTCCAGGAATAACACTCTATATTGTATGATAAGATCCGAGCCCTCCGCGACTCTACCGACACAACATTTGGGTTTGTGTCTTATTCTACCGCCTGAAAAAGGCTTCAATTTGTGCCACCAACAGTTTTACCGCTCAAGTCAGGTCAGCCCTGTCAATGGTTCCAACGACCAACACGCATATCCTAGAACAAGTGTTCAGTCTGTATAGCCCAGAGCCCTCAGCATCCCTACTGGCGTGAAGTTTGTGTTCTCGCCTCACACTACAGCCTATACCGGCTTCAATTTCAACACCCATCGACAAAATTTTTGTGCTGCCCGAATCGTCAGGCCAATCTTCCAGCTCGAAGACCCTCAAGGGAACTCGATGTGAACCGGTCCCGCAAGGATCCGGTCTGGAAGCGTGGCAACCCAGTCAGGGATAGTTTTGTGAAGATAGCCATACTGGAGTGTGTGTGTCCTCTTCTAATGATGATAGACGTCCACGAGTACTGAGTCTTAGAACCATAGTGCCGGCGTGACTTGAACTGAAGAAGAAAGGTACACATCCACACCAAGGTCCAGTCTGCACGGCAGGAATCACGAGCTTTGACTTGATTGTGGGGGGGGGGGGGAGGCGTCTGGCTACCCGTGGAGGGATCATCGGGTCTCACGTGATCCGGTTGTACACCATCGACCCTTTCCATACCTATCTCGTCAGTCCGCAACGAGCCTTCAGCAAAATTTCACCGGCGTAAAGCTTTTGTTTACGTCTCTTCTCAACGCATGTTTCATGCCTCTCGATCTACCTAACTTAACATGTTTTGGTCAAACATTGCAGCCACCGGCTATTCCGTTGCCATCGTAAGGTATTCCGCGATTCGAATTGTGGAATGTGAGAACTCCACAATTAAGATATTAACGGCGGCCTAGTTCACGTAGTGGAACAGAAGATGTCCTCCCGACTCAACCTTCCGCTCCTAACCTCTCCTTAAGAGACCTTCTGGTTAGGCTTGGCCCATGGGCCCCTCAACACTCCCTTTTCATCTGTTACTTTCAGGTCTTAGTGCCTTCTCCGTCTTAACGACTTGTGAACTATTTTGTGAGACTGCTCACAATCATCCAAGAGATGCCGTCCTCAACGGACCCTGCCTCACCACTCTCGCCCTCTTTCCGCTTCACCACCGGATCCTCTTAGTCTTAACGACCGGCTAGCTCAGATGAAGCATGAGACTGCGGATGGGTCGTGCCACACATTGGGCGCCTGGCAAAGCTACGAGAGGGTGCCTAGAATCACCTGCGTCTCTCTCATTAGGAGCACGAAAGGAACTCAGACTCAATCTCGCTAACGGAGCCCGGAACTCAATTGTAAGCGACCTTCCCAGCCTCCTCTGCTCTTGCAGGCTCAGCAGCCGAGGCTGCCCTCTTATGGTCGCTATGTAGCGGCACCTACAGTGGTTAAGGATCACCTGACCATCGGCTATATGAGCCGAATCCCTGCACCAGGTGCAAGTCAGGATGCTATGCCCCGGCCCTGCACCAAGCCGCATTAATATTCAGAAGATTCGGCTCCTATAGCCGAATCCAAGACCCCCCGCAACATTTTCGTACCTGAAATCACCTGGAAAAAAATAAAATACCTACGGGTATAAACAGGGCCATAATCGGAGGCAGCGCGGAAAATACATTTCAAAAAACGCCTCAAGCTCGCAAATCGCTGTAAGGAGAGCCGAGAATATGTTACATTCCAATAAGAATGTAACCGCTGTATAACAGCACCAAAAATTTAAACCCCGCCTACATAACGAGACCAGACCGAAAAATCCTCAGCCGCCTGTAAAAAAAATATAAAACTTCAACCAAAAACGCAGCCTAAAAATAGAATTCTTTTCACGTCAAAGCAGCAAAATTGCAACAGATTTGCAATTAAAATGAACATCTGGCGTAAATGGAAAAGAGCAAAACCGTTTACGCCGTTGCTTTAGCATGAAAGTGGATATGGGAGCAGCGGAATAGCACGAGAGTGTGCGTGACTCTGCCGGTAGCAACAGAAATTGGCGCGAGGAGCTTGGCAGTGAGTTGATGGATTGGGGTTGGATGAGTTGAGATGTTAGGAGTTGGGTGCGGAGTCTATTCGTACGCGAAGTTTGGAAATAAAATCGGGTGAATTTTATTTATCTAATGATAATAATTGTTACAGCATAACATGTAAATTGAAAACGGCAAAAATACAGGAACATGTCGAAGAAATTGAAGTGATAGAGCTATTTTGATTACGGAAGTGTGAAATAAAAATTACAAAAGTGAAAATCAAAACTATGTAAGTTAAGGAAAATAAAATTGAAATTACAAATCATAAAAGTGAAATAAAAATTACTAAAGTGAAAATCAAAAACTATATTAGTTAAAAGATAAGAAGAAAATCAAGACAAGAAAGTGAAAACGAAAATTTAATTTATAAAAGTGAACGACGAAGAAAGTGAAAATCAAAACTATGTAAGTGAAAACATAAGATGAAAATCAAGACTAGAAATTGAAAACGAAAATTTAAATTATAAAAGTGAACGACGAAGAAAGTGAAAATCAAAACTATGTAAGTGAAAACATAAGATGAAAATCAAGACTAGAAAGTGAAAACGAAAATTTAAATTATAAAAGTGAACGACGAAGAAAGTGAAAATCAAAACTATGTAAGTGAAAACATAAGATGAAAATCAAAACTAGAAGGTGAAAACGACAATTTAAATTATAAAAGTGAAAGACGAAGAAAGTGAACATCAAAACTATGTAAGTTAAGGAAAATAAAATTGAAATTACAAATCATAAAAGTGAAATAAAAATTGCAAAAGTGAAAATCAAAACTATGTAAGTTAAAAGATAAGAAGAAAATCAAGACTAGAAAGTGAAAACGAAAATTTAAATTATAAAAGTGAACGACGAAGAAAGTGAAAATCAAAACTATGTAAGTGAAAACATAAGATGAAAATCAAAACTAGAAGGTGAAAACGACAATTTAAATTATAAAAGTGAAAGACGAAGAAAGTGAACATCAAAACTATGTAAGTTAAGGAAAATAAAATTGAAATTACAAATCATAAAAGTGAAATAAAAAATGCAAAAGTGAAAATCAAAACTATTTAAGTTAAAAGATAAGAAGAAAATCAAGACTAGAAGGTGAAAACGACAATTTAAATTATAAAAGTGAAAGACGAAGAAAGTGAACATCAAAACTATGTAAGTTAAGGAAAATAAAATTGAAATTACAAATCATAAAAGTGAAATAAAAATTGCAAAAGTGAAAATCAAAACTATGTAAGTTAAAAGATAAGAAGAAAATCAAGACTAGAAAGTGAAAACGAAAATTTAAATTATAAAAGTGAACGACGAAGAAAGTGAAAATCAAAACTATGTAAGTGAAAACATAAGATGAAAATCAAGACTAGAAAGTGAAAACGAAAATTTAAATTATAAAAGTGAACGACGAAGAAAGTGAAAATCAAAACTATGTAAGTGAAAACATAAGATGAAAATCAAAACTAGAAGGTGAAAACGACAATTTAAATTATAAAAGTGAAAGACGAAGAAAGTGAACATCAAAACTATTTAAGTTAAGGAAATAAAATCGAAATTACGAATCATAAAAGTGAAATAAAAATTGCAAAAGTGAAAATCAAAACTATGTAAATTAAGGAAAATAAAATTGAAATTCCAAAATCATAAAAGTGAAAAAAAAAATTACAAAAGATGAAAATCAAAAATATAAGTGAAAAACGAAGGAAGTGAAAATCAAAACTAGAAAGTGAAAACGACAATTTAAATTATAAAAGTGAAAGACGAAGAAAGTGAAAATCAAAAACTAAGTTAGTTAAAAGATAAGATGAAAATTAAAACTAGAAGGTGAAAACGACAATTTAAATTATAAAAGTGAAAGACGAAGAAAGTGAACATCAAAACTATGTAAGTTAAGGAAAATAAAACTGAAATTACAGAATCATAAAAGTAAAATAAAAACTACGAAAGAGAAAATCAAAGCTATAAGTGAAAGACGAAAAAAGTGAAAATCAAAACTATTTAAGTTAAGGAAATAAAATCGAAATTACGAATCATAAAAGTGAAATATAAATTACTAAAGTGAAAATCAAAACTATGTAAATTAAGGAAAATAAAATTGAAATTACAAATCATAAAATTGAAATAAAAGTTGCAAAAGTGAAAATCAAAAACTATGTAAGTTAAAAGATAAGATGAAAATCAAAACTAGAAAGTGAAAACGAAAATTTAAATTATAAAAGTGAAAGACGAAGAAAGTGAAAATCAAAAACTATGTCAGTGAAAAGATAAGATGAAAATTAAAACTAGAAGGTGAAAACGACAATTTAAATTATAAAAGTGAAAGACGAAGAAAGTGAACATCAAAACTATGTAAGTTAAGGAAAATAAAACTGAAATTACAGAATCATAAAAGTAAAATAAAAACTACGAAAGAGAAAATCAAAGCTATAAGTGAAAGACGAAAAAAGTGAAAATCAAAACTATTTAAGTTAAGGAAATAAAATCGAAATTACGAATCATAAAAGTGAAATAAAAATTACTAAAGTGGAAATCAAAACTATGTTAATTAAGGAAAATAAAATTGAAATTACAAATCATAAAAGTGAAATAAAAATTGCAAAAGTGAAAATCAAAACTATGTAAGTTAAAAGATAAGAAGAAAATCAAGACTAGAAAGTGAAAACGAAAATTTAAATTATAAAAGTGAAAGACGAAGAAAGTGAAAATCAAAAACTATGTTAGTTAAAAGATAAGATGAAAATTAAAACTAGAAGGTGAAAACGACAATTTAAATTATAAAAGTGAAAGACGAAGAAAGTGAACATCAAAACTATGTAAGTTAAGGAAAATAAAACTGAAATTACAGAATCATAAAAGTAAAATAAAAACTACGAAAGAGAAAATCAAAGCTATAAGTGAAAGACGAAAAAAGTGAAAATCAAAACTATTTAAGTTAAGGAAATAAAATCGAAATTACGAATCATAAAAGTGAAATATAAATTACTAAAGTGAAAATCAAAACTATGTAAATTAAGGAAAATAAAATTGAAATTACAAATCATAAAATTGAAATAAAAGTTGAAAAAGTGAAAATCAAAAACTATGTAAGTTAAAAGATAAGATGAAAATCAAAACTAGAAAGTGAAAACGAAAATTTAAATTATAAAAGTGAAAGACGAAGAAAGTGAAAATCAAAAACTATGTCAGTGAAAAGATAAGATGAAAATTAAAACTAGAAGGTGAAAACGACAATTTAAATTATAAAAGTGAAAGACGAAGAAAGTGAACATCAAAACTATGTAAGTTAAGGAAAATAAAATCAAAAAATCAAAACTATATTTAAGTTAAGGAAATAAAATCGAAATTACGAATCATAAAAGTGAAATAAAAATTACGAAAGAGAAAATCAAAACTATAAGTGAAAGACAAAAAAAGGTGAAAATCAAAACTATGTAAGTGAAAACATAGGATGAAAATCAAAACTAGAAATTGAAAACGAAAATAATAAAGAAAACATTTAAAAAACGTAAAAAGGAAAACTACAACGACACAAACAGAAAAGAAAAAGGGTAATAACGAAACAACAAGGTGACAAGGAAAATCCTACAACATTTTCAACAGAAGGGGAACGACTGGAAGATTATACAATTTGGTGAGTCCGTTCCATAACATAATAATTGAATGAATACTGAAAACCTGATATTGCTCTTGCAACAAATTTATACCTAGGACTAAGGAGTTAGTAGTGCTAGAGAAAAAAGAGAAAAAAGGGAGGGAACATTTTCGTAAAGTTCGTTTTTATATAAGAATAGGAGATTGCTTGAAGTAATATAGAATCATGAATTTGTTTGGTAATTATTTATTGTTTCAAATATAAACAGTATCTACAAGGACTTTATATGTTGATAATCCTTATTTAGCCGTAAGAGATTTTTATGACCTACTTAGTATCTTAATAGTTCACCCAAAGATATCGCATTTGAACATAAGAGAAAGAAAAAAAAGAAAGGAAAAATCGAAAATACTTATACAATCTAAGGATAATTTGTCAAACAGAATTGCTTATTATGGTTAACTGTTCCAGAAGGTTAAATTTTATTAGTAAGGCATTGTGTGCGGAATTTTTCTGTTTAAGGATTGCTCTAAATGTCTGTGTTTTATCACTTTTTCCTTTTGTTTCTTTTGCTGATAGAAGACAAGAAAATGTAAAGACCTGTTCGACAGAGAATAGCTTTCCATAAAATATATACGTATACTTTTCCGACCGGTTCCGACCCCTCGGTAACAAATTGAATTAATTTTGATTAACTGATCGCCATTTATCCATTCTCTATCGAATTAGATAGGTAATAGTTAGTAATAGTAAGACTAAATTGTCATAGGAAAACCTGTTTGTTTGCAACACTCCTCAGAGCCCCATTGCAAAGGGGTTAAAAGGCCCTAGCCTTCGGCTAGACGGTCGTGTGCCCTCCTACGGAGGGGGTATCTCTTTTTTTCTTAAAAAAAAATTAAATAAATTTTTATATGGGCTATAAATACACTTCTTTTCCTTCCTCTCTCTCTTCTCGTCGTCCTTCCTAGGGCGGTTGCATCATCGCTACGTCGGTGGGCGGGGTCCTCACGATGAGGTGAGTGGGCCTCTCTCTCTTTTCGTTTGAGTTAAAGGGCATCTAGATGAAATCGGCCCCCTAGATGCAAGGGTGGTTGGGGCACGGGCCATGCAAAGGGGAGTCATGACACCAGACTCCCCCAACGATAGCCGGTAAGTCGGGCAACGCCTGCCTGCATCCTTTTCCTCCTGTTTTGTTCCCTTTTAGTTTTTTTTTAGTTTACAATTTTCGTTGGTTTTTTTTTCATTTTCTCGGGTTTTCTTTCTCCTTTTTTTCTTTTTTTATTTCTTCAACTTTCTTTTGGTTGCTTTTCGGTTTATCTCACCCTTCCCATCCTAGGCATGATTAATTGCTTTTGTTGCGCGACCGCGGGCGGAGATGGCATCCCCTATGACCCCCCCCCCCCTCCCCCTTCTCTATCGCAAAGCTAGCGATACCAGCATGCCATCCTCCATCTCTGCCCAAGCATCTGCTGACAGATGAATGTCCAGCGGAGGCCGTGATCCTGGCTGACATCAGCTGATTTACAGTTGATGTTATCCAGAGTCATAGCCTGCCTTGGGCAATCATCCAGCAGCAGTGTCGGTCCAAGCGCGCAACATAATAAAATTTTAACTAGTGGGGTGGGTCCAGATTCTGGGTGTCGCATCATTGGTGCGACCCTTGAGGTCCACACGAACAACTTCCCAGTTAATAAAAAATTTCAATTGTCATGAACAATATTCAATTCTTATTAACAATATTTAATTGTTAACAGCGATAAATTAGTATCGAGTTGTACCAGAACCAATTAGATCAGATGAATCTTTTTCAAAAAAAAAACTTTCGCCCACTTTAATGTCATTTAAAAATATCTAAAAAATTGATATTTTAAATTTATAAATAAATAAATTAATGAATTTTAATTTATCATGATAATTTCGTTGTAATTAGATGCAAAAAAAATTTTAAAAAATTATTCCGTTATAGCACCATTTTTTTATGAAAACCAAACAAATGCACTCTGTTTGGAATTCATTTGTTATTAATAATTTTGAATGGTTATAAACAATTTATAATTGATATAAACAATTTTTAATTGTTATAGACCATTTTTAATTGATATAAACAAAGTTAATTCATAAAAGAAATTTTTTGTGGTAAAAAAAATTTCAATTGTTTATAAGAATTTTTCATTTTTTATAATAATTTTCAATTGCTATGAGCAATCTTCAATTGTGTATTCAATTTCCAATTTTCATAATCAATTATCAACTATGTAAGTTAAACCATTTTTAATGATTATAAATTTATTATTGTTATAAACAATTATTTATTGTTATAAATAATTTGTCATCATTATAAACAAATTCTCTTCATAATAAATTGTTATTATCCGACATTTTGATTTCCCGATCGTCATTAGAACAAATTATATCGAAGAAATCCTTTTCGAGAAAGTCTAAAATCAACTTTTTTTTCAGGTTTTTTATTGAAACAAAATAACGGGTGAACCGAAATTGATTAAATTTCTTTCAGCTCTTATTGACAATAATACGCTTCGAATGGCACCATAGCGAAGTCGTTATCATTTTTTGTTCGCGAGATTTCGTTGTCGAAAAAAGTGGGTCCGAACGTACGTACGTACGTACACACACACACGCATTTAAAACACACACATGCATGTGTTCAAAAACATGCGTAAAACACTATGGTGACTTTGAAAACTAAAAAAATTTTAAAACTGACAATTTTGACATTACAATAACTTCCCTATATGTGGAAAGTTAAAAATATTAAAATATTTTTATACTTTTTGTTTATTTTAGGTTTCCAAAAGATAAAGACTTCAGACAACTGTGGTAAAATTCATCGGTAGAACTGATTATATACCATCCAATGGTAGTAATGCTTGCGAGGGACCAGTTCGAATGAGTCACAAATTTAGTACTTCCATGGTAAAAGATACAATGGATAATTTTCTGTTCCCTTTATATAAATATTAATTCCTATAAGATTAAAATGTGCGTGATTAATAATAATAATAAATAATAATAATTAAAAGCAACTGGGTGAATTATTAAATAGTTTACTGAGGGTACTTGCATAATTTTCTCAACCCCTTACCAAAATTATAAATTTCTTACTTCAATGGTGCACTCCCACAAGAAATGGTCATTCCACGCACCACTAAAAGAAGTATGCCGAAGTTTTCTGAGCTTATGGAACTTCCTTATTAGTTTTATATTCTAAGGAATCAATTCATGCGGTTCTGACATGTCGCTGGAGTCATGGTTCGGAAGCAAACTCGACACCTACTTTATTTAACTTCAGCTTGATTTGACAGTGTGCTGCATTAAAAGTTCTAAATTGCATTTGTGATGTAAACGCAAATTAAATCCGATATCAGACTTACGTATGCTCTAGCAAACAGATTTTACGGTCTAAACATGCTTATTGAAAAGCCTTTTCCTTTGATTCAAAAAAAATGTAAAGAATTGTTTCTGCTAATCCGAATGCATACTGTTTACGCAATTTCACTGGAGTGAATTCGGCGGCATTACGCTTCCTTTCCACCATGTCTAAAGAATTTTAGCAAACTTGTAGTCAGACGTTTGGAGCTTCAGAACAATTAATCATAATGATCTCTTCTTAATTTCACATTGACCATTTCTTTACTAAATTATTATTTACCGCACGCTTCCTAAACTTGTTCAGTGGAAAGCTACCGTAATAAAAAAATGTTATATATTTTGATTTCTGGGTACCTTTAATAAGTGGAGCGTCTGCTTTGTAGTTATAATATGCGAATGAATACAAATTACTAAGTGAAGAAACGGAGTATTTATAGAATAAATTGCAGTTGTTTAATTTTTCTTCTTCTTCCAAGAACGGCAAATGCACAGCATGTTAAAGTATGAAACACAATTGCGACTGCCGACGTCCAACGCATGAAAAAGTTCGCTGTCAAAAATATGAAAGTACTACGTTTAATGGGTATGCACCTTAGAATAAAGAACTAGAGGAAAGGACATCATTCGCAAAAATGTAAGCATTTTTCTACATGTGTAGAAGACGACTTTGATTCCTAGGCGACATTCGGTACAATTTGACATTTCAGGCGTCATTCCCCCTTAACGCACTCACCACTTGGCCAAGAAGCAAAAATGCTTATCACACGTACAGGGTTTTTACTTAAGATAGCCGTTCCTCTCGTTCTATATTCTAAGGTATGCACAAAACTGGAACTGCCAACTGCCAGCATCCGACGAACTGGTCGTCGGAATAGAGCAATTTTCTAATTTGGCAGTCGGACGTTCAGTATTGCCAATATAAAAATGATATTTTAAAATATTTTTAAGTGCAGCCAATACTTAGAATATAGAAC
The DNA here is from genome assembly GCA_964036015.1 of Leptarthrus brevirostris. NCBI lineage: Eukaryota > Metazoa > Arthropoda > Insecta > Diptera > Asilidae > Leptarthrus > Leptarthrus brevirostris. The sequence goes on from OZ038374.1 coordinate 50,500,350, forward strand.
GAGAGGAAAGGCTATCTTAAGTAAAAACCCTATACGTGTGATAATATGAATGGCATAATGAATGAATGAAATATTTGGGGCATAAGCAAAGTGTTTTTAAATAGTAAAATTAAGTAAATTAATAAAATATGTTCGGGCAAAGTTATATTATATTAAAAGTATTATAAGAATATACTTTAAAAACACCTAATTTAAAATATTATCAAAATGAGTTGGCCCCTGCTGTATACAAGCATATTTTACTACTTTCATGTCGAAACGCACACATCTTTCTTTATTCTAAGAGCCAATATAAAATTGGTACCTGAAGCCATTCTTCTTCGCTATTCGCCGCCGCCGCAATTGTGTTCCAACTTTGCTGACTGCAACTTTTGACAGCTAATTTAGGTCGGCAGTTGGCAGTTTTGCAGTCGATTCGTCGCAATTGCGTTTACACCTTTACATAAAACAATTAAGCGGGAAACACAACGGAGACTTTCACAATGTCAACCTTAGAACCTTAGAATATAGAAAAACAGGAAAGGCCCTCATCTGTGAAACCGTGTAAGTTTGATCGGCACTTTTCTTTTAGGCGAGGTGAGGACGGAGAGCTGTTCTCCTTAGTTTGCGAACTGTCAAAGCTATTACCGTGAATTGTCCGATGGTTTAACAATTTGGTTTTGTAATTCCTATATAAAGTTCCGAGTGTTTTCTACTCTTTATTTTAGTGCAATATATTAGAAAACTTTAAAGCTAATAGCTTTCAACTTTTTGAAGGGTAAACAGTGTACTTTAATAGTAAAATTGTTGAAATGAAGTGCGCGATTTTGTGCAAACAATCGGGGTTGTACACGTGAAATATCGTTTTTGAGGGAAGTTTTTTATTAAAATAATGTTTTGTTAGTTCTTAAGCTAAGAACAGCAACGGAACGAAAAGAAAAGTGAAGTTTTTTTGGAGTTCTTAGTTTGTTTACTTTTTCTAAGATCGAATTTTTTGCTTCTCCTTAGCTCACCCAGAGGCTCGCGATTTAACTTTTAAGTGCATTGACACGCTAAGAAAAGCAACGGAACGAAAAGAAAAGTGAAGTTTTCTTGGAGTTCTTAGTTTGTTTACTTTTTCTAAGATCGAATTTTTTGCTTCCCCTTAGCTAACCCAGAGGCTCGTGATTTAACTTTTATAAAGGGACACTAAAAACTTAAACTCATGATTAAAATGTTTAAAAGTTTTTATTTAATTTTGTGATATAGATTCGCCTAAAAAAAGAAAATCATTCGCAATTCCTTGAGGCAATTGTAAAATGCGATTACGCTCTAATTTCCAATTTATGTTGGCCCTCCTCTAGAAATGTCGCTGTTTTACTACTGCCATGACGAAAACAAACAAAACTCAACGATTCCACTACATCAAGAAAAGTGCCGAGGTTTTTTGGCTTTAGAGCCTCTCCTTATAGTTATATATTCTAAGCTTAGAACATAAAGCTAAACAGGAATGGCAGTAAGCTAGGAAAACGTCGGCATTTTCCTTTCTGTAGAGGTGAGGGTTTTTTATGGGTTTGTACACCCTGACAGTAGTCAAATTTGAGATTTTTTGAAGCGGGGCTGATATATCTTTTGAATAATTACAAATTGTATTAAATCAAAATTAATAAATATTTATTTTTAAAATTTTATTATTATATTACATTTAAAAATGTAATATGTATTTTCTAATTATAATAAGATCTAACACAATTTAGAAAAACAGTTGCGAAATGCTTTGAAATTGTCAATAATTTATGCATTTAAACTGCTCCACCTTCTCTTTTAGCCAAGTGAGCATTGTTATTGAATACAGACAGTGCTCACTTGTTTCTAGGGACCACCACGTGGAGGTTGAGATTAGATTTAGATAAATAAGTTAAAATATGATATTATTATAACATCTTTTTTGGTCCCCACTGTTTTGTCTGTTGTCTATTGCATTTAAAATTATTTATTGTAAGTACTTATATATATTATTTGTTATTTTTGTGAAATATATATAATTATACTTCAAATATTTTTAATTTTAAACCGAAAAATATGTTCTGCCCCCTTCTGAAAAATTTTCCGCGAGCCGACAGTGACAATAAGGGCAAACTATATTTGGCTAGATTACAAATGTAAACAAAGATCTATAGCTGTTGTATTCCGTGCAGGTGTAGATTCGTCTCATGAGCGAATCTTTATCACGGAAGCAGATTTTCACACCTGTGGTAAAACACAGAAGTGAAAATCTTTCCGTTGTTTAAAAAAGTTTTGCTACTGAGGCGGAAGACCTGTGCGAAGTCAAGATTCTTCATCTAACCGGAAGAAGAATGTTGACAAAACATTTTGGAAAACAGAATCTTCTTTTAAGATTCTGAAGTAACGTTTAGTGAGTAGTTGATAGACCGTGAAAGTTACTAGTTGATTCTCCGTAGAGAGTAGTTGATAAAACGTTTAAGTGAATAGTTGATACTCCGAAAAGGAGTCGTAGTTGATAAACTGTTTAAGTTGATACTCTGAAGAGAAGTCGAAAATAGTCTGTGAAAAAGAGTAGTTCGAGTTAGTTAACGTGAGCCGCTGATAAGTCATAAAAATAAGTCTTTGTAAATCTGTAAAAGTGAATCGTAAGTCGGCCTAGAACGAGTTGTTACCAGAGTTTAGAATAATTAGTATTTCTTGTGTTGATAACCCGAAATAATTAAGTCAAGAATTTGTTATTGGATCACAAAAGTGAATCCGAATGTGCATTCCAAGGAAACTATAGACATTAAGTGAAAATTAATCAACCAATAAAAAATAGTGTAAAGTATCAAAACAGGAGAAATTGAATGAAAAACAGATAAATAAACGAATTGATTCATTAATCGTGCAAGGATGTTTTAATAAAGCAATTATTACCCTGATCTAAGAGACTCATCTCCACAACAATTGTGTACTTGGTGTATTCGCTTGTCGAGTCCCTCAGGAGAGTTTAGTTGTCTCTCATCATCAACATCACAAAATAAAATACAACATAGCCAGGAAAGTAGTGAATATTTACTATTAAAAATGACTGTCGCTTAATATAATCGGAGTAATATAAGCAACGATACCTTAGAGATTATAATTATAACATATGCTTTCCTGAAAAAAAATTATTCTCAAGCTCTCCGGTGATAATTTTTGCAGCAGTACACAGCACACTTCATCACTAAATTTGTGATTTATTGTGGAGTTTTACACAATAAAAGGGCACAATAAGATATCACAAAGTATTTTTACACTTTACTAGGCTATAATTAGCAATCGTTAATACTTATTACCTCGATAAATACCTGTTTTTTATTAAAACCTTCACAACACAACTTAAACTATGACACTTCTGAAAATAAAAGCAAAACACTTCGATACGAGGACAGTACCTCAAAACTTTCCCCACTTCCACACTTCTTCATACGTTCAGATACCTATCACACCTACAGCACATATACGCGATACTGCCATTCCTGTTTAGCTTTATGTTCTAAGACGAGGAAGTAGGCTTTTTATCTGGGCCCTGGCAACGCCATCTTGATAACTACAGGCCGTAAGGTAGAAACAATGACGTCACACAAAATGGAAATCAAGATGGCGGTGATCCATCGACATCTATACGACCAAACGAAAAGTTGTTATCAGCTGCTCAAGTGACAGCTTAGAAAAAATCTTATCCAACTTTTCAATTGCATAATTTATTAATATGTGTATCCCCATTTACCAACAAACTATAACAATTGCAAACCACTATTTTCACATATTCTCCCAACTAAATTTTTATATCAGATCACTTCATATTTATCGTACAATTTGTTGTATAATGCCAGCAATTAGAGAAAAATCTAAGCCAACTCTTCAAATGTAAAAGTTGTCAATAGATTTGTCCCCATTTACCAACAAAACTCGAAGCACTAGTACCACATATTCTCACAACATCACAAAACTATTATATTATCACTTATAATAAAGTTAAACGTAATTTCTTTCACTTTTTAATGAAATTGAGAGTTGTTTACATTCGCTATGTTGAAAAGCGGACGTCATTACTTCCCTCCATTTGACATTTCTTTTGGGTATTGCCAATATATTTAAAACGACGATAACTCACGCATAATTAATTAAATATAAATGAAACTTTCTCACGATATTATCTTACAAGTTAATTTTATCACACACTAGTTATTTCACTTAAATAATGTCTGAAACTCACACAATATTACTTTAAAGTCCGAGGCGAATTAGCCGAAATTTTCACTTTAACTAAAAAATATATACACTTCGCCACTTGAATGTCACAAAACTTTTACCACAAATAACTCTTTATACGGTTCACTCTCAGTCTTTGCTTTGACTGAGTTTAAAACTTTATCACAATTCTTAAAATTAAACAAAACTTCGGATGACAGAATCATGACTTTTTCACCTTCTTCCATTTTGTGTGACGTCGCGGCCAACAACTGGCTCTACCTTACGGCCTGTAGTTATCAAGATGGCGTTGGCCTGGCACTAGGAACATTGAGCTTTCAACACGCCATTTTCCTTCGACCTGTTTTGGACACTATAACCTGAGAATGTATTGCATTTTATGCACACGGATTATTCAAGCAAAAGAGTATAATTCACGTATAATTCTCTCTCATTAATTTTTGGAAAAAAGCGATAGCTGCCGCATTTGGTTTATGAATAACAAGAATGAAAGGGATCCCTCCAAGCATTTTGGCGAATTCGCTCTAGGCGAAACGTAAACGTAATGTTTACGAGTCACTCTGACAACAACACTAATGTATCGAAGCGTGCCAAATAAAAATAAACCTGTCATTTGTTTACTCACCTTCGCAATCTTAAGTTGTGCAATTTAAAGTGTTTGGACAATTTTTCAGTGCTGTTTTAATTATAAAGTCTTATTAATTGTGAAAGTTGATATAAGACAATTAGTGAATTGCAGTGGACAATATAGAGAATAGAAAATTAAGTGCTTTATTTTCGAGGAGTGAAGATTTTATTTGAGTAAATTAAATTAAATTAAAATTGTCAAGAAATGAATGTACATATATAAGTTAATAAAAAAATATTTTAAATATAAAAATATATGAATGAATGATATAGCTTTCTTTTCACCTCTCCAAATATTTCAAAAACGATTTACATTATTATTTTTTTTATAATTACAGTTCGCTATGGGACCCTTCACCAAAGATTACTCTACTAGATAAACGGCTTCGAACAAACTAGTAAAAAAATTTTGGTTGCTTTTTTATATTTCCCGCATCGGGCAACCCTGCAGTCAGAATTAAAAATTTGTTTTCCGGGAGAGTTTGTGGATAAGAGACAAGTATACTTTTCTTATGTTTGTTTACAAATGCCAAATGTTCTTCACTCATTAAAAGATCAGAATACATTGACGTTTGAAAGTCTCTTACGCACACGAGTAACTAGGTCAGTCACGTGCTTCGCATGAATTCTTTTTATTGGTGGTACTTTTTACTACATTTCTCTCTTCGACAAGATTTAGCGGTACTTTTTTGACAGAAATATGTGATTCTCTCCGAATGAGTACAGAATTTTGACAGGAATAAGTGATTCTCTCAAGTAATTTTGACAGGAATAAATGACTGCACACTACCTGTACTCTTTATTTGCATGTATATTCTTAAGACTTTAAAATCTGAATATATTTCGTTTTACTGTGGTGCCAGTGTTACTTTTTCAAGATTAGCTGGGTATTTTAGGGAGCCGGTTATCTAGTAGTAAGTAATCTTTGCCTTCACTATCAGAAGGTGAAGTGGAGTTTAATTATTAAACTTCAACATACATCTCGCGCAAAAGTTTTTGCAGTGAAAATTCTCAAAGTGAACTTTATGAAAAAGATTTATCAGCGGCTGAAACTATTTCGTTTACGTCACGCTAAAAGCATTGCGTTAACGACACGTCCAAGGCATTTCGTTAACGACTCACTAAAGAATTACATAAACAGTATGCCTCCGGCGTAGAGTTAGTGAAGTGCTCACACATAAACAACTCTTCGCCGTTTTGTTTCACTTCTCTTTGGTCAAATGAAACGTTAAGGACTCGTTTCTGTTACGCCGGCGGCGTAACGTTGGCGAAGAGTTCTATGAAAGTATGACTTCGCCGGCGTTACGCTTACGACTCGTCATGTTTACAGGGATGCAACAATATGCTGCTGTTTGCTTTATTAAACGTCAAATCATCAAGTGCCTGTTGAAAGTACAGCCCACTGTGAGTGAGTTTGTTCATGGTGATTTTGATGAAATGTTTTGTTTATAAATATAAATAAAGTTTTTATTTATTAAGAAAAGTGTAACATTAATTTTTGGAACGATAGAACCGATTTTTGCTTTCTGAAATTGAAGGGCAATTTACTTTTACTAATCTGAACGGAAAGTACTTGGAAGCACTTGACCGCAATGGATAAAAATAATTCGGTAATATATGGACTGGAATTTCATTTACTGATTTATACATATAGAGGTAAGATTAATTTAAAAGGAACTTCACAACTATTAGATAAAATTTATTTTAAGATTATGGGACTGAAGTGAAGACAACAGAATTTCCGTCTGATGACAAAATTCTTGCTACAGTTGTAGATAGGAAATTTCTAATCTTTGACTGACCAGAGTTAAAAACTCTTGTAGTTGCAAAGTAAATTCGTGATCTAAACCACCGTGCCTGGGCAATTGAGGACTCTCACGGGCATCTTGTTTGAGATTTGGATTGTAATCAAAATAAACAGTGTCACATTGTTACGGGAGGAGACGAGGGATGTCTAAAAATTCGGGATTGTCGGATTGCAAAGGAGCCAGATTTGGAATGTTTGGTTTAATACTTATTTGAAAAATATAATTATTATACATTATTTAAAAAATATAATTATTGAACTTTCATGTTGTTTTCTCGTCGTTTTCAAAAAAGATTCCAACAGAACCCCAGAAAAGTAAAACACCTAGGTCCAAGCAGGAATCAATTAGTGAATACAAACTGAGTGCTATTGAAAATGCGATATCTAAAATCTAACCACTGTAATTAATAAACTAGTTTCTTTTAAATTTCAATTCGCCACACTAATACACAGTTTTTTTTATAAATAAACAATGGAAAATTTATTATTTTCATATTTGCTTTACTTAAATAAAGCCGAGATCCATAAATCCATAACTATTATATTAATTACGCGATCCTTTTAATCTTTTAATCTTTATGCAAACACGTCTTTTGCGAAATATTTAATTTTTCTGAAAAATCAGCTAAATAAAAATACTCCGGCTGTGCAAACTGTCAAACAGTTTCTAACACATGCTAATCTTACAAGAAGTTTTCTCGTATCAACGCATCAAAAATTTACCACAGCTATAGGGGTACCTATAACCTGAGATTGTATGTAGCACTTTTATTTGAAATCTCTTACTGTATAGAGCAAAAAGAAGATGGCATCGAAGAGATCTCGTTGACGTCACATAAATTGAGAAACATATTGAGAGAAATGTTTTTTAATAAGTAACTATCTCCTTCTTATCGATATGAGCTTTCCCATAGATTATTTCTATTCGCTTTTCATGTTGCTTGAGAACTTTTAGAGATTCATAATCAGTTCTCACACCAGCAGCCCAAAAGCTACCTTAAATAAAGCTCCTGTCAGAAGTGCACCAACTGTAGTATTAAATTAATTGTGCTCCCGCGCGAGTTAATTATCTGGCGCAAAATATATTGTTTATGCCACAATTTCAATCACAAAAAAGGGACAGCTAAATTTTCTGTGAACTGGAGAAATTGCAAATGCCATCTCTTTTGATAATGGATTGCCTAAACGCAAAATATCAACAAGCTCACAGAACAGACGAGCTAGAAATGAAACGCTTGTGATAAGAGGCAGGGATGGGCGATCTTCGATTCGATCTCGACGGATCGATCTATTAGCCTTCGATATAGCGATTTTTGAATCGATTTTTCGGGTGACCGATTCAGTTCGAATCGAATTATTATTTCCGATTCCCATCCATTTAAGACAAGACAAGTTTTAAATTTCGCACCGTACCACACTTGTCCTGCTTCATCGCAGTTTGTTGGAGAGAGGGCGTGCAGGGGTGTATAGGGAAATCCGCACGGAACTTACCTATTTATCGTCGCATTGGCACGTATACATTCAAAGCAAGGTTTATGTGGGTTCGGAACATGCTTTAATTTTACCACTATACACGCTACATTGCGTGTTCTACACAAAATCCGGAACGACAGGTGTGGGCACTCGTGCGGACTTCATCGCGCGGAAGCACGACAAGTGTGGGATGGCACTAAGGGCTTGTTCGTAAGCGCGATGCGACTCCGTGCGATTTTTTCGTTCATCTCACTTTTTGAATTCTTTTGTTTCAGTCTGCGATTATTTTTCATCGTATGCCCAAGGTTGACGAACGAAAATATGTTGTTAACATTTGAATTTGCCCATAATTAGCGCTTTTAAGTAATATACATCATTCCAAATATAAATATTAACATTGAATCGGGAACGCGAATTTAAGTTAATGTTGCTAATAATTTTTTTAAAGAAGAAAGGCGAATATTTGTTTTATTGCTATTTCCTCATTTGCTGTAAAATAATAATAATTAATTCTTATATCTAATAACACATGCCTTATTTATATAAGCCGTTTTTCATTCCACAAGCACTTTTCAAAAAGGTAACCAAACCAATTGTGTTTGGTTATGTTCAACAATCGCACCAAATCAAGAGCATTTGCTGCGATTATTTTTACAATCGCAGCGACGTTAGACAAAGCCAGAATGTCAAGTAACAGGTATATGACTTCAGCCAATCAAATTACAGTCGCATGCGACGAATCGCACTCGTGAACGAGGGTTAAAATATTGTTAATGTTAGATAAGTGCGTTTCGGATCTCTATAATATGATAGTGTTATCTGTATCAGTGAGTAGCATGAGTACCTACACCACCAAACAGTGTAGTTGGCAGTGTGCTTGGGAACCTCTTTAACTAAAAATTAATTCTTAATATGTATATTGCTCATAATAAGAAAACCTTGAATACAGGTGCTTTCGCGCGACCTGAGACAAGTGAGATAACTTAGAATTCTCAGTTGTCTCAGTTAAAATGTGCTTTGGCAAAACCGTCTAAGTTCATTTGGAGCCACAAAAAAATTCCATACACGTATTGAGCAACTGAGCAAGTGAGATTGGTTTTTCACGCCTCAGTTGTCTCAGTTAAAAAATATTAACTAGTATCAATGAATTTTTTTAAATTGTTGATCAACTGAGACGTGTCGCGCGAAATTACCTTACACTTTCACTATATACGATTACAACTACTGGGTTCTCTCCATCGTCCTGATCGGTAGGTGATACGTCCGTCCTACCGTTATATGATATCCATTCTCGAGCAAGGTCTTCTTCTGAACCTTAGAATAAAGAACTAGAGGAAAGGACATCATTCGGAAAAATGTAAGCATTTTGCTATATGTAGTAGAACCCAAGCGATGTGTGCGTTTCGCACATGAAAGTAGTAAAATTATGCTTGTATACAGGAGGGGCCAACTCATTTTGATAATATTTTAAATTAGGTGTTTTTAAAATATATTCTTATAACACTTTAAATATAATATAATTTTGCCCGACCATATTTTATTACTTTACTTAATTTTACTATTTAAAAACACTTTGCTTATGCCCCCAAATATTTCAGTACTACGGAGACGACTTTGATTTCAAGGCGACATTCGGTCCAATTTGACATTTCAGGCGACATTCAACCTTAACCCACTCGCCACTTGGCCCAGAAGAAAAATGCTTATCACACGTACAGGGTTTTTACTTAAGATAGCCTTTCCTCTCGTTCTTTATTCTAAGTTCTGAACTATCATGACTCATTTTCAGTAGTTTAGAATCGGTCTGTTCGATGGTTTCGAATCTGTTCGATTAATGGAATCGATCATGTTCGATCTATGTGTGTTTAAGATTTTTGCTCGAGCAATTTTAAGAGCATAAGTAACCAATTTAAAGAGAACTGTCAAACCATACTCGAGTAATAAAAAAGTAATCAAGATTTTCAACACACAAAACCAAGTTTTCTTCTTGGCGTTTGTGTAAGTGAGTGCGCATTTGCTCTAAAAATGGCTTACTGTAACGAAAATGCTCTAATTTACGTAGTACAATAATACCAGTTCCTTGTTGTCATTTTCATCAAAAATATCATGCAAGGGATTAATCTATAAATATGGATAAAAATTTAGTATATTTTTAATTTACTTACGTTTACCACTCACAACCGCCGTAATCGCATCAAAAGATTTTTTAAATTTTAAATTTATTTCCATTGCTAACAATAGGTCTGTTCGCGGAGGCCACTCCGAGTGGCGCAGATCTCGGCGCGACTCTACTCCGATTCAAAAAGAGCAGAGTATAAAATAGCAGCGCACAGCTCTACTCTAATCCGAGTAGCAAAACCAGATTGGATGCAATACTCCACTCTTAACAGCTGACTGTCACTTTGTTTTGAATATAATTACCATTCAAACATTTTTAGACAACTACTCCTTTTGCAGTATTTGGCGAGCATGTCACATAAATATCTTCCCACAAGAATTTACCATTGTTACTTTCTGCATTTTGCAGCACAATACTTTAATTTTTAACTTGATTAACAAAAAGTAACTTTCAAATCACTCGATCTTAAACGTCAAAAAGCTGCACCTTATTTAAAGCAGGAGCAGAAAAGTTCGCTCTAAAGTAATCTAGATTGCTACTCTTTTCTCAAAGAACAAAAAAGGAGTGGAAAAGAGTATGACTCTTTTCTCAAAGAACACAAAAAGCGCAAGAAGATTGCCACTCTTTTCTCAAATAACACAACTAGAGTAAGAAATTGCTCTAAATGACTCTTTTTGACTCGGAGTGGCGTCAACGAACAGACCTAATACATCACAGAATCAATTTTATATTACAGTGACAGCTACACAACACTAATAAAATTGTATTTGATCTTTTTACTTAAGGTCCAAACTGCGAGCAAATAAATCTACTCAAAGAGCTGCTCTTTTCTCTACCTTGGACACATAAAATGTCAAAAATCAAGTAAAAATATCAGCTATTTGAGCGCTTTGAACAGCGTAGAGTAAGAAAAACCTTAGAATATATAACAACAGGAAAGGCCCTCGTCTGTGAAACCGTGTACGTGTGATCGGCACTTTTCTTTTAGGCGAGGTGAGGACGGAGAGCTCTTTTTCTTAGTTTGCGAACTATCAAAGCTTTACCGTGAATTGTCCGATGGTTTAACAATTTTGTTTTGTAATTCCATATAAAGTTCCGAGTGTTTTTTACTCTTTATTTTAGTGCAATATATATTAGAAAACATTAAAGCTAATAGCTTTCAACTTTTTGAAGGGTAGACAGTGTACTTTAATAGTAAAATTGTTGAAATGAAGTGCGCGATTTTGTGCAAACAATCGGCGTTGTACACGTGAAATATCGTTTTTGAGGGAAGTTTTTTATTAAAATAATGTTTTGTTAGTTCTTAAGCTTCATATAAGTGCATTGACACGCTAAGAACAGCAACAGAACGAAAAGAAAAGTGAACAGTTCGCCTGAAAGCTTTGATCAGGACGGATGTGTATAATTGTCACTAGCGACGGATTGCGTTTTCAAAGCGAAATACTCGTGAACTCGTGACTTACCACAAGTGTAAATATACAGTAAAAAAAAAAAATAGAATTCGGTGAAAAATTAACTTTCCCAAAAATATTGCAAAATTTCAACCCAAAAGACACGTGCTATTTTTGACAGCTGATACTGCATAAACACATTGCAGCACCGACCATAAAACTCGATCAAGTACACAAACCAACCAAGATCGGATAAAAACAGCACAAAAGTACAGGTGGGAACAAAAATTTTTTACTGAACTTAAACTTTTGACATTACATACTTACTCAACATACAACAGACGCTTTTACAATAACAATAACTTTTTCCTAACAAATTAACACCTACCTACCTTTTCACCACTCACTTTACTTACGCTATTTCTCAAGGGCAGCTCTCACACTACTAGTTGCATAGTACACAGGCCTCAAATTAGCCCCCGTCCAGGGGCAAAAATGGGCGAAAGATCCAATTATTTCGCGGTGCTGGATAGGCCCAGCACCGTCACACTGCCTGCTAAAAAACAAAAGCGTGGCATGCCTTTGGACGAGGATTACCCAACACTGCCCGAAAGGGAAATTGTTGAGAAAGACTCGCCCAAATACGTGGTCATAAAAGCCATTAATACGGATAAAACCCTCGACAAGCATAATGTCTTCGTCTTAAAAAAGTGTGTGGATGCTATTTCCACACAGTATACTAAGTCTTCTTTTCTGCGTGATGGTAGCCTTCTGCTACTATGCAACAACATCAAGATTGCAGAAAGATTTACTAAAGTTAAAAAATTAGGTGAAATAGAAGTTCTTATAGAATTGAACAGCAGATTAAATTCGTGTAAGGGTGCAGTATACTCGCATATACTGGCTAACCACACGAATGAAGAAATCGTGGAAGGAATGCAGTGTTGCGGCGTAATTGAAGCCTACAAGATGACAAAGCCGGGAAAAAAAGAAGGAGAACGTGAGCCTACTGGCCTCGTTATTCTAACTTTTGACAGATATACGCCACCGCGATATATAAAGGCAGCATTCGGGGAAAGGATTGAGGTTAGGGAATACATCCCTAACCCCATGAGATGCAAAAATTGCCAGGTGCTAGGGCACACGAAGAAACGCTGCAAGGAAAAACAAGAGATCTGCGATACATGTGCACTCATCAAGCCTCATGAGATCTGTCTCAGAAAAGCCTGTGTAAATTGCGCTACCGACACCCACGCCTCCAATAGCAGAGATTGCCCAAAATACAAACTGTACAGGGAATTTTTGAGAATTATGGCAAAAAATCATTGCACCCTATACGAGGCGAAAAAACAATATTACGCCTTAAATCCAGGTGCAAGCTCACTTAAGCCGACGTACGCAGAAACCTTACAGTTTAACGCCCAATCGATTGCAATTAATCTTGCGCAATCAAACCAAACGGCTCAGGCAAAAATACATCAAACTCAACTAAATACCATTACCAATGACAACATGATGATAACCGGTACCCTAACTGGTTTCGACACCCAAAAGAACCAAAGCAACGAAAATACCCAAATAGTACAATCAACAACCCAAACCATAACAACACCCCCACAAACAACCACAGAAACAATAAACACTAACGCACGCATAATAACACAAATCCAACACACTCAGCAAAAATCAAAATCAACCCCAAACCAAAAAAACCAAACTGAAAACAAAAAACAAAATCCTAATAACCACCTACCAGGTCAAACAAATACCAAAAATTCGCAACCAAAAAATCAAAACAAAAACAACGCCCCACAACAAGAAACACAAACTATAAGTGCAAATAAAGAGTTATTTGAACTATTTGAAGAAACACAAAACGTAAAAACAAACCTATCAGCCTTGCAAACCGCAAAAATGAATGTTGAGGCTTCCACCTCACAACATTCGATCCAGCGTACGCCAAATTCGAAATCTGCAACGTTACAAATGGCGCAAGCCCTTGCTAAAAGCACACACATTCAATCAGAGAACATCATGGCATCACGGAGATCCCGAATCCCCGACCCGGAGTTGGGCTTTATGGACACAGATCCTCTCGCCCTGCCACACACTGGCATGGAGTTGGGAGAAGAGTCCATTATGGTAACCGATTCGGAGGAAGGAGGAGCGGGAAGGATATAAGGCGATTTAGAAATGCCCCATGTCCCTAACTTCCCCTGCATTGAAGGACTTAAAAATTCTCCAATGGAACATCCGAGGACTATACACTAACCTCCCCTCTCTGAACATTCTCACGGCCACACGTCATCATTATCATCATCATCATCATCATTAAATATTAGGTCAAACCTTCTCATATGTGCCGCAACACTACATACCTCCACTCCCATAACCCTATGCTCCATCTATATAGAAGGAAATAGAGTGGGAATTCAGCCAGACCTGGAGATTCTCTCCACACTCCTGCCCGAAAACACCATCGTTGGTGGCGACTTCAACGCTCACAGTCCCGTCTGGGGCTGCAGAGATTGGAACCGTAGAGGGCGAGAGGTGACGGACTGGCTGAACGACTGCCCATATGTCCTGATCAATGACGGCTCCCCTACCCTTTTTTCATCCCGTAACACCTTTTCATCCATCGACCTGACCCTTGCTCCCCCCTCACTAACCCCTTTTATGGAATGGCGCACACACTCGGAGACAGAGGAAAGCGACCACTTCCCTATCATTATTACCACCAAGCCAAAAATTCCTGCTGCCAAACCGATAGCTAGATTTAACGAAAATAAGGCTAATTGGCCCGAGTATGCGCGCCGAACCAGATTGCTCGCTAAAGATCGACCCACATCCGCCAACATCCATCGTGAAGCGGCACAGTTATCAAAAATTCTAAGATCAGCTGCCAATGAAACCATCCCTATTTCCCGCCCCCAACCCAGCAACCAACCGATCTGGATGACTGGTGAGCTCTTAAGTCTTATACGAGCGAAAAATAGATATTGGAAAGCATTTCAGAGGCACCCTACGTCAGAAAATATCACAAATTATCGTAGGCAGTCAGCACTCGTCAAAAAGAAGATTAAGGAGGGCAAGAAGAAATCATTCAATAGATCCTGGCCTTAATATAGCTGACGCATGGAGAAAAGTCAGGCTCATTTCCGGTAATAAGGCTTCGGCACTGATTACCAATCTGACGAATGAAAACAGGACAATATCCAGTTCCACGGAAATTGCAACAGAATTACTTAATGAATGGCAATCGTATTCTTCTAACGCTAACATTTCTGATCTAGCCATTCGAAATAAATCTACATTCAATATAGACAATATCCCTTTCTCTCCCGACACAAATAGAAACATTAGCTACCCCATCACCCTCAATGAACTAAACCTTGCTCTTAGTAACTGCAAAGGGTCAACTCCAGGGCATGATAAAATCTCTTACGGAATGATAAAAAATGCCTCGCCAGAATACAAACTACGTCTTATTAGACTTTATGATAATATAATGGATAAGGGCGCTTTTCCACACATGTGGAAAAAAGCCATCCAAATCCCTATCCGTAAGAAAAGCACTCCTTCTCAAAACATTACCCCCAAGGATCTCAGCCCCATTTCACTGATACCTTGTCTATCAAGGGTACTTGAAAGGATCCTGGCTAAGAGACTGGGCCGCATATTGGAGGTGACACTGACTGAGCAACAGCACGGTTTCCGAAAGGGCAGAGGCACTACCTCACTCCTGCTGGAACTCGAGCATACTGTGGCCGGTGCCATGATCAGGGGACGGAACACCCATCTCCTATCCTTGGACCTGGAAAAGGCATTCGACAGGGTATGCAGACACGTCGTAGTTACACAATTACTACATTGGGGCATCGACAAAAAATTCGCCACAGTCATTTTAGACTTCCTATCTTCCCGATCCTTTCAAGTTAGGGTCAATGGACATCTTTCGAGCACAACCACCTTGGAAAACTCAATCCCGCAAGGATCTCCAATTTCCACGTCACTTTTCAATGCTTACATACACGGCCTCTCACAGAGGCTTAATGATGTACAACATCTACAACACTACATATACGCGGATAATTTAATATTTATAACGAACGAGCCGGCACCACAAAATATTTTCAGAAATGCCATCGTCCAAGCCCAAGCTTGGTGCGACACATCAGGAGCCTACCTTCCTATAGAGAAAGGTGAATACATCACCTTCTCTAACAAACCCATCCTCACCCTCCCAACGTTAACAATCGACGATCAGACATATAACAACCAAAACAGACTTAAACTACTTGGACTAACCGTTACAAACAGACTAGACTGGACACCCCACATAAACAACATACGGACGAAAATAATAAAGATTAATAACCTGGCTAAAACCATTAAAGCCCGTGGCAAAGGTACATCATATTCAGCTCTCCAGAGGATCGTCACTACCCTATTAAATGGAGTAGTCAACTACGGACTGCCGCTATATGGAAACACCCATACCACAAATCTAAACTCCTTGCAGATAGCCGTTAATAAAGTAGCACGCACCCTAATGGACTGCTTAAGGACCACACCGATAGATGCCCTGATGATAGAAGCAGGCATCTCTACAGTAGTGGACAAGGTCAAAAAATCCCAGGCCAATATTTTCGCTATCAATACAATAGACCAAAGCAGGCCGCACTACAACACAATGCATCAGATATTGAACGAGGACCAGGGCGCACTAAGAAGACGACAACGAACGTACAGGTTAGGAGGGTTAAGAAATATTGTTCTAACTAGTCTTAAGTTAGGTCTACCCGTCCTCTCCCCACCCTCTCTCCCACTACAATACGTTCACACTCCCACCATCCCACAGCCAATACAAGAAACTAAAATACGACGTGCAGTAAATACCACCTTACATCTATCAAAAAATCAGCTGCCCCTGGAGGGCCATCGAAGGACACACCTATGGCACAGGCGAGCCACAGACGACTATACCCATATATACACGGATGGCTCTAGGAGAAGAAGTGGCACATCAGCCGCGATAGTCCAAGTCACATCAAATAATAACCGACGGGTGGAGAGATCCTTCTGGCTGCATGATGGCGCTACAGCATACGAAGCAGAACTAATGGCCATCTTTTTCGCCATCAGAGATTGCCTAGTAAACAACATTAAAGCTGTAATATATACGGACGCCAAGGCGGTCCTAGAAGCCATTAAAAATCCTCAACAGATAGAACCAATTATAACGGAAATTCGCAGAGCCATAGTATCGTCTAATACCATCCAACTCGTATGGATCCCCCGGGAATAACTGCCAAACAGCTGAAAATCCTAAGAAGGATAAGAAAATCCTAAGAGTAGGCCACACACGCCTTACCCACCAACACCTATTCAGCAGATCACCGCCCCCCGGATGCTTGGAATGCCAACAACGCCTCACGATGAAGCATATACTATCGGACTGCAGAAAAACAAAGGATTACTTCAACAATGATGTTCCCCATCTTTCTACCCTCCTATCTCCAGACGATCCATCCACCCTCTTCAACCTACTCGCCCACCTCCAGATCACTCACCTAATATAGCGTAAAATAGGCACCCGTACTTATTCAGATAGCATAATTTTTATTTTTTCCGTCCATTTATTCTTACTTTAACTTTCGTTAGTTTCTATTTCAAATTTTTCCATTAGATTTTAAACATTGCAAATATGAAATATAATAAATCATAGAATACAAAAACTCGTTTAAGCAATATACATGTACACAGATATAGCCCCTTCGCAAAATAAGTAGAATATTTAAGCATAAGTGTAGCATAATCAAACTGAATTGAATGAATTACATTAAATAACCTAAACTATAAATATTATATTGTAATATTATAAAATATTGTAATATTGTAAAATTGTACACGCCATATGGGCTGGGCACCCTTGGCGTTAGTCATAAGTTTATTGTGTCCTATATGTGCCAATAAACGAAAATTTGAATTTGAATTTGAAAAAGAAAAGTGAAGTTTTTTTGGAGTTCTTAGTCTGTTTACATTTTCTAAGATCGAATTTTTTGCTTCTCCTTAGCTAACCCAGAGGCTCGTGATTTAACTTTTATAAAGGGACACTAAAAACTTAAATTCGTGATTAAAATGTTTAAAAGTTTTTATTTAATTTTGTGATATAGATTCGCCTAAAAAAAGAAAATTATTCGCAATTCCTTGAGGCATTTGTAAAATGCGATTACGCTCTAATTTCCAATTTATGTTGGCCCTCCTCTAGAAATGTCGCTGTTTTACTACTGCCATGACGAAAACAAACACAACTCAACGATTCAACTACATCAAGGAAAGTGCCGAGGTTTTTTGGCTTTAGGGCCTCTCCTTATAGTTATATACTCTAAGAGAAAAACCAGCTAAAACCAACTCGATTAAAAATCTTGAACACACCCCTGGTCTAATGGCCTACTTCTAGCTTTCTTGACGAATGTCAGTTATAATTTAGAATTTGCCAAATCAAAAATTGAGTGGATGAGCGATAAACCGATTAAAACTTTTGCAGGCGCCAAAAATAATTTATTTCAGTTTAAGCATTTGCAGTTTTGCCACAATTTAATCCAACTAAGTAAAATCTCTAGTCCTAAGGTTGTTTTAGCAAGTACAGCTGCTGCGGAAAGTGGATTTACCCGAGAGCTTTTTGTACAATTGGCTGGAAATACCAACAATAGTATAATATTAACATCAAGGTAATTTATTGAAAATTTTTAAGCCTTTTTGAAATTTACAATATTTCCAGGACTTCACCGGGAACACTTGCTCGAGATTTAATTGAAAATGGTGGAGATGGTCGTAAAGTTGAAGTGGATGTTTGCAAACGTAGAACTAAAGGGGGCAGAATTAGAAGAATATCTTCGAATACAAGAGTAAAAACAATCGTCTCATAGTTAAACGGGATTTGGATGAAACCAATTCTGATTCAGATGATGATCTTGAAATGAATGTTGTCACGGGCAAACATGACATTGTAGTTCGCCTAGATGGACGATCTCATACTGCATTTATTAAATCAAGCCGGAAGCAGAATGAAATGTTTCCTTTTCATGAATGCGATGAATATGATGAAATAATTCAACTTGATGACTATCGAATTCCTGATATAGATCCAGACGCTTTGGGCGAAATAAAGAAAACTGAAACGAAGCCAGAGGATAGTAAGAAAAAAAAAGATTGAGAAAAAGGATGAATGTAAAGAAAAATAATCTAGTTAACTCTTTTTTGGACTAAAATTATCTCAATTTCCTTTTAGATTTGCTTCCACTTGAGAACCCAACCAAATTTATTAGCAGCCGCAAATTGAAATCAATGCACACATTCAGTTCATAAATTTTGAAAGTCGTTCAGAGGGTGAATCAACATTAAAAATTTTATCACAGCTGCGTCCTCGGCGAGGAAATGCCGACCTTTGGCGGCAGAAATTGTTTGAAAAATTGTCAACAAAATATTGGTGCCAGAGTTTTTACTCCACAAAAAGGAGAGGTAAAAATTTTTTTTTAAAAGAATCCTCCAGGTTTTGTTTTTTGAATGTTTCTACTTCAGATAGTTTGAGACACACATTTATCAAGTGCGGCTAACTGAAGGTCTGGTATCCATGCTTGAGTTTCAACGAAGTAAAGATGCTGAAGTTGCTTGCGTTGATGCAGAAATTGGTGTCAGAAATAAAAATATTGAAAAAGTGACGAAGATCAGCAAATTTTGATTTGTAACCATTAGAAGCTGATGAAATTCCTTTGCATAATTTAGTGCTTATAAATGAATTAAAACTATCTGATTTCAAGCAGGTTTTTATGAAAAACAATATGAGTCGAGAATTTGCTGGAGGCGTATTGTGGTGCAACAATGGCACACTTGAGTCGATGCGTGTCGTGTTACGATTGAAGGATGTTTGTCTGAAGATTAGTATAAAATAAGGGAACTGTTATATGAACAATATGCAATTGTATAAATGTCAATAAATATTTTTAGGAATATTTAAATGAAGAAAAATTTTGGTAGAAACAGAAACAGGTTAGCATAAGCAAATCGCAAGCGCAGTGCCGAAATTTATTCCATATTTTGCTGTAGTTTTGTAAATATAAAGCTTAGCGATTGCTTTGCTTAGGAAAATAAAGCGAATTTGAAATTAAATTGAACAAGAAAAATTATTGATCAGTTTTCTTTTTTTTAAATAATGGTAAATTATCAATTGCTTCAGCTGGAAACTTTTTATTTAACTTCAAACGATTTCTTACATCCGATAAAATTAACATTAAAGCAGAAAACGCTCTTTCAATTCAATTCATTTATTAGCGATATTTATGCCATACAACACACTCATACATTCTTTTTGTTTCAAAATATCATACACTCTTAGACATAAGCAGTACTTCGCTTTCTAAAAATTTAATTTTATATATTCTACTAACATACTCTTAAATCTATTCAAATTTGATTCACTTTTTATCATACTTGGCATACTATTAAACATTTGTAAATCCTTATGAAAAAGAGAATTCTGACATCTAGAAGTTCTACATCTTTCAATCCTAAAATCATTCATACTTCTCAATCTATATGGCTGGACCTCACCCACAAATCTTAAATTACTTCTTAGATAATCAGGCAACATTCCATATTTCATCTTAAAAATATACAAAAGAACATTAAATATTATTCTCTGCTTCACGTTCATCCACTTCAAAGTATTCAGCATCCATCTCACAGGTGTATACCTATTACCTTGCATTCTTTCAAACATTTCTCCACTCACAAGAAATAACACCGTTGGACAGAATTCCAAATGGGGTTTCACAATTACATTGTACACATGTATCAAATCATTCAAAGATAAATTGTTTCTTATACGTCTTAAAAACCCAGTCTTATTTGACACCTTTTTGCACACATAAGCCACATGTAATTTAAAATTAAGTTCCCTATCAATGATAACTCCTAGGTACTTTATATTGTCCACACATTCAATTCTGTTTCCATCAATTTCAATATTCACATTAAAACTAGTATACATAACCATACATTTAGTTTTTGTCTCGTTCAGTTTGAGCTTATTCATATTCAACCACTTATATATCTCTTTTACATCTTCCTTTATCATTCGCTCACACTCAGGACCATTCTCACCTACTGCATATAACAACCCATCATCTTCAAACAATGCTATTTTGCAATTTTTTAGGACACTGCACACATCATTAATGTACAGCAGAAATAAAGTTACTCCAAGTATTGACCCTTGCGGAACCCTAAGATTCACATTCACACTTTTCGAAATAGATTCATTAACTTTTGTTTTTTGTGTTCTTCCATTCAAATATGACGGAAACCAGTTTAATTCCTTACGCAAAATTCCATACAACTGTATCTTTTTCAACAAAATGCTTCTATCCACAGTTTCAAACGCTCTTTTTAAATCTAAAAACACCGCAATCACACATTTCTTATTATCTATTTAAATTTTCCAGTCCATAATTGTACACAACGCAGATTCGCACGAATGTCGCTTTCTAAAACGAGATTGCTGTGGTATAAGCAATCCATTGCCTTCTATAAACTCCTCTAATTGTATCTGTATTACCTTTTCGATAACCTTTTCATACACAGGTATCATATTTACCTGCCTGAAATCCATACATTGCTTAGCCTTCTTCAGCTTTTCCACAGGTACTACTACGGACTCTTTCCACGATTCAGGGAACACTCCATTTTCATTGATCCATTGATAATATCCAGAAAAATATCTCCTATTTCTGCCATCGCGTCCAACAGCATATCAGGACTAATTTGATTGTAGTCCCTTTTTTACTTAGAATATATAATTAAGAAGGAAGTGCCATAAGCGGAGAAAACTTCGGCATATATATTTAAGTAGTGGAAAGGCCTTTTCATGTGTAAGTGCATCATGGAAGTAGTAAAAATGGAGAATTTCTGTAGAGGGGTTCGAAACAAATTTAAATAAAAAAGCAACGCCTTTGAACAGTTGACAAATGAAAATTTCCGAACGTAAACAAACTGGAAATGGTAATAAAAACTTCGTAAAATTACCATTTCCTTTCCAGTATTTACACTTTTATGAATAAATATAGACCATAAACAGTCATAAGAAGTTACTTATTAACTAAAACTTACCTTAAAAATGATAATCCTAGCGAATTGCAGCGATTATTATCACAGCACAAAATTGCACAATTCATTGCGAAATTAACTTAATTTGAGCACTTTAACTGCTCACAGAGTTTTTTAAAACACTATTTAAACTGTTCTTTGTCTATTTAGTAACACAAAACTACTAATTCACTTATAACTTTTTAATAAATTCAAAAAAACTTTTCTGAAAAACGCTTTAACAGAAATCACCGAAATTAAAAGTTTACAGTTCAACTTAGTGAACTTCGTTTCATTCCCCGTCTTCACCTTTTCAACGAGCAAAGTGGCTGGTCTCACGTACACGATTCATATACGTAATGGCCTATCTTGTTTATTATTTTATCTAAGCTTTTTTGCTTCAGCATCTTGATTGTATCAATAAGTTCATACATATCAATATATTTAAAAATAAATCTTTTGTTGTGTACTTCTACATTTGACTCATCGTACCTCTCATTCGTAATGGATTCATTAATCTCTTGCACACTCTCTACAAAATACATGTTAAATTTTTCTGCTTTAACCTGATTATCATTCACTGTCACTCCGTCAAACATTACTTCATTTATCTCCGCTTTACTTTCTCTCAAGACTAAATTCTTTATTGTCCTCCACATAGTCCTTTGATTCATTGATCTTCCAATTTACTCTTTAATAAAGTTAGCCTTGTTTCTTCTTACACTCTTTTTATACATATTTCTTATTTCCTTATATCTTTCCCACTCCTCTTCTGAGTCTGACAAAGCTGCTCTGTTATACTGATCTGCTTTTCTTTGCCTTAAATTTCTGAGATCATTACCAAACCACACACACTGCCTTTCATTCACAAACTTTTCTACTTTCATTTCTTCCACCGTATTTTTCAAAGCAATCTCTAAAAGTTTAGCTTTTCACTCACACCACTCTCCATTAAGTCATTTAAACCTTTAACTCTCAAAGCCTGTAGAAAATCTTCCCTTTTATAATTCAAACAACAAATCCTTTTCCTCATTTTACTCATACTTTTTAACTCACATTCAATATTTAATCTCAATAGTCTCATGGTCACTTATATTTAATGCTCTATTTGTTCTTGCACTCACCGATTTATCATTGGATATAACGTAGTCTATAAGAGTTTTTGATATTTCAGTCACTCGCGTATATTCCGATATTAACTGTTGACAGCTATTGTCTTCAATTATTTGCTTAATCCTTCGTTTATTTGCGTTTTCCATTTTAAAATCTATATTAAAATCTCCGACAACTATCATTTTCATACTTCAAACCATTCTTCGAAGTATCCAACAAACTCGATCTATATACAATACCTATTGCCCACCACATACTCTCTTTACAAACTTTGACAGCCATCCACCAATAACTCGTTCCGACTGATCAATTAATTATTGCTTCATACTTATATTCCTTTTTAGCATATAATACCACACTACCAGTCCTAGAAGATTCACTATCACATTTATGCATCATATATCCATTGAAGTCAATTTCACTGTCTTCAACATTAATTGTTAAATGCGTTTCTGATAATATTACAAAGTTATAATTATTTTCATACACAAGAATTTCCAATTGTTCAAAGTTATTCATCAGCCCTTGAGTATTTAAATATACACCTTTTAATTGCTAAAAGCCCATTCTATTTTTTTCTACTTTTAGCTTATTCAAATATACCGGACATTCTCTACTCAAGGTCGAATGTTTTAAATTTAGCCTTTCGTTCGCCTTGCCACAATTATTGCATTTTTGAATTATATTTTTTCCACAACTTCTACTATCATGCTTGCCTAAACATTTGGAGCACACCTATTCATTCCTGCATTCTATCGACTTATGGTTAAATCCTAAACATTTATAGCATCGTTTAACCGTATATATATATACCATGCATCTGTCCCAACCAATACTAATCTTTCCTTTTTTATTGCTTTTTCATATATATTATGCTCCATTTCTATAATCGCAGAGTAATATACTTGATTCATCTTTTTCACTTCAATAATCTTTAAACATTTCATAAAACCTTCGTTTAAGTAATCATTTTGAACTTTTATTTTCTCTACAATTTCATCTTCTTCCCGCTGATCTAATTTTTTTACTGTCATCAACGTTTTCACTTTCAATAGAAAACACTCCGTTTTTATTAGTTTTTAATGCAGTAAATTTTAAGTTTGTGGGGTCAACCTTATCCCTCAAATCCTCTTTTGTTTTTTTAACTTCCTGTTTTTTCTTCGGCTGAATTATGATTGGTGGAGCTGCTTTCAATTTAACTGCATACGTTTCTTCACCGTCGCTATTTCCCCTCTTCAGTTCTCTTTCATTTAATAAACGAATTCCACTAGCAATCTCTCTCAATCCTTTCTCTTGATCAGCAATTCTTCTCTTAGTTTCCATTACCTCTTTTAATACACATTCATACTTCTCTTCCATCACTTTTTTATAATCCATGCACTCATCACATGTATACGACACATTTTGCTTCATTTCTATCATATTCACCTCATAATCACTTAACCCCGTACATTTTTGACAAAATACCTTACCACATCTTCTATAACAATTTATTGCTTTTGCCGTCCGTAAACTTTGCTCACACTTTCCACAGTGTAATGTGAGTCAAATGACGTTTAATTTTAACTAGCGCCATCTATAAGATTGATAGCATCGAGCACAAATTTATGTCCATGCGAACGTACCTGTGATAATTTATGAACGCGTCCATGAGCTTTTGAGGTTGTCTGCCCTGCAATTGTCACCAACTTCACACATTAGGTCTGTTCTTTACAGCCACTCCGAGTAGAGTAGATCTCGGCTCGGAGCCAAAAAGAGCAGGAAAGAAAATAGCAGCGCAGAGCTCTGCTCCAATCCGAGTAGCAAAACCAGAATGCACTGTTGACAACTGACTGACATTTCTATTTTAAGAGAATAATAATAATAAACCTGTCCCCAATTTCTTGGTGTTTGGTGAGCATGACACACAAAATAACTTTCCAAACGAATTAAACAATGTAACTTTATGCATTTCGTAAAACAATACTTTTAATTTACACTTAATTAATAAAAGTTCAAATACTTCCAAATAGATCGATCTGAAACGTCAAAGTGTAACTTCGAATAACTTGATATTAAACGTCAGAAAGCTGCACCTTGTTTAAAGTAGGAGCAGAAAAGTTGGCTCTTCAACACTCTAGATTGCTGCTCTTTTCTCAAAGAACATAAAAAGCGCAAGAAGATTTCTGCTCTTTTCTCAAAGAACACCGACTAGAGTAGCAAACGGCTCTTTTTGGCTCTTTTTTACTCCGAGTGGCTGTAAAGAACAGACCTATTGTGTGAAGATGACAAAACTTTGGGTGTATTTCTCTCTACGAGTAAGAAACTAAATGGAGTGGCCCTAGCGTGTAAAATCCGTGTACATGAGTGTGCCTTAGAACAGAAAACGAAAGGAAGTGCACTATGCTCAAAAAGTTTCCGAATTTTCCTTATGCGTTTGAAAGGTCTGAATGTGTTAGTTTTCACCATGGAAGTAGTAAATTTGTGACTCATTCGAAGTGGTCCTCGCAAACATTACTACCGTCGGATGGTATATAATCAGTTCTACCGATGGATTTTAACCATAGTTCTCTGAAGTCTTTATCTTTTGGAAACCTAAAATACCAAAAGGTAGAAAAATATTTTAATTTTTTTAAAGTTTTATTCGAGCCCTCACGCAAAAACTTCCGTCAGCTGTCGCTGAACAAATAAAGCGAACCAAAGCTCTGATGAATCTCAAATGTAAACAAACGAGCACCATCAAGAGAAATGGTTATATTTTTTGGTAATTTAGCTTTTCTTTATACAGCTTTTGAACATATTTCAAAGAAAATGCTGTATAATTGCTTATTATATTATTTAACTTTCCTGAAAAATGATTTTCCACACGCAATGCATCGATTATTTTTACAACAAAATATCGCACACCTCATCACGAAAAATGTCCAAATTAAGCACGTGAGATTCTTAGTAAACTAAACAAAAACAGTCTTTTAAATTTTAATTGTTTTTATTTGTAAAATTACACCACTTTTAACAACTAAACACTGAAAATTATTCAATAAACACTTGGACCCGCACTCTTCAGAAAGTTAACTTCAAATTGACATTTCTTTATGGCGAAGTTGAAGCTCCCTTCCCACACCTTTCCAACGAACAAAAAATCGGAAAACACGTACACGATTTATACACGGTATTGCACTTCCTTTCATTTTCTGTTCTAAGGAGTGTGCCGATTTCTGCGGTTTTTTTGCTCTCATATTTCTTCACGTGTTGTCACTTGTTTGACATTTTAATTTAACCGAATGTTGTGGTTGAAAAAGTGCTAATTTTATCGTCCTGTAATGTTGAAGTAAGGATTAAATTGATTGCGAAGGACAAAAATATAAAACTATTGCGTGTTGTGTCAAAACTATGTGAAAAAAGTTCAAGTTTTAAACGATTAGTGATAATGAAGTGTGTAGTGCAATTTAATTTGTATGTAGTGGGATTTAATTTCACAGATAAAGTAGAGAAAATAACTTTCTTTTATGATAGGAATATTCAGGCGGTGTTAAACACACTATTAACTTATAAAATACCCACTTTTTGCGTTAAGGTAGACTTTGTTTACCTTTGGCTCAGCAGCCATATTTTCTTGAGTTACCACTTGCAAAGGCGGTTGTGTAATTAAATTTTGCAAGGAGTTAGTAGATGAAAACTTTATTATTGAAGTGTACTGATTTGCAAATTAATTAGTTAAATTTCTTGTGATGAAAAACCGTAATAAAAATTACAAATTTTAGTGAAAAAGCTGCTTTTAAATTGCAATTTTAAACAGATTTCTCCGGAAGTTTAAAAATTGCACCAAAGCACCCACATATAAAGATTTTTTCTTCAGCCTGTCCTGTACTGTTTTTCTTGTGTGCGTGTAAACTCACACATTTTAGGCACAGGCTACGGAAATGTCTGCTGTTGGGCCACTCCATTTAGTTACTTACTCGTAGATTTCTCTACGAGGAAGAAACTAATGGAGATGCCCTAAACTCGAAAAATCATGGCAAGTTTAATAGTGTGCGATAATCTTTCCCACACTAAGTAAAACGGCATTGCAGGCGGCGCAAAATTATTTTGCTTGAGAGGGTTCTTGGCGCGCTTTTTAAACAACTTAGACACATTCAAATAAACAAAATGTAAATACAAATTTTACCACATAAAATTGGAAGTTCGTCTTCTCAATTTCAGCATTATTTAAAAGAATAATCAGTATACCGATCTTGGAATAAAATATGAAGCTATAAAAATTGCTTAATATTACGACTTCAATTAAATTTGATGAATTTAATTCGCTCAATGGCTCAATTATTACAATGTTTTCCCTCACATTTAATTTGTTTGGATTTTTTCAGAAAAGATTAGATTAGTTGCAAACAGCATTTCCAGTTATTGAAAATATTCTCTCGTTGAAATAGGTCTTCGTCTTGAAAATCTTCTGCCAAGAACTTTTGGCGTAAAACTACATATTTTAGGAATCTAAATTACAAGAAAACCAATCAATGTCAATATTTTTATTTTATTAACCGTATAATTCATAGTTACATAAGTACAAAATTTAACGATCAAAAAATCTATAAATATTGATATTATAACATTTGTCAGAAACCCCTGCCAGACAAATTTTCTCCATCCACCAGTGCAGAATATTCGCAACAGCTGGTGATCTCTAAATGAAATGTAAACAAAGTTTCATTTTTACGTAAATTATGAATATTTCGTAAATAATCTTAAAACTTACCTCATTTCTAGATAAATTGTTAATAGTAGATTGTCTTAGGTGTGATAGAATATTCCAGATAGTCGACACAGGGTGTTATTTGGACAAAATTCCATTATGCACTTCACAATAAGTTTTCACTAAAACCTTGGTTATTTAATTAACAATTTCAGTTAAAGTGTATATAAATCTTCTTTCACTTCACCAATATAAATTTTTTAATGATGTATATTACACCAATTTCATTAAATCAGAACTTTTAAATTGGTCAACAATTTTGTCACGTCAAATAAACAGAAAAGTGACAGAACTTGTTTAATTTGACAGCACAACGTTTAATTTTGACATCACACGCATTAAAATTTGACCATGGAAAATCAGCGTATACATATACGTAAGGGCATCTCCATTAGTTTCTTCCTCGTAGGTATTTCTTTATTCATTCCGTGGAACGGAATAGAAGCAATATGTAAACACAAAGGAATATTCCTTCTAATTGAAAGTTGAATAACTTCACTTTTCAATTAGAAGGAATAATAATTTTTTTTATGTGTATATGGCTCTTTATTTGGCACAATCATTATAAAGCGTAAAAATCCTACAAAAACTAGCTACCCTAAAAATGACACAAACATCAAAAGACACAGTAATAAAGATCAAAAAGAACATAACAAAAAATTACTCAATAGACTACGTTACTGTAAATAGGTTAAATAAAAAGCACTCTAAAACTTGAAGACAAAAACCTGTAAAAAAGAAAATACAAAGAAATTTTGAAATGCCTCCAAGCGAGTGCCAGCTCTAAGAAAAGTTCCTTAAAAATTTTGAAAACATTCCGAAACTAAACCTAGAGCTTAACCTAAAACGAACGAACAAAATGAACCGAAACCGAAAAAACAAACTAGAACGTGGTTGTCTGAGTGTTCCCAGAGGGTAGATGCAGCACCGGGCGAAGTTCCTACTTCGGGAACCACTCCTCCCAAGCAAATGCCCTCTCCGTAGAGCCGTTCGCCACTTTTCTAGTCCTCCGGGAGCACTCATCCAAACATGTTCTAAGCGAACGCACAAAGATTTCGAACCGATTAGAGTCCCGCGGGACCAGTCTGCAGAGTCATTGACGTCTGCAAACTGCTCCCATCATCCTCTCAGTTCTACGATTCCAACGTGAGACTTGTCCTTCCCGCAGCACTTGCAGCAATACCAAAGCGAAGAGAAGCTTCGTGGACAAGCTGCTGCAAGTCTGCGGCCTGTTATTCCCAGTGAAAGACGAGGCTTTCGTTCCGCACCGACGATAAAGGTTGCCAGGTGCAGTTGAATGTGTCGGCCTTCGTTGCCATGAACTCTAGGCGTAATCGCCTCTTCAATCTGGCAACGAAGTGGTTCTTAAGTGCGTGTGTGTGAAACTGTGGGTTAGTGGGCTGTTGCCCAGGCTCGATCCGCATGCAGTACAGATGAATTGTCGATTTAGCAAGTGTTAAGATAAAGCTTATCAAGCAATTTACCTGGTTACATGTCCTTGGCCCCAGTAAAAACGACGTTCTTGTAATGCTGAATGTCGGGCAGATATGCTGGCACATATCGCGAACAAGATTATTAATGTCGCACAAGGTCGGGCATGTGAAGTATCTGTGGAACAGGGTTCCTTCACCACCACAAACCGTGCAGACTCTTTGAATTCTTCGATCGATATGTGACAGCTGGTTTGGATGCACGAGGCTGTGATGGAGCAGTTTGAATGCCACATCAGAGTCTCTGTAATTGGACGGATAACTATAGATGACTCTGCTAGTTATGGTCCCCATTACTCCCAAGTCCACCCCAAGATGTGCGCGCCATCTATTAACCCCTAAGGTATCCGTAGGATTTACTCCTACGAAGAGCTCGCGCAGCCTACGTGAAGTGAGTGTACTGAATGTCGTGTGCGGTGGTCGATTCGTTACGAATGCGTTTATCACCTCAGTGCTAGGTTCCCTAGTAGAGAGACGACTAAAACGCTCTCGTGCTGTATCCACCAATTCGTGTAATTGTGTTGTGTGGGGATGTATAAGTGTGTTCCCAGAAGCATCAATGATGTCTCCAAGAACTGTGAGTTGTCCTGTATCGGCCGTTACACCTCGAGCATTACTAAACACCGAATCTACTAACTCAGGGTTCAACCTGATTGGAATTTCTGAGAAATCCCCGTACCCAAGTTCATTCCATCGCAAATGAAATGTTGGTCTTATTCTGCCCCAGGTTGTAATCGTGGAGATCATGTCCTGGGACCAGTCATGCGGATATGGTGGGCGAACCGAGAGCAGATAGTAGTGCTCCCCTGCGCCGCTACCCCCATAGAACTTACCCACAGCTGCGAAATTAAGTTATCTCTTTGACAGAACACTCGTTGGAATGCCCGTACCTGAAGACAACGAAATTTCACGACCATGTCTGTAAGACCCAAACCACCCTCCGCTACTGGTCGGCAGAGCGTGCTTTCAGCGACCCATCGTCTTCCTCCCCAGAAGGCGTCAACGACTTTCGCCTGTAAAAGTTTTACGAAGCCTTCTTCGAAGCACTCTGATTTTAACAGATGCACGATGGACGAGGTAATCAAATAATTGACAACGACTGCACGTCCTTTCAGCGAAAGTGGATGCAGTCTAGTCCGCCACGAATTCACAGCTCCGGAGAGTTTCTTCAGAGCCATGCGGCTATTATATGTTTTACCATCGAGCCCCACATATACACCTAAATATTTCAGGCAAGTATTCGTCCATTGTATGCCGAGGGGAGAATCTGAACGATTCCGCCACCTCCCACACCATAGGCCTTGGCTTTTGCTTAGGTTAACCCTAGCGCCCGCTAATCGCTCATATTGTTCGAAAACCCTACGAGCGACTGGAAATGCATCATCTTTCGTTACAAATATAGACAGGTCGTCCACATACGCTAGAATAAGTGGCCTTATAGTAGTGTATGGTAAGTGAATTGAATATTGTCTCAACGATTGACGAAGATTTACTAGCAGCGGCTCCAGTGAAAAGTCATAAAGCATTCCTGACAACGGGCATCCCTGCCTGATACCCCGACGAAACGGAATAGGAGACAATATATGCCCATTATGCTTTATGACAATCACTGAATCTCTATACAGACCACTGATGATCTCAATCCATCTGGACGGAAGCCCAAATTTATCGAGCACTCTCAGTAGATACTCATGTGAGACGCTATCAAACGCCTTTTCTTGATCCAAAGAGATCATGGCCATTTGCGAACCAGTTTTTTCATGGTAGGCGAAAAGATGCTTTGCTACGGCGATGTTGTCGTAGATACTACGACCTGGAATGCAGTAGGACTGTGACGGGTGTATTACTGAGGCAATCACTGAGCGAAGTTGAGTTCCCAGTGTTTTGCAAACTATTTTGTAGTCGACATTACACAGAGTAACTGGCCTCCAGTTTCACATCCTCTGAAGATCCCCCTTCTTAGGTATTAGCCGCATAACGGATCTCCGCCAACTGGACGGAAATTCGGTATGTCCAACCACTGCAGAATTAGAGACATCCAAAAGGTCCGGAATCAAAATATTCCTAAAACGAACAAAGAATTCTGGAGTTAGACCATCATAACCAGGAGAAGTATGACGTCGAAGATCCTTCGTTGCGGTAAGCATATCATCGAGAGTAAGCGTTCTGTCCAGGAATTCTCAACTTTCATCAGAAAAAGTAGGAACGTGATGAAAGAATTCATAGTTGGACGAGAATGTTGGCAACGTCGATGCAGCATAAAGCCGCGTGTAGTAGTTGTGAATATAATTCGCAAGTTCCTCTCCGTATAGGATCTGGCCCGATTCGGCAAGAATCGAGTCTACTTCACAAGAAGCGGTACGACGTCGAGTTGTCTGGAAGAAGTACTCGGTCGGAGACTCGCCCTCTCGCAACCAGCGCGACTGGTTTCGGAGCACAAACTCCAAGCTATGCTTGTAGTTCTGTGCTGTCAGTCGTTCTTTAAGTCTCTCGTATTGTGCGAGTAACTCTGGTTGCGCGGGCAGAAGCGTACCAATCCGGGTGACTTCGGCCGTCAAACTCGATGCATGATATCTGCTCCGATTGAATCTCGTCTCGATAAATGAGCGAATCTGAAGCTTTCCAACATCCCACCAATGGCTAAGGTTTGAATAAATATTCTTGTTATCACGCCATTGGTGCCAAAACTGAATGAATTCTTCGATGAACTGCTCTGAATTCAACAAGTTATTGTTGAAAATCCAGTAAGCAGTTCGCTTTTCGACCAAAGTGCTAGTCGCCACAACAAGAAGGTGATCACTTAATGAACACACTTCATGAGTGACACTAACGAAAAAGTTAAGAAGGCTAGACGAAACGTAAAGTCTGTCTATCCTCGAACCCGAAAAGCTACCCTGGACATTTCGGGAAACCCTTGTGTATGACCTAGTCGTTGGATTAAGCCAACGGTAGACATCCACAAGGTTGCTATGTCTGACTAGGCTCGATAATCGCGCGGCGTTCATCGAGTTGAATTCAACTCTAGAATGACGATCGATTGAAGAATCTAGTGTGCAGTTGAAGTCACCACCAAGGATAACCTCACCACCGAAGTTCGTAATATGCGACAGGATTGAGTCCAACACCTGTCTTGCAATATCCTGGTCATGCGGCAGGTACACGTTTACTACCTTTAGCGTTTTGTCCCCTAAGACAAAATCCAAGGAAGATGCGAAACCTGGGAAGATGTCTGTGTATACAGGAGACATCAGTGTAAAGCTGTGGGACACAGCAATTGCCACACCGGAACCTCTACGGGGTGTTTCTGTGGCAAAAACTGTGTAACCCTTGTGTAAATTGGAATTTTGTTCAAGACGTGTAAATGTGTTATGTGTAAAATTTGTCTCCTGTATAAGTGCAATGTCCGTGTTCCATTGTTTTATGTCTTCGAAAATACTGTGTAGTCTAGTGGGTGCACTCAAGCCCCCTGCATTTATCGATGTTATCTTACACATTCAAGAAATCGCAAGAACTCAGACAATGACTGTACGACTCTAATGATGAAGAGTCCTGTCCAGTTGGAGATCCTCAAGGATCCCCGAGACTTTATTGAAGAGGCGCTCACACCTCGACACCTCATTGTACTTGGCCTTCTTTCTGGCCTCTGCCATGAGGAGTTTCAGTTGGGGCAGGATCCTGGCTGGATCTCCAAGCTCACGCCTGAGAATGGTCAGGATCCTGTCCGAACTCTTCTTATAATGAAGGCTATCGAGGAGCGAGCGCAGCTTCTCCCTCGGGACCTCCACCAAAGCAGGATCCACTTCAAAGCGGCTACTAATCGAAATGGAACTTCCACACGATTCATAGCCGCTTTGAGTTGGACCGGCCGTCTCGAGAGCAGAGACAACCTCTACGTCCGAGAGAACTTCAGTGACATCCATTAGAGTTACTGAAGGTACACTCGGAGCGCAAGGTGTAGCCTCTTCCCCCGAGACCCTCCCAGCGCTCACTGCCTTCTTCGGTGGTGGCATCACCTCCTGGTCAGGCTTTCCCTTCGTCTTCCTCTTCATCCTCCTCTTTTTCTTCTTTTGGCTACCACTTGTAACCTCCTCGTCCGAAGAGTCTACTTTTTCCCGTGTTGGAGTGGCACTGTTTACAGCCGGCGTCGGATTTGCCTCAGGGAGTGGCTCCTCAGACACCTTAGTGGCAGGTTGCTCCAAGAGGGCAGGCGCAGCACTGGGCGAAGTCACTGGTTTGGAAACCTCTGCTGGGGCAGAAGTATCCTCCACAGTGACCTCAGCCACTTTCCTGAGCCTCTTAGGACACTCCGCAATAAAGTGCCCTGCCTGATGGCAAGCATGGCATTTCGCTTCAGTGCTCACCTCAATCCAGGTCATCGATCCAGCAACACTCCAGTAGAAGCCATCTGGAAGCACACACCCCTGGTTCAGAGTGATGTGTGCTTCACGGCTTAAACTCAAGATGCCACGACCGAGTCCCTCGTCCCCAATTCTGAGTGGTACTGCCCGGACCTTGCCGTGGATCTTTCCGAACCTTCCTAAGAAGGCCTCAAGATCCTCAGACCTGGCCCGGAGGGGGACCCGAGAGAAGCAGACTCTCGTCGGCTTCACTGAGACCGGGTAAGGTTGGAGGTGCCTACCACCCACGTCGATGCCCTCAAGCATCAGCTTAGTGGCTGCGTCGATGGTAGTGGTATAGACCTCCACCATACCGCGGCCAACCAGTCCGAAGGAGAAAATATTCTCCAACGGGACCACCAGTGACAAGGCCTTAAGGTATGCACTTTGTGTGCTCGAAGGTGCTCAAAGTGCATACCATACCGTTCGTCCTGCCACTGACAGTCAAAAAGACCTTGAAGCCGGCGACTGTCTTAGGCCGAGACTTACCCAAGTCAGCCAGAGGCTGACGTGGAGTCACATAGCTGCCCTGAATTACAATATTAGAACTTCTTTTAGAGCTAGCACTCACCTGCTGGGCGTAGCTAGACCCTACTACTGCCCCTGAACTAAGTTGTTCTCTTGCTGGTGATGGTGGTACTGGTTGACTACCCGTTGATTTCTTTGCCCCAGAGAGACTAGGGCGCATAATCACAGGATTGGGTGGTGGCGCTGTTTTGGATGCTGCTTTGACCACTTCTATTAACTTTGGTGCTCCAAAGATTTTAGATGCGGCTAAGGTCGCTGGCACTTTGGCAGCTGACGCTACGGAGTTCTTCGTGATCGATGTCGTCACAGAGTTCACGGCAGAAGATGGTGCTGCTTTTAAGGCGGATATCTTCTTTTTATTGGCGATGGAAGTCGCTGAGGCTTTAGCAGTGGATGTCGCTGTTCCGGTTCTTGCGCTGTTTGTCACTACGACTGTAGCTAATAGTGATGTAGAATCGCTGGACAGTGTTGCTATTTCTGCTTCTGCGGAGTTTTTGGCCTCTTCTTTTGGGCCCTTTCTAGCCTCTTCAGTGGGCTCTTTGGTGTTGAGGAAGGTCGTTAAGTTGACCCTTTGACCACGGTCTTTCTTTTTTCGTATATTAGGGGGTTTTCTAGTTCCCCCTGAACTACTCTCACTACTACTGCCACTCATCTTGTGGCAGTAGCCAATATATTGCAACTTGTTCAAAAGTCCAAGGTAACTTTATATCCGAACTGACACTTCAAAATTAAATTAATTTATTTGAAAAAATGTCAAAAAAAGTTCTCAAAAGAGATTGTATAAGTAAAACAACAACACCAATTATAACGAACGTTTTTTTGTCAAAATAAACAAAACAGTAACACGCAAACTAACCGAACACAATAAAACAATATCTCGCACGAAATTGGAATTTCTTATTATTATTACTTTTTACGGTTTAGAAAACACGTCCGTCACCTTGGCACTTTACAATAATAATAATAATAATATTTATTGTATTATTCAGCTTTATAATATTTAAGACTTAATATCTAGATTGTAAAATAATTCAAAAATTTATCAAAATTAAGGCTACAAAAGAAAAAAAGAAACAAAATTGATATTAAGTAAGAGAGTAATTCAACGATTTAAACTACAACAATGGCTCCAAGGCCGTCTGTCGAGGTTAGCAATTCAAAAATTCCATTTTTTCTCACTTCTTACACTAGCTAGCTATTAGAAGGAATATTCCATAAGCATTTATTTACTGTTCCAACAAAAAAAATGACAATCGCAATGTCATACCGATTTAGCTAACCAAACATAAGTAATAGGAAATCCCTATGTGTAGAGCATTAGTAAACCATCTATACTAGACTGAGAAGGCTTCAAGTTAGATTATTCAGTCACTAATCATTCAATTCCAATTAGTGACAATCTCAACTTCATATTAAACATTGCAAACTACTGAATATTCAGTTTCAAAGAAAAATAAGGTTCCAGAGAAAACTTCCAAGTTTCGATAGCTATTGTATTGTAGAGGGTAGATTGAACTGCTATGAGAGTAGATATAGAAACAATTCACGAATCTTGACTAAAAATAAACTCCCCAATAGCCCAATAGAGCTTCTTCACCAATTCAACTTCAATTCCGAAAAATGGTAACATTAATTCAATCACCTTGTCCAGATGAATTTTTCTTCTGAGCCATTATTATTTCATTTAAAAAAAAATCAGAAGTAATATTGATTAAAACCATAATAACTTTACGACTCAAAAATATTATGTTAATTTAGACAAATGGCTAATAGTGTCTTTAAATCAAATTATTTTAATGTAAAAGTTATGAAAATCTTTGTATTTTTTTCTTTAAACACACTTTGCTCGTACAGTGTATATAGAAAGAATCACTGGCAGTTCAGATATAATACTTTATTTAAAATTACTTCAAGAGGAAATACACTTACTAAACTACATGTAAAAATATGAACTAGATATTTACATATCTTAAAGGAAATTTCCAATGAGACTTCAGTAATGATAACACCAGTAACTTTTACTTAATCTTAAATTAGGATAGTGCGACCACGATTTTGATGGCAAATGTTTTAATTCCGAGAGTGTTCGATCTCAGAAAAAAAAATCTCAAATAGTGCTTTGTACTTTTCTTGGTTAAGCGCATTTATAAATTCTAACCGTTTTTCTTGAATGTGCTTTACTTTAATTAATTCGAATCATTTTAAAGTATAGGACTGTTGAAGACCTAAGGACGGCGAATGAAGAACAGACTATTTGATGTGATAATCAACTGAGGAAAACATTAACTAATTCATTAAGTTATATTTTGTTAGATAATTATTAGGGTTTTTGAAGTGAAAATTTTTTTAGATTATATTTAAAAATATATTGTGGATTTGATTTGGCATTTTGTGTTTAATATAATAATGTATTATGTGAAAATAATAGCGACTTAGCTCGATATTCTTAAACATATGTGATATTAAGGAAAATTAAGGTGGACTTTCGTGGAAGTAAATTAATTTAAATGAATAACGCTGTCAATTCATTAAACATGTTAAAAGTATGATGTTGCGTTCTGTATTGCTTATGTTAAGATATTAACCACTCTTAACCAACTTAACTAAAAATTAAAATTTATTATTATTAACTCCTTTACAATTCTCAGCAAAGTTACAATACCGACAGCAAATTTTATAGGTCATAAATTTGTCGTGGTGTATACCAAAAAGTAATTCTGTAATTCCAAAATCAGTAGAGTAGTTAGAAATATCTTGTCAGTGATGAATAACAACAATAAACCGCACTACCTATGATGAAAAAGATGTAAAAATAACACTCTTATATAATTCTAAAATCCCCTTACTGTACTACACCATGAAAAGACAAAGTGGCCTAATCTAGTGTGGACACCTTTTAGTTTTCTTCCCTTTTACCCTTTTCAAATTCTTAGAGGCATAAATTACGCTACTAACTACTGTCTGGTACCATACTTCTTCATATTCTAAATTACATAAAGAAACTAAATTCATTTTGGCAGTACTTAAATCAGCCAGCCATACCGTACATGTTGCTAAGTTAGCGACATAATAAATGTTTAATATTAATCCTGAATAGAATTGAATAATTATTGATTTTTATTAATGTTTACCGTGCGGCAGTTTAGAAAAATCCCCTTTTCATGAGCTTAATGCTGTTCCGAGTACTTCAACCATACGCTCATCAACAAAAATTGATGCTATATTAAAATTCAATTTTACGAGAGATACTTTCTCATGTTACGATTTTTAATTGGCATAAAAATGTAAAGTGGAAATTTCCAACATCTCTCTTCATCATTTTATAAGTCTTCAAAATATTTTACATGCAAAATTTCAAGAAAAAATTAATTTGGAATATAACTATGTCTGACGATACAGCAAACAACTCTCGCCAAGCCAAAACGTATAATTTGGAACAAACAGAAATTTCATTAAATTTTACTTAGCTGCGTGGTGCCTGCCGTGCACCGTTAACCACGTTGCCTTGGTCCCTGCGTCCTTCCAGAACCACGACAATTCTTATGTATATCTTTTTTTCTTTTCTTCCCCTTTTCTTTCCTTTTCAGCACTTTTTATTCCTGTGAACGATTTCGAAATTCTTAAAGTTTCTTCACTACACTCGATGACATCCCGCAACTCAAAGAAAACGACCGACCAGCTTCAAACTCCAAAACTTGTCTGTCCCGGATCTTATCTCTCTCTCCCACATTCCCACCAATATGGCGTAAGTGCCCGCCAAATTTACGGGGGAGTGTCTCCGAAATATAGCTGCTAAAAATTTTTAAAGTAGCATAACGAATTTTGACAAATCTGTAAACATTTACCTTTTTTTTTTAAATTTTAAAATTTACGTAAAATTAGAATAAGAACTGTCATCAAAAGGAACATTATAGTGACCCCAAATTGTTGTTTGGCTATTCCTTTCCTCCTCATCAAGGGAACATGTTGAGTATACAATTCCTTCAACATCAGGGAAATTTGTCATTGCGTGTGTGAGGAGTTTTATTTGAAAGCCTCCTAATTTACTTAGTCTTTCCATATCTTTCACTTCAGTTGTAAGTGATAAACGATTTCTCATACCTGATCCGGAACAGGAAGGATCTACTAATATATATTTTACTCCCGGAACATGTTCAGATCCAATATTTACCACGTATACATGCATGGTTGAAAGATTGAGTCGAGATTGGGTTGAGTTTTCGACCCGCGTATATGGCAACGCAGGGTTGAAAGATCGAGTTGAGTTCTAGTTAAAATATAGTTGAAGTGACAGACGAAAGTAACCTTCAAAACTTTGAGTTTATTTTTGTGTGATTTTATCGAAATATTTTATGTAAAAATCATCAGTGATAATTACGATATTATTGTAAATGCTTGAGCGAGTTAATTAAATTTAATCCAAAGACAATTAATATCGCCTATTAATAATTAATATCCCAAATGTTTCTCTGGCCATTTCTTAAATTGCAGTACGAAAAACAGAATACAAAAAAAAATATTTTAACCCAAAAACACAGCAAACAAAATTCCGTTCCAAACTCGACTACTCAACCCGCGTCCATACGGCAATCACAGCTGTCATTTGAACTCGACCCAGCCTGCTAAGCGGAGTTGAGTTGAGTCAACCCTACTTCGACTCGATCCGCGTATACATGAAGTTGAACTCAGGTTCAACCTAGGTTCAACCCTGCATGTATACGGGGTAATTAAGTGCATCAGCATTTATATGTTTGACTGAAGTCGCTTTAGATTCCTTGACATAATCGCAAAGTACCTTGTAACGATTAACGTCTCGCTCTATTGAATATATGGTCCCATTGTTATTCATAACCTTAGATAAATGCAGAGTCTTCATTCCTGGTGCGGCACACCTATCCAAAACAACAGAGTTCGGTTTTGGATTCAAAAATTGACTCGGTATGCAAGTGGCCGTGTCTTGCAACAAAAATTCCTTTGCTAAAACATATTCGTGGTGGGCCCAATAGTATTTCCATTTCGATGTAAATACTAAAAGTGTTGGAACATGCATGTCTGCTACATATTGGTCGTCCTCCATATTTTTAATTGTTTCCATATTTTGTTAAAATTTCATATAGGTTAGAAATTTTCGCATTCCGCTGTTCGAAAACTAATCTTTTTACGGGTTTTTGTTGATCTAAAAAAATTAAGAGCAGCTTTCTGGTACTCTGCTGGAACCTTTACGGAATGATTGAATCCCTCCTATTGTAAATTAAACACAAGCACTTATTTCGGTTTTTTGAGCGTTCGCACTTCCCTGACAGCCCAACCTCACTTTGTAATTGTCCTTAGAATAAAGAACTAGAGGAAAGGACATCATTCGGAAAAATGTAAGCATTTTGCTATATGTAGTAGAACCCAAGCGATGTGTGCGTTTCGAACATGAAAGTAGTAAAATTATGCTTGTATACAGGAGGTGCCAACTCATTTTGATATTTTAAATTAGGTGTTTTTAAAATATATTCTTATAACACTTTTAATATAATATAAATTTGCCCGGCCATATTTTATTAATTTACTTAATTTTACTATTTAAAAACACTTTGCTTATGCCCCCAAATATTTCAGTACTACGGAGACGACTTTGATTTCAAGGCGACATTCGGTCCAATTTGACATTTCAGGCGACATTCCCCCTTAATCCACTCGCCACTTGGTCAAGAAGAAAATTGCTTATCACACGTACAGGGTTTTTACTTAAGATAGCCTTTCCTCTCGATCTTTATTCTAAGTAATTGTCTCTTTTCGGCCCCTGTCCAGCCGTTCCATTTTTTGTTTCCACTTATTCTTGGTAAGTTCGTGAAATACCTGCACGGCGGCGCGATAATCGCTGAGTTGTTGATATTATCGTGCTAGCTGATTGCAGCCTAGCAGGCGATACGACGACACAATTTCAGGGTGCTCACATAACACAGTAAGTGACAAAAAAACTGGTTTGTCTAACCTAGATACAGCACTTTAACATATTAAATGAAATAATTCGAATAAAATTTGTAATTGTTGCTAATTCGTTAACTCTCTCAGCATCTAATAACATTTTACACTGCAAGCTACATACATTCTAATTATATTTTTTTCATTTCGGGTTAGTTATTTTGAAGCGAATAACTACTTAATTAGATAAAAGTGTAACTTCCTTTTAGGTTTACTCCTAAGCTCTTACTAAAAAAATTACTAACTAGGAAAGTTTGTGGCTCTTATTTGACTTCTCTTTGATTTTTAACAGGTAAGAAATAAGTATCGTGAATGGAATAAAGTGAGTCAATCTACACATACAAATTTAACGTCTTAATGCAATTAAAAAGGAGTTTAAATTGAATATTTAAAGTAGTAAGAGCGTTTAACATTCCCAGCCACACTTTATCAGTTGTAAAATTTTTTTGTATTCTTTGAAAATTCTGTTGGAAGTCTAACTCACTTTGATTAACAATTTAAAAAAAAACTTAATTTTTGGCTATTACCTACTAACCCTGATATTAGCGGAAGTGGAAGTATAGCTAAATTACAAAATCAATGATATCATTACCCTCTTTATTGGCAATCGAAGAAATGCCTGATTAACTTTTCATATTGATTTCCATTGTAGTCAACACACTCGATACATGACACAAATTCTCTGAAAGGATTGTGTACACTTCCAATAGCTCAGTATCAGTCTTTGATAGAATAAATGCATCTATAAGGTGAAAAATGTTTGATGATTCAGAATTTAGCAAATAATTGTGTACCCACCACTCCTGTCTTTGATCATCTTTTGAGAGTATATGTTTAAAATTAAAGACAACTCATCGGAGGTTCGGGCGTCAAACTGACCGAAAACTGACGATGCCAAATTTAAGTTAGAAGAAGTCATTTGATACACCCTTTTATACTGACTAGTATGTGAGATTGCCGCTGACCACTTTTGATTTTGGATCATTTCAGGAAGTCCAGGAGATGGTGTTGGAGTACTTTCGCCTTCCGTTGAGGATGAAGTATCTAAAGATTCCATCTCGGCATCATCAATACAGCGTAGCAATGCTCCCCGCACCGTTAAATAAAGGTCGGCAACATCTTGCATCTAGAAAAATGTCACGTCAGTATGCATTCTTAAAAAAATCAATCAACTTACCTTATCATTTTGCTTTAAATTATTAATCACACTTATAGCAATTTTGTGATTGGATTCAATGAGCATTAGGAGCTGAAACAGTAATTTGTATAAAGCTCGTCCAAGATCTAACCATATTTCAGCTGTGGCCGGGTCAAAATTAATAAATTTTCCCGAAGTTGATCCCTCTTGTACAGTTGGATCAACTTCTCCAAACAAAGCCAATTTCGTTCACGTTTGAACAGGGAAATTTAAGGAGCTGTTCTTCTATATGGTATCTATTCTAAGCCGTTAGCCTGTGTTGTAAATAACCCGGCTGCTGTAGTGTTAGTATGTTGCTTTGATTGCTTTCGCACTTCCCTTTCGTCAATAGAACTCTCGAGATATTCAGCCTCTCTTTTGATGAATTTCAGAAATTGTTTCGTTTGGTGGTCGCCACTGAATGCAAATGTATTATCGCTATCAGGTATCGATGCTGAACTATCGATTTCTGGCGATATATCGTTTTCTGAATTACTTCCTTCTGGATGCAACCGGTGAAAATCAACGCGAAGATCTGTTGGCAAGCATCTTAATAATTTAGATTTCAGCATTATTGCATAATTGTTTGAAGGAATACCCATTGCGTTCAAGGAACGGATGGCAGTCGTTACCACGTTGTAGAGACGGCGTAAATCTTTACAATCGGTTTTTGACGTTACGACCGGAATTTCCATTAATTGCTGCGTAGTCCTATCAACTGACTTACCTATATTACCGAACTCCTCTTGTAACAGCGCGATAGCACCATCATAATTGCTCGCGATAGGCGTAAAGCCGGCAATCGTCTCCGCAGCTCGACCTTTAAGTGTTGACTCTAAATAAGAAAATTTATCAGTTGCAGAAAGAGTCTTATTTTCATGAATGACTGTTCGGAATTGCTCCCAAAATGGAAGCCAATCCTTATGATCGCCAGAGAAGGATTTTAGTGGCAATTTAGGCATATTAATAGCGGATGGCCGTTCACGTGCTGTAGAGACATCAGAAATGTCCCTTGTATTGTGCTGATTTTGAAGACGGCGAACCTTTTCTAGTCGTTGTGTCAATCGCGTAATTACAGCGACCGCTTTGTCTTCATATTCAGCTATTGTCTCGCTTTCCTTTACCGTATCGTCCACTTTAATTAGCGCACGTGCTTCAATATTGGCTTTATTC
Source organism: Leptarthrus brevirostris (assembly GCA_964036015.1). NCBI lineage: Eukaryota > Metazoa > Arthropoda > Insecta > Diptera > Asilidae > Leptarthrus > Leptarthrus brevirostris. Next base: position 50,542,699 of record OZ038374.1, read on the forward strand.
AAACTTTCATTAGCAGTTTTGAGCCTCTGTAGATACACAGAAATTTCCTCTATAATATTATCCCATGAATCTGCATTTTGCTCGTTAGCCTGTGAAACGTCTGATTGTAAATAATCACTCGCGACATTCACGATTCGCGTTACTTGACCTCTATAGGTCGAACGGTTTGCGAGTTCCATTATACTTTAGATTGCTTAGATAACGTTAACTTGAAGTTATCACCTAAGTTAAGCTTATTCCTCGAGCGTTAAACTTTCGACAAATTAACTCTGTTCCCGGGTTTCGGCACCAATGTGAAATCGTTAAAGGAAGGTCCAGTAAAACAAGAGTAATTTTACAACTATTATATTTACAATGTTCTCGAGTTGAATTCTAGGTGATAACTAAGTACATGATAACTTCTGCAATACTCTATAATAATTCATTACGTCACAGTAATCATATGATTGTGTGAGTGACACTACGACTAATACGGAGAAGAGAAATTGAGAAACTTAATAATTACATTCAAACATTTATATTTTCAATCCATGTTATGAAACGTGGATTGAAGAAGAACCAATCGAGCAACCAAACAATTGACATTTTTTTAAGTGTTTTATTTTATATAGCCCACTAAAGTGGTTTTTTTTATTATATTTAATATGAAGATGTATTGGATTAATTATTGAGAAAGACTGAATTGTGATATTTAGTTTGCTTACATTTTTATAATGAATTGAGTTTTTCTTATGAATTGTTCTGCTTATTTTTGAAGCATTTTTTTATTAAAATTTTATTGTTCTCGGAGCTTCGAAAAATGAAGTTAAGAAATATATATTACTGAAATGAAAAATCTGTGCGTTCTATTTATTTATTATTTATATCTTTCTTCATAGATTAGGTTTAGCTGCAATAACAACCAATTATTTGAATATAATTTTACTTAATGAGCAGTTTATTTATATTTATAGATTCAACATTTTTAAGAACTAAAAACAAATTTTATTTTTGAAAAAATAATACTGAAACACTACACTTAAAAATCAAAATCTATGTATTTGTCCGAGAAAGTAACGGAAAATGTGTACTCATGTACCATTTAAGAAATTCCCGGTTTTCTTCTCCCGGTATTGTGGTAGCGTTTTCTCTTTGAGATGGTTGTTCGTATGTAATCTCAGCCTGCCTTAGGTCCTCATTACACATTGAATTGTAAGGGGTCTTTTGCCGCTCTAAAATATTATGCAATACACAGCATGTTGCTACTACCATAGGGATATGACGCACGTTCATATCAATTCGCTTTTGAAGTAAACGCCATCTTCCTTTTAACCTGCCAAAAGCGTTTTCCACCACTATTCTGGCTTTGCTAAAATATACATTTAGAGAGTCTTCCTCCGGTGTTCCTACCGCTGCGTAGCTCTTCATAAGCCAAGGAAGTAGTGGATATGCCGGGTCTCCTTGCCTCCTATGATTGCAGATGGCTATAAGTAAGAAAACTTTAAAAGAAATAAAAGTTTATTGATAATTATTTGCAGCTGATCACTGCTTTTATATAATTGAGAGTCTTTAAGCACTGCGGCATCATGTGTACATCCCGGATGCTGAATAGTTATATCTCGAAATCTGAAAACGGGGAAATACATTTACGTATATTTATCTTAAGTAAAATCATCATTCTACTTACAAATAATTGCAGTCAACGACTCCCTGTAGCACTAAAGATGCCCACCCTTTCCTATTAATAAAATCCCTATATCCATTAGATTTGGGAAGTATTGGTATATGGGTACCATCTATGGCACCAATCACTTGAGGTAGACCTGTTCTGTCTTCGAAAACGCTTGCAATGTGTTTTGCTTCTTCGGCGTTTGGCAATTTAATTTCATCACAAAGAAGCACTTTGTTCACCGCCTGAATGAATTGCAATAGGCACTTCCTGACGGTGCTTTTGTGAACCCCAAATTGGTTACCAATAACGCGATTTTCCGCACATGATGCCAATTTATATAGGGAAATAGCTACTTTCTTTTCAACACTTATAGGCTTTCTCACTGTATTAAATTTTGGCTTCAGTTCTGCTGATAGCTTCTGACAAATATAACTAAATGTCGTTTTGCACATTCGGAAATTTTCAATCATTTCATCGAAGTTTTCTGACTTAAAAATATTTTGCCACCAATGGTCACTTCTCTTCTTCATCCACAATTTCTTTGTTTTTGGTAAGGAGTTTGTAATAAGCATTTGTGAAGTACCCCCAATATTTTGACTTTGAAATTGAAAGTTCATATTTAATTTTCTGAACAAATCTCTTCGAAATTTGTTCCTTTGTTTTGCCACACGTTTCCTGTGCAATTCACTTAATAAATTTATTTTATTTATATAAGCTCCACATAAATAAGAAAAAAATGTTTCTTCCATCACGAATTTCGCGGTAACCTATGCGAGGTGTCAAAAATTTTCAAACCAGCTCAGTTCAATCTCAAGTCAAGTTCTCGATCCGACATGTAACCGTGGTAATAGCAACTTTAGGTTGTGTTGTGAATAAAATGAGATGATGTAAATTTTATTGCAACATTTATTTGATAAATCTTTCTAATTGCGATTATTTAGGGTTTTCGGAGCTTTTGGAAACTTTATCATGGAAACTCTGGCATAAGGGTATGCGTCAAAGGTCCTTTAGGTAAACTCGTTTTAGAATGCAATCAACAGCAGTAAGCAGCCAACAGCAAAAACGAACCAACAGTGCGATCGTAGAAGGTTTATTTCCGCATTTACAATTGTAAGTGCAGTGTGCGTCTTGACTAGTCGAGTCGACAAGCTGTACGTAAATTTTAATGAGTAAATTATTTAATTGCTGAAAACGAACAGATCGACGCATGGGAATAGTATTGCCATCAAAATACGCTTCAGGATCATATCGCAATTGATTACAATCCGAAAGTATCGGAACCAAAGAAACTGAAATACTGAAATTTATAGAAGCTATGCAAGAGATGCTTCAGATTGTGTTGAATAATGCCAACATTACTATGGCAGAATTTGTACTTGAAGATCAGGAGGAATACCAACAGGCTCCCTATTATATTCGAGGATGCCCGCTGACAGCAGTTGAATGCTTAGATGACGAATTCACGAAGCTTCTAGGAGTGTGTGATCCAAATTCCTATGAATATGTTGAAAGCTATATGTTTTAGAATGAAATTCTTGTCTTGTGCTCAAACTATATATTTCAGACTTAAAGATGAGGTACAAAAGTAATTGAAATGGTTCTGCAATTAATTTTAATTTAAATGGTTCTGCAGTATGTAGAAAGAATTTCCGGGGAGAATGAGATTTGTCGCGCTTATCTGCGTAAAGTTGAGCATTTATATTATAAATTTGATCCCAATGTCCTGAACAAGAGAAAGGTAAATCGACACACTAAAATATTTCAACATTTTACATCTAATCACATTCATTTTTATCACTAGGGCGAACTTCTCGCAAATCTGTAATATATGTCGACGTCATGGATAAGTTGTGCAAATATTCTACGCCAAGGATCAAACTGATCGTATCCGTACATGTGCCATTATATCACATATTTATCATCATGCATTGCACGAAAATTGGTTCGAAGCCCTCAACCTCTAACCAATTTGTTTCACTAAATTTTATGAAAACATTTCAGAGTTAAATAAAATTTAAGAGATTACACTATCTTATGTCTGTGGAGATTGTGTGGGAGATATTGGCAAACAACTGAAATTTTAATGCATGCATGATGCACGCTTCTTTTATTCTTTGGGAGTGCAACTAACTTCTAACTTATATTTGCCACCTCTGACGATGTTTAAACAGTTTGTACCTGGATATGTAAGTTTATTAGTCACAATTTGAAGCTCTCTTTCTTAATTTTGAAGGTAACGCTTGCTACTATTTATTTGATGCAACAATGGAATGGCACGTCATTAATAATAAGCTCTTTGGTATTATTAAAAAAAAAGTGACGTTGAATTAATCTACTGAAATAAGAATAATGTCGGAGAAAAAGAGTAAATCTTTTAAATTTTAATCAGATTTAAGTTTATAGAGTTTGCCCTTTGCAGATATATATCCCTCAATGCCAATTGCTCCTCCCCCCTGTGGACTGCCACCTTGACGTGGTAGGGGGGCTTAGCACGACGGCACACCAATCCAGTTGCATCGCCGTGTGACCAAGAGCAGTCCACAACTAGGAACAGACGAAGCCCCAGTGTGGGTGCGTGACGAGCGTGGGAGAAAGCGACAGGCGCCAATGGATTTTGGCATTAAGACCGAGCCCAGTAAGGTCTTAATTACGGCATACTGGACAACGTTTTTGGAAAAGATTACCATGGGCTGACGATTGCAGTATTCTGTTACCTGAGTATGCTGGAGTGAAATCCTGCAGAAATGGCTTTCAGGCAAATGCTGTAATCGCCTCCGTCCCGCTAAAACCTTGGCAGGTCTTAGGGAACGCTCTCGATTCGGCACCATTGGGTTGGTGGTGTAGGTTCAGTTGAAGTACTCCTGATTAGCACCGATCCGGCTCTGAACACAAGCTACCGTAAGGACTTGTGTCAACCCTAGTATGGCCTCCCTGCTTGCATAGATAACCATAGGATCTCGAAGTGACTACACACGACCGAACCGAGACAACGGCCCTGAGTTGGGACCCAATTAAACATGAACAAAAAACAAATAACAAAAGAAAAACAACAACAGGAAAAAACCCCAGAGAAACGGCAGGAGGAAATTGAAATTTAAACACCGGACGGAGCGCGCGATGCGGCGAACCCGTTTAGGAGGAGTTCTGCGCTGAGGAGAACACCGCCCCTAGCCAGCACAAGCGCGCAGAAAGATAAGGGAGGACCCTTGAGACCTCCTTCTAAACCTTGCACCTCAGGGACAGCTGCAATCACCCCAATCACCTCATCTAATAACGAGGATGATAACCCAGACAACAACGAAGAGGACATGCTCCGCAAATGCAGGGCCATAATAAAAGATATGAAGGCCGCCACCAATAAGCAGCGGGGCATAGCCATGGGGGTTAAAAACGGTTTAGCCGAACTGGAAAATCTGATCGACGCGATCAGTTATAACAGAAAGAGAGGACGGAGGGCCGAGCAGGTGAGGCCTACCCACAAAGAGGCAGGGCCGCCGACAGGGGGGGGGGGCGAAGGGGGTAAACCCCCGGGCCCGGGCTTTGAAAGGGGCCCCGTCATCTAAGTCATCAACAGAAAATTTTTTCCATTTTAATTATTTATATAAAAAAAATGCTTCACGATCGAAAAAGTGTACTATACTAGACAGATTTTAAACTGAAAGTCAATCATTCGATTGTATATGGGCCCATAAACGCTAAGTGCCGAGCCAGAAATTCGTTTCGCGGGGGGCCCGTATGTGGTACCTCCCGGGCCCGAATTTTGTCTCTACGGGCCTGCAAAGAGGTCTCTGCGTTGTCGACCAGGGCACCAAAGGAGATTCCTAGTCCCACCCAGAAGCGGATCGCCTCTAGTCCGGCGCAACGGGAAACGGAAGCGCACAAAAAGCGAGCCGTAGAAAGCGTGGTAGAACCAGGGAGGGAGCAGGTCGAATCACCAGCAACCTGGAATGTCGTGAGGCCCAAACGTGCGCGGAGAAAGAATGAGGAGAACCCACAAAAAAAGACGGTTGACACCCACGGGACGATAAAGGGGAAGAGTGTCAAAAAGAGGAGGATCAGGGTGCGCTCGGAGGCGATCCTGATCAAACCAGAGAAGGAGCAGTCATACGCGGACGTCCTCAAGGAAATCCGGGAGAAGACTAAGCCCGAAGACACTGGGACCAAAGCCGAAGGTAAAGGGTGCCTTCCAGGAAGCTATTAAGACCATCCTGGGAGATAAGGCAATTGTGTCTTCCCTCGAGCCTAGACAAACCGTCGAGATCAGGGACCTCGACTGCCTCACGGATGAAACGAAGTGAAAGCAGCACTTCAACGGGACATCTCGGAACTGGGAGAGGTCACGATTGGCCTAACTCCAGTTAACTCCAGAGGGCAGAGAGTAGCTATCGTTGAGATACGCGAAAAAGCGGCGGCGAAACTGCTGGAGCGGCAGAAGATTCAGATCGGCTGGGTCTACTGTAGAGTGAGGAAAAGAGCAGTCGTGAAACGATGCTTTAGGTGCCTTGGTTATGGGCACGTGGCCACAGACTGCAAAGGACCGGACAGGAGCGCTCTGTGCTACAGATGTGGAACAGCAGGACACAAGGCGAAGACATGTACCGCCTCCCAACGCTGCGTGCTGTGCGCAGACAGAGGCCTGGAGAAAGACCGCCTGACACACGTGCCGGGCTCAGGGCGATGTTGCGTTTTCCAAGATGAGCTGGTCAAGGCCAAAGCACTCATAAAATGAAGCGCATACTACAGGGAAATTTAAATAGGAGCAGGACGGCCAACGATAGGAGATCCGAAAGGCAAGCTGACATTCTGTTGCTGAGCGAGCAGTATCGGGATAGGGACTCCTCTTCCTGGTACTCAGACCTCCTCGGAACCGCAGCTATCTGGGTCTTGGATGCGGGAAGGACTCTGGTCGCTACTCAAGGAAGAGGCAGGGGTTTTGTATGGGTCAAATGCGGGAATGTGACCTATTTCAGCTGCTACCTGACGCCAAATGAGTCAATACAAGAATTCCGGGATAAGATCGACGGCCTGGAAGACGAACTCATGAGGACGACGGGACACATGATAGTGGCCGGAGACTTTAATGCGAGAGCGCTCGAGTGGGGTATGCCACACCCTGACTCCCGAGGGAAATATATGGAAATGGCCGCCAGAATAGGGCTTATAGTGCTAAACGTCGGCGCAGTAACCACTTTCCGGCGCCCTGGGTATGGGGAAACTATCCCCGACGTTTCCTTCGCCACCGAAAGCCTAGCGCCGCATATAGAGCTGGAGAGTTCTTGAGGATTACACTGGGAGCGACCACCAGTACATCGAGTTCGACATCTGCGACGGGGGACAACCGCGCAGGGACACCCGATACGCATCGATTAGGTGGAACGTTGAGAGAATGGACGCCGAGAAGTTCGCAAGAGAACTGGCAAGAGGCGAGGAGATTGGAAGAGCAAACCCGAGCGGAAGATCAGGCGCGGAAAACCTCGTAACCTCAACCATGGAGCTCATAGTGAAAGCGTGCGATACCTCTATGCCGAGGAGAAAACCACGCCACGAAAAACAGCCGGTGTACTGGTGGACTCAGGAGATCGCGGGCCTACGCAGAGAGTGCCTCAGACTTCGGCGCGTTGCACAAAGGGCAAGAAACCGGAACGAGGCAACTCTCCGATCCGCAGAGTATAAATCGGCGAAAAAGGAGCTTCGGCAGGCAATAAACCGAAGCAAAGCCCGATGCTGGTGAGACCTGGTAGATGACGTCAACAGGGACCCATGGGAGCTCGGGTACAAACTAGTGACCCAGAAACTCGGAGCCCTAAAACCTACGTGTGTGATGGAGGCCGCCACCATGGAAAACATCGTGGACGCACTCTTTCCCGAACATCCGGTGAGAGCAGACGCTGACTTCGGTTCATTTGGGGTCTTCCCGATGTTCACAGCGGAGGAGTTGGAGAGAGCCGTACTTACCATGAAAAACAAGAAGGCACCAGGTCCAGACGGTCTACCAAGTGAAGTCTTGAAGATGGTGTACTGGCAAAACCCGGAGCTGCTGCTGCGCATGTACAACACATGCTTGGAATCGGGGGTCTTTTGCTCACGCTGGAAGATAGCGCGCTTGATTTTAATAAGTAAAGGTAAGGGGAGCCCGGACAGCCGTCTGCCTACCGCCCCTTGTGCATGTTGGACACTGCTGGAAAAATCTTTGAAAAGCTCATCAGGGCGAGACTTACATCAGCGATCCGAAACGCCGGCGATCTCTCGCCGAGACAGTATGGCTTCAGGGCGGGGCTGTCCACGGCGGATGCAATTCTGGAGGTCATCGAGGCGGTCAGGAAAGCTGAAGACCATAGCCGCTACTCGCGTAGAGTGGTGCTTTTGGTAACACTAGACGTCAAGAACGCTGCCTGCTACGAATTGAACTGCCCGAAGAGACGTCCCTGGTCGGGTATGTGGATGATGTTGCTGCACTGATATCAGCACGCGACGTGCAACAGGCGCAGCTAAAGCTGAACCAGGTGATGCGAGCCGTAAACAGCTGGATGACGGCGCACGGACTGTCGCTGGCCCTTAGTAACACGGAGGTCGTTGTCCTGACCAAAAAGAGAATCCCGACCATCCTTCCAGTTCGAGTCGGAGAAGAGACTATACGAACGAGACCATCGGTGAGGTACCTCGGCGTTACAATTGACACCAAGATGAGTTTCTTCCAGCAGATAAAGGAAACTGCAGATAAAGCAGCAAGAGGCATCACATCACTGAGCAGGCTGATGGCCAATGTGGGAGGTCCAAGCTCGAGCAAACGCCAGCAGTACAGTCAACACTACTGTATGGTGCAGAGGTATGGGCGGAAGCCCTAAGTAAGGAGCAATATCGGAAGAGACTTGGCCAGGTACAAAGGCGCGCAGCCCTGAGAGTGGCCTCAGCGTACCGCACTGTCTCCGAACCGGCTGTCCTGGTGATTGCAGGGGTTCCCATCGACCTGCTCACCAGAGAACGAAGGGCGATTTATCTTAGAAAGGCAGAAATGGACAAGGCAACGGTTCGCAGAGAGGAAAGGTCCTACACCATGGAAAGATGGAAACAAAGATGGAGAGAGGAGAACAGGGGACGATGGACAGCGAGGCTCATCAGTGATCTGGGCCCCTGGATCGACAGAGGGCATGGAGAGGTAGGTTTTTACATAACCCAACTCCTGAGTGGCCACGGGTACTTTCGTTCGTATCTTCACCGAATGGGAAAGGTAGTGTCACCGGAGTGCCTCTATTGCCCAGGCCAAACGGACACCGCAGAACACACTTTCTTTGAGTGTCAGAGATGGGCTCCCGTGAGGGGAGCGCTAAGAGTCCACCTAGGAGGGGCGATCGCCCAGTAAACTATAGTCCAAGCCATGATCGCCGACGAAGAAACCTGGAATCGCACGGTCAGGTACGCGGAAGATGTCCTGCGCAGGAAAAAGAAAGATCTAGACGAGCAGGCCGCCGCAGAGATGGTCGAATGACGGGCTAAAGGAAAGGACCTAGCTTGAAGTAATGTGGAAAACGGTTCCAGGCTAGTGTCCGGAGAGCAAGGGAGGTGTTTTAGTCGGTAAACTGTGCCACAGGAGTCCGACACTGCTGGTAAGGAGTGCCCCAGCGTGCATAAAGCATTTCACCTCCCTCACAAAACAAAAAAAAATGCCAATTGCTCCTACTGGAAATGTAGGGAAGTAGTATGGATATAGCGGTTCTGGCCCATGAGAAAATCGAGCTCAAAATGTGCTATGGCGGTTCTGGCCCATGAGAAAATCGAGTCAAAAATATGCTTTGCCGATTCTGACGCAATCTTGGATTTAGGGTATTCGGTCTTGTAGGCTACAATTGAGAGATAAGGAAAAGAGATTTCGGTCTTGTAGGCTACAATTGAGAGATAAGGAAATGAGATAAGGCTTGTCGGCCATCTTGGATTTTCGGTATTCGGTCTTGGAGACTACAATTGGTCTTCTTCTTCTTTGGGGATAAGGGAATGGGGGTTTCGAAGGTCAAAGGTCAAGGTCGGTGATTTTTTAGTAAGATAAGACACCTGTCGGCCATCTTGGATTTTGGGTTTTCGGTCTTGAAGGCTACAATTGATTTTGTTCTTCTTTGATTTGCACCTGGAGTTAGATCTGGACTTGGACTTGGAACTGGACCTGGACTTGGGTATTCGGTCTTGGAGGCTAAAATTGGTCTTCTTCTTCTAAAAAATTGCTATGGCGGTTCTGGCTCATGAGAAAATGCTATGGCGGTTCTGGCCCATGAGAAAAAAAAATCTAATCTTGGATTTTGAGTATTCGGTCTTGGAGACTACAATTGGTCTTCTTCTTCTTTGGTTTGATGATGGAAAGATAAGGATTGTCGGTCATCTTGGATTTTCGGTACGAAAAAAAGTATGAAAAAGTAAGAAGAAGAAGCGAAATGACCGCATTTGTGGTTCGAGCTTTTTGTGTCGGCTTGGGTGATAAGGCTTTTGTAGGGGCACACGTGATGTTTGCATTGTTTCGATGACGTCATCAGTGTGTTTGGGTTCAGGATGGAACTCATTGTCGATTATCAGTAAAGCGCTCACCGATCCCATTGATTTTTGGGAGTAATGATTACGTCATTGCTATGGATGTGAAATTGTGAGAGGTTGGATCGAGTGCTGATTGAGCGTGTGGAAATAATTAATTATTAATTTTCGATTATCGATTTAATAGAATATTTATTGATAGTTGAGTGTTATTAATAAATAACCGCATGCACACACATACGCACATACGCGCCAATGTTAAATATAATTAGTAATACAGGGGTATTTAAATTTTGACTACCAGGCGATCATGAATTTAAGTACAAGAAAGCAATTTTCTCGCAACCTCAAAGCTTTTGTTATGGTCAATACGATGTGATCGCACATGTAGCTTATCATTAGACGGCGGCATAATATTCTTACTATGACCAAAGCATGGCTCGCTAAAGTGAACAGCGTTATCAGCAAATTTTGCCCCGAAAAACTTATGAGTAACATAAAATTCTGTTGGTTTATATGATTCAAACATGGCTTGATTACGAAACGTTTTGCACAGCTGATTGTGTTGCATGTGTTTATGCCTGCCTGGTATTAGCCATCGAATAAAATGCGCTAATCGTGGGTTATGAATATGCGAAAAAACCCTCTATGTGCTGAATTTAATGAATTTGTGGTTTTGGTTCAATTTTGAGGTCTGGGTTTTCGGTCTTGGAGGCTACAATTGATTTTGTTCTTCTTTGATTTGCACCTGGACTTAGATCTGGACTTGGACTTGGATCTGGACCTGGACTTGGGTATTCGGTCTTGGAGGCTACAATTGGTCTTCTTCTTCTTCTTCTTTGGTTTGCACCTGGATCTGGATCTGAACCTGGACTTAAAAATAGCATCAACAATTTTGTCTAAGTTCATTGATAAATAATTAATAAATATCTGGTTAAATTTCCTTTAACATAAAAAATCCGCTGATAAGTAGTAGTAAACATTTGGATTCAATTCGTTAGCGTAAAAAATTTGCCGATAAGAGTTGAATGGCCCAGAATGTTTTGGGATGATAAGAAAAAAAAACGATTCGCTGTAGTAACCTCGAACTTTAAAAGATTGTCATGCAATTTCTTTTTCAGATCTAAATATAGACATTAATTCGAGGTCATATTATTAAATAATTTCGTGTTTTATGCAACTAGCTAGTAAGTCATTCTACCGATTACGTCATCTTGACCTTGATTACTAGTTAAAATAACATCATTGAGGAATAGCCAAAAGAATTTCTGTAATTAATGGAAAAAATCTGATGTTTAAAAATAACATGCATCGCTTTGCATAAATCCGTTGATAAGTAATAAAACGTCTAGTCAAGGTACCTGGAATGGCTTCTTTCGGTACTTTGGAGAGGTTTATCATGTGAAGAACTTAAGAAAATAGACCCAAATTGTGATCTCACCGAGTTCAGTTTACTTTGAGTTTGTCATGTAATTTAGGCAAATGTCAGGTTCCGGGATTGTTGTTTTTTAAATTTTGGATGAGAAATTTTCCAAACATGTTCTTCATAATATATATAGATTCAAAAGGAAATTGCGGCTCTCAATACTTTTTCATTTCCAATCATGTTTTAACATATCTGAAATAGCCTTCATTTAAAAGGAAATTGCGGTTATTAGAATTTTGTTTGTTATTATCCAAATATATGTTTTATTACACTTAACCTCTCCGAATTCTTTATTTTTGTGTCTATGAAGGAGGGTGGAACAATTTTAGGATTGTGAATGCGAGTATGAATCCTAATGATATTTTAGAGGAATACATGCCTCCAGAAGATGGTAACAGGAGTCTAATGTTATGGTTGAGATCTGACGAGCCGATTTCTTATACATTTCATTTTGAGTTCATATTTCAAGAGTTTAGAAAATTAAGTGATGTAAGTGAGTATATGCAAACCAAACATATTCAAGCATACTGCTATAAAGTTCAATATTGCATTATTTTGTGAATTTATTAAATATGCTAATACTGATGATGTAGATGAAAACGAAATAGCTTTAGATATAAAATCTTTTCAGGCTAAGATGAACATAGCAAAGATAGAATGTTGAAACAAATTATTGTAAAATCTGAAGAATTTCAAGAAAAAGACAGCGGCTGGGCTCTTCTAAGAATCATCCACATTGAAGTGGAAGTAGGATTATCGTTTATTTATTAGAGCCTTAATCTAAAAAAGAATTTATATTGCAAGAAATCAAAGTATTGAAATACGATTTTTAGATTCATATAGATTAGATTTCTCTGGCGTAGATAAATTAGCGAATAATTCATCTGATGAAAACTTAATATTAACCAGATCCTTTTATAAAAATGACGATTTATTTAATTTAATGAATACCTTAATTGCTTTGAAAAATTTAGTGGAAATTCATTGCCTATGCAAAAGTAGTTTGATAATAAATTTACAGATACGAAGTGCTCTGATAATGATTATGCGCATTTAACAAACGTTTGGAAAGCATTTGAATGTAAAATATTTGTAGACTATTTATATTGTCATTATTACATAGCACCTGGATTATTTTGGGATGCTATGCTTAAGTATACAAAAATTGAATTACAATAATTATTAACTGTCGTTAATATGTATAACTTTATATATTCTCGCAGGCATTCTACTGCTAATAATAAGCATATGGAAAATGTTATCCCATCACAAAGCTCAACATATTTAATTTACTTCGATACCAATAATTTATATGGGTGGGACATGTCTGAATTCTTACTATATGAGGAATTTCAATGGGATAGAAAATACGGATATCGATATAATGAGCATTCCTCAAAGTTCAGAAATTGAATATATATATTTGAAGTAGATTTAACTTATCTAGAATCACTTCATGACTTACACAATGATCTACCATTTTGCGCAAATAATATAAAAATCCCCTGAATTAGGCTCAAGGAAATTGATATATGACTTAGAAGATACATTTCATTACATAATCCATTATAGAAATCTCCAAAAAGTAGTTTAAAGTATGAATTGAAGTTTTCATGCATTCATAGAGCTCTTTGATTCAGAAAATGAAATTGATTAAAACAATATATTGATCTTAGTACTTTGCATAGATCAAAAGCTGTTAACACTTTCCGATCTTAAGCTCTTATGATGGAATTTGAATTTATCACGATGAATGACACTAATTTTGTGTTCTTAAGTATATTCAAATGTTCAACAGGTGCTTACTATTGGCAAGAATTATTCTAATATCACCATTAAATCTTTTGGTTGTACCACAGTTCGACGAATAACTTATCTGATTCTGAATTTAAAAAATTAAAACTGTTATTAGTAAGATTACGTTAGAATGTATAGGATTGAAATCTAAGATAATATTCTTTACAAGTAGGCAGCAAGAAAGATATTATGAAAGCTACATTTGAAACTAATTGTTAGATTAACTAGAAATTGTGAAAATGAGAAAATGAGAATCATTAAATTGAATCAAATGAATATAGAAAAATAAAAAAATTACATTGGTAAGATTACGTTAGAATGTATAGGATTGAAATCAAAGATCTATTCTTTACGAGTATAAAGCAAGAAAGATATTAAGAAAGCTACATTTTAAACTAATTTTTAGATTAACTAGAAATTGTGAAAATGAGAATCATTAATAAATTTATGTAGAATGAAAAATAAATGACTAAATTAATAAAATGCTATTTTAACATTACCAGAAAGACTTTTATTAGTATAAAATAGACATTTAATTATTATTTATAACTATTGCTTTTCTAGAAAATTTCTTAAAAGGTAAACATTTTCCCTTATGAATTAAACAGCATCGCGCTTTATACAAAAATTTAAGAGAGGATACATTTGGACACTGCAATTCTTCTTCCATATTATATACTTCATATGGGAGTGTTTCAGAATTTAACCTTAATTACAACAAGTCTTCTTATACAATTTTTTTCTGGTTGGTTTATGAAGTTCATTAACTACTTGTATTTCATTCATTTTGTAGTTGTCAGAGATTCTACATTAATCAACGCTATTAAAGTTTCTTTAATTTTTCCTATATGTAGAACTATATATTTCATCAACTTCTGCTGAGCATCAACAATTCATTCATTTGTATACAAATCGTATGCTATTTTCAGTTTTCCTTGTAGAACCGCAATTTATTCATTTCTAAGTAGCTCAATTTAATAGCATACAGATAGATCCACTGATCAAGAACTCCTCAAAAAATCATCCAAATTTGTCAACACTGTATGATTAGAGGGTTAAAAGCTATATTGAGATATTTATACTATAATGTCAGCTTCTCTCAGTTTTTTAATTATTACCATTATTTCATTGTTATGACCGTTATTACCAGCCTGTTTTGATGCTATTAGTAGGCGTAAACGATCAACTAATTCATTAGGATTTTCAAAGTAAGTATAGCCAGTATTAGTCTTTGGTATTTGTATTAAGCCCTGACCTTTTGGGGATGTGAGCTTCTTAATGATGGTTTTATACTTCTTGCTTCTGTTTCCTTTTATTCGACCATCATCCATATAATTGCGTTTATAAGCATTAGTGTCATTCATAATGTTTCTGTAGTTGTTCATATCATCTGACGTGTATAGTTGTTTAGGGGTTTTTATGAAGAGCAATTCGAGAAGTCCTGGAGTAATGCTATATACTTTTTCTTTAAGAATGATATTGTCACCATCAACTTGAAGAATCGAGTTGCCAATTTTCCAGTTGTTACCATCAAAGTAAACCCCATAAGATTTATCAATTTTCGTGCTCTTGTTTTCATATAATTTAATGTATTTCGAAATTGAAGGGTTATTGGGCAAATCATCGATAGAAAGCGTCTTTGTTAGAGTAGATGAATTTGGAGGTGTAGCAAATTCTTCATTATCATCATCTTCACTATTAGTAGAGCTATCGGAAATTCTAGAATAATCTCCAAGTTTACTTGAAGTACTAGCTGGCTCTGCTTTGAAGTATTTATGTTTAGGTTGAGGTGTTAAAATTTCACTGTTATTATATTTATCAATACCAGGATCCATTTTCAAGAGTTCAATCCCAGGATCCATTTTCAAGAGTTTACGTTTATATGAGTTTATTGAAGCATCGCTCTTTGACTCATCCTTGATTTGTGCAACAAGTGTCTCAAGCGGCTTGGTGATGGACTTAAAAGTTTGCTCTAGCTGAGTCTCTGTTTCCATTTTTCCCATCTTAAGAGCTTTAAACTTTTTTCTGATGGCATTTCGCACCCTCGCTATTTCCTTAGTAAGCTTCTCATCCATATTGATCTTATTTAAGAACCAAGTCTAAAAGACATGAAACAGTAAGCAATAAACATGAATCATAAAACAATAAACATTAAACATGAAACAAGAAACAAGAATCATGAATCATGAATCATGAAACATGAAACAATAATTACCTATGTGAAGTATCCTCTGAACCGTTTCCATCAAAGTGTTAGTATTAGCTAATAAATCATTGTTCATCCCTCTCCTTTTATAGTACGTATCATGAATACATCAAATCCCTTTCGGTAGCACCACTTACACATTGCGTTGCTTTTATTAATCACCAAAAATCCATATTTATACTTCCAAAATTCAGCACACGCATTACGAAATTTTTCAAACGTCATATCAGTACCCACATGATCATAAGATATATGTAATAGCTACGGAATGGGAAAGTCGAGGTAAACATTTAGGTCTTCGTGCTTTAATTGCAAATCCCAATGTCATTAGTAAGATTACGTTAGAATGTATAGGATTGAAATCTAAGATCTATTCTTTACAAGTAGACAGCAAGAAAGATATTATGAAAGCTACATTTGAAACTAATTGTTAGATTAACTAGAAATTGTGAAAATGAGCATCATTAATAAATTTATGTTGAAGGAAAAATAAATGCCTAAATTAATAAAATGCTATTTTAACATTTACAGAAAGACTTTTATTAGTATTAAATAATAAGACATTTAATTCTTATTTCTATCTTCTATTACTTTTCTAGAAAATTTCTTAAAAGGTAAACATTTTCTTCTTATGAATTAAACAGCATGGGGTTTTATTCAAAAATTTAAGAGAAGATAAATTTGGACACTGCAATTCTTCTTCCATATTATATACTATTACACCTTCATCAAATGTATTTTTGATCCAGCAAACCTTTTCACAGCCTTTCACATAAAGTACTTTGTTTCTTATTAAAGGAGTCACTATAGTACGTATTTGATGTTAGGGGATATATCCATCGTTCCAATTGAATCCATGGTAATTATGATGCAATCACTTCGCTTCTTTCTGTCTTTTCAGTTGTGAAATCCTTAAATCTAAATGGAGTTTGAAAAATAAAGTGCTGCATTTGGTTTCCATTTGTTAAAATTGCCAATTCCTTCACAATAAACTTGCTATGTTCGTCTTCACGATTTTTCTCTTTCAATAAATGTATTGACCGTCTCTTATGTCTTAAAAGACTATCTCTCCGGCTAAAGAATTTGTTGCATTCTATGCATTTAAACATATTGGTGGTTATCTAAACACTAAAAATGATCTGTTGAAGTCGATATTTATAACCCTGTATTCTCTTCTAAGATATCTTGATAATCTTTCAACTCATCCTTACTATACAAAGTTTTACAGGTTGTTTCATAAAAAGCAATTTACATAGACCTAATCTAATCTTCCTCAATTGCAATCTTTGAATTTCCAATTTTCCATTCGTTATCGTCACCTAAGTAAACTTCATAAGTACTATTAATTATCGGGCTTTTTTAGGAGTTGAAAAGTGAACTGTATCTTTGAATATATGAGAAAAATAAGAACTTTACAGCTACAACTTTGTGATATTCTGTGCAGCGTTCCTTTGCAAAAAGTATTTGCAAGTGATCACTATTT